>OX637292.1:24369527-25715564 GCA_951799445.1 Pseudisothecium myosuroides | reverse complement strand
TGTTTATTGAAACCTTGCTACGCAGGCTCGTTCTGCAAAAGTAGCTGTAGTCGATCGTGCACGATTAAGTCCCACACTTGTAGACGGTGGAATGCGATTGCGATTGGAGGAAGTTAAGGTGGGAACATTACTTTCAGTAAAGATCGGAGATACACTTCCAATAGACGGAGAAGTTGTATCAGGCTGAGGTTTTGTAGACGGTAGTGGAGAAAGAGCTAGGAACCATAGTATGGGCTGGAACAATCAATGTGTCAGGTATGATCTAGAGGCGTTTTCTAAGAATGTTCACACATTTTCAAAATTTCCAGTCTTGTTCTGGATGTGTGTGTACTAAATGAATCGGATGTAATGTACTAGTCTTTTCCATCTTTGTATTGGCTTTCTTTTTCTCATTGGAAACTGCTGATGGTCTGTTTTTCTATAGAGAAAACAATATTGTTTTTTTATTGGTGGTATTAGTTTATACGATTCTTTTGATGATGCAATTTGGCAGTGCATGTTCAGTGGCAATCACACAAATGTCAGCCTAATCCAAAGACATTGGATTATTGCAGGGTATGTGACAATGAAAACTACAGCTCTGTTAATTGATTCTACCGTGGCGAGAATGGTGAGACTGGTTGAAGAGGCATAGAGTCAGCGCTCTAAGACTGAAATGTTGGTTGAGAAAATTGTGAAATATTATACGCCTAGTATTGTTCCTTACAAATTGTTCAATTGTGAAAGCAACAATTATGATCGTGCTTTTTGAGCTTCTCCCCAATGTGTAGTTTCGTGATGAAACTAATTTACCATCTCTTTTGCGAATTCATCATTGATGTTTTGTAGTTTTTGGTTGAATAACTAGCAAAAACACTATATGTGCTTTGTCCTTGTAGCTGTCGTCCTTGCAGCTATTATCATTGGAATTGTTCCCTAGGCGGCTGGAGTGCACAACCCTAAGCATTGGGTTTATCTTGCTCTCGTTTTTCTTGTAGTGGCATGCCTATGTGCCTTGGTTATATCCACCCATGTGGTTGTCACATGTAGAATTGCCCAGGCTACGCGTTTGGGGTTACTTGTGAAAGGTGGCACCTATTTGAAGGTACTTGGCAGACTGAAGGTGGTGGCCCTAGACAAGACTGGCACTTTATCTGAAGGCCAGTTTTGTGTGTCCGACTTGTTGTCTATCAATGACAACTCCATGCTGCAGCAGGTTTTGTACTGGTATGATTTGTCGATTGCTGAACGTAGCCTAAAGCTAATTTCCACAAGGGAGTTTTAAGATTTTACCATCATGGTAATATAATGGAGTTTAGCACTTAAAAGGTGGTAAGCGCTCAATTGAGATGGTAAACTCCATTTTATTCCTTTCATGTTAAACTCTTAAAACTCCCTTATGTTCACATGAAGGAAAAAGTTCACAAGATTTTGGCATTAGATTTGGCTGCTGGGTGATTGCAAGAAACACTTAACCTTTTTTTTGTCCCCTTGACCTTGGACAAGTGGTTTTTTGCTCATAACTTTTGCATCATTTGTCCATCTTCTATGAAACTTAAAATGAAGGTACATGTGGTAGTTGCAGATGTTGAGTAATTTTTTGGGTTTAAAAAAAATTATTTTACTATTTTTAAACTGCCCCCGATTGGATGTCTACCTTGGCCATTTTGAAGGGTTTTAGTACTATTTTTGACCCAAAAATCCGAATTTGAAGCTCATAATTGGTATACTAGGACTTCTACTAAAGTTACACAAGATTACAAAATATTTTCTAAAAATAGTTAATTTTCCATCTTCCACATGTGCTCAAAGTGCACTACCTTTGTGCAAGTGTAGAGAACACAATTTTTTTTTCCAATAGTGAAAATTTGTGAAAAGGAGAATCTATAAGTTAGAAAAAATGGCTTTATTTTTGAGAATTTTTTGAATTTTTTTACTGTTTTTTAAGAATGAAATTTCAAACTGTCTATTTTCTTGCATTTTTCAACCCTCTTTGACCGTGCATAACTCTTAGAGATAAATTTTTTTAGATCTGAATTTTTGCACATATCATTTTTTTAATGCTTTACAAATTATCCATATTTTATTTTATTTAAAAAAATTTTATTCCAAAAACCACAAACAAGAGTAAAATGGCCGTTTTGAGCCCAAACCAGCAGGTGTTTCTTGCAACTACCATGCTGCATGTTGTATAATTATGAGCATTAGATTCTCTAAGAGTTGGAATTTCTCTTCAGATACTCAATATATATTTCCCATATGCCCGTATGAAAATCCTTTTCTGCCTTTTTTTTGCGTCCGCAGGGTAACGAGTGTTGAAAACAAAGCGAGTCATCCATTAGCATCAGCCCTTGTTAGCTATGCATGCCTTAACGGGGTGGAACCATCTGAAGATGTAAATGATTTTGAGGTGTTGTAAATGATTTTGGGACGCTTTTGGGTGTTTCTACCTGACATGTGGCGGTCTCCCTAAATAGAAAAGTGGCCCATCTTGGAATATTCTTCCAACCACATAACATTGTTCACTGGCCAAAATGCTTCCCTCGTCAATAAGATATAATCCCTCCCTGCATGCCAAGGAGGAACTATAATTATAATGTAATCAATATAATTAGTTAGCTCAAGCAAGTTCCCGTCAAGCTTGTATTAGTGAGTGAAGCTGTGAGTGGCTACTGTGAAGATTCACCAGTGATTTTCAAAAGCTTCAACACTTGGGGGGCTCCCACTTTACGAGGAAGCAAAAGGGCCCCCCCCCCCAACATTACTTAACAATATTATGCATATCCATTATGAAGGGCCGGGTGAATTGACCCTTCACTTGGACCCTTTAAAAAAAGCTAAATTTTTTTATTTTCCACACATGATAAAA
Source organism: Pseudisothecium myosuroides (assembly GCA_951799445.1). NCBI lineage: Eukaryota > Viridiplantae > Streptophyta > Bryopsida > Hypnales > Lembophyllaceae > Pseudisothecium > Pseudisothecium myosuroides. Next base: position 25,712,716 of record OX637292.1, on the reverse strand, counting down.
TTTGCAAATTTTGAATGCATATTTGCAATCAGAGGCCCCAAATTAGGTAGGAAAGGTGTACAAGGTAAATTAATCAAGTACAAAATAGGGGACTTATTTTTTTACTTGCACCTTTGGAATGACTTGGAGGGGCCGAGCAAGTGGGCGAGTTCACCCACCTCCCTTGAAGCCCCATCCAAACCGTGATTGTTCTTCATTTTTGGCCTTTTACATAATTCTTTGACACTATTCACTATTTGCCTTTAAACAGTAAACCCAATCAAGAATGCAAAACAAATCACGACAAGAATTTATTGACAATGATCACGTAGTGTGAGGAGTGAGTCGGCTCTAGAGGATGACAACCAAATTGTTCATTTTCTGTGGCCGGGATGACAAGGCCAGATAGGGCCTTTGTGGTGGGGGACCAAAAATTGTCCGGGCTCAATGTACATTGGGTCGGTTCCTTTTCGAGGGAAAAGTGGAGATGCTCTAAATGTTGTGCCTAGGACTAAAGCAATTAGTGTGTCCTCTATCGCAAAGGTACATTTTATTTTTTCATTGCATTAGCACTATACAAATAGTGTATATTTTCAGGGGTGGAAGCTTCAAGTAACTTTTGCGTTTCAACTTCATAAATTCATAACTAGTTCGACAAATCTCCAAAAAAATATGAAACACTTAGGTAAGATGCCACTTCCATTTGTCTTTCAAGAAAAATTTACTATAAAATATTTCAAGAATTTTAACTTCTCCAAAATAGTTTTCATTTCTTAACCCTTAAACAACAAGTTGGTGATTGTGGAAATCATCATTGTAGTTACCGTGTAAATCATTGGTTAAAAAAATGCAATTTAAGCATTTGTTGGAAGTCAAAATATTGTAGAAGACCTCCCTTTTTCACAGCAAAATTTCAAAAATGAATAGTTGCACTTATGTCCTATATAAAAGGACTCTCTATCATCCATTGGACAAAAAACATCTGTGTTGGCATTTAAGGATTAAATGGGGAATTTATAAAACTCATACCTTACAATGACTCCCTCCATTTAACCAAGCAGCAAGTGTGATAGCATACAATCAAACCTCTATACTTGCTATCTTGATAAGTGTTAAAATCTCATATACATTACAAAATTTCACCCCCTTTTATATCCTCAAAGAAATTTGTTAGATGTTAAACATTATTAATTTTTTAGAATATCCTTTGAAAATATACATTGCTATGTGTTAGAATAGCCAAAAAGTCGATAAATTAAAAAATATACATTTTATTGTTCATTGCCAAAAATTTAAATACATGTTATTTGTTACATGATTGTTATAATGTTGTATGTTAGTGTTAGAAATCTTTCACTTCCTACTTGCAATATATAGAAAGAGGTTTGATTGTAGTTAACTTTGATTATGGTGTGATTAGATTAAAAGGCCTTTGGTGAGCCAATGAAAGTAAGCCAATCAGTGGGCTTCATTGAGTTTAGAGAGACAATGCCATATTCATTAAATTGACATAAAATGCACATATTAAGACATCCATAGCCCACATTGAGGGGCCTCCATTTCAAAGATAGCTGTTGAAGGCAAAAATAAATTAGGGCAGGCCTATGACAACAAATGAAATTATGAAAAGGTGGCATTGAAAAAGCCTTAGAACAATCAAAGAAAAATACACCAAGAGAATACAAGATGAGAAATAGGCTTCCACATGAGAGGCCAAAAAGTATGTGGCATTGTAGGAAAAAGAAAAGTTTACATTGAAGAATATCAATTTATTTGAGAACTCAAGAACAACTTTTATGTACAAACAAAGAAGCATGGTGCATAAAAAGCACTCTCTTATGCTCAATATTTAACTTGTATTCTATTTATAGCCATGACAAATTTGAAAGTGCATGTTTTTTTAGATTTGAATGAATTGGCTAACCATTGGTTTTGTTTGTCAAAGTGTTCTTCTCTACCTCTATTGCTTTCAGCTTTGCCATCCTTCTAAAGATATCCTTGCTCAAAGAAGGCCTAGGCGGTCTATTTCCATTATTGAACACATCACATGCCTCTCTTTCGCCTTTTGCAAAAACTAGTCAACCAAACTTTCAGTTTTCACCACTTTGGAGTCATATGTGCCAATGGAGTTTTATTAGATAGTCAATGGCTCTAGTTTCTTTTAGTGGATGAATAATAGCTTTTTGTTGTAAAGAGAGACTAAAAGTAAAATTGAGCAATCCCAAATGCGCCACTAACCCTAAATTGCCATCTTTACTATGAGTACATCTCCCAAATCAATTATACTACCTTTGTGGAAGAAACTGTTTTAGAACCAAGCTTTGATTCTTCATAACTTTTGCATACAATATCCAAATGTCATATTCTTTGATATGTTGGAACTTCCTTTGAAGTGCCAACAAGAAAACATGAAAATTTGACTAGTCTAATAATAGTAACAATACTCTTAACACCAAGTGCAAACATACCTTTAGTGTTGTACTGCAATGACATTGCAAGCGAGTTGTTTACTTATGGCTATGATTTAAGCAAACCGCACGTTTACTATCATGCGGTATCCAAAGAAGGAGTGATGTTGGAAGCTTCTATCATTACTCTACCTTGGGGCATCCTGATGCACGACTTTGCCATCACTGAAATAATGCCATTGTTTTGGACCTTCCTTTGATTTTGGATCCCCAATTATTATATCCCTTTAAATTACAACCTTTGACAAAATATTGGCATTGGCATAGCAATTACTGTCCCCTATGGTCACAATATTCCATAATATGGTCTTCAATGGTGTCTGAATTCAGAGGCTTTAGGTAAACTACCCCATCCCAGACCAAATGGGAGCAAAGCCCATTGTAGGCTAAATTATGTTAGTGGTATACATTTCAGAACTTGAATGTACACCATTAACATAATTAAGTCCACAATACGCTTGCTCCCATTTGGTCTGGAATGGAGTAGTTTACGTTAATGGGTGGTTTGATTTTGTCATAAATAATGTTAGTCTTCACTTGTTTGTATACTTTGTGGACTCTCCATTTTCTTGTAGAGTCTTGATGTGCACGTTTCTTCCAATCAGAACTATGAAATTTTCTATCACACCATGAATTGAGAAGTATGTTGGAAGGTACATAATTGAAGTTGAAGTAGACAGTCTGATTGGTGATTTCAGTTTCAAAGAAACTTTGGAAATATTTTTATTTTCATAGGACAAAATTTCCCCCTCAGTGCTTCTATTGTTAAAAGTATGCTTTCTTCTAGTAATTGGTTCATTTCTTACCTCTCTTGGAGTTTCCTAAATGGAAGAGGCCTCTTTTGACCATTTGAGCACTTATTGTTAACATCATATATGGTAGTCTACATTGAGCTAGACTATACATGTAGCAAAATTAATGTGAAAGCATTGAGTTTATATTTTTTTATTTTTCTTTCTCGAAATTTCTACATCAATTTGAGGTCATCATGAATTACTGAATTTTAGTACCCTGGTTATCATTGTGATGAACTGGAACATTTCTACTTGAATGGATTAATGTCTGATGAAAAGCATTGTCGATACGACGTTGCAAAGTACAATCTTCTTCAAGAGCCAGTTTGGATTAAGGTAGAAGCACCAGTAGTCGATCTTTTAAGGAATTTCGGAGCAGATTGTGCGCAGTAAGAAGTGGTGGATATTGTTCCCATGTAGGAAGATAGGAAATATGGGGATTACAAAATTTTCAAAATTTTATTCCCAAAACTGAATTTACAGTGAATTTTGGGAACCAAAAAGTGCATTTCACTAGTAGCCACTCTCTAGAGTCTTCCAATCCCGATTAGGGCTTTTTTTTTGGCTTTCTGGTGCCAGATTGCACCGAAAAAAATAATCTGGCTAGAAAATGCTAAAAAAATGCCAAAAAACTTGGATGAAATTGCCAAAAATTCTTCAAATTAAAAAAACTTGGATGAAATCACCAAATTTTTGATGAAAACCATATTATAGACATGTGATATGTGCTAATGTGATATTTTCTATCCAATATGTGGATGAATGTTGAAATTTGGAGCACCACTATAACATTTTAAATCGCCACTTTGGCACTTCTTAAAAAATGAAAAAAAACACCTGATTCCGATCATTCAAGAACTACTTTCCCGCTCATTACTTCTTACTTTCTTGCTCACTACTTCGGGACATGTGTCATAACGTTATTAGTCCCAACCTTGAAAAGGACCAAAAAAAAACATTCCAAGCTTCCCTTGAAAATTTGTTCCAGCCTTGGTTGGAAGTACTGTACACCTGCAGGTTGGGTACTGGGTGTGGTTGACAACTAGTGCTTCTACCTTAGGTGCAATAGAAGTAGGTGGTTAACCTTGAAGGTCAATTTGTTTATGGCCCTGGGCGGTTTGATGGAGAAGCAATAAGGTAGAAGTACCTATTTCCGATAACTTATTATTAGGCATTTCAACCTATAGGATATGGGAAATTTGTTGAGAAACTGAGCTCAATGCTTAACCCCTAAAGTACCAAAGTCCCTCGGGGACACTTCAGATTTTGGGCAAGCCCGTGTCGCCTCAAATTCTGATCTGATTTTTTGAAACTTTTTTTGAAGATAGGGAATCACATTAGCTTTCTAAAAATATAATTTTTTTTCAATCGGTGCCCGGGAGCAAAAGTTATGCCATCCTAAAGCAAAAAAGCAGTTCGGCGGGCAGAAAAAAAAAAGAAAAAAAAGAGTTTTTTAATTTTTTAATTTTTTTTCCTCAAAGATCATGTTTTTGTCTACATTTGAAGCTTTGATTCATTCTATTTGGACTAATAATGAGAAAGTTATGGACAATCTTGTTTTTCGGGCAATGTAACCATCTTCAAAAAAACTAACTTATAGAATTCATTTTTGAATGCAATTTTCAAATTTTTTCAAAATTTTTTTTTTGACGAGGTCAAGTTTGTTTGCAAGAACAATCCCACCATTGGGATTATGTTGTTTTAATTCCACCTAAGAGCTATTAACAATTTAGTATTTTGTTCAATTTTGGACCTACTTCTATTTAACAATTTTTTTATATGTGAAAATCAAGGTTTGACATTTTGAAATTTTTTTCCCCGACTCTCAACTCAAATGTTCAAGATAAAAAATTACAACTTTTTGTTGTGTAGTGCAAAAAAAATTCACAAATGGCCGTCAAAGTCATCTGAAATTGCAGGAAACAGTTTAAAAAAACTTTTTTTTCCAACTTTGAATGCTAATATCTTCCAATCAGAACGGTCAAATGTCTTGAAATTTTTACCACATAATCTGAGACAAGTGAAGTACAAGATCTTATGGTTAGATTCTAAAAAAAAAGTTTTTTGGGGGTTTAGGGAGTGATCGCAGCAGAAATGGCAGTTTTCAGTGGTTCGGGAGCCAGAAAATGCCTTGGTATTTTAGGAGTTAAAGCACTCAATGTGTAGCCTAAATAGTCTTGCTTGAGGTAGTATGCTTTTAAAGTGACCATTTAAGCCTTTTTAATTCATCATTGACAGTAATAGGTATTTCAAACAACATATCACTCATTCCTAGATAGGGGTTGGATTTAGAACATGGTTGCTTTTAGAACAAACTACCTACTATTATTCAATTAAAATGTAGTATGTCTTCATTCAAATTAATATCTAATTTCAATCAAATTAGACTAAGTATCTCCTAAACTTTACATAACATTTATAAGGAATCACATATGATCACATCGAGGCTTTCCTTCAATACATAGGGACCTCGGCTTACAAGTGCATGATCATTGTGACTATAGAAGACTACCTCATGAATCATAGAGAAGATTATTTCATGGAATTGGTTACAAGTCCTTGAAATAGTTGAATTGTATGAAATCAAACCTTACTTCAAAGATGTGGACAGGACACCGGAGGCTGTGATAGTTGATGCCAAGACCATGGCAACAGATTGAACGAGTGGCAGTTGTGAAATTGCCAAACAAGATTTTTTAAGGTATGTTTGCACTTGGTGTTAGAAGTGTTGTTTGGAAAGTGAATTCAATTTATAAGTATGTCTAAATTTGTTCCTAAGACCCTCAATAATAACACCTTTAACATGCAGGATGTAAATCCGTCGCACAAAGTGGGACTAGCCAACAGGGTGAATTTTGTGTTCTTAGGGGTAAAAGTAAAAAATAGCCCCCTATTTTGTGCCATGTCTAGGGTATGATGTAGACCTCCTCTAGCTAATTTGAGGCCTTTGATTGCAAATATGAAGTCAAACTTTGCAAATTTTGTAATGTGCAGCAAATAAAAAATTCCTGGCTTTTTCTCTAGGGTAAATCTACTCTGTTGATCCCACTTTGTGAGACAGTTTTAATGTCCCCCTTTAATACCAAGTGTGAATATACTTTTATTTATGGATTCCTTGCAATTTTTGTGTCAAAGGTTTTAATCCCTTCCGTCTTCATGATACTTAGGGCAGCTTTACACCTAAAGACCGGGCCAATTCTTCTTAAGGCCGATTGCACAAAATTTCAGCCCCTTTCAAGGTTGAAGGCCCTATTCAACTACTCATTGGGCTACTCATTAGAATAAAATTATAATAGGGGCCAATTCTCCCATATGTAAAGGCCTTGAGGCCAAGAAGCCAGGCCAATTCAATAAAACCTAGAAAAGAAAGAGAAGGGGGCTAAAATTTTCAAGTCCGCTTTACATCTAGAGGCCAAGTCAATTCCCCTTGAGGTTGATTGCACAAAATCCAATGGATTTGATTTGTCGAAAAAAATAGTACTTTATAAAAAAAGTTTTTTTTATTGAAATTTGACATTGTTCCTCAAGGTCAAGAATTGGCTTCCCATTTTTGGTACACCCAATTCAATAAACTTGGGCTATGTTAAAGCATCTCTTTTTTTAATAAGAAATTCCTTCTACCAAATTGGCCCAATCTCTAGGTGTAAAGAAGTTGAGACCAATTTGAGCCTTTTGTCCAATCACAAGACATTGAGGATTTTGAGTCTGACACAACAAATTGGCTCCGGCCTCTAGGTATCAAACGGCCTTTGGCATTCTGCAAATCCTTAATTCAATTTGACTGATTTGACATGTATAGTAGAAAGAATGTACATTGAATTTGGATTGCACTATCAAATGTTTTATGTAGGAGCAACTTAAGATATAAAGAGGAATAGAAGAGTACAAAGAGGAGTGAGAACTTAACCCCTCAGTGCCCAAGCCTTTCCAAGTGTGTGTTTTTAATGAAAAAAAGTGCATGGGCTTCTAGTTGTCTCCAATGAAGCAAATTGTTTTTTTTTCAAAATCTAACTAGATAGATGTTTAAAGAGCTTGCTTATCAATGTGCTTACTAATTTTAAGTGTGAACTTGCATAGGAATTGTGAGATTATATACAAAGAAATATACTTATTCTATTTTTAGTATGCTACCCTCTACACAATGTTTGAGAAATTTGCATATAAAAGTTTTTTGGGATTGGAGGTGACATGAACAACTAGAAATTGTGTTAGCACACTAAAATGCACTTCAAAAGGACCAACATGCATTTTTTGGCAACATATATAGAAATTTTGGGTAGGTACGTGTGACTAGAGATTTCTATATTTTAGGCAAAAATTTTAATTGAAGGTGGGGACAAGGAATATCTTTCATATGCACTAAATTTCATGACATTTGGAAATAGGAGTCAAAAGTTACAACCTAATATAATATTTTTTTGGTAACTGGGCAGTTTGGGTAGATAAAAAAAAATCACTTTTTTCAAAAACAAAAGTTTGAAATAGGTTTTCTAGAATTATATGCACATGAAAAGCTTTGAATCATACCATTTTCATTCAATGAGTCAAAAGTTATGAGGAGTTTTAGTTTACGAGCAGTTATAGATACTCTACTCTAAAATAAACTTTGAAGTCCTTTATCTTACTCAATTTTCAATATTTTTTTAATAAAATAAAATCGTTGGATGTAGATTGTTTATTACAACATTAAAACCATTGGAATTGGCATTTTTTAATTCCATAACTAAATTCTAAACAATTTTGTGTTTTGAACCATTCTCTACTTCTTTCTACTTACTATTTTTTTCCTATATGTTGTACAATTCTAAATGATGTGAAATTTTTTGAGCATATAGCCAACTTCTCTAGGAATAAGAATCCAAAAGATCACCACCATTTTGGACATTTTTTCATAGAAAGGTGAGTTTGTGAAGTGTAGCTGCCCTGTTTTTTGCAGGGCCAAAAAATGATTTTAATGAATTTGAATGCTTATATCTTGCAATCCATATGGTGGAAATTTCCAAACTTTTTACCACGTGTTCTCAAGTCAGCATACTATAAGATCCTACGGTTACATGTGTCAAAAAAACACTCAAAAATTTGGTACTTGTATTAAAAATGGCAGTTTTTGAGCGTTTTCAAGGAAAACATAGTCATGAAACTTTAGGAGTTAATACATATACATAAATTAAACTCCACTTTTATAGAAAATAGTGTCAGCTTCTCATGACAATCAATTCATATTATCACTAAAGCCAAAAGTTGAGCCTAGCTTTCTCATTTAATCACTCTTAAGAGATTACTCTCTCATTGGATCACTCATAAGAGATATGTTACCACTACAATCACAGTTAAGGTAATCTGCTCTTAAAGCGACCATTTGAGAGCTATTTGCCTTTTGGGGGAAGCTAAACTCCTTGAAACAATTTTCAGTTAATTTTTAGAGGAAGAAAAATGGAATTGGCATCTAGTCCAAGTCGTTTCATATTTTTTGAACCTTCGTAGAATTAGTTACAAATTTTTGAAGTTGAAACACAGTGATCACTAAAACCAACCACCTCCTGAAATGTATACAATTGGTACATTGAAGAAAGCAAAATGTACCTCCATGCCATGTTCAATTTTAGAGCCCGCTCACTTTTAGAGCAGACTACCTTACTGGTCCTCCAAGTTACGTGAATATCAAGTGCTAAGTGATCCCATGTAAAGTGCATTCAAAGTCTCAAAACACTTGTGTGAGATCAAAAAGAGCATGATTTCAAATTTGCTGGAGGGGAGGAAGAAAACAAGTGAACCACTCATTCTGTGATACAAATAATTATCCCTAAAGGATCTTATGATTTTTGTTGAGGGTCTGAAATAGGAAGAGCAAATATGATTATGCTTTCCACATGGAAACCTTGTGTATGTGCACAAATAAGTTACTAGTGTACTATTCATAAGGTGGGTACATTATACCTAAAATTGCACCATGTCTAAAACCGTCATTGTCACTTTGTATTGTACATCTCCAAAATCAATATGTACCTTGTACTCGTGTCAAAGAAACAATTTTGGAACATCCACTACACCAATTTGAATTCCTGTAGCCGGTTTGAAAAAACAGTTTTAGAACATCCATTACACCAATATTCCTTGTAGGATTTAGGGGTGTATCCAAACATCTTTAAAAAAAGTAGTCGGTATGGTATGTGGTTTGGGTCGTGTGAAGGTTGACAAATCTTGTAAATTTGCCGCTTCAAAATGGATGGGCTGTTGGTTTCTATGAGCCACACGAGATGCTTGAAAAACGGAACATCACAATCCACAATCAAGACTCCGTTAGGGTTGTATTTGAAATCCTTGACCGATAGTGCCAACAATTCTTTGAAGAGACGATGGTTGACGATCTTGGTTTTGATAAAAAATCGGGACATCTCACCACCAACGCACACAATAAAGGATCCTTCAGGTACATCGCTAAGAAGAGTGTCTTCATCTTTAAGCTTGACGTAGCCTTTGTAGGGTGCAAACTTGTCTCGCACCTTTTGCAATGCCTTTTCCAATTGCTTGCTAGATTTTTGCATAATTGGGCTTGCTTTTGATATTAAATTTTGAAATCTTGGTGAATTATTAAAGTTGGTGCTCTTTACAACACTACAAAATGCATCACTTTAAGCATGAGAGGTAAAAGAAAAATAAGGTAGCTTGCTTAAAATGTGTAGAGATGTATATAACATTTCTTTATTTCTATAATATACTTGTAAGGTTAATAACATTATTACAAAGTAAAAGATAATTTATAGCATTTTTACAAAGTAAAAGATTATTAAAGCATAATCAAAAAGAAAAAGGAATTATGCTACAAAATAGAAAAAGCAAAAGCAAAAAGCAAAAGCACAAGCCAAAAGCAAAAGGGACATGAATAAGAAATGAACAAAAGATCCATAATTTTGGCCCATCTTGGAGTACTTCCCCAACCACATAACATTGTTTATTGGCCAAAATGCTTTCTTTGTCAAGAAGGTATAATCCTTCCCTACATACCAGGGAGGGATTATAGTTATAATGTAATCAATATCATTGGTTAGCTCAAGCAAGTTCTCATCAAGCTTATGTCAGTGAGTGGAGCTGTGAGTGGCTATTGTAAAGACTCAATAGTGATTTTCAAAAGCGTCAATGTTGGAGGCTTTCACTTTACGAGGAAGCAAAAGGGGATCCCCCCACACATCACTTAACAATGTTATACATACCCACTGTGACTGTGAAGGGCCAGGGTGAATTGATCCCTCGCTTGGACCCTTAGAAAAACGCTAAAATTTTTTATTTTTTACGCATGATAAAATTTGCAAAGTTTGAATTCAAATTTGCAATTTGAGGCTCCAAACTAGTTAGGAGAGATGTACAAGATAAATTAATCAAGCATAAAATAGGGGGCTTTTTTTTTACTTGCACCCCTAGAATGACATGGAAGGGCCAAGCTAGTGGGCTAGTTCACTTGGACCTCCTGAAGCCCCATCCAAACCGTGATTGTTCTTGATTTCCAGCCTTTTAAATAATTCTTTGATACTATTCATTGTTTGCCTCTAAACATTTAACCAAATCAAGCATGCAAAACAAATTACGTCAAGAATTCTTTGACAATGATCAGGTAGTATGAGGATTGAATTGGCTCTGAAGGATGACATCCAAATTGCTCATTTTTCTCTAGCTGGGATGATAGGGCCAGATAGGGCCTTTACGATGGAGGACCAAAAATTGTCCGGGCTCAACATACATTTGGTTGGGCCCTTTTTGAGGGAAAGAATGGAGATGCTCTAAGTATTGTGCCTAGTACTTAAGCGGTCTATGTGTCTTCTACCGCAAAGTTACTATTACAAAAAAATTCCTCAAAAGGGCCGCGAGTTTTGCACCCCTAAGGTGCAATTATGGAAAAAATAAAAAAATAAAAATTGTCTAATTTTTTAAATAATTTTTATTTTAATTTTTTTTCCCAAAAAACATTTAAAAATTAATTAATTTTTTAAAAATTCCTTTTGTAATTGCTCTGCAGGGGTGCCGAAAACGAAAAGTTAGTGGACCCTTTGAGGGCTGAATTTTTTTATGATTTTGCTTTCTCATTGCACTAGCACTGTACAGATAGTGTACATTTTAAGGGTGGGAGCTTTTAGTAACTATTGCATTTCAACTTCATAAATTCATAACTAATTCTAAAACTCTCCAAGAAAATATGAAACCATTTAGGTTAGATGCCAATACCATTTGTCTATCAAGGAAAATCTACTATAAAATATTTCAAGAATTTTAACCTCCTCATAGCTCTTAAAATGGGGGACTTTTGAACCTCCTACCTTGGAGTGATTCTCTACATTTAACCAATCAGCAAATGTGATAGCATACAATCAAACTTCTATGCTTGTTATTTTGATAAGCGTTAAAATCTCATATGTGTTACAAAATATCACCCCCCTTCTATATCCTCAAAGTGATTTGTTAGATGTTAAACATTATTAATTTTTTAGTATATCCTTTATAAATATACCTTGATATGTCTTAGAATAGCCAAAAGTCGATAAATTAAAATATACATGTTATTGTTTATTGCCAAAAATTTAAATACATATTATTTGTTACATATTATAGTGTCATTGTATGTGTTAGAAATCTTTCATTCCCTACTTGCAATATATATAGAGAGGTTTGATTGTAATTAATTTTGATTTTGGTGTGATTAGATTAAAAGGTCTTTGGTGAGCCAATGAAAATGAGCCAATTAGTGGGTTTCATTGAGTTTAGAAAGACAAGGCCATATTCATTAAATTGAAATAAAATGCACATATTAAGACATCCATAGCCCACATTGGGAGGCCTCCATTTCAAAGATAGTTGATGAAGGCAAAAATAAATTAGGGCAAACCTATGACAACGAATGAAATTATAAAAGCTGGTGTTAAAGACTTACATCACAAAGTTTAGACCCTACGATTTGGCAACAATTATTGTGCAGTTATCGTTGTTTCATGGGTTTGTACCATAATCGCACTAACTCAGTGTATTTTTACGCACTGAATCAGTGCGAAAACAATGAATATCAATAGCGTACGGTTTATGTACTTTAACTATATGATTGTTGTGCAGTTTTGACACAACAATTGTATAGTTAAAGTACATAAATCGTACGCTATTGATATTCATTGTTTTCGCATTGATTTAGTGCGTAAAAATACACTGAGTCAGTGCGATTATGGTACAAACCCATGAAACAACGATAACCGCACGATAATTGCTGCCAAATCATAGGGTCTAAACTTTGTGATGTAGAACAATCAAAGAAAAATACACCAAGAGAATACAAAATGAGAAATAGGCTTCCACATGAGAGGCCAAGAAATATGTGGCATTGCAAGAAAAAGGAATTTTACATTGAAGAATACCAATTTATTTGAGAACTCAAGAACATCTTTTATGTACAAATAGAGAAGCGTGGTGCACATAAAGCACTATCCTTTGCTCAATATTTAGCTTGTATTTTATTTGTAGCAATGACAACTTCGACAGTGCATGGTTTCCTAGATATGAATGAATTGGCTAATCATTGCTTTTGTTTGTTAAAGTGTTCTTCTCTACCTTCATTGCTTTTAGCTTTGCCATTTGGCTCTAAATATATCCTTACGTTGAGAAGGCCCAGGCGGTCTATTTCCATTATTGAACACATCACATGCCTCTCTTTTGCCTTTTGCAAAAACTAGTCAACCAAACTTTCAATTTTCATCACTTTGGAGTCATCTGTGCCAATGGAGTTTCATTAGGTAGTCAATGGCTACAATTTCTTTTAGTAGATGAATGACAATTTTTTTGTAGTAAAGAGAAACTAAAAGTAAAAGTGGGCAACCGCAAATGTGCCACTGACCCTAAACTGCCATCTTCACTATGTATACATCTCCCAAATCAATTAAACTACCCATGTGGAAGAAACTGTTTTAGAACCAAACTTTGATTCTTCATAACTTTTGCATACAATATCCAAATGTCATATTCTTTGGTACGTTGGAACTTCCTTTGAAGTGCCACCAAGAAAATATGAATATTTGATCTATCTAATAATAATAACAATATTCTTAACACCAAGCGCAAATATACCTTTAGTGTAGTGGCTGCAATGTCATTGCAAGCAAGTTGTTTACTAATGACTAAAACTTAAGCAACTCGCACTTTTACTATCATGTTGTATCCAAAGAGGGAGTGATGTTGAAAGCTACCGTCATTACTCTACCTTAGGGCATCCTAATGCACGACTTTGCCATCACTAAAAATAATGCTATTGTCATGGACCTTCTTTTGATTTTGGATCCCCAGGTAAGTTATCCCTTTAAGTTACAACCTTTGAAATATTGGCATTGCCATAGTAATTATTGTCCCCTATGGTCACAATATTCCATAATATAGTCTTTGATGGTTGTGGGCGCTGGATTACCCACCCTTGGTAATAAAGCGAACACCGACCAGGTTCTATGCCTTTATCCACTTTTTTAAGATATAGGGGTGTTGTGAGCGCGGTCCACTGTGCCTTCCAAGCAATGGATCTTTTTTGCTAACATTTCCTAAGTGTCGTGGATGGCAGCGAATAACTAGAAATGCATGTGGTGACTCACAAGCTAAGTGCAATGATCAGAGTGATGGTGAAATTCTATCTTCCTAACTATCTATCTTATGTCAAGGGTAGACTGGGTAGTTGGCATCATTTCTAATGTCCCTAACTACGTGAAAAAGGGGAACCCCTATGTTCCTTCCATGAACCTCTAAGACTATCCTGGGTTTTTTAAATTCCACCTAGAAGTTCTACTTTTAAAAGCTACCCCTAAAGCTTCAACTCTTACTCTAACTTTTAACTTCTAAGTGTACTCAAGGTTTTTAACTTTCCAAGTAATTAGAGAATTTAACTTCAAAATTTAAGGCTACCGTTTGACTTTCTTTTGACTTTTGACTCTAAGTTTTTACTTCTAAACTAACTCTAAAATTTACCCTCTAAGTTAACTCTATGTTTTGACTTCCACTTCAAGTTTTTACTTCCCTATTTTATCCTAAATTTATCCTTCTAAATTTAATCTTAACTTTTGACTTTTAGAATTTTTGACTTCTATTTCCAAATTTAATCCTATCGGTTACTCTTAGATTAACTCTAAATGTTATCCTCCTAAATTTGATTCCAACTTTTAGCTCTAGGGTTTAACTTCTAAACTTACTTCCACCATTTACTCTAAGTTTTGACTTCTAATTTCAACTCTATTTCTAACTCAAAAATCTACTCCCTAAGTTGATTTTAAACTCTACTTTTACTTCCCAAAGTTAACTCTAACTTGTGCTTCCCAAAGTTAATTCTAAATTTTTACTTTAGAATTTTACTTTCCTGATCAAAATCTTAATTTAACTCTAGTTATTTAACCGTTAATTGATCCCTAATTTTAATCCTAAATTCTCCTTCTAATCTAATCCTAAATCCTGTCCATGGTTCCTTTTGGATGAAATTTAATCAAAATTCCTCTGTTCTACCTCCTACCGCTTAACTTAGCCTAACGCGGTCGATTTAAAGCCAAATCCTAAGTGTAATATGTTTTTGGAGACCTCTATCCTTAATCCAGAACTTTTTGAATCTAAACGTCTAATTTGCACTAATCCCGGATGCTAATCACGCTCTAAGGGCTGATTAGGAAAATAAATGCTAATTAGGGAGAAACATCAAAGATTAAATAAAAAACTCACCTCTTCACTACCGGTTTCGGACATAACTTCGTCCACGTCCACGTATACATCCTCACGCTCCATGGTAGTCTTTGGTTTTGTTTTGAATTTTTTCCCGGCTCACCGCTTATTTAGAAAATATTACAATTTTTGATGATCTAAACTCCTTCTTTCCTCTTCTCCCTTCTTTTCTTTCCCCTTCTCTCCTTCCACACTGGTACTATTCCACCTAAGCTTTTATGGATGTCTTACAACTATAGACTCAAACTCCAAGGACCTTAATGGGGATCTTCCTTCTTACAACAAAAAAGTCTTACACTTGTCATTCCAATCCTCCTTCTAATGGTCACAAGGAGTTCTTTGAGATTTCCTCTATAGACCTACCTAATCCTAGGCTAGGCACTATTTATCGTCTCTCTCCTCCCTCCTACTATGTATTCTCCTTCCTTCCTAATCTCCCTCCATTCTTGTGACTTATGTTTGGTGAGATGGAGAGAGAATGGAGACTTGTGTGCAGGTGTGGCGTTTTGAGGAGCTTCTCTTTATTTTGTGTTGTTTTCCTTTTGTGGTTCTTTCTTGTTTTGGCCTCTTCTCCCTTACTCCCTTCCGGTTAACCTCTATCTCCACTAGCCCAGCACTAAGTAGCTCTTTTAATCCAATGTGTTGGAGTGTCTTTTTTTTTTTAAAAGACCAAAAAACCCGACTCCCCTTGCTGGACCCCCGCCCCGTGACTGCTGGATACCCGCCCGTGACTGCTGATACCCGCCCGTGATTGCTGATACCCGCCCGTGACTGCCCAGTACCCCGCCCCGTGAGTTGGCTACTGGTCTGATGCTTTGGGCTGGCTGGTCTGATGCTTGGGCTTGCTGGTCTGATGCTTCGGCCTGGCTGGTCTTTTTTTCTCAATCCACATACACGGTGTCCCTTAGGGGATCCCACTAACTCAAACTAAAATTGGATTTTTTGTGGCAAAGCCAAAGCTTTGCCGTTTGGGGGGTTAGGACCAACTTTTTGGTAACAAAACTAGAAGTGTACTTCACACGGGGAGGTGTTTAACTTGCTAAACTTGGGCACGCCACCCCTATTCCATGCTACACACTACTCTCTTGGAATCTAAACTTTAGACTTTTCCAAGAAGGTCTTGGAAACTAGACTTTGGAGCGTAGTACTAGGGAGGTTCAAAGCTTCGCCGTCAAGTTGGTTTTAACACCAACTCTAGGACTTGTGACACTCCGGGGGTTCAAAGCTTCGCCGTCCGGGATCTTTTTAACACACACTCTAAGACTTAGAACTAGTTGTAGGTTCAAAGCTTCGCCGTCCCGGGGGGGGGTCCACACAACAAGAGGGAAGTTAGAAGAAGGTAAGAACACGGGACTAGGAAAATAGACAAGTTAGGACACGTAGCAACAACCAACTTTACAAACTAAAGGCCCCCCAAAGCGCCATCGCTAAGGTACGGTGGGGGGTGGCTTTAGGATTAGAACAAGACACAAAAAGACTCTCCCGACACACACAAGTTAGCAAAAACGCACAAGAGAGAGGAGGACTCTCCACTTGTAACAAAGATACAAGAGAAAGGACACGAAGAGTACACAAGGCAAGATAGAAGGACCCCCAAGGATCGTCAAAAGCTTGAAATACAACAACAATGGAGCCAAAAGTGCTCCAAAAACACCATAGAGGTTTTTTGGCTTGAAATGCCAAAATATCCAAAATAACTTGGACCCACGGATCCAAAAACAAGTATTGGAGGTGTTCTAGAGAGAGAAATGGGGCCCTTATATAGGTTTCCAAGGGCCCACTCCTCCCTCTAGAGTTCTAAAGTAACCTTATCAACTCATCCTCATCCTCAAAGATTTTCATCCTAATCCCTAAAAACCTACTTCTAC
Source organism: Pseudisothecium myosuroides (assembly GCA_951799445.1). Classification (NCBI taxonomy): domain Eukaryota; kingdom Viridiplantae; phylum Streptophyta; class Bryopsida; order Hypnales; family Lembophyllaceae; genus Pseudisothecium; species Pseudisothecium myosuroides. The sequence goes on along the minus strand of OX637292.1, from coordinate 25,695,889 downwards.
CATCTATGCTGGACCAACATCCTAACTTTTGGAGATTAGTTCCAATCGCCAAACGGATTGCGCCGTTGGCTCCGGATTGCCGTGTTTAGTCCTAGAACCCCATATCCCCCGTATCGAGGCTAAAAACCCATCGTAGGCTAATTTAGTTTAAAAGCCAAATCGTGGTAAAATCCTAGATCTTGGGGGTCTCCTATTTTGAGAAATGTGAATAGCCTAGGGTCTCCAGTAGGTGCGGGAGAGTCGGAAAGGACTTTTGGTTGACTTCGTTTCGCCATCGTATGGTCCCGGAATGCCGGTCAACGTGGCGGGGACCCCACCACGTGGTTAATTCCCGAGGAATCTCGCCGGTTCAGGTACTTGCCGCTATCGGAATGTCGTGAAACTTCATGGAGCGCATTATTAACATAAAACAAGCTAGTCTAATTTTTAGTGAGATTTTATTGTAACCTGGGTAATTTCCATGAAATTCCCGTTGGAGGTTAGGAGGGTTGACCACCCGGAAAAGGTTCTTCTGCAAGTCGGAAGATGCCGGGAATTTTTACGTGACCTCTCAGGGAGTCGCATGAAAGACGTGCAGGTGTGTTTCCGTACTTGGCACGATTGGTCAATGGAGATTAAAACTGGCCATCTCCTCGAATTAGCGACGGTGCGGGAATCTTCTGCAGGTGGAAGAATCTTGGCGAATCGATTTCGCCGTTGGACTCCTGGCATGGGATTTACCCTAGAACACCATCCTTGGGCAGTAGATTCCTCCACGGGCCCGGTCTTGCGTTAGTGGCTCCTGCATGCTAACAATTGGAATTTTTGGAAATTCGTCGATCTAATGGGAAATTCTAAATCTAACTCTAGGACCCGACCTAGTGGCCTCGCTGTGGATCCCTCGGACTGACCTAGCCATGAATTGCCACATTCATGGTGGGAATTAGCCCTTTTGGGGCTGTATGACCCAAATCCTCCAAATCTAACCTTTTCGTTATTTCTATACTATTTTTAGGCAAGGTTTGGGGGGATTCTAAGTAAAAACACAAATCTAGACCAAATACTATAATGGGTATGACACAACCCTATTTTGGTTCTACACTCTTTTTATGGCTTTTTATATACTTTTATCAACTTTAAATTGCAAATTTCCAAAAAAATAATTCTACGAGTCCCAAGTGACAAATTAGGAGCTCACAATGGTGTCTGAATTTAAGGTCTCTAAGGTAAACTACCCCATCCCAGACCAAATGGGAGCAAGTCCATTATGGGCTAAATTATATTAGTGGTATACATTTCTGAACTTGAATGTACACCATTAATATAATTTAGTCTACAATGGCTTTGCTCCCATTTGGTCTGAAATGGAGTAGTTTATCTTAATGGGTGGTTTGATTATGTCATAATAATGTTAGTCTTTCAATTGTTTATATATTTTGTATACTTTGTGGACTCTTTATTTTCTTGTAGTAAGAGTCTTGACATGCACGTTTCTTCCAATCAGAACTGTAAAATTCTCAATTACGGCATCAATTGAGAAGTATGTCAGAAGGTACATAAATTTTTTGCCAGGAACTTTGTCCCTTGTTCGATGTACTAAGGTAGAAGGCTCGAAAATGGTTCATCTAAGAGAAAAGAGGCATCTGTGGGCAAATATGGTGATGCAAAAAAAATTCTCCAAATTTCTGTGAACAGAGGAGTGAGCAACTCTTCAGTGAAGACTGTCATCATAATTTTCAGAGTCAATCTGAATTAAATATGGAAATAAGAAGTGGAAGGTGTGTAAGGTGGTAAACCTGCTCCTAGAGTACACTAGTAATGAACTGAGGTATGTCATTCAATAGAGCAAGTGACTACAAGAATCGAAGTTTGGGATGCTCTGAACGTTCATGTGAGTCTTAAATGCATCCACTTGAAGACTGAAATCACACCATGCGGATGTGTCAAATGACCACTATAAACAAAGAAGATTAATTACAATACTTTATTACTTATACCAAAAACGCCTTGACAGAATTCAAAATGCGTGTCAGACGCGCTTTCAAGTGGAGCAGTGGCGTGTCTGAAACTGCTCAGCTCAGACTTTGAAATCGCCCTCTCAGAGCCAAAAACCGGCCACTTGTTCTCCTACCAGCGTTCACAGTGAAGCCAGAAATGGCAGTTTACAAAGTCTGAAATTGCCCATTGGAAAACCCTAACTTTTGTCAGGCTTCAAACATGTTGGTCTCATCGAAGTGAAACTTAACTGAAGCTTAAGTTACAGAGGACTGCCAGACAGATGGTTGTAGAAGTATTGGTCCTCTGCGAGTGTCAGGAGAAGTAAAGTGAAGTGTTGACATTGGTGACCAAAATTTAAAAGCCGTTGCGTTTTCTCTGTGGCTTCATTTGCATCGGCCGTGTTACCGTTGGTGTGGCTTCGGAATTTGGAGCGCAGGCGCAGCGTCCCGCTTGTCTAGTCGCCTGGAACTCGTCAGATCTCCAGCAGGTGCGTTTTTGCCTTGTGTTTTCAAATTCTCCCACCCAAGGTTGCTTCCGCTTCCATCTTCTTACTTCAGTGTCTCTGCTTCCTCGCCATAACCTTCCAACTTGCCCACCCAACTGCTATGTTCTTCAGCGCCACGGAAGGCAAGAGCTGGTGCTACAGCCTCCTTCCCCGAGCCTCAGTCGTGGAAGTGCTGGAGCAATGGGAGCACGGCGCCATGACTGCTGGAGCGATGGGAGTAGGCCGGCATGGCAGTTTCGACGACATCAGGTAAGGTTCATGGGCCCTTCTTCTTGTATTCTTCACTTGCTAGATGAGTTACCTTCTCGCTTGGTGTCCACTCTAATGACGTTGCCTTCTGTGTAGACGTGAAGCAGAGGAGAGCAGCAGCGCTTCTTCAGTTACTTCGGTAATACCTTCCCTCCCATTTGATTATGTACATTTTTTTTTCAAACTTGAAGTGTTTGTCGTTGAAACATAACGTCAAGTACCTGTATTGTCCTGCATTGCTTGCAACAAGGCCTGATCCCAAGAACCATAGACACTGCTTCCGTTTTGCACACTAGAACTTAGTTGCATGTTGGTGTGCAGATTAGCTCCTATCTGGTGCAGCTGCTGTTGGAGTAGTACGCCGCTCCTGACTATTGCTGAAACTTCTTCTAGAGGGGATAAGCTCCTTGTATCCTGGCCGGTCTTCTTCATTCTTCTCCTTAGTATGGCCAACCTCTGGTTTTGCTTGCAGATGGGAGGAATAAGTCCGCAGTATGGTGACTTGTACTTCACAGGGGCATTCTTTTGGATGGTAGCGTGTAGCTTCTCTCCCTGGGCTCTACAATTTTTAGCACTCCACAATTGATTATGCTTCCTCTTCTGTTGTGTAGCCTCCGCCCTCACTTGTTTATCTTGTAACTTCTTCTTCTCCTCCTCTACTCGCTGCACTTTCGTGGCTTCTCTTTCTAACTTCTTTCTCTCCTATTCTTGTGCAGCTGCTTCTCTTTTGGCGGCTATGTTCTCTAGATCTCGGAGATGCTGTACCTCTGTGAGTAGTATAGAATTGTAATAGTCTATACGTGGTTCCATAGGAGTTCTTGAACTGCGAGGGACTTTGATTTGTGGAAGTTGTAGCAGTTCAGCAAAACTAGTATTGCCCCCTTCACCTGCTCCACTTTCTTCATCATCTGAACTTGTGCTAGCATCTTGTTGTCCATTGTGTTCTCCATCTTCAGAGTCTATCTATACAAAGTATTGTTGAGAACTAGGAACCTCAACTGGTAATTCATCAAAGATTTCTTGGATTTCCCATGCCTCCAATTCAAACTGTGGTTGTTCATCACTTGGGCTGTCTCTGGTGTCTGCTGGTCCTGCTGCAATCCTTTCATATACCTGACTGGGTCCCATTTTCGAGTTCACAGCACTTGAATTTATAGGATAGATCCCTATTGTTGCAAATCCCTTAGTGATATTCTTGATTGTCAAAGCTCTCCTGAGACCACATGCCACCCATGATGCTAGGTCTTCTTTTAGTGGCATTTGACCTTCATGGCTCCTCATCCATTTGTCTTTGTAGACCCGGAATGATAGCTTGAAAGACCTAGAGCAGGTTACATCTAAGGGCTGAAGTGCGTGAGATGTATGGGAAGGGAAAGTGACCATGTCTAGACCTTTTGACACTGCTAGTTTTATAACCTCTAAAGTCACATGACTTCCATGCCCATCCAGAATTAGAAGATGTCTATTTGATGGAGATAAGCCATACACCTTTGATACAGATGTTAAGAAGTGAGACATTCACTCTTGGAACAACTCATTAGTCATCCAGGCCTTCTTTTGCATAGCCATGCTAGCTCCTTTTTCCCCTGTTTTTTTTAAGAAGTTTCTACTTTTCTTCTTACCTTTGAATATGTAGAAGTTAGGTACCATGTCTCCTCTTGCATTGATACATGACAAAACGGACAACCATTCCCTACTGTCTGGAATAACCATGTGAACACTTCGAGATCCCCTTTTTGCTATAACAAAAGCACCACCATTTCTTCCTGCTTGGACGCCGCTTTCGTCACAATTCCATATGTGTTGGGGTTGATAATTGTGTAATTCATACAGCCTTTGAAGATTAGCATAAAAAGTCCCTACAGCTTCTGGACATAGATTTCGGGCTCTGTTTTGGTCTAAAGCTTGAGCTCTTCTTATTGTCAACTCTGGATGCCTGTGCTTGAAACATTTGACCCAACCATCACTAGGAACACCATCCTTAAAAGGAGTGACCCTGGTTTGTGTAAGTACTCCCACCTTTTCCCTCAATTGTTGTATTGTATAAGGATACCCCAATGTTTGCATTTTCATCAAATAACTGACAAGCTCTTTTTCTTCTTTGTCTGTTAAAACCCCCTCCTTCCCCCTCCTTCTTTGTGCTGTTGTTCCATAAATGTGTCCTCTGAGTGAAGAAGTGAGAATTCCATGATCCCTGGCTGCAGTCCTGATGGGGATTCCTTCGTCAACATCCTCCATGGCGCTCCTGAGCTCGTCATTGGTCCAATTCCCATTTTTTAATCTTCAAACGTGCTATGGGAGTTGTAGGAGGATTGGAGGGAACCGGATTTGGACTCATACCTTGCAGGGAAGGCGCTGGACGTGGAGATATGTCGCTGCGCTGCGTCAGTCTGGAGCTCCCTGCTCTGCCGCGATGTCCGATTTCCTGCTCCAGTACCTGCATTGTCGGAGTGGTCCCCACTGCTCCCAATTCTCTCATCCGCCACGCTCCTTGCTCCGAGCCAGCCATGCTCTGTCGCAGCTGTTCCCGTCGCACGTCCACCTGCTCTCCGACCTTCCAGGGTCCACCTGCTCCCGCCGCACGTCCCTGCTCCGACGGACCAGCATCTGCGGGCCTGACACCAGGGGTCCACTGCGCTCCTGGCTCGGAGGGTCCACTACGCCATGATCCCTGCCTTCGAGGGTCCAACGCCTTCCTGCTCTCCGACCGAACCTCCACGAAGGTAGGAGGGAACCCACGATGCTGCTCATTTACAGGTGGATCGTCTGAGAACAGGGAGATTCGGTAGTCACTTGCCGCCGTCACTTCGTGCGACTCCCCTACATTGTTGTCGTCCTCTTGCAGGAGTTTCTTCATTTCAATGGCCGCCCTAGCTGCCCCAGTTGTTTGGCTGGATGCTCGCTCTCCACTTGGGCGTGGCTGCTGTGGCTGACGTCCCAAAATTCGACGCTTCTCAAGAATTTGTCCATCTGCTCCTAGCCACGCAGGAGCTCCAAGGTTATCGTCCATTTCAAAGGCCGCCATTTCTTCAAACCATTGTTTTTGCTCTTCTCGCTTTGTCCAAGAGGATTCTGTATTTTATGTATTTTCCTTGTCACTAAACTCATCCTCCTTTCCACAGTTGGTGAAGTCATCTTCTTCTTCGCAGTAATCAGATTGACTACTCCCCCAATCTCTCCCTCTCTAGCCACTATAATCACTATCGTTGCTATCATCATTTGAAGAACCACTGTCATTCATAATGCTCAGCTAATTTTAAGCTTCTATCACTTGAATTTGTGTGCTTGAATCTCCAAAGCAAACTGTGCATTCTATGCTTCCTTACTTCTTGAAAGGTGTTGTCACTAAGCTTCATTCCTCACAGTGCAAAATCATGGAGATAGACTACATGGATTAGTAACCGCCATGTCCTGGGACCTTTTTTTTAATATAATAATCTGAGCTTTCATTTCATTAATTAATTAGTGCTCTAAAATTTTCAAAACCGACGGCTTATACATTTGAAAGCACGCCCTAAGAGTTATAAACTATTTTCAAGGCGTCAGAATATTGAATGACTTTGAATGGTAAATCAATCTTTGAGCTTTAAAAAATCGACTGACTCTGAATGGCAAATCAATCTTTGAGCTTAGAAAAATCGACTGGAACACTTTCTCATTCAAGTCGCTGCCAATTGTAAATGTAAGTGAATGGCGTTCCATTAATTCCACTGGGATTTTTGTTTCACCTCTTGAAGTATTCAAATATGAGTTAAAACTAAACACTAGGCAAACCCGAGGCAATTACTTCTCACTCTAAAACCACTCACTTAGAAGCTATATTTCACTGCACTTACACTTCGTTTTCTTTTCTGACACCGCCTGCACTATTTCAGTCATGATTATAGGGGCAAACCTTAGTGCCCAAACTGTTCTCGAGCCTTCTACCTTATTTCCTTTATCAATGGAAATTGTCCGTTTGTTTCAAAAGAAGAAGAAGTAGACAGTTTGATTTTTTATTTCAATTTCAAAGAAAATTTGTAAATATTTTTATTTTCACATGAGAAATTTCCCCCAGCCTCAGTGTTGCTATTGTTAAAAGTTGTAGGGTATGCTTTCTTCTAGTAATTTGTACATTTGTTGTTACCTCTCTTCCAAGAGCTTCCTAAAATGGAAGAGGCCTCTTTTGACCATTTGAGCACTTATTATTAACATCATATACGGTAGTCTACATTGAAGTATAGTGGGAGGCCTCCCCCCAAAGGCCTCCCGCGATGTGAGGGCCCTAACTTGAAGGCGAGGACGGAGCCTAAGCCTGAAGGCTAGGGCCCTCACATTGCGGGAGGCCTAAAGGAAGAGGGCTCCCGCTTCGTTAAGCACTGGGCAGATCGTGCCAGACTAGTGGAATAATTAATCTCCTAGTGCCAAGCCCTGTAAGCAATGCCACGCAGCGTAACAGGGCCATTCTGCTGGATAATTGTTGGATTTTTGTATAGGGAGCCGATAGCTCAGTGCTTAACGTTTCTAAGTGGTTACCAACATCTATGAGCTAGACATACATTTTGCAAAATTAATGATTGAAAGCATTGAGTTTTAGGTTTTTTTAATTTCTTTCTCAAAATTTCTACATCAATTTGGGGTCATCATGAATTACTGAATTTTAGTACTCTAGTTATCATTGTAATGAAAACATTCCTACTGATGAAAAGCTCCACGAATATGATATTGCACAGTACAATCTTCTTCAAGAGCCACCATTTGGACTAAGGTAGGAGGTCCATGAATTGCCCATTTAAGACTTGAAACTGAATTTTGGGTAAGTAAAACGTCTTCAAATATTTTTCATTAATTTTTCTTTAAAAGACAAGTGGAATTGGCATCTAACTCAAGTCATTCCATATTTTTTGAAACTTTGTAGAATTAGTTATGAAATTTTGAAGTTGAGATGGCATAGGGCTCTAAAATCACCCACCTCCTAAAATGTACATTGTTTGTACATTGATGAAGGCTACAAAAAAGCAACATATATAAGTAATGTACATTTGAGGAAGTGGGCAATTTTAGATCCTGAGCACTTTTAAAACCTCCTACCTTAGGTGCAACAGAAGTAGGAGGTAACCTTAAGGGTCTATTTGTTTATGGCCCTCGGTGGTTTGGAGGAGAAGGTGATATTTGTGCCTTGTTCATTGAGACAGAGACAGAGGAAGATGGCGGCTACTTGATCACCTCTATGCATGACAAGAACCATGGCCATGAACTTAAATCAATTCTGAATACTACATACTACCGTAGTAGAACATGGTCACTTTTAGAGCAACAAAGGTAGTATGCTCTTAAAGCGGCAATTTTAGCCTATTTAACTCATCATTGACAGTAATAGGTATTTCAAGCAACATGTCACTCGTTCCTAAATAGGAATTGGATTTAGAACATGATTGCTTTCAGAGTAGACTGCCTATTATTATTCAATTAATATGTAGTATATCCACTTTCTAATTTACATCTAATTTTATTCAAATTAGACTCCTAAGTATCTCCTGAATTTTACACAACATTCATAAGGGGTCACATCATGATCACATCGAGGCCTTCCTTCAATACATAGGGGAGGCTTACAAATGAATTAATGGTCATTGTCATTGTGACCATAGAGAGACCACCTCATGAATTATGGATAAGATTATTTTATGGAATTGGCTACAATAAATGAATAGGGAGACTTGGCAGCTAGTAGAGAATCAGCTGAATGATATCAGCAAACTACCATCTTAATTAATTTCAGAATTTTAGGTCGTATAACTGCCAAATGGAAAGCTAGGAGTACAAGAAATGAACTGCTTAAGAAAAATAAATTAGGGTTTTTAATCCTTTTTCCATGAAGAATAAGCAGATTTTTTGCTCTATACAAGCTCCCACTGGTTCCTAAAAAAATAGCCCTAGGGTGTAGCCAACATTCAAATAAAAAATGGTCAAAGATATTCAAAAATTATCCAACATGACTTCAAAAGTCATTGATAGTAAGTATTGAAAGATGAGAGGACAAGCTCTTTATACAAAAGGGATGGTAGGAGGTAGAACAACCCATGTGGAATATGTATATTAGAATTAGCAGAAGCTCAACCACTCATAGTTAAGTCAGAAGCACAAATCGTGTTCAAAGTAGAATTTTAGACCTCATTTAGGCATAGTGAAATAACTTTTCTCAAAAAACTTTGAGCTAAGTGAATGTTGAAAATCAAGCTAATTTTCATTTCCAAAAACCCGTTTGTGATTTCAAGCCTCCAATCAAAAGTTATGGACAAAGTTCAGAGAAAGATTATTTTTTGACATTTTCAAACACCCTCTTTGAATTTTATCCATATCTTTTTTTGGAGGCTCAAAGTTGAAAACGAGTTTTGGGAGATGAAAGTTAGCATGATTTTCTACATTAATTTAATTCAATTGTCTTGAATTGATGAATTGCCTTCAATTTAGTATTTGAACTAAGTTGTATTTTGTATTTTGTTTTTTAACTAATTGCTTTAGCAAATTTAAAGAAAATGACTTAATGCCAAAAAGAAATTAGTTTTTTTACAAAATTAAATGACTAGGCTTAGACAACAACCGAATGGCCATGGAGAACTACCGAATGACAATTGAAAAGAATAGCAAAAGCTGAGTCATCCCATAAACTCCCCATTTACTGGCTACAAGTCCTTGAAATAGTCAAATTGTATGAAATTAAACCTTATTTCAGAGATGTAGGTTTAGTTGTGATATTTGTGCTTACACTTTGGATAGGATGTCGAAGGCTGTGATTGTTGATGCCAAGACCTGGCAGGTGGCAGTTTTGAAATTGCCAACCAGGGTTCTTTATGGAATCCATGCAATTTTTGTGTCTGAGTTTTAACCCCTTCCGTCTTCATGATACTTAGGGCTGCTTTACACCTGGAGGTTGGGCCAATTCTCCTTGAGGCCAATAGCACAAAATTTCAGTCTCTTTGGAGGCTGAAGGCCATCTTCAACTACTCATTGGGTTACTCATCAGAATAAGATCATAATAGGGGCTAATTCTCCCATATTTAAAGGTCTCGAAGCCAAGAAGCCGGGCCAATTCAATAAAACTTAGAAAAGAAAGAGAAGGGAGTTGAAAATTTTAGGGCCACTTTACACCTAGAGGCCGGGCCAATTCCCCTTGAGGTTGATTGCACAAAATCCAACGGATTTGATTTGTCGAAAAAAAAAAAAAATTTATATAAAAAAAAATTTGATTGAAATTTGACATTGGCCCCGAGGCCAAAAATTGGCTTCCTATTTTTGGTACACCCAATTCAATGAGCTTGGGCCATGTCAAATCATGTCTTTTTTCAATAGGAAATTCATTTTACCAAATTGGCCCGGTTTCTAGGTGTAAAGGAGTTGGAACCAATTTTAGCCTTTCAGTGTCCAATCACAAGACAGTGAAGCTTTTGGATCTCCAACACAACAAATTGCCCTGGCCTCTACTAGATATGATCGTATTTGACGCTTATAACACACATTTTGTAATAAATTATGGAAAGATAAAAAAAACATTGGATTGATAATTCAACAATTAACATCTTTTATTTGGATGTAATTATAACATCTAAACTAATGACTACTCAAGTGTGGCAATACAAATGACATAGAATATGTGACCATATTGTAGCTTCTCACACATTTGAAAACTGCAACAATGATTCAAATTGGAAGTGCCATGTGTTCGACTTAGCGTAACAACAAATTTTTGTCACTATTGTATATCTCATATCATGGAACTTCTAGGTCAAATCTTGTATCTTGTACACAAAATAAACACCATTTTGAAAACCCAATTGGGCCTCCTAAATATTAATCCCTAAAGGTACAAAGTGTTCTCTAGGATTGACAATTTGAAAAAAATCATCATAAAGTACTATTTGGAAGACTATTTTGGAAATAATATACAAATAAAAGTTGTAGATTTTGAATTTTAGATTCCATCTATACAATTAGATTCTCCAATATCACCAATATTAATGCTATCACCAATATTTTAAAATAAATTTTGAAAGGAAAATTTCAAATATCCTTCTAAATTTGATTACAAGCAAAATATTATCATTGTTTGAGTAAAATTTGTTAGAATAGAAATCCATATCTTAAGTTTGGTTGTTTTGTTTTGTTTTGTTTTGTTGTTTTGTTTGTTACGTTGAAATCTCCTGGACCGTGCGTCCCCCGGTGGCGTGCTTGGTATCATCGGAAAGCTCTCGGCAAGGAGGGGTGCATGGGCTTTGATTTGTGGCATTTGGACCTAAGGTGCAAAAGTAATTGAATTTTAAGTTTTTATGAATGGAAAAATCAGAAAATTACTTTTAATTACATTTTAATTGTGGCAATGGCACAAGGCACACTAGTGGAAATGAAATGAGGTTCTCTTGATACGGTGATTTTTTGAAATTTTTATGTTCTTTAATCTATGACCTCATTTTTGCAAATCCAGTTTTGAACTAGAATCAATGCAATTTTGGCTTGATCAACCAGTTGACATATTTCTGCACCTATAATTATAGAAAAATATGTACACTAGTAAAACCAAATCCAACCATTAGATAGGACAACAACTTGATAAACAAATTATAATAACTTTCATCTAAGCAGTAATGAGATAGAAACTTTAGTAATGAGATTGAAATGTTTTAATTTGTTTGTATCCAGAAATTGGCCTTCATAGTGCTAAAGAATTAGAATAAACCCGTGAATAAACCAGCCATTCACCGCACACATCCAAAATCAGACAACAATTGTTGCCATTTATCAAACAGTAACCGCACGATTCAACTACCAATTCAATTGCGATGGGAACAAAATTGTGTATCACCATCCAATGACTACACACACTATATGGTGAAGGGTTGCAAGGAATTTTTAACTAGATTTCAACTTCATTGCCTTTAAATTGCAATTAAATTTGTAGGAAGAAATCTTTTTGCATCCTATTTTTTGAAGGTGAATCTTAACATGACATTTAATAATCACGCCAAATTTCAAAACATGCAAGTCTCTATATTTATGTAGAGAAGGATTTCAATTTTAACTGTGCGGTGATTGGCAAGTGTATTCTAAAGGGTCAATCCCCAATAGATGCACAACCAAGAATCTTGTCCAAATTCTTTTTCAAGTTAAATTTTCATAGAGTTTCTATCCATTCTTAAGAGCATCTCCACTCTTGCATTGGCGGAGCCCCTAGCCTGCTTAGTGTTGAGCCTGCCTTCCAAATTGTCCCCCACTGCATACCTAGAATTCCAAAAAAAAGCCCTGGTCCGCTCAAATCACTCATCAACTCGGAATCCTCACGAGCCCGCTCTCCTTCTCTCCAAGCTTGGATTCTCCTTGTCTGACAATGTTTTTTGTCTCCTTTTAGAAAAGCTGGACCACTATAGCAATTCCCACTAACGGGAATGCAAAGTTATTGGAGATATGGAAAGCAAGGGTGGGAAAGGTGGAGCCCCCGAAAAGCCATTTGGCGAGGCGATTTTTCAGAGCAAGAGTAGAGATGCTCTTAGAACAAAATTCCCATAATAGATAAGAAATTTCTTCTTCTTTCCTGTGACCCCAAATTCCAAGCTTTAGAGCATGGCCACCAGTACCTTCCCAACTTGACACGCTCAGATTTTCCATCTAATTTTGAAGGGCCCTCAATTTCCTTATCCCTGACCGTTGCTCACCAAATACGGCCCATAAATAGTCAAAAGACCACTCATCAAGTAGAATAAAGGATAAAGCAACTAAACTTAGGATGAATAGTGATTTCAAGGACCAATTCTTGACACGCGAGGATTGAGTATTCAAGAGAATCTTAGGAAGGACCCGTAGCGCTTTTCATCCAGTTTGAAGAGCGAGGGACCCAGCGCGTGTACTGGTGGGAATGCTCTTAGACACCGGCCCTCAGAGATGAAGAAGATATTTTGGAAATGCAAAGGTTTAGGATTTTAGTGCACATTTTGCAGTCCATGGGCCACTTGACTGCTGCATTGTAAATGTAGAAATGCTCAGACTCTATGTGGCAGTCATGTGCTCGATCATTTGGAAGGTGGATTTCTGCGTGAGCTTCAGGAGGCGATGGGTTTCCTTCCTGCTTGAACGAGATCGAGCTTCTTCTTCGGGGGTTTAGTTCATCCAGCGCTTGCATAGTAGTATCACAGATCGAGTTCTACAAGTCGGAGTGAGATCTAGCTCGGTTTTGAGTACTTCGCGTACTGTACGAAGTTAAGGATGACTTCCCATGGAGTTGAGCTATGCAAAGCAAGCAAGCTGCGGCTTACGAATTGGAGGAATCGAGTTGCAGCTAATTGATGCAGATCGAGATGGTGAGTTACTTCCACTGCTCCCACGACAAACCAGCCGACTGCGCAATTCAACGGTGAGAGAGGGCATGGTTTAGGTTATGTCTCATCTCCCACAAATTTTATATTCCAGTGATGAGGGTTTCGAAGGCGAATGTCAAGGTTTTAGGGTTGACCGTTGTTCTTTCTGGCTGCTACTAATGGGTCCCCATTGGAATCTGTTCTGTATATTGCAGAGTGAGCTTGTGGTGTTCACGGTCCGCCATCTTCAATTCCTTGGCATTGAATTACTATTGCACTGTGCAGCAGGAGATGAAATTGGACTGTTATCAGCAAATGGAGAAGGTCGTGTGCACGCGTCGGGGTTATGAATAGGCTGTCATTCTGCATAACATGTCCTCTCACTACTCGGACATCAATGCTGTCATCTCTCAGTGGTTATGCCTGCGAGCTGGCAGGTCCCATCCCGAAATCTCAAATCAGGTCATTCAATTTGCTCGTTAGAAACTCTATTTCAACGATTTTCAACGCCTGATCATCGTTTCCAAAGGTTCGATTACGATTCTTTCGATCTGCAATTTAACGATTTCAAAATGGTATTCTGAAATGATGGATGAAAACTTTGTATCGTCGAGACCTGTGCCAAGTAGCCTAGTATGCCTTGCTAATACACACGAGTATATGCGCTTTACCGTGCACTGGTTCCTCGTCGTTGTCCTTATCAAATTTCTCTGCTCTGTCTGGTCTGATCTGCTCTCCAGACCGGCTCTTGACAACCACTGGAAGCAAGCAACGGACCTTGGAGTGTCGATTTAGCTGCTGTTTTTCATTGTGTCGGTAAGGAGAACTTGCAACTTCAGATCAATTGACGTACCTCTATAGTTTTGATCGAATCTGTTGAAATATATGGTGCTGGTGAAATGGTGCAGGAGAATATTTGTTTGTGCGTGGAGGAATTGAACCACCTCTGCTGTTTGTGAGAAATCGATGGCTGAAGTTTTGGTGAAGACATTTTTAGTATCAGCAGGCGAATATGAGTTTTCTTGGGGTTTTCTCGAGGTTTAGTGCAATGGGTTGGAAATAATAGTTCTTTGACGGGTGTTATTGCATGGGTGCTTGTTTATCGTCAAGATCGTTTATGTAGAAATAAGATGGGTACCTCTTGGTCGAGTCCCCGTGGACCTTCAACTGCAAATGAACGTGTTGAGCGATTAGAGCCGTACTCAGACACAAAAATGATCGAAGCGAACTTGAAAAGATTTGAACAGCTTAAGGCGGACCCTAAGTTTTCGGAATTTTTCAGTTTCACCTTTCCTGATATGAAAGTTGGAAGGAAGATTGCGCCAGGAGGGGTGTTTGATTCAGAGATTTTTGAAGGGGAGTTTACCTTGATGCAGAGGAAGTTCCCGTGTGCTTTGAAGATATTCAAGGATGGGCTAAGGTTTGATCTCAGTAAATTATTCCCAGACGGCATACTGACAGGGGGGAGTGCAGTTTTTCCTGGGTTTTCCAGTGGGACAAGTTTGATATTGGGTGGGCTGATTTTGGAGGATGGAGTATATGCTGGAAGCTTTGCCATTGTGTTGAGGAGAGTGTGGGGTGATTTGAGGACCCTAATTCAGCTCAGAATGAGTAAATTCAAGTTCTTGAAACGACCTCCCTTCGGAGATATGTGTGCCAAGAAAATGATGCTGGAGATTGCCATTATTATGCAGCAATTACACGATCATGGTATACTACACAGGTTCCTAAACACAAGAAATGTAGTGGTCTGTACCAGTACTCCACCTTCCCTGTTACCTGATGATATTGAGGATGATGCTTTTCATGTGAACGTATTTAATTTTGAGACTACGGTTGGACTTATTAATACGTATCCTTGGAGGCCACCCGAAATCCATCGGCAAATGCAGGAACGCAATATGCAGAATCGCGACTGTGATGGCATTGCGTACACCAAAAAGTCAGATGTATATTCTTTCGCCTTGACATGTTACGAAATTCTCACTGGACACTACCCATTTGAACATCTCTCAATTTGGGAAATGGATCTTGTTGTAAACGGATCACTCAGACCTAAGCTGCCTAAGCGCATGGATAATTGGCTCAGAGATTTGATCGAAAAGTGTTGGCACTCGGATCCTTCACAAAGACTTGAATTTGAAGAGATAGTGCAGGTATTCAAATCCAAGTTACCGGACCCCACAACCCATGCCGTCGAGCAAGAAGTGGAAGCTTCAAAATCCCATTGGAGTGAGATTTGTAATTCTCATGATCAAGATGATCTTCAAGAGGAAACAAACCATCAAATCTTTGAAAATCTCAAACAACATCCGGAGTTCTCTAACTTCTTCAGTTACACGTTCCGTAACTTGAAACCGGGACGAAAAATTGCTGAAGGGGGGCAAGCCAAGATATTTGAAGCTGAGTTTGAAAAGGAGAACGGTGTCAAAGTCCCTTGTGTGGTGAAGTTGTTTAAACACATTTCTTTACGAGATATGGTGCAACAGTGGCCGCCTGGAATGTTGCAAAGCGGGGATTCTCCTAGCCATCTGAGGTTTGGATTTATGGGCCTCCTTCGCGGTGCCACGAGGACCTGTGAAGTGTTGGGTGCAATTGTGGATGAAAATGACGATTTTGCTTTCATATTCAATCGAGAAGGGGGTGATCTGTGGCGCTTGATTGAACATAGAATGAGGCCGCCTAGCACCCAGAGCATACCTTTCAAGCCTGAGTTTGCCAAGAGAATCTTGTACGAGATTGCTTTGGGCATGCAACACTTGCATGATCGTGGCATTCTCCATCGAGATTTGAAAGCTGCAAATGTGCTCGTGACGAATGTGTTTGGTGAGTTTCCTAGCGACTCCAACGATGAGCTGATCGATTTCAAGGTTGCTGATTTTGAATGCTCCATGTTGGTGGAGGGGACAAGGTTTTGGAGAGCGCCTGAGATTTTGAAGCAAATCAAATCTCAGACGGTGCGTACATACACACGTGAGTCCGATGTGTATAGCTATGGGATGACCTGTTATGAGGTATTGACAGGGGGCATTCCCTTGGAGCATCTCGCAAGAAATGATTATGCAGCTGTATTTGTGAGGGGAGAAAGGCCTGTATTGCCTGACGGTATTGATGGTTGGCTTAAGCGTTTGGTTGAAAGATGCTGGCACTCGAAGCCTTCAGAGAGACCGGAATTCAAAGAGATAGTAGAAGAATTTGAGAAGTATTGTCCAAATTTTTCGAGATAAGAGTGTCATGAAAAGATATTGGTGGCATTTCCAACTACTTATGATGAGGATTGGCCTCACCCTCCAGTAAGTTGGAGCTTCCTTTGCATCCGTTCCTCGAATAAAGGTACAAGTAGAGTGTGTTTGTTTCCTGAATCTGTAGACGTGAATCAAAATTGACCAGATGAAGAATCAAGATTGACCAGGTCGATTGGACAGTCACCCAATACTGTCGCGTGAATTGGATGAGGAGGTTGAGGGTTGTCTTAAAACTTCAGTAACTACTCTTGTTGATAGTTTGTACATTGTCTAGAAATATATGCATATAGCGTCGAACATTGAGCTACTTCAGTTACTTGTGTTTATTCGTTTGCAGCATATGTCAGTTAAAGAGCCACAGTGGAGTGGTTTTTCCGTCTTAGTTGTATAATCACTCTCCCTCGAATATTGTCTTTCACTCTGCAGACTTGCCAACTTATATTTTCAGTTTGTTATATGAATGCATTGGAGCCCGGTGCAATCATAAGGC
Source organism: Pseudisothecium myosuroides (assembly GCA_951799445.1). NCBI lineage: Eukaryota > Viridiplantae > Streptophyta > Bryopsida > Hypnales > Lembophyllaceae > Pseudisothecium > Pseudisothecium myosuroides. Next base: position 25,679,098 of record OX637292.1, on the reverse strand, counting down.
GCGGACTTGTGTCTAGAACTCACGACTGCTAGAAGTAACAGAATTCCAGAAGCTTGCAGAAGTACTGTGATGTAAAGCATTGGTTATGTGGTGCAAATTCTCTTGTTACAGTTGTATGAAGAACATCAGAGGGTCCTCATATTTGTTATATTATTTCGAAATTTGAAGATATTGTGAAAAATCCCAGATGATGTTCTGGAACCGCAAAACTACCAGGTCACTTCTAGTTCAGAAAAGCTTTGTGAACTTCGATGTTACAATTTTGGCTCCCGGAAACACCCCAATCGATATGATGGCCACCACCACAGGATTATGATAGTGTGGCAAGTGTGTACGACATTTGAGAATGTCATGGAAAGGAGGTCAGATTAAGGTGAAATGAAACGTACTGAATGGTTTTTATTTATGTACCATCAATGTAATTTTAATCTTGAAACACTGCAAAGGGCAAAATATGTTTGACAAATGACTTTCAGGGATATTGTAGAAATAAGGAGATAGTGCACTTGTTTGCCTAGGAATCTGATAAGTTTTGGCTGAAAATTGGCCTTGTCCTTGCAAGGTTAAACTTACCTAAAACGATTCTTGGTTCTTGTCTGATTTGATTTGTGAGTTGGACATTTTTGAAGATTAATAAAATATTAAAGACAGTGAAAATCAATGTGGTGATGAGATTTTTGTATGTGTTCGAAGGATGACCGGTCCATGGAATTCAAGGCTTTCGAGTTGAAGAGCGATTTCGATTTGAGCATGTTCATGATTGTTGCAGAGATGTTTTGGAGATGGTGAACACTTAATTATGCACTTAATTAACAATAGTTACTTTGCAAAGAGTATTAAGGTAGGAGGTCCTTAAAGCACATTAAAGAGCTGAAAATTAATTTGGGGAGGCTAGACTTCTTGAAATGTTTTTTAATCGATTTTCCTTGCATTGAAAGACAAGTGGAATTGGCATCTAACCCACGTTGTTTCATATTTTATGGAACTTGGTAAAATTAGTTAAGAATTTTTTAAGTTGAAACACATTTCTTGAAATGTACACTATTTGTACGTTGTTGGTGCAATGAGAAAGCAAAATGTACCTTTGTATTAAAGGATGCTTTTAAAGCACTTTGTGGACCTCCTCCCTTACATAATACGGGGTTGTCTCTCTTTGAGAATTCACATTTTCTTTGTTCTATATAAGTATTCATGTCATAATTGGTCTTATTTTAGATAAGAAGAGAGTTTTTCTTTAAATTTCTTAGGCTATTTTTTGAGCTTCTCGAAGCATGATATAGATTATGTGAAGAAAGAAAACACAACAATATCACACATGGACCAAAAGATTAGAATACACTGATCACAAGGGATTTGGAAATGTGGAAGTTGAACAAAGTCTTTCAATGCATTTTGTACAATCTTGTCAAATCTAAAATGATTGGCATGTAAAAAACATGATGTTGAAGTTGAGTAGATATAGATGTAGGTCTATTGGTACTCAATAAGGAAATTTAATGTATTTTACAATTTTCAACACATCTTATTTCTTTTAAGATTTAGTGTATTAGGGTTTTGTCTCCAAAGGGGCTTGTTATTGGAAAATCAAGTTTTGCTATGAACATTATTTTGCTCAAAAACTTGAGTACAAAACTTGTAAATGCATCTTTTTCTACAACAAAAATTGCCCCAAGCCTTAACTTAAGCAATTATTTGCTTAGATCCTTAAAATCATTGTAATAAAATTTTGATTTTTGAGGTTTCAATAGTTGTGGTTTGACTTTTGACTTTTGTATGTGCAAATTTAAATTTTAGATGTACATTTTTGTTAAAAATTTTGAAGTATAATTTACATGCGCATGTGAATTTGAATGCATTTTTTTAATGAATTATTGAATGTTTTGGCCTCAAAAATTCAATTTATGCAATTGTTAAAGGATTAGTAAAGAATTGTCACTTAGTGGGGTTTTAGCACTTGAAACCATGGCACTTCAATTTTTCCTTGAGGACAATGGCTAGAAAATCAACTTTTAGGCCATAAGATTTGTGTTTCAAATTTTTTTTTTTAAAAATTTTCCCTCTATTTTATACTACTCTAACCTCTAAAATCTGTAGGCCATTTTTTTGGGTCAAAAACCATTGAAAATTGCCACTTCTTCTAAATTCACCCAAGAAAACAGGAAAAAAAATTAGAATCTAACTATGGTATCTTGTACTTCACTTGTTTCAAATCATAAAGTATAATTTTTTATGAAGTTTAATCATAAAGATTGGAAGATATTAGCATTCAAATTTGGAAAAAAAGTTTTTTTGCACGCTATACTATCCTACAATTTGAATTGACTTTGATTGCCATTTATAGGAAAATTTTGCTCTATGGACTTTAAATTTAAAAAAAATTATGTTGAGGAATCATATTGGAAAGTGTAGGACAAAAATTTCAAACAAAAAACCACTTGATTTTTATACTTAGTTTAAAAAATTGTTAAATAGAAGTAATTCCAATATTGAATGAAAAATGAATTAGTTATGAACCTACATACCAATTTAAGACTTATACAACATAGAGATTTGTTACTACTAGTATTTGTACTTAGAAAAGTTACTAACTATCTTGACACATTAAAGTCTCAATTTAATGAATACTTACACTTCCTAAATTTAGTTGGATGGTTAACCCCTAAAGCATTGAACATGCTTTTTTGAGAACATAGCTTTTTGGGGCAGCTCACTATGAGCGGAGTTTTTATTTTTTTTCTTTGAAATTTTCACACAACATTTTCCTGAAGAGTAGCTTTAAGGCCCAACAATTTTCATAACTTTTGAATACATGGTTAAAAAGTTATTGCATCATATGTAATTTTCATTGCTTGGTGGGCAGCTCGGGCAGCTCAAAAAACTTCTTTAACCCCTAAATGCCTAAGGCACCCAAATGTGGTGTTGAAGAAACTTTGAAGTTAAATAAAACCTTACCAAATTGCTATTTTTAATAGTTTATATTTTTGAAAGGTTCTTTTTGAAGTTTAGCATCAAAAATTTGATTTTGAAAATGAATGATTATGATTTTTTTATTCAAGATTTTGTGCAAAGGTACCCATTGCAATCTTGACTTTTCATAGTGTTGAGGGCTCTTGGAAATGAGCCTCAAATACACTAGATCTTGGAGAAAAAATCACACTAGAAATTCATTTAAAAAAATTGTAGAGTAGATTTTGAGAAGTCATAAATTGATTGGGTCTATATTTGTTAGGCCCTTCAACCTCATATTTTTTTGGTCTTGAACTTTTTAGATTTGACATGCAAAAAGAGAGCTCAAAGATTTTCATAGCTTTAAAACCTTGATGATCAAACATTATAATCTTTCAATCCTTAAATGATATTGTTGTGTTTTCTTTTCCTATGTGATCTCTAACATGTTTAGTTTGGATTTGTATGGTTACAATTAAAAAAAAAATGATTCAACTTATCAAAATGTTGACTTTTTGTTCAATTTAGAACAAATTCCAAAAAGCTCAATATAGGCCTTGGGCATTTAGGGGTTAAGAATCACTTTTTAAAAAAAATAAAAATTTGAAATTGGTTCTTTAGATTAATATGTACGTTGAAAGCTTTGAATAATTCCATTTGGATTATTAAGTCGAAAGTTATGAGGATTCTTAGTTTGAGGGTAGTTATGGAATCTCTACTCTAAATTAAACTTTGAAGTCCTTTATTTAACTCAATTTTCAATATTTTTGAAAAAAAATTAAAACATTGGATGTAGATTGTTTACTACAACATTACAACCGTCGGGATTGGCAATTTTCAATTCCATAGATAAATTCTTAACAATTTAGTGTTTTGAATCACTCTCTACCTCTTTCTACTTACTATTTTTTTCCTATATGTTGTACAAGTCCAAATGATCTAAAAATTTTCAAGCATGTAGCCAACTTGCCTTGAAGATTGAATCCAAAGAGTAACCACCATTTTGGACACTTTTTTATACAAATGTGACCTTGCGAAGGGCAGCTGCCCGTTTTTTTTGCAAGGACCAAAAAATGATTTTTGTCAATTCAAACACTATTATCTTGCAATCCACACGGCGGAAAATTCTGAAATTGTTCCACATCTTCTCAAACAAGTTTACTACAAGATCCTACGGTTAAATGTGTCCAAAAATGTTTTTTTTCTAAAATTTGGCACTTGTATTAGAAATGGCAGTTTTGGAGCGTTTTTGGTGAAAGCATAGTCAAAAACCTTTAGGGGTTAAAATGAGTCTCTACATTCTTTCATTTTAATGAATATGACCTTCAGACTTACATTGTCCTAAAAGTTGAGTAACATTCTTCATCCAATCCATTGAATATGCATTGTATGCTTGCCACTTTAATATGCTTTGTGAATTTGGTGTTGCGCCCCTTTGTGACACTCACCTATTTAACCTCTCAAGTCCCAAGACTTCTTTTCCATCAAAAAACATTCAAAACTACCATTTCTATTGCAAAGAGCAAAAAACTTTAATTTTTTTTTTTTTTTTTTTTTTCATACCTAGTTGTAAGATTTTGTACTAGACTAACATAAAAATGCATGGAAGAAATTTAAAAACTTTGACTGCGTAGATTGCAAGATATTTGCATTTAAAGTGATGAAAATAAGTTTTTGTTACACCTTTGTTTTACTAGATTTTTTGGCTTTAAATCATTTTAACTTAAAATTTTTGCAATATTGGTTTTAATTTTCTAAGTTTTATGTTGAAGAATTAATTTGAGAGTCTAAAAAAAAATTCAACAAAAAAACACTTAATTTTCATTTATTAAAAAATTGTTAAGTAGAAGTAGATTAAGATTGAAGGGAAAACTAAATTGTTAAAAACTCAAAATTAGACTTAAAACACAATAATTCCAATGGTGAGATTGTTCTAAAGAGAAAATTAAACCTCATCTAATATTTTTTTTTGAAAAATTGTAAAAATTACATTCCAAAATGAATTCTATAAGTTAATTTTTCAAGAAGATTTATAGATTGCCAAAAAACAAGATTGTCCATAACTTTCTCATCACTAGTCCCAATGGTGCTAGTATGTGAGCCCAAGAATGCGAGCTTGTGAGTATTGAGCCTACAATATAGGTACCTATAATATAGATACCACACACTATAGAAGGTGTAAGTATTACAAACACCTATAATATAGGTTTTTATAACATATATACCCTATAATCATAGCTGGTTTCTATAGTATATACACCTATAATATAGGTGTGTAGTATTCTAGACTCATAGGCTCACACTCCTATGCCCACATAATAGCAACCCTCTCACTAGTCCAAACAGAATTTCAAATGTACTATAGACAAAAATATAATCTTCGAGAAAAAAAATTAAAAACTAAAAAAATTCAGTTTTTGTGATTTTTTGTGGACTGCCTCTTGAGCTGCTTTTTAGACTTAGGGTGGCATAACTTTTGCTCCTACGCACTGATTGAAATAAAAACTATAATCCTACATAGCTAATTTAATTTCCTATCTTTAAAAAAAGTTTCAAAAATCATGTCAAAAATTGAGATTATACAAGCCTACCTAAAATTCCAAAAGTCCCTTGTAGGGACTTTGGGACTTTATAAGTTAAGCTCATCCACATTGCCTCTATAGTATTTTATTCCTAGTAATATCAAGGGTCATGATGTATTAATAGCTAGAATAGAAGTAATTGAATGAATACCAATTCAAAATTGAAGTTCAAATAAAAGGTTCAAACTTTGAAAAAATATAATACACTCACAATTTAAATTAGATGGATTAAGAAAAACATGATCTAGTTTAGCCATAGATATTATGGATTGTTTCAAATATTTCTTGGACCTTGGTCAATGTAACTATTTCCAAACACTTTTATGAAATTAGCACATGTGCAAGCACTATTGATAAGAAAAACAATAATTTACTCATAAATATTCAAGTTAATTCATATTGAAACTTGTAGTAATCACAAACTCACACTAATTTGAGAATAGAACAAATTTGCAACCAACAATGTAGAAGTTCACAATGATTTGAATAGAACCAATATGATGTGGTATACACTACGTTCATATTCTCTCAAATACTTTAATTGTCATCCACCTTTCATCTAAAACTCATCCATAAGTTTACATTAATTATGCCACATTCATCCAAATTCATTCAATTAGTGTGAAAGGATTTTGAGATGGGATCACTAGCTTTGAGTGTATATACACTCGGATGGATAATCATCTTTCATCCATTTTTTAATTGTTTCAACCTTGGAAATAAATGGGATAATAAACCCAGCTTCAAGATATAATGCTCAACTTGAGTACTTGCATGAGAACTAGCATTTGGTGTGTTGTCAATAAGCAAATCTTGCTTACACTGGAATAGAATCCAACAAAAATTTGAGTGATTGATAATCACTGATTGTTTCCTTCTTCATTCCCACACACGTCGATTCCTAGATTGTGTAATACTGGTTCTGCAAGTTGAAGAAAATAACGCACAAATGCATAAAGGAATACCTCAAATGCATCTTCAATTGGATAGAGATCTATGGAACAATATGAATATCTCTTGAGAGCGTGAAACGTAATGCCTATGATGACGACTGCAAAGCTTCCTGAAGATCAGCCTCGTTGAATTGAGCTACATCGCCGCAATACTCACATCTTACTTCTACAGAACCTGCACACGTCACAGAAAACAATTCGTGAGCGATTGAGCACCATGAGAGAGAAATAAGCGAACTAGCTGGCATACACAAGCATTGTCTTTCTGTTAGGCAATCTGGCTATTGTTAAAACTACAGCCTAAAGTAAGAATGAGTTGTGAGAGTAGAAAAATTAAGCTTCATTATAAAATTGGTACTAAGAATTTAGGCCTCTAGCCTCATACGTGACAATTCTACATGATAAGAGCGCACTTTCTTGAAAAAAACGCTGCTAACCTAGTGCACTTCGTCAGCATGAAATACAACAATAAAAGTAGGGTATCTCCCACCTTGTTCATCCAATATCTGCTGGACTTCAGCAGGCCCCAAGGATGCCACAGCACGCAGCATGCGAGGTTTTAGCAGCTCTACTCCACAAGGTCCATACCTGGGCACTACCTGTTATGACCACCCCCACAAGCATGAGCTCATGTCGACTAATGGTCTCAACAATGAGCTTATTTGAACTATTAATTCATCTGGTAGGAAGTACAAAGGTCAGTTCAAAGCAAAACATTGCTAACAAGATTAGTGCATATCTCTCATACAGAAAATAACAACATAGAAACACCTCTAGAGCAATTAGTACTTAATACTAATATAGCCACCACTGAACCTGACAGAAAACAATGCATGAAAAGTAATGTTATAAGGTCAGTAATTGTGGTCAGTAATTGTTGTTAAACTTGGTCGTAGCTCAATCAGACTTCTACTAAGGTACAACAATTTAGCAATAGAAAAACGAACATCATAAATTTTTCTAAAGATCGTCAGGACGGTAAACAAACAACTCACTGCGTTATTGTAGTCACCCACACCAATACCGTCAAGTATTGCTTCCACGATGTCAGATGCCTTACAATCGCTCGGAGCATCTGATACAGGCCTCATTTTCAAAATGTTTTCTTCAAGCTTTTTTAATGTCTCCTCTGAGCAAAATGGTAAAATCTGCATCATATAAAAATAGATTTATCAATATCACAGTAACACCAAGAGGTTGCAGATAGCATTGCAATCCTTAGACAATCTCTTACTCCGATAGAGCTTGCAGGAGTAAATAACATGATGCTAATGCACATACATATGTCTGACACAAAAAGAGGATCAAAGGCTAGCTACTAAAGAAATTCGATCTAGTGATCAATGCACTTGACGCAAACCCAAGATGGCTTGAGCGTCGATTGAACAGCGCATTGAGATTGATTAAAGAGTTGGCAAAGTAAACTCCAGCGTACCTGAACTAAGAAGCCTCCAGCAAATTTGATTCCTATATCCTTGTCAAACCCAACGCCTAGCCCTAATGCATTGTTTGTCTGCAAGAAAGCAAAGAAACTCGATAAGATACTTGCCCCTGAAGTCAACAGACGTCCTAGATATACAGATAGCAGAACTCCTGAGTTGCCCTTTGATCAACCAAACGAGTGTGGCAAAACACCAAATTACAGTGAAGCGACTCATTTAACAAACCAACTGTTTACTTCAAATCAGGTAAGACGCACAATATGAGACCAAAGGATGACCTACTAACCTGCTCACTATCTGCTAGATAGTGTGCTATATCTTCTGCAACTTCTCCAGAGTAAATAGGCACAGTCCCCCTATTATCACACACAACATTGTCACACTCAGTGGCTTGAAACAGCGCTTCCGTAGTCTTTGACACGCACAGTCGCTTTCAACTTTAGTGAGTACGCATCCATCAACTAGTTCTCATTATACAAACGATCAATAGGCTTCAAGGCAGCGTACCCATGGAGAGTCAGCTCAAACGCAATCATTTTGAGCAAGGTAAATTTTAAAAAAAAAATGCAATATATGCATGGACAACGTCAGAACCTTTAACTACCAGGACGAGGACATAGTGACGCCCAGCTACTGTAGAATAGAATGGCTCTCCACTCTCTCAAAACGACAAGGTGGAGTACGCTCTATCAAGAATATAAACCTGGAATTCATCTAGCACATGGAGTCCAAAAACCATAGAGAATAAACTACAGGTTGAAGAAAATGCCTGATGTGGACTTTACGTGTAAGGCTGATTCCAATTGCGATTATTGCGTACAACGCTCAGCACACCAGATCCAACGGCTAATCCTACACTCAGCTGCAGATGGGATTAAGCAGATAGCAAAAGTTCAAAAAGTTAGAAGAACAGCACAGATAATAATTAACAATCGATTTAGTTTAGTATTTGCCAAAAAGAGCTTCAAAGAATAATAGAGCTTCTGTAAATTACGATCTAAGTGGTTAAAATTACTTGCAAGAGGTTCCAAGTTACGTCAAGCAAAGCAAAACATCAAACACCAAAGTGGTACTAACTACAACTCTGAGAACCATATCGAGTGATGACTACAACAACTTGACAAAGTGAATGACTTTACGATTAGAGGTAGTACCTTGCCATTTTCGTTGTAGAGAGGCTCCACTAAAGGATTGCCAACAAAACCTCTGACATAACCTCCATCAGCGGAAATAGCAGTCATCTGCCCTAGTGGACCATCTCCAAGAAATGTCACCTGCAACATGGAAGTGCAAAAACCTAAGTACTTCTGTGTGATGCAAAGACAAGTTCTTGAGGTATACGTAAGAACATTTTGGAAGTACTGTGGGGTACTATTCCGATAAAATTCTCTCGACCTAATCAATTGAGATTCTTTTTGCGACAGACTAGTCACCAAATCGAGCCCCTTGAACTCGTATTCGTACCTGAACTGTTTCTGCATCACCTTTGAGTGCCCCTAGGAGAAGAGTACCCATCAGCGCACGGCCTAACGCTGCACAGGCCTTTGTCAAAACAACATAATACTAGTCAGTTTCAGAATAATATGCAAACCTCTAGTAAAACAGGAATCACAGATTGACGACACATACAGGTGAGACAGTCCTAACGTTGACGTAATGCAAATAGTCGAAAAGACTAGCACTATGGTGCGCCCTCGTGTACAAAGCCGTCTACAAGATTATATAATTCAAGTGGGCAACAATATATAAAGGGAGGACAGTCAGAGTTTTAGAAAATGTAACATACAGTAGGAGAAGCATTATGTCGCTGCTGAGCCTCTCTCACAACTTCTGTGGCTACAAGGCTTAGAACTGAAATCTGATCTCACAAAACCAAAACACCCAAAATTCGTGACCGTCAATACAAGTTTTCCTCGAAACTTGCAGTTGATGGAATAAAACGAAGTACAGTCGAGCCTTGATATCCTAGGATTCAATCCGGATTAAGCCAGAGAAACATCAAGAGCATGCAGACCGTTATCCTAGTTGAAGGACAAACATAAGACTGACTCAATCCGGATTAAGCCAGAGAAACATCAAGAGCATGCAGACCGTTATCCTAGTTGAAGGACAAACATAAGACTGACTAAATCCAAATTTAATCCCCAAAGCACAACCCTCACTAACCTCAGCATCCTTAGAAATTACACGCACTAGCTTGTCGCCACTCCCGCGTGAATCAAGCTCTGCGTCCGAGTAACTATCTGAAGCTCGAGCACGAACACCATTTGAATTTAACCTTCTGCAATTCAAACTTGAAAGCGGCGATTTTCTCCTTGAAACCCACAAATCAGTTCTCCCTTGCCTACAAGACTCGGACAGAGCGGCGTTAATCACAAAACCCCTAGATACAAGAGAACTGCATGGAAAAATGCCCCGCAATTCTTCGGTTCTTGCACCTGTGCACGTACACAAAAAACCTCTCCCGCATTAGAAATGCAGTTCAAAAACATAAAAAAATAAAAAAATTGAAAATTGAAAATTAAAACATAAAATTTCGACACGCTACCATCCCTTGCCGCTTGAAAGAGAGAATGGGCGCTCAATACATTTTATTCGGAGTTAGCCATTCGCGCTCAATCCCTAAAATTAAAACCAAGCATAGGAACATGACTGCGCAGGATTACAAAAACCGCAGCGCAGTTGGAAAGCGAAAAACGCACAAGAGAGACGAGAAGCGAAGGCCGACAAGCGGTGCGACAGCACCGAGGTGGACATTGGGACGGCGCGCTTGCGAGAGAAAAAATGGGTTGAATCCTGACCAAGTGCAAACATTCGGAATTCAAAACAGCGAGAATAATAAGAGAAACTGTTGATGGCAAACCACCACCAATCCAAACCCTACTCAAGATTTTCAACAAAAACGAGAAGCGACAATCCCGACAAAATTAAAGCAAGTACCGAAATAATAATCTGCGGCAACGCTGGCGTCGGCGCACAAGTAATGGACGGCTAGAGCTGATTGAGCGACGCACCTGAGCGCGTAAAATTGGTTTTGAAAATTGGATGAAACGACAGCGGAATTCAAAAGCCTGAAGAACGAACTCGCGGCAATCGTAGCAGCCACTTCGTAGGAATGGATCGGCGGAGGATGAGAGAACAGCAATACACGATGCGGAGAAGAAGCTTCAGCTGGCTTCTCAAAGTGTGAAGTGTAAGTGTAAGTGTCCTCTAACGCAGAGGTACAGTTTGCTTTCTCATTGCATCAGAAATGTACAAATGGTTTACATTTCAGGGGGTGAACGCTTTTAGTGACGCATTGCGTTTCAAAATCACGAATTCAGGCTCTGAAAGTGTAAAAGTGTAAAGTGTAAGTGTCCTCTACCGCTGAGGTACATTTTGCTTTCATTGCATGAGCACTGTACAAATAGTGTACATTTCAAAGGGTGGACACTTTTTGTGACGCATTGCATTTCAAAATCATGAATTGCGGCTCTAAGAGTGTTAAAGTTTAAAGTGTGGGTGTCTTCTATTGCTGAAGTACATTTTGCTTTCTCATTGCATGAGCACTATAGAAATAGTGTACATTTTAGGGGGCAGATGCTTTAAGTGACGCATTGCGTTTCAAAATCATAAATTCACTTCCAAAAATAATTTTCAATTTTGGTGGTGTTTGTTTTCGAGTATCTAGTCACTCAACATGATCAATGTATATTATGCACACAAATTTACTATGCACCTACTTTTATTATATCAAATTTTATGCTTCCCTCAAAATAAAAATTTAAGAGATACATATTGGTTTTATTTGAGAAAATTGAACAAAAAATATGGAATAAATAATTGTTCTACAACCACATGCATGTATATGTATCCATATGTGCAACCACGCCTGTGTATGTATATATATATATACACACACACATACATGTATGTATCCTCATATATAGGAAGATCAATATCAATATTAGTGTAGGCAAGATGTTTACCTTTTTCGAATTTTTTTATTTTTTGGGTGCCTCCCTCTTTTCAAAGAAAATTGAGTGGGCAATTATTTTTGGTTACATACACAATGGGTGCAGAGTATGACTACCACCATCTTAACTCTAAATGTCACACTTCCCAAAAACAATGTACGACCACCACCATCACATTTAAGGAAAAATTTATATGGTTCATCCATATAGTTCTATTCTATCAATGTAGCCTCCAATAGTCTACTCTTTGTCCTATAAAGAATCAAATAGCTCATATTGAGCTTACATTAGAGAGAATTTGGGCTATGAAATGGTTGTCCTACATTTCTAATGTTTGTAAAGCACTAAACTCTTTAGTCCCATACAAATTTGGGTTTGTAACTCTATAAAAAGCAGTTACAGCACCTTTGGCAAGGCACTTGCCACGTAATTGTATTGTGCATTGTTATATTTTGTCACTGTGCTTTTGCACTATTACACACAAATTTTCTAAAGAAAGCCCAACACACTTAATACAAGTTTGGACATTAGTCTAAAGGTGCGATGTTGTGAGATTACATCCTAAGGCATCAAACTCTTACCCTCCGCCTTTGGGCATAATTTTGTAGTATAGCCTAAGACTAATGCTCAACCCGATACTTCACATTGTCAAATTGCCATTTCTCAAATTTTTAGGATCAAACTTTGGAGGTTTCATAAAGTTATCCTAAGAGCCTTGAAAGCCTTCATCTTCTCTTCATCCTACATAATTTGCTTCCAATTTAAAATTGCATTTGAAATTTTAATCAACTTTTATATTTTTTAGAATAACAAGGTATGATTGCATGCAATTTAATGACATTGGGTAGTCTTCTTCCTAAATTGAGGTTTAGGTTCTATCCTTGCGAAATTCTAGAGGGTATTCTTTGACTTTTTTTACTTCATAGGGAAATGCATATCCAAATAATTGGAGAAAATGTGGTAGTTAGAACCTTAAAACTATTAGGATGTGACCTTATCACTAAACCCCCCATAACCGACCAAATAAGGAATCCCGGCATAATCTAGAGTAGTGAAGGCAAAACAAATATTTTTCAGAGGTACATCAATAGAAATGACATGGATTGCAAAAAAATTGGTAATTTTTTCGCTTAAATTGAAATTACTATGAATTTTGGGAGGCAAAAAGTGCGCCAGACCTATGGCCAATGTCTAGACTCTTCCAATTCCGATCATTCAATAACTTTTTATGTAATCATTATTTCCTATTTTTTTTCACAACTTGAGACATGTGTCATGTATTTATTAGTTCCAACCTTGAAAACAAAAAAAATCGCATTCTAAGCGTGGTCAGAAATACATGCACCTATAGGTCAGGAATGGGTCACTGATCGGGAAGGGGAGGGAGTACCTTAGTCAATAAAATTTCATCAAATTCTCAAATGAATAGGTGCATTCATTGTTTTTATAATTTTTCTAAAACTCATTCATTGAACACTTTATGTACTCAAGTTAAAGCCATACCTCATTGAATCAAAGTCATAATTAATTTTCTAGCAAGTTTTATATTTAGGGTTCACAAGCTTTGCATTCCAAAATATAAAGTAGGTAGCTCCATTATTGGCAAAGTGTTTGTTGTATCTCTATAGAATGGTTGAAGTTTTATAATTTTTTTGCACAATGAAAAATATAAAGGTAGGCAATAGCAATTGAAATTATAAACTTTCAACAAAATATGAAGTTGTAACAAATTTTTGAAGTACATTGTCCATATAGCCCAAATGAATCACTAGACAAACCCAAACCAACAAAAAGTGAATCCCTAGTCATAATTATTATTTACTCACTTGCAATTTGTTAGTCAATTATAATTAATACCTAAAAGATGTGTTTGCATCTTCTGAATATATATAATCAAAAGTGTTGTTTCTTGAACAATTTCATGAGTTTCTTGATGGGGTACACATGTCAATGAGCCATTGGTGATTAAACTTCATCAATTGTGTTTGTTTAATTACCCCCACCCCACCTTATACTTATATTTTTCAGAAGTAGTCTCACCTGCAATCAATATGGGATATATGTTATTTCCATATGTAGTCCGTATGTCCCTATCCATATTCTATATTATATATCCATATGTCCATATTCATATCTTGTATCTATATCTTGTATCTTGTATCTTATATTTGTATGTCCATGTCCATATGTTTGTATTTTGTACTATATATTCATATGTCAATATCTGTATGTCAATATCCGTATTTGTACTCCCAAATTATTTCAATTGACAGCTCCAAAGGGGGTGGCACATTTTTTTTGGAACGCCATCAACAGCTATGGTTTTTTGGATATATTTGGTTTATACGCGGTGTGTATGGGGGTGCTAATGGCAAACCAGAAGCTAATCCTGTCTTTTAGGTACATAGGTATACCCAGGTAGATGGAGCATTCTTCTATGCTCTATGAGCTTCTTTCTTGGCCTTGTATTATCTTCCTGCGTCTTCGGGGCTAGAGAAGGAAAAAGAAGCAAGGAAATAGTCCACTTTATAGTGTGGAGTGAAAAATAATTTTGTTTGTTGTGCCCTAGCTAGTTTTTTATGTCTCTAGAAAAAGAATTGTGCCTTCGGGTGCTCAGATAGTGAAAAACGCAAAGAGAGAAATTACAAGAAGATTTATTGGCTTAAGATTGGGCAAAGGTGTGAAGTGCAGCTTGCCCTTTTAGGATGCGACTCTCAAAAATCTATTGTGTATCTTTTGAGGTAACACTTTATTTTGACCAAATTACAGAAGAAAACTACTATATAAAAACAAGTAAGGTGGTTTTATTGAGCAGCTTGCTTTTAGCACTAGATTTTTCAGGGAAATGAGTAGTATATTGATGCTACCTTTTGTCCCTTTATCATGATCTGCAGATTCGGACTAAATTTGTAGAAAATAGCCTTCGTTGGTTGTAGGCTATGCTATCTAGCTAAAGTTAGAGCGTGGGAGGCAACACCGCTCTGCTGCACTTTTTATCAACATTAGATTTAGTAGTTGCTTTTGCTGCTACCCTTTATAGACGCAGGCATGCTTGCAATAGTCATCTTACTCACTTGTATTGGTTATGGTGTAATTCTAAAACAACAACTATTCATTACATTAACCCCTTAAGGACCAAACATTCAAATTTCAAGCCGATGACATTCAAAAAATGACCCTTCTAATACAACTTCAATAAAAAATAAAAAATAAATAAAAGTCTTCAAAATTCACTATTATTAGAACTTAACATTTGGAGCATAGAGAAAAAAAAATCTTATGAAAATCACAAACATTCAATCAACAATCTACAATTTTAAAAGGAATTTTCAATTTTTGCCTATACATTTTATTGAGTTGCATTTTATTCTGAGTTGCATTTTATAATACATTTTCACAATTTTAAGGGATTAAAATAGTCACATTTTGTTTTACACCCCAAAATTAGAAGCTCCTATTCTGTTCACTCAAAAACTTTGATTGTGATTTAGCCACAGTTCATCCCACTGCAGCACAAATCTCAACTTTTCAAGGATGTGCTCTTTAGGTTGAAGGCATGATTCTAATGGGCCCATTCCCACCTGCCCAAACTGTCTGAAATGGGCTCATCCACCTTACAGGGCACTGCTATGGATGCAAAACATGGCTTGAAAATCAATAAACTCTGGTCAAGTCATAGAAAACGTCCCGAAGCTAAGTCCGAAAATAAAACTTTGAGGTGAGTGCAATAATCCGGAATTTCTTATTGAAAAAGCAAACTGTTTATTTCAAAGCCTGCCTTCCTACTTGATAATCATACAATATGCAGACTCAAACCAAATGCAGCACCCAAAGAGGGTTAGCCCTCGATTATCGGTTGAAAGCAGTAGAGTTGAGGCTGTGTGTCAAGCTACTCAACGTGTTCACTCCAGTTTGGCCGCTTGCCTCAGATGTTGATCCGGCGCTGCCAGAACGCACATGCATGAAAAGGATGAAGAGAACCCAGCTGTGCAGAAGGAAGATATAAAGAGCAGCTAGGGCGCGTGCTGAACCGCTGGTTCGCAGAATCCTGGCACCCACAAGGAACACTGAGTCCACTTGTCGTGCTAAACGCATCATAGGTTGAGACCCGACTGTCTGATTAAGAATCACGTCTGGGTCTGTGCCGATGAAAACGCTCTTATCCTTCGAGCTGTAAGGTTTGCTGAGCCCATACTCAAGGTCGTCGTCGTAAGTAGACCAGTCGGTCGCCGCGTTGACACCTTTGCTGCGCTTTGATGCTCTTGACTGCGCAGCTGACTTTTCCATCCGTAACGTGTTTGCTATTGCCTGCATGCAGAAATCTTTGAGTTACAGGAGACCGAAGACTAGGGCATGTCATACAATCCGGTTAGGTCAACATCAAGAAAATACATTGAACACCCCTGTGGTAAAAATTCTCAAAAACATTGCACACACATCACAGTAAGATGTAAGTGAAGGCAAAGAATTAGTTCATTTTCTAACTCTTGATATTTCACAATTACCTCAAGCCGGAAATGAAGGGTGGCTTTCTCAGTTGATAGAGCTTCAACCTGCATCCCATCACGTAACACATGGTCCTTACACTGGTTAGAAATCTAGGAGAAACGGCCGAAAAAGGTTTGCATTGGAAGATTTGAATGTGGACTCCTTGTGCAGAATTGCCAGGTCCTACTTTTCTTTCTGATGCATGAAATCTTCCACAAGATGAAAATTCCTCAATGCTTCCTCAACCTAATCGAGGAAGCAGCCGTACACCCTCCTTTATTACTACCTAAAACTTTACAAAGAATTTGATCTAAAGTTGACAAAACATCCAATGACAGCACCAAGGTTGACCACGGGTTTTGTACAAACACAAACTTGGGCTTATCACTACCTGAGACTGCTTCTGGATGAGGTGGTCTGTAAGCTGATTTAGTCGAGTCTCCAGTTCAAGTTCCATAACAGAAGGTGTGTAATGTGCGTCCCTTGCTATGAAGATGTTTTCTTCAAGCTGCTTAGCCTGTCAAAAATCAATAATTTAAGACACACCTCCATAGTCCATCATGCACAACGAAGAACACACTGAGTCTAACGCCTCTACAAGACCTAGCATGTCCAGAACAGAACAGAACATACCACTTAAGTCAAAAAACAGCATTCACACCTTATTTTGGTACTGCTCAAGCCTAGCGGTCATCTCTGCATAATGCTCCTCAGCTGTTTCACGATCAGTTTTAGAATCCAGCAGTTCCTATGGCACATGTAAAAAACCGTAAAGGAGCAAAAGCATTAGTCTTCCAATGCTCCATAATTTTTTGACGACTCCAAGATTGTCAGTGCAAATGTTCATGAAGAAAACTTCGGATGATCATACACTAGAAATCTAGTTGCGACAGCCATTGGATAAAGATCTGAAAGAATGATAGAAGCATAAAACGACCTGCTCATTGTGAGATCAATACATTCATCCTACAAGCTGCTATTAAGTGAAGTTCAATATACTACAATAACGACAGTTACGAATAGAGCAACCATTTGCCAGACAGGTAACGTACTAAAAAGCATATAAAATTCAACTGACAAAGATCGGAGCTCATACTTCAACCATGGTGAGAATACACAGGGTTCAATACCTGGGGCTGAGATGGTGGTCTAAGACGATATTCAAGGAGTAGTATCTTTCGCTGTAGATCTACAAAAAAGTCAGGAATCAATGCACCAAGAACAAGCCATATGGAGATATATAGACATTTCAGAAAGAACAGTAGGTTCACCCAAATCAGTACCAGATAACCAATCAGCTTCCCCTCCTAAAACATTGTATAGCAAATGCAAGAAGCACCAAGTCTGAATCAACAAGGACTGGCTTGGGGTACAAGATAAACAAAAATATCATCGGATGAATTTGAGTATCTGGAAATATCAACAAGCTTAAAAAGCTACCTGATTGGATGATCTCCTTGGCTTCCACCTTGCTACGCGCCAAGGCCACTCTTGCACTCTGCTCATTCAAACATTTAACCATTAAGCTTGAATATTGTGATTTCGTAATGATAGGCAGAAAAAACTTAAAAGGTGCACATCACGCCCGGTTCAACGCGAAGTAATAAGAATATAGATTTTCCGATATGAAGTACTATAGAACATAATATACATCGAGGATGTCAACAAAGAAGAAATGATTCGTCATAAAAAGCATACCTCATCTTCCAGATTTCTTTCTGCAGCAGCAAGGGCTTTTGCCAGCTCTTGGTTTTGGGCCTGAGTCCACAACTGGGCAGCTTAGTTGACATTTATAACTGATGATTCCTTGAGGGAAAACCCAAAGTGAAACGATAGAGAGAACCATGAAAGAAGGTAGAAGATTCAGTTTTGACAAGCTCATCAAGATTCCTTGAGTGCTGATATCTGAAAATGAAATTCATCAATTTCATCAAGTGAAATGTGCTAGTCCATTCTAAAGTATGCTCTAGAATGACTCAAATAATCAAAATTGACCTCAATTTGAGCTTCTCGTGCAAGTCCATCACGGCGCGTCATAGCATGACGTTGTCTCTCAACCTCCACTGCTTCAGCTACTTCCTTCATGGTAAGGTTGAGCTCCTCTGCCTATGACATTTCCAGTCACAAAAGTAGCTAAGAGTAAAGGACACTTCAATATTAGATACTGTGTGACTCATTCGACTCTATCCACTACTGTGAAATGCGTAATCCATGATCAAATTAAAATTATATGCCACTCCAAATTAAACTTCGTGACTTAGTTTCTTGCTTAGTATTACACAATAAACATACTTCCTGGACTTGACGTTCTTCCATTTCAGCAAGAAGTTTCTCCAGATTCTCTTTTTCCTGCTCCAAGGTGGCAACGAGCTCCTCACGATCTCGTATCGCCGCTCGAGCAGCCTCAACAGCAGCAGCCTTTGCAGCTCGTCGCTCTGCTAAATCCTTTCTTCTCTCCCTTCTGCGTCTTACTCTCTCTTCGTATTCTGCGAACATCGTATTAAACAGCTGTGAGAGAACTAGTAAGAAAGTATTAGTGCACATATATGTTGAGTGTTGGTCAATGTTAAACATTATGTGATATTGTCGTGAAATGCGTCCAAGGCAAACAGCGTAGTCTCTTCACCGATATCATGTTTTGCATTCAACTGCAACAAGCTGATTCGAAAGCAGACAGAATTACTACCACATTCCCAAAGCCAACAACTGACGTTGCATTGAGAGTACACTAGATGCATTAATATGAGTAATAATCCTCCTCAACGGGGACAAAGAGATAAAGACATAAAAGATGAAGAGGAGGGAGATAATCAGTACCTGAATCAGACTCACTCCCACTCCCACTTTGACTCTGTTCGTCGCTTCCAGATAAGCTAGAAACTTCTGAATCTTCAGCACTTGCTTCGTCATCAATTTGTCTCTCAGTGTCTGAATACAAGCATGAAAACAATTCGATAACTACTGGTAAGAAAACACAGAGAAGAAGAAACATACATCCTCTCTCCCAACGCCTAATCCATTACGCAATTCCAGAGCTGAGAAGAACAGGATTACAGCAAAATTACAGGCATAAGATGGGCCATGACATCAGCTGACAGGGTAGGAATACACAAAGGTTAATGTTGTCAGTTCACCAGATGATCATCCAGGAAGATATCACAGAAACTCTGTAATGCAGCATTCTTAAAATATTGACTGATATACCAAAAAAGGAATAATAATATTGCACCTTGATCTGTCTGAACAGCATGTCTTTGATCTTCTGCCTCATCAGCCTCACCCCGTTCGTCCAGATCACCCTCTAGATCACCAGCCGCCTGGGGGGTACTATCTCCAGATTGAACTCTCATTCTGTGCGTCTCTTCCTCATCAGCAAGAGAAACTGCATCACCTCTTACTAATATTGGAGTATCTGTGCTCCCAATCTCGTCAACAAGGACAGTGGTTTGTCCCAGCACAGTCGGCATTGAGTTTGGCGCATCCTCGACAATGTTGTCACTTTCACTCACTCCCACACTTGTATCCTCCAAATTCTTTGTGTCTTCAGGCACAGATAGCTCTAATTCAGTAAATTCTCCGTCTTGATTTGCTGGCTGAATAAATGGGTCGGTAGGTATGTCCGACCCAATAGTATGAGAGATGGTATCCTTAGGATGTTCATTCGGGTCATGTTCTCCAGTCCCTTCCAAGACCTGTGCACCATATTCAAGTTTCCGAGGCACATTTTCGTCCTGTAAACCATTCGAACATTGGAAGCCAAAGCGTAAGTTAGAGAAGTAGATAAATGACATCAAACAAGTAATATAAAAGAACACAACATAAGCAAAATAAAAGAACATGAGCAACAATCGTCAGGTTTGTTTGGCGGGAGACATCAAAGATACTAGGCTCACCTCCTGTGGATTATCTGCTTTTTGGTGGGACTCTGATGCCCTGACTTCCGCCATATACTTACTCGGTCCTTTCGTCCGAGAAGCTTGCACAGACGATGCGTGTGGGGGCACCGCTCCAGCAAGGCTCATCTTGGAGGCAGGAGTAGCTTCATTAGAATCATACGAGCTCGCAAAGACCTTTCCACCTGAAATGTGAAAAGTAAACGCTGATATTAGTCACTATATCAGTTTGCTGAAGCCATTAGCGAAGTTACCACATGCAGAAATCTTGACAGTTTGAAGCCAAACCAACTACTTTCACCAACTCAACTGACAATGTAGACGGAGGAAATCAAGAGAAAGGAGGGGCGTCATTAACAAGGCCAATCTCAAAGTATACTCGCCTGTGTGGAAACCTCGCTGTGAACCGCCCCAAGAAACACTATGATTCCCGCCGAAGTCGGTACTACCTACACTACTAGACGATCGTGCTGCTGACAGAGCTGGGTTAAGGTCAGTTGAGCCCAAAAGCTGAGTCCAATCCCGTTTGGCAAAATCCTCCTCCTTTGAAGGTCCGGGACCAACCTCGTTATTCTTCGTTCCAAGAGGTGGATAACTTCGTTTCGCATGTCGAGATTTTCCATTTCCTGCTTAAAATTGTGAAAGGAACGGGAGTACAATAAGCTAAAACAAGCATCATGGACATACTCAGTACCATCCACAACCAAATCACTTAAGTAGAATTTGTCAGGCCCAACTTTCAGAAATAAAACAGTGGCTGATTAAGGTCAACCTGATGGGGAAGGTAGATTCAAGGTCTCTAGCCTCGCAGAATTTGACGACGGCTGGTCATCGTTTGCACGACGACCACCTCTCAGTACTTCCGAACTCAAGATGCTGGTTAGATCCGCGTCAGGCTTTTGTAATTGTTCCTTAGTATGTGCTGCTTGTTGGTCAATCTATCACATACAAAACCGTAATATTATGATCCAAGCCCTTAGTAGAAAATATACTCAATTACGGAGCAAGCAGAAAGCCCAAACAATAAGGAAAATCAAGGCAATTTAGCTTCAGTCAAAACAATCCGCACATCATCACAACTCTTGCAATGCAATCGCCTGAATATAATCGCAAGACAAACAGACATTTCCGCGAAAACCAAGACATTCAAATACAGCTAACAATGTTCAGAACTCTAGTGCAGAAGCACCTGTACCAATTAAAGCAGGATATCTGTTCTCTTTGTACCGAACCGAGTTGACAGATAGGCAAGTACTATAGGCTCATATTGATTGCGCAATATACGATCGACAAAATGAAAGACGGTGCCTTTTAAATCTTGCACACGAAATCTACAAAATGACTACAACACGAAAATGAACGAATTTAACGATCCTCGCTCAACAGAGGAAACTCTAATTTTCAAAGGGGTTGAAACGCTTAACACTGCTTTACTTGACTTTCACTGGCGCTAAAGCATCCATACAATGAGAAACAAAATTCCTGAACGAGTCTTCCTTTCCTAAAATTTCTGAAATCAAACACCCTAAGAATCACTACAACAGGGAAATGCTTATCACTCCGCAAGCCTCTACACCCCACCGTTTATCATCGGATGATACATTGAATTCTGCTCTAATTAAGTTTCACCATCGCTAAACTATCCAAACAATAAAAGAATAATTCCCGAAGCGATTCTCCCGTCCACAATCTCTAAGAATCAAGCACCTTAGAAATCACCCACTACACACAACGATTCCTACTCTCAAAGCAAGCCTCCAAAGTTCAGCGTTTCTCCATTCCCAAGACCAAACCCTGCGTAACGCACCTCAAAAACCTAATCAACACGAATGCAACCCCTGAAAACGCCTCGAATTCACGGAAAAAAGAAAAACCCAACGATAAATCGAGGTAAAACACGCAGATCGAAACCCAATTTTTGAATTCGTCCTACACATCATCCACACGGACGGGATTCAAATGGCAATCGGGACATTGCAAAAGAGGAAGAATCCTTACCTGCTGAAGAAGCTGCTCAGCGGCTTTAAGCCGCGAAGTAAGCCAGCTCGCCATAGCGGAATCGAACCTTGCAATCGATCGCGGAAGATGTAACTTGTCACATCTGATTTCTTCTGCAATCAGAACCGAAACGAAGAATTGTGGGCAAAAACCTTGAAGGTGAAGAGAAAGCTGCAAATGGCCGAGGCTTGGAAGACGATGACTTCGAGCAATGGGCTTGTCATTCATCCAAATGGATGATACATTCGTATCCCCGGGACGGAGCCTATAACCGTGTTGTCAAACTTGAAAGTCCCTTGGTTAATATCAGTGTTTATATTTTTGGTTTTCGGACCAATGGTTATGTGGCCTTTCTTTTAAGAAGGTTATGAGTTTCCTAGCTCCTTCATTTTTGGAGGCTTAAATTGAAGGAGGCCAATTTTGAGTAAGCAAATTTTGAGTACGTAATTTTTAAATGTAACTTTTGTATGTGCTGGCTCTACATGATAGATAAATTGAGTTTTTTGAAATATTGTGGCAACTGTGTGCAAGGCCATGATTACAATTTGGCATTTTTTAACACATTTACCTACTTTTTTTCCTATAGGCTTGAAGTTGCCCACTTTTTTTTTAGCATTCATTAAATCATATTCAAAATCATATTCAAAAAATTTAAATTTTTTAGTGTAAAAGTACATTATAGTGTAGAACATTGTGGTATAAAGATTTTTTTTGTGTCACTCCATATTTAATAACGTGTTTGTAGATCCTCAACTTCAAACTTCATTAAAATGCTTGTTTTAAAAAAAATTCAAAATTTTCAAATGGAGTAGAACCTATACTTCAAAAGCTTCATACTGTTAGTTTGCCTCAAAATCAAAAGAAATCATTTTGAATGCAAAAATCAAGTTTTAAGGAAAAAAAAGCTCAAAGTGATTGAAATACTGTACATTGGATAGTGTACCATTGTTTTTTAATAAACTCTCCCATATAAAATTAAGAAAATAACTAAAATGCCTTGAACTTAACTCAATGATGTGGCTATAGCATCAATAAAGTTGCACAATAATCAAATGAATGAAAATCATTCATCCTTAAATATGTACAAAGTCAAAGTGACCATTCAAAGGATTCAAAATATCCTCTATATCCTTCTAAGGTTTAAATCACCTTTGGTAATATCACATTCCTTAGTCAACGACAAACTCTCCCGAGCATATGCACAATCAAGTAAGGTAATTGCACCCAAAGTCATTTGAGCATGGTTCTTATTATCAACCTTGAATTGCTTGTGAGGTTGTAAGGATGTTATATCCTTTGGATGATTTTAGGGAAGCCTCTAGGATGGGAAAAAAAAATTCATTTTGAATAATGTGCAATTCTATTTATAGTATTGTGGAGGTGACAACCTTACAAGTGGTCAATTTTGGATACACTCTCTATTGTTTTTACTTCTTCTCAGTTATGACATGTTTTGATACTACCAGTGTCATTTCTTCATGTGTGCATCAAATAAATTTTGGCATTAACCTACATGACACTTTTAGCACCCTAAACCTTACATCTTTGAAAATTTGTAACTAATTCACAATGCATCCAAAAATTATGGAACCACTTGCATTTTGATTCATAGTACTTCACCAATGTGCAAAAATTGTTATTCATTTTCTAGAGCATATTGGTTATGCCAAGGAGCTTTTTCGTGAATGCTCAAGTGAGGATATTGACAATCTTTCGACCCAATTCAGCCTCATCACAAAAATTTCTCAGCTTGATCATCGACACTGACTGTTAGTTGTCCATATTTTTAACTAGCAAATGACCTAGAGCCCATTTTATAGTTGATGTTCAACCTAGGCTGAATTTTCAAGTGGATTTTTTTTTCAAAATCTAATTAGGGTTTAATTTACTATTTTCACATATTAATTTGGATTATCCTTCAATTGATCAATATATTCCAAAATGAGATTGCTATGGTCAATCCGTTATAAATTGGAAAATAGGCTCTTTATACTATAGGATCACTATGAGGAAACATCATTATATATCAATTGTTTTCTCAATTTTCAGTTGACAATATAGAATCTAATTTGGGCCAACTATAAAAAGCATTTAATATCTCAACATAAAATTTGCATTCTGATCAATATTCAAAGTTAAATGCACCTAAATTTGATTTGCGTTGTTGAAGATAACCGAAATTTGGTCAAAATGGCTGTATTCAACAAACTTGGCATTTTCACGTTTAGACCCTGTGGTCTAAAATCTACATTTGTCCTAGAAATGGATGAAAAAAATGAAGTATGGAATATGGCCAGTTTAGTAAAATTTCTTATAGATCTATATAGATTTTTTGAACTTTGATTGTATAGGTATTGTCTAATTGAATAGGAAGTCCAATTGAAAGCTAATATTTGATTGTAGTTACTTTATAACACATATTTCACACTAATACATTCAAGAATGTTATGCACTTCTAAGAATTCAATTTGTACTTGCCCCCTAATGTCTTTCAATGATTGAAACAGATTTTGCTTTTGGAGTTAGGCTCTTGTGAATGCAATTTTTGACAATATTTTCAAAAACTTTTATGTAGAGTGGGAATTCCTTCTACCTTTCCGATGAGCCAATTTGCAATAGAAACAAGTTTGTGATTAGAGATTCATGTCATTTTAAAAAAAATTTAAATAAAATAAAAAAACATTTAAAAAAAATTGAAATACTTTCTTGTGAAATAGATTTATATCAACAAGATTTTTATTTATTTATTCCATTCTAATAAGTGAAGTAAAGATAATTATGAAGAATTTTGTTTTGAATGCATTTATAAAATGTTCAAAAAATAATAATTGAGGTCTATTTCTTACCTTAATTTTGACAATTTTTGATAATGAAAACTAGTGCATAGGACTTAGATAGTTTTTTAGAACATTGTCACCTTTGGAATTGGTGTGTTTCAATTCCATGTAAGATTTATTAGCAATATTTTTCTATTATCTTATACATTAGTTTTGATTAAAATGTAGAATTGAGAATCTCCACTTGAAATATAGACATGAACCTTTGGTTACATCTTGTTTAAGATGTTTTTGCTAGGGACATCTTGTACTGAAGGTTCCCAATTCTACATGTATCTCCTTTCTTCCAAATAATCACTATTTAGAGGTTGAAAATGAAGCTCTTTTTCCTTTAATTCTTTTCTTAGATTCCCAACTCAATTATCCAACATAATATCAATTTCCTTTGGTAACAAAAGATAAGCATTTTTTTTTAAAGCTTCAAAATTGAAATTTCACCTTTTGGAATGATTGGTAAAAGTTTTTTCTATATTTTGAACATTATAGACTTAGAGATGCTAAAGAATTAGGCTTTAAAAAGTGGTGAAGAAGTAGACAAGCATTTTTTTTTCAAAAGTTTAAAGTTACAATCTAATATTAACAAAGAGATATTCTGTATTTATTATACAAAATTTGGGCAATGTCACCTCAACATTGAAATCTCTATCTAGAGTCAATTTTGAAACCTTTTTGGAAATGCTCGTTGAAGAAAGTATGTGCTTATATTTGTTTCCTACATATCTATGCAATCAAATGAAAAAAATTCATCACCAATGATTTTCAATCAATTATCATGAATGTTAAATGAAATAATTCACCAAAAATGGAGTTTTGGCTTTTTTAAAATTGAAATTTGGTGTCCTTGATTGGGATTGCATAAGAATTGAATTCTAATTATGCAAGATGAAAAATGCAAATTGTATTCTACATTATGCAAAAAAAATTAAATGATACAATAGGCAGTTTGTAAGACTATTGGACCCGCCTGTATTGTAAAGTACAATCGACCTATATATATATATGGTGTGGATTCTCCTCCACAAGAGATAAACATTTATATGAGCTCAATTTAAACGTAAGTTATGCGCTTTGCGCCTAATTTCCAATTTTCTACAGTTTTCTCATTATTCCTTGTCCCTAACATTCAAGGGAGAAACTTTTCAATGTAAGCTATACAAAGATTCTAACTTTTGGCCTACCTATGACTTTTACAAGTGAATGTAAATGGCTTTGCCATTGGGAGTAGGGACCTACACAATCACAACCACAAAATAGGGACAAGTTTACACTATGAACCCTACACGCACTTGAAAAGTAAAGAAGTAGAATGTCTCTGGCCCCCAAACCGGTGATTCTAAGCTTAAATACATTTGGATTCTGAATCATACCCGCTTCACCAAGACTATGTCAGGCAATACGTGGATACGTCCTCCATCGATTGAGGGAGTAGAGTACAGTACATCGGCAGAAGAAAATCGGAATCGTCATTTCCTGTGATTACTTGGCACTGCCACTCGTCAACATCTGCACGTTCAGGAGCAACATATGGTCAGCATTCTCAACCGACACGATGATCAACTAATCTTAATCTTCGTCTTCAAATCTGCAATCTTCAAAGGACATATTACTTAAAATGGCGCGTTTCAGGTACCAAACCTATGTCCTATTTAATGCCTGAAGGTAGGGACGACTCTCGAGCACTACAGTACTGGACATAAGGCCAAGTTGTTCTACGCGATGAAGAACATCCAAATTTGTACTCATTTCGTTGATCTTAGGGCTTAGAATGAGGGGACTGATTTAGGGGTTCTAATTCTCGTTTGACTGCCCCCATGAGAGAGTCAGTGTGCCACAGTTGCCAAGGACTTTGCATTACGGCGTTAAGTGCATAGAGCTCCAAAAATCGAGACTCGTGTCGATCAGAAGTTTCAGTCAAGCAACTGATATTGTGCTCATTTCACTGAAATCCACCATATAAGTATAATGAGGTTGGCTTTGTCCTCAAAACTACTGTTACACCTCTCTAATGTGACACCTCATTACACGATAGTTATTATGCTTCTACCAGGCACTTGACATCTCAATCTACAAAGGAATGACTACGTGACATGCGTTCAAGTGTTGGTTTTGGGTGATCTACCAATAAAACTTTGACTCTCGGTGCATTGGAATCTTTCTTAGTAACAAGAGCACATAAAAATATGACAAGTCAAATATAAGACTATGCACAGAGCAAAAGCTGACAGCCTGGCGCTGTTGGGAGTTCCTACAAGGACAGATTTTGGCTAATAGATAAAACAGATTCATGGAAAGATGAGAGAAGCACGTACCTCAGAGAGATACAAGTAAATAGCATGCGAGTGCTCAACAAGAAGCCCAGGCGGGAACACTTCATCCACATCATCAACCACATCCTCAGGCCACATAATCAATCGGGGATCCGTAATATAAATCGAGAGCGGCACTTCGGCATTCAGTTGATCCCCAATCAAGTACCGAAACATGAACCTCCTTAGCATGGCATAAAACAACTCCGCGGAGATTCTGAATTCCCCCTCATGATCCCGTTCCTGCCACGGCCTCTTCACCTCCACTGCCGATCGCAGCTCCTCCACCAACTCGGAGGACAAAGACGTCCGGTAGCGCACATTCACCAACCCCTGAATGCCCACACTGGCGGAGTCTTCCAAGCCCTCGTACAAGCTCACCACATGCTGCAGCTGCACTTGGTTGGCGAGCAAGAAAGCTTGTTCGTGACCGAGCCAGCGGTGGCAGTAGCTGTCGAGAGGCTCCGTGGGGTCGCCCCCTGTTCGCCGAAGGAAGCCCATGCAGAGGTCCAACGTTGCTAAGTAGCGGCTGGATCCTACGGTACCGAGCTCTATCTCGCTCTGTATGGATTGTAGCATTTCGGAGCCGAGCGCTATCTGGGGTACCAAGTTTGCCACGTCGGAGAGAATCGTCATGTGCTTGTGGAATGCTTCGTGTTTGTACAGGAACGGCTCCCATTGCTACACCCACCCACATTTTCATCAGGCTCTCAATGAATGCCGATTCTCTATGTACGTTTCGAGAACCCCCGTGCAATTTATTTATTCGCTGGAACTGATCAATCAAGCTGCAACGACACTAGCTTGGCAGGTGCAAGTTGCGAAAAGTTCACCCATGCGTAAAGGTCATGCATGGGAGTAAAAATGTTGAATAAACGCAAAAGACATCTCTTTTAATTTGATTTGTAATGCACTTGGGAAACATTGAACTCAAGTAGAATTCAAGTTGAAATGAATTTGAAATTGAAAGTGCACAAAGAGAAAGGAATTGAATCAACCTAAAAGGCATCAAGTGATTCCGTTCAGAACAGCCCTTGCAATCGCAAACAACACCAGAGAACCATCTAGCTGGGATATAGAAGAGAGATGACTTACATCAAGTTGAGGCTTTTGATCCACGAGGCGATGTTGTAGATGTTCCGCAATTGTGTAGTCGTCGTAGATGACATTCTGGCCTAGGCCGAATTGAAGGTTGGTCATTGCTGCATCACACACGATTCGTTCTGGCCATTGCTCGTCAAAGTCGAGCACCTCTTCAGCCTGCGGTGGAGATACGTGAAATCAATTAGCTTGATGATCAATATGATACAAACATTGCCGTTTTGAATACGGCTAATTTCAACCAATTCATAGAACTGAGACCCGTATCAAAATTTTGTTCTTTATGTACTACAGTTGTCCAAACACAGATGTTAATAAAAATCAAGAGCAATACGAGCGTTTGAAATTGCAGAGGTCAATACGTCAACAAATATCGACTATTTCACAAATCTACGAGGTTTTGTTCAATGATGATAATCTTTGATTCTAAGCGTGTCAAATGCATCTTTCTATGCTACTCAAAAAATTATAATCTTAGGTTCATCGTGACATTCAAATTCAATAGAAACAAAAAAAAAGTTTGAAGTCCTACTTTGAAGCAATGGAAAAATCCGATTATCAAGTCGATAGGCAATAGCTTTCAATTTTTACTTCATTTTGATATAATCTAGAAATTCAAAAAATATTTTTTTGTCAAATTGAGGTGGAAAATGAGGCTCGAAATTGTGAGAAAAATGCATGAAGCTTAAGAGTTAGTAGCCAACCTTGCACATGTGGACTCTCACGGAGAGACGACTGCCACTGGCAGCACCTGCAACTTCAGCCACATCGTCCAAGAAGGCATTTTGGATGGTCCGAAGGTGGTCAAGAATAGCTGCCAGATAAATCCCCAAATCCCGAGACTCCACCAAGCAGAACCCAATGCTGGCATTCTCATTCATTTCCGGAATCCCTCGCTTGAACTCCGTACACTCAAACGCAGTCACTTTTAATCTCATCACATTCCACGCTCTTGCAAACGACGGAAAGCTCTCCTGGATACATCTATCATTACCACTGAGAGCACGCAAATATTCATCCACGGAGATTGTGGCTGCCTCCGGGCGGGTGATTTTGGATGACAGATGCTCGTGGACAGCTTGGGAGAATCGCAACAGCCCAAGGAGATGCTTCATTTCACTCAACCTCTCCATGTGCACGAAGAAACGCCCCACAATTGGGTGACCACTTCGTCTCGTCTCATCCTGCATGTACATCGCCTGAAAGTTCTGGAAACTCGGTGTCACTGAGATTCGTGAAAAAGCCGCTGTTGCACCTGAAAATGGAGGAAAAAACATTCAGTAATAGTTCAGGACATGTTTCAGTTGAACATAATATTCTGGAGGAGGTCCATTCGGCTTCAAAAGAACTGTTCATGACAGGAATCTGCATTTCTTTTCAACGCAATCTTAAGCTGATAAAGATATTCTTTGCAGAGCCATTTTCTCAAATTTCCAGATATTCCTAACTTCATGTGCAAAGTCTCAATGATGTGGGGAATCTAAAACCACTCCTAGGGTTATGCTGGCCTACACTCCAATGTAAGGTACTACCAGATAATATTCATTGTAATAATA
Organism: Pseudisothecium myosuroides; assembly: GCA_951799445.1. NCBI lineage: Eukaryota > Viridiplantae > Streptophyta > Bryopsida > Hypnales > Lembophyllaceae > Pseudisothecium > Pseudisothecium myosuroides. Next base: position 25,649,040 of record OX637292.1, on the reverse strand, counting down.
TAGTAGAGGTGTTACATAGGCATACACAAGTACTTGAAAAGTATATTTCCTCTATCTTAGTAATACACCAGTAAACATGCCGGCCTGTATCGGTGGCATTGGGTTCCCCATCTCAGTGATTGGAAATATTTTTGTAGTTTGATTCTATAGGATGCACAAACCCATTGCGATAGTACTTTATGAAAAAAATGCAGGAAAAAGTGCAGAAACAAGAATAAATAAATAAAATCGGGGAAAAGTAGTCATCGCACCTGGAAATGGAGGCAGGCGGCGCTCTTCCAGAAGCTCGGTCAACTCATGCCGGCCCCGGTGAGCTTCAATGTATGTCAAAACGCTTTGCTTTACATCACTGCCCAGCGATTTCACCATCTGATCAAACCCCGTCTCCCAGACAGTTCGATTCTCAGCGGAGAGCAACGATTCTTCGGAGAGCTTGCGGTTGGCAAGCATGGACGCCACAACGCTGTGCATGAACTGACATGTGACCTCACGGTTGCAACCTAGCAGCTTTCCCAGAATCACGAGGTCTTCTTCGATCAGGCTCTCGACCTCTTTGATCACGTTGGGCGTGTTGAGCAATGATGCAAGTTTCTCCGAATTTCGTCCCATGTAGAGTCCTAGTAATATACAATAGTTTACAAGAAGGCGAAGGGCGCGGAATGCTTTTCTCTCAAGCTTGCGCACTGTATAGTACGTGTCTGACCTTGCAACGTGATCCGAGATGTACCCTGCCATTTTCAGAGTGCTTTGAGACATTTTCTGATGGTAGAAATACAATAGAACTCTCCCAGTAGAAGATTACCCAGGAATAGGATTGGTCCAAAAAATAAAAATATTGGACAAAAGAAAGTCCCCACATAGCCTATTCAAAACTACTGTAAAAACACGAGGCCTAAATATGGGCTTCATGACTTTTTCCCACTTTTAAGTGGGTCCTATGGGGGAAAATTGTTTGTTAATTTATTGAACAAAATATGCACTGGTCCTCACTGATTCTGGTTATATAAATTTGATTCCGTCTGAATTCTATTATTTTCACAGTATGATTAATCCATTTTAAATCCATGAATCCTCGCTTACAAACAGAAGGTACATTTCATAATGACTAGAGAAATCTAGAGAGTACCTTTCTCTACGGTTTGTTTCAATAGATAGTTGTTGGGGTCCAAAGAGTGATTTGCTCCACCTATGTTGCCACCACAATTAGGGCACTTTGCTCTTTGGTTCGCCATGGTGCAATTTCCGATCACGTACACGTATCCACACGCGTGTCTGTACTCTCCAAGGCTTTCCCTGCTTTGAAGTGCTCCCCTGAGCGAAGCCAGCACGTTGTCTGGTACAGCGAGTACAAACGTTTCCATCAAGTGCGTTTCCGATAGCGCCAGATATCCCTGGAAACAATTACAAGACAATGTCAGCTCCTAAAAGTACCCACCTCTGAGGCAATGGATGCTAAAAGGGACCTGACTCCATCTCCTGTTGATTGACCCTCGTTACCAACAACAACTTAACTCTTCCAAGCAACACTTAATTAGCCTACAATTGGCAACCACTCGGTGTAAGTATGACTTGGCTAATAATCTCTACGGCTACCTATCTGCGAATGGTTGTTACTGTCCCTTCAATAATGGTCTACAACCTCCCAGTTAAATGATTGCATAAGAAATCATCAACACATTGATTGAAAACAATTTGATCTCAAGAGAGTTTGGGTCTCTCTGTACCCAAAGTGAGCTCTCCAGTGAGCTCTGTCAATGATTTCCCAATGACAGCAGACACAGCTAAATATAGGGTAAAATGCTTTCAATAGTATCTTCTACTTCGGTACAAAGCATAACATAGCTTTAGAGAGAATATTGAGGAACTCACCCGGAGTGGGGCAGTAGGTGCAAACGACGACACAACAAGAAGTATGTGAGCTGCTAGCGCCTGAAACTGTAACTGATCTGAGGAGGTGGAGGCACAGCTGAGATGAAGAGGGCCATTCCCAACTAAAAAAAGGACAGCGTCTCGCCATCTCCTTTCCCAATCCACCAGACTACCCTCTTGTTGGAGTGAATTCACCAAGACCACCTCTTTTTCAATGAGATTCCTTGAAGCTTTCACAAGGAAAATCTTACTTGCGACCACGCTTGCCATTGCACCTTGCTCTGGCCTGCAAAGGTTCTGCACTTGAAACTTAAGTCGCTGCAACTTTTCACCATCGGCATAAACAGTATTCCAGAGAAGCTCATCCGCTCGTTCATAGCTGGGGAATAAAGTGGTGAACGGATTAAACCCAAGTGGATTGTCCACTTCCTTGAGCATGTTCCAGTCCAGTATCACCGCGTAAAGCTCCAGTGACTTGTTTATACGGCACTCATTCGCCAAGTAACTCAAGTTTTGAATTGAGAATCCTAGGTGGTAGCGCAGCACTTTCATCAAGTATTGCTTCATGGCTAAAACATTATGATGGCTCTGAGTGAAAAAAGTGGACAAAACTCTAGCAATATCAGGAGCTAAGCGAGGCTTAAAGATCCCTATCTCTTTTCTATAAACAGTTACCAACTCCTGTGCCAAAACTTCCATGATACTGCGCATCATTGCAAAAGAACATGCAGCACGGAGGTTCAATGCTCCAGAGGGGAGAGTTAACTCCCTTGTCACCTGATTCAGACATTGAAGAAAATTCTCAAAAGCGAAAGCATCTATGTCCACTCCTGACATCAGCTCGGGAGTGATGGATCTCTTCACAGAGTTGTAAATGACGTCGCAAAGAAGGATGAATGGCTCGCAATACTCGCTTTGCCAAGCTTGCTCCTTGATGAAGTTTCTGCCTTTGAGAAAAGAGAGTTGCAGAAAAGATGGGCAATCGTGTTTTGGATCTGCAATTAAAGCCTCCAGAGCTGCTTTCAGAAGTTTAACCATCACACCCTTCATCAAGCATGTAGGAGCTTTCAAGCGAAAGATCACTCCGCTCATGGTGGAGAGCGCTTCCTGAGGCACGGGTGCCGAGTCGAGGAGGCGACAGAAAGTGGATGCAATGAACCTGAAGTACATCTCCCGTGACAATCCTTGAAGCGCATTCACATCTGGCAGAAGGCTAGTGATTTTGGTGATGAGTAATTCCGTTGATGGTCGAAACTTTTGACGCTGGAACCAGTGTGACAAGCTGCACAAATCTTCAAGAGCCATGGATAACGGGTAGACAACGAGACGTGCGAAGTCCTGCATCACATGAAGCATCAACATAATGGAAGCATGACCACCAATGTTGGATACCAGCTTGATCAAGACGTCAAACTGGTGTAACCAATTCTCCAAACCTCCAGCGTTCTCGATCACCCGTTTCTCCGATGGCAACATCTTCTGAACACACAGTAAAGCGAATTTGATGTCGAAGTCCTCCGTGAACACTTTTGAGAGTTTAATACTCTCCACCTTAGTTGCTACCTCTTCCTCTCTGTAACATGAGCTAGCCAAAACTGTCTGCGCTTTCAAAGTCTCCGCCTTTCGCCAAACAAGTGCATGCAACATCAAGGGTACCTTCAGCTTAGGTACATTCTCCCTGAGCAGCCATTCAAACACCAGGGCTTGTTCCACTGTCCGCACACTCAATTGGTAAGGTGCGTATAACATAGAAAAATCATGACAATAGTCATCAGGATTTGCTGTCACACACTCTTCAATTCGTTTCATCGATGGGTTACTTTGCAGTGAAACAGAGACGTCTTTCGCCATTTCCAACGCAATTGCATCACCGTCAAGATTTGACAAACGAGAGAGGTAAAGCTCCTGCAAGTGTTTGTCGACGTGTTCAGCGTACAACGAGCTCCAAGGAAGTTTCAAGTGCATGGGATCCAAGATAGCATACCCTTCGGGATGCATTGGTTGCGGGACATTGTCGATGTTGATCGTCTGCCTGTCCATAAAAACCTGGCGCCATAGCTCTTTATGAGCATGACTCATGTTGAAGTATGACCCCAAGGCCGATTTAGATTCCAGCACATAGACTAATCTTGCAATGGGTTCCCGCAGCTTCTCCTCCACGTACTGTGAGAATGCGTAGTGAAGATTTGAAGCTAATGCTAAGCGGCCCCGGTTGCAGACAACCGAGGTTTGCCAGAGTTTCCCCGTTTCCTGTTTGGCGTCCTCTTCCAACCACTCGACTGCTCGGAGAATGAAACAGTCGTACAAGTCTTCGTCGTTGCAAATGCTATGCACCATTTGCTGGCAGTGTGACGCAGCTTGTTTTCCTCGTGGATACTTGATACACAAAAAGCTCCATGTTAAGACTTTGAGCATCAGCTTGTGACCTTCTCGGAATCTCTCGAATTGGAAGAGCTCAGCTATGCTCTTGTCGAGGTATTCCCTGTACAATTCAAAACACACCGATCATATGGTAATTAGCAACAATCAGTACCAGTTGTCAGAACAACCCACTCAAATGCACAGAACATAACGACCATGACGAGCGCTTCAACACCGTTGGAACTTCATCAGAAAAAAAATATTCGGATCAATATTGGACACAATCTTGAGGTCATGACAACCTTTCGAAGTCACACTCTCAATTTAGAATTTTCCTATAAAATAATTCTCTACAGTGGTTGAAATGTATTTGCAATTTGAATCCACAATGAAGAAGGGTGAGTGGTCTAAAATCTTATGGAGCTGTTAATAAGCTCACAAAATACAGAGGATACATTTGTTTCACGTTTTTCCAAGCACGGCATTTAACTCTTCCTCTCTTATCGCTGTTGAAAAGGGCAACATCTAATTGCCCATTAACTCCTTAAAGAACTGCTCTACATTTTAGGTGTTGTAATTTTTCACTTAATAAATGGTAACATGAGTAGCATGATGAGTAGTAACACTAATACAAAGTCGTAAAAATATGATACTCTTCTTTCAATCTACAATTGGTAATCTACTCTTAAAAGTCTGGCAAGCACAAGCAAAGTAGATATAAGAAAATACATCCAAAACAGAGCTCCTCAATCCTTTAGGGGCTAAGATTTGACTCCATAATCTAAAAAGCGCAGAATCAAATATATTATTTTGCGTTAATTCATACATAATGAGTATACATACCTGTAATCTGTGTCTTCTTGATGAAGTTGGTCAAGAGTGATTTGCTTCCATCCACTCAAAAACGAAAAAGGTGACGAATATTCTTGTTCCCCTCTATGGCTGTGCAAAATGAAAACCACATGCCTTGTTCTAGTATGGCCCTGCTGCGCCTGGGCAAGCAAATCAGCTCGTGTCCTTTCAACATGAACTTTCGCCAAGGGCAAGTGGTCTTTGTCCAATATGGAATCCGATTGTATAATTAAGAGATCATTGGCGCTCTTTGACCACAGTTGAATAGCAGCATTTAACTGCCTCTCGGCTGTAAAGTCTCCAAGCTTAATTATTTGCATCTGTTGAAGAAAAGAAAATCCACATGAGTGATTACAATGTTTTAAAAATACTGAATGAAAGAGTTTTAAAGACTGAATGAAAATAGTTGTTGAATAACAGGGTTGCCATTAAAAAACAAGACCTTAGACCAATGCCAATAATTTGGTGCATCTTCAAGGTAAGGAAGCTCATGTTTATGAGCAAGAGGAACAAAAAGAGTCACGCCCTATTTGCCGCAGTATAGAATAAACCCGTAAAGTATCAAGGACTCATGGTCTTAAAATGACCATTTTGATTGATCATTTGTGAAGAAAAATAGTTTAGACGGGTCAGAATATTTTTATGACTAGAATCAGAGAAGATCCACTGCATGAGCTGGTCAGAATATAACATAAAACTGGATGAAACCAAACCTCCTACTCAAAACTGGAAAAAACCCCACCAAATTGGACCTTTAGGTCCCTCACGGGTTAGAAACCAAGAGTCAGGATCTTACATTGATGTGAGGGATATCGTTCAATAACAGCCTGATGTTGGTGTGGACATTGGATCGTGTGGTGAGTACCAGCTTACAACCCAGGTTATCTTGCCAAAGGGCTTTATCACCAATCTGGACCACAAAAGCAAAATAGTACCACGTCAGCTCAAGTTCCAAATATTTCTTAACTCCAAACCATAATCAAGCACAAAATGTTTCTGCACGAGCAATTTCTCAGAAATTAATTAACAGAGAAAGATGTCTGGCATTGAATTTGAGAGCTCAAAGGGTTTGCTTTACATAATGACAGATCTTGAACAGCAAGGATTCTTCGTCACTCCGTTTCTGGAAATACGCATTAGTCCATGTTTTGGCATCAGGTGCACCCCGCAGGCATGTTCTTGAGTAGTGAGCTCGCATCATCCCATCTGGGTACGCAGTAAGTAACAACTCCTCTTTACATCTGCCAAAGAGGAAACACTTGCCACCATTACCCCCTATGGCACCTCTTATAATAAGATAGGACCCGCTAAAATAGACCGGGTACCTCAAAACCTGCCCTAATACAATTAGGTCAAAATTTAGATTCTCATTGGAGAACGTTCAACACTAGGATATTGAGAACAGGACACGGATTTGGAAAATCAATCTTGAGAACTTTAATCTCTTAAAATCTTTTAATATTCAAAAGATGTTTTTGGACTTCAACTAATTAGTGTTTAGGCGCAATTTATCTATGCGTGATTAGAAAAACCGTGTACACATACACGACCTAAATATTTACTCGCATATCAGCTATTGGGTCAGCTGCATATTTACCCGAGCTCAATAGCTGATCCTACTTAAACCATGTACAGAACAGATTTACTCAATCTTTGGTACATCGATTTAGTGCCTTAAAAATCCTCTCAGAAATAGGGACAAGATAGATATATATAAAAATAAATAATATAAAAAATTCACTCAACGTCTAAAAGCCACAAGAAGTATTCCCTACAGTATCACTTCCAGAATTCCAATTGCATGAGGTTCAGAAGAACACCCATAAGCATTAGAAAACGAGGTGCAAGGGAGTCGGTGAACATACCTCGCAAGGAAAACCTCATGATTTGACCGCGTACCCCAATTTTTCAACACAAGGGATGCTAATGTATCACCAGAATGCCCAGCAATCAAGTCATTCTCAGAGAACGAGACATCCTCTTCGACATCACTGGTATCATCTTCGGATGTGCAAGCCATTGCTTGGACCCACTTCTTGAGAATCTGCACATCGTCCTTCTGCTGGGGCGTCAAGAGAGCCTCCCAGGTCAACACCTGCTTCTCAAACCGATTCAGGAACGGTGGATCCAGACTCTGCACTTGGCTCTGATCCACCTCCACGATGCAGCGGAAGTTGTCATGCACGTAACACATCGGGTTGCTGAATGCACCAATTGCGATACGGCAGTTCCGGCGGCCTCCCACTATTGTGTAGTGCTGGTTCAACATGTCGTACAAGGATGACCATACTCGTTCTACTCCCTTCAGCAGTATGTGCCTAATCATACGCATTCAATACCAACGTCAGTAAAACTCATCATGCAATAATGTTTAGAAGGCAGCTATAATGACAATGAACAAGACTGCTACTCCTTTGGTGTACTGAACAGGATACCAGGTGGGACGAACCACAATCACTACGTAGAATGAGTGCTACTAAGTCCAAGACTACTCAAATCAAGAATAGCTGATATGCTCCACACCCTAACCCCTACAGCACAGCAAGACTCATACTAAGCTTCGTGTTTTTTTAGACAGTTTTGAGTGGCTCAGATGGTAACTTTCTTTTGTTCGATATTATTTATTTCTTGACCAACATTTGCAACGTTCTTCATCAGTTGTGGTGATGAAAAATTTAGACCCATTTGAATCTTCTTTCACGATATGATCAATTGTACAGATCAATTTCAAGCAATGAACGCTTCTCATTTAAAGGTTGACTCTCCGCCCTAGAAATGAGATTGGCTGAAGAAACTTCACCTTCCATGTTCCATGTGCAGAATTATGTTACTCAGCATCAAGTATGCGTAATCATCGCTGCAGTCATCCTTGTACTTGCTCCCATGCACAATGATCAACTTCTCCTTTCGCGGCAACATGTTCTCTATGATTCCAATGCCGGATTCTCCCTGAAGCACATCTCAAATATCAAATAAAGTTATTGACAACAGTGCAACATTGTACATTAATAACATCTAATCCCCACAGTAAAATCCAACGACAACTGTATCTGCTTGCTTTAATTCTAAATCTCAAAAGATCCCCTACTAGTTTCACCAAGTTATCAATAGTAGGCTAACGTTAAACTAATAGAGCATCTGATCAATATTGAGAGAATATTAAATTAACGTCAACTTAGGGTTGACTTCATGTTGTTGCCAATGTCATTTCAAGTTTAAGCCCATGGTACATCACACTATATTAAATTAACACCATTTGGGTTGTACTGACATTAAGTTCCGAGCAAACCAACAAGAATCTACAGTCTATCAACTTGACATTAAGAACTTTGTCAGCCATAAGGGGTAGATACATCTATTCAACTATCGACAATTCACATCCCCACTACATAATCTAAACAGAGGACTTTCAGTTCAATAGGATGACGTACAGTGCTAATCAGCATCAAGTGGCGAGCATCGACGTCGTCAAGGTTGGCCTTGACCAAGTCCAAGGCAGGAGGAGGATCAAAACGCCGCTTACGGAAGTAGGAATTAAGGATGGAGATCAGCAAATTAGTGTCATTGGGAGATCCTCCGAAGTTCCGCCACACGGCTTGCAGCAAGTCATCCGGAGTCCATTTCTTGGGCACTTTCTCGTCTCCCCGGAGAGACTTGATGAGGGAGTAGAAGTCGCGGAGACCGTGGAAATCCGGTTTGGACTGGCTAACATGGTATTTGTGATAAATCTCCGCCAACCACTTCATCTCTGTCATTTGGTCATCGCCATAGATTTTTCGCATCCCGTAGCTGTCCAGGATGGCCTCGCCAGTGGCCACCAGGTCAGGGACCGTCGGGTCGGGTTGCGAAATGTGGATTGCTCGGTTCATTTTCGCTGCATCTAATGACCAGTTGCTAATACCAACAACAGCAACTTGCTGGTCTCCATCAGGCTCCAGGAGGGAATGCAACACCTACTCACAATTCAGTTTGTAATTTTAAAACAATTCATTGAATAGAAATAATAAAGGCCAAATATTAAAGACCTTTTCTGCTATCAAACTTAAAATGTCTGAAAGAAATGAAAATGACTAATAAACACCTGAGTCCTCCTCTAAACGTCAAATCATAACAGCTTTTTTAAATGACTCTTAAATGGACTATTGAATTGATTTTTGACCCCGAAATTTGCTCGAAATAGAACATTTGAGCAAGGATTGACGGCTCATCGAGGTAGAAGATGTTAACGGAGTAGTTGAGATCTAGTTATCATTGACTTCCAACGACAATATGTGCAAACTTAGCATGATAGTATATGGTCTAGAAACCAGTCATGAATTAGCATAGACTAAACCAGAACAATGCAACGCAGTCATTTGTTTGCGTTGTTACCTTCAAAGGGTTGTGGCTTGAGATTTCAGCAAGACCGACTTCATCCAGTACTACCACAACAACTGCTTTCACGTTCTTCCTCTTGTTGTCTTCAACACAACGGTAAGCCTTCTCGAAAACCTACACGGCCAGTATTAATGCCTTGGGTTACAACACGGCCAATAATAAAGACATGATACTAGTACACCCACATTTAAACAAATGTGAAAGCTGAGAACTGTTAGGATTTTCAGATTAGGGGGAATATCATGGCTGTTACCTTGAGAATGCCCTCAGAGGTAGAACTTTCAGAGCCTTGATAGGAAAACATAAACATTGTTGGTTTCTGGCGGAAGTACGGGTCTTTCATTCCACTTCCTCGTAAATTGCTGTCAAAGAAATAGCAAAATCAATTATACAAATGGTGGCACCAGATGATAGTGAAACCAAATAAATAAGTGGCTAAAGACAAATGACTCAGAAAGTAATTTTATGGTAATTATCATCTGCCCAAGATGTATGGCGATTATTTAACAATCTAAAGCTAAAAGCTCTTTCTATAAAAGATTCAAATAAGAGGCACAGGAGGCCAATCTTCAAATGGACAGGGTGCAACTATGGCAAAAATGAATGCTTGTCCACAGTTCATACATACCTGAAGATAAGCTGGAGTGAGAGTGTCTTGCCAGACCCAGGCTTTCCCACCACAAACAGAGGAATCTTCTGCAAAATGCATGTCAGCGTGACAAAAACATTTTCTCGCAGTGCCTGATTTTTGGCAATTCCAGGGGGAATCTCCATATGATCCAACAAGTTCATTTGTTCCTCAAATAGCTCTTTCTCAAACCTCTTCTCAGAGTAACCTCCCTTTTTAAACCCAAACCTGCAAAACCATTTCACATAATGTTACCAATATGAAAGGAGGAAATAGAAAGTCATAATGCAACACCTTGCTTATTCTCAGGTAGGAACTCCCTTTACGTGAGGTCCTTTTCCTATGGATTGAAAAGTCACCTATCTACAATGCAAGTGCTATCCCCTTGTAAAAGCTGAGATAGGGCTTTGAGAAGAAATGCAGCAAATCCTTACATTGTTGTTAGTGTGCTGTAAATGTAAACAATAAACCTCCCCAAAAGAATATGAATTGGACTAAACATTACCTCCACTTAATCCCATTGATAGTCGCCACGTACTTCGCTTTGTACTTAGTCCGCTCTTCATCAGTTGCAAGTCGGTAATAGTAACAGTGTGCAAATGACAATAGAGCGGCTCTTTTTGCCAGACTCTCTCTGGAGAGAGCCATTGACTGGGGCCTAGTCTCAAGATCTTGACTAAAGAACAGAAATAAATCTATACACCGCCTGGCATCACGAAGGCTGACACTGGCTTCACCACATTTTTCCTTCACAAAGGCTTGGGACATCACAATCAATTCTACCAAAGGGAATGACAGGAGTTCAATCTTGGTGCTCTTCCGTACCATAGCTTGGATGTACAACTGCTCATCTTTGACATTGAGGATACCAAAATCCTGCACGTTCTCAACCAGTGCTTCTGGAAGAGGATGCACTGTGTAAGCCTTATCTAAGTGTTCAGATTTCACCGTCTTACGTGCAGACAAGCCTGGTAGCTGCTTGTTGGAGTCGTGCTTGCGGTATGGGTTACACGCTGCTAAAATCTTGACATTGGATTGAAGTGGTTTGCCATCAAGCAGATGATGGCAGACGACGCCGACAAGGAACCCGAGATGGTCACATGCGTTAATCTCATCTAGAAACACCCAAACCTGCCGGAACATGAACCGTTAAAAGGTTAGTGAGGCAATGACCTTTAACCCCGCAAGAAACAAGGATGAATGGTTTGAAAAGGACCAATTCTATTCACCCTTTTACGAACTGGTAGCCTCGACCAAATCCTTGGAGCAACCCCAGAGAAAACAAAAAATAAAAAAGAATGAATGTGTACTATTCTTCATCAATTATAGTGGTAGAAAATTTAGATCAGTTTCGAACCATGTATCATCGGGGTTAATTTGAACTTGAATTGCGAAAGACAAGATAGTACCTACAGAATTCAGCAACAGGAACAGCAAGTTCCATCATACTCTTGAGATATTGCATCATTATCTCTAAGCGATTCTACTTCTGAAACATTCTAAAATATTAAGAGAAAAACAAAATTGAAGAATGCTCACCACGTGATTTGAAGCTTGCATCTCCGCTTCAAGTAAAAACTTCCGGATGTTATCTTCACTAGTTCCTGCGTGAAGAGTGATGCTTAAGAAAGTGACACAACAATAATGAGCTAGCTGTCGCAAAAGGCTTGTTTTTCCACAGCCGGTCTCTCCCATGATCACGACCGGAACACTGGCTTTAACCTTGGTGAAGATTAAGGCCATTTTCAAAAAGTTATCTGCTGTCAGCACATAGAGGGAATCATGTGTGGACGGTCGGTTCCTATGCAGTATTGGCCAAAGTTCCTCGTAGAGCTCCGCCGAATTTAATAATTCGTAATTCGGCAGCTTTGCCTTTTGCTTGTGGAAAAGATCAACAAGGGGAGTCGGAACGTGACTGAGGTCTTTGTACAGAACAGCCATTCTTCCTCTCAAGTGGAAAAATATCATCACACGCTTGCTGTCAGACCAGCGAAGCATGTTGTCCATCCTCGCCGCCATCATAACTTCTGCATTAGCACACCTGGTGGGCTCCTGTTGCTCATCCAGCCAAGGCTTCACTGAGCGTATCGAGAGATCCCGAGAAACCTCCAGAATGGAGCTCACGACCGTCCAGCGCGTGTTAGCCTGCGCACGCATGTGCGTCAAATTTTCGGGTACGAAGAAGGGACAGTCACTAAATTCTCTCAGTTGTTGCGCAAAGAACTTAGTGAAAGTCAGTAACAGTGAAAAGGAAATGGAACGCTGATCCCTCAACTCATTTACAAAATATCGTTGCAGAAGCTCCTGACATTGTTGCTTGGAAATGGCAACAACATTACGGATTGGGTTTTTTCCATCCGGGTTCCACGTGCCTATCTCCCCATCTTGCAATCGAGAAAGGTAATTGCAAACGAACTGGACATCACTGGTCATGGAAGTATTGGGTTCAAAATTTTCCATGTTCCAAACTAGATGCTTCGTTTTAAACCATTTGATGATAGGGAGCTTCGATGCGAGGTAGTTATGATAAGTATTTGCCACTTCAATAGCCACGTACTGTGTGTCCAAGTGGAACAAACCAGCATAGTCAGACTTCAAGCAGCCCAGTACTAGCAGTTCGAATAGAAGATCGTTCAAAGTCTCAGGGTTGCTAACCACTGAAATGTCCAAGTGCAGGAAAATGAACGAACCCAAAATAGGTGGAAGCATGAACAGCTTCTTCAATCTTTGGATTAGTAAGTTTCGCGATACTTCTCCGCTTATAGTAAGGGTCCTGATGCAATCATACTGCAAAAATTCATATAGAACCAACCACCACAAAGAGTGAGATTTAAATTTTTTCATCAACTTTTTTGGCACAAAGAATTCCAAAGTTTCATGTTGAGCATTGTATTCAAGCTTCAAATTAATACCACTAGATATAGTGATCTCAGCAAGCAGGATAGAAGTGGTACCACTTACATGAATAGATTCCGCATATTGGTGTACATATCTTGTTTTTCCCATGCCAGGGAGATCTGAGGTAATTACCCGCATATTACTGTATCGCCCGTCTTTAGTCCCTATAGCATCACCTGTTCCAGTTGCCATATGCCGGACTTGAACCTGAAAGAAAGGATCAAAACAAAATCAATTACGAAGGATGAATATTCTTCAAATTAACAATTCTCCATTGCACCACAAGGAAACATAGATTCTGGACGCATATGTAGAAATTCATCTAGTCATTTCTAGCAAAGTCCAATAGGAGATTACATACCTGAAGACGTTGCGACAAAGTGTGAAGAAACTTGCTCTGAGAACAAGAAACTAATGCCAACTCGTTTTCACAGATTTCATGTTCATAAACAATATTTTGGATGAATGTCACCAACTGTGCCTGACAATCAAAAGAGAGTCTTTCAACATAAACAATACAGTAGAAGTGATCTCCACGTCCCACGTCGTTGAGGTATCGCAATATCAAGAGGTAAAGATCCTCCCAAACAGTGGAGGGGCCACACACAGTGACATTGCTTGCATTGCCATGAAGGATGAGGTCTCGCTCGGAAAACAAAGTCGCAACTGCATCAAGTTCACCAAGAGGATCATCTGCATCCGCTAATGTAATCCCCACACTTCTCTTAGATTTCTCGGTTGCAGGAGAATCTGCATCAAATTTCTTCACAGTTTTCTCTTGAAATATGGCTGACTCGATCACCGAACTCATTCTACCCAAGCAATTGTGTATCAAGTCGCCTTTTTCATTGTGCGTAGATTCCGCAATTTGAGTGACGAGTTGGGGAACCAGTTTCGACGCAGCCAATTTCTTAACAATATTTAAATCAATGGAAAGAACCCCCGCCCAAATAAATAAATCCAAAAAATGTTCCAATTTCTTCGCAGACGTGAATGACGATTCAGCCTGATATGCATGCTTCGGCAGTAGCACTTCAAGAATTAAACGTAGCTCTACAGACCGGAAAAAGTTGAGGCACAAAAATTCCTTCCGGGCTCTCAACAATGCAGCATTCCAAGTGGTAAGTTCAGAGTTGAGAAAGTCAGTCAGGGTCTGTAGCTCTACAAAACTGGATACAACCCTCTCAAATTTTGAATACGAAAAATGGCCGCAACTGTGAAGCTCCGTTAGTAAGGCGACAATTTGTTCCGCAACATCGATGTGACTGATAAACACAGCAGCACACTTCTCCGTGGTCTCAATAGTTTCTGCGTCCGTGCCAGCCCAATCTGCCCCTACAATAGACAAGCACAACCAGTCTTTGATGCTGAGTATCGAAAGAACAATTCAGGAGAATATGAGAAGTATAATTCAATAGACTAGCGGAAAGAACATCCCAGAAGACAATTAAAAGACTAAGAAATTCAGTTGCAAAATGTGTTATACCAAATGCTTGAGCAGTCTTGGACTTCTTCACATAGGTGTTAGAGCTGATGGTCCACCTTGCCCGGCTACGAAGTTCCTGCAGCTGCGCCAAAGTGTATGACCTCACTCCTTGGGAGCTAGAAAGAGGATTTGAGTTGCCAGAGGACTTCGATGGTCCAGGCAGTGTTGAATCCGCATTGCTACAATTAAGAACTAAGAGACATCCATTATTCCTCAGTGAGAAACAATATTTTCCACTTTTCAAGATGCCAGCTATTTGATCATTATCTTTGTACATCCGATTTGCAACTCCAAGAAAATACTGACGTAGTCCGTGAGCCTCTTTGTTGCACGCCTTCAGCTTCGCGCAAAGATGATAAGATTTTGAGCCAGAAGTTTTCAGCTCCAATGTAATGGCTTCACGGAGATCCTTGAAGTATACAGTCTTCGCACTCAGAATCGGACGGAATATTCCTGAGATTGGTCCCAAAATTCGATATTTAGCTTCCCTCTTGAGAATTTGCCCCAATTCTTTCAAAACATGCAACTAAGAGATAGAAATTTCTCAAATAATCATTGCAAGCATCACCTAATATAACAGTATCAAAAAAACAGTAATAATTTTACCTGAAAGTAACAAAAATAAACAACTAATAATCTACAAAGTCAGTTGCGTGAAGTCTAGAACATACTCTGGAGATCGATTAAATCGTTAATAAGACCTTCCCACGTTTGTGTAGCACTGGGATCCTCAATCGCATCAAGAAAATGCCGCAGATCTTCCCGAACACTCTCTCTAAGAAACACGATCAGCTGCCCAGTTTTCGTAAGCTCTCTGAAAATCTCCACTTCGGATGTGGAGAAAAGGGCCAAAACATTTCGAC
Source organism: Pseudisothecium myosuroides (assembly GCA_951799445.1). Classification (NCBI taxonomy): domain Eukaryota; kingdom Viridiplantae; phylum Streptophyta; class Bryopsida; order Hypnales; family Lembophyllaceae; genus Pseudisothecium; species Pseudisothecium myosuroides. The sequence goes on along the minus strand of OX637292.1, from coordinate 25,633,706 downwards.
CATCTTTCTGAAGCACTTCTCGAAACCGCCGAAAAGAACATTGTGGAGTACATTCGGTAACAACATTCCAAATCCTCTGAACAAGACCATCACAGTCCTCATTCAAGTCGAACACACTTGCCACCAGCGGCAAGATCGCATGCAACTCCTTAAGAACATTTACACCCTTCCATAATTGCAAGTAGTTAACTATGTTGGTCTCTTTCTCAGGATCACGTTTCAGAAAGTCATACATCTTTGTAGAACTCCACCCCAGTTGTCTTCGTGCGAACTCAAACTCCGTCTCCACAGCATTGGGATCAACGCCATTCAACAAGACGCAAACGCGTTCCATTATGATCCCGTCGAAGTTGATATTCGTCGCCACAAACAATCGCATTTCACCCTCATACTGATGCACTGCCTGCGGGAATATCACGCTTGCAATTGTGGACATTGTGAGTTGGGGAATAACCTCAGATTCAGATTCGGAGAATGGAAAAGGCCTATTGGCACGGTCTGGTACCGACTCCAAAAGGATATTAAGAAAAATCCGGGAACCATGCAAGGTGACGACAGGATCAAGGTAATCATATATTGCCTTCTGAACCTCAATAGGCCAATGATCTGGGGATGAGTGGATTTCATTGAGAGTGAAATTCTCCCACTGGGAGAACCGCATCACCAACCAAGCCGTCCACTTTGCATACTCCTCGACAAGGATATTGTTGTCAGTTAGAAATGGGCAAATATTGTAGACAAGCACCTCAAAGCACTCAAGTCGTTTTTTGTAGACCAAGAGTTCTTCGTAAGCTTCCTTAACTGCAGTCACAAAAGATGCGTTATCCATGATCTGAAATATCTTCTTCCATTCTCCGTTGATAGCACTCGAATTGATGTAACGCAAGCTCACACTCTTAGACTGCAATGCGGCACCGAGGGTTACACACGCCTTGTGAATTTCCTTGTACAGTACGTGTGACTTGATGTCTCGCGAACACTTCTCAATCTGCATCAGGAGTGTCGCAAACTTGAATTCCATAAGGGTCTCGATGGGCCGCAGGCGCAATTCATCTAGCAGGGCCCCATGCGCCTTCACGGTGGAGTCCAGAAGTTTAACACACAATTGATCTCCAATACTGTTCATGAGAATCAAATCATTGCCTTAGTTCGTAAAGCTATAACAACTCACAGATCTTCAAGATTAATCAAAAATATATTTCCAAACACACTAGGAGGTGTACTACATTATGAGTCGAAAACAATAAGAGGTAAGAAGTCACGTACGGATTGTGAAATTGCAAGTTGCCACGGTTTGTCTCTTGACAAATAGCTTGCAAAGCACCACAAGCCGCATCACCCAGTCGACTACTCATTTGAGGTGCCTCCAACTCAGTCTCCATCATTATACCCGCTGCTTGTAGATAATGATCTTGTACAACTCTTGCTTGACTAAGAGTAATCTCTTTCGAGTCTAGAAGGAATGCAGGTAGACTGGGGCATTCTTCTATGGCCATGGACATGGCCATCTGTGACAAAAGGGGTGCAAAGGATGGTTTCACGCCTGCAACGAGAAGCTCTTCCAGAGCTGCGACAAAGGAATGGGGAGGAAGGTAGCCATGACCCTTGTGCCCTTCGTCGCTAACTTTCCTTCGAGCAGTTCCTTGAATCCAAATTTGCAAAACTTCATGGTACTCAACATACGAGATCTCTTGATTCGCAAGGGATAACAAAGCAGCTCGTCCGGACGCATATGTTTTGGAGTTGGATGTGGAAGATAAGGACGATATTAAATGCACTTCACATGATCGCAGGGGGGAGGTGAAAGCATGAGGTGATGTGACGAGACTCGAGAAGAGATCAGTGATAGAAGTACTCCGAGACTTGACGAAGGGTAGAGAATCTCTTATTCCTCCCTGAAACTCACCTTCCAAAACGAGAATCTCCTGAAACACCTCACTTAGATGATCACGGAAACTTTTAGCTAAGAACGGGTAAATACTGCTCAGCTCCACATCCAGTGCCATCTCCAACTGCCGCTGGAGTCTTGCTTTCTTATCTCCTAGTTTCTCATGCTGTTCGGTGATTTTGGAGAAACACTTGTCAAGAGCGTCGTCCATCAAACGCATATGATCTCCAGCAACAGATTCGTTGCAGTAATTACCGAGCAGCCACCCTGCTTCCTCCAATACATGAGCTGCTTGAAAAAAATCTTGAATTGTCGGAGCTGCCTGCAAAGCACATCCTGAAGCACCTAACTTCTCTGCCGATGATCTAAATAGACGAGAATTGCCACAGAGTTTCCGAGTCGCATCCCTGTACTCCATTCCCACGGCTTTGACAAACTCACGGTGGTCCAAATCTCCAAACCGGAAGGGCCTCCATTCGTTTAAGAACTCCAAAGTCGGGTCAAAAAATGAGAACATCTCAAGATGTTCTATCCAGTCGAATTTGAACGGGGAGACGCAGCTGACAAAGTGTGACATTGTTGCCTGCAAAGCGTGACGCACTTCGTCCTGCTCAAAAAAAGGGGAGCCGGGCCCCAAGCCTCGGAAGAAACTGTTTAATGGTACAAGCGCTTGGAAAAATGCCCTGGCAAGATCCTCTCCTTCGACTGCAAGCTCACTTGGCAAGTTTCGAAATGCAACCAAGATTTCTAGAAGTGCCACACTAACAAGCCCCTGCTTCGCGACTAGTGTCGAGCTCACCTCCTCGAAAATTTCATCTTCCATGTGTGACGCCCACTGGACAACTGTTTTCAATGGTTCCAAAGATGATTGCTTCGCAGACATAAACATCGTTATGAACTGGTTTGGTCGTTTGAAGAAATACTCGGCGAAGGTATCTCGAAAAGTAAGCTTGCTGGTGGCAGCAATCAAGGTCCCCATTACAGCCAGACATTCAATCAAAGTGTATTCGCCTGGATCTTTCACCTTTCCTTGATCATTACATACATTCACGTGAATTCGGTGATTTGGCAATGCAACTTCGGTGGTCTCAGGTTCGTTCAGCATTCTTTCACCACCCAGAACATTCTCCAACACGTGGTTCTTGATGCTGGCAACAAAGGGAATGTCCGCAAAAAAGGAGCCAGGACGCCCGTTCTCGTCAGTCCAAGTTTCATATACAACTGACATCTCTCCATTTAAAGCCAAATGTTCGTCTACTTCTCCCCTACAGTGCCAGGCAAAGAATCTACTGTCGATCCCCTTCCCAAGCGAAAAGTCAGCCCTCCTAGTTCGTCCATAACGAAGAGCCTGCAAAAGTCAACCCAACAGAAGCATTAAATAAATAGCCGTTACTTGGAAATAATGTTACATGGACGCTGTAATTGACAAAAGTTACAATAGTCCTCAAAGAGGAGTAGCTTTGCTTGAAAGGAAATTCAACTAACAGCAATATTCTTCTTCAAGAACTACACCACAACAGACTGGCCCTGGAAATTTCGAGCTTTAGTCTTTTCGATTTCAAATCCACATGAAGACAATTTACTAATAAGCCGAATGGTTCACCATTACCTTTTGAGGTCGAATGACAACATCTTTAACTGACTTTGGTGCAATTAGAAAAAGTGTGATGGGAAACGCCGTTGATGAATCCCGTCTCGAAAGATGTGCAGAAAGTCTAGACGATGAACCAGGGTGGAAGACGAATCCACTACAATGTGCTCCTGAATAAGTAGACATTTCATGCCGATCTCTTGACCTCTGAGAGCGAGAATCAGGATGATTCGAGATAGAAGGCCCTTCGTCATTTCCGTGAATATTAGAGTACGAAGGCCCAACGTCCTGTCCATCTGTGGTGGATGGACCGACGTCTTGTCCATTAGAGATAGATGGCTGCAGGTCTCCGACATCATTTCTCTCGACGTCCAGTTCTTCAGAAGAATCAGATGTGAATTGTATCAGAGCTCTCTGCCCCTCTACCAACTGCTCACTACGAGCCTCCCGTTTGCCTGCCCTTCCATTCTCATTCTGTGAGACTGAATCTGTCTCAGTCGGTATCCCGGAGCTTGACGATGGCATTGACATGTTGGAAATAATCTCAGCAGGGACTTTATTCTTGCGAGATTCACTTGGAAAATGAGCCCAATCACTATCAATCTCCTCTGATTCTTCCATTTCCTAATTGTGCCTTTCCAGTTGGTAGCACGAATACTCTCAAACTGCAAGCAAAGGGCCAATTTTGAAAGCAAATAAATAAGTTGCTTGAGGAATCGATCGCACATACTCGCATGCCAAATCCTCTAATTGCTCTATAACACCTTCAAATTAGGGTAAAACATCACACAGGAGTTAAACGACGATTAGCACTGATTCACAAAATCTGTAGCTGTCATTTCTACTGACGATTCTCAAAAAGGATAATTGTCAAGTAATAATCATTGAAGAATTCAAAGGTGAGCGAAGAGCATTCCCTCATCTCTCTTCAAGAACGCAACAAAATAGTTCCTAGGAGATTGGCGCATTCCAGACAACAATCGCCTACCAGATGTATAACCTGGCGGTAAAAATTGCCCTAAGAAGCAGCGAAGTCCAGTACCTCTGCTATACCCTACACTAAAGAAAACAGTCTTAACCATATCTGAACCTTGAACAATTATAATTTCACAGGCTTAACATTGCAGTCGCCTAGAATCACAACAATCTCGCGTGACCAAAGAAGAAACCGCAATCCACAAAAAACTCACAAAATTGCTCTCAATTCACCAAAAGATCAACAATTCAAGAAACGAGCAAAACAATTCAAAGTCGTACCGGCAATGCAAGTCCCTCAGCGATCACACAGCCGACTTGTCCCCCTGCAACTAGGTCACCGCCTCCAAGATTCGCCTAACGCAGCACCGATCCTCAACAACGACCTCGAACACCCGCGCCAACCTCCAACCCCAGACTCGTCATTAACTTCACACCAGCCCTCCCGAATCCCAATAAGAGAAGCAAGAAATCAGTCGGAGACCGACAGTCGGCAGCAGTGAGCTTCAAAGTCGCGCTAGAAGGAACTTCTGAACTATTTCTTCTGCCGACTGTCTTGAACTCGTTCCCATTCCAAGCGTGTAATCCAAGGCAGCACATACTAACTCGGGAGACATCTTGATTCGCGTTTTCGTAATCGTCCCCGACTGGATAAATTTTGGGAGCACTCGTCAGTACTAAAATTTTCTGCGGGTTTTCTAAAACAAATTTCTGAAGCGATTTCGGGAAAATCTGGAAGACGAGATGTTTGCACTGTAGAGGCGCTGCAATTGCTGCTTGAATCAATCGAGGTTTGAATTTGTTGACAATGACATCGGCGCTTACCTTGGAATCTTCGCAGAAGAATCTTCAAATCGTTCTGCGATACTACTTCAAAGCTTTAGTCCTGCTTCAATTTGTTTCAATCGTGGTTGTGACATTGAATTGGCACGATCGCCATGAGGTCGCAGTCGCAAAACTCTTTAAGCTTAGTACGAAACTCCAGATCCGGCGACTTGAACGAGGAGCCTCGTTGGATGTTAGAACTCCCACTGACTGATCCGAGTCCAAAACAGGGTTTTCTCTGGAAAACTCAGAGTCGACAGACACTTGGCAAGCGCTAATTTTTTATGGCCCAAATCTAACTTAATTAGAACAAAAACTAAATTAGTTTTCTAGAAGGCTAGGAGCTCCAAGTTACATCTAAATTGTTCTTACCACCAAGATAGTCAACCAAAAATTATTAGATTTCAATAGTATGCATCATTGCCACAGTCAAAATAAAAGTAATTTTCTATTTTTAAAAAATTTATAAAGACTTTGGAATTCAATATTTTTTCCGATGTGAATCCAAATGCTACGAAACAAAGTCCATGCACCCCTCCTTGCTAAGGACTTTCCAACGGTACCAAGAATGCAATGGGGGGATGCATGGTCCAGGAGATCTCACTGCAATAAGCAAAACAAAACAAACAAATAATCTAATTGGTGTGCCTTGTGTCATTGCCACAACCAAGACAAAAGCAAAAGTAATTTTTCTAATTTTTCAATTCAAAAATAACTCAAAAATACATAACTTTCCCACCATAGGTCCAAACGCCACAAAACAAAGCCTATGCACCCTTCCTCGCTAAGAGCTTTCCAACAGTACCTAACACACGACAAGGGGATGCACGGTCCAGGAGATTTCACCGTAATAAACAAACAAAAACAAACAAACAAACAACCTATCTTAATGGTATGGATGAATGGATATGAATAGATAGGTGCACACTTCATTTTTTAAGTTCCTTTGAACATTTTTGGTCCTCAACATCCTTATTGTTGATAGCTTTAAGGCATATTGTTAAAATATATTTGTTAAAATATATATATATATATATATATATATATATATATATATATATATAGTTTATTATTAGAATGAAATTGAAAATAACCCAATAGTGAAATTGTTGTGGAAAGCAAGCTAAACCATGTGCAACTTTTTTATTTTTTTAAATTGTTAAAATTGAGTTTAAAAACGGAGCCAATACATTATTTTTTTCAAGAATTTACTAAGATTACTAGCAAAGAGGAATCTTTCTTTATTTTCACATTACATATCCAAATGGAATGAATCAAATCTTTCTACATAAACAAAAATATAATCTGTAAAAAAAAATTTAATTAACTATTTCAAGTTTTTGTGTTTTATTTTGTTGCCCACCCTTTCCTATTTGGGGCTTTTTGTAGCATAAATTTTGCTCAAAAGCACTGATTGAAATAAAAATTATATTTCCAAAAAATTAATTAGTTTTACTATCTTGAAAAAAAGTATTCCGAAAATCTTGCCAAAAATTAATATTATAGGTACCTACCCAAACCTTTAAAAGTCCTCCACAAAAACTTTTGGAACTTTAGGGGTTAAATATACTTAGTCACGAGATTATATAGAACATATCAATCATGAAATGATGGGCCTATTATTGTAGTAGAAGTATTAAAAGTCAATGTTTATTTTGTCAATTTCATCAAAGTTTTATTTTGTCTTATTCCATTGCAATAGGACAACATTTAAGGAACATCAAAGAACAATAAACAAATTCAATATACATTCAAATTTTTATTTTTTATTTTTAGAGCCATATTCTGAAACACATTAACTTTTAACTCCTAAGAAAATATGTATTATCATGTATTTTTTGGAACAGTAAGTGGTCTCTAGATTTGCTAGCACAAATTGGAAGAGATGAAGTCTGACTGAGCAATCCATCGCCTCAAAAATATGTTGGCATGGTTATTCGGTGCTTTGTAGTTATTGTACAAGTTTTAAATGAGTTCATGTAAAGAACAAGGTTCATAAAGTGCTTGCCATGGGCTCTAAAAATGTCCACCTCTTAAAATATATACTATTTGTATATTTTGCTTTCTCATTGTACTAGCAATGTAAACATAATGTACATTTTAATAGGTGGACACTTCTAGTGACCATAGGATGTTAACTTCAAAAATCTATACTTTAATTTAGGTTGTTTGTTTGTTTGATACTCTGAGATTTAAGATATCGTGAGTTGCCCAATTGCAATCTTAGTATTGTTGCAAAGCTTTCTGCAAGGAAGGATGTATGGAGTTTGTTTTTTGGCTTTTGGACCTACGTTGTGAAAGTTATGGATTTTTGAATTATTTTTAAATTAAAAAATTAAATTAAATTATCTTTTAATTTTGAAAAATCATAACTTTCACATTGTATGTCCAAATGCCACAAAACAAAACCCTTGCACTCCTTCGTGCACAAAGCTTTGTGCTTGTATCAAGAACACAACCTCTCACACTGCAACAAAGCCTTTGCATTCTTTTGTGCATTAAGATTTTATTTTTGAATTAAAAAATTAGAAAAAATTTGTTACTTTTATTTTCATTGTGGCAACGGCAAAAGGCACACTAGCCATAACTAATTCCATGAAGCTCTCAAAAAATATCAAACGACTTGGATTAGATGCCAATTCCATTTTTCATCTAAGGAAAATTTGCTAAGCAGATTTCAAAAGTTTACATTTGGTTTGAAGGTTGCAAACTGACGCTTGATTGGGGCTAAGCCACAAAATTTACATGATTCTAAATCCTATGCATCTTAATTTTATCTAATAGCTTTCTCTTTGAGCTTTCCAAGGCCTATTAACAAGGTTGATTTGGAGCAAAATTGAATGAATTTTCAAACAAAAAAAAATTTATAGTGAAGGAAGTAAGAAACCACTCATGCTTGTTTCAAAAGGGCTAAAGTAAATGAGCAAAAGATGGCCAAATCAGTTGTATATTAATGTGCACTAATGAACCAATATCCATGAATTAGAAATCAATTTTTTTAAAGGAGGTAATTGGAATGTGAATAGCCACTAGTACTAAAGTATGTATGCTCATGAATGTACAAGTACTTGTGGTGTAAAGTGAAATTGCTTGAAGTCCAAATCTGTTAGATAAATTGTGAATGGAATAATAGAATCACTAAAAAATGCAAACATATAGTGCCAATGCATTGTCATTGGAGTTGATTAAGGCAATGTCTAAAATTAGTAAATTGTGATGCATTATAAAAAAATCTATTGCTTGGAAAGTCTAGGTGTCTACACTACCTATTGAGGGTCATTGCAAGAAAGGGTGTTCAAAAAGCGTAGTATTTTCCACAGTACTCATTTTTTCTTTCGGAAGGGGCTTTAAAATTAGAAAATCAATTTTTAAAAAATATAAAAAATATGTTTAATGTATACACCTTTAAGAAGAAGGTACCTTAGGAAGGAAAAGCATAGAAAAATTCTCTAAGTAAGAGAACTAGAAAAGTGCAAGATCTCAAGAAAATGGAAACTTGCACTGTAATTTCACATTTTAATTTGTAAAAAATAGAAAAAGAAATTTTTAAAAAAACTAAAAATTGGCCATTTGTAAATAGTTCATAATGATGAGATTTCACCAAAAGATTGATCTTAGAACCATCTTCATTGTTCAGAAATTGCGCGTGGGAGTGCTGTTTGCACTCATGTGGAGGACACAAAATAATATATTTTTAGAATTCCTTTGGTAGGAATATGTTTTTCTACTATGAAAATAGACCATGAAAATTTCAGCTCTAGATCATTAAATTTGGGGACTTGTAACGTAGTAAAAATCCCTAAACCTTACATTGTGACAAATTAACAAAAATAATTTTTAAATATAAAATGATTTTTTTAATTTCTAAAAAATAAGGGATCTAATAACCATCAAGTTAGGTATCTTCAATAAAAATTTCATGTTCATTGGACTTTTGCTTCAAAAGTTATAGCGGATGACATGAGAGTCACTCACTCCGTGACTAGCAAATAGGACCGGCCTTTCTTGCAATGACCCTTGAACTCTTCTAGGGGTTTTGGACCATCCCAGATAAAAACCCTCATAATTAGCTTTTTAGGCATATAGTTTTTATTTCAATTAGTGCATGAGAGCAAAAATTATGCCACTCTAAACTTAAAAAGGAGTTTGTCATGCAACATAGAAAAATAAAAATAATTAAAAATAATTTTTCAAATTTTTGTTTCTCATAGAAAATACTTTTGCCTATAGGAAAAGCTTTTATTTATTCCATTTGAACTATGCTAGTGATGAGAATGTTAAATGAGAAGTCTTATTTTTTGGACTTTCATAGCATTTTTTTCTAAAAATAACTTACAAGATTCGTTTTTTAACTCAATTTTCCAAATTTTTCAAAAAGAAAGGTTCTTCATAGTTTGCTTGCTAGAACAGTCTTGTTGTTGAACATCTTAATGGTGTAAGCCTACTACTAGCATCATTCAATAATTTAAAATTGTGTGGGAGGAAATAAATCTTAAGGAACATTATTATTTTTAGAATCTATGCGACCTTGTTTTTTAGAAATAATAATTGAATATTCAACAAAAATGTACCAATTTTATTAAAAGAGAAGGACAAGATTGTTCTAAAAACAAAAGAAGTATGTTTTGTGACAAAGCAAAACACCTATCTTAACCCCTACTGACAGGACCAAACTACAATTTTTGGCAATATAGTGATTTTGGACAGTTTATTATGAATGGAATTTTTATTGAAATTTTTGAAATTTTCACACAACCTGTGGCCGAGGATTAGCTTTAAGGCCCAACAATTTTCATAACTTTTGACTATATGGTGAAAAAATTATTGTATGATATGTAGTTTTTTCCCTAGTCCAAGCAATCTAAACATATCAGAAAAAAATCACTTTTTAAATAACAAAAATTTGAAATTGGTTTTCTAAATTTATGTATACATGGAAAGCTTTGAATCATTCCATTTTGATTGATGAGATGAAAGTTATGAAGAGATTTAGTTTGCGGGCAATTAAGGATTCTCTACTTTAAATTCTAAAATGAACTTTAAAGTCCTATATTTAACACAACTTTCATTAATTTAAAAATAAAAATAAAATCATAAGATGTAGATTGTATATTACAACCTTATAACTTTTGGGATTGGCATTATTCAATTCCATAACTAAATTATTGACAATTTAGTATTTTTAATCATTCTCTAGTTTCTTCTATTTCCTATTTTTTTCAAACATGAATATAAATTTTTTTTGTTGAAGTTTTGTATATGTATTTCCAACTTATTTTTTCAAGCTATTATAGAGAGTTGCAAGTTGTAGGATCTACACATTTTTGGATAAAATGTTTGAAAGATGAAATCTACCCATTTGGAAAGAATTAAAAATACTTCTTTCTGAAACCCAAGCAATATATTTTTGCAATTGGTAAGGTTTTTATTCTAAGGGTGTACTCTAACAAATTAACGGAAGGATCCTACATTTGAATTTGCTAGAAAACAAATATAGATGAAGATTTTTAGCCTTGTTTTGGAGATTAGTAATTTGAAGCAGTTTGGGGCCTCTAAACATGAAAGAACTCTAGCAATATATATCTATATAGATATATAGATATATAAAATAATAATTGAATATTCAACAAAAATGTACAAGATTGTTATAAAAACAAAAGAAAACACCTATCTTAATAAATAATTTTTTTGTTGATGCCTTTGGCTATGCCCATCTAGTTTTTAAACACTTACCATCATTTCTTTTCTTTTCGACAATATTATTTGAAATTCATTACTTCTTACTCTACAAGGCAAAATTATGTGAAGCCTTCAACCTGCAGTCCTACACAAATTTTCTTCAAGGAATTTTCAATCAATCCAAGAATATGGATCATAGGTGTTCTTATGTTTTTAATCTTTTTTTCTATCACAATGACAATGATACCGTATTTCATTGCCTCACATTATAGAAAACATTAATCAAACACCACTATTTTAATTCTTTTAAAAACCTAAATCTAATTTTTAAATTTTGGCTTAAAACTTGTTTGTCATATTACTTTATTATTTTATTTTATTATAGAGATATTTTTTTTAATTAATTAGTGTAGTAAACAATCATAATCATAAGAAAAGAGTTATTTACACTTTTAGCATGAAATTGTGCAATTGTTTATTGGTTAGTATTATATTTTATATAGAAATAGAATAAAAATTAATGTTTCATAGATAAACTTTTAATCATCATTTTATGAAATTGGAAAGGACCTTAAAAAAAGGAAGGGTCATTTCTATGAAGCAATAATTCACATAAATTAGGTTTCAATTTGTTTCAATTTACTTTCCTTTTGAACAAAATAATCCACTTCCGATGTTGTCTTCTTAACATTATGAAAAATGGCATTAAATTTTGACTTCATAATAGTGCTAAATACCTTTTACAATATATGTAGATAGCTAAAGAAAGTGTCAAATTTATTCATTAAATCTTTGAATTTCTCTTTACTCCACCTAATATGAAAACCTTATTTAGTATATATCATCTACAAAATCAATATTTTTTCTTACCTTTTCAATTTTTTTTTCCATAATCCTTCAAATGCAAACATCTTCAAGTTGAGACCTTAGAATTTCAAAAAATGTATACTCTTTTGTATCATGCACACAAATGTGTTATAAATAAATTTTCTCTATATAATTTTATATGAATGTATACAAAATTAGGATGTAGAATTATGTTTTATATTGGCACTAAGATTGTAGACAAAAATTTTGAATTCAAATAATCTAACAAACTAGTGTGTGATAACTAAAAGGACTTGGAGAATTTAAAAGTCACTACATTCAACTCTAGAGTCCAAAATTTGCTTGAATATTCATCTATTCAAGGATTATTTTGGCAATTTGCAAGATGGACAAACCTAATGTGGAGTAATTTGCAAGATGGACAACACTAATGTTGAGCAATTTGCAACAATCAAGCTTGACCATCTAAAGATTCTACACTTTTTTACTTCAAGATTATTTAGCTCAATGTTTCAAACAATATTTAGAATGATCCATTGTGTGTTCTTTTGCAACTTTGATTCCCGCCTAATGAGTTGATTTTGCAGGTGCACGACGAATTTTTTATTGATTCTGGAGATGGTATACTGTATCCAACTATCATGATCAACATTTTATGCTGAATACTTAATTAAAGTTTGAAAATCAGAATTGAAAAATGCTAAAAATAAGAATATTCTTTCAAAAATCCTTATTTTCTCTCTACACATATTAAAATTTTAAAAAAATAACCTCTCTTGATATCCAGCATGTTTTTAAGAATTCTATTTTGTGGACCCTAAGAGTTAGCTACAGTAACAATTTTGTTTTGCAAGGATGACAATAAACACATCTTGATTTGGAGATTTTATAAGTGCTAGTAGGACAAGGTTTTAGCCTTTTAAGATCGTTTTGTTCAACATTTAGGACATATTTTGAGTTTTACCAGCTATTTTTCTTCAATTCCCGGATTGAATCGTTTTTTCAAGTATAGACTCCAAGTTTTTTTTTCTATTTTTTTTTCTGAATATAAATTTTATAGATTTTTTCACTACGGTTTTTTATCAATGTTTTCAAATTGCAACTGATTTTTTTTCCCAATTCCACCACCTAAAATGAACTAATTGGGGCAATTCTTTCCAAACATTGAACTGAATGTTGCAGGAATGACCAACTTTCATAGGTCCTTGTCACCTGGGCCAGGTACAATTATAGATGTGCACCACCAATTCAAGACAAATCAAAAAGCCCAAGGCATTGGTCCTGGAACCTATAATAGTTTTTGGAATGCCTACATCTATGGAATACGATATAATCCCGAGTTAAATGACACCCCAGGTCCAACTACATATAGTCCTAAATTGCCTCCCAACCAACCCAAATTCTCAATTGCACGACGCCTTACGACCCCATTTTATGATGTGAATCCTCCGCCGAAAAAGTATCAATTGTATTCAACATACCATATCAGGTCATCTGTATTGGTTGGAGAAATATGTTCGATGCAACCAGAGCAAACGCGAGAATGTGAAGCATGCCAACACTTCATTCGTGTTTATCGACAACGGGACAGACGTGCTACCATGGAAAAAAAACTCCAAGACAAGTACCAATATCCTTCGAAATCCAAACCTATTCCAAGTATTATTCCAATTTTATACTCACTCCATTCTCAAAATGATTTTCCAGTTGAAGAAAATGTTTGGAATTTTTTGCTAAAAATAACTCTATTTCATTTCATTTCAAGTTGTAAGTAGAGTTTGGTGCACTCCTATTGTCTTGAAACTTTGGATTTGGGAGCCCTTTCCAAAGTGTAGTATTAAGCTAATTGCAATAAAATTAAGGGAAACTAGAAGATTGTTTTAGAACAAAGGAAGTATTTAATTAGCAGTGTTTTTCTCGTACATAATTTTTTGCCATTTGGCTACAATCAAAATACGTTGGCTATTTTTTGTAAAGGAAATTTTCATTTTTTACAGTTGAAATAGCTAGATTATTCCCATATTTTAAGACCAATAGCCAAATTTTATCTAGATATCACTTAGTTTTGAAGATTAGCTATTTACTTCTCCAAAATGATAATGAAAAATTATTGTCCAGTAATATTTTTGCATATCATTGGATTTGTGTTATTTACATCATAATCAACTTACAAATACAAAAATGGTTTTGAACTACTATCATGTAAGAAAAATTAATCATAAAATTTTGTTCAATATTTTGCATATCAAATGATCTAACATTTTGAATTTTTTAATAGTAATTAAACTAAAATTAGAAGATGCTCAAGAAGAAAGAAGGCTTGTTCGACTTCTTCAACACAACAACAAATTTTGATGGTAAGCTTTTCTTTCATGCCTTAATTTTTTTTCACAAATTATTGTGCAACGAATAGAATATGAAAAAACTTTAGAGTACTTGCAAGAATTTGTATGGCAACATCTAAGAAACACTCAACTATTTGTTTGCTTAAAAGCTAATAAAAATTGCAATTTTCAACTTATTTGGTAATTTAAAGACACATAAAAGAATGGGTAAAAAAAACATATATTTGAGGTGGAATTTACTCGACAAGATCAATATAAAATCAATACAATAAATTCTCTATTGTGGTAAAATTGTACATCAAAATCTACACAATAACAATAATGCAATTTTTTAAAATATTGCTTTTGCTTGTCTAAATTGTACTTACTTTCTACTTTTCAATACTTTTGGATTTGATTTTTTTTTAAATGTGAAGTTTGATTCATTTTATGAGCTCTTGTCTTAAAGATACATAGTAAATATAAAATCAAACACCTTTTTTAAATGCAAATAATTATTTTGAAGAGACCATATTATATTTTCATATTAAGATCATATTATATTTCTATAAAGCCATGTTATGTACATTATATTCCTTTGCTTTGTTTGTATATATTTATATTAGGAGTTTTGATATTTTAAAGAATACATTAGAATATATATGCTATAATATTTTAAATATAATATTAGAATATGCTCCAAAATTGCCATTTATAATACAAGTACCAAATTTTAGAAAAAAAACATTTTTGGACCACTTATAATTTTAGAATTTAACTTCTAAAATTACTTTCCACAATTGACTCCAAGTTTTAACTTCTACTTTTAACTCTATTTGCTTTAAATATTGCAAGAGTACAAGACCAATCCCATTAGTTAGATTTTCCATAATTTTAGACTAGACTAATATATATTTTGGCCCCAAAGAACGGAAAGGATGGCATCAAATAAATGAGGTGTTTAAATTTGTTGTCAAGAGAGAAATTTTCATTAATTTCTTATAAATTTTTTTTTGATACTTTAGAATGAACTCTTTAAACACTTGCTGTATGGCCCAAAAGTCAAACAGCATTTTCCATACAATGAATAAAGAAAATTTCTTGACTTATTATATATATTGAAATAAGGTGAGACTTATACCAAATATGAAGGCTAGGATGAAAACTTACTGTACAATTTATTTTTGATAACTTTAATATAATTTTAATACTCACAATTTTCTATAATGAAAAAAAAAATGTTAGTAATTTGAATTCTAATGTACATTGACCTAGCAATACTAATAATTTACTAAATTTTTAGAATTGTAAAACTACAATTGGTGAATTTCATTCTCTTACATTAGATCCATCAATTTGGATATTTTGAATACTAAAATTAAGTTTGATTGAAGGGCATCCAATTTTGGATGCACAAACCTTCAATTATTAAGTAGGTTTATACTAATATTGGATAACCATAAGTCAAAGATGGTGTTAGATGAGTAATAGGATGAAATTAGGATGGATGGTATTTGATTTGCAAGTTTAGTGTTATGGATAACCTAACCCAATGTATTTCAAGAACAACAATGTGCAATACCTATCAACCAATATACCCCACGACTATCCAAGTAGACCAAACTGTGCAATACCTATCAACTAATAAACCCACGACTTCTTAAGGCCAAAAGGAGAGTCTACAATATCTATCAACGTTTCTTAAAACCCCATTGACTATTCAAGACTAAGACCAAGAGTTTGCAATACTTATTAATGTTTATCAAAACCTCACAATTATTCAAGAGGACAAGAATATATAATACAAAGAACTCAAAGGTTTTTTTTTCCTTAACTAAAAGGTGTATTAGAAAGCTCAACAAGAATGCTCCAAGACTTGTATTGGCAAGATTGAGGTTTCCCCTATCTTGTCTTCAGTACATATTATCAATACATCTAGAAGTTTTTTTAAAGAAAACTAGGAGTCTCTAGGAAGCACAAAGAAATTCTAGAAGCCATCTATCTAGTCTAGAAGAGTGACTTGAAGGTTTTAAGTAGCCTTTCAAATATTATAAGAGTTTCCTACAAAATTAGGCAAATGTTCCTAGCATTGAAAGAAGGTCTGACTTCTACAAAGTTTAATAAAGGTAGAGAGAAGTTATCCAAGTTGATGAAGGATGAATGTGTAAAACACTTAGTTTTGTATTAATTATGTCATTGACCTTAAACAATTTTTTAATTTATCAAATTATGAATGGTGTATTAAGAATGTAATAAAAAAAACTTCAAACTATATAGGTTCACTTTTAAATGCATTGACATCATTTTTGAGTCTTTCAAGGTTCATATTAGAAGAAATGGTGAGTATTTTTTTCTTCCCTTCATGAACGCAAATATTAGTAGGTGCTAAGAAAGATTGTTGACTTTGAAAGTTCACAACTAATTCTACAAAGGTTCAAGAGATTTGAAACACTTTGAATTAGATGCAACTTTTTTTTGACTATCAAGTAATATTTATCCAAAAGTATTTTTTTATAACTCCAACAACCTTTGGGAGGGGGATTTGCTTTTAGAATGATGCTTCATGGACACCCTACTGTATAATTTATTCACATTGGATTCCAGAACCATGAAATAATCATATTCAAAGGCCTATCATGTGGAATATAAATACCCTAAATCCTAAACGGCAAGTCTTCAATACCAAATAATTGTAATTCCTCAATTCTTTATTTTGATAATCCACTCATTCTTCAACTTGGTTTTATGGACTAACTACTGATAATTGAAGGCAACTTTGACTTATATACCTTAAGCATAATTGCTTTTAATAATTGATGGGCATTTTTTGGGTTTATAACTCAAGAAAATACTCAACAATTGTTGAATACAATTTTCAAAATTTCAAAACATCATCCATTAAATTCACAAGTAGAAAATATGACCAAGTTGACTAAGTGTAGGTCTTCAAGTTTAGTCTACTAAGGCATGTTTTTTAGTGGTGATTTGAACCTACTATTTGAAACAAGCCTGTGTTAAATGAAGACCAATGCACTTCAAAATTCACCAAATACAAAAAACAAAAAAAATTGCACTCCAAATGGTACAAAATAACCTTTGATCCCCTTTTTGTGGCTTGAAATTACATTGGATAGACTTTGACCTCAACTTATATGCTAAACTTGAACACTAGCTACTATTATAGAACTCTAAGGTGTTACATTGGATACAATAATTGCAATCTTTTGAGAATTTTGATGTTTGTTTTTCCAGCACCACTAGAATAATATAACTTAACCCTAAAATATCACATCCCCCATGATCAAGATAGTTACCAAAATACTCCAATTATTAAATGAATTTGTGCATTCTTTATTTTTACAGTTAACCACAAAGTCGTCCATCAGACCTTCTAGGTCCACATTATCTTTATAGGGTTAAAAAAAATCATCTAATAATTTGTAAAAATTAAAGTCAGAAACATTTTCCTATACCCAATACCGTACCTTACAGGGGCTGCTAGGATCGTGGGACGGTCACCGGTCTCCGTTCCCCCGACCTCCTATAACCCCAAACCCTAGCCGCTAATCGGATCCACAACTTTGACCTAATATCGAAGTTATATAAACCCTCAACTCGAAACCCTAGCGAGCTCCATTTGTATTTCTTCTACATCGTGTTGCGTCTGTATTCTGTGTCTGTAGAGCCCTGTCTGGAACCATACCTCACGCGTTTGCTGATTTAGTGAGTCTCCGGTTATCTCCAGCATCGGCATGGCTTGTTGTGAAGCTTGGATGCCATGGTTTCGGAATGACCTTCTGCGCTCGGCGTTCGAGTTTCATAACAAGTCATTCCGTAGCTGTGGATGCCCTGGGAGCATTTTTAGCGCCGGAAGGTTCTCCGTGATGGGTTTTTTTCACCTGCTGTATGTTGATTAATTGATCTTCCTTTCGCGGTGTTGTCTTGGTGGCAGCTATGACGATAAACCTGGCAAACAGACTGATTTTGCTTATTGCAATGACGTTTACCCAATTGTAGTCAAATTCCGAGCTGCTACTAATTTGTTTACCGAGGGTTACGTGTTGTGTTAACGCGTTCTTTGATTCTGTGTTTCTTTTGGTGTGGTTTTGGTGTATAGTGGTTCAGAGGTGGGCGTGATCTTTGTATTTGGTTCAGAGGAGGGCGTGGTTCAGAGGTGATTTTTTTTGGTATGGATCCTTTGCAACTTTGTTTGCATTTCACTTGTGGTAATGATCGTCCCCCGGCATCCTCCAGGGTTTCCGGAGTAGACATTGCAGTGTCGAGGCTTTGGAAACCTGAGTACCTCGTAGTCTAAAATTCTCTGAAGTCATCAGTTTGAATCCTTTCTATATTCCATCTCCAAGGAGCTGATTGTATCCCCTAAAAGGACTGGCTCACGGATTCAAGCTTCACAATCCATCTCTCTGTTCGCTGCCGTTTTTAAATACGAACTACTACAGTGCTGTTGTCTCAATATGATAGAAAAAGGAAAACTAATTTTATTATTTGTAGTTTGTAAGAATTTTGAAATTCAATATCTTGTATGCATGAATGAGTGGAAAGGCTTTGGAATAATGTTACAGGTCGTGTCCTTGATAGGAGTGGAAAGCGTAGGAGGGCAAGGGCTCTGTTTCGGACAATCAATGTGAAAGTTATAGGTTTAAAAAAATTAAAGATACTTTAATAAATTTCTTTAATTTGTATATATTTCGAAATTCAATGACTTTCACATGGAAGCTTCAAATGCCATGAGACGAAGTCCTTGCACCCGTCCTTACAGAAAGCTTCGCAATGGCACTAAAATGTGGCTGGGGATTCATGGTTCCTTACATCTGTTATATCAATCAAAACGAACTAATCAAAACAAAACCAACAAACAATGTTCTTTAAACCCTAATGACCCCAAGGGGGTATACTTTCAAAATGGGCCAAAATTGTCAAAGGCTTGAGCAATATGTTTGCTCATTTTGTCATGAGATCAAATAGAATGTAATTTAACCATAGGATTTTGAAATTCACATTGAGAGTGTGTACCTCAAGAAATTTCAGATCACTTGACTGCATAGTTTAGGAGATACTTTGTATTTAAGTTTGAAGGTTTGTTTGGGTCAATGGAAACATAGGGTAGAGCACTTTGAAGGAGTATATCTTTGTAAGAAAATTTTGAAATGATACCCTTTTTGTGCTCAGTAAAAGATAAGAGAGTTGAAAATATACATGTAAAATTTCACAACATTCTAAACAATTTTCAATTCATGGTGGAGCTTGTACTGCACAGTGGTCACTGAAATGAGGGTCGTGTTGTAAGAGAAAAAAGGATGGGACACTTGTATTCTCCTTGAATTCTGTTGAGAATAGAATACGAAACAAAACACCAAACACCAAAGTACACTCAAAAGAATACGCAACTTCATTAGAGGTTGAAGTATATACAATGGAAGAAAGGAGAGAGACAATGAATAGTTGTCTTCTCCTATTGGTCATGAGGAATTGATCTAATCCCTATGCCACATGTCACTCACCATATTATGGTGAGCGTTCACACTACGGGGTTCTTAACACTCCTCCTCGCTCAACATAATATTAGTAAAATAATGAACTGGTCGACGGAGTCTATAATATCAATTGAAAGCCAAACACAGTCGCCAAGTCGTGGACTTGGTCGGCTGGTTTCGTACGTCGGTGGTCAACCGATCGGTCCGGGGTTCGATTCTCATCGACCTCGTCGACTGATTCGGCAAACCCGCGGCTTGGCATCACTAGTGAGGCAGGAATTAACAGTCGACCCGCTACCCTACCCTTGAGCTGTGATGTGACAAGATGCAGGGCACCCCAAGATGGTTAACAAGTTCCAGCATTGATCCCAAAACCGTGGTTCTCACCACGACCCCACCTTTTTCTATATAATAATTTCCGTAATCTTATAAGCTTACGGTTGCTGCCTCATTAAAACCTTATCTGGGAAAACCTTGATTATAATCAAGGACAAAACCACAGATGAAGGAAAAAGAGTACAGCACCTTTATCAATCTATTCTCATGGTAAAACCCAATGGGAAAAAATCCATGGAAAGATATCAAAAGGTTTACAATTTTCGTAAAGAAAACTATTGAATCTCTTGCTCTAAAATACTAAGTCGCCGCATACCAATGCCATGAATAAGTCGGCGATGGATACATAATGGAAGAGCTTTGGTGAAGAGATCAGCAAGATTATCTGCTGATGAGATTTTCTTGATCTCAAGTGCTTTGTTTGTAATCAAATCATGAGTAAAACTGAAGTATTTTGGATCAATATGTTTAGTTCGGTCACCCTTAACAAAACCTCCTTGCATTTGTGCAACACAAGCACTATTGTCTTCATATAAGACAGTTGGAGAATCATCATATCGTAATCCACAATTTGTTCGGATAAATTTATCAATGGATCTCAACCAAATGCATTCCCGAGATGCTTCATGTAAAGCAATAATCTCTGCATGATTAGATGATGTCGCAGTAATTGTTTGCTTTACCGATTTCCAAGATATTGCAGCTCCATGTCGTAAGAAAACATAGCCCGTTTGAGATTTGGATGTTGCAGGATCAGATCTATATCCAACATTAGCATATCCAATCAATTTTGGATCTACTGATCGAGAATAATGTAGCCCCAAATCTTCGGTTCCTTTCAAATAACGGAAAAGATGTTTAATGCCATTCCAATGTCGTAGTGTAGGCCGAGAGCTATGCCTTGCAAGGACACTGACTGCAAATGCAATATCAGGCCTTGTAGATGTAGCCAAATATAGAAGTGCTCCGACCGCAGCGAGGTATGGATATTGTTCACCCAATGTTTCCTCCTCCTCCTCGCAAGGACGATAAGGATCATCGTCTTTTGCACTACGACCAACCATGGGTGTAGACAACGGATATGCGTCAATCATATTGAATCTTTTAAGGATTCGATTGACATAAGTGGACTGTGAAAGAAAAACACTACCATCTTTCATATGGAGAACTTGTAAACCAATGCAAAATGTGGTTTTACCAAGTAGCTTCATCTCGAATTCACGAATAAGAAGCTGAGTGGCTGCAGCACATGCAGCTTTGGTACCCACAAGATTCAAGTCATCAACATAAACGGCAATAATCACAAACCCATCTTTGTCTCTTTTGATAAAGAGACATGGAAGTAAGGTATCATTTATAAAGCCATGCTCAATAAGAAATTGCTGCAGTCGTTGATACCACATACGCCCAGACTGTTTTAAACCATACAATGCACGTTGTAATTTAACGCCACGATGTTTTCCTGAGATAGATGGACTTGGTCTGGTTGTTTCAAGACCAGGAAGAACTTTCATGTAAATATTCACATGAAGTGAACCATAAAGATAGGCTGTCACCACATCCATGAGACACATTTCAAGATATGCATGAACTGCCATTCCAAGAAGATATCGGAAAGTGATGGAATCCATAACTGGAGAATAAGTGATATCGTAATCAATACCAAACTTTTGTGTGAAACCTTGAGCAACCAAACGAACTTTGTAACGAATAATATGACCCTGGTGATTGCGTTTACGAACAAATACCAATTTGTATCCAAGGGGTCGAGTAGTGAGATTGTCCACGATAGGACCAAACACTTTTCTTTTCTTCAAAGAAGTATACTCCTCCTCAATAGCAATTTTCCACTTTGGCCAATCAGAGCGACGCATCGCTTCTTCAATAGTACGTGGTTCGGGATCATCTTTCTCACAAGAAAGATTTTCTACAATCATAGAAATGAATGTGTCATCAATTTCAATATCCGCTCTGTCCCATATATCTCCTGTACCGCAGTACATGACAGACAATTCTGTATTCAACTTGGAGATGTCTTTCTCATCAGCAATAATATTGTCTGTGGAAGAAGATGGACAGTCAGTTTGAAGTGATCCCGTAAAATTGGCAGTGGATGTTGTCGGTAGAGAAGGATTAGTAGCATCTATAAATGCTTTTCGTTTACGTGGCTGTTTGTCTGGTCCACGAGTTCGTTTGCCTATCAATATAGGAATTGAAGGTGTTGCAGTGTCTGGTACAGAAACTCGAGCAGGAAGATTATGAGCTTCATTCAATGGATTTCTAGTAATCCGTTGTGCATCGTGAAAGCCATCAGGTGTTTGATTGGCAATGTTTTGTAAATGTAAAATTTTAGAAACTTCAGTTTCAGCCATAGACGTCCTTGGATCAGGATTCGATGTAAACGTTTGAGATGCTTGAAATGTAAGATCAATAGAAGTCTCTTGAGAAGATGCTCCTCCTTTTAAAGATGGAAAAACATCTTCTTCAAATCGACAATTGGCAAAACGAGCTCGAAGTAACGTACCAGTTGATGGATTGATATAACGGATAATACTTGGAGAATCAAATCCAACATAGATACCTTCTTGTCGATGAGCTCCAATAGTATGGCGTTGAGGTTCCGGAATTGGAACCCAAACACGACAGCCAAATACTCGCAAATGAGATATATTGGGAACACGGCCCGATAATAATTCTTGTGAAGATGCGATCTCCACAGATGAAGGACGGAGTCGAATGAGAGTTGCAGCATGTAACACTGCATGTCCCCACATAGATGCAGACAAATTTGCATGAAGAAGCAATGGTCTTGTAATAAGTTGAATCCGTTTGATAAATGACTCTGCTAGGCCATTTTGAGCATGTTCGTATGGAACTGAATAAGTCAAATCAATCCCCGTTGCAGTACAATAATCTTCAAAAGATCTCGATCGAAACTCTTGAGCATTATCCATTCGTAGTGTTTTGATTGGATAATCGGGAAAATGAGCCTTAAAACGGATCAACATTGAGAGTAAATTGGCGAATGCCAAATTTCTCGTTGATAATAGTGAAACATGAGATTGTTTGCCTGATGCATCAACCAAGACCAAAAAATATCGGAATGGTCCAGACATAGGAGATATTGGTCCACAAATATCACCTTGTAGTCTGGATAGCATCGGCGGCAATTCATGGGGAAGGTTCCATGAAAATGGTCTGGCAATTAATTTGCCTTGTACACATGCATGGCATAATGTCATAGAATTGACATCTGCTGGTTGCAAGTTATGACCAACAACACATGGAAGAATTTTACGAAGTAAAGTTGAGCCTGGATGGCCCAATCTTCCATGCCAAAGGGAAGTTTTATTATCTTTAGAAGATACAACAAAACTAGATACAATGCGTGGTCGGATTGGAATCCGATACAAGCCACTTGCCGCAGCAAAGGCTGTTTCCACGACAGTATTATTCTGTACAAAAACCAGAGCCTCTCGCTTATCTATAGTTCTGGTTGAGAGGTGTAAACCGTTGATGTGTACATCTCGATAGCTGATCAGGCTCCGAGGCGCAGAGGGAGAATACATGGCATGCATGCATGTAATGGTGGTGCCCTCAGGCAAAATCACCTTTGCAGGTCCCTCCTGGAAACGAAACACATTCGATCCAGCCATGGTCATTAAATTTCTGGTTTGCCAAGTTGAAAGTTTATTTGCATCAAAAAAATTCTTATCCCTCAGGATTGTATGCGTAGTTGCAGAGTCAAGGAGCGCATCACAAGACTCACCAGTGGAAGTGTCTCCAACAACATGCGTTTCGAAGTCTTCAACTTCAAACGGGTCCATAGACGCATCCATAGTATGAGCTTCTCGCTTCTCAGCTCGAAGCTTTTTGTTTTCCTGGAACATTTTGACAAAGTAGTCTGGTGTCCAGCAAACATTGGCCAAATGGCCAACTCTACCACATTTGTGGCATGAACGCGTCTCTGACGGACGCTTACCGTGAGTGTTAGTAGAGGAAGTGGTATTCTTCCTCTGGGCTTGTTGGTTTTCACGATTGTAACTATTCGACTGTTTATGACGATGTTTAGAGCGATGTTTTTGTGTCTTAGGTTTCACAGTAGAAACCTTGACAGCATGGGACTCTGGAACTGAAGTTCCAATAGGACGGGCCTCTGCATTGCGCAAGAGGATTTCATTTTGCTTTTCAGCAAGGAGTAATAGAGACATGAGATCTGAGTGATTCTCAAATTTCATGTTCCTATACTGTTGGGCAAGTACAGCAGAAACCGGTGGGAATGTTGAGAGAGTTTTCTCAATCATTTCCTGTTCAGTAATGGCTTGACCACACAACCGTAATTGCGATATGATGCGGTACAATTCATTGTTGAAAGCAACAAGTGTTGGAAAATCCAATACTCGTAAATGGGTCCAATCGTGGAGAGCTCTAGGAAGGAACATCGTTTTCTGATGGTCAAACCGAGACTTGAGCTTCTGCCAAAGCTCATCTGGTTTTTTGATCTCTAAACACTGATGTTGTAGAGAAGGAACAATATGACGACGAAGCAAGAGTAGAGCTTTCCAAGAAGTGGAAGCAGAAACAGTGGCAGGAGGAACAGTGGAAGCAGTGGCACTTACAGTAGGTATAGTGTCAAAAACAATAGTGTCAGATAATCCCTCAGCAAATATATGTGCTTTGACTGTCTTCGCCCATAATAGATAATTGCTGCCGTCAGCTGCCAATTGTGTAAAAAAAAGAGGCTGAAGCCTCGGTGGCTCAATAATAGTAGCAGCCACCGGAATAGTCGTAGATGTAGCAACAGAAGAAGTTGAAGTAGTCATGTTGTAAAATGAAAATGGCTTTGGGGAGAAATTAGGGTTTAAAAAGGAAATTAGGGTTTGAATAGAAAGATAAAGATAAAGATGAAATTGAGGATAAAGATAAAGATTTAAAAAATAAATAAATAAAAGATATAAATAATAAAAAAAATAAAAGTTAAAATAAAAGTTAAAAAATAAAATAAAAGTTAAAGTTAAAGTTAAAAGTATAAATAAAAGTAAAAGTTAAAGTAAAAGTTAAAAGTAAAAGTTAAAAGTAAAAATAAAAATAAAAGTAAAAGTAAAAGTAAAGATAAAGATGAAAGATTAGATAAAGATAAAGAGAAGGTAATTATAAAGATAAAGAAAATAGGATTATAAAGAAATAATTGAAGATAAGGAAAAAGAAAAATATAAAATAATAATAATAATTTTTAAAATTTTAAAATTTTAAAATTAAAACTAAAATTAAAATTAAGATTAATACTTGGGGTTTGAAGAGATAGCAAGAAAAGCTTGGAGGGACGAAGGAAAGGAGCTTGAAGAGAAAGGTGGACACACCTTTGGAAGGTGAAGAGAAGCAAGGAAGAAAAAAAAAATGAAAATAAATAATTAAAAACGTAACGAGCAACCTGCAAGAGATGCACATGCAGGGAGAGGGAGTGCCGCGGGGAGAGGGAGTGCCGCGGGGAGAGGGAGTGCCGCGGGGAGAAGGAGTGCTGCGGGGAGAAGGGATGCCGCGGGGAGAGGGAGTGCCGCGGGGAGAGGGAGTGCCGCGGGGAGAAGGGATGCCGCGGGGAGAAGGAGTGGGAGGCTGGAGCGCCTGGGAGCGGTGCCTGTTGGAGTGTGCCCGGGAGTCAGAGAGGGAGCAGGGAGAAGGGAGAAGGCCGGGAACAGAGGCGGAGAGAGGGAGAGGCGGTAGAGAAAATGGGGGGATTATAAAGCTCTAAAAAAAATGAAATCTAAACTGGAAGTTCTCAACTTAAAAAAATTGAAAAGAAAGAGCACGTGCGTGATAACGTGTTGAGAATAGAATACGAAACAAAACACCAAACACCAAAGTACACTCAAAAGAATACGCAACTTCATTAGAGGTTGAAGTATATACAATGGAAGAAAGGAGAGAGACAATGAATAGTTGTCTTCTCCTACTGGTCATGAGGAATTGATCTAATCCCTATGCCACATGTCACTCACCATATTATGGTGAGCGTTCACACTACGGGGTTCTTAACAAATTCTTTGGATTTGCCCTTTTTGAGGTGGGACATTGGTTGGATGACTTTTTAGTCCATGCCCAAACTGAACCCAAAATAATGAGCTGTAAACTCCACTACACCATTTAATTTTGAAAATTTTCACAAGGTGGAGTTTAACTCGGAATTTGATGAAACTACGACCATTGGATTCATATTACAATCTAATTTCTAGAAATAATTTCTATTTTACAAAAACTAAAATTTGAAGAATAAGCACCTCAAAAATGACGGACAACAACCAAAAAATGGTCATTTGGTCCATTAGGGGTCAAGGTATAGATGGAGTTGTTTAAATTTATTTTTGAAAGATAAAACCTCATGTCTTCTATAAGTACTATAAGTTCCAAATTTTTTTTGTGAAAATTAGAAATTGTGTTCCTAGGTTTAAAGGACGTTAAAGGATGTTGTGGACATTTTCTGTCCTTTTATTAGATGACTTCAAGTGGGAATGTAGGATGGAATAAAAAATTATTTTTTCATCTATTTTTTTATAGGAAAATTGCTTGAAATCAATGCATTTTCAATAAATAGTACTTCCTCAATTTTATAATAACATCGGTGTGCCCTTTGTAATTTACAAAGGAAACACCAATATTATTTTGAGACAGAGCTAGAGGAAACATTACATATTCCCTCATTTTGGTATTATTGATTTTCTATAAAAAAATGCTAAATCCAAAGATCATCCCTATAGTGTCCTTTAAATGTAGACATACAATTGACGTCCAATTGGAAATTCAATACACTTATAGCATATTTTAGTGTATTTTCAACATGGACGTTTAAATTTCAAATTGGACATCAATTTTTGGAACTCCCAATCCACTTGGGCTAGCTGGGCAAGACTAGCCCTCGACTCTACATGGAAGCCACCAAAACTCATTACACAATCCATTTTGTAATTGTTGAAATGCAATTTTTTTATAAGTAGATATTACAAATAATTCCAAATCAACAATTGCATGTTTAAATTTTCAATGGTAAAAATCATGAAAACACATTAATCTTTCCATTGAGACCATTTTCAAAGCAAAAGGATAAGTACAATTTTTTAAAATCTAAAAAACAAGTAATATTAACAAGCTTTGCCTAAAGGTGGGAAGTCAAGTAAAATTGGTAAGCTTTATTCTTCCACTGAGGGTACATGTATGCCTTTGAAGAACTTTCAAAAATTAGATATTTATATATTTTAGTTAAAAATAAAAGCTTCCCAAATAATCAATCTTCAATATTGCCCATATTGTTTTTAAATGGTCAAAGGTTTTTAACCACCTACGCACAAACTAGCTCAAATTTTTGAGCCACTATATATGGTCACTTAAGCAGTTAGGAATTCAACACTTGTCTTCTCTCTTCATTGTAATTGATAAGATTTAAGAGCCTTGTAAATCTATATGAAATATGCATAGAATATGTATCTTGCCGTATTTAACCCCTAAAACACCATTTGTTTCTTCGGAGGACAATTGGGACTTTGGACAAGTACTTATAGGCTGAATTTCAGTCTTGATTTTTTGAAACTTTTTTGAAGATAGAAATATTGAATAGCTTTGTGGGAATATAATATTTTATCAATTGATGCCCGGCAACAAAAGTTTTGCCCAAATAAGCTCAAAACACGGAGAAGGGAGAAGGGGCAACAAAAAAAATTCAAAAATTTGAACTTTTCAATTTTTTTTCTTGTAGATTATATTTTTTTCTATACTGAAAGCTTTGATTCATTTCATTTGGATTTGTTATGAGAAAATTATGGACAATCTTATTTTTTGGGCAATTAGAGCATCTTTTTGAAAAAATAACTTGTAGGATTCATTTTTGAATGCAATTTTTACAATTTTTCAAGAAAAGAAGTTTCACATGGTTTAGTTTTTTTGCTAGAACCATCTCACCATTGGGATTAGTGCATTTTAATTTCAATTTAGAGATATTAATCATTTAGATTTTCCTTCTATCTTGTACCTACTTCTACTTAACAATTTTTTAATGAATAAAAATTAAATTTTTTTGAAATTTTTTCCCCCTACACTCTCAACTCGATTCTTCACCATAAATATTCAAAGCTCAAAACTCTATAGTGAAAAAAATTAAAGTTAAGTTGAATATAAGTCAAATAATCTAGTCTTGCAGTGTATTGAAAAACTTGTTTTTTTACTTTAAACGTAGATATCTTGCAATCTAAGTAGTCAAAATTTCTAAAAAAATTTCCATACATTCTCATACTAGTTAGGTGTAAGATCCTATGGTTAGATGTGCAAAAAAAACAATTTAAATGATTTTTTACTCTTTGCTATAGAAATGGCAATTTTGAGTGTTTTTTGGTAGAAAAAAGGCCTTGGTCCTCTAGGGGTTAATATAAATTGATTTCAAAAATGTCAATGGATGTCAAATCTAATCTTCTCAATTTAATTGATTTTTAGGCAAAATAATTAGTAAATTTAATTCACATTGACTTATTATGTAGATATCACTAATTTTATGTCTTTGTGATTATAATTGAAGACATGATTACATGAATGTAGGCCAACATGGGCATCAAAACCTTTCTGAGGATTTGTCTAAGGATTTCTTACAATGTAAATAACAAAGGTTTTGGATTCCACTTCATAAATTGTGTTAGATAGTACCTCATGTATAAAACTGCATACATCAATTTCAAGCTCCATAGAACCAAGTGGGCAGGCAACTTAGCCCGTGAAGGACGTTGTGGACATTTTTTGCCTTTTATAAAACTTCATCAAAGATTGTAGGATGGAAAAAAAACATATTATATCCAATTTTTATTGGAAGTTGCTTGAGCACATTTTTACTGAATAGTATTGCAAATTTTCTCATCTGCGTAATATTGACTTTTTTAAAGAAGAAGATGCTTTGTCTTCTCATCACCCTTGTAGTGTATTTTAACATTTTTTTGCTATTTACTCTTGACATGAATTTTAGGTATAGAGATGATATTTTTAAAATTTGAGTCCAACTAATGAAACTAATCTTATTAAATGCAACTTCTATTCTAATTGGAAATTTTGAAAAATTCATAAATTTCAATATTTTATAGCCATATGAACTTTGTACTTATAACTATAGATTGGTGATTTTTTTAATCTTGGAGTGACATAGTAACTTTGGTTTATACCATAATGTTATACACTATAATATACATCTACAGTAACAATTTCATATTTTTGAGTATATTTTGTAATTGATACAAATTTTCTTCATTTTTTTCTTAAGGAACTCACAATAATTTCAAAATTTTCCCCCCCAAAATTTGAATTTTTGGAATTGTAGTAGACATATGACTTCATCTCCAAAGAATTAATATAAAAATCTTCATTCATATCTAGTTGCAAAATGGAAGCAAACAGAGTGATGGGTAGTGAGCATTGAAATTAGTGGTCATAGGCCCATCTTTCTAAGGATGAACCCTTAAACATCAAGGCAAACATTTTGTGGCTAATGAATGACAAAAAAAATCTCTCCATGCACAACAAAATAGCAACTATTCATCCTCCAAATTTTGTGGGAAAAGGGAAGATCGTCTACAGTAGATTGACTTTCAAATGAGTGCTTTTGCATTATTTTAATCCAACAATTCTCATGGTGACAAAACAGATGATTTCCACGGTTATGAGCCCGTCGTTTAATCCCTAAAGTCCCATTGGTCCTACGGGGGCCAAAATGCAACTTTGGGTAGGCTCATACGGTCTCAATATTCACCATAATCTTCTAATTTTTTTTGTGAAGCTAAAAAAATACATAAGCTTCTTGGAAATATAATTTTTATTTCAATCGGTGCCTGGAAGCAAAAGTTATGGGACAAAAAGCCAAAAATGGAGGTCAGCGGGCAACCCAAAAAAATTCACAAAAAGTCAAAATATTGTTTTTAAAACTTTTTTCCTAAAATATTATATTTTTTGTCTACATGTGAAGCTTTGATTCATTCTATTTGGACTAGTGATGAAAAACTTATGGATAATCTTGTTTTTCGGGCAATCTAAGCATGTTCTTGAAAAAAACTTTCTGTCCGACTTTGAATGCTAATATCTTCCAATCTATGAGGTCAAATTTGATGAAATTTCTACCACATGATCTCACACAAGTGAAGTACAAGATCCTACGGCTAGATTTTAAGAAAAAAACATTTTTTCTGCTTTTGTGGGTGAATGTAGCGGAAATGACAGTTTTGAGTGGTTTTTGACAGGAAAATGGCCTTGGGACTTCAGGGGTTAAGGGTTAACCCAATTTGTGGAATTAGTTATGCAATTTCGAAACTGAAATGGCATTGGGGTCTAAAATCGTTATGTTCACCACTGCTACATTCAATACTCCAATCTGTTCATCTGCAGTAGAGGACGGTTTTAGAACCTGGGCACTCTGTCTTCTTCGTGAAGCCTCGCCATCAGCGACGTTCTCACTTTCCCGCGTGCTCTTTCGTACAACGAACTTAACATTTGTTTTCGTCGAGCTCCTGTAGCAGAGGCGATTGTATCCCACGCCGGCAGGTTGTTTGGGGAGCATTGGGTGCTACAATTTTGAAATAATCGGAGATCTGTGTCTGAGCTTCTTCCAAATTTTCTCAGACCACACCTCCGTCGACGTTGGCTTTCTGCATAGCTTCTGGATTGATAGGATTGCCATTCCATTTTAGAGTAAATTAACGGAAGTGCGGAGAGCATGAATTAGGGTTCAAAGCTCACAACGGGCTGATTTTACAGGTAGTGGAGCTTGGTTCCATGATGCAGGACGAGTGTGTGAGTCTTGCGACCTGAAATGGGGAGTCCTGCGACCTGCTGTGAGGCCGTCAGTTTTGTTTGCACCGATTTTTCTCGAGCGCAGGCATTCTTGGGTCTTCTGCAGCAGACGAATGTCTAGGTACGGTGGAATTCGTTTTTTTCCAAATTTATTTAGTAATTTTCTTTGACGACCAGGCGTCCACCTTAATGCTGTTTTGTTTTTTATAGTTAGGGTTGTGCAGTCAGTGGTTCCTGTCGATGTTGGTTCAGCCACTTGGTAGGCCATAACCAGGGGCATGGGGGTCTTTATGTACCATATTGTGGTTGTTTTCGGCGCGTTGGGGTGGAGTGTGTTGGTTTCTAAAGGACCTGATTCTTGACAAAATATTGACTTTTTTGTTTGCTTGAAGCGGATCCTTGGAACAGACGGTGAAAGCGTGAGCTTTTACTTGCATTGGAGATCAATGGCATCCGGCGATATTCGGAAATGGTTCTTGAAGCAGCCTGCCAAAAGCACCCCTGCTGTAACGAGTGTGAGTTTTGATTTTCAAATGTTTATATCAGGATAGCATGTAAGTCATTGTTAGTAGTTCGTACGTGATTCTCATTAGTAAAATTATTCCTAAAGGTAGACTTTTCCGTCACGAATTTATAATTTCGCTCCAGTCACATGTGAAGTATTGGTTATGATTGTCATACTTACATCAAAACCCTAAACCCTCGGAATCTTGTGCGTGAGAGGAGGTGCCAAATTTGTCTCTGAGAAATCGCTTACACCTTTCCAGGACACGAATAAAGATGGACAGAAAAACGGCACAGATGGGAAATATAAATCCACCAGCAAGTTTTTCTCCAGCTCTTCTCCAACAACTCAGGCTAATAGTGGAAAGGATGACAGCAAAGCCACAGTCGCGAAGACGAATGCTGCATCAAGCAAGAGGTTCAAGGACGGAGTGAATGCAGATTCCAATGATGACGAATTTGAAAAACCTCTTCCTAAGAAAGCACGGAATGATGAGATTGGTGAGAAGACGCCCGCAGCAGGGAGAGGAAGAGGAAAGGGGAGAGGGGAATCTGGTGGGAAGGGAACTCAGGATATGGATATTGATGCAAGTCCTGCTAAGGTACCTGCAGTTGGGCGAGGTGCTGGTAGAGGAAAGGGCAAAGCAGATTCAAATGCGAATGATATGGATGTTGATGCTTCACCTGCAAAACCGCCTTCAGGGGGACGAGGCAGGGGTAGGGGTAGGGGCCGGGGAGATGCTTCTGTTGCTGCTGCGTCTACTGAAGACGCTCCCGAACCTCCTCCAAAGAAACCAGCACCAGCTGGAAGAGGGCGCGGAGGGGGAGGAGGAAGGGGTGGTGGCTTCGCTTTTGGCGCAAGGGAAGCTCCACCTCACAAAGGTGAAAAGGTATGCTGAATGAATAATGGCCATTGTTTTTAACGACACCTTTTATCTCTCGATTCCAACTGCTCAGAGAGGAAGCTTTTTTAAATGTTCAAGGTCATGGTTTGATTGTCTCCTCTCATAGTTCATGTGGTCTTGTGTGATACTGAATCTGGAAGAGTGTGTAATATTAAGCGTCTCGTGCTATTTGGAACGTGGTGAGCAGGAGGTTCCTGAAGGTGCAGAGGATGCGTTGGCAGGATTAACCTTCGTCATCAGTGGGACGCTGGATAGGTATATGTGGTTTGGAACTGAGCTTTTTATTCCTGCTACTCGGTTCTTTTTTGAATTGATGATATCTCATGGTTTCCGTTTCTTCCGACGTTTTCTTGTTTCTAACAGTTTGATATGAACTCTTGTTTTTTATTTTTTTAACTAGTTTGGAGAGAGAGGAAGCGGAGCACCTGATTAAAACTCACGGTGGACGCATCACGGGCTCAGTCAGCAAGAAAACAGTACGCGGCTCTTTCTTTTGAACTGCACTGGGCACTTAATTTAGTGCAATTTTAATGTTAACTGAATTTTGCGAAGGGAATTCGAGATGTTGCATATTCATTCCGCCACCTGAAATGACGCATTGACGTTGAATCGGTATTGTTGTGTTGACAGGACTATTTGTTAGCGGATGAAGATGTTGGGGGTCGTAAGTCACAGAAGGCTAAAGAGCTTGGGTTCGTTCTCTGTGATAGACTTACTTTGTGGTGTAGTCAGTCTTTGCTGATGTTTTCCATTGCATCTTGTTCTAGGGTTGCTATTAAGCTCCGATATCTGTTTCTTCATTCAGAGTGAAGTTCTTGACCGAAGATGGCTTATTTGACATGATTCGAAAAACTAAGCCGAAGCAGTCAGCAGCCTCGTCTCAGCCACCCGTGACGACCGT
This sequence comes from Pseudisothecium myosuroides, assembly GCA_951799445.1. Lineage (NCBI taxonomy): Eukaryota > Viridiplantae > Streptophyta > Bryopsida > Hypnales > Lembophyllaceae > Pseudisothecium > Pseudisothecium myosuroides. The sequence goes on along the minus strand of OX637292.1, from coordinate 25,600,649 downwards.
ACCTGTGAAAGGTTTGTGTTAGCTGAAACAAATAGTTGTAATTGCCCTTTCTCGTCCTGATTTAAATGCATGCCGAGTACATCGTTGACATTTGGAAGTTCAGAATGTGTCCGTTTCCTTTTTCGGTGCTTCTCTCTGACGATATGGAGGAAGTGGAACATTCTAAGCAACTGCAATCTGAGGCCTTGTTGTTTATTGTTTCAGCTGTTGAAGTGGTTAAAACACCAAAGTCAAAGGCTGATAATGTTGAGAAAGGAAAAGGCAAGATTGGAAACGGAACTTCTTCATCTGTGGACAATGGGAAGTCCCATGCAGCTGAATCAGAGTCATGGCCTCAAAAGCATCGACCACAATCCATGAATGACATCATTGGCAACCAATCTATTGTAACGTTTTTAAAACCCTGTCAGCTTTTTGGTGACCCAGTTGATTGCATCAAATTTTAACCTCATGTGTTATTTACTCTCTTATTCATTATCAGTATATAGTAGGTGTGGATAGCACACTATGAACGCAAAACCTGTCGCGGTAGTTTCTGGCAACTTCTCTCACCTGTTTGTACTGCCAGGCCAGCTTCGCTTGTATGGGTTGTCGCGCTTGTCATAATATCTCTGACGTTCTCCTTATCTATCTGTCCTTGGACACTTGGTGGTGTTTCTTGAAGTTGCGTCTCATCCTCAGGGTTGCTCTTAGTCGATTCCGCTGTTTGATTCCAATCTCTTGATTTCAGGTCAATCAAGTAAAAGATTGGCTCCTGCAGTGGGAGAAGCATCATGGAAGCTCTGTGAATGGAAAGAAGGGAGCCAGTAGTAATACACAAAAAAAGGCTGTACTGCTGAGCGGTCAGCCAGGAATCGGAAAGACAACTACTGCTCGCCTTGTCTGCCAACTATTGGGCTACGAGGCTTTGGAGGTACTTATACTTTCTGCTCTGTACTTTTCCGAGCAGCTATGTTTACGATGCTATCAAGTTTTCAATGAAGTTTGAGGATTTTTCTTGCATTTTCCTTTTTGAGTACTTCCCTAACTACTGTCCTTTGAAGTGCTTTTATAAATTGTGTTGAACACCGGAAATTAATAGTTCTGATGTTAGAGTACGTAATCAGCGTCTGGACAAAATGAAACTGAAATATGTACTGTAGCTTGTACCGCCCACGCTTGGTGAAGAAAATACAATTTGTTGTATCTTAGCATCTGCTCGTGTCGACTGACATGCATTATTGATTTGCCTTTCTTATTTCTCTGACAGGTGAATGCTAGTGACAGTCGTGGAAAGTCGGATTCCAACGTAAAGACCGGTATGGGGGGTAAAACCTCTAATACGATAAAGGAGATGATAAGTAACAGGTCATTAGATTTTGGCAACAAAAGTGACAGGTAAATTTTACTCATTTTGGTTCCTTTTTCTGTTTTTCGTTTTGGCCTTATGGTTGTTTGTGATGGTCCTTGTTGAGGTGGATGGTCTATATATATTTTTTTCGTTGGATCTGGTGCTTAACTCTGGGTCAACCCGCACAACATGAATGGCGAAATTTAGGAAGTTCTATCTTGCTTGGCTGTATAGTTTGATGGCACTTGTTGATTAGTTGCCTGAGAAGTTCTAAACAGCTCTGCATGGTTCGCGTTTCTATGGGTTAGCACTAGTGGAAAGCGCGCCTGAGATAGCCAGTGAGAGAACCACTGAATTCAACAATGTGCCCAACTCCACGAAGAAGTGGTGAACTCCAATGGTTACCTCAGGCGTAGTTTCCACTAGTGTATGAGCCTTATTTTTAAGCCTTGAATCAGGCTCACTACAAGTGTGCTATGTTAGTGGTCCAGCCTCTAAGGATCTCGACAAAGCTGCAGGTTGTTCCGAATTGCTTGAGGTCTCACTTTGTGTTACAAGAGCTACCTATTATTGAATAAGTTAAGGATACGATTGCTCTTATAAATTCATGCTTATTTTTCCACTTGATTGTCGAGGTTTGTATTCGCTTTCTCGTATTTTTCAAACACTTTTGCGTCTGGGTGCTGAGTCGTGTACTGACTGGCCGTGTTCTGGTTGCTGGTTGCAGGAAGAGTGTGCTTATTATGGATGAAGTGGATGGTATGTCCGGTGGTGATCGAGGTGGAGTAGCTGACCTTATTGCAAGCATTAAATCTAGCCACATACCCATAATCTGCATCTGCAATGACAAATACAGCCAAAAGTTAAAAAGCCTCATAAATTATTGCTTGCCTCTGGCTTACAGAAAGCCAACGAAACAACAGGTACAGTCCAAGCTTCAGAAGCTATGTGGCAAGATATTGTTTTCAAAAATTCTTTGTTTACTTCTATAGCCGCTTTGAGACCATGATACTGGAATTTTGATGATCATAGCTCTGATCTATTCGGTATTGTAGATGGCCAAGAGGTTAAAAGATATTGCGACAAAAGAAGGACTCGAAGTTGATGATGTGAGTTTTAAGAGCTTCTGAACACATCAAAAAGTCTCAGTTCTTCATTGTGCAGCTTCATTGCATCCTTTTCTACATTCTTGTTTTCCTGACTGAGCATAACTTGTAGTAGGTCACTATCATGGTGTCTAGTGGTTTTGTTTCATACAGATCCGAGATTTAGTTTGTTTAAGTTACTCGATATGTTTATCTTGGATAGGTCTATCGTAGCTTCGGGCTATCATCAACTTTAGTATGACGAGTTTAAATTGCACTACGCGTGCATTGCTGTCATATATAACATGTTGATCTTGTGGACGTACTTCAGCATGGGAACTGCATTACTTAATTTTTGCCGTGGCTGATTTGCTTAGTCGTTAAATTTGGATTGCTTTATCTACTAGTCCTTGCTTATTCGAAGGTCCTTCGAATAAATGCAAAATCGAAACTTTAGGCACTTGGGGGGAGAAAATTTTATAATTTACCTGGCTGATGTTCGATATAGCAGAAGTTGAGCTAACTGTTGGATTACTCTGCAGAAGCATGTGTTCCGGAGAGACGCATTGTGGTTTTTTTCGCAATCTGTAGGGACTTGTCCCTTGTTTGTACGTTTTTAAATTGGCTACGTGCAATTGGTGGACTCATGGAAATAATGGTTAAGCTTGATGAACGTATTGGAGGAACTAATTTAGACTGAAATGATGTGATGATGGCAGTTAGCTTTGGAAGAGCTGTCAGAAAGAGTGAATGGGGACATGCGAATGGCTTTGAATCAGTTACAATACATGAGTTTGAGGTCACGGACTCTTAAATATGCAGATGTACGCACAAGACTTATGGCTAGTGCAAAAGACGAGGATGTTACTCCCTTCTCAGCTGTTGATAAGTGAGTTCCACCTGCATTATAATCCTACGATGTTTTAAACACCTTATATTCTCTCTAGTATCATTGTACATCAGTTCATTATTATGATAGATTGAAGTTTCTGAACTTAGGATGTAAGTTGACTGCTATTAGAGATCGTCGCTTGTATGAGGAGAAATGTACCATTTCGGTCCATTCATAGGACGGAACTTGAATTATAATGTTTATTTCTGGCTTTAGGTTGCTAGGATTTGACGGAGGTCGACTGCGAATGGATCAACGCATGGATGCTGCAATGTCAGATATGGACCTTGTGCCACTTCTCATCCAGGAGAATTACTTGAATTACTGTCCAAGTGTTGGTGGTCGAGATGATAATGGGACTGCTCGGATGGATGCTATAGCTCGCACCGCCATGAGTATAGCAGAAGGAGACATTGTGAATGTCCAGATCCGAAGATATCGGCAATGGCAGCACGCTCAAATGGGTGCATTTATGTCGTCCATTATACCGTACGCACCACTGTACCTTATGGCCTCCACTATTTTTATACATGCACACGTCTTGAGGTTAGATTACGTGTGCTGTTAGTCTAGGTTGAGATGAATGTGAAAGAACACGATATCAAATCTGCAGTTGATCAGGCTAGCTTAGACTAGTATAATAGCATTATGGTACCAACATATATGACCTTTGCTTGTGAAAGTTGGGGATATCTCTATATAGGTGATGTGGATGTGCACGACCTTGTTGATGTTTTCCATGTGGAGGTAACTGAGGATCCTTCTTGTTAATCTATGAAGATATAAGGGTTGTACTAGTTTTATTATAAACCGCAAGACATTGGGACCCTAATTTTATGACGGTAAGGGGCTTGCAGGGCTGCTTATGTACATGGCCGACGAGAGGTGCTGGTCCAGGTATTACGAAACCTGTTTTCCCTGTTTTTTAACGTTCATCAAATTCCGAAATCCTCAGGTTTAGAAATTCTCCTGGAAATTCACGTAGAAAATCACCTAGGAAATCACCTGGAAATGCATCCTCATATACGTCAATGTAACAGAACTGAAAATGGATGCAGGGTGAAAGAAATTTTAATCGATTTGGGGGATGGCTTGGAAAGAACTCAACTTTTGGCAAGAACAGGCGCCTCTTGGAAGATGTGCATGTCCACCTTCTGGCTTCTCGAATCTGTGAACCCACCAGGTAAAAAGAGCATGTCATCTGTCATCGGCTAGAGCTAAACCAATATTTGTCGCTTATAGTCTACAAGTCGTGTAGGCTTCACTCATTATAATGTTTTTTTATGGCTATTTGTAATCGTTTATAGGCAATGTACCGTTGCACGAGTAATGTGCAACTAGATATTATTGTTGCTACCAGGTACAAGGTAATATACAAACACGGATTGGAACGATCAGTTGCATTCTGCAAGTTGATACTGTGGTCCTCTGAAGTTCCATTCTGAATTTATGTCATGCAGGGAGGCTGTTCGATTAGATTATTTACCTCTCCTTTCCATGCATCTGACGCAACCCCTGCACAACTTGCCGAAGGTAACTGTAGGTTCTTTTGATGTTGACAGTTTTCACCGGCACCTCGGTCCTGTATTTGGTTTCCAGGAGCAGGTCTCGTTGTGTGTTTCACTGTTCGTACATTTTGAAGTGAGGTCTCTGATGCTAGTTCAGAATGCACGTCTCTCTGACATTTGACAGTTGCATCTAATTTTATCGAAACTGATCTTGAATTGACTAAAAAGAATATCTCCTCTCTGTTGCTCACCAACAAATGACATTTCATTGACTATTATTTGTGTTGGTCGTGGGGAATTTTGTGACAGGATGAGGCAGTGCAGCAAGTGGTTGATGTTCTAGAAGAATATTCTCTAGACCAAGATGATATGGATACCATTGTTGGCATATCTACATTAAAGGTATGTTTTTTGTTGTATGAAATATATGGGCTAGCCTGATCTTTACAGCCGTAAAATCTATTCCGGATGAGTCAGTCGAGAATTACTGTTGGACAGAGCAAGAAATCATGAAGCTAACTGCAATATTTAATATTTTTTATGAAGTTTTGTTATACCAAGTAGGACTCAGTAAGATCTTTAATGTGGACTGTGGTCTTTTATGAATCTTTCGTAGCTATTTATGTTCATCAAAGTGATGTCATTATGATTTGGAGGTGCAGGGTGGAGTAGGACTGCTTGATGGTGTACCAGGTGCCACTAAAGCAGCTCTTACTAAATCTTACAAACAACGACTAGGGGATCGTCGTGTTCGATCTGCTGACCTACTGCCAGTCTTATCTTTGCCTGGTTCTAAGAAGGTTTCCAAAAAGCCAGCTCGAATGAATTTTATGCCAGCTGAAGACGAAGAAAACATGGAGACTCGTGAAGATTCCACCGAGGCTGGTATGTTTATCAAAGCTTCATGACTTCAGTACTTCACGCATTCTGGTCCATTGTCTGGTTTCCAAAACCGTGTGCAATATACGTCTGTTTTTGCGTTATACCTTTCATCTCAGTCGTTGTGGCCTCGCAACAATTTATGGCGCGTAACAGGGGATGAAGAGGAAGGCAATGACGAGGAGGATGAGGATTTGGAGCAGAAGGCATTAGGTTTGTTTCTTAACATCGTTAAGGCTTTTGTCGTTAAATGTCGTGATTCTTCTAGAGCTGTTCAAACCTGAAGTGCAAAGTGGTATTCGAGTTGCATGAATGAACCTCCGTGGTATTTAATATGGCCAAACAGGATATTTGCGAGATTTTATTATGATTTACCTAGTAATTTTGATATTTGAATTTGAACGTCGATTTCAGCGTCTTCGACCTGATTAAAATATGTTGATGCTGTCAATTGGTGCTTTGAACAGCCTTGCTGAGTGAGTCAAGACCAGGAATGACGTTAACTCTAGATACTCCTAAAACAAAAGCAGGTATGCAACATTTCATGATGGGTTTCTTCGTTCCTCCGTTTCCTTCTTTCTACCTTTTTGACTTTCTTTAGCCAACCTCCAATGCATGCTGCGTTAGGGATTATTCGTGGTTATGTGGTAATTCAAAATGTCAGCAAGCACGCTCTCGAACTCTAGGTGACTGCATAATGTTGTATCAAGGCATTTACTAGTGAGGTCCCTCTCTTTGCATTTCTCTGGTGTAGGAAGAGGCGGTGGAAGAGGTAGAGGTCGCGGGGGAGGATCCAGTCAACCGAAGACACCAAAAGCCTCCTCAGCATCGAAGCGTAAGAAATAGCTGAATGATATTGTACCAGTGAATCTAATAGTTTATTGTAGACGTGGAGTCTACCCAGGCCAGACCCTGTCATTAAAAATAGTCTGCTTGGATAGTTTGTAGTGGGAGGGTGCAGTATGGCATTATCTTATGTGGTTTCCATCTTCACTAATGACTCTTGGGTGCGAAGAGATGATTGTCGTTTCGGTGAATTGTCTTGATACTGCCACCCAGATGTATGTATGACACTCTTTTTGCAAGCTCATTTTACCTGGAAGCTTTATTGTAGTCGGTATGCAACATTTTACCTGGATTCTTCTATGTAATCTTGCGTTCTGGTTCGTTCCATGGTGCGCTTTTAAATCCAGTTGAGAGGGGGGCAAGAATTGGCTTCATCTTATGCTTTGACTTATGAATGATAATATTGATGAACGATTGAATCTGAAAACCTCTAACTAAACATCGAATGCATGAGAACCCTGGAGGACAATGTTGTGAATTTGTGTAGGTAGTGTTTGTGCAACAGAGTTCGGCCCTGCTCTAATTCTTAATTTATCTAACAAGAGAACCAGAATGCAAATGCGCTTTCAATTAAGCTTACTGCATCAACCATTGTTATCGACGACACCATGCACCAATAAAGCAGATTCTGTGATGAGCTTTTACGTGCATGTACTATTAGTTCATATGCTTGTTACAAGAGCGGAAGAAGAATTAAAATAGCTGAACACCAATTTTATGACTTTCAAAGAACGAAACATGCAAACCCCAATGTATAGATATTCGGTTTCAATTGTGTAGAGGGGGAGCTTTACAATTTTCTAAAATCTATAATTTCATCAAATAGGAGATGATCTGATCCAAATTCCCAAACATCCACGAAAGCATGTAGCATCTTCAAATGCTTGAGGGGTGTAATGCAATGACGTACCAATTTTTGTACGAGCACAATGGAGTAGGATACTAACAAATTGTCTTAATACTCCTTTCCGAGATAAATATAGACAGATTTTTCTGGTTTAGCTACACGCGTGCAGGAATTTGAGGAAAACGAAGTTATTTAGCCTGGTTTTATAGCAAAATTTGTTTTAAAAAAAGCTAATCGCCAGAAATTGTATGCGGTAGCCATGAAAAGAGCGAACTCATTACATGAGAATCGACAAATTTGGATGCTTCGACTAAATTTTTGGAGCCGAATTACGAACATACAGGGAAACCACAGCAGCTGGTAGCAAGACCAGAGACAATCACTCACACAACCACTGAGTGGGTTTACAGAGTGTCAACATAGAAGCTAAATTCCCAGGGACACAACTCCAGGAATGAACAATATTGAAGACAATTCTTACGAGTGATTTACCAATGCACATAACACCTGTTTCAATAGACGACAGTCATCAATCTCATCTCATAAGCAGTGAAAACTAAAAATTAAGAGAAATTTTTGTATTAAATTCAGCGTTTGGACAGAGTGCCCTCCAACAAAACACGGGTCAAGATTTGAATGAACGATGCCCTCTAGGGACATATCTAATCGAACAAGCTGAATCCCATGTCATCATCGCTCTCCTCCTTTTCCTCTTCCTTCTGCAAACAACCACGGTAATACTTGAGAGACGAACAATTTGAAAATCACAATACAAGGGACGCCACCACAAAATTGAACAAACTAGATACTAAAAATGATACTAAAAATGACAATATGAGACACTCTCTCATATTGAATTATAGAACATTCAACACATTTCAGACGGCAAAGCAGAAAATTATCTTGAGCATCATTTCCCAGCAGGGAGAAAATACTTTACCTTAGCTTCTTCCTTGGGGGCCTCAGCTGTGGTAGTAGCAGAAGTAGGCGCAGCGCTCACAGCGACAGCACCGCCACCTCCTGAAATAAACCCGCAGAGAATCAGAGCTTGCAAAGTAAACCCCCGTCTCAAGCAAAGAAATGAATTCTAGAGATTCTAAAAAAGCAGTTGTATTACTGGCAAATCGGACAGCAGTACAGTTCAGCGACTAGATATCTTACCACCTCCGACATTGGTGATGAGGTCGTCCACGCTTCTCTTCTCGCAGAGCTTGGCAAAGAGACCAGGCCAGTATCCCTCTACTGACACACCGGCAGCCTTTACCAAAGTAGCAATCTTATCGGCCTGCCCAAATACGAAAACTCAAGTTACAAATCAATTCCTAAATTCCACAAATACACAGGTCATAAGCCCATGACAAACCACCTCCATAACCCCCTTCACTTTCAGACAGTGGACTCTAGCAACATGTCATCCAACAAAACTACGTGTCTAATCGCACTCTTGTTAAAGAAGTTCAAAACATGTAAACCCTACCCCGCCTAGACCAAAAATAATCATAAGATACAATGGCCCCAATAAGCAAAAAACTCAAGCCCTAATAACAGGAAAATTTGATCGAAAGGCAACATTAAAAAAGAGAATCTTCCTACGACGAGATCAAGAAATTAAGCCGCAGAAAATACCAGCCAAAATATTGGCCTGCCAGATAAAAGTCAACAGAAATATATCTGAGAGGGAGAAGTACTCAATAAATATTTTTCCTACATGACTTAGTGAAACAGCAGCGAGACACAAAATACTCTCTGCATAGCGTAGCAAGAAACGGAACCCTAACAAAAGTGCGCCGAGTACGGAAACTTACAGTGATCGCAATGCCATCATCGTGCAAGATAAGGCAGGCGTAGGTGCAGGCAAGCTCGCTAGACGACATTTTGGCCGGGCAGATGCAGAATCGCAAAGCAGCGACACAGATGCGGAGCAGCAACGGTGAAGAGCACGCACGCAAAGAGAAGGCTCGGAGCTCGACGTCGCATTCTTCAAAGCCTTCCCCGCTGCTTGACCTAAATGAAATCCCCACCGTTGGACGGAAGACAGATCGACGGTCAGAGGCTCGCGTCAGGTCGGGCCGTCCGCGGCGGAAAGCACGGTAGACCGCGGCTATCCGCGGCTTGTATGGCCACAGGGGACCCGATCTGACGCGATCTTCCAACCGTCGATCTGTCTTCCGTCCAACGGTGGGGATTTCATTTAGGTCAAACAGTATGGAAGCCTTTGAAGAAGGCGACGTCGAGCTCTGAGCCTTCTCTTTGCGCGCTTGCTCTGGCTGCCTCTGCGCGTCGGCTCGATTTTGCACCATGGGTATGTTCTTTTGCTCACCCTGCATTTCGCGGGATTTGTTTGTAATTTTGCAGTGATGTTTTGAAGTCACGGTTTTATTGTAGCGGATCCTTTTTTTGGAGGTTTAGGGGAGTTTTAGGGTTTGGGAATTTTTCTTCTGCAAGTGTGGTTTAAGGAGGGAGTGAATTTTGCTGTGGTGGAGGTATTCATTTTGATTGAATTTTACTGTTTAGCGGACTTCGGATATGACGTTCATACTTATAATGTTGAGCTTTCGGGGTTGATTCTACGTTTGAAACTGTTTTCTCAGGCGCTTACAAGTATATTGAGGAGCTATGGAGGAAGAAGCAGTCCGATGTGCTGCGCTTCCTGCTTCGTGTGCGCTGCTGGGAGTTCAGGCAGCTCCCCGGCATCGTCCGTGTCACGCGGCCTTCTCGCCCTGACAAGGCCCGCCGTCTAGGTTACAAGGCGAAGCAGGTGCGTTCAATGCCCGTGAAGCTTTTTCCGTACATTCTAGGGCTTCTTCTTTTACATTTAGGGAGGTTTCATTGCTACAATTGCATTGGAATTACTGGGGCGTCTAGATTTTGTCATTCAATCTTTTAGGGTTTAAGGACTACCGTATCATCTGGTTAATATTCTTTTGAAGTTCGATAACTACCGTATGAGCTCTCCGGTTCGAAATTTGTTCTTGTTTGTCAGCAGTCAATGCTTTGCTTATCCATATCTATTAAGCGTATTATCTGTATCCCGTTTGAAATTATTTGTCATCGAGGTTGATGATTCTTGATGGTTTCTTAGGTACGAAGTTGACTGCAAATTATAATTAACCAGGGTTCATGACTGTCCCCACTGAGTGCTTGGCATTCACTGACATCAATCCAAGTCGAGTTAGAGGGTCGTATAGGGGTTCGAGTGTTATGCGTCTGAATGGTTGTTGATGAGACAAAGACGAACATAAGTTGGCAATAGCCCTGCTGAAATTTGTTTTCCACCTTCTGAAACCACACTTATGTAGTTACTTGCTTCTGTTTCTGAGTATGTGTCCACTAGCATTGATATTTGAATGGTTGTTGATGAGACAGAGACGAACATAAGTTGGCAGTAGCCCTGCTGAAATTTGTTTTCCACCTTCTGAAACCACACTTATGTAGTTACTTGCATCTGTTTCTGAGTGTATGTCCACTAGCATTGATATTTGAATGGTTGTTGATGAGCCAAAGACGAGCATAAGTTGGCAATAGCCCTGCTGAAATTTGTTTTCCACCTTCTGAAACCACACTTATGTAGTTACTTGCATCTATTTCTGAGTATGTGTCCTCTACCATGGATATTTTAATTAGTTATATATATGTATTCTTTATCTACCTGCATGCACTAATTTCAAAGTCATCTCATGCTATTAGTCTTACGGTGATTTAGTGCTTCATGCCTGAAGATTTTCGTTTCCCAATTGCTTTTCGTAACCATGTTCACTGGAAGAACCTTCTGAAGAAATTATCTTTTGTGGTAGGACAGTAGGACTGTTGGCATTCATGTGCCTGAACAGGATTTTTCAGGGTAACGCCTCTGACTTCATTGCATTTTGGCCTTTCTTTAGGGTTATGTGGTGTACCGCGTTCGCGTTCGCCGTGGAGGCAGGAAGAGGCCAGTTGCCAAGGGTATCGTATATGGAAAGCCCAAGAACCAGGGTATTACACAGCTCAAGTTCCAGCGTAATTTGCGATCAGTTGCGGAAGAGCGGGCAGGAAGGAAGCTTGGAGGCCTCAGAGTCCTCAACTCCTACTGGATCAACCAGGTCTGTTGAACATGTTGATTAGCTTCTATTCGTCAACGAACTGTTCCTATCATTTGAAAGATTCCGCCAAGCATCGAGTCTAGTATGAGCTGCTTGGGCATCTCTTATCTACATTCCGCATTCGGCTGTGACGACATCTATTGGTGTCACAGGTCAGGATTTACTATTTATTCTAGAGACTTCAAGAATTAAGCTGACAGCACTGCCACTTCTCTGCAGGACTCAACGTACAAGTACTTTGAAATCATCTTGGTTGACCCACAACACACCGTCATTCGCAAGGATCCAAGAATCAACTGGATTGTGAACCCCGTGCACAAGCATCGTGAATTGCGTGGATTGACTTCTGCTGGCAAGAAGTACCGTGGTCTCCGCGGCAGAGGCCATTTGTACACCAAGGCTCGTCCTTCAATTCGTGCTACATGGAAGCGCAACAACACTCTCTCCCTCAAGCGTTACCGTTGAGGTTCCCAGAGTTTGCTATGTTCCCCTCTTGCGGGTCGCTATTGCTATTTTTATACAAGGACCTGTCAAATTTCTGGGCACATCCTCGCTTGTCGTTATCTTCCGGAGTTTGATCATTCTATTGTTGATTTTTTGGGTAACATGGATGCCTCCTTATAAGTTAGTTCCTCTACTATGTATCCTTCCTCTTTTATGTTGAACTTTGACTGTTCGCTAAAGTAGTGTCTTGATTCTTTTCATGAGGAATGATCTGTCTTGGATACAATGCTTTTTCGGCCGCCTGGATGTTTATACTGTACGAGCAGGTTTGAAGCCTTCTGTACTGTGCATGTTATTCTACGTTTCGTGATGGATTATCTCGTCGTTTTCAGCACAGTTTGGGGGCCTGCAGGATCCTTTTACGAGTGGGTTGCATAGCCTTTTGTACAATTTCCTTTTGGAAGGTTGGAAATGGATCACTCACTTGACGACAACGAAAAGCCCATGACTGACGACACAGGAGAATAAAAGTTGCTGATTTCCGAACCTCGTCGCTCATTGTACTGCTGAGCGTAAATATCTCTGTTGGATTTCCCACCTGTCCTCCATCTACACATCGCACGCTTCCCGAGGGTCGGCAGCAGCGAGCGAGTGTGTCAGGGATTCAATCTACACAACACGTCGTTTGCACATGGAAATATCCTTTCTACCATTTTCAGTGGGATCGGGTGTGAAAATGAACAGTGCGGAAATTTGGGGGCATCACGGGACTCTCAACCCAGCTATTTTTAACCCATTTTCGGCACTACTGTGGTTACCATTATCCTAGAAGGCCGCTGTCTTATCACTGAAGCAGTCCACCGAAACTAATCAAATTCTCGGATGAATACTGTCGGTGCATTCTTTGTTTCTAAAGTAGGAGGTTCTAAAGTGAGGGTTCTAAATGCGTTTATTACTGTCATAGGTAGGCTTAAATGGGCAATTTATAGACCTCTTATCTTAGAATGTCCACAAGAGCCATTCATAGGATACTTTTAGTCCAAGGTTTACCCTACGTGAAGGTCAGACTTGGAAATAATTGTCATTTTTGTGAAACAGTGCCACATGTCATCTTATAATCGGTGTGAGGTGATGTGGACTAGGGCCTTTTCTTTTGGCAAAATTTCGCTAGATGTGTCAGGCCTGTGACCTTTGTGGCTATGTCCCTCCAAAAACTGACCTTTGCTGCGAGGCCAACAAGGGAGACATGAGTCCAAAAAAAAAGCCCTAATGTGGACCCTTGAAAATTTTAAGTGGAAATTCAATTTTGACACTTGAGTGCCGAGTCAGACCTTCACGTATGGTATTTGGCTAGGGAAGATTGACCCCCTCATTGTCCCACATTTTACCCCTAGGAAAAACACTAAAAGTTTTAATGTTTAATTCATGAAAAGATTAACAATTGTGAATTGTGAACTCGTATTTGCAATCACAGGCCCCAAATTAGCTAGGAGAAGTGAAGAAACACAAAATTTAAGTGGCACAAAATAGGCAATAGTTTATACATTTATCTTTGGCTAGGGCAATGAGGGAGTCAATCCTACCCAGCCACCTTTCCTTACTGGATAAACTTAGTTTGGCAGCAAACACTTTGTGAATGATGGGTGTATGATGGATGACTTCAAAGTTGTTTAGAAAGGGTGGATAGAAATAGTTTTCATCCAATTTTATGGAGGGTGGAGATATTTGATTCCATACGAAGCAAGGTAGCAACACTTGAAAGCAACAATATAAGTGTTTCAATGTCTTTAGTGTGACCATATAGTGAATTTTTTTTACTCAAATAGATGCGCAAATCGTAGTGAAAGATGGTACAAGTAGAATTTGAATTTTCTACTACTCGAGGAATATTTATTTTAGAGATTTTCGAAAGCAACTTGCTAAAGGCCCGTACAATGAAGTCATAGACTTACTAGAAAACACCGACATTTGGAACTTTGAAGATACCTAGATAACTTCATGCACGGCAGGACTTGGAGGATGGCGGCATACAAGACATTCTTTATTTTCTTTAGTAAAATAAACTATGTTTCTTTGACGAAAGCAAATCCCAATCATTTCAACTTGTATTCCTCAGAACATTTTTTGAAGGAATTCAGTACGAAAGAAGGGGTTTTGTTTTTACCCCCTTTTCACCCCTTTTTATGTGCTCAAGTGCCAAACAAAGTGTCGACCGAAGAATGTAAAAAATAACACGTTTTTTGGATCAGAAAATAAAGACAATCATGTTCCCAGACTTGAGAAAGGCTCCACCGCCAGGGGATAAAAATAATGCATAGAAGGTTTCAGGTGGGACCAAATTCCAGAAGGAGAACATGTGATTAAGGTGGGTACCCCCAAACCATCACTTTTGTGCCTATGTACTATTATTACAGTAGTCAAATTTTCATATTTTCTTGTTGGCAATGAAAGGAGGTTTCAACGAACCAAAGAATGTAACATTTGGATACTATATGCAAAAGTTATGAAGGATCAAAGTGTTTTTTTGGTAGGTTTTAACCCTTAAGGTCCCGGGGTCTTTTTTCCATCAAAAACCACTCAGAACTGCCATTTCTATAGCAAAGAGCAACGGGGTTTTTTGCAAATCTAACCGTAGGATCTTGTATTAGACTAGCGTAAGAATGTCTGAAAGAAATTTCATAAACTTTGACAATGTAGATTGCAGGATATTTGCATTTAAAGTGAAAGAAACAAGTTTTTTTGCACCTTGCTCAATTACATTTTTCAACTTTGAACCTCCAAAACTTAAAATTTTTGCTCTGTGGATTTTTAATTTTTAATTTAATATGATGGAGAATTGATTTGAGAGTCTAGGAATTTTAAAAAAAAAAAAAACGCACTTAGTTTTCATTCATTATGAAATTATTAAGAAGAAGTAGGTAAGTAGGTTCAAGATTGAAGGAAAATCTAAATTGTTAATAGCTCTAAGATGGAATTGAAGTACACTAATCTCAATGGTGAGATTGTTCTAGAAAGAGATTTTAACCTTGCAAATTTTTTTTGGAAAGCTTTTGAAAATTGAATCAGAAATAAATCCTATAAGGTTTTAGGTCAAGAAGATGCTTTAATTGCCCAAAAAACAAGATTGTCCATAACTTTCTCATAACAAATCCAAATGCAATGAATCAAATCTTTCCATGTAGATAAAAAAATAATCTATATGAAACTATTTTTTTATTTTTTTTTATTTTTAAGTTTTTTAGAGGGATTTTTTTGCCCGGTGAACTAAAAAAAAGACTTTTTGTGCCATTGCTTTTGCTCCTGGGCTCCAATTGAAATTAAAAATTATATTTACGGAAAGCTAACGTGATTTTCTATCTTCCCAAAAAAATTCGTAAAATAATGACAAATATTAAGACTGTAGGAGCGTGCCCAAAATCCATTTTGTCCCCCAAGGGGACAAAGGGACTTTAGGAATAAAACCTGTTTCTTCCACATAAGTACATATTGATTTTAGAGGTGTACAAAGAGTGATGAATACTATGTTAGGTAGCATAACATTCATTAGCCTGAGGAAGGATGCCTTTTGCCTCTTTTAGGCAACCATCTTCAATATTCATCTAGAACTGAATTGAAATCTGAAGACTTGATGTCCTAACGACCTCATTATTACCATTCTAGATTTCGAGGCAAGTCCAAATTTTGATCATTTAAAATGCATATGATTGTCATATGAAGAATTGCTTCAATATGTTATTCAACAACTTTGTTTAAGGAGAGAGTAGTAAAGATTACCAATACAACAATTGTATTTTCCAAATTAGTTGAAATAAATCACATCAAGCCCCAATTTAGTATTTTCTAACAACTATTGACATGTGTCCTTGTAACTATTGATATGATGTAGAATATTCTACATCATATTATCCAAGGGATGAAATGATGTAAAATATTGTACATCATTCCGTCCTAGGGAGGGCAATCCTTCTTACTATTATTGAATGTTATGAAGGTGCGATTTAGGGTGTACCTACTTTATATGCCAGATTTTGCATTTTTGGGGGCAAATTTTATTGCACAAGCACCATAAATTCTATTGCAATTACAAATTTGATGAATAGCACTAGCAACTACAAAATTGGATGTTTCAAAATAAAACGTCCAAAATTTGAAAAGTGAGTTTAGAAACAAATTCAAATGAATGTGTTATTTATTCAAGAAGATGCCTTTATTACCTACAAAACAAGACTCTTCACAACTTTCACATCTACTATTCCAAATGGATAAATCATAGCATTCTATAGAAATTACCATAAATTTCATTGCTAGTTTTTTAGTGTTTTTTTGTTGCCCGTATGTGAGCATTTTTTGCTTAGGGAGGTATAATTTTTTACTAGGTCACCAATTGAAATAAAAATTATACTCCATGAAAGCTAATACAAATCCATTACTTTCAAAAATAGTTTTAAGAAAATCACAATAAAATCTAACATCATCAATACTTGTCCAAAATCTTATATACTTATTTTAGGATTTTGAATCCTCAGGGTCTAACAATAATTACATGCTCAAATGTTTATTTTGGTACAATTATTTTAGAGCATGCCCCATAGCCCATGCTCCAATGAAACTTCAAAAGCCAAAGAGGAGAAGCAAGAGTAGGTTGTGAACTCTCCAACAATGGTGAAACAATCCCTCAATAGATCAACTAATTAATAGTCAAAAAAAGGCCAACAACTATGAAGAACACAACAACTCAAAAATATAGGATGACTTTGGTCAACCTTAAAATGGAGAATTGTAGGAAAAAAGTTGCAATTAATGTATTAGAACAAGAATTTGAAAGCTTTGCAAAATCAAGGCTATATTGAGGCCACAGGGGCCAAAATCTAGCAAGGCTGAATATATGGTGCATGAGATAAAGGGGTACAATTGTTCAAAAACAAAAGCAAGACAAATGGAGCAACAATTTTCCGATTTGGCTAGGTATGTTAAGGCACACACTACCATGCACCTAGAATCTTGCATGAAAGAGAATTTTTTGGGGGAATTTTATATATATTTGTGCAATATTTATAAGAGGAAAATTCAAACTATTGGCCGACAATTTTTTTGGAGAAGGCTCATGAAAGGCAATTGAGAAGGCAAGTTTCCAACTTGCAGAAAACAATTTCTGACATTACATTTGAACTTTTGGGTTGCTATTGGTGTAACACTAAACCAAAGCTACTCCAAAAATGTAGTCAATTCTCCTTACTCAGCTAGAATTGAAAGCATCTGAAATCTTAGCAAAAGAACAATTCTAACTCTAGAAAACTTGAAAACTTATTTTTGATTCCAACACAATATGAAAATTTAATCTTAGGGTGCACTTTTGTGCCTCTTGAATTGACTCAACTATGCATATTAAAAGACAAAAGAAATTTCATAATTCTACATGAATGTGTGCAATAGTTGCAAGAAGAGGATTTGGTATCTTGATGCCTAGCAAAACTTTCCACAAGAGGCATCATGAAAATCAAGCGAGGAGGCAAGCTTCTGGTTTTCCAAAAAACACTTTTTGACATTTGACCGAAATACTTTGTTGATTGCTTTTGTCCAACGACAAACTTAACCCTTCATTGCCTTAGGCCTGTTTGAGTTCAAAAACATCATTTCTTTTGAAGTGTTATAGATCTAAATGTAACTAAGTTATAAAGATCTCAACCATACAATCTTGTAGTGTACGTGTTGTAGATTATGTGAAATAAATTTGGAGTCGTTTGGCCATGTAGACTGCAAGATTGTAATGTTTTAGTGTTGAAAAAGGATGCTGAAATTTTCTTAGCAACACATTTGGAGGTGAAATTCGTTTTCTAAACCTACTCAAATGAAAAAACTTTAAACTATAAATATAGTAATTCAAAAACAACATATAAACACACTAGTAAAAGAAAATTTCATTCAAATGACTCATTGTGTCTGAAAAATGGCATTGAAATGTCAAAAAAATAGCAAGAAAAGATGCAAAAAATACACCTAAGGCTGAACCTCCTTCTACTATAATGCTTCTCAGTCACTCATAATTTCTTGGATTGATATGAAATTTTAGCCACATAAACTAGACTAGTATGCACAACTTTTCCAAATTTTTTTTATTGGAAACTAACATTGTATAAAGAAGAAACAAGCCGCCAAAGTTCATGGTAATCCAAAAATGTCGGAATTTTGAACTTTAAATTGCTCCCAAATATTCAAAACAACTTGGATTGACATGAAAATTTTACAACAATAACTAGACTTCAAGGGGAACATACCAACAGTTTTTTTTGAAAACCAACATTGAATGAAGGAGATACAAGCTACCAAAGTTGCAGCCTTCAAATGTAGTTTGGTGAACTCAAATTGAACTTGTGAACTTTGATTGGCTTCCAAGAAATCAATACATCTTGGATTGATCCAAATTTTTTACCACACAAACTAGAAGAGAGAGCGCAAATTTTCCAACAAGTTTTTATTGAAATCAGACATTAAAAGCAAAAGTTACAGCACTTTGAACGGGACTTGAAACTATGTGAGGACACTTTTGGTCCCCTTAGGCAATGAAGGGTTAAGCTACTTAGTCTGAAAATGTAGTCAATTCTCCCTCGTCAAGTGGAAAGGAAAGCCGAGAGGAAAGCATCTTAATTCTAGAACGCAAGATTGGTCACTGTAGAGATCATCATTTTGGATATTGTGCATATGAACTATTTGCTTAAAAAACAACCCAAGAGCATCCACTAGAGGTCAAACTACTATGCAAAACCTCTCCTTTTCACAAATTTTTTTCAAGGATGAACATTTGCACTTTTGCCTTACATAGAAGGATTCTCTGTCATCCATCGTAGACTTTTAGGCCCCCACATCGTTATAGTGTTTAAAACTCAACAAAGACAACTCCATCTCTAAAAGAAACTCCTAAACTCATTTCCAATTCTTGATCTCCCCCCTGCTCGCTATGTAGGTTGTTCACTTTCCGCTCATAAGGAGATGAACAGTGATTAATTATGGTGTAGTTCCCAACGTAGTTCTGGCACATTTTGAGTGGTTTCAAGACTCTCAATATTGCAACACTTGTTGGTTGATTTTGTTTTTAGGCCGTGGTTGGAAATAGCAAGCCCTATATCATCGGTACGGAAGGAATAGAATCTTCTGTTGAGAAATTCACAGTAATCATATTTTGAGAAGTAAAAATCTGAAAAATTATGAAAACCTTCCGAACTCTATTTTTGTACACAGGAAAATTGCCCCTCTTGAAGAAACCCATTCCACAAATGTGTGTAATTGCTTAAGTGGTTAGAAATGGGTTTGTCTCCAGTGTTTTTCTTTTAGACAAGTGTCGCCAGAAGTCTTTAGATCACTAGCGCAAATCTGGAGGGAGGGAGTTGGACAGGCTCAAACCCTCTGACAAGTGCAAAGTTTTGCTCAAAAAATTGTCTCCCTTAAATTTTCAAAACACATTTCTAATTCCGACCCTGCCATAAATAAATTTCCAAATTCTCATATCTAATTCTGACCCAGTTTGGAAGTTCCCTCTCCCTCTCCCTCCCGAGAATCCCAAGGACTCTTTGGGTGGTGTTCGGACTTTATGGGCGCATTAGAGAATCTGAGCTTTCGTGTGATGTTTCAGGCTCAACAAATTGCATCAAAATGGTGAGACTTTCATTTGTGAAGACTTGGAAAATGCACTTGACTAGAGCAACTGCATTGGGGACCAATTATTTCTGCGCCGTTCCTGTGCTTGCTCTAGTGGTGCATTGGAGCTGCTCATACAGGGTTAAAAACTCGACGAAGGCAATTTGACCCCATAAATGAATTTCCAAATCTCATATCCAAAAATTCCGACCCAGAATGCTCCCCAGAATCCGAGGGAATCCCAGGCAGCCCTGAAAAGCCTCCTTGCAGCAGACTGAAGAGACAGACAGTCCAGCCCTCCTTCTCCCGCAAGACCTGCCTGGCTGAAACGGAATCCCCAAGCAGTGTACTACTGTACAGTCCTGTGAGAGGATTTCATTCGCTCGCTCGTAAGTATTCTCACAGTACTGCACTGTACAGTACAATACAATACAATACAATCGTCGTAATGAAATCCTCTCCTCTCCGATTGATGATGATACCAAATCGGCTTCACTTCTTTGTTTCCAACGTCCCTCGCAACAGACAGACACACACACACTCATCACACAGTGTCCCACACACCAGTCCTTCCAGCACCGCTCCCCCTGGCCCGCCGTCCGCGCTCCGCGCCGCTTTCCCAGAAGACGCGTCTTCTTCTCGCAACAGCCTTTTTCCAAGCTCTTACCGCCCTTCTCAGTCGCCACCTAGTCTACAACACATTTTCATTTCAGTCGGCCCCACTGCTGCTGCCTTCCGGACACCACCACCAGGCCGCACCAGTGCAGCAGCTGCAGCTGGCTAGCCGTGAGAAGAGAGAGAGCTGTTCATCAGTCCAGTTCTCCCCCAGACTTTCTTCATTCCCAACTCTGAGTGGCTACTCTCGTTGCCTTTCGTCGTCCGATCCAACTGATGAACAACTGCACTGACTACTGAGTGGTCCCTTATTTAAGTTATTTCCCAGTGTCGCTGATTGCGGACGACTTGACGGACTCCGAGTTGAGTGGTGCAGTGGCGGAGATCGGACTTCTGTTGGGGGAGAAGTGGCGGAGATCGGACTTCAGTTGGGGGAGAAGTGGCGGAGAAGCAAGCAAGTAAGATGGCGAACATGAATGAGGTACGCGGGTTGGAATGATGCGCCGTTATTTTCGTGCCTGTAGGACGACATGGGCGGGAGTTTGGTGGTAAATTGCTGTTGGCTATTTCTGGGTTTTTTGAATCGTGGGGTGGTTGGATGTGAAGGTTTTGGTGGTGAGTGTGATGGTTGTGGTCGTGAGTGTGAGAGTTTGGTGGTAGGGTTTTGGGGTTTTGGGGTTGACAATGGAGGATGGGTTCTTTTTCTTGGGTAGGTGATGAACAAGAACAAAGATCCGAGGTGGATGACGGAGAATGACGAAGGGAACCAGCAAGGAGGTGGAGGAGGTGGGAAGAAAGGGAAGGGGGGTGGCGATGGCGGTGGAGGTGGAGGCGGTGGAGGCGGTGGTGGCGGCGATAACAAGCCGAAAGGGCCTTCTGTGCCGGTAAGCAGTGGTTTGGCATTTGCTTTTCCAATGTTTTGAGTTTCAAGTTTTTTTTTTTTTTTTTTTTTTTTTTGAGATTGGTTCAGTGTGTCAGTTCTTGATTTCGAGATCGCGTTCAGTGCATTTGGGCTGAGGAATTGGTGCTTTGCAGAAATATGAGTTTAAAGTGAAGATGTGCTGCCCGAAGTGTGAGGAGAAGGTTCGTGAAGAAGCAGAGTATTCTTATGGTAAGACGCTTATACAATTTTTGATGTAAGACGCTTATTCCGCTGTAATCGGGTTTCAAGTCGTCCACTATCTCACATAGTTTGATGTGATCTGTGGAGGATGTTGTAGAATGTCATTGGAGAGAAGGTGATCAGAGAGAGGATAAAAGTAGAATGATCGAACCCTAGGCAGAGTCAGGATCCTACCCCAGAGTTCAAGAAATTTGCTTTTCGGAAGCTCCTTAGAGCTTCATATCAAATTGCAATGGGAATGGATCTTGCATCATACTCAGTGATGAAACGTACGTTCGAATTCATTTTGTGGTGGTGATGCTTACTTGAGAACATGTTGAAATGGTGCAGGTGTACAGAAAGTGGAAATTGACCGCGGCAAAAGCAAAGTCACCGTGACTGGAAACGCGGAGCCCACAGTCTTACTGAAGAAGTTCAAGAATAACGTTGACAAGAAGGCGTGTATGTGGTCTGCTGCTGTGGACACAAAGAAAGACTCAGGTGGTGGGAAAGGTGGCAAGGGAGACAACCAAGGCTCAGAACAGAAGCAAGCCAAAGGCGGAGGTGGAGGCGGAGGCGGTGGTGGCGGCGATAACAAGCCTAAAGGTGGAGGTGGTGGTGGAGGAGGAGGAGGTGGTGGTGGTGGTGAAAAGAAAAAGGGTGGTGATGGTGGAGGTGGAGGTGGAGGTGGCAATACTCCAAAGAACAAGAACGAAGGTGGTGGTGGAGGAGGAGGTGGTGATGGTGATGGAAAAGGCAAGGCTAAAGCTGGTGGTGGTGGCGGCGGTGGCGGCGGAGGTGGTGGAGGAGGAGGACAACAAGGCGGAGGACAACAAGGCGGAGGTGGAGGGCAAGGCGGAGGTGGAGGAGGTGGCAAACAGCAGCAGCCAAACAAGCAGCAGCAGCAAGAAATGGAGTACGCACCCATGGTGTTCCGTGAGAATAACTACGACTACAGGGGCTTCCCCCCCATGGATCCCCGCGGAGGCTATGGAGGAGGAGCGGGCTACTACCCCGACTACCGTGGCCATGATGCAGATTACCAGCCCAAGCCGAACTACTACAGCGACTACAGACCCAGTCAGTCTTACCCTTCCAATTTCCGCACCCACGACTACAACAACCAGCAGATCACCAATCCTAACTACATGAAGAACGTCCAATACTGAGCCTCCGCGGATCGAATCAAGGACAGTGCCAGTAAGTTTTTACAAGATTGCTTAGAGGTGACTACCTCTTTCAAGTAGAACTGGGCACGGATTCGTTTCTGCAGGTATACGAGGAAACTGCTGTACATATATGAGAGGGTATTGACTGGAGGAGTATCGTGTTGGGAGGTGGATTTTTGATATGAATCCAGTATGGGCGTCACGTAGTAGTACGATATTGGTGTTTATGGGTTCCTGTTTCTCGTGGTAGGATATTATTAGTACTAGTATTATTATCAGTGGAGGTTTGAGGGTCATGACAAGGCGCACTTGCATGTAAAGAGGATGTTTTGTGGACCCATTTTGGTGTCTGTTATACACTTCCCTGTGTCAAGCAGCAGGGCTATCATTTTGCAGCAATGTGCGATGGTGTTGAATGCTCGAAGTATTGAGGAAAGTAATGCAATTGGAATCTTCGGAGCACTAAAAGTGACTTCTTTTTTCCATTTTCTGGGTCCCAAAATGTTGGCGTGCAATTGTGGTAGTGCAGTAAGAATGATTGAACCGGAACACTAGCTGTAAATGCTTGTTGATATGATTTGAAACCGCACCCAGTGGAATCCGATAATGAAAATCAAAACATAGATAATGGCTTGGTCTCACGAGTTGCCACATTTGCGAAGGTCTGAAATTGAAAGATTTTCTTGGAATGGGTTCTTCTCAATTTCTGAACATTAAAAAGCAAAGTGAAATGGCTGCAGTCAAGACATTCTGCAGTTACCAAACTATTCAACCTTAAGCAAAACTTGACTAGGAAAGCTATACCTGGTGTACCTACACTACTCATCAAACACACCCCACCTAATGGGGAATGCACTTGTGGGTGCGTAGTGCAAAAGGTGCCTATATTTTGGGTTGTAAGTAGGCCTTGGAATTCCTTGCAAACTCTCATACCTACAAGCACTTGCCATATATGCATCCACAATAGACAATCTCGTATTAAAGCAATTTTATACCGCAGTTGGAGATGGCGTAGGTGATAGTGGAGGTTCAGCTACTATTGGCGGAGGTGGATACCCTAGTGGCGATGGGCGATCTGTTTGCAACTTTCGCATGGTCATCCCTCCCCTTGTGGTTCTTCTAAATGGGTCATTCAGTTCCATTTCTGCACATTGTACACAATTATATGAATCTAAAAATAATTCATTCAAAGTCCATTCTTGAAACAAGATGCAAAGATCTTAGACCCAAGTCCTTAGAAAAGGAAGAATTAGGATATGAATCACCTTCTTTCTTTTGGTACAAATCCTCTCAAATCTTGAGTTTTAAAATAATAGCATTGATTAATATTATGTCATTTATTATTGCACACCATTTTACCAACCAACTACAATGTAAATATTGTCAATAAGAAAAAGATGGACAATCAAAACTAGTCTAATATGTTGTAGAGTGTATATATGAGACTTCTTTATTGTTGTCTCCTCTAATATCACATTCACTATTCTCTCATCCAAATCTAAGAACTGGATGAATCCATTTCAAAGCTCTCCCAATCAATACTTCCTTATGCTACAAGATGATGCATACAACTGCAGAGTTCAACAAGAGTATAAAAGGCATTCAGAATGCCTTCCTTTGTTTGCGAACATCCAAATACTTTAACACCACTCTTCATGTAACTACATCTAAAATGTGTCCGAATAACCAATCAAACATTTTTTCTATTATTAATTTGCCTAATTTTTGGTTGGATCTTGTTGGGAGTCAAAAGAGAACACTTCCATTCTCTTCTTATGCATTTAGTAAACTATAAATTTCAAATTGTTGAAAATAAATGTTTCTAAAACCAACTCTAAACTCTTATGAATAGGAGTACATTTAGGCAAGAATGTGTAGGCGACAATTCTAGAAAAGGGTCACAATTAGGTGGAATTACCTTACATACAAATCTAGAATTGTCACAATATTCCAAAACTCCATATTGGTACATACAAATCTAGAATTGTCACAATGTTCCAAAACTCCATATTATCTCGTAGATTTTGGATGTGACATTAAAGAGGTCACGAAGGACTGCGGTTGCAAAGAAGCAGAATTCATCATCAAATATTCAGCCCTCTTCTGGCAGGAGCTGAGCTTTGTGAGCCGAGGAGAACGATATCACAAAGCAGCCCCAGTGACCAGATAAGTCACCAAATACTCTAGAATTCTACTTGGGGGCGTTCAAGAATCCCAAGTCTCATTACAACATACACAGAATCATCGTTCAATTCCGTAAAATTGGCCAAAAATTGAGGCTTTCATCTTCACAAAGCTCTATAAAAACTAGGACTGATATCAGTCTGCGTGTCCTGAAAAGCATCGAAGGAGTGAAAGTTCAGCAATTAATGAGATTGACGTTACAGATTTTAAGTTTTCTAAAGGATTTGACAACAACAGTATACATGATTACGACGGAACTGTAAGGCTTAGTCTTTGGTACCTGGAGAACATGGAGCCTGGCGGCTCTGCAACGAACTGGCCAGCATCACAAGAAGTAGCAAGAGCACAGAAACAGCGAGCAGTTGAAACTTGGCGTTTCTCATAGCAATCTGATAATTATTCTCAGATCGAGCACCACCATAACTCTCTCTAAAATCTGCACAATTCCACGAACACACAAGTTCACAGCACCATCATAATACTTAAACGTGGACAAGCAGCTATAAACTACGAGAGACTAGCTTTCTCCTTGAATCACTCGCTCGCTTCGCTTCTCTTCTCAAGTAAGGTTCTACAACTCAAACTTCCCTCACATGTAGCTTCTGTTAATTCAAAGCCTCCTGTCCCTCTCCTTCAGTCCGAAACCAACAAGCAACTCTGCTACGAGAAGCTAGCTGCCCTTCACCAACTTGCCTCTCAGTATTAAGATGCTACTCAAACGGCCTCACATGTAGCTTGTGTACATTAATGCGAAGCCTCCTCCCCTGCAGTCCAGATCCAACAAGCAACTGTTTAACGAGAGGCTCTGCCCTTGTTTCTTTCTTTGGCTTGCTTTTCAAGTAAGGTCCTTACTAGTGTTCTAAAACTCTCTCGCAATCACTGTGGATTTTGTCAATGCAAAAACTTCAATCACTGTGGATTTTGTCAATGCAAAAGCTTCACTCACTGTGGATTTTGTCAATGCAAAAGCTTTCGGCCTTCCCTTGGGTTCAGAGTCAACAATTCCAGCAGCACACAAATGAGCCACTGTATACTAGCACTGTCTCCAATTACTCACTTAGTGACTGTGTGCCAGGTCAGGCGGTACCAACTGTTTGTATGCTTTGGGCTCAATTACACAACTTCCAAGGGGCACAACTTCAGTTGTTGCCTGTTACTTCCGATCGAAACATTGTTGTGGAGCTGATTGAATAAGCATCTCCGTCATTCTTTTTGTGGGAGGTGCCAAATGCTCTCGGAAGAAGACAAGCGTCGACTCCTTCCTAAGCAACATGCATGCTTTCTTCAAATGTTTTAGTCTGTTATTTCCGGCTGCCCACCGCGATGAGTTGTATTGTAGATAATGTCAATTTTTAGTTAAATTGTTGGAATTCCACTACTTCGGCACAACTCAAGGCAAGTAGCTTGAAATGTAAATCTATAATAAAATAGTGAAATTAGGTTGCCTTATCCAGAGAAGTTACCTCATGATTCAATTCTTGTCCACATGGAGGCATATGTGACTCTCTAAACCCGGGCCAAGGACTAGTGCACCAACCCATGCAACACATATGGTTCTTGTATTATTGCATCCTAACTACAGTAATGATATATATTTGTATTGTATTATTGCATCATTCTACAGTAACAATATATATTTCTATAGTGTAGAATGCCGAGAAATTAGTGAGGGGCAACCTAATTTCACTATCTTGTGTGGTCCTAGTTTTTAGAGCTTTGTGTAGATGAATGTCATCAATTTTGACACCAAGAATCTTGCCAATATCACATGAAGGTGGGAAATTTCAAAACAATTGAGAACTTGAGTTTGCAAGGACTGTCGGTCATGAGCTCAAACTTGTGTCCCAAATGAAAGTGGACTAAACTTTATTTTTCATGAATAGCTTGAATGCAAGGGTGTTTGAGAAAGCATCTCAAGTCCTTTTTGAATGAAATTTAATAAGGCTGGCAGTAGTTCACCGGCACATGGCACTATTTGTAAAAGAGCTCACTTGCAACTGAAACAAAGAGCAGTGCGTTTCAAACCCAAAAAGTCTCAGATACTTCATTGACTGGCTTTACTGAGTAGTGAGTACAGTACATGTACAGTGCACCTGAAATTTAAAAAAAAAAATTGAAATGCACAAAGTTGTACTTGTGATGGATGAGATAAGTCAGATGATGCTCTCTCTGCCTTTGGCCACTTTTTGTGCCAAGGCTGATGATTCATGTCCAGTACTTGACTGAGGAAGATTTTTCAGGGTGAGTCCCAAGAAATCGGGGACACTTTACACCAAGAGGCCGGGCTGCAATTTGTTGTGTAAGAGGCATGAAATCCTCACTTGTGATTGGACGAAAGGCTGAAATTTGTGTAATCAGTCTCAAGAGGGAATAGCCCGGCCTCTAGATGTAAAGTGTCTTTCAGTTTTTTAGTTTTTATTGGAAAGGCAACCACAACTAAAAGCTAACCCAAATCAATAATAAGAACTTGCACATGGCTCGGCCTCTAGGTGTAAAGCGTCCCTCAGTTTCTTAGTTTTTAATGGAGAGACAGCTACAGCTAAAATCACCCAAATTAATACTCCTACACATGTACTAAGCACTAGTCCAATACATAGCTCTTGCTTATGAAGTTGTCTTATTTTTGCAAGATTTTGTAAGCAATCAACAAAGGATTTTAGATTCGATTCGATTGCAATTTTTGGACACCATATGAATAGACTAAGGGCACTCCAAAGTCTCCAAAGTGTTAATTATAGAAATATTCACAATGGATCATAGACTCTCTCATCTCATCTCTTTCTGCAAGAATTGAGATGATGGATCTGTTTTTATTCATAATGAAAAAGCACAAAGTAAAAAAGCAAAGATTTGTTCCCCCATGGAGTCAACATCATGGTCGGAATTTAGGCATCCACTTGCATTTCAACAACTGAAATTGTGATCATTTCTATGAAACAAACTCGTTTCAGTCAAGAAGTACACAATTTATGCAGCTTCTGTTTTTCTCTTTATTATTCTTTGGTCAATGGTTTCCTTTCAGGTCAACAGCTTATTCGATTACGCTAGGGCCTTTACACATGTCGTACCCAACGCAGCGTGCGAGACAGGTATACTGGATTGATATTTTTGTTATCACATGGGACGATGATGTGCAATTTGAATCCACTATCGATGGAAACAACATTAGAGACACAATTGGAGTCAAACTTACCAAAGGAGTGAACTGAAAACATCTTCATTGCCATTTGTTATCTTCACGGCAAGAACAACCTGCAAACAAAATATGGATTGCAAAATAGGCAATAAGTGCGTCGAATATGAAAAATTCAACAAAATACATTCATTGTATGCGGTCAGGTATGGTGTTGCAAGTGGGTTCTTTTCTGAAGAAGGGTATAAATGTTGATATTAATATATACACTTGCTATTAAATGACATGACGGATGCTTTTTGTCCGATGGATGATAAAGAGTCCTTCTATGTAGGATAGAAGTGCAACTATTCATGTTCGGAATTTGCATGAAAAAGGGAGGTCTTCTACATTAGTTTGACTTCCAATTAGTACTTTTAGATTTTCTTTTTAACAAATGATTCACACTATATAGCAAAAGGGATGATTTCTACGGTCACGAAACCGCCCTTTAAGGGTTAATAATAATTTTATTATGCAATCAATACTTGTACTATAACACAAATTTGAAATTTAACCCCTAAAGGACCATTGTCCCTTCGGAGGACAAATGCGTTTTCGGGCAGGTACCTAATGGGCTGAAATTTTCTCCTAATTTTTTGAAACTTTTTTTGGAGATAGAAAAACTGATGAGCTTTGTGGGAATATAATTTTTTTCACAATCGGTGCCCGGGAACAAAAGTTATGACCAAATAAGCTCAAAACAGGGGACGCGGGGCAGCTCGGGCAGCAAAAAAAAAATGGACAAAAATTTGAATTTTTTTTTTAATATTTTTTTTCTCATAGATTATATTTTTGCCTATCTGGAAAGCTTTGATTCATTTCATTTGGATATGTTATGAGAAAGTTATGGACATTCTTGTTTTTCGGGTAGTTAGAGCATCTTCTTGAAAAAAATAACTTGTAGGATTCATTTCTGAATGCAATTTTTCATATTTTTCAAATTTTTTTTTTTTGCGTGGTTTATATTACTTGCTAGAACAATCTCACCATTGGAATTAGTGCAATTTAATTCCATTTAAAATATATGAATATTTTAGATTTTCCGTCTATCTCATACCTACTTCTACTTAACAATTTTTTTAAGAATGATAATTATTTTTTTTTTAAATTTTTTTTTTTTCCTAGACTCTCAACTCAATTCTCCACTATAAAGATTTAAAGCTCAAAACGCTGTAGTGCAAAAATTTTAAGTTAAAAATGTTCAAAGTCAAAAAATCCAGTCCCGCAATGTGCTGAAAAACTTGTTTTTTTCACTTTAAACGCAGATATCTTGCAAGCTGTGCGGTCAAAAATTCTGAAATTTTTTCCACACACTCTCATACTAGTTAGGTGTCAGATCCTATGGTTAGATGTGGAAAAAAAACAATTTTCAATTTTTTTTACTTTTTGCTATAGAAATGGCAGTTTTGAGTGTTTTTTGGTAGAAAAAAAGCCTTCGTCCTTTAGGGGTTAAAGGAAGAAATGAAGATTGATGTAAGGTAGTAGGCCCATAAACCGACCATCTAAGAGTTGTTTGCCATTTTGGAGAAGCTAAACTCCTTGAAACAATTTTTAGTAAATTTTAGTAGGAAGAAAAATGGAATTTGCATCTAACCCAAGTTGTTTCATATTTTTTGGACCTTTGTGGAATTAGTTATGAATTTTTGAAGTTGAAAGGCAGTGGTCATTAGAAGCGACCACCTTCTGAAATGTACACTATTGGTACATTGAAGAAAGCAAAATGTACCTCTATGCCATAATCGGTTTTACAGCCTGGTCGCTTTATGAGCCTACTACCTTAAATCTAACCACGTTGCAAATTGATCAAAATTTAGAAGAATAAGTCACTGTAGAATGGTCAATGTAAGATTAGAAGGCACTCCAACAATAAAATTAATGTCTTGGACATTCCTATGTACATTGATGTTCTATGATGAAGACAATTGGTATAGAGGAGACAATACAATATTTTTACAAAATGCCTCTTGTGCTATTGAAGAAAAATTCATAATATAAAATTGAATTGACATTTCATCATCCATATAATTTAGTAAAAAATACATCTACTCATGCAGGAGGACCCCATAGTCAAATTACATAAATTTCAAATATAAAACCTTTAAAATTTATGAATGTCTTTTGGAACACGCCCAGTAGAATAAATCAAATTTGACTACTCCATGATTGAATGTTTTGCACTATACAAAAGTTGAAAATTCATACTTTATGATACTTAGCCATTTAGATACTTCATAAAGCTAGATATATTCCCAACAAGTTTCAAACTGAACAATGAACATGAAGATAATAGTTTCCATTATAGACCAAACCAAATAAATTACAATAGAATATAATCTCATAAAGATGTGCAATAATGAAGTCAAGGAGGCTCTAAAGTGAATCTTCCTAGAGCTCAAGTTGCCTAGCAAATGGCAATTCAAATTGGATGAAGAAGCCCCCCTATCCCCCAAGATTCCACCCCATGAAGCCCTTCGGGTAGCTTTGAAGACTTCATGAACCCGGCGTATGAATCCTTCTTTCTGTTGCCTAAAAACCCGGCTCTATCTGGGTCTAATTGGCAATGCAGGGATCAAATCTGATCTCCAAGGCCGTGTGGGGTAAGATAAAAGAGTGTCCAAGTGGTTCAATAGTATGGTACTTCATCTGCATTGATGAAAAAAATTCTTCCATACTTGCTCCACTAGAAGAAGATATGCCTCAAGAGCTTGATGAAGTCCATACTTTGACATTCCAGGGGCTAGGACTTGGGCTACTTTGGCCACCAAAAATATGAATTCATTATGTTATTTTAGCACATACCAAAAGTGAATAGTGATTTCTAAAAAACTTCCTAGACACTGAAACTCTAACATTGGCAATTATCACTCCGGAGAAGGTTATAAAAAAATAAAATGCCCTCCAAAAATAATAAAAACTTCTACATAAATTACTTTGCATAATTTTGGCAAACAACAAATATAGGATGCATACATGACATTTAGAAGGGAAATCTTTAGATTGACATTAGTTAGAAATTATTTACATTTATCTAGGTCCAAGATCATCATGATATTTTTAAAACATCCTTTCTTCCAACACAAGTATTTGTTCCGTAATTTTGGCAAAATGCTTTGGGTCAGGTCATACCATCTTTACAAACAATACATAAACCTTGTGTTTTTTATACTCAAGGAGAGTAATATCCATTTTTCAAGCGTTGTTAAGGTCACTACAAGAGAAAGGGGTGTTTTAAGTGAGATTTTAAGTATAGTCCTAGACATAAGATTTTAAGTAATGACCTTTAATGAGATTTTCAGCAAAATTTTAGTTAAAACACATGTATACTCCCTCTATCCCACTAAAAAGCTCTAAATTTGACACATTTCCTATACCACTAAAAAGTTCCGTTTTTAAACTTAACCGTTGGGGAAGCGTTAATTGCGCTAATTTTGACTGTTGAGCACCAGTTTGCCTTGCTGAACAACCTCGTTAGGGCAAGCAATGCGATCAGGCAGCATTCCTCTTCTTGCAATCTTTGCTTTGCTCATGTGCGGCACTTTGTATTTGTTGCTCCCGTTGTGCTTGATTGTCTCAACCATGCAATGCTGCAAGGTGAGAAAGATGTTGTTTAATTTGTCGACTTCAAGGTCCTTGAATGCCTTGATCATTGCAGCAATGAGATCATCAATAGTCTTCTGCTCGATCTGTTGTTGGAGCGACTGGATACTGTTGAAGAACCCTAGATCTAGTACATTCATGTCTGGACTGTTTGCAGGTTGGAATTTGAATGAGATGTCGAACCCATCTTTCTTCAAATCGTTGATTAACTCAACTTCGTTTGGGTGTGGCCTTGCATTGTCGAACTGCATGTAGATCGAGTTGCTGGTCTTGCTTGCCCAATTTCTAGGCCACTTCTCTCGGATGGCCGGCAACACGTTGTTCTGTAGCATGGTCTTGATTTGTAGCTTGTCCACCGATTGAATACACTTTGTTTCCATCGTGCCTCTCGGACGATTCCTACTGCTACGTTGGGCTGGCTCCTGGAAGGCGAATGGCCAAATGCCAATCTTGCCATCAAAAAGGCAATTGGAATACGTGTCATGCCGTGGTCGAGCAACAGCCACCATGAACATCACCTTCGTGATGAACCGTTTGCTCTTGGCGGTCCGATGAGGTGCCTCCTCACCATTTGCTAAGTAGAAATGTCTCACATTCTTAGTGATATAGAACCACTTCTCGTCCAAGTGAATGTTGTTCATCATGAATTCGAATTGCCCTAGCTGGTCCAAATGCAACAGACAATACTGGATGCGCTCAATCTTGTTATGATCCGTCAAGTAAGGCTTGATCGCATTTGAATGAGGTTTGATCAACTTGTCGTCCGTGATGAGGCGGTGGACTGTGGACTTACTCATGTTCAAATGAGCTGTTAGCGATCGAATGTTCTGGCGATTTGTAAGCGGGATGGCCTTCATAGCTTCTAGGTCCAGTGATCGCTTCTTCCTCCCAACTCGACCATGCTTGCATGCCGATACATCTGCTACGAGGTTTCCTGCTGCCAAAGACTCCTGTCCGAGCTTGAAAATGTTGCGGATCGCTCTTGGAGAAACGTCGAATTGCAAGCTGACCTCACGTGCTGCACTTGGGATGAGCTTGTTTTGATCATGAGCACGTCGTTTGGACAACAAGACCTCCCATATTGCTCTACGTTGGTCGTTCATCAAATTGGGCTTCCGCATTCGATCTGCTACGCAGCCACCGACAATGTTGCAGTCGACAGGGCCACCTGAGAGCACCTCAGGGTCACCTCTTCCAAGTGCCTCCTGGCCACCTCCAAGCGCCTGAACGCATTCGGCACCAAGTTCCATTACTGCTCCCGTATCTTGTTCGTGAAGGTCCATCTCAAAAATCGTTTACGAAGAATGCATCGGCAGCAGTTGAAATTCATACTTAAATGAAACTTTTGATGCAGATTTTGGCGCCAAAACGAAGGTGATCAAGCGGGAAAATTTTGAACAAACCTAGCACATGTACTAATGGTGTCTCATTGCCTGAATCACGATACACAAACCACAAACAGAGATAATCCCTTGTGAAGAAGATTTTAGGAGCTTTTTAGTGGGACAGAGGGAGTAACTCACTTAAAACACCCCTTTCTCTTGTAGTGGGTGGATTCCTTTGCCACTCTCGTGGAAGTATCTATAGAAGATGTCTTCATAGTTCCATGTGGAATCACAAATGAATCATTGATTTCCTCAAAGTTTAACCATTCATACATTCATCTAAACAAATAATGGACATATTTACAATTGTCATGTCCAAAAAGAATAATAAAACTTATTGCCACCATTTCTGGGACCAATTTTGGCAACAATATGAGGCTCTCAATTGATCCTCCACATGGATCCTCTGCATATACTTTGTATACTTGTAATGGATAGGAGACGTATGCATATTATCTCAAACTACTCCGTTGTGCCATGGCACACTAATAATTGGAAATTCCACAAGGTGTTGAATAGGTTGAGCATAAACACTGGTTGTTTGTCCTTCCAAACTATGGCACTTATCTTTTGCGATTCATGCATTCGCCCCTCTAGCATCTCTTGGACACTTCTATTGAATACCTTTTTATTCTTCAATACATTAGAGAAAAACCAACCCTTGAATGGACCATGTGACATTAACAACAAAGATGGGCAATTTTGTTAAAATGGCGATATTTTTTTAAAATGGCATGAAAACAGTTTAGAACAGCCGTTCTGAAATCTTTACCTGTCCTAGATGGTTCAAAACGGCCGTTTTGAAATCTATACCAGTCCTAGATGGTAAAAATGGCACACGGTCAAAGTGGCATTTGGAATACCGTCATTTTAATGAAATTGCCCATAAAGCTATTAATAGTGGAATAGGGAGCCTATCAAATGTGTCCCATCTGCATTGTCAGCTTGTATGAATTTCGTGAAATGCAGTTTGATTTTGTTCCGACACATTCTGAATAATAAATGTAATGCATAAGCAAATTTGAATTTTTTACACCAAATCCCCAATCACATTGCTCTGCCAACTCACACGCCAACTCACTAAACTCAACGAAAATAAACTTGTTCCAAATCCCCAATCACATCGCTCTACCAACTCATATGCCAACTGACTGAA
This sequence comes from Pseudisothecium myosuroides, assembly GCA_951799445.1. Classification (NCBI taxonomy): domain Eukaryota; kingdom Viridiplantae; phylum Streptophyta; class Bryopsida; order Hypnales; family Lembophyllaceae; genus Pseudisothecium; species Pseudisothecium myosuroides. The sequence goes on along the minus strand of OX637292.1, from coordinate 25,566,724 downwards.
CTGAGCAGAAATAAACTTGTTCCAAATCCCCAATCACATCGCTCTGCCAACTCACACGCCAACTCACTAAACTCAACGGAAATAAACTTGTTCCAAATCCCCAATCACATCGCTCTACCAACTCATATGCCAACTGACTGAACTGAGCAGAAATAAACTTGTTCCAAATCCCCAATCACATCGCTCTGCCAACTCACACGCCAACTCACTAAACTCAACGAAAATAAACTTGTTCCAAATCCCCAATCACATCGCTCTACCAACTCATATGCCAACTGACTGAACTGAGCAGAAATAAACTTGTTCCAAATCCCCAATCACATCGCTCTGCCAACTCACACGCCAACTCACTAAACTCAACGGAAATAAACTTGTTCCAAATCCCCAATCACATCGCTCTACCAACTCATATGCCAACTCACTAAACTCAACGGAAATAAACTTGTTCCAAATCCCCAATCACATCGCTCTACCAACTCATATGCCAAATGACTGAACTGAGCAGAAATAAACTTGTTCCAAATCCCCAATCACATCGCTCTGCCAACTCACACGCCAACTCACTAAACTCAACGGAAATAAACTTGTTCCAAATCCCCAATCACATCGCTCTACCAACTCATATGCCAAATGACTGAACTGAGCAGAAATAAACTTGTTCCAAATCCCCAATCACATCGCTTTGCCAACTCACACGCCAACTCACTAAACTCAACGGAAATAAACTTGTTCCAAATCCCCAATCACATCGCTCTACCAACTCATATTCCAACTGACTGAACTGAGCAGAAATAAACTTGTTCCAAATCCCCAATCACATCACTCTGCCAACTCACACGCCAACTCACTAAACTCAGCGGAAATAAACTTGTTCCAAATCCCCAATCACATCGTTCTACCAACTCACATGCCAACTGGCTAAACTTAGCAAAAATAAACCTGCTCCAAATCTCCAATCACTTCACTGTGCCAACTTACATACCAACTGAGTGAAAATAAACTTCATCCCATTTTTGACAGCTTTTCACAAGAATCTACATTAAACAATTCATGTCAATTGAGTGAAAATAGGGGGAATAATATTCCTTTCCTATTCAAAAAGTGTAAATTAAAATTCAACTCAAAACCCTTTCCTTTTCTTGAAGCAACCCTCTAATGGCCTGAGATTTTCTCTAATGACCTTTAGGTATTCTAATTTGGTTACAATGCAAATTTCCTAAGCTATAAATTCCTCTAGACAATAAGCCTTTATAAGCCCAACAGAAGTAAAATGATTATTTACAATAACTACATGCCCTTTCTTGTTATATCCATCCCATAAATGCAACACTACATTGTGTGCTACATTAGATTCCCTCTGTACAACCGGCTTTTCCCCTTCTAGAACTTGATATTTTGTGCAATAGATTTCAGAATTTGATACAAATATGGAGACTAAAATTGCCAAAGACCACACCTTCACCCCTCATTTTTGAGGTTTCTCAGACATTTTCAAATGTAACGGGAAATATTAACCGTTGTACCTAGTCATCATTTCATCAATTGTAGCAAACTTCACTACTTCCAAGTCTTCCTGCAAGCATTTCAAATTGAATTTAGCAACCACCACAATTGCCTCATATTATCATATCCAGACAAATTCTTTTCATGCACATATGAGGCCAAATTTATAAGGTGAAAACAATTAGTCATTGATTGAAATTGAATCCGAATCATATTTTTTGATGTAATGCTGGGACCATGAAATATAGAATCTTACTTGTGCCAATAACTCTTTTAATTAGGTTGTCATTTCATTCCCATGTACGGAGTACAATAGAACGGCAAAGAATATTTTCAATCCAGAGATGGTCAAATCTTCCCACTTCGGCCCCCCCATGGTTTTTTAATCTATACCCACTTGATTAGTGTATTTGTTTGTTTTGAATGCAATGCCGCACAATATAGAAAAGAGCCAAAATATCCCGAAGAAAGTCATCATTATAGGGAATATGTTCCAAAAGATATTAGGCCTACATGGACTACTACATTCCACCAGCTCTAGGTCATATGTTCTAGAATTTTTATTCCAAATGGCATCCCTATATAAATGCTTTATGCACACTATAAGAAACCCCCGTTTTAGGTGACGAGCCCTAATTTTTTATGACGGATTTCAGGTGATGTCAATGTTGACAACCCCAATTTTTTATGTCAACAAAAATGTACACCGTAACATCAATATTGACAATCCAATGTTTTTATGTCAACATTGATGTTACGTTGGACATTTTTGTTGACATAAAAATTTTGGGTTGCCAACATTGACATCACCTAAAATCCGTCATAAAAAATTAGGGTTTGTCACCTAAAATGGGGGTTTCTTTTAGTGTGCAATTCACTTCTTCATTGTCATCATGAACCAAGCCACCATCATCATCTTCCTTCAAACTTTCATAATTCCATTTGGAATCTTCACTTCTTCAATCCAATATAGGGAGCCTGATAGGAACCCTTATGTGTTGTTGACGCTCAATCAATAGACAAAAGAGTTACCATGGAAGTACTCGTCATCATCAATAAAATGGGGAGTTTCCTCCAAATCCTCTCCACAACCACTTCATAACCTATTTAATCCTCCATATGAAAATGCACGATATTTGGTGACTCCAAATTTTTTCAATATTATTCTCTATTCTTCCAATATAAATAAATAAATATGGCCTCCAAACTTGGAACCATATTCTGCATTTTTTCTACAACTAATTCAAAACTATGCACCTTCCCGTGTATATATGTTCCCCATCTCCAAGACATCCTCCAAATACATACCCATGCTTGAAGTCATTAGTTTCAATTGCCTATGATCCTCCCATGATCCCAACAACTTGTTCCCCACCCACTCAAACTATATAATTTCAAATTGCCCTAGCAAGAGGCTCCCTCCAACTAGAGGCTCCTAGTTCAAGCCTCTAAAGGGTGCCCCTGCTCCTAAACTGAAAGCTCGCTCTTCAGTCCAATCAACACCCATCCACTCCACCAAGCTTCTGGGTTGGTCCCCATTGGAGCTAGGCCTAGTCGACATGGCCGTGGGGCTCTTTACTCTCGCTCTTGTGTTTCACCTCAAAGATGTGCAGAGGTCTCCCATTTCCTACTACCTTTGTAATAGGGATTACATCTAGGCACTGGAGGCACCCACTTTGCTCCAACCTCCAATTTTTGTTTCTTAACATGCTTGCAATTTCTAAAATTGATGTATGTTTCCATGGTGTATAGTAATTCCGAAGGCCACTATAATTCTTCTGAACTAAAAGCATCTTCTCACCTACAATTCTCTTCATCAAAGTTGTCTTCTAAAAGTTCCTCATATAGCTTGATTCCCTACCTACAATCTCAAGCTCTTGACTATCCAAGTAGTCTTGGTTGTGATTAGGAAGAATTTGAGACATAATAGGGTTAAAAGGCTCATTTAAAAAGGCTGCCCATGTTAGAATTGGTTGTGGGTGGGTGTGGAGTCCAGTGGAATTTGTGATGGAGACAATTTGTTGCTTGGAGTAGCATAGGTTGTCTGCAATTGGGAGCTTCGTCGTGGAGTCTAGAGGTATGTCGTTTACTACAAAATTGAAGCAATTTTTTGGTGAGGAAAAATTTCTCTTCTTTCACAATTGTTTGGTACAATAGAAAATGGCAAGAGATTAGGACTCTAAAAATGAAGTGATCAATTAGACTTCAATTTAATGTGCACAGTCAATCAAATTTTTCAAAGAAGAATTGTTTTGTAAAAGAAATAGTTCAAGAGAAATTCCATAGTGACTCTACTTGCTTAAAGAAGAATTCTATATTGTCTCTAGAACTCTTCAATATTAATAGCATGCACTATACCAATGATTCTTCGAAAGATGGCAAAGCAAATGAAATTGTTCAAAGAAGAACTGCATTGAATTACTTATTATTTTTCCCTTATATCTTGGTACGTATGTCTTCATTGGCATCTCTCTTGGAAATAGTGTTGTTGGTGATGTCTTCCGGCTACAAGCGCTTCATTGCTTCAAGCACTTCCTTGTCAAAAGGCCTTGTTTCTCTCCACCCTAGCACCTTTGCCACTTGACAATAACAGTGATGCCTAATTGTGTTGGATATAGACTCTTTGGGTCAAGCCTGTGTACCACGAAGAACCTGTTGCATATGGAGGGCACCGGGTTGCAAGAAAGCTATATATAAGAGTTTGCACCTCTCTCCTTGAATGACTAATCTCTTCCCCTCAACATTGGATCTCACAAGCGGCATGAGAGACTTACCTAACCCATTTTCTTCACTCTTCACTAAATGTCACAACTTTTGCTTTACAATTGCTCTAATTTTCAAGTGTCTTTTTTGAATGTTGTGACATTGGTAGAAGTAAACTACTTTCAATTGTTACAATTGAGAGGAAGATTGCATTGATGATCATGATGAGTAGCCATTGAAGAGGCATGTAGGTGTGAGAGCCACCATTTTGTGCTATGCTTGAAGACTTGAGATCATTTTTTGAGGTGTTGGAGCATCCTAATTAGAGCTTTACATTGATGATTAGTAGGTGAAGGTTGTCATATGTAATTGCTGTTACAATTTGGTGTGGAAGATTCCATTTTGCATTATTTGTAGATTTAATATAAAACTTATTACATAATTTAATTTGCAATTTTTTCTTCTCATGATTATGATCCAGCTCTCCATTACGGTTTCATCATAATTTCTTGCAATCAATTTGGCTTGATTTTCCGTAGAAAACTAACAAAATTAAATTTTGGCAAGAAACTGTCTACTTGTATTAATAGCCTCATAGCAAGCCTCTTTATCTACAAACAAAATAGATATTAAAAGCACTGAAGTCCCCTCTAGCTAAAGCCCTAACTTTGCCCAAGATAAGCTCTATCCACCCTTAAACCACTCTCTAATCTTGCTACCAAAGTCTTCGGCTTTAAAATCTACACTTCCCTGGACTCATCAAAGTCTGGCCTCCAATGCCGATACCCCTTACCACCACTCGTCCCCACCCCTCTTTGATCCTCTCTTCGGGGGGGTCACTTAGAGTGTCCATTAGAAAACACGTGCGAACAAAACTTTGGACCCCCTATATTATATCCTAAAATTTAAATAAAATGAAATAAAAAAAAAATATGACTAGATTTTCCTACTTCAAAAGTTTATGTTTTGAATTATTGATATTTTTATTTGTTAATGATAATTAGTTACAAATTTTTGAAGTAATTAGATATACTGTACAACTGAAAAATAACTTTCACACCCCTATATTATATCCTAAAAAATTGTCTAAAAAATGAACAAAAAATTCCTAAAAATAGCTCTCTATTGAAAGTTCATTTTGAGTTGAGTATTGATGCAATGGTCATCTAAATGTGATCTCTATAAATATTTGAGTTGAAAAACATGCCGTTTTAGGCCATTTTCAACCTCTTGTACAAATCATTTCAACTATTATTTTAGTTTGAAATTTTGGCAATAGAAACCTATAGTCATTATTAAGCAACCCTCAAAATTTTAAGTTGAAATTATAGTTCATTAGAAACCACTTGTTCGCACATGGTTTGTAGTAAAATACTAGGTGCCCCCCCCGAGATCCTCTCCCTCTAAGCATTGGTCCCCCTAGCTCCCCTACAAACATTGGGGAGCACTTGTTGGTCTTAGTCAAGGCAATCAATTGTTGCGCTAAATGCCCAAATACTTTCGGGCCCCATAACCTTTGCAAAATTAGACAACGATTTCAAAAAAAAATTACAACCAAATAGCTAGTAATAAATAGAAGTTCTAGTAAAAAAATTCAAAAATATATGTTGAAGGCTTACTTCACATACCCTTCTCCAAACTTGCCTATATGAACTTATTGTCCTTAAGTTGTTAAGAGTGTTTAAGAAAAAATTGAAATTGAAATGAAATCACTTAATTGTGTAAATCCAATTGACACCTGTAATACCCGATTGCAACTTCAATTCACACATTTGTAGTAGTTTAGCTATTTGAACATAGAAAAGATCATATAAAAGTATGTCATATTCAATATAGACTAAAAATTGTTCAAGTCCAAAACAAATTAGTTTAGAATGATCGTTATAAAGATCATAATGTGATCAACCACCCTTATAAGGATATCACTATTAGAAGACAAAATAACTAAACCAGTCATCACTATTAGAAGATGAAAGTACCTAAATTTCTCACCCACTTGCCACTAAATTTTGTAATGGCAAAGGTTGTTTGAAGCATTACTAATATTACTTGAATGCAATTGTTGTCCTTGTAGGATGTTTTGAACCCATAATGATCCCGTGTGTGTGTGGAGTACTTTCAAAATGGCCTAAACCGCAAAGAACTTGAGCAATTTTTTTGCTCATTATTTCTTGAGATTGGATAGAATATAAGTATAGGATCTTGAAGTTCACATTGAGGGTGAGCACCTCAAAAAATTCAGATTATTTGACCGCAAGGTTTAGGAGATATTTAACTTTGAAGTTTAATTTGGATTAATGGAAATACAAGGCATCGCACTTTGAAGTTCTGGAGCATATCTTTGTTAGAATAATTCAAAATGATGCTTTTTTGGTGCTCAAAGAAAGATAAGAGAGTTGAGAATGTACATGTAAAATTTCACAACTCATTCCAAACATTTTTCAATTCATGGTAGAGCTTGCAATGCATGGTGATCATTGAAACAAGAGAGTGATGTTTGTAAGGAAAATAGAATGGGACACTTGTCTTCTCCTTGAACTCTTTAGATCTGTTATTTTCGAGGTGGATTTGCCCTTTCTAAGGTGGGAAAGAATCACATTAGTTGGCTGACTTTTGGTTTTGAAAGGTTTGCTGACTTTTAGTCCATGCCCAAACCAAACCCCCAAAAATAAGTTGTAAACTACACTTCCAACACTTAACTTTGAAAAATTCCACAAAGTGGAATTTAACTCAGGATTTGATGAAACTACTACCATTGGATTCATATCGTAGTCTATTTTCTAGTAAACAATATATTTTCTGGAAACTCAAAACTTGTGAGCGGGCAGCTCAAAAACGAGGGGCAGCGACCAAAAAGAGGTCGCCTGACTCATTAGGGGTTAACTTTGCTCATTATAGTGGAAGATGTTAACTTTGCTCATTAGGGGTTGACATGTAGTGAAAGATGTTGCAAATTTAATATTCTACTACTCAGGGAATATGTTGTAAAATTTTCAAAAGCAAGACATTGAAGACTCCTACAATTACCACAGCATAAAGTGCCATTACTTTACATAACACTCTAAGATTTCTCTTAGTTTTAAAATTATCGTACCTTTTTAACGTCTTTTAGGTAGAACTTAAGTCAAAATTTGAAAAGTACTAAAAGGATACTCCGTACTATATAAAAACACTGAGATTACAAACGGACAAAGCCAATTCAACGTTAACCCATCAAAACAAATGCAGCAGTAACCCAGCAGTTGATGATCAGTGGGAAGACCAAATACACGCCACAGGACGAAAGAAAATGCACAACTTGAGTCAAGCGGGGACCAGAAAAGTGTCACCGAACAAAACCTTGCCTTGTTGAAAAGCAGAAACTCATGGGCAACAAGGCGGAGACTGTTTTAAGAATAATGCTGTCTCGCTGCAACGGGCTCCCACGAGGTCTGGATGAATATGAAGTGGGTACTCCCACTCCCGAGCTGCAGGAAGACGCAGGTCCTAAATGGAGAACTAAGTCCTCTTCTTTCTTTTAATTGGTCCAACCTGATGTTGTTGTGCTTTGGGTGAGTTCAAAAGTTCAGAGACACGAAAAGCTTTGATCGCTTCCGGGTCCCTATTTGAGCTTCCATCCCAAATTACTAATCATAAAAACGAGTTCCGCAGGTCGCTTCCATAATACAAAGGGTTTTGTGGACTCGGAGAACCTTGTTTGGCCTGACGGCAGGCAGCTCGACATCAATAAGAATGCCAGAATAATTGCCTCTGCCATTTGCACATCCCCATGGGACAGCAAATCAAAACGTCGCAGTGGCGGCTCCAGGGGTCAAACCACTCGTAGCTCCGCAAGGAAGGCTGCACACAAATCTAGAAAGAGATAAGTGGGACCTTCGACTCTTTGCATGTCCAGCAAATACTTCTCCTCTCGCATCTTGAACAGCTGCAGTCATACGTAACAAGCAGAAATTGGTACTTTAGTATTTCATGTTATAAATAGGTATTCAGTAAAATGAGATTGTTTCAGGAACAGTAGAAATCATAAAGAGAATCTCCCAAATGATCCATGGACAGGTCTCCATGTGGGGACACCAATCATAAGGAAGCCTCCCCGTTATAAAGTGGGAAACAGTCTAATCTGAAAAGACTATTTCATAGGCTATAACCAAGTAAAAACCAAGTAAAACGAAACATGGCTTTTCATGTTCAGCAACATACAAGAAATTTTAAGTGTAAATGCAATAAAGAGCTCTCAAGAGTGTTTTTCGCATAAATGACTACAATGATATCATTGCATCCTAAATCCATTTCAACAAATTTCACTAAAAAATTATCAACACTTTTTTTGAAATCAAATTTAGAAAGAATGAAAGAATTCAAGTTTCAAATATTATATTGGCGATAGCCATGGTATATTTAACCCTACATATTCCAAATCGACTTTTTTTCATACATTGATTCCATAATATTCCTCAATAATATGTTAGATAATGAATCTTTGCAAAATTTCACAAATGGAGAGACCTTGCCTGTCCTTTGGGGAACATTCACACCAAAGAAGGAAGTATAAAACAAACTCAACTAATATGTTTGAACTATTTGTACCAAGGTGACAAATCTTCACCCTAATCCAATAAGACGCATAGCAAAACTTCGTGGATTATATCTAAAACCCTTCAAGATTAAAATTTACAGCAATGGGATTATAATCATCAAAATAATAATTAGGTTTTGTAAAGGATAAAAGAGGGTATTTAAACCCCACAGGGAGGGTGGGTCGCTTTGTTCCTTGCTCACCACTGAAGGATTCTATTTCTCTGCCTTCTGTGAATTAATTATTAATCTCGAGAGGAATATTTATCCTCACATAAGGTAACCCCACAAGGTAAAACGATATAATCACCCTTTATCCTCACATGAGGTAACCCCACAAGGTTAAAATACATAATCACCCTTTTCTTCAACCCTGGTGCGGATGTACCTTCAGGGGTTAAAATACATACCTGCAACTCGAACTTGAGAACATTGCTCTCAACACCAGACTCGTTGTCTTTGATTCCAGGAGCCACTGACCCAGGCACTCCATGTTGCTCTGCTGACCAGTGGCCAGAAGAAACTCTAGGCACAGATCCAGCCATTGGGGAGTCATGATTTGCTGAGGCCTTGTCAATCGAACTTTGGTTCGGTGCAACCCACCGGCACTTCAAATTATAAGCACCTGTTTTCTTCCAGTTGATGTCCAAATCACGGAGTGTCTTCATCACTTCAGAAATTATCTCTTTGGGATGTGATCGTAACTGCAAACGTCATCATCAAGTGTCTACAATGAACCATCGTGAATCATCGAGAATCTTCTCACAAAAAAAAGGTCTGACAAACATTTCAAGTATCGAATGAAAAGTGATGAGTCAATCAATATAAATAATCAAACTGACTACTAAATCATCGCAGCTTGTCACCATTTACAAGACTTCCGATCTATAACATACTAAGAAAAGGTATCAAAAATACTGGACGAGTGACACCGACAGAAAAGGGGAAACATAATCAGGTATCGATAAATTGATCATTTCAGTACCAAGGAATTCATTCCATGCAAGTAGGGTGCATCAACATACGGAGGGTCTAGACAAGAATTCAGACATACCTGGATACCTAGAACCCATTTCCTCTCAGCGGCAACCCTGTGTTGTATCACAGAGGGAGAAGCTCCTCTTCGGTCCATGGAAGGTGTGTGAGTTAAAGCACCCTGATAGCGTCCAGCATATGCATCCACCATCGGGGACATTGGGGACATTGGATTTAATAGCTCCTGCATTATATAATACCCCTAGTATAAGATAATACTTCTAACAGAAACAAAGAAACTGAAAATAAATTGTTGCCACTCATATACCAATGTCATGAACTTCATGTGACTTTCAAAACACATTTCCATCGTTCAAAAGGTAGGTTATGATTTCTTCTTTCTATTGGTGTATCTTGCAATAATATTGGCACTATTAGGGCCATGTTTGGGCACGTAGGGGGTTAATCGCTGGCAAAAACACGACAAACTGATCAGTACAGCACGACACTAACCTTAGCTTCATCAAACTCAGAGCCAAGATATCCATTCGATAGCCGCCGACGGTTGTCCAGCATCAAATAGTATGCCACCGTTGCCTGCAAAAAAGATGAGTTCAGTTGAGGAATGAACAGAAGATACCAAGAAAAAAAAATTCAGAAAAAAACCCAGCATGCTAGGAGTAATTAATTCGAGCTTGCACGTGCTATATAATATTTTTATCACTCCTCGAAATCTTATCAAAGCTTTAAAATAATGGTACTACAAAACCAACGAAATAATATGTCTTACTGAAAAAAAAATTACCTTGTTCTGCACGCGGTTGAGCAACGACTCAATAAGTTGAGCTCGGTCAAAATTCAACTGAACCACGCGTTCTAGGATTTCTTCGTCAATCTGAGGTAGAAAACAAACCACGAAGTCTCAATTCATGTGCAAAGCACCACTTGGTTGTTACTATATAGTCATACGGTGAACTTCCAGTGGTCAGTCTCGAATGTAGTGGGTGAAAGAGTGAAAGCGACTCTTAAGAAATTCACGAAAAATTAAAGAGAAAATCAGGTTTTAAGCAGGCATCTTACTCGTTTAGCTTGCTGCGTTGTATCAGGAGGGGGAACAGCAAGGTAACGAGGTAAATGACTTAAGAACCAAGTGTGCTGCCTAATTTCAGGGATTGTCACTCGCTTCATAGGATCCACAAGCAACATCCTTGGAATAAGATCCCTCGCTCCTGGAGACAAATGACTAGGCAGCGTGTAAATACCACCCTGATCAGACAACAAACCGCAAAGTGAGTGCCCACAACAATAACTCCTACTTTCAAAACACGAGTTTTAGCAGAAAATTAATGCACAACGCCTTTTGCTTACGTGAAACAGTCTCCACACAGATTGGCGTGAGGTCCCAAGTTTCAAAAAGCAGGGTAATGCGTACATTTGGATTCGAGGAGACCAATAAAAACAGTCTTAAGCAAATCCATAGCTCGCATATAAAGTGAAGTGGCTAGACAGTAGGCAAAAAAATAAACACGTACCTTGATTTTCTTGAACAAATTTGGAATGTTTTCGTCGTCAAAGGGTAAAGACCCACATAAAAGAGCATATAGAATAACGCCACAGCTCCACACGTCCACCTCTGGTCCGGCGTAGAGCTTCCCTGATATAACCTGCAGTATTGAAAACAAGTCAATACACAGGGGCTGTGCTTGACGACTCGGCTTTGTGCAGATCCAGCCTATTCTGAACCTTACACAAAGTTTAAGGGGTGTGCAATTGTGGCTATGCTGGACACATTCATTGATCATTCAATACTGAAGCATCAAAACCACCTACAGTCACGTGTCGCTTTTTCTAAGTAACAGTTTAACCCCTAAAAGACCAAGAATTCTCGGTTTTAACTTGACCATCGATTGGCCATATTGTGAAAAGTATAGTTCAGATGGCCAAAGGAAATCCCCGAATGACCTACTCAAAACTGCTAAAAGAAGCATGAGGCCCAACTTGGGCTTCTTGGTCAGTTAGAAGGCTAATTCCATTGAACTTCACATCCAATGAACCCGTCTTTGTTGTGACCAAACTGAACTCCACACATTCAATGTGTGGATTTCGTTGGAGGTTATGTCAACTACAAACTTAGACTACTATGTATGATGCAGCTTGCCTTGTGCATGTCTTCTTGATGGGCTTGATTGTGGCTAACATATTAATATTTTCTTATTCAGAGTGCGGAAACCTGCAACTTGGTCCATGCACCCAACACAAAAATCAAAACATCCTGTTGACACCTTACCTAGAGTGTCATATCACAACGACTCATTTGCAAAAGTAGTATCAGAGAAGGTGAAGTCTATTATAGAGAAGACTCAGACCTCTGGCGCAGCGTAATTGGGACTTCCACAACTCGTTTTAAGGAAGTGCCCATCTCTCATAATGTTGGACAGCCCAAAATCAGCAATCTTGACATTGCACTTGGAGTCGAGGAGCAAATTCTCGGGCTTCAAGTCGCGATGCACCACCATATTCCGGTGGCAGTACTCCACACCGGACACAATCTACGCACAGGTTCTCACACACATAATTAGCTCATGGTAACAAATTGCTCGAGCAAAGAAGGAGACGATTGAGAAAACAAAACTATATCTACACCCGCCCCAATAAATGACTCACGAGAAAGCAAGTACAAATTGCAGTCTCATTGATAAGTATTTTGGCGCACTAAATACAGCATATACTGTGGATACTCAATTGCAGTGGTTGAAAAATTAATGCAGCCCCCAACAATTAGGAGATGGTAAGCTACTTGCAGCTTTCAAGGTAGCCCGCACTAAATTTGAATGATACATATTACTGTAATTACTGCGGTCCAAAATATATGGTGTAGCGTGTGTAGCGTGGCGAATTCTCTAGTGAGGTACTTGCAATTCCTTCTGTATCCAAGATGATGCATACGATAAATTCCTAGGCATTAAGATTCCATTTGACAGATTTAAGTCCTCTCAACTGCGGCTGTAGCTTTTCGTTCCCAGCACGCCATCACAAAAGTTCCGAACTCTGCAATTGCACCTCGATATACTCTAATGCATCGACCACATCGAAGTACTACCTCGAGCCCTAAATTACAAGAAACCTCCATGGCTTACAACAAGAGTGCAGAAGTCTCATTGAGAATTTCTCCGGTAGCGAAAAGTAACCCTACCTGCTGGAAAAATCGTCGAGCTTCATCTTCACCTAGCCGTCCCTTTTCCACAATGTAGTCAAAAAGCTCCCCGGACTTCACGTACTCCATCACCACAAAAATATCGGTCGGAGTTTCAATAACCTCATATAATCGTATGATATGCGGATGCATGAACAGCCGCAGTATCTTAATTTCCCGCCGGACTGACAACCACGACCACACACGAGTAGATTAGACACAACAACAGTCTACAACCAATGCAGGGCGCAGTAAGGTCACGAATATCGAAACCCTAGCGAACCCTAACTTCGGCCAACTTCGGGAGTCATCGAATGCAAGGCTCTAAAGCCGATTGCTAGCAAGGTCGCCAACCTTTCTCTTCCATGTCCATCGTCTTGACTTTGCGCCGATTCAAAATTTTGATGGCCACCTTATGGCCGGTCGGGGAATGCTCCGCCACTTTCACTTTCCCAAAAGACCCGATCCCCAGGGTTTTGCCGAGCTTGTAGTTCGGGAGATAATACTCCGCGGCCCCCGTCGGACCCACGGGCCGTCCAGCTGCATCCATCGCTAGTATTCCAATCAACACTAGACCCTCCACCCTAACACTACCGACGTCGCCCGTTCCACTACCTCACGGCACAACAATCAGTCCCGTCATCGTCGTCTCTTCAATGCGAGATCTCTCTCTCGTCCAAATCCATCTTCACCAGGACACTGAATCCGCCACACCCTCACCACCCGCAAACTCATTCACACTAGATCATTCATCCCAACCAGCCGCTTCCTCCACACGCTACCAATCGATTCCAAACGAATTCCACCACAGCAGTACAACGCCATCAATCAATCAATCCATCCCCGCTATCACACCATCTCCACCAATACCGCTCCTTCCTCTCTCGGATCACGACCCGAGAAAAATCAATCGTCAAAACCTAAATCGCTACGAACCGTAGAACGCGAGTTTTCTTGCTCCCCTCGCGCAATAAAACTCGCAAAGCCGCCTCTCATCTCGAGAAGATCCTCTTTTCACCCCAAACCCTACGCTCACTCAATTAGAACCTCTCTCGTTCGCTCGCTCTCTCTCTCTCACCCCAACCGCAACCAAACAGAAAAAAACGTCTTCTCAAGAGGGAATAGCAACCGCGAGCGAGCAACCACAGCATCTATTCGCAAACTTCCACGCGAAAAGCTCCAAAAGGAGCTACTCTCGGTTCTTCCTCCATAGCCAACGGTTTTTCTTCATATCTTGCTCGCTGGTTCACCAAAGTGCAATCCGAAATCGACAGAGTGAAATAGACTGCAATCTGTCCCCGTGAGAGCAATCTGGAGGTGAGCAAGAATCGGAGGGATTGCAAGGAAGCTTGCAAACAACAGAGACGACGGACAAGGAAAGTAGGACGAAGCAGGATTCGCACTCTTCCTTAGGGACGGGAGGGACGGGACGGGACGGGGAGATTGAGGACCGGGTGTGGTGCGGGGAAGGGTATTACAGGGTATCGGTATCGAGAAGATTCCCTGGTGCCCGTCGCTTTAATCATTTTCCGGCTTTGCTTCGGGGTCGAATGTTTTGTTTTTGGCAACTTTTGGGTTGGCCTATTCCCGACCACTATTGACTGCAGGGGTTGTAAAACATTTCAAATTCGGAGGCCCAATTAAAAAATTATGAAATATTGGGGCTTCAATGGAGTCATGGGAAATGAGGGGCCCAAAATCAGCCCACTTTGGGTTACCTTTTTATTTAACCCCTAAAGGACCAAGCTGCGTTTTTTGGCAACATAGCAATTTTGGGCAGCTCACTACAAATGGAGTTTTTATTTTTTTTCTTTGAAAATTTTACACAACATGTGCCCGAGGAGTAGCTTTAAGGCCCAACAATTTTCATACCTTTTGACCTCATGGTTAAAAAGTTATTGCATGATATGTGATTTTCATTGCTCGGCGGGCAGCCCGGGCAGCTCAGAAAACTTCTTTAAATAATTTCAAAAAAAAAAAAAAAAATTTTGAAATTGGTTCTTTAGATTTATATAGAAGTGTGAAGCTTTGAATCATTCAATTTGGATCAATGAGTCAAAAGTTATGAAGAGTTGAAGTTTGTGGGTAGGTATGATTTTGAGAGACTCTATACCTACCCACAAACTTCAACTCTTCATAACTTTTGACTCATTGATCCAAATTGAATGATTCAAAGCTTCACACTTCTATATAAATCTAAAGAACCAATTTCAATTTTTTTTTTTTTTTTTTTGAAATTATTTAAAGAAGTTTTCTGAGCTGCCCGGGCTGCCCGCCGAGCAATGAAAATCACATATCATGCAATAACTTTTTAACCATGAAGTCAAAAGGTATGAAAATTGTTGGGCCTTAAAGCTACTCCTCGGGCACATGTTGTGTAAAATTTTCAAAGAAAAAAAATAAAAACTCCACTCGTAGTGAGCTGCCCAAAATCACTATGTTGCCAAAAAATGCAGTTTTTACATTTAGGGGTTAAATAGATAAATTTTAAAAAAGCAATGCACTTTTGCTTGCATTTGGATTAAAGCTTACATTTGGTTTAAAATAGGTTAATAAGAAGACTTGACCCACTTAGTCTTGCATTTGATATAAAGCTTATTACATTTGGTTTAAAATAGATAAATTAGAAAAATCAATGGCTAGTTTTGACTTCATTTAGTTTAAAGTTTGCATTTGGTTAAAATTGGATAGAGAGAAGAAATCAATCTACTTTTGTTTTCATTTGATTTAATGTAGATATAAATTGATAAACTAGTTTAACTTAGCAACTTGAGTTTCATTATGCTCATGTACGTCATGAATGGTAATTTACTGCTTTCATAAAGGTTTGTTGATTGATCATGTCATACTACCCTACGCTTGGGTCAAATTCATTAAAAAATATTTCAAAATATAATTAAATATGGCATTTAATGAAACTTTTGGAAATTATAATGTGACATAATTGAATAGTATACAAATATTAATGAAAATAATTTGAATCCTCAAAAAAAACCAATGAAAAATTAAAAAAATTAAAAATAAGTCGCAATTATCAAATAAGCCACAAGTATTGCGGTACTACTATGAGGACCTTGTTGCAAAACATCGCAAAAGATTCAGCAACATTAGAAGAGATTTGAGGGCTCTAAGAGCCCGCAAGTTATCTGGCCCTGGGAACAGCCTGGGAGCAGTACTCTGACGTGGCCGAGAGAGTGCCACGTCAGAAAATAATAATAAATTTTTTTTTTAATTTTTTTTTTAATATATATATATATATTTTTTTTTAAATTATTTTTATATTCTAACTGTTCCCAACTGCGGGAACAGCCTACAACGGCCCCTTGCAGCCCTCAAATCTCTTCTAATGAGCCCTAAATACCACAATAAAGCTATAAGGACCCTTTTGCTAAAGGCCGTGAAATATTCCAAATCTTATGAAATGTAATCTAAAAAATTCTAAATCCAATTAATGAAAGGAAATTCAACCAAAAAAGAAATGATTTTGTATAGGATCTAATGAATATGACCACAACGTATAGTATTCTTATGGACTTTATATTGTGATTTTGATTCATAGAATCGAAATTTGTATTAAATATAGTTTAAACATAGAGATGACATTGGATGGTGATGAATTAAAAAATGTCTTGCAAATGAAAATACGTTATTTCCATTCATATTTCAATAGTATTGATAAGAGCAGTTACTTACCACAATATAAGTAAAATACTCAATGGGTGTAAGGCAAGGTTAGTAGGAAGTATTCTAAAAAAATATGCTAAATTTTTTATTAGACAATCATTAGTTTTAGCATACATCAAATTTTGTTTTCTACAAAGATATTTAATATAAATGTACTAATAGGGTTGCAGTTCATGTTTGGTAGTAGTTGTCTTCTTTATACTCTAGCAAAAACAAAAAAACAAAATTTCTAAATACTAATTGATTATCATTATCTAGTCTCTCTACAACAGTGTTAGGTGGATATGAATAAGGATAATATACACTTTTAGGCCCAATAGAATTGTCAGCAACATATAAATTAGGTGGATATGGATAAAGATAATGTACACTTTCAAACTTGATAGAATTATCAACAACATATAAGTTAGGTAGATACAGATAAGGATGATATACACTTCGGGGCCCAATAGAGTTGTCAACACCATATAAGTTAGGTAAACAATTTAACTAGTTGTGACCAACAGCTGGGAGGAAATTGTAGATAAACAATAAAGCCCTGCGTACCCTCCCATAAAAGGTGAATATTTGGAAGGAGTTAGGCAAAGTGGCTAATATGACTTAGAATCTAACAACAAATTGCTCAACAAATAACCCTGGTTGTGACACTAGTGCATTAGTTGACGAGGTTGAAATGCTTGAGAAGGATGTTAAAAATCTACAATGCCATTTCAAGCCTCATTAGTCTTTTCCAATTTCATTAATTTCAATAAATGACATGTATATACTTGATCATGCATAACGCCATTATAATATTTAATTTTAAACAACTTTATATAGATGCCACTATAATTACTTATTTATACTTGATGTGAGCAACTCCTCTACATCTATGAAAGTTATTTTTTTGACTCATTTTACTAGTTATATATTTTTTACATTTAATTAAATTTTACTATAAATATTTTTATATATTTGAATGATTTTTTAGATTAAATACAAGTGCAAAGAAGAAGACAATAGAGCTAGATCCTAGAATATTTTCTCTACTTCATCTATCTAGCATTTTCACTTCAATTTACATCTTTAAATATGTGTTTGAAAATTGATGAGGTATTTTGACACTGAGTTTTTAAATTTTGCCTTGAGAGGTGTATATGTTGTAGTATACAGTTTCTTCTTCTTATTTTTTTGGCACAATTTCTTTTGTGGGTACAAAAGAACCATTAGTATAGTAGTTGTACTATAAAAGATACTTAAGTAAATGGATGCACATAAAGTTTGGTAAAGGTGAAGAACTTTTGTGGTGTTTTTATGAGAGGTGGGTGTATTGATGTTTGTCATCATTCATATTTGTTGACTATAATGTTGGAAACTATAGCTTGTAGGTTTTTGATGTATGGATTTGGAACATTTAATATTGAAATTATTTATTCTAGTTCAATTTAGAAGTTAGAAGGGTTTGTAAGACTATTTCAGTTGGTTGCTCAATATAGTTTAAATATAGACACCATTGTATGGCGATAAAGAAAAAATGTCTTGCAAATGAAAATATCCTATTTTCTTTCATATTTCAATAATATTGACAAGATTAGTTACTACAATATAGGTAAAATATTCACTGCAACAAGTGTACGGCAAGGTCAACAGGAAATATTCTAAAAAAATATTCTAAAAAAGTTATTATACAATTGCTAATTTTGACACACTTTAAATTTTATTTTTTTACGAAGATATTTAATAGAGATGTACTAACTAGATTGTAGTTTATATTTGGTAGTTGTTATCTTCTTCATACTCTAGCAAAAATAAAAATACAAGATATTTAAATAGTAATTAACTGTCATTTTCTACCCCCTCTATAGTAGTGTTAGGTGGATATGGATAGAGATGATATACACTTTTGCTCTTCAAATAGAGTTGTCTACAACATATAAGTTAGTGTTAGGTGGATATGGATAAAGATGATATACACTTTTGGACCTAATAAAGTTGTCAGCGACATATAAATTAGGTGAGTAATTAAACTAGTTGTGACACTAGTGTATTGGTTGATGAAGTTAAGATGCTTGAAGAGAATGTTAAAAATCTACATTATCAACTTGGGCCTAGTCAATCTTCTCGTTTCACTACTTTTAATGAATGTTAATTACTACATATATTTGATCATGCATAATGTCATTATAATAGTTAATTTAAAACAAAGTTTTATAGATATTACTATATATAATTACTTAATAGTATGCCACTTAATAGTATGCCACTTAATAGTATGCCACTTAATATCATTGCCACAGTCAAAATAAAAATAAAAGTAATTTTCTAATTTTCTAATTCAAAAATAACACAAAAAACTATAATTTTGACACTATAATTTCAAATGCCACAAAACAAAGCTCATGCATTACTCTTTGCAAAACGCTTTCCAACGGTGCTAAGAATGTGACCGGGAAACAAACAGTCCATAAACTTAAGATCCAAAAATAACTCAAAAATCCATAACTTTCCCATTGTACATATAAACGCCATGAAACAAAGCCCATGCACCCTTCCTCGCCAAGAGCTTTCTGACATTATCAAGAAGACTAACAAGGGACACACGGTCTAGGAGATCTCACTCTAATAAACAAAACAAAATATATCAAATAAACAAACAATCTAATTTAAGATAAAGATTTAAACTTAAATTATATTTTTCTTATACCTCAATAATTTTGCCTAAAAACATTTTATATATTTGAGGGATTTTTTGATTAAATATGTGTGCAAAGAAGAAGACAATAGAGCGAGTTCCTAAAATTTTATGTCTATTTTTTGTTCCTAGAATTTTTACTTCAATTCTTGTCCTTAAAAAATGTGTGTGTGAAAATTTATGAAGTATTTTGACAACAATTTTATGATTTTTCCTTGTGAGGCAGTGTATATGTTTTAGTGTGTAGTTTCTTCTTCCTATTGTCAGTATTGGTACAATGTCTCTTGAATATACAAAGGAACCATTAATATAGTAGTTGTATTATGTTGAATGGATTCATATAACATTTGGTAGAAGTGAGGAGCTTCATGGTCTTTTTATGAGAGGTGGGTGTATCGATGTTTGTCATCATTTGTATTTATTGACTATTATAGTAGGAGGTGTAACTTGTGGGTTTTTGATGTATGGATTTGGGACATTTAATATTGAAGTTATTTGTTCTAGTTTAGTTTGGAAGTTAGGTGGGATTGTAGGATTATTTTTGTCAATTGGTTGTTTATACATATATAGGATTTATATAGCAAGTGATTCAATTCTTGATTTTTTTTTCTAAGT
This sequence comes from Pseudisothecium myosuroides, assembly GCA_951799445.1. NCBI lineage: Eukaryota > Viridiplantae > Streptophyta > Bryopsida > Hypnales > Lembophyllaceae > Pseudisothecium > Pseudisothecium myosuroides. The sequence continues at coordinate 25,546,805 of OX637292.1, read as the reverse complement.
CTTAGATGAATTGATAGATGCAATTGTATTAGGTTGATAGTATGTTATGATATGTATGACTTCATTTTGAGTAGAATGTAGATTAAACAAAAGTTGTAAAATATGATTGATAAATTACGTCTATATGGTTAATTCTACTAAGACCAATCATTTTCAAAAAAAATTGAAATTAAAAAATAAATTTACTTCTAAAATTTATTATAAATTAGGTGAGTTACTATAAATTTTTAATCAAAATAATGAATGCATATCAAGTGCAAAATGTCAAAAAATTCTCAAACTTTTTAGAGAGTAGAAATTTCTATAAAATCAATAAAATGATAACTATGGTAACATATAATGTTTATAATTTGAAGTAAAGTTTACTTTCTAATAAAGACAATAAATTTTCTCAACATTGTAACCATGATTGTTTCTAGCGAATTTGCAACAACAATAGATCTCTTTATTTTAGTTCATTTTGAGAATTTTAAAGTGAATTAAAGAAACAATATATATATATATATATATATATATATATATATATATATATATATATATATATATATATATATATATATATATATAATATTTATTTTTAATGTGTGATAAAATTCAATCAAAAGTGCCTTCAAGGCCAAAAGAGCTAAGGCAATGACAAATTTGAAAATTTCTTAGACAATATAATACATAATAGAAGTCATATGACACTTTAAAACCCCATGAAAATTTAACATGTCATCCAAATATTAAGTGGATGAATGTCTCACTCATAAGCACTTCTTAAGAAAGGAATGAAATTAATTTATAATTTTTTCATATTTTCAAATTAAAATTTGAAGATCCAATCCATGGCATTGAAGCAGTTAAGATTGGCAACAAGAAAAACAACTAGCCATACTGAAACTTATCATAAATTTGATTTTCAAAGATCAAAATCCAATTAGTTAGCTACTTTAGTTGTATGTTGAGTATTCAAAAATTCACTCAAAATCCATTCAGAATCTTGTTATTAATATTTTATTCATTTATTCATTTATTTATTTATTTATTCTTAAAACATATTTCACTAAATATTTTCACTGAATTAATAGAAATTTTTATAACATTGTGAAGATAGTCTTTAAAGAAATACTAGCCTCAGCCTACATTTGTACCCCAAAAAAGAAAGAAAAAACTATTCTTAGTTTTGCATTGAAACAAATAAATGTTTAGAATGTCAAATGAAATAATTGGATTACATTTCTCCAAGATGAAAATGAGATGCATTTTACGACAAGAGTCATGATAGAGGTAGTGACATTGCATACTTAATATAATAGATTTGAAACCAAAAAAATTTCAACTTGTATTGTAATTTTTAACTGCAAAGAATAAAAAATAAAAAAACTATTTTCCAAATTGTTTTTCCAATCTAAACAAATGACCAGTTTGGAGAAATAAACAAATGCATGAAAAATATGTTTAATTCTCAAGTAGCTAGGCTACCAATATATAATAATGATATATAAATCCAAGTTTAACATACTAATGTGAAAATAGAGAGATAGACACAAAGTCTCATCATTAATCTTTGCAAACATTTCTATCAAAGGTGTTCATCTCATCCTTGGCAATCATTGTCTAATATTTATATGTGTGAACATGTTTTTCCTATATTATTTGCATTACTTAACCACCTTATTAGAGAATTTTCTTGACCTATTTGGCCAAATAATTAGGATTAGGTATCTATATTTGCAATTAGGCTCTAAAATTTTTGGCATTAATATCTTGGCCTCATCAACCTTGAAAATATCATTATTAGAACTCATTACATTCATACATTTTACAAACACATCAAAAAATCACAGTTAGGTATTTATGTCAAAATTAAAAAGTTATATAATTTATAGAATAAATTAAAATGTTGGATTAATAAAAACATATATTTTGTAAAAGGTATTTACTTAAATTTATGCAATTTATGTAGTCTATATTTGAATTTATTATTTATAAATACAAAAGCTAAATTGCCTTTTGATATTTTTAAATTTAAAAAAAAATAGAATTTAATATTTTCTATTGAAAGAAAACAAATTCTTGCAAAGAGCACAAATATTCTATTGACACTTAATTAGTGAAGGAATTAAAATATTTGGTTTAAATTTTAATTTATAAACACTGATTAGTACAGTAGTAGATCCATCTAGATGGATATGATCTATGCATTATATTTTACAACTTTTGTTCAAAGCCTCAATAAAAGTATTTTTTCTAATTTGCATTGTATAATAGATGATCACAATTTCAAAAATTTGGACTATCTGTGGTCCTTATCCCTTAAGCATTCTAGAATCTACATTTCAGATAGTGAAAAGAGTACTCTAGGACAATTTTTTGTTCCAAAATGATGCTTGAATCTTGAAAATAAAACCTTCTTTTATGATAAGTTTGATGAAATCAAGATAAATATGATTTTTGCACAAAATTAAAAATTAAAAATACCAAATTTATATTTTAAAAAAGGATCTATATATTAAAAAAAATGAAAGGTTTAATTTTCTTCTAGTTTTTTTTGCCATTAGTAAAAGCATCGATTGCAGAGACTAGAAAAAAGACTCAAGAGGAAAAAAAACATGACAAACTTGACTAGGTGTAGGTCTCATTGTGGTCATGTTTCTCAAGTCTACTCAACTCATGTTTCTAGTACTAAGGCAGGGACTCCCTAAAGTACTACTTTTCTATCAGATCATAGTTTCTATTACTAGAGTAATCAAATTTTTACATTTTTCTTGTTGGCAACTAAAAGAAGATTTCAGTGCACAAAAAAATGTCTCATTTGGATATTACATGCAAAAGTACTTTGTAATTTGGATATTACATGAAATCTAGGTCAAAGTTTTTTTGGTAGATTTTCTGAAATCATTTCTTTGTGGAGGTAGGATATTGATTAATTAGATGTACATCTTGTGAAGATGGTGCTTTGGGATTAGAGGTGCATTTGGGAATCCCTACCTTAATCCCTAAATGCCCAAGGCACCAAATTTTGGTGTCGGCAATACTTTGAAGTTAAATAAAACCTAACCAAGTTGCTATTTTTAGTAGTTTATATTTTTGTAAAATTCTTTTTGAAGTCTAGCTTTAGCTTCAAAAGTCCGATTATGAAAATGATGGATTATGATTTTTCTACTCAAGATTTTGTGCAAGGGTATCCATTGCAATCTTGACTTTCCGTAGTGTTGAGAGCTCTTGGAAATGAGCCTCAAATACACTAGATCTTGGAGAAAAAATCACATTAGAAATTCATTTGAAAAAATTGTAGAGTAGATTTTGAGAAGCCATAAATTGATTGGGGTTATGCATGTTAGGCCCTTTAACCTCATATTTTTTTGGTGACCAAATTTTTTTATTTGACATGTAAAAAAAGGATTGAAATAATTTCTTAGTTTTAACACCCTCATGTTCAAACAATATAATCTTTCAATTTATAAGTGATATTGTTGTATTTCCTTTTCCTATGTGATCTTTAACATGTCTAGTTTGAATTTGTACGGTTACAATGCAAAAAAATTGATACAACTTATCAAAATGTAGGCTTTTTGTTCAATTTAGAGCAAATTTCAGGAAGCTCAAAACAAGCCTTGAGCATTTAGGGGTTAAGGGACGCATTACACCTAAAAGCTGTTCCATTCTCCTTGAGGCCAATTGCACAAATTTCAGCCTTTTGTCCAAACACAAGTAAGGATTCTAGGTCTCTTAGAAATCGACCCAACCTCTATGTGCAAACCATCCCTTACTATTCATTGCTTGCCCCATCTTGCCAATGCTGAGTTGGTAAGGACGGGAGAGTGAGAACGTACGACCGACAATCCGGGTTGTTTGGTACGTGTTTGATTTGGGACGAGGCCATGAATTCTGAGGTTCGATTGGTGCTGGAGTGGTCCGCGGCCGTTTGTTAGGACAAATGCACGACATGGTGTTGTTGTTGTGGCCGGGCCAAGTCTGTACGTACCTGTGTACTGACACTTAGCAGCTAGGCTACAATATAGTACGTACAATAGTGTGGGCTACAAAATAGTATGTAGTGCGGTTACAAAATAAGTACATAGTGCAAGCTACTGCCGGCACTCCATGGCTGGATCCATGTCCCTTCCTTTTGTAGTTTGTGAAGGGGCTGGATGTTTTTGTTTCGTATATTTATGACATTGGATTTGGAAAATCACTTGTCTACATTATTATTCTAGAGAGATGAAAAAGTATGATCAATTAAATTGGAACACCAGCCAGGAGAGTCTACTGCAGGAACTGAAGCCATCATGTAAGCTACCAACCATTTGAACTAAGGTAGTCTGCTCTTAAAGCGACCATTTAAGAGCTGTTTGCCTTTTGGGGGAAGCTAAACTTCTTGAAACATTTTTTTGATAATTTTCAGAGGAAGAAAAATGGAATTGGCATCTAACCCAAGTTGTTTCATATTTTTTGGACCTTCGTGAAATTAGTTACAAATTTTTGAAGTTGAAACGCAGTGGTCACTAAAACCGACCACCTCCTGAAATGTACATGATTGGTACATTGAAGAAAGCAAAATGTACCTCTGTGTCATGATTGCTTTTAGAGCCCGCTCACTTTTAGAGCACACTACCTTACTCCGTCTTTGCTTCAATGGACTTGTTGTTGGTTGAAAGAGGATGTTAGAGTTGTTTCTAACCCACTTTTTGGATTCTGCATGAATAAATGATAAATTTTCAAACTGCTAAAAATATGTGTACTTAAAATCAACACTATGTTCTCATGCATAGAGGCTTTACTGATTTTAGGCACAAATTTAGATGGTCTTGTTTTACAAACAGGTCATGGTACCTTAACTTCTAAAGTCTCATTATCTCCAAAAATAAATGAATTTTGGGTAGGCTTGTGTAACCTCAATTTTTTATATGATTTTTTGAAACTTTTTTTTAAGATAGAAAAACACAGTAGCTTTAAGGGAGTATAATTTTTATTTCAATCAGTGTCCAAGAGCAAAAGTTATGCTACAATAAGCTCAAAATGGGGGAATAAAAAAATTGGACAAAAAACAAATCCATGAAAGCTTGAATTTTTTTTTAAAAAATTCTCGAAGAGTATATTTTTTTCTACATGGGAAGCTTTGATTCATTCCATTTGGATTAGTGATATGAAAATTACAAAGCTTCTTGTTTTGCAGCAATCACAAAAACTTCTTGAGAAAATAACACATTGGATTTGTTTTTGAACTCTATTTTCAATAAATAAAAGTTCCACAATTTAGGTTAAATATGCTTACTAGAATAATCTCATTGCTGGAATTAGTGTGTTTCAATTCTATTTTGAAGTTGTTGATGATTTAGTTTTTCTTTCAATCTCGTACCTACTTCTAATCAATAAGTTTTTAAAGAATGAAAATCACATTTTAAAATTTTAAAATTTTAAAAAATCCTAGAATTTCAACACAAATTTTCAGCATAAATTTTTTTACTCAAATGCAAAAATTTTGAATTAAGAAGATTCAAAGTTAGATAATCTAGTCATAGAATGTGCTCAAAAACTTGTTTTCTTCAATTAAATCGCAAATATCTTGCAAACTATAGTTTTTGAAAAAAATTTGACACATTTTTATACTAGTCTTGTGCAAGATCTTACGATTAAACATACAATTTATAAAGTTTTCTGCTCTTTCCAACATAAATGATAATTTTGAGTGTTTTTTGATGAAAAAAACATCTTGTAGCCTTAGGGATTCAGTATCACACATGCAATTTTGGTTTAGCACAAATCTCAATATAGATGACAAGTTTTGTATTGACAAGTTTTGTATTTGGAGGATCACTTAGAGTCACTTTGTAGTACATCTTAGATCTAATTGGTCAAGAGTTGAATATTGGGACTTGGGGCTTTACACTACATCTTAAATGCGAAGTCCCACATCACTCCAAAACAACTATTTGGCAACACTTTTTGACAATTTTGGCACCAAGAAAGTGGGAAAAAAAGACTAAATTAAAAATGGTTCAAGTAAAAGTGGAGATCCAACTTGGCCTCTAAGTTCTAACTATTGTTTTGAATTTAAGATTAGAAAAAACAAACATATAAACCATCCTCATTGGTTGAAATTTTGTCAAAAAAATTCTAAGCAACATTGATGCTAAGAGTGTCCAAAAATGAATTTTTGAATTTTTGACCCATTATTGGGCACTTAATTGCTACACCCTCTATCTCAAAATAAGAATAGTGTTTCTTTTGTATTTTACAAAGGAAACATAGGTATTACTATTTTGAGACACAGAGAGTATAATATATTATAGAAGAGACAAGTTGGGACTTTAGCCTTCACACTATAAAGTCCCAATTGTGGGATTTGGGACTTCACAATATGAAGGCCAAAGTCCCAACTTTGAATCCTAACTTGTCTCTCGTATAATATATTATAGCAATTAAGTATCCCAAAATGGATCAAAAATTCAAAACCTCCTTTTGGAGGCACTTAAATTAGCTTCAAATCTACTCTAGACAAATTTAGGCAAAATTTCAACCAATGAAGAAGGTAAATATGGTGTTTTTCTCCTAATTTTATATTTATGTAGTTGGAAGTTAGAGTCCAAGTTGAATCTCCACTTTTCCATCCAATTTGGCCAAAGTTCCACTTTCTTGGTGCCCAAACTCCAAAAAGTGTTGTTGTGTAGGTATTTTGGAGAAATGTGGGATTTGAAATTTGGAATGTAATGTAAATCTCCATACTAGTAGAATCATAGTCCTAGTAGCTTCAGAGGATTTTTGGACCTTTGGAAGCCTGCGAGTTCCCGGACTGTGAGAACTCTGGGACCGCAGCCAAATCATCAGTCTGACATGGCCAAGAGACTGCTACGTCAAATATTAATAATTAATTAATTTTTAAATATTTATTTTGAAAAAAATATTGTTTTTATATTTTTAAATATTTTTAAATATTATATATATATATACATATATATATTTAAATTTTTTTTAAATTTTTTTTATTTATTTTGACAGTAGAGGGCTGGTTCCCAACAACAGGAACAGCCTTGAAACAATCTTCCAGAGGCTCAAATCTCCTCTAATGACTTGAGAAACGGCCACACAAATGACCAAAGTTTGGTCTTGATACCTCGGTTGTTCTTAGTCAAGTTTGTCACATGTCAAAACTATTTATTAATTAGAAATTTATTGAAATTTTACCTCATTGATTTACATTCAAACAAAAAATGGTTCAATTTTTTACAACAAATTAAATCCTACATTTAAGTCTCTATATACATTAGCATGTATTAAACCAAGTGGTATATGTATGTGATGTACATATACAAGACTTTGGAGCCAAGTTCCTGGCCTATAGGATTCAAATCCATGCCGTCATCATGAGAGGTGGCCATTCCTTGCCATTGGCGTATTAGGTCCCCTCACTTCTTGCATGCATAAAAATATGAAAAATTATTATTTGAAATAAGCCTCCTATAGGTCATTTTAGCTCTGAATTAGATTTGTCATATCAATCTTAAAGATGTAGGAGTCATGCAAGCTATAAAGAACTGAATATATTTGAGTAAAGTAAGCCTTTTGACAATAAGAGCAAAGCAAGTCAACAAATTTTGGTTCACCTTGCCCTAAGAGAAAAGTGACCTTGACAATTTGCCAATAGTGAGGCCAAAGTTGCATTGTAGTTCTATATATGATAAGGTGAAAACACCCAAAAACCACAAAATAAGCAATTTAACATAGTTAAAGGCAATTTTAAGAAAAAAAACATTTTGGTAGTATTAGCAATTGAAAATCATGAATTTAAAATAAATATTATACTTTTAAAATAAAACATGTAATTAATATTAATTTTTAAAGTGGAACTCCCTAGGCCACTGAAACCGGCATATAGTTTGGTCATAATACCAAAATTTTGAAAATCAACATTCAATCAATGGCAGTTAAGTATGGCAATGTTTTAATTGCACTTTGGGGGACACTTTCAATAAAAGTCTACTTGTAAAAAATGGATAGACGAACAATTTTGGGTGTTTTCACATTATTAAAAGAAAAGATAAAACAAAGACTAAGTTGAACCTTATGACAAGGATAATTGTAGCTTCTTGCTAGGATTTGAGACTCAAAGTTATCAAAACTACATACTACCAAATGTCAAGAAGAACTTCATATACTCAATAAAGTCATTGAGTCTCCTATTCACAACAAAATGGATTCTCTGCAAAGTGTAAATAATTGTAGAGATCAAATTAGCTTGAAATGAAATTCATCCACTTACTAAGTCATCTATTGCTCCAACTCTAATTTTAAGGTTTGATCTTTAAGGCGTATAATTCTAGTAGTGTCAAGTACCAATCTTAAGCTCTTTAATTAATAATCAAATTTTGATAATTCAGTGGGACTTGGGACATAATGTGAATTGGTTTTCAACTTGCGTGGATTAATTTCAATACTACACCACTCAATACTTTGGTACTCAATTCATATATTTTGTATTTCATTCATAGAATAGACTTCAGAAGCCAAGTGCACAAGGTAAGAAATTGTATAATTGGCATAAAAGGACCATTTGTATAATTTCACAAAGGAAATTTTAAGTTCTTGTGATCCCTAAAAAGTAAAAAAGAAGATTATTTTTTTCTTAAATTATTATTTTTATTTTTATTCTTCTTTTCTGACATTCACATATTTTGAAAACTGAAAAAATCTCTTTGTGACTACATTAAAAATTAGGTCAATTTGTAAATTAGTGCCTCCTCGTTCTACATTTTTATATGAAGTAATTTCATTTATTATAAATGAAATATTAATATGGCTTCATATACTCTATGTTGCTCAAATGTATCCCGTAGCAAAACATAGTAATTGATTTGGACAAAAACTACATTTCAAATTATTTATATATTCAAACACTTCAAGGTATGTCCATTGGAAGTTGCCTTATAAAAGAAAAGGAACAAATAGGAAATAGGAAACAAATACAATTTTTTTTATAGGCTTGATAAGTTGACAAGAGGATGATTGGTTGGTCCCAAGTTTTTTATTTCATATATTTTGGGTAGTGCAAAGAGTGATCTTCATTGGGGAGTGAACTATTTTTACTTCACTTGAGTTTATCCAAGTGAAAAGTTCAAAATTCACATGCATAATCAACAAAGGATCACTAAGATTCAAATCACACCATGTCATAAAGATTCAAATCAATAATGGCTTTAAATCCCCTATAGTTTTTTTGCACTATAGAATTTGAAATTTAACCTTTAAGAATTGGGAGGGGGTAGATATTGAATAGTTTTGGGAAAATAATTTATAAAATGAGTAAAATCTAGACATCATATCTTCATTTTAGCAAGTTTTCATTTCCTTCCCATTCCTTCATGAACTCATTCACAACCTTACACAATATCCATCAAGTACCAAGTGACCAAGCTAGTTGCATTATTGAAAAACAAACAAACAAATGTATTTTCAATACACTTGGATGTAATTCATCTATCTCTTGTAGCTTCGGCAATAAGCCCTTGAAAACATTCATAATCCAATTAGTAAATGTTGACGCTTGGTGATTAAATCTATACAATAGAAAATTGAATTGAAAATTCAGGACAAGTATTCCAAAAAATTAAACTGGAAGATAAAAAACAAAGATAATATATTGTTATGGAATCTAATCTCACTTCATTGTGGATGAAAATTGTGTACAAAAAAAATTCAAATTTGATCTATCATAGACACATTGGTAATTTCTAGATTTCATTTTGACAATCCAACACTTAACTTAAAGGTAAATCAGCCTATGAAAGACAAAAGGCCCATGATAGACACCTAGGGAATGATCCATTAACTCCTAAAGTTCCATGACTATGTTTTCACTGAAAACACTCAAAAACTGCCATTTTTAGTACAAGTACCAAATTTTGGAAAAAAAACTTTTTTGACACATGTAACCGTTGGATCTTATAGTAAACTAGTTTTAGAAGATGTGGAAAAAATTTAAGAATTTTCCACCATGCGGATTGGAAGATAGTAGCATTTGAATTGGCAAAAATCCTTTTTTTGTTCCTGCGAAAAACAGGGCAGCTGCACTTCACAAGGTCACATTTGTATGAAAAAATGTCCAAAATGGTGGTGTTTCTTTGAATTATTTTTCCTAAACAAGTTGGCTACATGCTTAAAATTTTTCAAATCATTTGAAATTGTACAACATATACAAAAAAAAATAGTAATTAGAAAGAAGTAGAGATTGATCCAAAATACTAAACTGTTAAGAATTTAATTATGGAATTGAAAAATGTCAATCCCAATGGTTGTAATGTTGTAATAAACAACCTAAATCCTATGATTTTTTTTTTTTCAAAAAATATTAGAAATTGAGTTAAATAAACAACTTGAAAGTTTATTTCAGAGTAGAAAATCCGTAACTGCCCGCAAACTAAAAAACCTCATAACTTTTTACTCATTGGTCGAAATGGAATGATTTAAAGCTTTCCACGTATATATAACTCTAGAAAACCAATTTCAAATTTTTATTTTTGAAAAAAGTGATTTTTTCAGATCTGCCCAGACTGCCCGCCCGGTGAAAAAAGTAACATATTTGGCCATAACTTTTGACTCCTATTTCGAAATGTCATGAAACTTAGTGCTTATGAAAGATATTCCTCGTCCCCACCTTCTATTAAAATTTCAGCTTAAAATATGAAAATCTCTAGTCACACATACCTGCCCAAAATCGCTATGTTGCTAAAAATAGCAGGTTGGTCTTTCAAGGGTTAACCCCTAAAAAACCAAGGCCTTTTTTTTGGCCAAAAAACAATCAAAACTGCCATATCTATAGCTAAGAGGTAAAAAAAATTGAATTTTTTTTTCATATCTAACAATAGGATCTACACCTATCTAGTATGAGAGTGTGTGTAAAAAATTTCAGAATTTTTGACCGCATAGATTGCAAGATATCTGCGTTTAAAGTGAAAAAAACAAGTTTTTCAACACATTGCGGGACTTGATTTTTTGACTTTGAACATTTTTAACTTAAAATTTTTGCACTATAGAGTTTTGAGCTTTAAATCTTTATAGTAGAGAATTGAGTTGAGAATCTAGGAAAAAAAAATTCAAAAAAACTTAATTATCATTCTTAAAAAAATTGTTAAGTAGAAGTAGGTACAAGATAGAAGGAAAATCTAAAATATTCATATATTTTAGATGGAATCAAAATGCACTAATGTCCTAGTGGTGAGATTTTTTTAACAAGTAAACTAAACAATGAAAAAAAAATTGAAAAATTTGAAAAATTTGAAAAATTGCATTCAGAAATGAATCCTACAAGTTATTTTTTTCAAAAAGATGCTCTAACTGCCCGAAATACAAGAATGTCTATAACTTTCGTATAACATATCCAAATGAAATGAATCAAAGCTTTCCAGATAGACAAAAATATAATCTATGAGAAAAAAATATTAAAAAAGATAAATAAAGTTTTTGTCCATTTTTTTTGCTGCCCGGGCTGCCCGCCGTCCCCTCTTTTGAACTTATTTGGTCATAACTTTTGTTCCTAGGCACCGATTGTGAAAAAAAATTATATTCCCACAAAGCTTATCAGTTTTTCTATCTACAAAAAAAGTTTTAAAAAATCACCACAAAATTTCAGATCGTAGGTACTTGCCCGAAAACGCATTTGTCCCCCGAACGGACAACGGTCCTTTAGGGGTTAAAGTCTTGTATCAACCTTTGACATATTTTTTTCAATAGATGAGATTTGGGCTACATGAAGTTGAATTAGTAACCATAATCAATGTCTTGGATGATGGTGATGGAATGATTAGTTACTGCAATAGGAATTTACACTTTTTGAGTGTAAATTTTTCACAGAAAGTGACTTTTTTAGGCCTTTCTGTGGTGGCCATGTTAGGAAATATTGCCATTGTTTTAGGTGAACAAGATGACCACTTAAAATACACTTTTTGTTAGTGTTGGTGTAGTCTAGAGATTCTCTCACGCCAAGTGGGCCGAGCATTTCAAAAATTTATAACAAATTCATACTTTGTTAGAAAAATAAAAATTCAATTACTCTCCCGATTTTTCATTATGTGAAATTTTTCACACATTCCCCCCACACTTGTGCTAACATCACATACACCAGACATCAATACCGAGGTAATTTGGGTACCACACATGCTGATTCCTTGAGAGTGATGCTTATGTCAAATTTGAATACATGCAATACTTACTGCTTTGTACCAAGCATATGTTGGATTCAAGCAATCTTTAGTACTTTTCGAATTATTCATTACTTGCCGCACACGTTTCCTCCAAACACCAGGTTCAAAATGTGTGGTCCAATCAAGTCAAATAAGGAGACTTGAAAATAAAATTAGAGGCCCCATCTCCAGTTGTAATGAGGAAATACTTTTACCAATCTACCAAGTGATGATTTTTTTTGACTTCAAACCTTGGCAATTGGCACTCAGTTTGTATAAGCAGACGAACTGTAAAATTGGGTCATACATTTGAACCTCTCTAAAGTAGTAATAGGACTGGGATTGAGCTGACTATATTACACTAAAGAGGTTATTACATTAGGGAGGGTCATTGCATGAATGACGTTTGTGTGCAGCCCAAGCTGAGATCGGGAAATCAATATTATTTTTTAGAAAGGTTATTACTTTAGAGAGTACTACTTTAGAGAGGTTCTACTTGCATGACGTTAAACCGTGCCATCCAAGGTGAGTCCTGCGGGGTGAATTCGAGGTAAATGTAAAAAGAAGCCTTCTATTTTGTGCCGTGCCTAGGATATGTAGACCTCTCTTTGCTAATTTGGGGTCTCTGAATGCAAATATGAATTCAGAATTCAGAATTTTTTTTTTTTGGCAAATAAAAAACTCCTGCATTTTCCATGTGGTAAATTTGGCCCACAGGGCCTACTTTGGATGGCATGATTTAACTTCCTCCGTTCTACTCTATCAATACACAATTTTTTAGGGTCTGCTATTGATATCCTGTCCATAACCACCATTTATTGGGTCTTAATTGGGTTAAACTGTAGCCACCCATGACGGATTTCAAAAAAATTGTCCCATACACTTGTCCTCCAAGGCTTTCTACTATGACCCTGAAAACAGTTCCTGGACGATGTTTCCAAGGCTTTTGCCTTCTTGTCCAGTGGCATCCCATGATTCCAAATAGGGCTGAAATTTTGACAACTCTTGCCTGGACAAGTGTAAAGAGCCTCATTTTAAAATGTTATGAAAGTCCCGGGATTGAAAAGGGCCAGACAGCCATTAAGGCAAAGGTGAAAGACAGAAGTACAAATGCATGGCATAAAACATGTGTTTCGTTACAAAGCACCCAGTGTGTCTTTTTTGGTTTTCGGAACCAACAGTTTCTGTCACTTCTGTGGCCTTTCTTTCAAGAAGGTTCTGAGTTTTTCTGGGTCCTTCATTTTTGGGGGCTTGAATTGAGCAGAAGGCGGCCAATTTTGAGTAAGTTATGCACATGACATTCAGTAGCATGCACTGCCTTGGCTCCACAATAGATGTTGTGGAGGCAGTGCATGCTACTGAATGTGTACCCAAGAGTACATCATCAGTAGCTAAGTGGACAAGTGGAGGCTCAATGTGATGAGCAAGGTGCATGAAGGATAGACTATGAGAATGAAGGCTACTTAATGTTATGAGGATGCACTTTTAAGTAAGTATGCAATTTTAGTATTTGCTGGCGCTGCACGACAATGAAATGGGGGTTTTGGAAACATTGTGGCAGCAACTGAATGTGCAGGGTCATGATTACAGTTTGGCATTTTAAAACACATTTATACACTTTTTTTTCCATGACAATGAAATGAGGTTTTGGAGACATTGTGGCAGCAAGGGAATGTGCAGGGTCATGATTACAGTTTGGCATTTTAAAACACATTTATACACTTTTTTTTTCCACTGGCTTGAAGCTGTCCACTTTTCTTTGACGTAATTGGCCATTAAATTGCCTAAAAAAACCAACACTGAAAGCACCTCAATACTTGATTTGTCAACAATTGTGGAAAACTGTGCGCAGTACTCCCGGCTGTTCCTGACTTCCTGTAAGATCTGTACAGCTTAATGTCTACCTCACGATTTTCATATCTACTTTACCGAGATTTGTAACAGCAACCATTCAGCAGTGGTACACACGTGTTCGACATTGCAAATTGAATAATTCAACATGTACAAAGAGGAACTGACAGCCCACCAGCTAAGCTTAAGCGTTTCATCACTCACATTCAGAATATTCACAGCCCTCGGGGTTGCGTAGGCGAAGAGCCGAAGACATATTAAGCCTGAAACTTAGAGTAGAGTTTACAGTGTGTACGTATGGATTCACCACCGGCATGAAGAGCATTGCTACCTCAAGATCATGGACAACACAAGCATCCAAGCACACTTGCAACATTGGATGATAGATCGACGATTCTCTGTTTCTGTATGAGCATTTAGAGATGGTGCAGTCCAAGGTTGGAACAAAAAATGACAAAATGCTCCATAAGCAACGGACAAAAAGTCATGGGGAGAAGAAAACTCTTTCGAAGGTAAGTCCCTCCGTTCATTTCGAAATCCAAAAGCGTAAGCGCATACATCAGACCCAGATTGAAAGCTCATGGTTTGGGCCAATAATCTCTAGACAACAATGACCTCCAAGATCAGGAGAGGAAATCCCAACCCACTCTAGTTCATCTGTCGGACAAGCTTGTTCAACTTGGCCTCTCTGTTGCCAGCGTCACCATGCTCCACGTAGTGATTCCTCTTCTTTGTGAGACCACCAAGAGGAGCACTCAGCTTGAAGGGCCACAGGAAGTTGTTGGCCTCCTTGAAATGAGGGCCGACAGTGTAAATCTCGTGAATAAGATCCTCAATACAGATGATGCCATACTTTCCAAGTGCCTGCTCAATGATGCTGTTGTCCGTCAAGGGGGTTCGGCACTTGTCCTGCTTGCCGTAACCACGCTTGTAAATCAACTCCCTGACACTCTTCAAGTTGGGGTATCTGTTACAACGAATAGAACACCAGTTAGTTCCACATAGTGAAACTCAAACAACGCAACTCCTTGACATCAGTGAAAGAACTCTCACAAACAAATTCATAAATCGACAAAATAAAAAACCCTGAAGAGAATTATATAACTTACCCATAAGTAACATAAGGCTCAACCCTGCGCAACATATTCACGGTAGCCTTGTTCACCTTCATGAACACTCCGTTGAAGATTTGTCTCAGCCTCAACAGCTGCATGATCGTCCTGACCTTGGGGTGCATGTCGTTGACACTGAATCAAAAGTAACAGATGTCAGTAAACCTGTGACGGAGTCTTCATGAAGGTCAATCATTAGAGTAAGTAGTCACTTAATAAGCAACAGAGGAAATTATCACAAAATAATCTGCCAGAAATTCTAAGGGAACTGTACATGTTGTCGCTTAAATGATCACACTTTCAGAAGGCGGGATCACTCAAAACGGAGTGCGTTCCACAAGCATGCCCAAGTAAATCTAAATAATCTAAGTAAAAGCTCATCGCCGAATATTCAGAGCAAGTACATTGAAATTAGGGCACAGATTTAGAAAATCTATCAATCGAAAATTTGCACAACCCTCAAAACCATTCTTGGACTTAACCTAAGTTGAGCAGTAATTTATCTAGATGTGACTAAAAGATCACACACTACTGACACAGAAAATTTGCACAACCCTCAAAACCATTCTTGGACTTAACCTAAGTTGAGCAGTAATTTATCTACATGTGACTAAAAGATCACACATTACTGACACAGAAATATGGCTGTCGGAAATTAGCTCAGTTTTGAGAGATCCTGCCATGGCAATTAGAAATACAATACAAGTACACATAACGAGAATTCCTACCCCCGGATCCGGATGACGAACATAAGCTTCGGCTCTGGCTCGACATAGAAACCACCCTTGAGCTTAGCCTCTCTCTTCAAATTGATCAATTCAGCATCCTGCAAAATTTCGGATACAGCACAATGAAAGAACACAAGATGAGTGATGAGTTGATTAGGAGTTTGGAATCATGTGAAATATATATTCTGTGCCAAAATGAACAAATAAGACGGACACAATGGAAGAAAAAAATGCACACACACATCGCTGTGCGCAAAATACTAGTTACCAAAGGACGAAAATTAGTCAAGATGTCAAAGCTGACGTAAAATAAACTAGAAAATCAATTAGACCGCCCATGGATCACCCATAATCGAAACCCTAAAACATCCAGATCCCTAGGCAGTCGTAGGTTTCAAACGTTGGAACACCAGACACGTTGCACTCAACTTCAAAACCCTAAATGAGTAACCTCTAGAACCCAATTAGGTAGCATTATCTCATATCGAATATTAAACCCTAAACCTCAAATAGGTAAAAACGACTCATATCAAATTCTTTCCCTCCAGATAGAAAAACCAGCCAAGCATCCTTAGATGGCTTGATTTTCCGGAAGCAGAAAAGCATACTCAAAAGCCCCTGCGATCGAGACCCACCAGAAAACTAAAAACTAACTTGGTTTTAAACCCTAAAACTCAACATCGTCCGCTCCGGCGCAAGGACTTATTCGCAGGCACAAAGAATCATGGTAGCTCAGGAGAAACACAGCGTGTATTCTACGGGGAGAGAATGCAACAAGTATACATTTCCGCAGGTCATGTCACCTGAGCAGCATTTATCCCGAATCATCTGCAAATCCCATTTTCATAATCAAGACCATTAACAAAGCACTGACCTGCTTCTTATACTCCTCCTCGTACTGATGGGCGCGCTTGAAGATGAGAGTGCGGTTCTTGGCGTTGCGTGACTTGGCCGCGACGAGCTCCGCAGACTTGGCGGCCGCCCACTGCTCGTCTCTCTTGCGCTTCTTGAGGAGAGTCTCGGGCACGACGGCCGGGGCTGCCTCCGCAGCACTCATGGTGTTTGCTAAGGGGAGGTAAACAAGCAAACAGGCACGACGAGCCTACAAGCTGAGGCGAGCGAAGGGCTGCGAAAAGGGTGTGATCAAGGAGAAGCATTTGCCTTACCATGCTTGGCGAGCCCCAAACCCTAATTCTGCATCCTAGGGCTGCGATTGTGGGACGCGATCGACGGCCTCGATAGCCTCACCTGTGGGATCGTCGATGTGCTCATCAATGGGAACGCGTGCCCGACTTGGTTCTTCTGTATCGGAATACTCTTTGCCATACATCTTAGATTCTTGCTACTTTCTAGATTTTGAAAAGTGAAATGTGTCTCATTTGAAATCTAACTTATGGTTGGGATAATGTAAACCTTAGATCTAGCATGTGCATAATTTTATTATTGTAATCTTATTTAGGAATTTGTGCATTAAAATAACCTTTCAAATCCTAATAAAACAAAAATAAAAGAGCTTCATTTTAATTTTGCAAAGCATGTGGTTTGCTTATTGATTAACCCTTAAAGTTCTATGACTATGTTTTCACCGAAACACTTCAAAACTGCCATTTCTAATACAAGTACCAAACTTTGGAAAAAAACACATTTTTGGACACATGTAACTGTAGGATCTTGTAGTATGCTGGTTTTAGGAGATGTGGAAAAAAATTTAGAATTTTCCACTGTATAGATTGCAAGATATTGGTGTTTGAATTGACAAAGCCCCTTTTTTTGGCCCTGCGAAAACCCGAGCACTTGCACTTTACAAGGTCACATTTATATGAAAAAATGTCTAAACTGGTGGTTACTTTTTGGATTCATTCTTCAAGGCAAGTTGTCTACATGCTTGAAAAATTTCAAATCATTTGGAATTGTACAACATATAGGAAAAAAATAGTAAGTAAAAAGAAATAGATAATGATTCAAAATACTAAATTGTTAAGAATTTAATTATGAAATTGTCAGTCCCAATGGTTTCAATTTTGTAATAAACTATCTACATCCAATAATTCTAATTTTTTCAAAAAATATTGAAAATTGAGTTAAATAAACAACTTCAAAGTTTATTTTAGAGCTCGTTTTAGAGTAGAGAATCTATAATTGCCCGCAAACTAAAAGTCCTCATAACTTTTGACTCATTGATTGAAATGGAATGATTCAAAGCTTCACACTTATATGTAAATCTAGAAAACCAGTTTCAAATTTTTATTTTTCAAAAAAAATGATTTTTTAAAATTTGCCCGGACTACCCATTTATAGAGAAAGTAACATATTAGGCCATAACTTTTGGCTCATATTTCCAAATGGTCATGAAATTTAGTGCTCATGAAAGATATTCCTTGTCCACACCTTCTATTAAAATTTCAGCCTAAAATATGCAAATCCTCATTTACACCAACCTATCCAAAATTTCTATGTTGCCAAAAAACGCATGATGGTTCTTTAGGGGTTAAATGAACATACTAATTACAATTGCCACAAGGTAGGTGCATCTGGATGCAACGAATTTGTTGAATCTTGTATTGAGAGGTGGAATAGAAGGTGGAGTACAAATCATGAATTTGTTAGAACACCAACAACGTGGTGGCTTAATGCATACAACAACAAAAGGCTTGCAATAGGTTAATATTGATACAACAATTTTTTTGAATATATTTCCATTACATGTAGTCTAATGTGTGTATATAATGAAGCACAATTAAAAGGGCATCGTGATGTCCAAGTGCTTCAGAAAACTATGTCATTGTAGACATTTGCGGTATGGAATTGAATACTATGGTTCATAAAGGCTTATAGTAAGTGCTTAATGAGGCATCCCTATATGTACCATTGAAATACAAATTGATTCAACCACCATTTAGGAAATAGCTACATTTCTATTGCATTAAAATGAAAATCACAAACATTGAGCAGTATAATGTTAGAGCAAGAAGTACTCAAACAAACATAATTTCCAAAACCATAGCTAAAAATAAAAACAACAGTGAAGAAGGATCTTGAAATATAACTTAAATGTTAGAAAAACATAGAACCATTCTTACAATACATAGGGTCTAATGGAAGAATTTTGTTGCAAATTTGTAGAAAAAATAATGTTTTAATCATGATCATCATATGCTTCAATTGCTTGTTGTCAATGGTTATTGCTATGGACAAATAAGGTGCAAATTGATCATACCAAATTTGATAAAATTAGACTAAACCATACTCCGTATATTACAACATGATGGAGCTTCACCACACTTATTAAAGTTACAAATGGTACATTAACCACCCTTCAAAGAGTGGTTGATTCATCATGTGATGATCCTCACACAAATCATTCTAAACTAAGTTTGATTCAATGACTAGATTTGAATTCATACAATCTGAATATAGACTAACTTATAAGACGCCTTCCTATGTTTTTTCCAATGGAATTCTGTAGGTGTAATGACGGATTCCATGGCCTATACTAGCTTACACCAGCAGGACATTCCTGTGATGCACAGAGAGCGAAAACAATTAACCTGAATTTAAAAATCTATCAATGCCCTGTAAAACTAACAATTAACAAGCTCATCAAAAACCACCAAGCATCCGGACTTTTCTCATGACATAGATCAAGCAACTATGCTACAAAGAGGCTCTGTCCTCTCGTGCAGCTACAAAGCTACAGGAGGCTCTTAAATGGTGAAACTGCACCGTTGATGTAGCGTATTTTCAGGTTAAAGATTAGTATTAAGTTTCTGGGTAGCAGAAAACTCTGTACATATGAACCTAATTCAAACCTTCTTAGCTGTAGAATGTAGCTTGTGTTGATGCAATTGGCTTCCTCCCATTAGGTCCAGAGTCGATAAATAACAAAGGGGCTATGTTGTAGCAATGTTATTGCAATTGATTGTGTGGATTCTAGCTAGGCAGCATGGGCTGACTGCCTCATATGACGCGCGTATCTGATATCTGACAAGTTGAGAGAACCCGAATGGTCATAATCCAGAGCTTGAAACTCCTTCAAAACATCCTGCAGGTCATCTTCGTCGATCTTGCCCACCTCCTTCAGCTTGTAAATCGCAAACTCTGCAGCGCTGGACAATCATACACAAGTTCCCAAATGAAATCAGCAAGGAAAGATTCAACAACAATGGGTGATGGCCTTTTGAATGCCACCTACAAAGAGTTTTCATAGCCATCTAAGTGTGAAAATGAGAGTATCTATCAATGCACATACTTCTCCTATTTCGCATGGACACTGGAATCTAGCAGCACTAGAACAAGAAAGTATGAAGTTAATTAGAGAACCGATATACAGGAACAGAGGTATCCAAAGCTATTAAAGGTAGAAGATCCCAATTTGCATCACAGTAAGCACTTTAACACATGCAGAAGTGTGATTGTTGGGAGATGTATAGAGCTGTGAAGAGATCTTTGGTTACAAGCTAAACCTATTGAGATCGAATTTTCAGTACTATGTATGAAATTCTTATGTAATTTCAAAGTGGGATGCTGTAGACCACTAGAATTTGGCAGTAGAGAACCCCTTTTCCATTCACAGATCAATGGTTATAGACATTTAGGCCAATCATGCTTTACACTACTTGCAAATTAGTTCAATCAAGTGACTATGAATAAGTGTGTTTGCTGTTGTGATAGCAGGGGTCAGCATAAGAGATTGAATTAGGTTTCTGATGGTTTTTAGTATACCCTAATGAACCTTTACCTTATTCAGAAGATGAGAGGGACAGACAGAGAACTGATTCGAAAGGAACGATAGCTCCCAAGTTTTCAAGGTTTAGGGCTTTGGCTAAATTTTTTATACCTGACAGCACCGTCATGATTAAGGTCAGCAGCTTCCAAATCCGATGTCGTGGTGGGCCGGCTCAACGCCCAGACCGCAATCTGCCTCTGCCTCTCCTCCGTCCGACTCTCCGCCAAAAACAAAAAGAATTGCGCAACACACACAGTACTCGAGAGAATCCAGAACACCGCAAACAGTCTCCCCGCTTTCGTCGTGAAGGTCTCATCGCCATAGCCAAGCGTAGTAACCGTAACACAGACACAATAAAATGCATTAATGAAGTTGAATCCTTCGCAAAACATGAGCACCAACACTCCTGCAACGAACAAAACCAGCACCATAGCCCCGGAGACCGCCACCTTCCACTTCGCAGCCACCACGTCCTCATCTTCCCCAATATCACCAGATATATGCCGATGAAACTTTTTAACTAGCATTGTCTCTTGCTTCTTCACGAGGTAATTCGCCGCACCAGCAACAAGAACTCCCACGAGACCGAACCCTACGAAGACGAAGGCACACGTGAAAAGCTTGGCTCCAACTCCCCGGGGAACCAAATCGCCGTAGCCCACAGTCGTCATGGTCACGATGGCGAAGTACATGGCGTCCACGAGAGTCGTGGTTGTAGCGCCGTGGAGTTCATCCTGTAACAAGGAGAAGCATATGATTCCTACCAACAGGTAAAGTGCAAGCCCGATTAGGGCTTTCACGAGAGTCGTCGTTCCTGCACTCTTCTGCTCGAATTGAGGTGACAACGGCACGGATTTTCCTGATTGCGCCAGGTCCTTCGCTTGAGAACTCGGACTCCGCAATCGCCATAATGCCCTCGCAACTCTGCCAATCGGTTCAGGGAAATCAGTTTCTACGCCCATTGCATTCCATACCTGATTTTTTCCTATTGTAATCATAGCCAAATTTCTTTTCACAACATGAAGAATACTACACAATAACCTTGACTTCTACCAAATCTTAGTGCAGTGTTTGAAAGGGTAGCATATATAGCTACATTGGGAATTTGTAAAAAGATTCCCGGTGCTGAGTGTAGCGGAAATACAGGTAGCAAATGTGCGAGAGCGAGTTCATCATAAAATGAAAACCCTAAATGGGAAGAGAGGAGGAACCCCAAATCGATCTTTTCAGGGAGTGAGTGCGAGCTAATCAATTTGCTTGCATTTCACATGTGATTCTTTTCCAGGGTAACTATCGCTAGATTTCTCTCTAAAAAAATTTGGAATACTGCACAATAACCTCGATTTCTACCAAATCTCACTGTAGTGCTTGAAGGGTAGCAAATATAGCCACATCGGGAACTTCAAAGAAGGAATCCCCTGCGCTGAGGGTAGCGGAAACGCAGGTAGCAAGATTTTCGCAGGAGAGAGCGGACACAAACATGTGAAAAGCGAGTTCATCATACCATTAAAACCCCAAAAGAAAAGACTGGAATCCATCTTGTCAGTCAATGAATACGAGCTGCTCATGTCCCATGAATTTCACACATGATTCTTTCCCAAGGTAATCATCGACAGATTTTTTTCCAAACCAAACTACACCAAAACCTCGATTCCTACCAAACCTTACTGCAGTTTTGGAAAGCGAAGCAAATATAGCTACATCTCGGATCTGCCAAAAGAATCCCTGATGCTGAGAGTTGCGCAAAGGTGGGTACCAAGATTGTGACATGAATGTGCGAGATTGAAGACACAAATGTGTAACAGCGACTTCCTAATGGAATCCCGACCCCTAAAAGAGAAAGAGCGTTCGAACCTGGAATCGCTCTTATCACGGAGCTGAGAGAACCCCTGATGCTCAAAGTTGCGCAAATGTGGGTACCAAAATTTTGACATGAATGTGCGAGATTGAGGACACAAATGTGTAACAGCGACTTCCTAATGGAATCCCGACCCCTAAAAGAGAAAGAGCGTTCGAACCTGGAATCGCTCTTATCACGGAGCTGAGAGAACCCCTGATGCTCAAAGTTGCGCAAATGTGGGTACCAAAATTTTGACATGAATGTGCGAGATTGAGGACACAAATGTGTAACAGCGACTTCCTAATGGAATCCCGACCCCTAAAAGAGAAAGAGCGTTCGAACCTGGAATCGCTCTTATCACGGAGCTGAGAGAACCCCTGATGCTCAAAGTTGCGCAAATGTGGGTACCAAAATTTTGACATGAATGTGCGAGATTGAGGACACAAATGTGTAACAGCGACTTCCTAATGGAGTCCCAACCCCTAAAAGAGAAGAGCGTTCGAACCTGGAATCGCTCTTATCACGGAGCTAAGAGAATCCCTGATGGTGAGAGTTGCGCAAAGGTCGGTACCAAGATTTTGACATGAATGTGCGAGATTGAAGACACAAATGTGTAACAGCGACTTCCTAATGGAATCCCAACCCCTAAAAGAGAAAGAGCGTTCGAACCTGGAATCGCTCTTATCACGGAGCTGAGAGAATCCCTGATGCTAGGAGTTGCGCAAAAGTGGGTACCAAGATTTTGACATGAATGTGCGAGATTGGAGATACAAATGTGTAACAGCGACTTCCTAATGGAATCCCAACCCCTAAAAAAGAAGAGCGTTCGAACCTGGAATCGCTCTTATCAGGGAGTGAGTCGTCCGAGCTGATCCGCTGGCCATCATCCGCCTGGAGGAGCGGCCGACGCCGACTGTCTCCCTCGCTTGCACCATCGGACGCCATGGCCAGATCGAATTGCCGACGTTACCTCTGATGCAAGAAGAAGCTCGATCTCAAGAATGGGGTCGATCTTCATCTTCCGGAGGGATTCATGCTCTGGGGATTGCACTCCATCGCCACCGACCCCAACCGTTACAGTCTCGTCTTCGTGTCAGGTGGCAGCATAACAAAGTGCTTTGTATGGAATATACTCCATGATGAGCTGAGCTGCAGTGCTGCACAAGTGGCAACGAGTATGCTTTCTCTTCAATCTAAGTTGAGGAAAGCGTAACATTCTTGAGATGTGGGGAAAAAAAAAAAAAAAAAGTTCATCCTTCACTTGGACCTTTTAGATGGTGTCAATTCTCTATGGTACCAAATTTAAAATTAAGAATATATTCTGAAAGCTAAGAAAGTGGAAAAAAATTGAATTAAAAATTTAAGGTGCAGACAATTCTCTTATCAATTGCCCTAAACTGCTAAACATAATTTTTTACCTATTATGAGTTTCATGGAATGTGCTACACTCATCAACATTCACCCATATTATTTGAAGGTGCAAGCAATTTCCCTACCAATTTCCCTAAAATGCCAAGCACAATTTTGCACCTATATTTTCTAACGAGAATGTGTCATATTCAACAACATCCATCACTATTTGTTTTGGCTCTAGATTGTTCTTTAGAACTGAAAAGATCTACTAAAAAGTCATGACCAAATCAACAGAAAATTAACTAATTTTTGTTATTTGGAATATTGTATTGACCGTTTTCATTGATTTTTGAACATTTTGTAAAAGCCAGCAAAATGGCTACCAACTTTCTGTTGATTTGAATAGAACAATGACCAAATCAACAAAATTCTAGAGAATTTAAAACCTTTTTAGAATCTTTGGAAATCTTTGGACTCTACTTAGCACATGCATAATATTTTGGAATATTTTGGAATGTTGTTCTATACGTAGCGGTAGGGTAAGGTCAGCACATTGATGCCAAATAATTAATTAACCCAGCCTTAAAGCCCCGAGGCATGATTTCAAGCCAATTTTCATTTGCATCGTGTCACTCATTCCTAGGTAGGATCGCATTTAGAACATGATGACTTTTAGAGCAGACTACCTTACACAAAATCTAAACCTAGAAACCCATCATATGGCTTTAATTAATATATAAATTGAACATATTATAGTTTGAAACAAATATTTCAAATGTAAGGGCAAAAAGATGTAACAATGGTCCATGTTGCAACCTTTACTTTCTTTACAATGGCTAATGCAATTCCACGTTCTCAATTCCCAAAAAATGACATCTTTTTATTGAGGGAATTGAAAAGTTTTTCTAGAAAATCAATGTGAACCTTTAGGATTCAACTGATTTCTAAAATCAATTGGGATAAATATGAAAAATTTAGTTAAAATGGCAATATTCTATATGCCATTTTTCCATTCATTTCTAGGATAGGTATAGATTTGAGACCGAACGATCTAAACGTGAAAGTGTCAAATGTCAAGTTTGTGGAATACTGCCTTTTTAACAAAGTATTGGTTAAATTTGGAATTTAAAATAATGAGAGAGTTAAAAGGTTTTGAGGCAATCTATGGGTCCCAATCTTTAAAGGGGTTGTCTTGATGAATATAGGGTCCAATGTCGGCTATTTGTTGATATAAACCTTCAAAGTCTAGACTTTACAATTGCTAAGACTTTCATGTCAAATGAAATTTACAAACCTTTATGCTTCAAAAGACAGGCTTTTAGCCATTTCTGTAAATTTCATATTCCAACTATTTATGAATATGATCTATGCATTTTTTTAACTGAAACAATTCATATCAGATGCTGCAATATATGTAAAAATCCAAATTATTTCCACAGATTTGTAATATAGTGTAGACCATTGTGATTTTCTTACAAGTCATTGCAAGAAAGGCTAGTCCTATTTACCGTCTCAATGAGAGTGACTTTCTTGTCATCCTCTATATCTTTTGAAGCAT
Organism: Pseudisothecium myosuroides; assembly: GCA_951799445.1. Taxonomy (NCBI): domain Eukaryota; kingdom Viridiplantae; phylum Streptophyta; class Bryopsida; order Hypnales; family Lembophyllaceae; genus Pseudisothecium; species Pseudisothecium myosuroides. Next base: position 25,521,473 of record OX637292.1, on the reverse strand, counting down.
AAAACTCATGAACTTGAATTTTAATTGGAGATGTCTAACTTGATGTTAATCAGATCCCTGATTTTTTAGAAATTTAAAAAAAAAATCATATTTAAAAATCATTTCTGTTTACTTGTCACACTATGAGGTTTAGGGGTTTTAACTACATTAGGAGTCCCCCAATTTAATGATCCGGAACTGAAATTTTCATGGTATATTTGCATAATAGGAAAGCATGTACAATAGAACCTCTCTAAATCAATCCTCTCTAAGTCAATAAAGCGTTGTCAGGAAGTATTGATTGCCGGTTCCAACTTAACAATATGAACCACATACGAACATGATGACCCTCCTTAATGTAATAACTTCTCTAACTCAATGTGTCAGACCGGTCCCAACTCTATCGACTTAGAGAGGTTCTACTGTATCTACCAAAAGAAATCTGAAAATAAATTATTTTATGACTTCTACATGAGTGCAAACAACACTCCCATTGCACGCAATTTTTGAACATTGGAGATGTATCTAAGATCATTCTTTTGGTGAAATCTCATTCCCAAATGGCCAATTTTTAGTGTTTTTTTTAAATTGCTATTTTTTCTATTTTTTACAAATTAACCCCTAAAGTTCCATAACTATGTTTTCACCCAAAACGCTCCAAACTACCATTTCTAGTACAATATTTTGAAAAAAAACATTTTTGGACACATGTAACTATAGGATCTTGTAGTAAGCTGGTTTGAAAAGATGTGGGATTTTTTTTGAATATTCCACCATATAGATTGCAAGATATTAGCGTTTGAATGGACAAAAAACTTTTTTTTGTCCTTTGAAAAAATGGGCAACTGAACTTCACAAGGTGACATTTGTTTGAAAAAATGTCCAAAATGGTGTTTACACTTTTGATTTGTTCTTCAAGGCAAGTTGGCTACATGCTTGAAAATTTCAAGTCATTTGGAATTAACCCCTAAAGGACCATGAGTGCAGATTTTGAACAATGAATGAACGGAAACACGCCCCAAACTCACCGAAATGCGTTTTTTCATCCATCAATTTTTTTTAAAGATTCTTATATTAGTTCTTTAACATTTGTACGGTTCAGATTAGGAAGATTTTGCTTTGCAAATATTCTATAATTCAAAAGGTATCGGGAGGTCTAGCCTCAAAAAGTAACTTTTTCAGTTTAAAAAATGACCCTTCAAAAATGACTTGAATCAAAAAATCAAATAAAAATCTTCAAAAATCACTATAATTAGAACTCAATATTTTAAACTTATAGGAAAAAAAATATTTTAAAAATCATAAATATTCAATCTACAATTGATTTTAGAAGGAATTTCCAATTTCTGGCTTCAAATTTTATTGAAAAATATTAATATGTGTTTTTGTTGATCTAACCGTATGGATGTGATCTATAAATAGCATTTTACAACTATTATTTGAAAGCCATCATTAAAATATTCTTCTAAGTTGCATTTTATAATAGATCTTCACAATTTTGGAAATCTGGACACCCCTCCGGTCCTTTAGGGGTTTATTATTGTACAAAATGTAGGAAAAAAATAGTAAGTAGAAAGAAGTAGAAAATGATTCAAAATACTAAATTGTTAAGAATTTATTTATGGAATGTGCACAGAGAAGGGCGTGTTTACAGAATGGAAATTATACTATGTTTTGACTTTCAGTTCTTCAGTTGATTTGGTCACATTGATTTGGGTCACTTTTCTTTTTTTCACTTCAAATGTTCTTTCTTTCTTCAACTATTTTTTTTGATTGGGTGCCTATATCAAAAGTTGTGCTGCCCTGAACTTGTAGGGTAGCTCGGGTAATTTGGGAATCTTTGAAAAATATTTTCCAATAAAACTCATCAACTTTTGAATAATGGCATATATGTAACTAATAAATATGGTATAAAATTATCCAAGAAAAAACAAATTTTAGTCTTCATATTACATTCTAAGAGTAGTCAAATCTTGTTAGCTATGTTGGGTCGCTTTCAAGAAAAAACATTTTCTTCTAACTTCAAGTTCTATTATTTTTCAATCTGTGAAGTCAAAATTCTTGAAATTTTTTCTGTGTATTTCAAATGTTTATTTCTAACTTTTCACCGGTTGGATTTCAAATAAAAAATTTCCTCATTGCATCAAAAAAATGACTAGTGTAATGCCTTTTCACTTAACCTCTTTGCATTGCACGGTGATTTAGTGTAAGCTAAACATCTCAGTTGCTTCTAAAATTTTTCTTGAGTGAACCTAACATCATATACTTATAAATAGTCAAAATCCTCATTTTTGTGTAGAGCAAAAATTTTACTCCAAGAGGGCCCAAAGTCTGCTGACCATGTTTTGCAGGAATGAAAAAACTTCTTTCTTTCACTTCAAATGTTATAATCTTATTTTAAACCTTAAAAGACAAACTAGTGACCGTGGAAATCATCCATTTTGGAACAGTGAAAATCATTGGTATAAAAAAAATCCAAAAGCATTCATTGGAAGTCGAGCTATTGTAGAAGTTTTCCACCTTTCACACAAAATTTGGAGGATGAATAGTTGCACTTTTGTCCTACAAAAGAGAATTCCTTGTCATTCATTGGGCACCAAAAGTTTGCAGCGTCATTTATGGATTAACACTTATGTGTTTGAAAAGGACCTTTGAGATTTTCACGGATTAGGTAATATTCTTTTTGTTAGAAGGGAATGTAGTCGGTTGGAACTTACTCTCCTACAATCTCAAGGAATTTGATGCGGTACCTTAAATTAAAAAATTTCCAACTCACACTTGTCTTTCAAAAGAAATGTCAATTCTCTTCACCCTTAAAAAGGTTGTAGGGACCAATATGTACAATATTGTATTTGGCTCCTAGAATATGAATTAAAGTACTAAAATATGGCAAGACATATATCATTAGATTGATAATTCAACAATTAATATTTTTTAATTTCATTTTGGTTTCTATACTTTATTATGCATACTCAAATACACCACCATACTAAGATAGAATACATGACCATGTTGATGCATATGAAACATGTAGGAGATGCTACAATGATCCCAATTGGGAGGGCCATGTTTCATTGCATTAACATGAAGACATATTTTTGTTCCACTTGAATTCTTGCACCTTCTATTTCAAACATACAAAAAACACACATGTTACAAGTTGCAACCACAATGGGGCTCTTAAAATCTTAAGGGTTAAAATGCCAAAATTCTACAACTTTCACACTTTCAAGGAAGACAAACCAAAATGTAAATCTATACCAATCCCAATTGATTGTGCTTTGAGTAGAATGACTATCGGGATCAATGTTTGGAATATTTTTGAGCTCTACCCGTCACTTTCCTTTAAATCCTACATTCAACCACATTTCAAGTACTAAATTTGGTTACTTTTTCTATTTTTTTTTTATCCTAAACAAAAAATTTATAGATTTTTTCAGCTATTTTTTGCAAAAGTTTTCAAATTGCAACCAGTTTTTTATTCTTCCCAATTCCACCAGCTAACTTTGGACACTGGTCAGGATTTGGGACGCCTTGAACTGACCTAATTGATGATAATAGGACTACTGTAGAGTTCTATTTCTCTCTCAATCATCAGCAACAACAGTGAAACAGTCACAAATACAATAGTCTCCCAAGAATCTCAATACTTTGATTTTCCTAGAGTTTTTGACGGTTGCACTCACCATTAGTTGCTAAATATTAGAGTTAATAGTAAAGTGTGTAAGGCGGGATCAGTAGCTGGAGTTTGTGAAAAACACAGGACCAAACTCCCTGGAGCACCCAAACTCAGGTCTAATTGAGTTTGGTGTTGTGTTTGTTCAGGTCTTTACTTAGTTAAACCTTCCTTTGACACAAGTTCACAAACACAGGACAACTATTATGATTAACACTATTATTACTATCAATTTGTGCAACATATGAAGACATATATTGTACTTTTAGTAGAGACAATTTTTTGGTCTTTGGTTTATCAGACAAGCATTTGTTATATTCAAGCCTACAATTCAGACGATAATATTAATGTGAACTCTGGTTTAAAGACCATTGTGAATGAAGAGTTTGTTGGAGGTAGTTCAACTAGCCCACATCCACTGCGAAAAACCAATTTGATATTTCAAAGTCTTCCACATACTGAGACAATAAAATGGAGTGTGACTGATAGACTATATCATGATCCCCTATTTCACAAAGACATCTCCTTAGCAAGTTTCTTTCTTTCATCATCTTCCAACACGTTGAAGCCGCACCGGCGTTGAGGGGTTAATGCGTATAGGTATGGTGCGGACATAAAATAACCCTCAGATGATACATATCTCCGCTTAGATGGCACTCAGGTAAAAGATTGGACTTGCACAATGTAAAAGAGAGCCAACATTAGAACGGAGAACCAGGCCATCTCCTTCTAATATTATACAAGTTCAATAAAAATACAATAATATGACAAAGACCAGGTAATCAACTGGCATCTGAAATGCAGAGTTAAACATTATACCTCAATAATGGTGCTTGGGTTCAGTCCGGCTTTGGCTCCCACTAGCAAGCCTTCTGAAAACGATGCCATCACACCGCGCGTCTCGCAATATACGGTGGTCAGTACATTAATTGAATCAAGCAATTACTGAATGTTCTTGACTCCAGTCACTACACAATATTCATATTCGTCATTATAATCGCATTTTTCCAACCAAAGATCAGACACACCAGTCATTTACATAGTCATGCTCAAAGTCCGACCAAGTGTATGTTGAGAAGCATTGCCGTAGATAACAATGCTTAGTATAGTACTGGTGGCAACAAGCTACAAATTGCCCAGATACACTAACAAGGTAATTTCTGTGATCTGTTTGCAAAGCATCATCTCATACTGAAAAGCCAGAAAGCCCTCAATGAGGTCCAACCAAAAGTATGAAGAGACGTGCTGCTGTAGGTAACAAGGCTTAGTGTAGGAGACAGAATCAGGTCCCTAACGACTTAAGCATCCTCTACCTAAAATCAAGTGAACTTAAACTCTAAATCTCCTTTCACATGAATCAAACTTCTCCCATTGCTTGAACTCCACAATTCTGCTTCCTCGAAACTGTTGCTGAAGACCACATGAATGACGTGTTTGTTTTCAGGAGTGTGAACAGGCTTCTCCGTGAAGTTGAGGACTACATAGTCCTGCATCTTTCCATTCCGTAACATCTCATGATAAAGCCCACCTTCCTGGAATTGATCCAAGTGGGCCTGCAATCTGCTCCCATCTCTCAAAATCTCAAAGCCCCAAAGGTATGGTGTCAAATAGAAATCAAGAAACCCTCCACCTCCAAGTCTTTTCCCCGCATCTGGTGACAACCATGATTTCGAGGGCAAGAGTGTTAACGCAGCCCGGTAAAACTCCACCTGGTAAAGTCTTTCATACAGGCGATCATCTAAAAGGGTCCGTGACACTGAGTTCACCAGCTGCGAAGGGCTCATCCTCTCGACCACTCGTGTCACAAAGTCAAACAAACCGGCAATATCTATCTTTGGGCTCCTGCTTAGATACAACTGCTTCATGAAAAATATTTCATGAAGCTTTGATGGCAGCTTCAAGACTTTTCCTGACTCTCCTACATGCTCAGTCACTTGCCCCCATCTCACTGCCTCCTGAACTGCTGCTTTCAAATCCCAATGACGCAGGTCATCCTCAGTCCCCTCAGAACCCCGCAGCATAACTCTCAGGAACTTCCTTGTTCGTTTACCAAGTTCATGGTTCTGTATACCAAGATTCAACCTTACTATACTGCGAATAGAGGATAGGCTATCGTAAAACTCAATGATGTCAAACTTTGGAATGCTTTATCATCGCAGTTGGCAGCATTCTGGAAGCCACACTGGCGAAGGAAGTCAAGGACATGAATCAATAGACCAGGCTGTCTATCTGAGAGATCAAAAATCATATCTCGCGTGCTGTCGCTAAGTCTAGCACTCACAGTCGAACTTTCCCAAATTTCAGTGGCTTCCTCAACCGTCAGTTGCAGACTGATTTTTGTCATCTTTGTCGGCCAAAGGCCAACAACTGCTTGCGGGGCCCAACTGCCAGGAGTAATAGTAGCATGATCACCATGGCTTCCCCATGCCGAGACAATGAGCATATTCAGATGCTGCTTATAACCTCCCTGAATCAACTTGAGCAAACTCCATAAAGGTATCTCTGGAACAAACTCAAAACCCTTTTGCCCCTCGTCCACAAGGAGGAGGTTGCCCTTTCCCTCTGGAGAAGACTTGGGCGAGTCCTGGAAGTCATTAAATGAAACACCCTCTTCAATGTCACTTTTCCAGATGTCATCGAATGTGCAAGACTCGGTAAGCTGTGCAAGGTTAATACGATAGATCTTCTTGAAGGTCCGGACCGACACTGGGTCCACCTGCATCAGGTCCAGCAAGGACGTTTTACCGGTCTGCGGCGGCGCCCGGATAAGCACCGCACCATATGTTTTGAGCATACGACAAAGCTCAGAAACCGTGCCCTCCCGCTTGGAGCACTCTCCGCTAATCAAACGAGAACCCATGCCTTCCAACGGGCTCCCACGAAATCTAACACCTGAAGAATCCATTGCTGAACACACCAATCACTTCATCAAACTCTCACAAAGTCCTTACCAAGGCAGAGGAAGAAGAAGCAGCAGGAGAAGCAATCATAATGCAATCTGCTATCATAATAAACAACCGCATCATCAAAGTCTCACAAAGTCCTATCTATCAGGTTTTTAGTAAAGTTCACCATATTTGTCATTCAAAACACCACCAAAATTATCTAAGTTTGGAGTTCCGTTTGATACTACAAGAAAACCTTACTGGTGGGTCTTAAAGAAATCAGTCACGGATTCATCAACTTCTAACTATCAAGGCACGAAGTGAGAACACACGAGTGTAGAAACCGATTGCACAAACAGCTGCAGACAAGGCGGTTTCGGTTAACTCACGTAAATTACCAACAACCATCTAATCTGGGGGGCTCCAACAACACTACTCATACTTCTAGCCCTTGATAAACCGAACCCTAGCCATCAAGACAAAGAAACAAGTGCTGCATGAGCCGGATCAAGGACAACTCAGTCAGGAATTAAGCCCTAAACCAGAAGAGACTAAGTGCGCGCGGGAAACATACCTGCACGAACTGGAGCCGCACCAGTGACAATAACAGGTTTAGCTTCCGTTCCAAGAGGTAGATCCTGCTGTTCGAAAAAGTTCTTGATAGCCGTCCAGGTATCCGTCGACTTCTGTTCATCAGAAAACTTTGTGTCATTCAATTTAATGGAAGTCGGATCCAACCCGAACTCTTGACCAAGTGCAGAGAAATCGATCTTTCCACCAGAGGTACAGAACCGAACAGGTGATGCATCCGTCTTGAAGAAGACAGCCTCCATTGTGAACCCTGCATCCACGACAGAGTCAGCACCCAATCAAAGAAACGACCGCAAGCTTAATCCAAACCCTACACAACCACCTAAACCAAATCATTCTCCAGTAACGAAGCTCACCTCCACACACAGAAGCTCAGTGCCACTGATGCACAGCACCCGCACACACAGCTCTCGAGAGAAGAAGCGAATGAGAGATCGAAATTGCTAACCACAACGAGCAAGACCGCTTGATGCACCGCGCGCGGCTACGAGAAGAAGCACAAACGGAAGCTTGATGCGACAGAGACCGACAGTGCTAAAGGAAATCCCGCAAATGAAGAAGCCGAATGAAGAGATCGTGTTGAGAATAGGAAATGAAATGAAACTACAAAGTATTATATAATCAAAGTATGCAAGAAGAAAAGAGTTCATAATATATTCAGAGTAAAGTAAATATATACCAAGGAGAGAGAATCTATAAATAGTTCTCCTCCTCTACTATTGGTCCAAGGGATCCTCTAACTAAAGTAAACTAAAGTAAACTTTAGTGAACTACTAGTGAAGAGCGTATCAAGATAAGATGTTTCTTAACAGATCAGAGAAGACAGGAGAACAGAAGATATTCCCAAACCCTAGATCGCCCACAGCCGTAGGATCCCCCGACTCGATCCAAGCCATCCATCGCTCTAATTAGTAGGTTCGATGAGATTCATGCATTACTTTTACTTTTCTTTTTCTTTACTTTCTTGTAGAAACATAAATTGTCCTTTCTTCACTAAGAACCAAGCGCCTTAGAAGAAAGGATGAAATGTGGAACCCTAAGTTTGATTCTTAGTTTTCAATCCAAATCCCATTTGGATAGCCCTTCTCAAATCCTTGTCTCTATCGAGCCTTGAGAGTGGTGAACCTAGGTATTGGACCATCGCTATTTTTGGCTTCGTATCTCAACATGTTGAATGTAAGGTAGAACCACCCATTCCCGACTAGCACCCCATAGCCAATCTGTAGATTGATGTATTTCCAACCAAGGCTAGAATGCATTTTTTCCTTCTTTTAAAAGTTTGGACTAAAAGTTTATGACCTGTGTTCCAAAGTAGTATACAAAAAAATAGGAAGCAATGAGTGGGAAAGTAGTTTTTTGAATGATCGGAATTAGAAGAGTTCAAACATTGGCTATGGATTCGACATACTTTCTGTCTTTCAAAATTCATAGTAATTTCAATGCATGCAATAAAACTACCAAAATTTTTGCAATCCCCATCATTTCTATCATTGCACCTCTGAAAATATTTCTCAACTTCAAGTTGAAGAATCCCCCTTGAGTTTGTTCCTAAACAAAGTGTTAAGTGTTGATGTGTTTTCTAACAATTCCCTCTGAGCTTTTTGGAGTGCTTGGGATCTCATACATTTGGTATTGCAAATCCCCCCTAGAGCCTTGACGTTGGAATTTGTGGTCCAAGTGGTGATTTTGTTGTCAATTAAGAGAAGTTGAATGGGATTCAACTCTCTAAGTATTGTACTATCTAACATTGTCAAGAATTGTCCAAAAGTTTGGGACCTAACTTCCTCAGTATGGCGAAGCTTTGTTTCTAGATACAATTTTTTCCTTAGTTATTTGTTGTTTTATACTTTTGGGTAGTGAATCTTCGCTCCTATTTAGAAATTTTTCCACCTTATTTTGTATTGGAGGTTCTTCATATGGAGACCCAAGGTTTGGTTTTAAAAGACCAAAAAATTGGCGTGCAACTGCCAAGTACTAGATCATTCAAGGTCCAGTTAATCACAGTTCAAAAGTCCAACAATGGGAGAACCAGCCAGAGCTGAGTCCCTGGACTGTCCGAAAGGCAAAGGCTCCAACTCAGCAAATCAAAAGGGGGCCATGTCCCCCAGGCAAGTCCAGTACCAAGCCACGTTGACCGGTACGTGGCAGCAGATACGGAGGCATACGGACCAAATACGGTCCAACCAGTTCCAAGGTCTCAATCGGGGAGTCAGTCCGTCTGGGGAGTTGGGTTCTTTATTTTTTTCTCTAATTTTCTGATTTGAGTTAGAACCAGTTTGGACATGCATATGTATGTACCAAAGACTGAAATTTAATAGACAACCTAGAGGGGTGATTAATGTCCATAACTCAAATATTTGGAACACTAAGCTTGGCTTTATCTCTCATTTTACTTGAGATCCTCACTTACATTCTTTGGTTTGACAAAAGGATGTTTGAAATCCTAAATTTGGGAAGTCTAGACCAAGACTAATGCTCAATTTTGGAATATCTTCTGTCCCAAAGAAAAAAAATCAAATGTTGTATACACAGAGAGCTAATTGAAAAGCTAGATTAGTGTTTAGGCCGACAGTTATTTTGAGAACTCGGGCAAAAAAACTAGAGGAGGGTGCAATTAGTATTAAAACGAACCTTATGGTTTTCATAAATGTAGGCAATGCAATATTCATAAAGGCTACAAAAATATAAATGATTAATTGTTGTGTCATTAGTGTATAATAAGTAAATTATAATTGGATGTATTTTAAACACTATAAATTGTGTAATTATTTGTTGGATGACAAAAAAATAATATAATGGGGTGATTGCAAGAATGATCGTGCGTTTTGCGTAGCGTTTTGGGAAGTACTGAAATAATACTCTTAGTACTAGGAGTACTACAAAATAGAACAATCTCAGCCATTGATTTGAAAAATCAACGGCTAAAAGTACTGTTGCGAGTTTTATGACTATGAGCGAGTACTGAAACAATACTACTTGGATTCAAAGATAGTTTGTCACAGAAAATAGATACAACAAGTATAAATTAATAAAAAAATAGAAAGTAATGAAGGAAAATAAAATAAAATTTGGCCATTTGTGAGGACTTGCACCAAAAAAATGAAGTCAAAATCATCTTCAATGTTCAGAAGTGAGTACGCAAAGAAGCCCTATTTGCACGAATATGGAGGCCATAAAATAATGTATTTTTAGATTCTCTTTGGTAGGCACATGTCCCCCTATTATGGGAATAGATCATAGAAATTTCAGCTCTAAATGATTTATTTCGAGCACCATAAACTGCATTTTTTACAGAAACCACTAAGGATGCTCCCCCTGCCACATCAAAACCCAAAAAGGTTAAGATACGTGTGAAGCACATTATGCAGGTTAATAGTACCAAAGTCTCCTCAATATTAGGGTTTTAAGATGCAAAGAGAACATAGTATCGCAAGTATGCGGATCACTTGGGCTACTCATATCTCAATTGATCAAGCTCTGATTGTCTTGTTTTGGGGGTAGATGCATGGTTGAGTGGCTCAATTTTGGCAAAAATTCCTTGTCTTCAAAGTCCCTCTACATGGATTAAGGACATATATTAAATGTACAACTCATAAATAGCCTTGTGTCAGCCATTGATTTCAGTTGTAGATGGGCGGTTGGATGGCCGCTTGAGGGCTTTAATGTGACCATTGATTGCTTAAATTGAAAATAGACGGCATCCAGCCGTTGCAGGCTGTCAGGCTGGGGTGGCCGTTGATGGGCAAAGAGACATGCAGTTGGATCGCGTGGAGTTTATGGGGTTGGTGGTTTGGATTGCAGGGTCGGTAGTTGGGGCTTCTTGCAACGCTGGTCCTTGCTCTTGTTCGTGCAATTTTGTGTAGTTTTGTATGGTTTTTGAGTTCGTGCGTGCAGGTTTGAATTTTTTGAGTGCCTCATCTGGCTTACAGACATTAGTGTTGGGTTCCAATGTCGGAAGATAGTGGAAGTGAGGGTTTTGAGGATATTGGAAGAGATTTTTTGAATTCACTCTTGTGGACCTAGAACCACCCAAACTCACTAAACCATTTCCATATTTTTTTTAATTCATTCTTGTGGACCTAGAACCACCCAAAATCTCTAAATCATTTCCATCTTTTTTTTAATTCACTCTTGTGGACCTAGAACCTTTTCTTTTCTACTATACACTTTATTAATTTCTTGGAGTCACTCTTGTGAACCTCTCCCTTGTTTTGCACTCAAACATTCACAATTTGTATCAAATGGTTGATCTCTTCATTCCTACCAAACTACTATTGAGCACCTTTTAGATTTGATGTCATTACTATTTTCATGAAAAGCAGATCAACAGAAATCTTTCCAAAATCTACTGCAGTAGATTACATCTCCCGGTAATTGCAGTATTGGAATCATGTTTCATCACATTTGCATGAACTTGAATGTTTTTGAGGCCCATTTAATTACAGTTTGTTTATTTGGAGGTGATGTTAAAGTGTTTTTGAGAGTTTAGGAATTGACATTGCTTTCTCTTTACCTCTGGATTTAGAGCAAACAGGACTCCCTCACTCAATTCGGGAACCAGCAGTGCCTTCTAGATCTGGTATCGTGAGCCCTTCTGTTGGAAGGAAGGTTAGTGGGATGCAGAAGCCAATGAAGGAGTTGGTCATTGCAAGTGATCCTAGAAAGAAGCGAAAGGAAGTGGAAATTCAGAAGAAGGGTGCCAGTCTTGCTCAGGTAGATGTTGAGGGCAAGCGAAGGCGGATTCCTGTAAAGAAAGGGTTGCCCTCTACAACCGAAGAGCCTACAGTTGCAGCCGAAATTGAAGAACTCTCTTCCCAAGGTGGATTGGAGGATGGTTCTGAGTGTGGCTCAGAGCCTGCGGAGGTGTTAGTAGGAGTAACACCCTTGCGCAAGATGAAGAAGGTGGCCACAGGTGACCAGATTGTGGGTTCACTAAGCTTCAGTGGACAATCTGATCAAAGAGGTGTACTTGACAAAGTGCAGTCCGTTGGAAAGTTGGCAGGAAAGCAGAAGAAGTAGAAGACCCTTGTACATGAACTAATTTCAATGGCCCAAACTACAAGAAATGGAATCCAGAAAGCAAAGCCCTCCTAGTAGGATCCTTTTGGAATTTGAGTCCTTCTGGGATTTCAGGATTTCCTCCTTTTAATGTGATTGCATTTTTTTTTTTTTTGATATTCCGTGTTAATTCATTTGTAATATAATTATGTTATTCTTAGGGTAAAAGTTAGGCTTACTTTCTTACACACTTTGAGATCCAGCTTGTCTGGTTCTACTACTCTAATGACTTAGGTAGTATTTATCCAATTTCATTGGATAACATAATTGCATTGTTTGTGTATTTGGCAAATGCTAATCAATTCTGACTTTAAATTTCACTACTTTTTTTAAGTCCCTAACTTGAAATTTATTGGTTTCCATTTTTCCAGTTAGTATTGGTTGTATGTTGCTTAGTGTAGGCTAGGGTAGGACAGTCATGCTGCAAGGGGCAGTTCAAGAGGTTCAATTCCTTCGTGATTGAGATTTGAATTTAATGCAAAGCTTTCTTTTGTTGCATTTCACTGTGGAGTTCATATATGGACTATACTTTGTTGCAATAGTCCGGTGAAGTTACAGCCTCTGAAACTTGTTTATGCTGTTTTGTGCTTAAGTGATTCATGCCGCTGTGTGACTGTTTTAAAATCATTTGTGAAGTTTGAAATATAAGACCACTAGACTTATCTTTGCAAAACTGGGCATCATATTGATACCAGAAGACCAGGTTGTGCTTCTTGAGCAGTAGTTATTATCACATTGGAAACTGCACTCATCCTAGTTCACTTTATTCTTAGAATAGCAGCCCTTGCAATTGTACACAACAGTTATTATCACATTAGAAACTGCACTCATTCTATTTCACATTATTCTTGGAACAACAACCCTTGCAATTGTACACTACAGTTTTAGGGGCTCAAACTTGTCAAACTAGTGTGATTTCAGGACTCATGCCAGCATGCGGCTATAAAAAGTTCATTTCCAAACTTTGGCCAAGGAAATGTCACAGAAGAGCATAGGGAACCATTACATCATCAGATTATTAAAACAGTGGCAGGTTTTGCTTGAACAGCTCACAGTTTGTAATACCCTAAACCAAAGCGGATTTCAATACCTTCAAATAACCCTAAATGGAATAAAAGGGTCCTGAAAAATCCCTAAGTTCAGAAACAATGATCAAACATGAATTCAGTACCTCCAATTACCAAAGATGTAATCAGAGGGAGACTTTACAGCCTTCAAGTTCATAAATATGCGTAGAAACAGGAATTTAGTAGCTTCAAGTATTCAAAAATGTAAGGACAAGGCCTAAACAACCTTCAAGTTGAGCAATATGTGATCAAAGGAGATTCAATAGCTGAACAAACTACGAGTTTAAGACTTTGCTAATGAAAGCAAATTTTCCTAGCTTCGAGTACCAACAAACTACCCCGTAGGCCACCCTAAACCTTCAAGTTCACTTAGAATACGATGTAATCAAAAGTGCCTAAATAGCCTTCCAACCCGCAAATATGAGATCAAAGCCAAATTTTAGTGCCTTCTAGACCAAACAGATGCAATCAAAGTTGCCAAAATGACGTGGTTCTTCCAAAACACGTGATCAGGGGATTCCTAGAACTCACCTTCTTCATTGGAGACAATGGAAGCAAGTTTTGGTTGTTTGGCCTTTCTTGGCTTATAACCAGATTGAACCCATCAACTAGGGTGCATTTCCTGGTTACAATCCTTGAAACAACATCTTCTAGATCTTGAGAAATGTGCATTGGCACACCAGGAATGATAACCATGTCTACAAGATGCTATCTTGTAATCCCACTCACGCTCAAAGGATTTACCACAAAAAGCACAAGGGTAAGAGATAGCACAACAATCTTGGATCCCATCAAGAGTGCCGTCAAGGGTACCAGAATGCCGTCGTCGTGGAATTTGGAGATGATGGCCAATCTTCAACATTTGCAGCTGGTCTTTCACGGCTTCCCTTTGCCGACCTAGAACCTCAAAATTCTCCACCGCAATCATTTTGGCACTCACGGCAGACCTTGCTTTTTCACTTGCCTTCTTGTGCTCCACCTCACCCTCGGCTAACATCTCAACAAATGTATCAAGCACTCCTGATTCACTGATTGAGCATCCAATTTTCTCATCAAAAGACTAGCGTCGGGCAAACTCTCCCATTGGGCCGAGCTGCATTGTCAAGCATGCTGGCCTTCATCACGACCACATCCACTTTTAATTGCTGAAGCTTTGCAAAGGCTGTTCGAAGAAGTTGTTGGCGATCTGCCAATTGCGCATCCGCAGGCAGTAGTTCCGAAGTTGATTCTTCCTTCTTTTTCTTCAACACCTCCAAAGTCGTGGACAAGGTAATGACTTCATCATCCAAGGCTGTCAAAAAATTGGACCACTTCAGAATCAGACTGGCGGTATCCGGTCAACTTGCTGTACTTGGAGGAGGCATGTCCACATGCCATTTTCTGCTCTCTAAAAACTCATGCTTAGGTTTCTCTACGCTGCGACTCACAGTCTTCGAGTTCTCTTCCTCGTCGGAGTCAACAAGCACGGTTGCAGTTAGTGCAGACTGAGACCCTAATTTGGCAAATTGTTTCCTCGCCACTCTTTCTTCTCTCTGGATCCGATTGCGTATACACCACTCTGCAAAAACTACCCAATTCACAAGTATCGGAGGATCTTATTTATACAGGTGAAATCCCGTACCTCCGCCTTTTTAATGCAACGTATCCTTGGGACCACCGTCTTTTGGTGACAAATCATCCAAAGCTTCTCAATCTCTTTACAGACGTCCTCATCGTCATTGTGATTGTAGTGGTACGCATTCTTGCCATTAACTAGCCCGAACCATCTCTCAACCTCAAACAGCCTTGGTACAATCTCTCCCTATCTTCAATTTCTTTGGAGACTTTCTTCTATTCGATAGGCCATACATCGACTCAAATGTTTTTCTAGAGACTGGCAATTTTCCATCAAAAACAAGCGTGGGCTCCTCAGCATAGAGAGGCGGCACCCAAGTCTTCACTGCATTCTCTATTTTCACTCTAATGCCGTGCTCCTCAACGTCAACCTCCTGAGGAGGTTGACGTTGACGTTGTGCATTGAGCCCATATTAACCACAAAGTGTTGATTTTCTACTTTTAGAATGACACAATAAATTGACTTGCACCAACTAAAAATGTTTTATGCTATAGTATACATATGGAGAAAATTTAGTTTCTTTTAATAATATTTGAATGTGAATTTGATATGAACTTTTTTCATTCATTTTTAAAAAACCTGAAAAAAAATCTGAAATTTTTATGACTTGAGGAGTTAAAAAAAAATGTAATTACATCTCTGAAAAATAAGTATGAAAAACTTCATTTATACATAGACTACTTACAAAATAGGAGTGTACATAGAGGACTTGGGGTTTCAGAAATTGGTCATTGGCCCGTTCTAGCTCTTCACATGTAGGAATTTTTTTCATTTTTAATGAAGTGCCAAAGTGGCAATATTAAATGTTATAGTGGTGCTCCAAATTTCAAAATTCATCCACATATTGGATAGAAAATATCACATTAGCACATATCACATATCCATAATTCAATTTTCATCCACAATCTAGCAATTTCATCCAAGATTTTTTTGTTAATTTGAAGTTTTCTGGCGATTTTCTACCCTCTTAAAGCTATTTTGTTCTATAGCTTGGTGCAGGGCCCATTGTTTTGCTGCAAATTGACTACAAATCGTAGGAAAAAAATGCTCACAAGGTTACAACAACAGAATTAGGTCACTGAATTTTTGCATACCTGGCTTAACCCCTCAATGCCCCTGCCTTTTTCAGCTTGAGACTAGTTTCAATGACACACTATAGATTGGCAAAGTATTTAGGGTGATGTAGGAAGAATCTCGCCAGTTCACCGTTGAAACGTAAAGAAAAAAATGTGATGAATCTGAAGATCCATTTTTTGCAAAAGTCGACCACACAGATTTTGAGCGTATAGCCTTTGATCTTCGCCAAGTACAGTGAAACTTTTGCCTTTTTCAACGTACCGCACACTTCTCGGATATGAACGACAATGCTGCAAGATTCAAATGGGCCCCAAATTTAAATGCCAGCAGGATGGTAAAGTTATGAGGAGGTCCTGAAGTTTTGGGCATGATTGGGGCTATTGCGCAACGATGACGCAAGTGAAATTGCAATGAGGTCGAGAAAATTGGGCTTTACAGCCGGTGGAGGAGACTTGCATGGAAGGTGTGGTACAGGTTGCCTCACCGGCCATGCATTGACTTGCTGAGCGCCATTCGCTGGAGCTTGAAGCTCTTAGGGCATCCCCACAGCTAATACGCATAACATGGGTGCTAAATTAGGACTTGTTGTGGTTTGGCGTGCCGCCATTTCAATTGAAGAGTCACGGCCCATAGGAAGACTTGCCAAGTGGTCAAAAGGTGCACCATACTTCTTATTTTATTATTTTAAAAAGAATCTCTTCAACTTTTGAAGAAAAGATTTCAAAAGGTGGGATTCAAAAGATTATTAAATAGCTTAGTGAGCCGCGTTCAAGACTCTCCATTTGCATGTGCCTGCCGTGGAGCAATTTCTAAGCCATGGCCTTCCCATTGCCCGTGTTGAGTGCCTTTGGCACCTTGTTGTAGGGATGCTCTTAAGCATCTACATTAGAAAAAAAATTCAGCCCTCAAAGAGGCCGCAAGTTTTGCCCCTCCATTCTAATATTTTAGCTTAATTGCAATTCGTCAAGTCATCAATGGTCAACACTAAAACCTAGTATTAATTCCAACTAGACTTTTCACTAGCAAACCACCTATGCACATCAATTGCGAGGCACCAGTATACATTCCTTTGAAGACAAAGAAGAACTAAAGTGAAGGTTGCCTAAGTTTGACCATATAGTTAGAGACTTGTCAAGTTTCATTATAGAAATAAAATCCTCAACTCTAAAAAGAGCCCTCCAACTCTTTGGAATTAGCCATAACAAATAATAAATAAAAAATTGAAGTTCACAAAATCCAAGACTCCTCATTCTTTCCAACCTAGGGATTTCTAATGTTGGAATTGAATATTTTCAAAAATGATAAGTTCTCTACTTCTTTTGGCAAGGCCACCAAGCTTGAACACTCCCGAGCATTGAGAGTAGTCAAGGAAGACAAGTTCCCCACTTCCTTTGGCAAGGCCGCCAAACTTGAACATTCAACCAAATTGAGAGTAGTCAAGAAAGACAAGTACCCCACTTCCTTTGGCAAGGCCGCCAAGCTTGAACACACACACAAATCCAATTCAATCAAGGAAGATAAGTTCTCCATTTCCTTTGGCAAGGCCGCCAATCTTAAACACCCATTCAAATAGAATTTGGTCAAGGAAGACAAGTTCTCCACTTCCTTTGGCATAGTCGCCAAGGTTGAACACCCACTCAAATAGAGTTCCATCAAGGTAGACAAGTTCCCCACTTCCTTTGGCAAGGCCGCCAAGTTTGAGCACCCACTCAAATAGAATTTGGTCAAGGAAGACAAATTCCCCACTTCAATTGGTAAGGCCGCCAAGCTTGAATACACATTCAAGCCGAGTTCGGTCAAGGAAGACAAGTTCCCCACTTCCTTTGGCAAGGGCGCCAAGCTTGAACACTAATCCAAATAGAGTCCAGTCAAAAAGGATAAATTCCCCACCTCCTTTGGCAAGGCCGCCAAGCTTGAACACTCACTCAAATCAAGTTTTGTCAAGGAAGACAAGTTTCACACTTCCTTTGGCAAGGTTGCCAAGCTTGAACACCGATCCAAATAGAGTTTAATCAAAGAAGATAAGTTCCCCACTTCCTTTGGCAAGGCCGCCAAGCTTGAACACCAATTCAAATAGAGTTTGATAAAGGAAGACAAGTTCCCCACTTCAATTGGCAAGGCCGCCAAGCACTACAAGAATATGGGACTTAAATGACTGTGAAATATGACTGAAATTTGGTCGTATTGGACACTTTCAACTGCGAAATGACTGAGGGTTTCTACAGTCATTGTGGACAAGTCCTTCATATAAATGACTACGGGCATATTATCACCATCCATTTAATACTTGGATGTACAAATGGATGAAGAATTCAATGGTTAGCTAAATGATAAAGAAATTTTGGCTTAAAGAAATGGCTATGAAGATGCCATGTGGAAAGCACAGACCCATTGAAATTTTTTTTGTGGACATCCATGTTGCTAGTCATTCTACGGTCATTCTGTAGTAACAACAAACCCATTTTACATCTAACGTGGACAGTCATTTCAAAGTGATTTTGAAGTTATAATTGCCACATGGCAAGTCATTCTATTGTCATTTTGAGGTGACACGGTTTTAGGGTTTAGATTAATTTCTTAGAACAAATAGAAATGTAGTGAAAAATGCATGAAGAATAGTCATTATATAGTCATTTAAAAATGCATTTGGAGTTCCACAACAAACATTGTACACCATTCATCATTCAAGCTACACCAAGTATAATACACCATACAAAGTACACAATTCAAAATACAACATACACCATACATAATTTTGTACACACCATACACCATATTTGCGCAAATGGGTTGTATGGCTTTCAAAGCCACTTACTGTGTGAGTATAAAGAGGTGAAATGACGAGCCTTTTATAGTATTGGGGTGGTAGGAGGCTTGACAAACCATGTGGGATATGTAAATTGCAGGAATTGTGTTACAAGTAATATTTTAGACCTCATTTAGGTACAATAGATTAATTTTTTCCAGAAAACTTTTGACTAATAAAAGTTGGAAAATTAATCTCACTATTATCTCCAAAAGTCCATTTCAAAATTCAAGCTTCAATTCAAAAGTTGTGGTCAAATTTGAAAAAGAGATCAATAAGGATATTTTTTTGACATTTTCTAACATCCTTTCTAGATGTAGTAGTGTAAAAGACGTGACGTAGTCATTACTGAGTCGTTCTTTCACTGCAATATTGTAGCACAACTTCAACTTGACTAAGTGTAGTTATGTAAAAATCATAGCTAGGCTTGTTGAATTAGTATTGTAAATTACTATTACAAATGTTCATTTATTTTTGAAATATATTAGGTAGAACTATATGTCATGTAGAAGTACACAAAGTGAGCCTCTTTTTACTTGCATATCTCAACATGTAAAATTTTATTTTGGTGTTTTTTGTGGTAGATACCACCTCCATAAAGTTGTTACAAATGTCTAATTTTGTGTTTAATTATATTTTTTCAGTAATTCAAAAATCAAATTATTTATTATTTTGAGATTTGGCACTTTCCTAGTTCTCCTACTTAGAAAAATGTTCTATAATTGTTTTTTGGTGGTTACATTCATCTTTTAAGTGTATGCATTGTCTATACTTTCAAAAACCAATTTTTTCTAATTTTAAAGTATCCAAAAAAATGACATGAGTACAATAAAACATAACAAAATTGATAGTTTTTTCTTGCGCTCATCCAACAACACTAGCAAAAATTATCAAAAATAATTGCTCCTATAAGTATAAGAGATAAAATAAATCATATAAGAAAATCCAAGGAAAAGAGCAAGTTACACCATAGAAAAGGAAAAACCATCATTAATTCACCAATTGATAATACTCTAACTAATAAGTAGAAGTCATATCCTCAATCCCAATGACATCATCATTTGTAAAGCATAAATTTTTTATTTTTTCTATTAATTCAATGAATCAAAGTAATTAGAATTTTAGGCACTTAAATTCATTGTCCAGTATTTACTAATTTAATTTTGGATAAGACATAATCTACTTTAAACCTAAATCTATTGACATAGCACATGGCAACATCCTTAAGAATATAAATACTTTGTATGAAAGTCTATAGTCAAGTGCAGTGACAAGTCACTCATTCTGTAGTGGCCCTACAATGAAACTAAAGTCATTTACAAAGTCTCTTTCTACCACATCTTTTGTTGTGGCCTCTTTCTTTTTCCTTTTCTTTTAGTAAGTCAAAACTCCCTAGAAGACGTCTATAAGGGCCTCTAAAGTCATTGTCTAGTTATTCTACAGTCATTTTTTAGTTAGCCTAAAGTAAAGTGCAATTTGAATATGACAATAGTCCACTTTAGAAAGTTGTCAACATTGTGAATGAAAAGTAGTGGATGAAATATTCACCTTATGCATTCTTCATCCCGAAGTCGCACTAGCAAATGCAAAATGACTCAGATGCTATGAATATTGCACCATTGGTGCAATTACAGAGCCCGAGTCATTTTTTAGTTGTTCCGGATAGCTAGTCATTCATTTGCAGTTGCAAAACCGGCTATTTTCTTGTAGTGAAGCTTGAACACACATTCAAGCCGAGTTCGATCAAGGAAGACAAGTTCTCCACTACTTTTGGCAAGGCCGCCAAGCTTGAACACCCATTCAAATAGAGAATGGTCAAGGAAGACAAGTTCCCCACTACTTTTGGCAAGGCCGCCAAGCTTGAACACCCACTCAAATTGAAAAAGGTCAAAGAAGACAAGTTCCACACTTCCTTTGGCAAGGCCACCAAGCTTGAACACCCACTCAAATAGAGTCCCGTCAAGGAAGACAAGTTCCCCACTTCCTTTGGCAAGGCCGCCAAGCTTGAACACTAACTCAAATCGAGTCCCATCAAAGAAGCCAATTTCTCCACTTCCTTTGGCAAGGCCGCCAAGCTTGAACATCCACTCAAGTTGACCCTGTCAAGGAAGACAAGTTTTCCACTTCCCTTGGCAAGGCCGCCAAGCTTGAACACCCACTCAAGTTGAGTTTGGTCAAGGAAGACAAGTTCCCCACTTCCTTTGGCAAGGCTGCCAAGCTTGAACACCCATTCAAATCGAGTCTCGTCAAGGAAGACAAGTTCCCTACTTCCTTTGGCAAGGCTGCCAACCTTGAACACCCATATAAATAGAGTCTCGTCAAGGAAGACAAGTTTCCTACTTCCTTTGGCATTGTCACCAAGGTTGAACACCTACTCAAATAGAGTTCCATCAAGGAAGACAAGTTCCCCACCTCCTTTGGCAAGGCCGCCAAGCTTGAACATCCACTCAAATCGGGTTCGGTCAAGGAAGACAAGTTCCCCACTTCCTTTGGCAAGGCTGCCAAGCTTGAACACCCATTCAAATCGAGTTCCATCAAGGAAGACAAGTTCCCCACTTCCTTTGGCAAGGTCGCCAAGCTTCAACACCCACTCAAATCGAGTCTTGTCAAGGAAGACAAGTTCCCCACTTCCTTTGGCAAGGCCGCCAAGCTTGAACACCGATTCAAATGGAGTTTGGTCAAGGAAGACAAGTTCCCTACTTCTTTTGGCAAGGTTGCCAAGCTTCAACACCGATTCAAATGGAGTTTGGTCAAGGAAGACAAGTTCCCTACTTCCTTTGGCAAGGCCGCCAAGCTTGAACACTAACTCAAATCGAGTCCCATCAGAGAAGCCAAGTTCCCCACTTCCTTTGGCAAGGTCGCCAAGCTTGAACATCCACTCAAGTTGAATTTGGTCAAGGAAGACAAGTTCCCCACTTCCTTTGGCAACGCTGCCAAGCTTGAACACCTTCTCAAATAGAGTCCCGTCAAGGAAGACAAGTTCCCCACTTCCTTTGGCAACGCTGCCAAGCTTGAACACCTTCTCAAATAGAGTCCCGTCAAGAAAGACAAGTTCCTCACTTCCTTTGGCAAGGCTTCCAAGCTTGAACACCCATTCAAATCGAGTCTCGTCAAGGAAGACAAGTTCCTCACTTCCTTTGGCAAGGCCGCCAATCTTGAACACCCATACGAATAGAATCTCGTCAAGGAAGACAAGTTCCCTACTTCCTTTGCCAAGGCCGCCAAGCTTCAAAAAACAGCTAGATTCAAACAATAGCTACTTTCAAGCACAAACTAATACCACGTAGAAAACATTGCACAAAGTACCATAATACGTACATGAGTTGAGGGTGAAAATGCATCATGCAAAAATGCAGTGCATGTATTAACAAATACAATACATAGCTTTTAAATTGAGTTCAAAAACTGAAGGTTGAAAAAAAAGGATCTAAAATTTTGACATGAATGTGCGAGGTTGGAGACACAAATGTGTAATAGCTAGCGACTTCCTATTGGAATCCCAACCTCTAAAAGAAAAAGAGTGTTCAAACTTGGAATTGATTTTGTCATGGAGTGAGTCATCTTTTTCCAAGTTGATCCACTGGCTATCATTCGCTTGGAAGAGTGGCTGCTGCCGACTCTCTCCCTCGCTTGCACCATTGGACGCTATGGCTAGATCAAATTTCCGATGTTTTTCTTGTTGCAAGAAGTTCGATCTCAAGAATGGAGTCTTCATTTTCTATAGGAATTCATGCTCCGTTCTAAGTTACTAGGGACTGCATCGCCACCAATCCCAACCGTCACAGTCCTTGTCTTTGTGTCAAGTGGTAGGAAAAAAAAATACTTTGTATGGGATATACTACATGATGAGCTGAGCTGCAGTGTTGCACAATTAGCAACGAATATGCTTTTTCTTCAATCCAAGTTGAAGACAAGCTTACCTAGCATAACATTCTTGAAATGTGGACCAAAAAAAATTCATTCTTCACTTAGACCTTTTTGATGAAGTCAATTCTCAATCAAATTTAAAACTAACATCATATTTTGAAGGTTGAGAAGGGGGGAAGAAATGTATTAAAATTTAAAAGTGTAGGCAATTCTCCTACCACCTGCCCTGAACTACCAAGCATAATTTTGCACCTATTATTTGTTTCAAGGAATGTGCTAGCTACACTCATCAACATCTACCAATACTATTTTAAGGTGTAGGCAATTCCCCTACCAATTGCTCTAAACCGCCAAGCACAATAATTTTGCACCTACAATTCCCAAGGAATGTGTCATATTCATCAACATCCACCAACACTATTTTAAGATGCTGGCAATTATCCTACCAATTGTCCTAAAATGCCAAGCACAATTTTGTATCTATAATTTCTAAGGAATGTGTCATACTCAATAACATTCACCAACATTGTTTTGGCTCTAGATTGCTCTTTAGAACCTAAAAGTGCCTCAAATCAAGCACAAGTCTTCTAGATTGAGAATGGATTAGTATCAAATTGGTAGTACATTGGTGGTTAATTTTGAAACAATTTTAAAACAACTTTTGAAGCCTTCTAACTCTGATTTTAATTTATTATTTCTAATTTTTCTACTATTACTTCTTTTTGTTTGATACTCAAAATTTATTACCTTCTGTCTTTCTTCATAGCTTTCAAAATATGTAGTTAATTGTAAAAAATTGTGAAGTATTGACTTTGTGAAGAAGCATATCAATGAGGAATGGATTTTTTTGTCCCTGGCTCTAATTAGCCTTAATTAAAATATGTAACTACACCTAAAACCAACAATCAACAAAATAAGCAATTCAGCATGTTTCTATTATTATATTGAATTTTTTTTTGTGGTTCTTGTTGGTAGTCTCAAGGGAATTTAACCCCTAACTGCCCAAGGCACCAGATTCTGGTGTTTTGAAAACTTTGAACTTAAGTAAAATCCAACCAAATTGCTATTTTCAGTAGTTTATATTTTTGGAGAACTCTTTTTGAAGTCTAGTTTTAGGATCAAAAAGCTGATCTTAAAAATGAAGGATTATGATTTTTCTATTTAAGATTTTGTGCAAGGATACCCATTGCAATCTTGACTTCCCGTAGTGTTGAGGGCTCTTGGAAATGAGCCTCAAATACACTAGATCTTGGAGAAAAAATCACCTTAGAAATTCATTTAAAAAAATTGTACAATAGATTTCGAAAAACCATAAATTGATTGGAGTTATGCATGTTAGGCCCTTTAACCTCATATTTTTTTTGGTGATCAACTTTTTAGATTTGATATGTGAAAAAAGGATTGAAAGAATTTCTTAGTTTTAACACCCTCATGTTCAAACATTATAATCTTTCAATTCATAAGTGATATTGTTGTGTTTTATTTTCCTATGTGACCTCTAACATGTCTAGTTTGAATTTGTATGGTTACAATTTAAAAAAAATTAATACAACTTATCAAAATGTTGGCTTTTTGTTCAATTTAGAGCAAATTCCTAGAAGCTCAAAACAGGCCTTGGGCATTTAGGGGTTAAGATTCTCTTACAATGCATTTTTTGGATACCATATGAATAAAATATAAATTTTCAAAGTGTCAAAAATAGGTATATCTAAAACCGCCCCTAGAATCTCATAAATAGTGGGAATGCATTTTAGGCAAGAATTTGTAAAGGTTGGTTTTATTACTTTATACTTCCCACATTGCACTACATTCAAACCACTTTAATCTAACCCTCTCTTCAATGACATTTTGGAATATTATGTGAACTTTCCACAGTCACTATCATTGCTTGTAGTACACTTATTTCATATTCAAATTGTTTGACATGTAAGATGACAGTCTTTCAAGTAGTTGTAGTGAGGGTCAGAGTATATTTGGAGGTAGAACAAACAATTTGTGCACAAACTTGTCCTGCAACAACAAAATTTTTGTTTCAACATCCTTCAGTTGGTCTTTCACACTTTTTTCTTTTGCACATTCAATCAACAAACCTCAAGTACTTGAACAGCATGAACGCCATCCATTGTCCATGACCACATAAACCTTCTTTCTTATTGAGGTGAGGGTAGTTTCATTTATGCATGGTTTCTTTGGTTTCTTTCCTTGGTTCTCTGGATGGTTTGATGGAGTAGGTTAATGTGAGGCAATTATGATCAATGTACCCCCACCTTGGGAATTTAGATAAGGGCAAGGGGACCATCACATTTTAGAGCATTGGAAAAGTTGCATCTTCTCCTTGGTTTACAAAATTTCTTAAGTGTTAATTACCACTACTCACAATACTAAAGCAAACATTATAGAATATATGTCTAATAAGAGTCCAAAACAATGAAAATATCAAAGTTTATCCCCAAAGTCACCATCTCTTTGATTCCTAGTTTGCTCCTAGTCCTAAATTGCATTTGAATTTTTGTTCAACTCATATTTGTTTGGGGAATGACAACAAGGTAGGATTGCATGCAATCTAATCATATTGGATTTTCTTCTTTGGAAATTGAGATATATGTATCACCCTTGCAAAAGAAGGGATCAACACAAACCTAGTAACAATATTCACATCAAGATGTTGGCTACTGAATGTACGCTGGTGCAATCATAGATAGCTAACAGTGTTGTGGTCCATGTTGATCTTAATTTTCTCAGTCAAGCATATTAAGCCGAGAAAAAATTGGGTTTGACAGTATGGTGCCAAAGTACACACTGATAACAATCAGAACGATCGGTAGACATCAGTATCAATACCATAAGGAACTATTTCGGCCCCTGGCAGTCATTATCACGAACAAATAAATCAATGCAATAACTAAATAACGTTACAACCGACTACAAAACTGATAGGAGCCATTCTTTGAATGCTGAACTTGCCCTGGCGACATTCCTCAGATCACATTAGTGCCTGACCTAGCAGCTTACCAAACCATTGGTATCTAGAACCAACATTGTCTGGCCACTCATAAGGATTCACAAACTTAAGCCCCATGAATTCAAATCCGATAAGCGTTTTGATCCTAAGAAGAGGTTACGCAACTGCCACAGCGGAAAGTCAAGTAGCAAGAGTCCAATTGCAGGGGCAAGCCTGGTACAAAAGAGCTTTACCTCTAAAGCAAAGAAACACAATAGAGCCTCCTGCTTAATCGTGTAATACACCACCCCAGCACCTTAGCTTCCTGCACCACCAAAGACTTCCAGATTCATGTAACACAGTGACAGTTCCGAATTCGACTATTTCCTGGTTGTATACAGTTTCAATCCCCTTCTGGTGGTCACTTATCCTACCGGGAGCGCCCCCTGAATGAGACTCTCGCGGAGCTTTTGTAAACCGGCTCATTATTTTGATCAGCAAGATCAGCTTCATCTAAAGATTCATAACCAGCTTCATCATTAGCAGTTTCAGTTGGCTCCGCAACAGCCACAGCTTCATCAACAGGCTCCGTTGGCTCATCATCGACTGGTTCACCTTCTCTCAGTTCCCTCAACTTCTGAGAGAAGGCCATATCAAAAATGGATTCCACTGCTGCTGGAATCTCCATTTGGCCTCGTGCCTTTCTGATTGACAAAACTCCTAGAAGTAAAGCTCCCCCAACAACACTAGCCAAAGCTCCAACTGCCACTGCTTGAGACCATGAGCGTCGTGGGATATCAATGCTTATGGACACATTCTCCCCTGAGCCAGTGTACGGGTCCCCACAATACAAGTCCAGCACATCTGCCAAATCCATCATCTGCGCATGCGTGAGGTCAATTCTACATGAGGTTTCGCTCGTCTTCTGCAACCCCACTGCTTCAAAGCTCTTGAAAGGTAGTTTGAACACTAGTGCATGTGCTGGTACGAACTCATCCACAAGCTGTGCATCAACGCCCGTCATCACGACAGATTGAGTGGCCACCGGTCGCTCCCACCATGACCGCTGCTGCCGTAAACCCACGTTAGCTCCCACCAAAGCCTTCTCCTCAACTATGGTCTCAACATGAGCCAAGACCTCCGACTCTGTGAGCGTCGAGATCCTCACAGCTGAAGAGTCCACAATAGTCATCGGCTTCACCTTTCGGACCCCGAAACCCCCCGTTTTCATTCTCTGCTCTGCATGATCCTTCACACATGCCAATGCATAGGAGGAAACACCCTTTGCAAGCTCTGAGAGAGTACTCGCATCGAAAACCTCCAGAAAACCGACGACCTCCCCGTCCTTGTAATCATCCATCGTCCCGGGCTTGAAGAAACAAACCTCAAACTTGGACAGCTTCAGCAGTCTCACAGCTTGAAAAGCAATGGCGAACGCCCGGCCAGCCGGTGAAAATTGCGAATCGTTCTTCGGCATTGACTTCGCCTTCTTCAGCACCGAAAGCGTGGGCGCTTGAAGCTTGGTGGAGACAGAGCTGCCTTCGGAGAACCGACCAGGGTTGTAAGTTTCGATCACGAGCATGGGTTTTCCCTTTGCAAGCTCTTGTGCCGCGGTCCTGCCACCGTCAGCGGCGAGGGCGGCATGGACTTGCAATGGAAGAGCCTCCCCTGTGACCCGCAAGGAAGCTAATGGCTTGCGATACGTCCTTCTTGCCATGTAATTCGAAGCTTCACTACTAACCCTAGAGTTTTCTGAAGAGTATTCTGAATTCGAAGCTTCATTACTAACCCTAGAGTTTTCTGCAGAATTCTCTGAATTCGAAGCCTCAATTCTAACCCTGGAATTTTCT
This sequence comes from Pseudisothecium myosuroides, assembly GCA_951799445.1. Lineage (NCBI taxonomy): Eukaryota > Viridiplantae > Streptophyta > Bryopsida > Hypnales > Lembophyllaceae > Pseudisothecium > Pseudisothecium myosuroides. The sequence continues at coordinate 25,494,061 of OX637292.1, read as the reverse complement.
GAAGAATTTTCTGAAGTTTGAGCTGTAGTGATGGATTTGGACAGCCGAACGCATTCACGAACACGATAAGAAGTGCACCGCGTCAGAAATTGCAAATCTCCTGAGTGACACTTGTGGAGCATCCGCTGCCGTGGGGGTCCTGAAGAGCATTGAGCATAAGGAAGCAAAACGTGTGAGACAGAGCTCAATGCCATAGTATCTGTCCCGAAGTCTCCTCCCTTGATGCTCGCTTTCTACTTGAAGCTCCAAAACGGAATCGACATTGATATATCTCGCAAATCTTCACGTCCCGAAATTGACTGCTCCATTACCACGGAGAACTCCTCGTGAGCAGAGAACCCCCAGTACCGCAAAGCCCTAGTCCAAAAACACAAACAGAAACTCGACATTGGTATTTCTCACAAAACCTGAACTTGACTGCTCCACCACCACGGAGAACTCCTTGTGAGCAGAGAGCCCCGAGCACTATCCAACCCCATTTATCCAACCCCGTTAAACCCTAAACCCTTAAAAAAATCACGAATCGTCCACACAGAAACTCCCAAGACAAAGAGAACGCTCCCAAGACAGACTCACTCAAAAACCTAAGAAAAGTAAACCACCTGCTGCAGCACTTTGAGAATTCCACCTAAAGTTTTTGTGAGGTGATAGAATCGATTCCAAACCGTATCCTCTGGAAGCTCCAACGTGTAGAAGGCGTTAGAACAATATTTATGCATATTGCAAACCATCACGTCCTAAAATTGACGGCTCCATCACCACAAAGAAATCCTGACGGGCAGAGCAGAGAGTCCCGAGTCCCGTCCAACTCCGTAAAACCCTAAAAACGGAAACTCACAATTCCTCAATCCAAAACGAAGAGAGCGCTTCCACTGCACATGGTGTTCGAGAATCAAGCAATTCCACATGAAACCTCACTCGAAAACCTAGAGAAAGTAAACCACCTGCAGCAGCACTTGAGAATTTCACAAACAGTAAGCAAACTTTTACGTGCATTGATACTTACAGGAAGCTTCAATTTGTAAGTTGGAGGTCAAAATCTCCTCCTTCTGCTCGTGTCCTGCGCCCTGATTCTCAAAGCGAATCGTGGTCACGCGTAATTGCTGCAACATTGAGACAAATATGATTCAGCGGGGCGGCATTGCAAGAGAATTACAAGAGAAAAGACATTGAATGGCATTGCATTGTTTTGTGCTTTCGTATTGTTTTCGTATTTTCAGTGTCTGTATTCGTATGTTTCTGGAGGGCGGTACTGACAGACACGGATGAAAAATACACCTCCTAGGCATCCATAATTGTATGGTTGTTCCCAGTTTTGTTACTTTACGATAATTTAATTAATGCTGAAATAGGGGTAGTCACACCTCCTCCGACCCCTAGACAATTCTTGGAGATTGGATGCTTGGCGTTTTGTGTGTGGTTTTCCGTGGCTTGCAGAGCTCTCAACCTCTGAGGTTTTGGAAGTGCCGTTCTTCTGCTTCGGAGGTGAACAAATGTTCTTGAAGAAAAAAATTTCGAAGAATTTTTCAGTTTCGTTGGCTATGCTTGGCTTGCGGAGCCCGCATCTAGCTTTGGAGGTAGCGCATTCTCCAAGAATTGCTCTAAATAGCAAAAAGGAGTGTCACACCTTCACACAAAATGGCTCACCATTGGTTGATTTGGCTCTTATTTTCTCTCATCAATTTCTCCGACTTCTTAGAATTCTGCTTCTCGGAGAAGATGTGACTACCCCTATTGTAGCCTAAGCCACTCCATTTAGTATCTAATTATTAAATTTTTTTTTATTATAGAAAAGTGACATAAGAAAAACATTTGGAATAATGCCACATTTTATCGGCACATGGCACAATGCAATTGGAAAGAAGGAGGGATAGTATTATAACCCCATTTTTGTCTAAATTTTTTAAACAAGTCTTTAAATCTTTAAGATTTGATGCTCTTGATCTAAATAATTGAGTAGAACGGAGAAAGTTATGTCCAAAATTTGATTAGATTGGGGAGTATAACCTCAAAAAATTTGTCAAAATTTTATTTTCTATTTTTCTATTTTTTTGAAAGTTTTTTCAATAATTTCTTTTTTAACACCTCTTAGACATTTTTTAAACACTTTTTAACACTCTTTTTGACAATTTTTTTGATACCAAGATGTCGAGAATTGAGACTTTTACTGATGTTTTTTTTGAGTATTCAGTGTCAAAAATTTGTCAAAGAAAAAGTTGAAAACAAAAGTTGAAAACAAAACATGAGGGGTAGTGTTCATCCCTGGGATGTGATATTAACGAAGGTGATATTAAAGAGGTTTTGGATGTACCTTATTGTGCACGAAGAATACCACATTTCATCCAAAGTCCCGCATTAGGGTTTAGCCTGGGGAGGGAGAGAGGGCGAGAGACCGCTTGTCTGGCTACAGAAATCGGTGAATGAGAGCGCCTGCTCTCGCAATTCCGCAACGCATTGAAGCTAAGTTAACCATGGGTATGCGCTTTGGACTTGAAATCAAATTCAGGTTTCCTGTTTTGAATTTGAAGCGACAGCGCGGTGATTGCGATGCGGGATACACGAAGTGCAAGCATTGCGAATAGTAGCTGATGCAATTCTCTTTCTCTTCCCTGTTTCGGAATAGGGGAAAATGAGAGGGGGGAGCTCGCTGGTTTTAGTTCGATTTTCGTTTCTGTCGCTGATTGCGTAATTGTAAATTTGTAATCCTCAGTGTCTGGGAGAATTTAGGGTTTAGAAGAGTGTTTGGCAGAGGGTGTGAAGTTCACAATGTGTTTTTCTGACTTTTTGCAGGAAATTGCTCCGCTAAACCGTAAATTAGGGAAGTATTCATCATTGGAAACCCCCGCTAGGTAAATGTACTTTCTGGAGACATTTTACACAGAAACGATGAGTTTTTAGGTGTATGATAATGGTGGAGCACTAGTGGGACGAATGTGGAGCATGTCCGCAGCACAGGGATGAGTATGACAACGAATATTTGGTACTGGATTGGAAGTAGTAGTGCAGGAACAGAGTTGGAAACAAGTGCGTGAATGGTCCCATCACAAGGGTAGGTATTGCGCTCGGAATTTTCTTAGGGTATTGAGAAGATGGAAATTCAGGATTCCGTTGCACTTGCCTGCCATGCGGACCGAACCCGCCTTCTCGAGGTTTTCCGAGCGGCGATAGCGAAGCCGTTGCCCGCTTCTCAAACCGCGGTAGTGACTATGGTCGACGCCGTGAAGCCTCAGAAGCAGACAATTCTGGTCCAAGACGAGAATCAGCTTCTGGAGAACGGCTTGCGAACTCTGCTTGAGGAGCTTGTCAGTGCAGCCGTCGAAGACAACAAGTCTGTTATGCAGTATGGTCGAGCAGTGGGTAGTGACGACGACGGGAATGGTCTTCTTACGCGACTTCTCGACATTGTTTTGTATCTCTGTGAGAAAGGCAACGTCGAAGGGGGGATGATTTTCCAACTACTTGAGGATCTGACGGAGGTTTCCACCATCAAGGACTGCAAGGAAGTTTTTGGATACATTGAAGGAAAGCAAGAGACTCTTGGAAAGTCGGAACTTTTTAGCCGGGGGAAGCTTGTTATGTTACGCACTTGCAACCAGCTCCTCCGTCGGTTGTCTAAGACGAATGACGTCGTCTTCTGTGGGAGGATCCTGATGTTTTTGGCTCATTTTTTCCCGCTCTCTGAGAGGTCAGCTGTGAACATCAAAGGGGTGTTTAACACCTCGAATGAGACCAAGTACGAGAAAGAGCCGCCTGGAGATGGGGTTGCTATCGATTTCACCTTCTACAAGACGTTCTGGAGCCTCCAGGAGTACTTTTCTTCTCCCACAAGCTTGACTCACCCTTCTAAGTGGCAGGCGTTCTCTTCGAATCTTGGCACTGTGCTGGAGGCTTTTGAAGACCAGCCCTTAGGTGAGGAAGACGAAAGCCTCAGTCTTGATGGTGACGATGATGATTCCACTTTCAATATTAAGTACCTCACTAGTAGTAATCTTATGAGCTTGGAATTGAAGGACCCTGGGTTTCGTCGGCACGTCTTGGTTCAGTGCCTGATCATATTTGATTACCTCAAGACTCCGGGGAAGGCTGAGAAAGATGGGCCACGAGAGGTCATTCGGGAGGAGCTCAAGGTGCATGAAGACCGTGTGAAGAAGCTGCTGAGAACTACACCCCCAAAAGGGAAGGAATTTTTGGCTTCTATTGAGCATATTCTGGAGCGTGATAAAAACTGGGTCTGGTGGAAACGTGATGGCTGCACTCCATTCGAGCGCTTCGTGCAGGAGAAGAAATCGCCTTCGGAGCCTGCGAGGAGGAAATTTAGGTGGCGGCTTGGAAATAGAGAGCTTTCTCGACTTTGGAAGTGGTCAGAGGATAACCCTAACGCTATTACTGACGCCAAAAGAGCCAAAATGCCTCCCTTGGCGGAGTACTTCAAGCCCCTTGCAGAGGATATGGATCCCGAAGCAGGCATAGAGGATGAGTATCATCATAAGAATAACAAGGTCTATTGCTGGAAGGGTCTCAGATTTGCTGCAAGACAAGATTTGGAGGCCTTGTCCAGATACTCAGATATGAAAATTATGGGTGTCGTTCCTCCAGAGCTTCTCACTCCTGAGCTGCGGAACTCACTTTACAAGACTTCGGACAGGTTGAGAGCGAAGGGACTGAAGAAAGAGGAGGAGTACACACCCAATCGTGCCCAGGTAACATATCTGGCTTCTATTACCATCGCTTATTCTGTCTACAAGATGCCGATGGTTTAGAGGAGTATTGAACCTCCTTAATTATACTCTCAACCGACTAAAGAATCTGATTTTGAAGGTTTGCAATCCATGGGATTCAAGGTCAGTGTTTTAAAAATTATAGTAATTAAGTACTTACCTGACCGCCTTGAAGCTCAATAGATACTAACTTGCGAAGTACTTTTGATAACCTTGTCCTTGATTGCCATGACCTAGTCCGTCTCATGAACATTTGCACCATCATCTTCGATCTGATCTATCGTATTGAATGACGCTTGTGAGGATTCCGTGGGCGTTGAAAGTCCGCAGTTCATAATATCGTGGAGTACTTAGAATCCTCATGGATGAGAGTTTTTAGCTACACCGTACTTTTTCCATACTTAAATGACCTGGTGTTCAGACCGAGGATGCAACAGGCAATGCGCCCACTGGTGTAAGCTTGATGGAGGTGGATTCAACGACACCTGCGCAAGATGCAGAGGAGGCTACAGCCATGGAAGCAGAAGGACCCGCAGTAGCAGAAGTAGAGCTGGAACCAGAGGCAGAGGCAGAACCAGAACCAGAGCTGGTGGTAGAACGAGCGGAAGCAGAAGCAAAGCCAGGACCAGTTCCAGCAGAAGAAAAAGTTGAGCCTTCTTCTCCCAAAGTAGTTTCCGAACCTCCCCCCAGTAGTACTCCCAAGTCGGAAAGCAGAAGTGGGAGGAAGCGGCCTCACCCAGACGACTGATACTAGTAAGAACTGAAGAGCTGCTGGCTTGATCAGGAACATTCAACTCTTCCTAGGACACTTAAGCAGCAAGCTTAAGTTGTTACAGTTGTAAATTGAGACATTTTTAGAAGGGTTGGAAAGTTCTTCCGTTCTAGGTTTGCTTACCATGTATCAAAGCAGAGTTTTGGTTCTTGAGAAATTACCTTCAATTGCTGAAGACCCCGAGGCATGGAAGATTTTGCCCCTGTTGCTGTGAAAAGAGTACTGGTTTTTGTGGTCACACTATGTGAGATGTGAGGAATTTCGTGGACGATAGCGATTTTCCTTTGCATTGTCTTCAACTGCTTTTGGTTTGCTATGGATCTCGGTACTCGGACGCCGTTTGGAGGCATGATGAATTAAGAATATTTTCGTCTCAGGCCCCACTTCAAAGCGCAGAGTACTGTTTTTTGAGAGTGACTAAATATATATCTTTACAAAGATATAGTAAAAAATATGCAAGAGTTCAATACAGGAATCCAACACGCAGGGCTTTGCCAAAAATTGCTCAAAAGCAATGCAAGTTGTTTTTGAGGAAATATTCGACATTACCCTTTTCTCATCGGATAGAATGGGTAAACTGTTCTCAGGGGTTGTTCAATCCCTCACCTTCAATCCTGGCAGGTGGCAATGGGGGGATTGTTCTAAACTCATGGATTACACGACAGCTATAGGGAGGAAACTCATCAACCACCATTGCCAACCCAAGAGATCTATTCTATGTAAGTGGTGAGGAAACCTACCCACCACTTTCTCATTGAACTGGAAGGAGCTATGGCACAAAACTAGATCGTTGAAAGAAGCTACATTTATGTGGTCAGTTTGGCACAACACAATTGCGGTCCATTCTTGGAGAGCCAAGATTGCACCAGGCATTGATACAAACTGTAACTATTGCAACTTAGGTATTGAAGAATACCCCCTTTACATATTCTACTCTTATCCTTAATCACAAAAAATATGGGAATATGCCCAATCTATTATGTATCATATTCGTAGGGTGCAACTACTCTTGGGGCCTCATGAAAGATTGGACTTCTCTCAATGCATCTTTGAATCTTTGGCATCTCAACAGTTCCAGGCACTTAGAATAATTTAGACTTTGCTTTGTGGCTCTATAATGTGGATTATGTAGATCTCTCGCAACAACAAGGTCTTCACTCAACAATCTTGGCCTCTGGATTTTACGCAGATGGCTCTATGGGATGCACTTCTTGACTCCGGCCGCACTGCCCAACTAAAGGCTCAACTTGGGGCTTGTCTTCACCCTCACAATAGGAGTAAAATTTGGACCAAATTTGATAGCATTTGGCTTCAATCTCTGGTCCTTACTAGTAGGGAAGACTCCACCATTTACTAGAATAAGAGGGATTCTTACTTGATTCTTTTTTTTTTTTGCTCTTATCTCTTCATTGTCCAATCTGTGTGGCTTGGCTGGTTTGTATCGTGGGTTTTTTCTTTTAATGCAACAGTGGCCTTCAGAGAGGTTGCCTTTTCCTCTCTGGAGTCCTCATCCACAACTTTCATCCCTACATATTTAATGTAAGCTTTGGAACAGGGATAGTGACTATCCATTATGATATGTTCCATTTTCTTTTCTTAATTTTAGGACTAGACATACAAATCGACAAATATTTATAGTGAAAGATGTTGGCCAAAAATCCAATGAGTGGTAAATTATTGCAATATTAATCTATGCAATCAATAACTTATTTTGGATTTTAGAGAGGAAAGACAACTCTATACATACACATGGGGTGGTAGGAGGTAGAGCAACCCATGTGGGATAAATAAATTAGAATTTGTAGGTTCTCATGCACTCATAGTTAAGTCAAAAACAAAGAATTGTGTTAAAAGTAGAATTTCAGACCTCATTTAGGCATAGTTAAATTACTTTTCTCAAAAAAAATTTAACTAGAAAAAGTTGGTAAATGAAAATAAGTTTCACCTCCAAAAATCCGTTTGGGATTTTGAATCTTTAATAAAAAGTTATGGACAAATTTCGGAGAGGGGTTGGAATTGATTTTTAAAAGTGTTAAAAGAAAATGTCCATTAAAAATCCTCTCCAAAATTTGTCTATAACTTTTGATTGGAGATTCAAAATTCCAAACGGATTTTTGGAGGTGAAACTTATTGTCATTTACCAACTTTTTTGAGTTCAAATTTTTTGGAAATTTTTTATTCTACTATGCCTAAATGAGGTCTGAAATTTTACTTATAACACAATTTCAACTTTTGACTTAACTATGAGTGGTGGTTGAGAAATTACAAATTCTAATTTACATATCCCACACGGATTGTTCTACATCCTATCACTCCATGTGCATATAAAGAGTTGTCTTCTCACTTCCAAAGCACAATGCACAAATGGATTCCAATTCAAAGTGAAGTATTTCTACAATAACATTATAATCAATAATCTCAATGAATCCATTAGCATTTTGTTTAAAGATCCTATTGTTTAGTTTTCAGTTTTACTTAGAAATTTTTAATTTGCCACCAACAGTGCATAGTCGCAGCGCGGGCACAAGTGACTTCAGACAATTATTGACAACTGTTTGCACGAAATCAGTGATTATTGATATGGTGCAGTATATTCCACACCATTTTGTTCAGGGGAGGGCAGAGCCAGTGACTGCTAATGAATGTTATGAATGGCTCGTTCCATTTGTTCAAAAATAAAAAAATCGGTAAACTGCTACAAAATCTTCAGACAGCATCTCTCCATTGGATGAATGCACACTCTTCTGGATGGAGACACATGTTTCCATCCGCACTTTGCATCTTCTTTGCATCTTTCATCGCAATCTTCAGATGGAAAGCGCATCACGACTCTAGTAAAGATCACTTTCATCATCCTTCCACAAAACTGAAATAAAAAAACCCTGCATCTTCACAAACACACATGACCACTTGCATCGAAATCATCGGCTCCCAACCGAAATCATCAGCTCAACCGAAATCATCAGCTCATCGACATCATCGGCTTGCTGAGTTTCTGGGATTCTCTTCCTACAGTTTGGGAGTTCTTATTGTCGTCCGAAGTTCACCCATTCTGCAAGGTTCCGCCATGATGGGGAATCCTAAGAAATGATTCTTCGTTTCATACCTGCAGAGATTGACAGGAAATCTGCGGTAGTGAAGAGCTAGAGCAGCAGCAGCAGCAGCAGCGGTGTAAAAAACAGGATGTGTGCGCTAGTGTAGAAAACAGAGTCGTGAATTTTTACTCCACTGCACGTTGATGTAAGCCCCGCTGGTGAGGATTACGCTGCATTTTCGACTTTTTGTAATTCAAATTTGTAATTCAATGCTTTCGTTTTCACGGTGTTGTTATGGCACCTATCACAGTCAGAATTGCAAGAATTTCAAGCATGGGAGACAGCGATGGCGTCTTGCAGGCTCCCCTGTTGCCAGAGGATCCTCCCACCCAACACACGTTTACATTCGCAAATGGGTTCACAAGATCCGTGAGCCGAGTTGACGAGAGAATCCCCTGCACTCCCGAGTGGATTTCGGGTGAGATCGCGAGGCAACTCTCCATCGCTGGCCCCATGGTGTGCGTGGCGCTTCTTCAATACTTGGTAATTGTAGTCTCCGTCATGTTCGTGGGCCACTTAGGAGAATTGGAGTTAGCCAGCGCCTCCATCGCCACTTCCTGTGCAGGTGTAACAGGCACCACTTTGATTCTGGGATTAGCCACTGCACTGGAGACTCTTTGTGGCCAAGTTTGTGTGCTGGGGATTTACATGCAACACGCTGTTTTTGTGCTCTATCTCGTAGCTTTGCCCATTGCAGTTGTTTGGTGGAACATGAACTCGGTGTTGATCTTTCTCGGGCAGGACCCTGAGATTTCAATACTGGCAGGTGTGTACGCCAGGTACTTGATCCCCATGATCTTCGCAGTCGCTACGCTGCAACCACTAGTGAAGTTTCTCCAGACACAAAGCCTGGTGCTCCCCATGGCAGTGTTCTCTGTCACCACCTTGGTTCTCCACGTACCCCTTTGCTATACCCTAATTTATACCCTAAACTGGGGTTCCCGCGGTGCAGCGATTGCAAGCAGTATTTCAAATTGGTTGAACGTGCTCTGGCATGCGCTATACGTCCATTTCTCCACATCTTGTACGAGAACGTGGACGTCATTCTCAATTGAGGCTTTCAACGACGTGCCGTCGTTTATCAAGCTCGCCATTCCTTCTGCTATGATGGTGTGTTTGGAGTATTGGTCGTTTCAAATCATGGTGCTTCTCTTAGGACTGCTTCCCAATCCACAAGTGGAAACTTCCGCAATCGCAATCTGTCTTACAAGAACTGAACTGCAGTCCTTTACATGATTCCTTTTGGAATCGGAGCTGCTGTGAGTACGCGCGTGGGGAATGAGCTGGGGGCAGGACGACCCCAAGCTGCCAAAGGTGCAGCTATCGTGTCTGTTTCCATTGGAATATTTGAGGGTGTTGTGATGGCCACCGGTTTGTACCTGGGGCGAGATATTTGGGGAAAAGCTTATACACGTGAGCAGGGAGTGGTTGATTATGTTGCAAGGAGTATTCCGTTGTTGTCTATAATGCACGTTATGGACGCCATGCAAGGCGTGTTGTCAGGAGTGGCGAGGGGATGTGGGTGGCAGGCATTCGGGGCTGCTGCTAATCTGGGGGCGTACTATCTGGTGGGCTTGCCTGCTGCAATTTGCGACCAATTGGCAGCAGCAGGCGGAAGAGGCGTTGATTCGTGTGTAGTCTTCTGTCACGGCCACTCTTCCTGCTGAAGCGAACGAAGCCCAGAAGGATGACATTCCGGCTCTGCATTTGTTCAAGTATGGTGACCTAGTGGATGCGTGATTCAGTTAAAACTGTGGTGGGGATGTTACAAGAACTCTTCATGACTTTTATGAAGAGGAAGTTCAAGAACCATTGTTTGCAGGTGTAGGAGGTGCTATACCTTTGCGAACTATATATTGAAGCGGAGGTTCAGGGTTCAGTTGATTGACTGGGGAGTAGAAGAGTAGAATTGGCTGGTTTGTACTGTAGAGGAGGAATGCCAACATTGTATGTGGTTTTCTTTCTGCAAGCCCAATGCTTTGAAGACCCTTGATCTCAGGGGGGGCTCTTCGAAGACCCTCGTGAATCACTAATCCTATGAAACAGAGCCATTGGGGTATTATGTACATTATGTATATTAGGGTCCTCTATACTTTGGGTAGGACTTCCATATCCTATAGAACGCGGGGGCGTTTATTCTACTCCTAGTTTGCACAATTGTCTGGAGCTTTGGTCGATGGGGAATCATCGTTGTAACGTTTCCGGAAGTGTACACTTGGCGAGCCAGTCTGGCGGACTACCATATACATTTTGGCCAGGTATTTCTTTTTGGCCTTCTCTTGTTCCAGTTAGTTTAAATGTTGTTTGGAGTGAATAGTTTTTAATGGTTACAATGTATTAACATTTTAAACAATTAGGTACGTAGACTTTTGAATATACATCACGTATAAATTCATAACAGTTATGTAAAAACGATTTCTCGAGAATTAAATTTACAAAGCCTGCAATGACTCAATTTTGTATTGAGTATCCAGCAAATATGTGGATTAAATTTGAATTGATAGTCTTTTGTTGAAATTCTGCCGCACTTACAACTTGCATGTGCATCCCAAGTGCAATAACATGCTCATAGATTTGGTGGCACCATTTGAAACGTAGACGTAGATGTAGCATCTGTAAGTGTCAAAATAACAAACGGATGATGATATGAGTAAAATATGATGATTAGCGATTGTAAGTGTAACATTTTTTGACACCCAAATTTTGTTTAATACTTATTTGCACGTCTTCTTTTGATCTGATTTGAGTGAGAGACTTGAGCATTGATCACTTTTTTCAATCTCTCATGTCTTTATGACCTGGTTTTCAGATGCACCAGGCAATGCCCCTTTGAAGTGCAACGGAGTAGGATACAACGGAATCATGGGGAAGGTTCTTCAATAGAAGCAGGAGGTCCTCTTTCATCTGGCTTGCACCAATTTTTTACCTTGTGGACATTGAAATGATTCTCTATTTTTTCATGTTCTTTTGATATTCTCTGATGTCATATTTGCACTGCAAATTATGAGGCAACTTAGATTCTATTTATTACTCAGTCATTGAAGCTGTTTGAACAGTAATTTATAAAAATTTGTTCATTATTTTAGTAAGGCAAGGATTTTCGTCTTTACTTGATGTCCTTGATGTTTAATGAAGTTATTGCGGAGCATTTTGTTACTTGTTTGATCAGTATCAACGCTTAACCCGCGAAGTGGTTGGAGTGTACTGCAAGAACCTCTAGGAGCTACGAGTGCTGACTTAGAAAACTCTTCGTGTTTGTTGGATACATTGTGCTTGTCACTGCAAGCTAAGCTTAGTGACTGCTGTGTTGAATTCAGAAGCAGGAGCAGCCATTCTTATCCGCACTACACTATGTCGCAGAAGTTGACAAACTTTTGGCCTATTTAAGGAGGAAAATGTGATTATTTAGCTTGATTTCAACGTTTTCGTTGTAACTTGTCAGAAATTGTGGAGAATTCCCCAGAATTAGTGGCCTCAATCAAATCGTTAGAGCAACCCTTCAAGAGAAGGAAAAACAAAAAATGAAAGCTCAAAGCTAGTATTTGAGCGTAGAGCAAGAGTTTGGAAAGTAGACCACCTTTGGTGGTTATAGGATACCTATGTTATAGGTACATATAACATTATTTATTTGTAAAGTGCCTTGTGTTATAGGGTACCTTTGATGGTTATAAGGTACCTACTTACTCTTTCCAAGGGGATCTATGATTTAACCCTTAAAGGACGAAGGGGTGACCCTTGAAATCATCATTTTGCATTACTGTGTGAATCATTCATTTGGTTTCAAGAATAGTAAAAGCACACATTGGATGTCAAGCTAATGTGGAAGATCTCCCCTTTTTATAACAAATTCCGAGGATGAATAGTTGCACTTTTGTCCTACACAATTTTATTTTTTGTCATCCATCGGCCACATAATGGCCTCCTCGTTGTTTAAAGGTTAAAGAATAACCTCTAAAACAAGCTCTAGGCTCACCAAACCTAGGCTCTTCGCTTTAAGCTCCACACTCCTCAGTCATATGGTAGCATTCCCCGTGACGGAGATAGGTCACAATTTTCTTAGTTGATGCCAAATTGTCAAGTGTCCACCCAATGAGTTGATTTGGAAAATAATATCTTTCACCTACTGAAACAACGACAATTGAGAAGAAAAGGGACATACACATATCTTCTCAATTAATTAACCACCCCCGCAAATCAAAAATAAATAAATAAAAACACCTTAATTGCTCACCCACCTTCCAAAACAAATCAAAAAACAAAAACAACTTTGATGCAAATACAATATATGAGATAGAAATGGTATACTTATAGATATGATAGACAAAATATGGGTATATTATACATAATAATGACACAGTACAACATATGGTTACATGAACGGAATACAAGATATGGTTGTTAATCCCTTATCAATTGTAATCTAGTGTGTTCTAAAAATTTATACGTATGGAAGGTAACAAGAAAGTCTTTTGTTATAATTCACTCACTTGTTAAGTGAGGAAGTGATGGAAGTAAATTCACTCACTATTCCCTCAAAAGTCAAAAGGGACACCCTGTGTCGGTTTTGGTGGTCAATCTTGCAATGCCACGTATTTGAACTTCTTGTATGAGTTTCAACTTATCTCATGTATCCGTTGCAATAGCATGTGTGCAAAGAGACTTACCATGACATGACGCTAGTAATTCAAACACTGTGTGAATGGGAACAACCCACAATTCGTTTTCTCTAATTTTAATCCTAAAATTTTAAGTACCTCAAAGTTATCCCTTGATGTAAATCCCTAGAAATGCAAATATCACAGCAAGACACAAAAGATAGCCAACCTAGAAGTGAGTCCAACATTTCAGCAACTTTACTGTTGCATAAAAATTGCTACATAACAAAAGTTTCCGCTAGGGACCTAGTCCCTTGGTTCATTGTACTGTTTCCACTATCAATGGAAATTGTCCATGTGTTTAAATTAAAAAAATTAAAAAAACAAAAACAAACAAACAAACAACTACATATTTTTTATGTCCTAAATATTGTTTTGTTTTTTATTCAACAATTGACACGCTCATGTACAAGTAACCGCAAATTTTATCTATATTTTCCATAGTGGTGAGTCAGACATTACTCGCACTATTACTTTGGCCAGACTCTATTGTCTAGATATGAAATATCATAAATATACTTTCCCGTGGAAAGGGACATACACAGATCTTATCAATTTAAGTTACCACCCCTACAAGTCAAAAAAATAAAAAAATAAAACACTTAATTCGCCTACCCACCTTCCAAAACCAAAATAAAAAAGGCGTTGATATGGGTATAATACATAAAATACATATGGGACATATACTTTACGACGTATTAGCAAACCAAGGTTACGAATGTATTCAGATCGTAAAGAAATTCCAAAAATTTTAGGTGGAATGGGAATCATTAATTCACCTTATGAAATTCTAGGTTTTGGTCTTGAAGGCACAATATCTACAACTTGACGACCATCTAAACTATCAATAGTTTATTTCATAACCATCGCTTTTTCTACGTAAAATTTTATAAATTCCTAGAGGTGGATGGTGGAAATGGGTTGGTCTAAGGTAGGTACACCTAAATGTGCCATTGACCTTAAACCGCCATCTATACTCTCTTTGCATCTCCAAAATCAATTTTGTACCTATGTGGAAGAAACGCATTTAGAACCCAACTTTGTTCCTTAATAACTTTTGCATACATTATCAAAATGCTACATTCTCTGGTGCGTTGGAACTTCCTTTCACTTGCCAACAAGAACATATGAAAATTTGACTAGTCTAATGATAGTAAATAGGCTCAATAGCAAAAATTGGCGGTTTTGGGTGTACCTACCTTACCTTACATGCTGGGAGGGTGGACCGAGTGCAACAATATTCTTGCCCAGACCCGATAGAGAAAGAACCCTACTATAATTTTTATTTCAAGCGGAGCTCGAAAGTAAAAGTTACACTACAAGAAATTGGCCTAAAATGCGACTGCAGAAGAATGACTTCTTGTCCGATGTGACTCCAGAATGACTGCCGCTCTCTAATTGCACCAGCGCTCACCTAACCATAGCGCCCAAGTCATTCTGGAGTCACATATGGCGACTACGCGATGAAGGAAATGGTAATGGAGCTGTCAGAGACGATTTTCTGTCCACTACGCTGCAGACTGACGGACTGTTGCACGCTCCCCGAGATCGTAGCAGGGTACATAACTACAAGATGACTTCGAGTCACTTATTGTGACTGTGTGCTACTTCAAAGCGACTTCACTGCGACTGAGAGGGTCTGTGGAGACAAGAACAAGGTAAAAGATGGTTGACGTGTCAACTGGCTTTTCTTTTTCTTTATGTAGGATGCAGAGAAGTGAAGAAAGCAGGTTATGGGCTGAAACACTGACTGTCAAAGTAATACCTCTGTGGTTTAAGTCTCATATGGGGGCTTCATTATTTTTTCTATTTTTAGCAGGCCTAAAATAATTTTTGGGGTACCCTTCCTTATTTCTTGTGTTGATGTCTAATTCATGGTCTTTTACTTTTTTATTCCTTCGTATAAATCATAGTCTTTCATTCTCATTGTCTTTAATGATTTTTTGCCTTTTCCATCTTTATTTTCTATTAATTCCATTTTTGTGGGATGATGCTTAGGGTCATAGGAATTATTGGCTCTTACGCTAATGTTTGTTGTCCTCTATTTCTTCCCCCCTTCTTTTTAAAACTTCAAGGCCATATTTGTTATATTGAGACTTTTCACAGTCTCATTTTTACCTTTGACTCAAAGATAAACCGCTTTATCTTTTTATTAGTATTTTTTTATAAATAGGTAACAATATCAACCTTTAGAATTTTATTTTAGAATCACTATTTGAATATAATAATAATTTTTGGTTTCAATTAATATTTTTCAAAATGAATTTACAATAACTAGCATTCTGTCTCAAAATCTGCAAAAAGTCTCAATATAACAAATATGGTCATCTTCCTTTATTTCTCTTTTAACGAGTCTTTTAATTATTGTGGCACATTTCGTCTTCCATAATTCGGACTAATTTTGCAATTCTACATTTTGGGGCTTCTGGCTTCTTAATTCTTCCATAACTTCCTTCACACCCAACACTGCAAATTTTTTTTCCTTTCTATAAGTTATTGTCAAATGTTCTCATTGACTTTATTCACTTAATTTTTGCCTTCTCCCTCTTTTTTTTTATGAATTCCATTTTTGGGATGACGCTTAGGGTCAAAAGAGTTTCTTCTTCTGATTTTCATTAATTGTCCTCAGGTCCTCTATTTTTTTTTTCCCTTTATTTTAAGACGCGTGGCCTTCAACACTTCCTAAATTTTATATTTTATTTGGCTTTTTTTTTATTGTCTAGTTATTTTTTTCCTCTTTTTGTTTGGAATTGTTTCTTATATTTATATTGTTCCCTTCTTCCTCAATTTCATTTTTTTTGTTTGGAATTTTTTCCTTTTTCCTCAATTTCATCTTCGTTAATCTTCTATTTATTTTTTTCCCTCTTCTTCTTCTTAAATTTTTTTCTTTAATGTTTTTTAGTCTTCTAATGTACATGCACTTGTGGATGGAATGTGTTAGCTATTTTTATTAATTTTTCTTTGTATATATGCTCTATTTTCTTCATGACGTTCTCTTGTATGAGTTCATTCAATTTTCTACTACCAATACAAGAGCAATGATTTCAAGCAAGACAGTAGTGCTGTAACCATTAGTAAACTTTTGAACAGCTCATACAGTTCACATTTGAAGTAATTAGGGTCCCAACATAAACATTCTATCGTATAAAGAAAGGGCCTTCCACAGTTGTGTGCTCACGACTGTAACTTCATGCACATTATATTGCCTCTGCATAGGTACTAAAGAATGACTTCCTACGAGTTCAGTGCCACTCTAGAATGACTTCTTAAAGACTGAAAAATGAGTTGAAAATGTCTTGGACTACTATGCAGTACGCACCTATTCTACTGCTGCTTCGCACCTTGCACATTGTAATGCATGGTGCGATTTCCAAACATCTTGCTCACCTTTCATTACAATTCCCCTGCATCTATAGTACATTTTCATATATACAATATACAACAAGGATGGACAAAATTCATAAAGGATGTTAAAAAATCTCAAATAAAATATCCTTTCCGATCCTTTTCTCAAATTTGTCCATAAATTTTGATTTGAGGCTCAAAATCTAAAACGGATTTTGGAGATGGAAGTCTGATTAATTTCCCAACTTTTTATAGTTCAAAGTTTTTTGAAAAAAATTAATCTACTATGACTAAATGAGGTCTAAAATATTACTTGTAATACAATTCCTGCGTTTTACATATCCCACATGGTTTGTCTTGCCTCCTACCACCCAACTTCTATAAAGGGCTTGTCACTTCATCCCTACATACTCACACACTAAGTGGCTTCAAAAGCTATTCAACACATACGCCACATGGTGTATGCATGATGTATGGTGTATTGTATATTGTGTATGGTATATTGTACATGGTGTATTGTGTATATATAGTATATGGTCTATTGTAGTGGAAGTTTGAATGTATTTATATGCAATTGTAAAATGAATATTCCTTATACAATTGTCATTACACTCCTTTATGCATACATTGTTGCAACTTAATTATTATAGAAAAATGAATCTCAGGAAGTGACTTGAATATTAAATCCACATTACATCAAAATGACTATGGAATAATTGACCATGTGGCAGTCCACCAGAATGGTACAAAAACTCCATCGCAACTTCTAAATGACTTTGAAATGACATCCTACGTGGCTGTCCATGTCAGATGTATAATGGGTCTGTCGTAACTTCGAAATGACTTACAAATGACTGGTAACGTGGTGGTCCACGTCAGATTTAGCATGGATTGGGCACAACTTAAGAATGACTGTATACATGGCAGTCCACGTCAGATTTATAGAGGATAATGCTTTCCACATGGCAGCTGCATATCCACTTCCCACGAACCCTTTTCTTTATCACTTGACTTCCTCATCTTTCTCATCCATTTTTCCATCCATGTCCCATTTCGTTGGTGATAATAAGCGAGTAGTCATTTATATAAATGACTTGTCCACAATGACTCCAGGAGCCAGAGTCATTCTGCAGTCAAAAGTGTCCGGAATGACTGGATTGTAGTCATTTTTTGCAGTCATTTATATACCCATTTTTTTGTAGTGTTATGACATAGAATGCCCAAATTTTAGTTTGGTGGGCAAGAAAAAACCCTCAAAAAAACTTAAAATAAATTTTTTTCATTTTTTCCTGCATATATATTGTATTTTTATGTATATGGAAAGCTTTGATTTATTCCATTTTGATATGTTATGTGAAAGTTGTGGGCAAACTTTTTTCTAGAGCAATTAGAGCATCTTCTTGAAAAAATAACTTGTAGAATTTATTTATGAATTGAAGTTTCACAAGGTTAGGATCTTTGGCTAGAACAATCTTACCGTTTTGATTAGACAAGTGTGTTTTGATTCCATGTTGGAGCTATTACTCGCTTAGTTTTTCTTCCAATCTTGAACCTACTTCTACTTAACAATTATTTAATGAGTAAAAACTAAGTTTAGTTTTTGCTTTTTTTTAATTCTTTGACTGTCAGCTTAAGTCTTTATCATATAAAATCAGAAATTCGAAATCAGTAGCAAAAATTTTAATTTAAGAAGGTTCAAAGCTAAAAAATGTTGTTGAGCAAGGTGCAAAAAAGTTTGTTTCCTTCACTTTGAATGCAATTATCCTGCAAACAAGATCCTATGGTTAGGTAGGCCAAAAAAACATTTTAAATTTTCTTTTCCTCTTTGCTATAGAAATGGCTGTTTTGAATGTTTTTTGATGGAAGAAGGCCTTGGAAATGTAGGGGTAAACCCCTGAATGACCGAGGAACCAAATTTTGGTGTCCACAATAATTTCAAGTTAAATAAAACCTATTCAAATTTCTATTTTTAGTAGTTCATATTTTTGAAAAATATGACTTGAAGTCTAGTTTTGACACCTTAAATCTTTTTTTGAAAATGATTGATTATGATTTTTTTATTCAAGATTTTGTGCAAGGGTGTCCCTTGCAATCTTGACTTTCCGTAGTATTGAGGGCTCTTGGAAATGAGCTTCAAACGCACTGGATCTTGGAGAAAGAATCACCTTAGAAATTTATATGAAGAAATTGTAGAGTAGATTTTGAGAAGCCATAAATTAATTGGGATTATGCATGTTGGTCCCTTTAACCTTGTATTTTATCAATGAACAAATTTTTAAATTTGACATGTGAAAAGAAGATTACAAGACTTCAAATCACTTTCGCAATTTAACCCCTAAAGGACCAGCTTGCTATTTTTAGCAACATAGCGATTTTGGGCAGGTACATGTGACTAGAGATTTTCATATTTTAAGCTGAAATTTTAATAGAAGGTGGGGATGAGGAATATCTTTCATGTGCACTAAATTTCATGACATTTCAAAATAGGAGCCAAAAGTTAAGGCCTAACATGTTATTTTTTTCACCGGGCGGGCAGTCCGGGCAGATTTGAAAAAATCACTTTTTTCAAAAATAAAATTTTGAAATTGGTTTTCTAGAGTAATATATACATGGAAAGCTTTAAATCATTCCGTTTCGACCAATGAGTAAAAAGTTATGAGGTTTTTAGTTTGCGGGCAGTTACAGATTCTCTACTCTGAAATAAACTTTGAAGTTGTTTATTTGACTCAATTTTTAATATTTTTTGAAAAAAAAATCATAGGATTTAGGTTGTTTATTACAACATTACAACCATTGGGATTGAAATTTTTCAATTCCATAATTAAATTCTTAACGATTAGTATTTTGGATCATTCTCTACTTCTTTCACTAGTAGAAAAAAAGCTATCAATGACTGAGGTTTATGACTACCTAACCAATCATATAGGACACATATGACCAAAGAATGACCAAATTGCAAATTTGGGATCTAAGTCATTTGGGACAAGTCATATCAGTCAAGTCAGTCATTTATTTTTTTCCATTCAGATGAAGGGGACGAAGTTCATTAGGGTGTGATTATATAGGGCCTCTCCAATGGCGCCGAGACACGTGGCTGAGGATTTGGCATGCTAAGGTGTCATTTTTCTATTGGCTGATTTTGGAGTGATCCTGTTTCACGTCAAACAAATTCTAAGCTGACGTGGAAAATGTTTGGTTCCTTATTTGTCATTTTGTAGTCATTCTTTAGGCAATGACAGTCATTTTCTTGTGATTTTTGAGTTGGTTGCAGTCATTAACAAAGTCATGGATGTGCTTAGGGAGTCATTCTTCAAAATGGTGACTACTGCAGTTAGTCATGTAGTTGGATAAAAGTACAACATGGACTCCAACATATGACTCAGAGAATTAACAAAAACAGTAATACTAGAGTCATGTATCGGATATTCATTACAGAAAAATAACTAGCAATACAAAGGTGGTTGTAGTTTGGTCACAATACAAGCATAAATGACTACATTTGTACTATGACTACACTATGGTTGCACTATGACTACACTATAGTTGCACTATGACTACGCTATGGTTGCACTATGACTACACTATGGTTGTACTATGATTACATTGGTACTACATTATGACTATACTATAATTTCACTATGTCAAAGTCTATGCACACCACTTCTTCTCTCCATGCCATAAACTTCTTTTGCCTCTTGTTCCATTAACAACTTCAGCCAATCACCAATTGAAAATGAATTAAACATATTTATTGAAAAATACATTACAAAACCACAAAATAATAACTATCACCAAAGAATTGTAGAAATCATCTAATGCAAAATTGCAAAATTCACCTGAATTGCCTGAATTCCCCTGAATTGCCTGTATTGCCTGAATTCACTTGAACTGCCTGTATTGCCTAAATTGCCTGAAGCCCTGAACTCACTTAAATTGAAGAAAAAATGAAAAAAAAAATGAATAATAAAAAGCAAAAAGACAACAAACAAGAAATTGCAAACAACAAAAAAGAGCAAACAACAAACAACTAAGACAACAAATAACAAATAACAAATAACAAAAAGTAGAAAGCACTCAAGAAAATGTAAACTGCTACATTCAAGAGGTGGAGGCTGACCTAAACCTTCATTTAGAAGCAAGAGGGAAAATGAAAGGAGGTTGATGAGCAAGAAGCAAGAAAGAAACAAAACAAGTAGAAAGAGGTTGATGAATAAGAACTAAGAAGCAAGAAGGAGGCAAAAGCAAGAAGAAAACATGAGAAGAGATTGATGCGCTAGAAGCGTGAAGAAGAAGACAAAAACAAGAAGAAAAAGTGAGAAGAAGTGCATTAGCAAGAAGCAAAACAAAGAAGATGTATTTAAGAGGCGGCGGCTAATCTAAACCTAAATTCTGAATGAAAGAGACAAAATCTCTGCCGTTCATCTTCAGCAGCTGCAACTGCAATGTGCCATATGTCAGCCTGCCTGAAATAGAAAGGTGGCTGACCTAAAATGTGGCGGCTGACCTAAAATCTAAGCCATCCATTTGCTATCAAGATACAATCTAATTCGTCCATCTAAACAATTCATTTCAATTGTCCATCTGATCCATTCATCTCAGCCGTCCATTTAATTCATTCATCTAAGCCATTCATCTAATCCCACCATCTCAACCATCCATTTGATCCCACCATCTGATCCGTCCATCTGACCCATCCATCATTCCATCTAACCCATTCATCTGAGCCGTCCATTTGATCCATCCATCATTCCATCTAATCCATTCATCTGAGCCGTCCATTTGATCCATCCATCATTCCATCTAAGCCGTCCATTTGATCCATCCATCATTCCATCTAAGCCCTCCATTTGATCCATCCATCTAAGCTGTCTATATGAAAATTAGTTTGTCACTTGAAAATGACTACAATGCAACTAGTCCTTTATAGAGAAAAAGACAATAAATTTAATAAGTTCAATTTCCACGGTGTCCCATTGTCAGTCATTCCTCTGTTCTATCGTAGTCATAAGATGCACTCATTTTAGGACAGCACAACTCAAATATGACTCAACAAAAACTACATTAGTGATAAGGCCACAAAATTCAGACTGAACCATGGATGACACTAGATTTGTTCTTTGTTTCATCTGGTTGCCATACACTACTCTGGGAAGTCACTACGAAATGACTGTTGATTGCGACAAGTCAGATTTGGCGCCCTTTCTGTGACTGCTAGTCATTTTCTAGTGTGAAAATAGTGACCAGTCATTTTTTTACCGGTTACATTTGACCCTGTTTTCTACTAGTGTTTCTACTTACTATTTTTTTTGAATATGTTGTACAATTTCAAATGATTTGAAAATGTTTAAGCGTGTAGCCAACTTGTTTAGAAAAAATAATTTAAAGAAGCACCACCATTTTGGACATTTTTTCATACAAATGTGACCTTGTGAAGTGCAGCTACCCTGTTTTTTGCAGGAACAAAAAATGGATTTTTGTCACTTCAAATGCTAATATCTTCCAATCCGCATGGTGGAAAATTTTGAAATTTTTTCCACATCTTCTAAAACTAGTTTACTATAAGATACAATGGTTACATGTGTCAAAAAAGTTTTTTTTTCAAAAATTTGATACTTGTACTAAAAATGGCAGTTTTTGAGTGTTTTTGATGAAAACGTAGTCATGGAACTTTAGGGGTTCACACCCTCACGATCAAACATTATAATCTTTCAATCTGTGAGTGATATTGTTATGTTTTCTTTCCCTATGTGATCTCCAACATGTTTAGTTTGAATTTGTACCGTTATATATTTCCAAAAAAAATTGTTCCAACTTATCAAAATATTGGCTTTTTGTTCAATTTAGAGCAAATTCCTAAAAGCTCAAGAAAGGCCGTGCGCATTTAGGGTTAGGGATTAAGCTTGTTTATTTGCAAAATGGACTATATAATCAAATACCTCCTATAAGATTTTTTATTTTAACTTATTAGAGATGAAATCTGATCGCTTGTATAAGTTCAAAAAATATTAGATTTCTTTGTAAACATTTGAAACTATGGTGAAGCGCCTGGGCGGGCAATTGTAACCTGCATGGGCCATGCATGGTCTACACGATTAAGCCAACACAATTAGTGGTCTTACGGTTAGCTTGTACAACTAAGCAGCCGCCTTGGAAACCCTTTGGGCTTACATTTCATCCAACAACGGAACGATGGCGGCGGCGTTCCATTGTTGGATGAAATGTAAGCCCAAAGGGTTTCCAAGGCGGCTACTTGGTGTTCTTTCGACTTCATAATGACTTTCAAGGTGGCTGTTTTGAGATCTTTGAACTTCCTTCTTCTTCTCGTTGCATCGGGCGCTAGTCACTTGGGTGATAGAAGTTATCGCTGAAGGTGTTGCGCACGAAGTTGCTCAAGGATTGGCAGATGGTCTTGCGGAAGCCGCTACAATTGCTGAAGCTTCTAGTGGACTTGAGAAAAGGATGCTAGATCCCAAGGAGTTTCCTCCATCACTTTACATGCGCGATAGAAAGGTCGAGGTTGGTGAGGGCTGCGCCGTCGAGTATGTCTGTAGGGGTGAGTTGGAGTAGAGGTAAGTTGTAGAGCCCCGGAGATCATTGAATTGAGACCATGCCCGTGTCACCTCGAGGCAGTCGATGAACACGTGGCAAGCGGTTTCTATTGGGGCTCGGAATGCTCCAATTAGGTCGTGAAGATTCTCGAAATGAGGTTGAGAAACAAAGAATAGCTCCCAACAGCATAGCTGAGGTTTAAGCCGCGAGAGTGGCTGAAGGTATAGCAGAAAGCATTGCAGAGACCATTGCCAAGCGAAAGGGCAAAGGGGAAGATTCTGATACAATTGGGAAATGTAAACTTTTCAGGTAAGCTTCTGCGCATTGGTATTTGTCAAAACTTTCCATATATTTTGGACGTAATTTCTTTGTATTTCCATTTTTCTCTAAGTTGGTTTATTAGTGCACAACAAACTGTTTGGTAAGTTCAAATTCTTTGCTTAACTGTCTCTGTAAGTGGACAAGAAACTGAGAAATATAGACTACGTATGTTGTTTCGCCCATGCAGATGGCTGGACACTCCAACTTTTTATGTTTGTCATAAAGTGGTTTGTTTTTATCCCCTTTAAAGAGATACACTCGCTCTGGTTTGTACATTTGAAATTTGAACAGGCTTGTTTTTTCTTATGCCATCCGAATAGGTTTGCTGTATGATCTACTGGTCGCAAAAGTTGAATGACCTTGGAACCATATGGTATGTGTAGTTCCATTGCCTTGGGTCTTTTTCTCAGTATCTTGATTAATTCTTCAGAGTAATGGGCTACTAGTTCTACATAGATTGAACCCAAATACAACCGAGCTAAGTATTGACTTATCCCACAGATATCAATCTTTTGTATGCGTAGATTAATGTTTCAACGTGTTTTGGTAGATTGTGAATAAACTTGTTGTTCTTAATAATTGACGGCATATGCTCTTAATTAATACGACTTGGATTAATCAACTTCATCATAGGCCTCATTGTTTTGGTTTTCTTGGACAGGCATCGTATATGATGTACGGGAGCTCAAAGAGCATGTCGCAATTAGACCAGGTGGTACTGTGGTATTGTGTAAATAAAGGTGCGAGGGGTGATTGCTTAGTGAATCATTTGACAGGCGTAGACCAATTGATTAAATTTAATACAATGAGGGCTTCTATTTTTTGAGGTGTTGATTTGAATCGTTCATGTACAGAATCTTATATGACAATATAATTGCCAGTCTAGTGCTATGTTTGTGAGAATATTCAATTCACAGTTGCACATTACTTCCATGAACTGTGATTTTTAACCTAGTGGTTGGTTGATTGGTAGATTCCTGGGAGGGATTGCGAATCTTTGATGAGTTTCTGCTTTGAGATTCTAAAGTAATCGACACTATTTTGGTGGCACTTAGAGTTCGCCATGTGGACCCTGTAGATGATGTCTTCTGCAATGGTGAGAACATTATGGGTGTGAATTTGTTACCAAAATACAGGTTTCCTATTTATTCGTTTGATATTTTAGAAATGTAATTGGGCATGTCCATGTATATTTTATTACTGTACTCTGGCACTCCGGCGTACCTTTTCTCATCATCTTTTTTGGATGGCTCAAACATTTAACACACTTTATCTGTTACTGTTGTAGGCGACATTGGAGGTAGAGTAGATGCCATCAAGAGGCGTCAGTAACGTTGTTCAGGACGTGATTATGGATAATGTGACAAAGGAAGCCGAAATAGAAGCCAAGGTTGAACTTGAAGTAGAAGCGATGGCAAGTGAAAATGCGACGGACTCCTTGACGATGGACGTTGCCAAGGAAGCTGGTAAGGGACGAGTTTGGAGAATACAATGCTTTTTCAAGTCATTTCTTTTTCCATTTGTTGCTATTTATATCTACTGTGTCAACTTTGAATCACTGGATCTCGTTGTCCGCATTCCTAGTTGCAGGAACTGATGTCTCATCACCAGCGGAAGAAAGTGGTGTCGGGTCAGACAAGACTCTGTCTGTACAAGTGGACCCCCCTGTTGATCTGTCAAAGTTAGACACAAAGATAAATGACAGCGTGAACACAAGTCTGAACGACTTTTCTGAATTTTTTAACGCCAAAGAAGTCGAGGAATCTTTGCTTGAATCCGGAGCGTTGGCTCAGGGAGCAGAGACGACCACTACTAGAAAAGGGGGCCCAAAATAACACTGTTTCTGTTGTATTCTGTTGAGGCTAACAAGCGGCGTTGTGAAAAGGGCTATATTGCTAAAGCGAATTTTGAATCAACATAGAATAACACAAACTATGTTGTTTGTGAAATGAAAGTATTTGAGCAAGTTGATGTGGCAGGGTGCATATGAGATGAAATGACAAATTATTATTAATTTGCTACACATGGTTTAAAAAAATCTATATTACCTAAAATTATTTATTATTATGATTATTATAAATTAATAATAATAATAATAATAATAATAATAATAATAATAACAAGAATTTATTATTTTTTGAAAATTTGCAACATAATTAACGATCAACAGTACAGAAATTTATATTTGAAATTAATTTGTAGTTTTGAAATTAGATTTTGCACTTTAGGATTTAATATTATAAAAGCCAACATTTCATTCCAAGTTATTCATTTCACTCTGCACTTGAACTTTGTATGCAACTTGTCATAGTGTAAGAAGAGTAGAGAAGTGACAAGGCCTTTATACTAGTGGAGTGGTAGGAGGTAAGACAACCAATATGGGATAGGATAAGTAGGAGCTCAATTACTCATAGTTAAGTTACAACTTGATTGAAGTAGAAATTGTGGTTAAAGTAGAATTTTCAGACCTCATTTTGGCACAGTAGATTAACTTTTTTTGAAAAACTTTGAACTAAAAAAAGTTGGAAAATCATGCCAACTTTCATTTCCAAAAATCCGTTTGAGATTTAGAGATTCCTATCAAAAGTTATGGGCAAATTTCAGATAGGATGTTTGAAATTGTCAAAGGAAATGTCCCTTCCAAATCCTTTCTGAAATTTGCTCATAACTTTTGATAGGAATCTCTAAATCTCAAACGGATTTTTGGAGATGAAAGTTGGCATGATTTTCCAACTTTTTTTAGTTCAAAGTTTTTCAAAAAAAGTTAATCTACTGTGCCAAAATGAGGTCTGAAAATTCTACTTTAACCACAATTTCTACTTCAAGTTGTGACTTAACTATGTCCTACTTATCCTATCCCATATTGGTTGTCTTACCTCCTACCACCCCACTAGTATAAAGCCCTTGTCTTCTCCTCTCTTCCAACACCATGAGAAGCCGCATCCAAGGCTCAAGTGCAAAGTGCAATGAATACTTTGGAATGAAGTGCTGGCGTTTATAATACTAAATCCTAAAGTGCAAAATCTAATTTCAAAACTATAATTGAATGGTTCTAATTAATTAATTCTTTAATGTAGTAGTCCTTCCCGTTTGGTAGGTCTATTGATGTGGCAGCCCTGCCTATGTGGTAGATTATGCCTACGTGGCAAATTTTTAAGTAATAATATTCTTTTGGTATTATGAATAAAAATAAAATAATAATAACAATATTTGATGATGTGGCAATTGATCTTAACTGACGTGGCACATTCATGAGGACATTCATCCTATGTGGCAGTATCAACATAACTATGCTAAAAAGTGTCCGAAATAAGACGTCCTAACCAACCCTATTTATTAACAAAACTATGCTAAATCTATATTGGAATGGACATCGATTTTTCTAGTAGTGGACGAGTAATCCTGATGGTATGACGGACAATCTTGAAAATTTGACGGTGATTCAAGATTCTCGAAATGAGGTTGAGAAACAGAGAATAGCTCCCAACAGCATAGTTGAGGTTTAAGCGGCGGGAGTGGCTGAAGGTATAGCAAAAAGCATTGCAGAGACCATTGCCAAGCGAAAGGGCAAAGGGGAAGATTCTGATACAATTGGAAAATAAAAAATGTAAATGGCCCTCGATTCTAAGTATCCTACAAAATTTGAGCCTCTACCTTACTTCACCATTCCCTATTCCTCTAGATCAAGTCTGTTTGCGTCGGGTGCGAGGCCCTCTACGCCTACTAGCAGGTCTTGTACGCCTCTTGGTTGCCCCTCTGCACCTGCTTCCTGCTCCAAGTCATGTGCACGACGGTTACCTCCTGCCATTCGTGCCGTGCGCACACACCTGTTCCGCACCGATCGGATCTTCTTGAGAAGCCAGTTTCCTGCGGCTGCCGTTGGGCAAGCCGCGCTCCGTCGCTGCTCCTGCTCCTACTCCCACCACTGATCATACCTCTTCTGTGTACAAATAAAGAGACCTCTCACAGTCTTCCATATGATTTTTGTGATGAATTATCCTGTCACAAGAAAGAACAGGTGAAGTTCTCCGTCTTCGCGCTTCAGCCGAGTGAAGAATCCTAACCATGCCCCAGGCGGGGCTGCCCGTAAGTGAATGCTCATCTCGTCGCTGCTCATCGTCTCTCAAAACCCCACTTGAGCGAATGCTGTCTCTCAAAATCCCACCCGAGCGAATGCTGTCTCTCAAAACCCCACCCAAGCGAATGCTGCACTATAAGAAACCTGCATTTTAGGTGACGTTAGCATAATTTTAGGAGATGGATTTTAGTGGACGTCCGAAAAAACAACTTGTGTTTTTATGTCAATAATAACATCCACTGTAACATCTAGATGTCACCTAAAACGCAGGTTTCTTATAGTGTTGTTTAGGGTTCTTGGTTAGGGATTTTAGGGTTTTGGATTGCGTCCTATTTCCGTGCGTACGGTGTGTTACCTAGGAAAGGAGACAAGTGAGTACGATGTGTTACCTAAGAAAGGAGATAAGTGACTGTAGGTGGTTTTGATGTTTTAGTGATTACTGAACAATGAGTATTTCCAGCATAGCTTCAATTGCACACCCCTTGAACTTTGCGTAAGGTTCAGAATAGGCTGGATCTGCACAAAGTGGAGTCATCAAGCATAGCACCTGTGTATTGACTTGTTTTCAATACTGCAGGTTATATCAGGGAAGCTATACGCCGGACCAGAGGTGGATGTGTGGAGCTGTGGCGTTATTCTATATGCTCTTGTATGTGGGTCTTTACCCTTTGACGACGAAAACATTCCAAATTTGTTCAAGAAAATCAAGGTACAGTTTTATTTTTTGCCTACTGTCTAGCCACTTCACTTTATATGCGAGCTCTGGATTTTCTTAAGACTGTTCTTATTGGTCTCCTCAAATCCAAATGTATGCATTACCCTGCTTTTTGAAACTTGGGACCTCACGCCAATCTGTGTGGAGACTATTTCACGTAAGGGTAGTTGCAAGAAACACTTCACATTTTTCCGTCAAAACTGCGTTTTTTTGCCATAGGACTGGCAATACTATGCAATACTATCAGTACTGTGTGTTAATAGCGCCCCGACAGATCTGAACCGTCGATCTTAGGCGCCTGCAGATCTAGACCGTCGATTCAGTACTATGTTGTACTATGCAGTACTACCGACTACTACGGAGTACTACAGAAGCCACTGGGAGCAGAAAATAGCAGAAAAGGGGTCTATGGAGTTTTTCATTTTTAGTAATTCAAAAAAAATTCAAAAAAATTCCATAAAAAAGCCATTTTGCTAGACAAGATTGCACTCACATTGCACAAAAAAATTCATGAAAGAAAATTTTTCCTTCTTCGTAGCTTTCGCGCAAAGGAAGGTCACTTTGATCCTATGTGTGCAATCGACATGTTGTTATTTTCATAAAAACTCATCGTCAGCCCTTGTAATGTTAGTAGACCTCCAACATGTCCAATTTGTGGCTTCAAATTCGCATTTTTGGATCAAAAATAGGACTAAAAACCCCCAAAATGGCCAAGGTAGACACCCAATCGGGGGCAGGTTAAAAATAGTAAAATAATTTGAAAAAATTTGAAAAAATTACCCAAGGTTTGAGACTTTAGCATCTACCTTCATTCGAAATTTCATGCCAAATGGACAAACAATGCAAAAGTTATGAGCAAAAAGCCAATTTTTGAGGGTAAGGGGACAAGAAATAGGACAAGTGTTTCTTGCAATCACCCGTAAGGAAAAAGCCATGGGCATTGATTTTCTGCTAAAACTCGTATTTTGAATGTATTGTTATTGTTGTGGTACTCACTTTGCGTTTTATTTTCTGATTAGGGTGGTATTTACACGCTGCCTAGTCATTTGTCTCTAGGAGTGAGGGATTTTATTCCAAGGATGTTGCTTGTGGATCCTATGAAGCGAGTGACAATCCTTGAGATTCGGCAGCACACTTGGTTCTTCAGTCATTTACCTCGTTACCTTGTTGTTCCCCCTCCTGATACAACGCAGCACGCTAAACGAGTAAGATGCCTGCTTAATCTTCAACCTGGTTTTCCTTTAAATTTTACGTGAATTTCTCAAGATTCGCTTTGTCTCTTTCACCCACTACATTCGAGACTGACCATTAGAGGTTCATTGTATGCCTATATAGTAACAATTAAGTGGTGCTTTGCACTTGAATTGAGACTTCGCGGTTTTTTTTTACCTCAGATTGATGAAGAAATCCTAGAATGCGTGGCTTAGTTCAATTTTGGCCAAGCTCAACTTATTGAGTCTTTGCTTAACCGCGTGGAGAACAAGGTAATTTTTTTTCTAGTAAGACAAATTATTTCGTCGGTTTTGTAGTACCATTATTTTAAAGCTTTGATAAGATTTTGAGGAGTGGTGAAAATATTATATAGCACGTGCAAGCTCAAATTACTCCTAGCATTCTGGGGTTTTTTCTGAATTTTTTTTCTTAGTATCTCAGTATTCATTCCTCAACTGGCCTCATCTTTTTTGCAGGCAACGGTGGCATACTATTTGATGATGGACAACCGTCGGCGGCTATCGAATGGATATCTTGGCTCTGAGTTTGCTGAAGCTAAGGTTAGTGTCATGCTGTACTGATCAGCTTGTTGTACTTTTGCTAGTGATTAATCCCTTCGCAACCAAACATGGCCCTAATAGTTCCAGTATGATTGCAAAATACACCAATAGAAAAAATCATAACCTACCATTTGAACGATAGAAATGTGTTTTGAAAGTTACATGAAGTTCATGACATTGGTATATGATTGGGAACAATTTATTTTCAAGGTCTTTATTCTTATCAGAAACATTATCTTATGCTAGGGGTATTATATGATGCAGGAGCTCTTAAATCCAATGTCTGCAATGTCCCCAATGGTGGATGCGTATGTTGGGCGCTATCAGGGTGCTTTAACTCTCATCCCTTCCATGGACCGAAGAGGAGCTTCTCCCTCTGTGATACAACACAGGGTTGCCACTGAGAGAAATTGGGTTCTAGGTATCCAGGTATGTTTGAATTCTTGTCTAGGCCTTCCGTATGTTGATGCACCCTACTTGCATGGAATGAATTCTTTGGTACTGAAATGATCAATTTATCGATACCTGATTATGTTTCCCCTTTTCTGTCGGTGTCACTTGTCCAGTATTTTGATACCTTTTCTTAGTATGTTATAGATCGGAAGTCTTGTAAATGGTGACAAGCTGCGATGATTTAGTATTCAGTTTGATTATGTATATTGATGGACTCATCACTTTCCATTCGATATTTAAAATGTCTATCAGCCCTTTTTTTTGTTAGAAGATTCTCGATGATTCACGATGGTTCATTGTAGACACTTGATGATGACGTTTGCAGTTATGATCACATCCCAAAGAGATAATTTTTGAAGTGATGAAGACACTCCATGATTTGGAAATCAACTAGAAGGAAATAGGTGCTTATAATTTGAAGTGCCGGTGGGTTGCACCAAACCAAAGTTCGGTTGACAAGGCCTCAGCAAATCATGATTCCCCAATGGCTGGATGTGTGCCTAGAGTTTCTTCTGGCCACTGGTCAGCAGAGCAACATAGAGTGTCTGGTTCAATGGCTCCTAGAAACAAAGACAACGAGTCTCGTGTTGAGAGCAATGTTCTCAAGTTCGAGTTGCAGGTGTGTATTTCAACACCTGAGGATACATCCGCACCAAGGGCGAAGAAAAGGGTGTCAAGTGTATATTTTGATACATGTGGGGCCACCTCATGTGAGGATAAAGGGTGATTATATCCTTTTACTTTGTGGGATTGCCTTATGTGATGATAAATATTCCTCTCCAAATAAATAATTAATTCACAAAAGGCAGAGAAATAGAATCCTCTAGTGGTGAGCAAGGAACAAAGCGACCTACCTTCCCTGTGGGGTTTAATTACCCTCTTTTATCCTTTACAAAACCTAATTATTATTTTGGTGATTATTATCCCATGGCTGTAAATTATAATCTTGAAGGATTTTAGGTATAATCCACGAAGCCTTGCTATGCGCCTTATTGGATTAGGGTGAAGATTTGTCACCTTGGTACAAATAGTTCAAACATATTAGTTGAGTTTGAACTCTTAACCTCTTCTGTTTTGTACTTCCTTCTTTGGTGTGAATGTTCCCCAGAGGACATGCAAGGTCTCTCCATTTGTGAAATTTTGCAAGGATTCATTATCTAACATAATATAGAGGAATACTATGGAATCAATGTATGAAAAAAAGTTGATTTGGAATATGTAGGGTTAAATATACCATGGCTATCGCCAATATAATATTTGAAACTTGAATTGTTTCATTCTTTCTAAATTTGATTTTTAGTGAAATTTGTTGAAATGGATTTAGGATGCAATTATATCATTGCAGTCATTTATGTAAAAAAACACTCTTGAGAGCTCTTTATTGCATTTACACTTAAAATTTCTTGTATGTTGCTGAACATGGAAAGCCATGTTTCGTTTTACCTGGTTTTATAGCCTATGAAACAGTCTTTTCAGATTAGACTGTTACCCGTTTTATAACGGGGAGGCTTCCTTATGATTGGTGTCATCGTATGGAGACCTGTCTATGGATCATTTGGGAGATTCTCTTTATGATGTCCACTATTCCTAAAACAATCTCATTTACTGAATACCTGTTTGTAACATGAAATACTAAAGTACCAATTTCTGCTTGTTACGTATGACTGCAGTTGTTCAAGATGCGAGAGGAGAAGTATTTGCTGGACATGCAAAGAGTTGAAGGTCCCACTTATCTCTTTCTAGATTTGTGTGTAGCCTTCTTTGCGGAGCTACGAGTGGTTTGACCCCTGGAGCCGCCACTGCGACATTTTGATTTGCTGTCCCATGGGGATGTGCAAATGGCAGAGGCAATTATTTTGGCATTCTTATTAATGCAGAGCTGCCTGCCGTCAGGCCAAACAAGGTTCTCCGAGTCCACAAAACCCTTTGTATTATGGAAGCGACCTGCGGAACTTGTTTTTATGACTAGTAATTTGGGATGGAAGCTCAAACAGGGACCCGGAAGCGAGCAAAGCTTTTCGTGTCTCTGAACTTTTGAACTCACCCAAAGCACAACAACATCAGGTTGGACCGACTAAAAGAAAGAAGAAGACTTCGTTCTCCATTTAGGACCTGCGTCTTCTTGCAGCTCGGGGGTGGGAGTACCCACTTCATATCCATCTAGACCTCGTGGGAGCCCGTTGCAGCGAGACAGCATTATTCTTAGACAGTGTTTGCCTTGTTGGCCATGAGTTTCTGCTTTTCAACAAGGCAAGGTTTTGTTCGGTGATACTTTTTTGGTGCCCATTTGACTCAAGTTGTGCGTTTTCTTTTGTTCTGTAGCTTGTATTTGGTCTTTTTACTGATCTTCAGCTCCTGGTAGATTATTCTTTTCAGTTTTACGGAGTATTTTGTTTTGCACCCTCACATGTCTTTATTTCTTAATTGCTCTTGTACTTCAGAACGGTTTAGGCTCACCATATGATCATCCCCTGCGCCAATCGCCAAAGACATTGAACATAGGCAATGGGTGGACAGTGGCTTGGAGTTTGTCCTATGGCACGTTCGTCAAGGGCGGAAATATGCCTGGCCACTTGCAAAATGGAGAAGGTACGGGCAAATGTAGACTCTTGCCTTGCTAAGCCGTTGAGTAATTGTATAAATTCCACCTCACGAAAGTTTGTCTTGAGAAGCCGAAGAGATTTTTGTTCAAATAATAAAATTAGTTGTGGTGTACCCTTGGACCACTTTGCAAGTCTCCTTGTGGGGTTGTGACTTGTTATCAAAATGACCCCAGGCCAGCGAACAACATTTTGTTGTTTGGTGCCCAAGTTCTGCTTTTAGAGCATCACCAGGGGTACTCCAAATGTAGCTCAAATCCGAGAGTGGCGGGATCGTCAAATTTAACTTGTGAAGGACTAAATGACCGTTGAACATATGCAGGTGATCTCGGGTTGGTGCGTATGAAGTCATTTTTTAACGGATGTTCTTCTAATTTTGACACAAGGTGGATATTTAGACCTCCTTTCCAGGAAAATTAAAGAAAGTGTGCAAATTCGAGGGGTAGATTTGAAGTTGTCTTGTCCGAAATGACCTGAGCTGCTTGGATAGCTGTGGGCAGGGGTGGGCAGGGATCCGGAATGCTGGGACAAAAGAAATTTTTGGGGTCGGGAGCCAGATGGCCGGGTTGAGCCAGGCAGGCGTGGCGAGGACTGGAGAGCATGGTGGGAGGGGAACTTGAAGGGAGCGGGTGGGTGGCAGGGGTACAATTGAAGGCAAGTGGCTGTTAGGGTGGGGTTCTTGGGGAGGGTTTTTGATAGGGATCTTGTGGAGAGGTAAGGTTTTAGCATAATGTTGCACCAAAGCACAGCATTGAACGACAATTTTGTGCCCACTTCATCCCCTCTCTTTATCAAGATCCCAAAATTGTCACACTCAAAGGTGCTAACAAAATGAAATCACTACAATTTTTGTGCCCGTGATCTTGGAAAAAAATTTGGAATAAATTTTCAGTATGAACAAAAGATGAGCACACAAAAAAGGAAATGCAAGTTGGAGGCTAAAATTAGAAGCAATGGACACCTATACCAAGCAAAGTGAAGCCCCATATTTGCCATAAAAGAATTTGTGTTTGTAGAAGATGGTATCATGTACGTTTTCACCGTTTGGCTTCCCGAAAAAAATTTCCTCCATACAGAAAAAAACTTCAAAGATTGTCTAGTGTATTGCCAATTTTTTATACCTCTTTGTATTGCAGGGTGATTTATAGAATATTAAAACTTGAATTTGCTTCCAAAAATTTTCATATGTACCTAAGAGGGCACACAATTGAATGGTGAAGAGACTCGGTCTTGTGCAGAGGAAATGTTTTTCTCCAAGAGGGCGCAAAGTCTGCTATCCCTGTCGAGTAGTGGTGAATTTTTTTTTTCAAACTTTAAATGTTATAATCTTTCAATCGGCACAGTGAAATGGTCTGAAATTTTTTACACACATTGGTAAAATACTTTACTACAATTTTGTATGGTTGAAGTTTCAAAAAAAAGTTTTCATTTTCATTTTTGATTAAGATACCAAAAAAACGGAGTTTTTGACAACGTCTCCTTGAAAAACGCTTCCGGTCCTTTAGGGGTTAAGTGCCCCATAGCACGCACGCGGACTCTCACAAAATGTCTAGCCACTTCATTTTTTTGAAGAGGGGACAGGGGAATAAGGAGTCTCTAGTGGAGCTCGCTATAGGGCTTGACTCCCTTTATTCTGACTTCTAGGTACTAACTCCTCCCCCCAATTGGCGTTCAAATGTAATTAAAAGTATTTAACTGCTATGGAATTCCTTTTATTTATGTGAAAAATAGAGGAAAGAAAATGCTTTCGACGACAAGAAAGATTCATTTACTTGTGCCTATCAAATTGAGTTGAAAGCATTTCCTACTTTTGTTGGATTTTAAGTGAGAAGAGAAGATCATTATATACCCATGGGGTGGTACAAATAATGTGGGATAAGTAAATTAGATGGAGTAGGAAGTCAATCACTCATAGTTTATTCAAATGTTGGAATTGTGTTAAATGTAGAATTTTAGACCTCATTTAGGCATAGTAGAATAATTTTTTCCAAAAAAACGTGAAGTAAAGGAAGTTGTTTAATCAATTTAACTTTCATTTTCACTAATCCATTTTAGATTTTTAGCCTCCAATGAAAATTTGTGGACAAAATTCAGAGATAATGTTTGTAAATGTCAAAAAAAAATTCCCTTCAAACATGATCTCTAAAATTGGTCCATAACTTTTGTTTACAGGCTTAAAATCTCCAATGCGTTTTTGGAGATGAAAGTTGGATTGATTTAACAACTTTTTTTTGTTCAAAGTTTTTTGAAATAAGATATTCTACTATGCCTAAATGAGGTCTGGAACTCTACTTTTAACACAATTTCTACCTTGGAATAAAGTATGAGTGGTTGAGCTCCTACTCCAAATCTAATTTATTTAAATCCCACATAGTTTGTTCTTCTTCCTACTGCCCCATGTGTATATAGCGAGCTTCACTTCTAACCTCCAAACTCAAAAATAAAATGGGAGTGTTCAAAAAGCAATGAAAGATTCTTCTTAAAGCATTGAAAATTGAATTTATTTGAAGTTTAATTTCAAAAGCAAAAAACTCTTCTTATAGAATTTGACATTTGGCATGCATGCTCTGCGCTTGAGCCATGGGGCAGAGGGGGAACGATAGAACCCCACCTTTCAAATCCACTTACCAAAGTTGCACTTGGTGCCCCTCCTTGGTGAGGGTTGCTATTATGTGAGCATAGGAGTGTGAGCCTATGAGCCTAGAATACTACACACCTATACAATAGGTGTATATACTATAGAAACCGTCTATAATTATAGGGTATATATATTACAAATATCCATATTATAGGTGTTTATGATACATACACCTTCTATAGTGTATGGTATCTATATTATAGGTACCTATATTGTAGGCTCAATGCTCACAAGCTCGCATTCTTGGACTCACATACTAGCACCGTTGCTCCTTGGCAAGTCTGCGGTGGCGATGTTCTTAGCTGTGGGGATGCTCTAAGGGTTGTGGAGGGCATCTGCAGTCAACTTGAAGGTCAGGATGGGACAACGTGCCTTGTAATTACTCTAGGTGCGTGCACTCGAACTGAGTGAAATGTAGGAGCTGCAACCAATTAGAAAGAAATGTAAGAGGTGCAACCAATTGCAAGTAGAGGAAATTCAATATGACTTACTTTGATTTGAGTTTTGAATTATATGCTTATTTGGTTCAATCTTCCATTTGGGATGACAAGATGGATTAGTTAAAAAATACCAATTCATTAGGAGATTGTCAATTTGAAATATACAAAGTTGCCAATAATCTAATGGAATATATTTTACTTTGTTATTCATGCTACTATCAAAGTTGGATGAACTCATGATCAATTATAAGCTTCAATATCTG
This sequence comes from Pseudisothecium myosuroides, assembly GCA_951799445.1. Lineage (NCBI taxonomy): Eukaryota > Viridiplantae > Streptophyta > Bryopsida > Hypnales > Lembophyllaceae > Pseudisothecium > Pseudisothecium myosuroides. The sequence continues at coordinate 25,457,647 of OX637292.1, read as the reverse complement.
TTATTCTACAACTTTAGTCCAACGTTTGAATTAATTAATAAATTAAACACAAATATATTAACACTTAGAACAAAGGAACAATTTGTATAATTTCAATATAGAAATTTTAACTTCCTTGTTGTGATCCCTAAACAGTGAAAAAGGAGATTTTTGTTTCTTAAATTATTATTATAATTGTTATTTGACATTTATATTTTGAAAACTCAAAAGGTAATAATCTTTGTGACCACATTAAAAATTAGGCCAATTTGTAATGATATTGATTAGGTATTCTACATTTTTATATGCAGCAATTGCATTTATTGTAAATGTAATATATAAATTCAAATACTCTGTATTTCTCAAGTGTGTTCTATAGCAAAAGTTAATGATTGATTTGGAGAAAACTACATCTTAAATTCTTTTTGTATTCAAACACCTCAAAGTACTTCCATTGGAGGTTGCCTTGAAAAACAAACTCAGTTAATAGGAAACAAATGGGAAACAAATACAAAGAAAATATTTTATAGACTTGACAAGATGACAAGAAGATGATTGGTTGGTCCCACGATTTTTATTTCATATACTTTGGGGTGTGCAAAAAGTAGTCTTCATTGGGAAGAGTAATCTATTCTTTGTTTCCGACTAGCATTTATTCAAGTGAAATGTTCAAAATTCACATGCATAATCAACAAAGGATTACTAAGACTCAAATCACAACATATTACAAAGATTCAAATCAATAATGGCTTTGAATCCCCTTTTAGTTTTTTTTCACTATACAATTTTCAATTTTATTCCCGGAGACTCAAGAGGGAGAAGGGAGATTTTGAATGGTTTTGGCAAAATAATTTATGATATGAGTAGAATCTAGACATCAAGTCTTCATTTTTGCAAGTTTTCATTTCCTTCACATTCCTATATGAACTCAGTCACCACTTTGCGCAAGAACCATGAGGTACCAAGTGAGCACACTAGTCGCATTGTCAAAAAGGTGCCAAAATATGTTTTTCAGCATACTTGGATGTACATCTGTTTTTTGTAGCTTTGGCAATAAGCTCTTAAAAAAACATTTATAATCCAGATAGTAGATGTTGGCTTTCTTAGAGATTCAATCTATACGATAATGGAAATTTAGGAAAAATTTCCAAAAAATTAAAATGGAAGACAAAAAAGCAAAAAGGACATTTTGTAATATTTTAGAGAATCTAGTCTTACTTTATTGGGGATGAAAATTGTGTCCGTAATTGAAAAAAGGAACCAAATTAGATCTATTAGAGACACATTGGTAATTTTTAGATTTCATTTTGACAATGCAACACTTAAGGTAAATCAGCCTTCGATAGATATAAGGTCTATGATAGACACTTAGGGAATGAGCCATTAAAGTCTTGCATCAACCAATGATAGACTTTTTTTCAATAAATGAGATTTGGACTACATTAGGTTGAGCTACACTAAATAGGGTATTTAGTGTTGGCAACACTATTTGCAAACCATGACACTAAATATCATTAAGCCTACTAAAGTAAGTAACATTAAATGTAATTTCTAATATTAAATGTACTCTATGGTAAATTTGAAATCTGAAAATGTTTACATTTAGTGTTAGAACTTATTAAAGGAAGATAGAAGGGAAGAGAAGGCAAAGGCGGCGCATTGAAGTTTAGCACTACACTAATCGTCCTAAAATTGACATTTAGTGTAGGGTCAAGTAGGGTGGTAATTACACTAAATGTAATCCAACACTAAATACCCTATTTAGTGTAGTGGCCATAATTAATGTCTAAGATGATGGTGATGGAGTGATTATTAGGAACTTCCGCCTTTTGAATGTAAATTCATCACAAGAAGTGATTTTGTAAAGCCTCCGTATTGTGACTACATTAACTCCAAAATGACCCTGAGGACAGAATGTGTCCTTGACCAATTTTTGAAGTTAAATAAAACCTTATCAAATTACTATTTTCACTAGTTTATAGTTTTGAAAAATTCTTTTTGAAGTTTAGTTTTAGCTTCAAAAATCTGATTTTGAAAATGATTGGTTATTATTTTTCTATTCAAGATTTTGTGTACAGGTGTCCATTGCAATCTTGACTTCTGTAGTGTTGAGGGCTCTTGGGAATGAGCCTCAAATACACTAGATCTTTGAGAAAAAATCACATTAGAAATTCATTTTAAAAAGTTGTAGAGTAGATTTTGAGAAGTCATAAATTGATTGGGGTTATGCATGTTAGGCCCTTTAACCTCATATTTTTTTGGTGACCAACTTTTTAGATTTGACATGTCAAAAGGCGATTGAAAGACTTCAAATCACTTTCACAGTTTTAACACCCTGATGATCACATTATAATCTTTCAATCCGTAAGAGATGTTGTTGTGTTTTCTTTTCTAATATGATCTCTAACATGTCTAGTTAGATTCTATATGGTTACAATTCAAAAAGAATTGATACAACTTATCAAAATGTTAGCTTTTTGTTCAATTTAGAGCAAATTCCTAGAAGCTCAGGAAATTCCAGGGTCATTTTGGGATTAAGTGTGTAAAATGACCATTATGGATGCAATTTTTTGTTAGTTTTGGAGTAGAGTCCCAAGACTCTTGTGGACCAAATTGGACATAACGCTTCAAAAATTCATAACAAATTCATACTTTGTCAAAAAAATTAAAAATTCAATTGCTCCCCCCAGTTCTCACATTTGTCTTTATGTGAATTTCTTCACACATATCCCCCTCACACTTGTGCTAACATCACATACACAGACATCAATACCGAGGTAAATTGGGTTCCACACAAGCCGACTCCTTGAGAGTGATGCTTGTGTCCAATTTGAATACATGCAATACTTATTGCCTTGTACCAAGCATTTGTTGGATTCAAGCAATCTTTAGTACATTTTGGTATGTTCCATTTTCTTTTCTTAATTTTAGGACTAGACATACAAATCAACAAATATTTGTAGTGAAAGATGTTGGCCAGAAGTCCACTGAATAATACACTAACGCATTATTCATGTTTATAGACAATCTCTTATTTTGGGTTTGGGAAGTGAAAAAACAACTCTATATATACACATGGGTAGGTTGGAGGTAGAGCAACCCATGTGGGATAAATAAATTAGAATTTGTAAGTTCTCATGTACTCATAGTTAAGTAAAAAATAAAGAATTGTGTTAAAAATAGAATTTCAGACCTCATTTAGGTATAGTGAAATAACTTATCTCAAAACAATTTGAACTAAAAAAATGCTGGTAAATGAAGATAAGTTTCACCTCCAAAAATCCGTTTGGGATTTTGAATCTCCAATCAAAAGTTATGGACAAATTTCGGAGAGGGGTTGGAATGGATTTTTAAAAGTGTTAAAAAAAATGTCCATTAAAAATCCTCTCCAAAATTTAGAATGGTTATTACTTTAGGGAGTATTACTTCAAATAGGTTCTACTGTATTCTACAAATATGCAAATTTTTTGAGGGTCTACTATTGATATCCTGTCCATAACCACCATTTATTGGGTTGTAATTGGGTTAAACTGTAGCCACCCATGACCGATTTCAAAAAAATTGTCCCATACACTTGTCCTCCAAGGCTTTCTACCATGGTCATGAAAAAGTTCCTGGACGATGTTTCCAAGGCTTTGCCTTCTTGTTGAGTGACGTCCCATGATTCCGAATAAGGTAGTATGGCCTAAAAGCGACCATTTAAGGGCTGATCTGCCTTTTTCACAGGTTTCTTTGAACAGAAATATTTTTGGATCATTTTTCAGAGAAAGAGAAATGGATGCGGAACGTTACACAAGTAGTTTCATATTTTTTGAATCGTTTTTGAATTACTTATGAATTTAAAAAAAAAACTATTGTAGGCACCTATTTGTGACCCTAGGTCTTCCTAAATCTGACCACTTGCAACTTCTAAAGTGATTTGAGTTAATGAAGGCCAATGATTGGCTCTTACAATAGATAATGCTTTTCTCTCGATTCTCTCAATGGCTTGAGAGGTCCATTTAAGAACCACCTAATATCCATTTCATACTTAAATATAGGGTCGATTTGAAGAGGCCACTCGCTTTTAGAGCACACTACATTAGGACTAAAATTTGGACAACGCTTGACTGGACAAGTGTAAAGAAACTCATTTCTCTTGGAGAGCAAAGATTGCTCTAGAAATTGACAGAAACTACAATTGCTGTCACTTAAGGACTGAAGAAACTCCCTTATATAGAATTTACTCAAGCCCACAGGTTCCGAAGGCTTGGGAATATGCCCAATCTATCATTCATTACATTCGTGGAATATAGCCTATCCTGGGTCCTCATGCTCGTCTAGACTTTACCCAATGTATATTTGGATCTTCTACTCCTCGAAGATTCAAGGAGCTCAAAGTTATTTGGACTCTACTCCGAGGATCGGCTATCTGGATCATTTGGATCTCGCGTAATAACAAAGTTTTTGCCCAGCGCCTTTGGCTTTTGGAGTTCACCCATATAGCACTATGGGACGCTCTACTTGACTCCGGCCGTGCTGCTCAACTTGGCGTCCGTCTTCGACCTCAAATTAGGGATAGAATTTGGACCAAGTTTGATCGTATTTGGCTTACATCACCCCTTATTGCTAGTAGGACTGGCTCTACTATTATGTGGAACAAGAGGGGCCCTCCCTCTTGTCTCTTTCATTAGGCTCTCTCTTATTTTTCCTTTGTTTTTTGCTCTTATCTCTTCATTGTCCAGCTGTCAAGGCTTGGCCATTTCGTATTATATATTTTTTTTAATGCGATGGCTTGCTCCATTTGTTCAAAAATAATACTCCGTAATAATAATAATAATAATAATAATAATAATAATAATAATAATAATAATAATAATAATAATAATAATAATATTATTATTATTATTATTATTATTATTATTATTAAATAAAAATACTCATTTAAAAATGTGATGAAAGTCCTGGGATTGAAAAGGGACAGACAGTCTTTAAGGCAAAGGTGAAGGACAGAAGTACAATGCATGGCATAAAACATGTGTTTCGTTACAAAGCACCCAATGTGTCTATTTTGGTTTCCAGAACCAATAGTTTCTGTCACTTCTGTGGCCTTTCTTTCAAGAAGGTTCTGAGTTTTCTGGGTCCTTCATTTTGGGGGGCTTGCATTGAACAGAAGGTGGCCAACTTTGAGTAAGTTATGCACATGACATTCAATAGCATGCACTGCTTTGGCTCTACAATACATGATGTGGAATATTTTGCACCCAACAGTGCATCATCAGTAGCTAAGTAGACAAGTGGAGGCTAAATGTGATGAGCAAGGTGCATGAAGGAAAGATTGTGGGAGTGAAGGCTATCCATTCCTAATCACACACACACATACACCTTCTCGCTATGTAGGTTGTTCACTTTCTGCTTTGAAGGAGATGACCAGTGATTAATTACGGTGTAGTTCCTGATGCAGTTGTGGTGCATTTTGCCATTGGCTTCAAGACCTTTCAATATTACAACATATTTAGGGGTTAAATACTAATTGATTATCATTTTCTAGTCCCTCAACAATAGTATTAGGTGGATATGGATAAGGATAGTATACACTTTTAGGCCCTATAGAATTGTCAATAGTATATAAGTTAGATGGATGTGGATAAGGATAATGTACACTTATAAAACTGATAGAATTATCAACAACATATAAGTTAGGGTACGTTCGCACCTGCTGTTAATTAAAATTTCAGTGTCATTACAGAGGGGGTTGTTAGACACAATGTCCCAGTGTCCCACTGAGCCTCTTTCGGGGGCAGGGCTGGGATGCGGGCAGATCAGGGGCTGCTCCACAGCCCTCTGAGGACCCCACAATCTGCTTTTAATTTTGGTTTATAATTGATTTTTCCAACAAAGTAGAATAGGATGAACTAGTACACAAGATTTTCAATAAGAAAATTGAACCAATGATGTGGATCTTGTGCCATCATATTTCATTCTTGTCACATATTCATTTACACCTTGTAGCCAATTTTGAGTTGGAGTAGGAGAGGAGAGAAGCTCTTTATACTAGTGGAATAGTGGTGGGTGAAACAAACCATGTGGGATATGTGAATTAGGACAAAAAAGAGCTCCTCCACTCATGGTTAAGTGGAAACGCAGGAATTGTGATAAAAGTCAAATTTCAAACCTCATTTAGACATAGTAGACTATATTTTTAAAAAAAACTTCAAACCAAGAAAAGTTGGGGAATCAAGTACACTTTTATCTCCAAAAATCCGTTTGAGATTTCAATACTCCACCTAAAACTTTTGAACAAATTTCAAAGGAGGTGTGTGAAAATGTCCAAAAAAATGTCTCTTCCACCCCACCCCACCCCCTTTAGAATTTGTCTACAACTCTTACATGAGGCTTCAAAATCTCAAGCGGATTTTAGGGATAAATGTTAGCTTGCTTCTCCCACTTCTTCTAGTTCAATTTTTTTTAAAGAGATTTTAGAGTATTATTCGGACTTCTACTAAAACCCTACAAGAGTTTGGTAGTTTCTTTATACAAACAATGTGCAATTGCATATTCAATCACATGTACACATAATTACTTTATGAGAATCTAAGTAGTGATGTTTTTATTGTCAACCCTCCATTGTAAATATTTGTTTCATATGTGTGTAATGCATAAGTTTTGTCAACCACAACAAACTTTCATTCAAGCAATGAAAAAATTGTACTTTTCAAGTACTTAAAAGTTATGTGTTTTTTAATTGATTTGACAAATACTAATCATGAAAGATATTAAAAGCTTGATATGAATATTTTCTAATCATAAATTTGAACATCAAACAAAGTAAGAATGTCAGAAAGGTTGTACAATGTTACATACTATTAATAGCACATGTAGGTCTGGTTTGAATTGACTTTTGGCATTTGGGGAACAAATTCCATTTAATTTGCAGTAATTTTAGAAAAAATAAATGAATTTTTATAACTAATCAAATAAAAAATGTTTTCAAAATGTAAGCAATGATGAGCTCTGAAATTACATAGGATTGAGTACTTTGGAAGAAAATAACTGAGGACAATGGTGTTCAGTTCTATAAACATGTCCCTTCCAACCCCTCTTTGCAAATTCTCCACCACTAACATTGTACCATATTCAACACTTTTCAATTTTGTTTATAGAAAATGAAGCCATTCATAGTTACACCTCAAATTTTCCTCCCCCCTTGTTTCATTGTTATTTCAACATTTGGTGCATTACTGTACTTTTTCAAAGTAATTTTACAACTAAAAATCAGTCTAATGTTATTTTAAACATTGATGGAATATTTTACCATGTTTACCTAATGGTTAAATGTATAAAAAAAAGGTAAATTATTTTAACATGTCATCAATAGACAATTAAAATTGAAATTAATACATATTTCATACCTTCTCATAAGAAGTTATATTTCTTGTAAGATACCCTCTATGTGATAAGAGCTCCGACATGCTTTGACGTCCTACTAAACCAAAGGGTTATTGTGTGTATAATACCATCTTCATACAAACCTAGTAAATAAATAAATAAGTATTTGCATCACATCCCAATATTCAACCCCAATATAATTAGCTTGAGAGAGGAAATAGTCTCCTTTGCATTCTCAGGTAATTGGAATTTTGGATATTGACAAGTTTCTTTTATCATCATAAATCTATCAACAAGTGCTTGCAATACATGAAGGGCTGAACAATTGGCATAAGATATCTACCAACATTTTCAAAATCCCAATGTTGTTTTGATGTAGAATATCAACATGGATTGAAAGGTATGAATTGTAAAAGGGTGTCATTCCCCCATTAAAACCCCAAAGAGCTCTCTGTTGTAGAAGTTGGGAGCAATTTTACTACAAAAAATTAAAATTTGACGACATTCTTGAACGTTTTTAAACATTTCAACTTGAAAGCATGAATTGATTAAAATAGAACAAGCACTTACAAGCACACAATGAAGTGATTATTTTTTTTATTTTGAAGTCTTAAAAAACCCTTATAGAATATGATTTCAAAGAATTCAACCATGAATAATTGTTGATTCAATATTCTACTCCAGCATATTGAAAATGTTGAAACAATACCTTCGAATAATTGTTGATTCAATATTCCTACACCACTATATTTGAATTACTGAAACAATACCTTTGATTTACAACATTGATTCAATATAACTTGGGACATTGCTGAGACAACCTTAATGGCTACTTTGTGTTTGTCATGTTGTTTCAATAATGATGAAATATTGATTTAAAGTTCTTAAGAATTTGAAATGTAACTAGAAACGCAAGAATTGTGTTCAAAGTTGAATTTTAGACTTCATTTGGACGTAATATAATAGCTTCCTTTAAAAAAAAATTGAACTAGAAGAAGTGGGAGAAGCAAGCTAACATTTATCCCTAAAATCCGCTTGAGATTTTGAAGCCTCATGTAAGAGTTGTAGACAAATTCTAAAGGGGGTGGGGTGGGGTGGAAGAGACATTTTTTTGGACATTTTCACACACCTCCTTTGAAATTTGTTCAAAAGTTTTAGGTGGAGTATTGAAATCTCAAACGGATTTTTGGAGATAAAAGTGTACTTGATTCCCCAACTTTTCTTGGTTTGAAGTTTTTTTTAAAAATATAGTCTACTATGTCTAAATGAGGTTTGAAATTTGACTTTTATCACAATTCCTGCGTTTCCACTTAACCATGAGTGGAGGAGCTCTTTTTTGTCCTAATTCACATATCCCACATGGTTTGTTTCACCCACCACTATTCCACTAGTATAAAGAGCTTCTCTCCTCTCCTACTCCAACTCAAAATTGGCTACAAGGTGTAAATGAATATGTGACAAGAATGAAATATGATGGCACAAGATCCACATCATTGGTTCAATTTTCTTATTGAAAATCTTGTGTACTAGTTCATCCTATTCTACTTTGTTGGAAAAATCAATTATAAACCAAAATTAAAAGCAGATTGTGGGGTCCTCAGAGGGCTGTGGAGCAGCCCCTGATCTGCCCGCATCCCAGCCCTGCCCCCGAAAGAGGCTCAGTGGGACACTGGGACATTGTGTCTAACAACCCCCTCTGTAATGACACTGAAATTTTAATTAACAGCAGGTGCGAACGTACCCTTAGGTAGATATAGATAAGGATGATATATACTTTGGAGTCCAATAGAATTGTCATCAGCATATAAGGTAGGTAAACAATTTAACTAGTCGTGACTAGAGTTTGAAAGGGAAACTGTAGATAAATAGTAAAGCCCTGCTTACCCTCCCACCAAAGGTAAATATTTGGAGGAACTAGGCAAAATGGCTAACATGACTTGGAATTGGCAACAAATTGCTCAAAAATATCGCTAGTTGTAACACTAATGCATTAGTTGATGAGGTTGAGATGCTTGAGAAGGATGTTAAAAATCTACATCTCGGATGGATCACTTAGTGTGTTTTCAAAACCACGTGCGGCTTAATATAAATAAGATTTTATTCTTTTCACATAGATGTTATAGATAAATTACAAATAATGTAGGGACCATTGAAAGTCACAAACCTATTATAAGTAATTTAGGTAGCCTAAAAATGTGGACCATTAATTTTTTCTTACATGTATTTCAAAAGGAGCTTCAAATTTGGATCTTGTATAGTCTAATTAGTATAACCTGTTAGAAGTTAGAACAACTAGTTGCACAGATAGGCCAAACCTAGATTAACCCCTAAAGGCCAAGGCCTTTTTTCTGCCAAAAACACTCTAAACTGCCATTTCTATAGCAAGGAGTAAAAAAATTTGAAAAATGTTTTTTTTGCACATCTAACCATAGGATCTTACACCTAACTAGTATGAGAATGTGTGGAAAATATTTCAGAATATTTGACCGCTCAGATTGCAAGATATCCGCGTTTAAAGTGGAAAAAACAAATATTTCAACACATTGCGGACTAGATTTTTTTACTTTAAACATTTTTAACTTAAAATTTTTGCACTACAGAGTTTGGAGCTTCAAATCTTTATAGTGGAGAATTGGGTTGAGAGTCTAGGGAAAAAAAAATATTCAAAAAAACTTAATTATCATTCCTAAAAAATTTATTAAGTAGAAGTGGGTACGAGATAGAAGGAAAATCTAAAATATTAATGTATTTTATATGGAATTAAAACACACTAATCTAATGGTGAGATTTTTCTAGCGAGTAAATTAAACAATGAGAATTTTTTTCTTTTGAAAAATTGCAAAAATAGCATTCAGAAATGAATCCTACAAGTTATTTTTTTCAAGAAGATGCTCTAACCGGGGATGCTAGCATGTGAGCTTGTGAGTGTGAGCCTATGAGCCTATGAGCCTGTGAGCCTATGAGCCTCCATTTTTTTGTTCAATTTAGGGTTTGTAAATTTGTCAATGATCTATGATCGTGGAATTAGATGTAAGGATCTTTGGTCCAAATGAACAACAAATGAATATGCCACTATGCAATTTGTACCAAAAAATTGAACTAATATATTTCCAAAAATTAAGATATAGTGAAAATAGATAATGTTTGTAAGCACACAATGAAAATAAATGTAGTCGTTTAGGATGTCTCACTACAAAGCACATGCATGTAAAATTGCAATACATCATAACACCATCATAGGGATGACATTTATGAGGTTTAAAAGAGAGGGAGCAACAAACGTGGGCTGTAGAAGCTAAATATAATCTAGCAAGTGGCAACAAGCAAAGGCTCTAAACATTATAAGCACTAGATTATGAACATTCAATGCTTTTGAATGATTAAGTGATAAATGTAGTCTTCATCAATGGCCTTTATGCAAAATTAAAGGATGAAAATGGTCCACCTATTATATTTTAATTTTATAACTATGCTTTAAAACTTTAAAAAAATATATTTTGGACTTAAAATATTTAAAATAAACATAGCAGTCATATCTTATACACCAAATAAATGTATTAACTCCAAATGATCTAAACGACAATTTTTCTAGTCAATGCCCCTTTTTTTTTAACTGTCTTTCTTCACAATTTTTTTTTTGAAAATAAAAATGATTTAAAAAAATAGAATACATAATGAATCCAATGGTAGTAGTTTTATAGAATTCCAAGTTAAACTCCGCTTTGTGGAATTTTATAAAGTTTAGTGGTGAAATGCGATTCTAGGCTCATGATTTACAAAAGAATGCAATATCCCACAACAATATGCACACTGTCTCCACATAATAAAAAATAATGGATAAAGGGTCCATACCATCTGAAAGATAGTTAATAGACACACCCAGATCAGCCACTGTAGCATCAAAAAGCTTTTTTGTCTTACTAGCCAAATAGCCAACTGCCATACACTCCACATTTCTTGCCACTTCATCTTTATAGACGTGTCCATTACTGAAGTTGTCAACATCCAAAGCTTTTCTTCAGTCATCTCTATTTTTTCAAATTGAATTTCATAATGATGAGTTTCATAGTTTCATATAATTTTTCTTCACTTGCTTCAAGAAAGGTGTCGCGTGCTTAGAATCTACAATGAGGAACTAATTCTTTAGTTTAGAATGAAAAGCTACCTTCACCTTCTCAACAACTTTAGAGATCCATTCATCAAGTATTCAAGTGCACTTCTAGTCCAATCTACTGGATTGGATACTTTTCATAAATTTTTTGTGAGCCGCAACAGCAACGTCCCCCAACTCTTGATGTACAAAGTAAATGATGTATAAGAATAAGCAAAATTGCACATGATGATGTATAGTAGAGCAACATAATACTAATTCAAATTAACAACAAGAACAAAGTGAAGACCTAAAAAAATTGAAAAAAAATATGAAATGGAAAATAAAACTTTTTATATGAATTTGGTATAAGATTCCATTTAGTGCCTTAATAGTCAAAGTGAACCAAGTTCTTTGTTTTGATTTTTGCTTGGCTTCAGTTGCAACAAGATTCTCTGTGGAGACAAATTTTTCAAAATAAGAGAGTGGTTGCCCAACAATACTTTGAATGCAATGAAGCTTGTGAACAAGATTTATGGAAACATGATTTTTTTGGTTCTCCTGGCAAAACAAGATTATTGTGATAAAATATGTGAAGTGAACATCAAACAAAAAAAAGGTAGAATAGTGACAATTACAATGGTCCAAACCAAACCAAGTTTACAGACTAAAAAGTGAAATGAAATAAAAAAAAATGATAATGAAATATAAGGAATCACCAATTGACTTCATATAATGCTGCCAACATAATTGCAATGTCCTCATTGACCTCCAAAACAATACTTTCAATAGCCTAATGTCACATGAAGTTGTCCGCATGATTGTGGTTGATAATAGGCAACCATGCTTGCAAATGGTGATTGCCATTCCACTCCAAAAACATCTTGCTAGAAAAAACTTTGAGATCTTCATCATTTTTGAATTTTTTTTTCAAATGTAGCATATGCCCGCACCTAGTAGGCACTCCACAATTTAATAATATCATTCGTGATATTTATTATCTTACCTTTATTGTTTTCCAAGGCCACATAGAAAACTCCATTTCCTTCCATGTAACCACAAGTAACAAAGTGTGAAGCAAGTCCTAACAATTGTCCAAAAAATCCTACATAATAAAAGAATATTGATTTTTGATTTTGCCCTTGGTACCTTAAAATTGATTTTGCCCTTGATTCCTTAACCTCTCGAGACGAGAAGAAGTGTTTACAATCTCCATCTTTAAAAAGCTATGCAATTGTAATTCCGACTGATCTTTAGAAAGAAGCTAAAGTACAACAATTAATCTCCGTGCTTGTGGATCTTTTTGTGTCAACATCTTTGAAATAATGTTTAAATTAAGATTTAAAAAATTATAGTTAATGTATATGTATTGTACAACATGTAATTCAATATAACAACTATTAACAGCTATGCACTAAGAAAGCCCAATTTTTTTTGCATTTGATCAAATTGCAGCACAAATTGCAAGTAAATTTGAATCCCAAAAATCGTGGCCGTTAACGGTTGTGCATTAGGAAGGCCTCAAATTTTTTAGCATTTGAACAAATTGTAGCATATGTTGCAAGCAAATTTGAACCCCAAAAACCGTTGCCATTAATGGTTGTACATTAGAAAGTCCCCAAAAATTTCAATATTTGACCAAATTGTATTAAAAATTGCAAGCAGATTTCATCCCTCAAAATTGTAGCCGTTAACGGCTGGGGTTTAAGAAGGCAAAAAAATTTCAACATTAGAACCCCAAAAACCGTGGCCGTTAACGGCTAGGGTTTAAGAAGGCAAAAAAATTTTCAGCATTTGACCAAATTGTATTGAATAATGCAACAAATTTCATCCCCCCAAACTGTAGCCGTTAACGGCTGGGGTTTAAGAAGGCAAAAAATTTCAACATTTGAACTTTAAAAACCATAGCCGTTAACGGCTAGGGTTTAAGAGGGCAAAAAAAATTTCAACATTTGAATCCCAAAAATCGTAGCCGTTAACGGCTGGGGTTTAAGAAGGCAAAAAATTTCAACACTTGAACCCCAAAAATCGTAGCCGTTAACGGCTGGGGTTTAAGAAGGCAAAAAATTTCAACACTTGAACCCCAAAAATCGTAGCCGTTAATGGCTGGGGTTTAAGAAGGCAAAAAAAATTTCAGCATTTGACCAAATTGTATTGAATAATGCAACAAATTTCATCCCCCAAAACCGTAGCCGTTAACAACTGGGGTTTAAGAAGGCAAAAAAATTCCAACATTTAAACCCCAAAAATTGTAGCCGTTAACGGCTAGGGTTCAAGAAGGCAAAAAAAATTCAACATTAAAACCCCAAAAACCGTGGCCGTTAACGGCTAGGGTTTAAGAAGGCAAAAAAAATTTCAGCATTTGACCAAATTGTATTGAATAATGCAACAAATTTCATCCCCCCAAATTGTAGCCGTTAACGGTTGGGGTTTAAGAAGGCAAAAAATTTCAACATTTGAACCCCAAAAACCGTAGCCGTTAACGGCTGGGGTTTAAGAAGGCAAAAAAAATTGAACATTAGAATCCCCAAAATTGTAGCCGTTAATGGCCGGGGTTTAAGAAGGCAAAAAAAATTTCAGCATTTGACCAAATTGTACTAAATAATGCAACAAATTTTGTTCTCCAAAACCGTGGCCGTTAATGGCTGGGGTTTAAGAAGGCAAAAAAATTTCAACATTTGAACCCCAAAAATCGTAGCCGTTAACGGCTGCGGTTTAAGAAGGCAAATTTTTTTTAACATTAGAACCCCCAAAATCGTAGCCGTTAACGGCTGGGGTTTAAGAAGGCAAATTTTTTTTAACATTAGAACCCCCAAAATCGTAGCCGTTAACGGCTGGGGTTTAAGAAGGCAAAAAAATTTCAACATTTAACCAAATTTTAGCATATGTTGCATGCAATTAGGCAACATCTAATCAAACTCATGTTGATTTGGAAGCCATTAATTGTGAGTGCATCTACAAGAGAAGACAAGCTCTTTATACAAGTGGGGTGGTAGGAGGTAAGACAACCCATGTGGGATATGTAAATTAGGATTACAAGGAGCTAAACCACTCATACCTAGTTAAGTCAAAAGCAGGAATTGTATTCAATGTACAACTTTGGACCTCATTTTGGCATAGTAGAATAACTTTTTTAAGAAATTTTTGAACTGAAAAAAGTTAATAAATGAAGTTAAATTTTATTTCTAAAAATCCGTTTGAGATTTCAAGTCTTAAATAAAAAGTTATGAACAAAATTGGAAGGGGCTGGAAGGGACATTTTTTTTTACATTTTCAAACATTCTCTTTGAATTTTGTTCATAACTTTCTTTTGGAGGCTCAAAATTACAAAAAAAATTTTGGAGATGAAAGTGATCTTGATTTACCAACTTTTTTTTGTTCAAAGGATTTTGAAAAAAAATATTCTACTATGCCAAAATGAGGTCTGAACTTCTACATTGAACACAATTCCTGCGTTTTGACAATGAGTGGTCAAGCTCTCATTTTTTAATTGTCTTATTTTCTTTGAGGATTCATGATGGACAGTGAATTTCATTATAAAAAAACCTTTTCAACCATTCAATCTCACTAAATGTCAATGAAGTAATTCCTTCATTCAACCATCAAAAAAAATTGATGATAGATGGTCAAATGATAGTTAATATATGGTTTAATGAATTGTTGTTGGATTCTTTGGATTTTTGGCAAACCATCTTCACATTTATGTGTAAATTTGTTTATTTGGTCCTAGATTTAGCAAAAAAAATTGGCACTTTTTTCTTAGCTAATTTAAGCCAAGCTTACTATCTGAGTATAGCATTTGTTCAAGATGATTGTGGATGGACTTGGAAGTGGAGTTGATCTCGTAAAACAGATGCAATCAAGTGGCAACTTTGGAAACTACTTTATCATGTTTGATCATGTGAAGAGGGTGAAATCATAGACAACTATTGCTTGTCACATCTATAACTTTTTTTTATTGCAAAATCATGACCATTGTTGTTTGTGATACACAGACTGAGGGCACCCAAGGCCTGCTCATTTTTGGCGTTGTCCAAATAGGTCATGGTAGAAAATAAGGTGTCGGATCCAACCTTCCAAGGATTCATGTGTGATAGTGTTCAAGCCATCTTCAATGCAGTTTGCATTGTATATGGGTCACGGTTTCCATTTGTTCCAATAATAGACCGTGAAAGGACTTGCTTGTTCCACTGGGCAATAAACATGCAGAAGCATATAAAGAAGCTAATCACCAGATAATTATAGAACTAGCATATCCGACTCTACCAACAGTACAAGGATGCAGCATCAATGTCTGAAGTAGACAAGATGTTTCTAGAAATCAAAGCTTGGTGGTACTTCTCCGGAGTTGCATTAGAACTAGAAATTTGTGATCTAAAGGATTGGATCGTACTTTGGTACTATCGATAACACTAGTGGGGTGAATTTATGGAAACGTTATTACCTTTAACCTCATTTTTTTCTATTTTTTACCCTAAATTCTAAATTGGAATCGGTTTGAATAATGACTTCATTCATCATCTTTGCAAAAATTGAAAAAAGAGGAACTAACAAATGTCCCAATGTGCAACCTTGAAGAAATAGTGCACTACAAACAAATACAAGCTTCTGAAAAATGTGGGTTTAGCATGTTAATTGCCACATATAATGACTGGATTTGAGCCTTTATGTAGATGATCAATTATAGGGCTTACTCCATGGGGGCCCTTTTGGAAAAAGCGAGGGAAAAAGTCCGTCTAAAAAGGATTTAAAATCAAAGAGAGCTATGGCATTCGAAAAGGGAAAGAAAATTGCAAACACATTCAACAAGATGCTTGAAGCAAAAATACTTATGTATTTGAATTCCACACTTGGATGGAAAAGAGGTTTTTGGATCCAGTAAAAGGAAATTGGATCTTCTGATCGATTTTGAAGGTGATATTCATCATTCCGACAAGGTTAACTTCTCTCATTCTTGGATTCAAATTAGATCGTCCATTGCTAGAATGCAACTTGGGACTGTACAATTGAGGAGTTTAAAGCAATTATGCCCTATACCTAATCTGTGGTGGAAACGAATTGCGATACATTAGAACACATAGCAAAAATTTCACACAAGTTAAGGAAACAATGTCCCCTACATACAAAGGACAGAAGAGTGAGTATAAGGGTACGACACTTCAAATCAAGAATTTTTGGTTTTGTACGGACCAAATTGCATGATATGCCATATTCTTACCCGAGCAAAGATCCCCGAGGTCTAGCTTGTCCTTATTGATACCAATTTTACTTGTACCAAAATCATTGAGCTTGAATGAGCTCATTTTGCCTAAAGTCTATCAAACCAATGTCACCTCAACGTCTTTTCACCTCGCCTAGCATATTTGAGCATGTGCTATGGATTTATCTTTGACTAGCACATGCTGAAAGAATCTCTTCCATTTGGAATGGCAAGCAAATTTGTCAAAGTAGTAATTAAAATTACCACAATATGTGGGAAAGTGCAAGGAATGTTGCTGCAAGTACGATTAGGGTGAACTTCCTTTCTTGCCGTGGACTTAGTGCTATTTCTTATGCTTTCGTCCAGGACTGAACATGACCAAAAGGTCTATAACATCACACTTTTCAATTTTCCATCTTGCACATGTTCCCATTATGGAAGCATGAATGGAAGTCCCATTGGAAATATGGCATGTACTTAAATTGCAAACACCTTTATTACATCTTTTGTTACTTCTACAAACTGGATTATAAGATAGATACGTTCATCCATGTACTTAGCCTTAGCTTGGATGAAGTTAAGCAAATGATTGTTATTGCCAAAATCATCAAGACATACAAGTAAGTTAGTAAGCAAATATTAGCATTATATGAAGTAGATATGTAGCAATGATATTCTATCTTCAAAATCTCCAAATTCAAGTAGCAAAAAATTATATTCATATTCCAATATATATTCCTTGCTACAATGAAAGAATATTTTATTATGTACACAATGTTCTACATCCTATGATATTTGAATTGAATTTGTCTTCTTCTCATCCTTAGATTTGCCTCTAAATTATTTGTACTCTCACTTGATCAAACCACTTTGGGATGGCCTCTCAAAAGTCAAAACGTGATTTAAATTCCAAAACATGCAAAAGCTCCAACTTTCCATGATTCTAGATCTAAAATCCACGGTCATGGGTCCCGTGGTAATAGGTTGTATTTTTCTAAATATAATAAATTTTATTGAAAAACATCAATCTTTTAACTTTTTAACCAAAAAATTTAGAAATTACATCATGTTCTAAATTTATAGGCTCTAGGCTCATACAATCCCCGCTCACCGCTCTTAGGCTCACGTTCACAGCTTTTAGGCTCACGCTCACACGCTCACATGCTAGCGTCGTTGGTGAAAAAACGGTACTCTGCGCTTTGAAGTGGGGCTTGAGAAGAAAATGTTCTTAACCCCTAAAGGACCATAAGGCCACCACTTGGCTTCTACAACTACCTTTGTAAAAAAATTGATATATGAACCTCACTAATAGATTGTAAGCAACAAAGAAACTTTACATGATTTTTTCTACTGAATTCATCAGTGCAATCCGATTGAGAAATGATTGAGTGTGCAATTTTTGGTGAATTTTTTGAAAATGGATAAGGCATTGTGGGCCATTACTTCACATTCTCATATCTTTTTTTCTACGACTCAAAATGACTTGAAAAAAAAATTAAATTAATAACAATTAATAATACTGTACTCGTACTCTGTGTAGATTGCTCAATTTGACCATTGCAGAGTGCAAGTGCCAAGTTGGCAATCGATAGTGAGTAAGCTCTCACAACATTCCAGACTCGAGAGCCGGAACTTGGAAGGGAGAAAAGATAGTATTGTTCATCACTTCAACCCCTAAAGGACCAGCATGCGTTTTTCGGTTGTATAGAAATTTTGGGCATGTACGTGTGATTAGAGATTTCTATATTTTAAGCTAAAATTTTAATAGAAGGTGGGTGCAAGGAACATCTTTCATATGCACTAAATTTCAGGACATTTGGAAATAGGAGTCAAAAGTTATGGCCAAATATGTTATTTTTTTTGTAATTGGGCAGTCCGGGCAGCAAAAAAAATTGGCAAAAATTTGTTTTTTTTGTTTTAATATTTTTTTTCTTGTAGATTATATTTTTGTCTATCTGGAAAGCTTTGATTCATTTCATTTGGATTTGTAATGAGAAAGTTATGGACATTCTTGTTTTTCGGGTAGTTAGAGCATCTTCTTGAAAAAATAACTTGTAGGATTCATTTCTAAATGCTACTTTTGCAATTTTTCAAAAAAAAAATTCTCGTGGTTTAGTTTACTTGCTAGAACAATCTCACCATTGGGATTAGTGTATTTTAATTCCATATAAAATATATTAATATTTTAGATTTTCCTTCTATCTCATACCTACTTCTACTTAATAAATTTTTTAGGAATGATAATTAAGTTTTTTTGAATGTTTTTTTTTCCCTAGACTCTCAACTCAATTCTCCACTATAAAGATTCAAAGCTCCAAACTCTGTAGTGCAAAAATTTTAAGATAAAAATGTTTAAAGTAAAAAAATCTAGTCCCGCAATGTGCTGAAATATTTGTTTTTTCCACTTTAAACGCAAATATCTTGCAATCTGAGCTATCAAATATTCTGAAATATTTTCCACACATTTTCATACTAGTTAGGTGTAAGATCCTACAATTAGATGTGCAAAAAAAACATTTTTCAATTTTTTTACTCCTTGCTATAGAAATGGCAGTTTTGAGTGTTTTTTGGCAAAAAAAAGGCCTTGGGCCTTTAGGGGTTAAAGCCTTTGTCCTACTTTGTCCTATCTAAGAGTGAGACCCCATGGGGGGGGAGAGAAATGACAATCTATTACTATTTAAATATCTTGTGATTTTATTTTTACTAGAGTATGAAGAAGATAACAAATACCAAACATAAACTGCAATCTGGTTAGTACATCTCTATTAAATATCTTTGTAAAAAGAATAAAAATTTGATGTGGGTTGAAATTAGCAATTGTATAATAAACTTTTTATCATATTTTTTTAGAATAATTCCTGTTGACCTTGCCTTACACTCGTTGTAGTGAATATTTTACCTATATTGTAGTAATTAATCTTGTCAATATTACAGAAATAGGATATTTTTCTTTGCAAGTTAGACTTTTATTTATCACCATCCAATGGTGTCTATATTTAACCCCTAAAGGTCAGAGACTATGTTTTCACCAAAACCGCTCCAAAACTGCCATTTCTAATACAAGTACCAAACTTTAGAAAAAACATTTTTGGACACATGTAACCATAAGATCTTACAGAATATTGGTTTGAGAAGATGTGGAAAAAATTTCAGAATTTTCCATTGTGCAGATTGGAAGATATTGGCGTTTGAATTGACAAAAACCCTTTTTTTGTCCCTGCGAAAATCCGGGCAGCTGCACTTCACAAGGTCACATTTGTATGAAAAAATGCCCAAAATGGTGGTTACTCTTTGGATTCATTCTTCTAGGCAAGTTGGCTACATGCTTAGGAAATTTCAGATCATTTGGAATTGCACAACATATAGGAAAAAAATAGTAAGTAGAAAGAAGTAGAGAATGATTCAAAACACTAAATTTTTAGGAATTTATTTATGGAATTGAAAAATGCCAATCCCAACGGTTGTAATGTTGTAATAAATAATCTACATCCAATGCTTTAATTTTTTTTCAAAAATATTGGAAATTGAGTTAAATAAAGGACTTCAAAGTTTATTTTAGAGTAGAGATTCCATAACTACCCTCAAACTAAGAATCCTCATAACTTTTGACTCATTAATCGAAATGGAATGATTTAAAGCTTTCCACATACATATAAATCTAAAGAACCAATTTCAAATTTTTATTTTAAAAAAAAATTATTTAAAAAAAAATTTGAGCTGCTCGGGCTGCCCGCCATACACCAAAAATTACATATCATACAATAACTTTTTAACCATGTAGTCAAAAGTTATGAAAATTGTTGGGCCTTAAAGCTAGTTCTTGGGCACATCTTATGTGAAAATTTCAAAGAAAATAAAATAAAAACTCCACTCGTAATGAGCTGCCCAAAATTGCTATGTTGTCAAAAAAATGGTGTTTGGACCTTTAGCTGTTAAATTATATGGAGCAACCAATTGAAATAGTCTTATAAACCCACCTAACTTCTAAATTGAGTTGGAATAAATAACCTCAATATTAAATGTTCCAAATCCATATATGCATCAAAATCCCACAAGCTACAATTTCCAACATTATAGTCAACAAATATAAATGATGACAAACATCAATACATCCACCTCTCATAAAAACACCACAAAAGTTCTTCACCTTTACTAAACTTTATGTGCATCCATTCACTTAAGTATCTTTCACAACACAACTACTATACTAATGGTTCTTTTGTACCCTCAAAAAGAAATTGTACCAAAACAATAGGAGGATGAAACTGCATACTACGGCATATACACCTCACAAGGCAAAATTTATAAAATCAGTGTCAAAATACTTCATGAATTTTCAACCACATACTTAAGGATGTAAATTGAAGTGAAAACGCTAGATAGATAAAGTAGAGAAGAAATTCTAGGATCTAGCTCTATTTTCTTCTTTTATGCACTCATATTTAATCTAAAGAATCATTCAAATATATAGAAATATTTATAGTCAAAGTTAATTAAATGTAAGAAAAAAATAAAACTAGTAAAATGAGTCAAAAAATACTTTCTTAGATGTACAGAAGTTGCTTACATCAAGTATAAATAAGTAACTATAGTAGCATCTGTATAAAGTTGTTTAAAATTAAATATTATAATGGCATTATGCATGATCAAGTATATACAATGTCCTTCATTGAAATTAGTGAAATAAAAAAGACTGATGAGGCTTGAAGTGGTAATGTAGATCTTGGGTGGATCACTCTCTATATATATTTTGGACCCCACGTGCTGCGATGGGGTATTTTTTAGGGGACTATTTACCTCCTAGGCAAAAATAAAAGGGTCCCTATAATTATTTAATTTGGCAAACTGGCTTATATTATGGCACCCTATCATTACTTATAATATCCATATCAATGTATTTTTTGGTAAGCTATATTCTTTATAAAGAAAAAAATATAATGTCAAAAGCAAGATAAAAGCAAAAGGGTAAGGGAAAAAAGTGCAAAGAATACATCCGTGGAATTCAAAAACACACAAAGTTCACTATAGTCATAAGTAAATGAAAAAAAATAGGAAGCATAACCAAAACTCAAACATACAAAGTTCACCTTTAGTCATGTACTAAAGGAAAAAAATGGGGAGCATAACCAAAACTCAAACATACAAGTACATAATAATGCCATTTCAACTTGAACAATTCATAACCAATTCCAAAAAGCTCCAAAACATTTCACGGAATTGAACTAAAAAATCTTTCAAGAAAGTTGAACTCTCCAAATTCAGTTGTGTAAAAGAAAAAAAAATGGGGAGCCTAACCAAAAGTCAAACAAGTTAGATTAGATGTCAATCCCCTTTGGTTTTTCAAGGAAATGAAGTGAAAAAAATTCAAGAAGATTGAATCTTTTAAATTCAGCTATGAACTCAAATTTGTAATTAGTTGTAGGGACCTCATATCTGAATAAACATAAAACAACAAAACAACAAAAGAACTTAACATACTCCGTGAACAATGCAACTAAGAAGGCAAAGAACTAATATTGAATTGCCATAAAACTATCACTTACAATTTAAAAATACAATATATGTCACAAAGTAAATGCATATAGAACAATGCATGTGTAGTATACTCAATGCTTATCACCAAGAAATGCGTTTACAAAAGCATATCCTTGTCAAAATTTAAAAACTACAGCATCAAAAGAAAGTTGCCCACAATCCTATATGCACAATTCATTTCACCAAAACTGCCTTCATGATCGTAAAGCCAAGATAACCCAAACCTCAAGATTTTTGGGTTACCGCTACCATGAGGAACACAATACTCCATGGCCCATACTTCATTTAACCCCTAAAGGACCGGCATGCATTTTTTGGCTGAATAGAAATTTTGGACAGGTACGTGTGATTAGAGATTTCCATATTTTAAGCTGAAATTTTAATAGACGGTAGGCGCAAGGAATATCTTTCATATGCACTAAATTTCAGCACATTTGGAAATAGGAGTCAAAAGCTATGGCCAAATATGTTACTTTTTTTCGTAACTGGGCAGTCTGGGCATTAAAAAAATTTGGCAAAAATTTGATATATTTCTTTTGATATATTTTTTTTTCTCGTAGATTATATTTTTGTCTATCTGGAAAGCTTTGACTCATTTCATTTGGATTTGTTATGAGAAAGTTATGGACATTCTTGTTTTTCGGGTAGTTAGAGCACAACGACGCTAGCATGTGAGCGTGTGAGCGTGTGAGCATGAGCCTAAGAGCAGTGAGCGGGGATTGTATGAGCCTAGAGCCTATAAATTTAGAACATGATGTAATTTCTAAATTTTTTGGTTAAAAAGTTAAAAGATTGATGTTTTTCAATAAAATTTATTATATTTAGAAAAATACAACCTATTACCACGGGACCCATGACCGTGGATTTTAGATCTAGAATCATGGAAAGTTGGAGCTTTTGCATGTTTTGGAATTTAAATCACGTTTTGACTTTTGAGAGGCCATCCCAAAGTGGTTTGATCAAGTGAGAGTACAAATAATTTAGAGGCAAATCTAAGGATGAGAAGAAGACAAATTCAATTCAAATATCATAGGATGTAGAACATTGTGTACATAATAAAATATTCTTTCATTGTAGCAAGGAATATATATTGGAATATGAATATAATTTTTTGCTACTTGAATTTGGAGATTTTGAAGATAGAATATCATTGCTACATATCTACTTCATATAATGCTAATATTTGCTTACTAACTTACTTGTATGTCTTGATGATTTTGGCAATAACAATCATTTGCTTAACTTCATCCAAGCTAAGGCTAAGTACATGGATGAACGTATCTATCTTATAATCCAGTTTGTAGAAGTAACAAAAGATGTAATAAAGGTGTTTGCAATTTAAGTACATGCCATATTTCCAATGGGACTTCCATTCATGCTTCCATAATGGGAACATGTGCAAGATGGAAAATTGAAAAGTGTGATGTTATAGACCTTTTGGTCATGTTCAGTCCTGGACGAAAGCATAAGAAATAGCACTAAGTCCACGGCAAGAAAGGAAGTTCACCCTAATCGTACTTGCAGCAACATTCCTTGCACTTTCCCACATATTGTGGTAATTTTAATTACTACTTTGACAAATTTGCTTGCCATTCCAAATGGAAGAGATTCTTTCAGCATGTGCTAGTCAAAGATAAATCCATAGCACATGCTCAAATATGCTAGGCGAGGTGAAAAGACGTTGAGGTGACATTGGTTTGATAGACTTTAGGCAAAATGAGCTCATTCAAGCTCAATGATTTTGGTACAAGTAAAATTGGTATCAATAAGGACAAGCTAGACCTCGGGGATCTTTGCTCGGGTAAGAATATGGCATATCATGCAATTTGGTCCGTACAAAACCAAAAATTCTTGATTTGAAGTGTCGTACCCTTATACTCACTCTTCTGTCCTTTGTATGTAGGGGACATTGTTTCCTTAACTTGTGTGAAATTTTTGCTATGTGTTCTAATGTATCGCAATTCGTTTCCACCACAGATTAGGTATAGGGCATAATTGCTTTAAACTCCTCAATTGTACAGTCCCAAGTTGCATTCTAGCAATGGACGATCTAATTTGAATCCAAGAATGAGAGAAGTTAACCTTGTCGGAATGATGAATATCACCTTCAAAATCGATCAGAAGATCCAATTTCCTTTTACTGGATCCAAAAACCTCTTTTCCATCCAAGTGTGGAATTCAAATACATAAGTATTTTTGCTTCAAGCATCTTGTTGAATGTGTTTGCAATTTTCTTTCCCTTTTCGAATGCCATAGCTCTCTTTGATTTTAAATCCTTTTTAGACGGACTTTTTCCCTCGCTTTTTCCAAAAGGGCCCCCATGGAGTAAGCCCTATAATTGATCATCTACATAAAGGCTCAAATCCAGTCATTATATGTGGCAATTAACATGCTAAACCCACATTTTTCAGAAGCTTGTATTTGTTTGTAGTGCACTATTTCTTCAAGGTTGCACATTGGGACATTTGTTAGTTCCTCTTTTTTCAATTTTTGCAAAGATGATGAATGAAGTCATTATTCAAACCGATTCCAATTTAGAATTTAGGGTAAAAAATAGAAAAAAATGAGGTTAAAGGTAATAACGTTTCCATAAATTCACCCCACTAGTGTTATCGATAGTACCAAAGTACGATCCAATCCTTTAGATCACAAATTTCTAGTTCTAATGCAACTCCGGAGAAGTACCACCAAGCTTTGATTTCTAGAAACATCTTGTCTACTTCAGACATTGATGCTGCATCCTTGTACTGTTGGTAGAGTCGGATATGCTAGTTCTATAATTATCTGGTGATTAGCTTCTTTATATGCTTCTGCATGTTTATTGCCCAGTGGAACAAGCAAGTCCTTTCACGGTCTATTATTGGAACAAATGGAAACCGTGACCCATATACAATGCAAACTGCATTGAAGATGGCTTGAACACTATCACACATGAATCCTTGGAAGGTTGGATCCGACACCTTATTTTCTACCATGACCTATTTGGACAACGCCAAAAATGAGCAGGCCTTGGGTGCCCTCAGTCTGTGTATCACAAACAACAATGGTCATGATTTTGCAATAAAAAAAAGTTATAGATGTGACAAGCAATAGTTGTCTATGATTTCACCCTCTTCACATGATCAAACATGATAAAGTAGTTTCCAAAGTTGCCACTTGATTGCATCTGTTTTACGAGATCAACTCCACTTCCAAGTCCATCCACAATCATCTTGAACAAATGCTATACTCAGATAGTAAGCTTGGCTTAAATTAGCTAAGAAAAAAGTGCCAATTTTTTTTGCTAAATCTAGGACCAAATAAACAAATTTACACATAAATGTGAAGATGGTTTGCCAAAAATCCAAAGAATCCAACAACAATTCATTAAACCATATATTAACTATCATTTGACCATCTATCATCAATTTTTTTTGATGGTTGAATGAAGGAATTACTTCATTGACATTTAGTGAGATTGAATGGTTGAAAAGGTTTTTTTATAATGAAATTCACTGTCCATCATGAATCCTCAAAGAAAATAAGACAATTAAAAAATGAGAGCTTGACCACTCATTGTCAAAACGCAGGAATTGTGTTCAATGTAGAAGTTCAGACCTCATTTTGGCATAGTAGAATATTTTTTTTCAAAATCCTTTGAACAAAAAAAAGTTGGTAAATCAAGATCACTTTCATCTCCAAAATTTTTTTTGTAATTTTGAGCCTCCAAAAGAAAGTTATGAACAAAATTCAAAGAGAATGTTTGAAAATGTAAAAAAAAATGTCCCTTCCAGCCCCTTCCAATTTTGTTCATAACTTTTTATTTAAGACTTGAAATCTCAAACGGATTTTTAGAAATAAAATTTAACTTCATTTATTAACTTTTTTCAGTTCAAAAATTTCTTAAAAAAGTTATTCTACTATGCCAAAATGAGGTCCAAAGTTGTACATTGAATACAATTCCTGCTTTTGACTTAACTAGGTATGAGTGGTTTAGCTCCTTGTAATCCTAATTTACATATCCCACATGGGTTGTCTTACCTCCTACCACCCCACTTGTATAAAGAGCTTGTCTTCTCTTGTAGATGCACTCACAATTAATGGCTTCCAAATCAACATGAGTTTGATTAGATGTTGCCTAATTGCATGCAACATATGCTAAAATTTGGTTAAATGTTGAAATTTTTTTGCCTTCTTAAACCCCAGCCGTTAACGGCTACGATTTTGGGGGTTCTAATGTTAAAAAAAATTTGCCTTCTTAAACCCCAGCCGTTAACGGCTACGATTTTGGGGGTTCTAATGTTAAAAAAAATTTGCCTTCTTAAACCGCAGCCGTTAACGGCTACGATTTTTGGGGTTCAAATGTTGAAATTTTTTTGCCTTCTTAAACCCCAGCCATTAACGGCCACGGTTTTGGAGAACAAAATTTGTTGCATTATTTAGTACAATTTGGTCAAATGCTGAAATTTTTTTTGCCTTCTTAAACCCCGGCCATTAACGGCTACAATTTTGGGGATTCTAATGTTCAATTTTTTTTGCCTTCTTAAACCCCAGCCGTTAACGGCTACGGTTTTTGGGGTTCAAATGTTGAAATTTTTTGCCTTCTTAAACCCCAACCGTTAACGGCTACAATTTGGGGGGATGAAATTTGTTGCATTATTCAATACAATTTGGTCAAATGCTGAAATTTTTTTTGCCTTCTTAAACCCTAGCCGTTAACGGCCACGGTTTTTGGGGTTTTAATGTTGAATTTTTTTTGCCTTCTTGAACCCTAGCCGTTAACGGCTACAATTTTTGGGGTTTAAATGTTGGAATTTTTTTGCCTTCTTAAACCCCAGTTGTTAACGGCTACGGTTTTGGGGGATGAAATTTGTTGCATTATTCAATACAATTTGGTCAAATGCTGAAATTTTTTTTGCCTTCTTAAACCCCAGCCATTAACGGCTACGATTTTTGGGGTTCAAGTGTTGAAATTTTTTGCCTTCTTAAACCCCAGCCGTTAACGGCTACGATTTTTGGGGTTCAAGTGTTGAAATTTTTTGCCTTCTTAAACCCCAGCCGTTAACGGCTACGATTTTTGGGATTCAAATGTTGAAATTTTTTTTGCCCTCTTAAACCCTAGCCGTTAACGGCTATGGTTTTTAAAGTTCAAATGTTGAAATTTTTTGCCTTCTTAAACCCCAGCCGTTAACGGCTACAGTTTGGGGGGATGAAATTTGTTGCATTATTCAATACAATTTGGTCAAATGCTGAAAATTTTTTTGCCTTCTTAAACCCTAGCCGTTAACGGCCACGGTTTTTGGGGTTCTAATGTTGAAATTTTTTTGCCTTCTTAAACCCCAGCCGTTAACGGCTACAATTTTGAGGGATGAAATCTGCTTGCAATTTTTAATACAATTTGGTCAAATATTGAAATTTTTGGGGACTTTCTAATGTACAACCATTAATGGCAACGGTTTTTGGGGTTCAAATTTGCTTGCAACATATGCTACAATTTGTTCAAATGCTAAAAAATTTGAGGCCTTCCTAATGCACAACCGTTAACGGCCACGATTTTTGGGATTCAAATTTACTTGCAATTTGTGCTGCAATTTGATCAAATGCAAAAAAAATTGGGCTTTCTTAGTGCATAGCTGTTAATAGTTGTTATATTGAATTACATGTTGTACAATACATATACATTAACTATAATTTTTTAAATCTTAATTTAAACATTATTTCAAAGATGTTGACACAAAAAGATCCACAAGCACGGAGATTAATTGTTGTACTTTAGCTTCTTTCTAAAGATCAGTCGGAATTACAATTGCATAGCTTTTTAAAGATGGAGATTGTAAACACTTCTTCTCGTCTCGAGAGGTTAAGGAATCAAGGGCAAAATCAATTTTAAGGTACCAAGGGCAAAATCAAAAATCAATATTCTTTTATTATGTAGGATTTTTTGGACAATTGTTAGGACTTGCTTCACACTTTGTTACTTGTGGTTACATGGAAGGAAATGGAGTTTTCTATGTGGCCTTGGAAAACAATAAAGGTAAGATAATAAATATCACGAATGATATTATTAAATTGTGGAGTGCCTACTAGGTGCGGGCATATGCTACATTTGAAAAAAAAATTCAAAAATGATGAAGATCTCAAAGTTTTTTCTAGCAAGATGTTTTTGGAGTGGAATGGCAATCACCATTTGCAAGCATGGTTGCCTATTATCAACCACAATCATGCGGACAACTTCATGTGACATTAGGCTATTGAAAGTATTGTTTTGGAGGTCAATGAGGACATTGCAATTATGTTGGCAGCATTATATGAAGTCAATTGGTGATTCCTTATATTTCATTATCATTTTTTTTTATTTCATTTCACTTTTTAGTCTGTAAACTTGGTTTGGTTTGGACCATTGTAATTGTCACTATTCTACCTTTTTTTTGTTTGATGTTCACTTCACATATTTTATCACAATAATCTTGTTTTGCCAGGAGAACCAAAAAAATCATGTTTCCATAAATCTTGTTCACAAGCTTCATTGCATTCAAAGTATTGTTGGGCAACCACTCTCTTATTTTGAAAAATTTGTCTCCACAGAGAATCTTGTTGCAACTGAAGCCAAGCAAAAATCAAAACAAAGAACTTGGTTCACTTTGACTATTAAGGCACTAAATGGAATCTTATACCAAATTCATATAAAAAGTTTTATTTTCCATTTCATATTTTTTTTCAATTTTTTTAGGTCTTCACTTTGTTCTTGTTGTTAATTTGAATTAGTATTATGTTGCTCTACTATACATCATCATGTGCAATTTTGCTTATTCTTATACATCATTTACTTTGTACATCAAGAGTTGGGGGACGTTGCTGTTGCGGCTCACAAAAAATTTATGAAAAGTATCCAATCCAGTAGATTGGACTAGAAGTGCACTTGAATACTTGATGAATGGATCTCTAAAGTTGTTGAGAAGGTGAAGGTAGCTTTTCATTCTAAACTAAAGAATTAGTTCCTCATTGTAGATTCTAAGCACGCGACACCTTTCTTGAAGCAAGTGAAGAAAAATTATATGAAACTATGAAACTCATCATTATGAAATTCAATTTGAAAAAATAGAGATGACTGAAGAAAAGCTTTGGATGTTGACAACTTCAGTAATGGACACGTCTATAAAGATGAAGTGGCAAGAAATGTGGAGTGTATGGCAGTTGGCTATTTGGCTAGTAAGACAAAAAAGCTTTTTGATGCTACAGTGGCTGATCTGGGTGTGTCTATTAACTATCTTTCAGATGGTATGGACCCTTTATCCATTATTTTTTATTATGTGGAGACAGTGTGCATATTGTTGTGGGATATTGCATTCTTTTGTAAATCATGAGCCTAGAATCGCATTTCACCACTAAACTTTATAAAATTCCACAAAGCGGAGTTTAACTTGGAATTCTATAAAACTACTACCATTGGATTCATTATGTATTCTATTTTTTTAAATCATTTTTATTTTCAAAAAAAAAATTGTGAAGAAAGACAGTTAAAAAAAAAGGGGCATTGACTAGAAAAATTGTCGTTTAGATCATTTGGAGTTAATACATTTATTTGGTGTATAAGATATGACTGCTATGTTTATTTTAAATATTTTAAGTCCAAAATATATTTTTTTAAAGTTTTAAAGCATAGTTATAAAATTAAAATATAATAGGTGGACCATTTTCATCCTTTAATTTTGCATAAAGGCCATTGATGAAGACTACATTTATCACTTAATCATTCAAAAGCATTGAATGTTCATAATCTAGTGCTTATAATGTTTAGAGCCTTTGCTTGTTGCCACTTGCTAGATTATATTTAGCTTCTACAGCCCACGTTTGTTGCTCCCTCTCTTTTAAACCTCATAAATGTCATCCCTATGATGGTGTTATGATGTATTGCAATTTTACATGCATGTGCTTTGTAGTGAGACATCCTAAACGACTACATTTATTTTCATTGTGTGCTTACAAACATTATCTATTTTCACTATATCTTAATTTTTGGAAATATATTAGTTCAATTTTTTGGTACAAATTGCATAGTGGCATATTCATTTGTTGTTCATTTGGACCAAAGATCCTTACATCTAATTCCACGGTCATAGATCGTTGACAAATTTACAAACCCTAAATTGAACAAAAAAATGGAGGTTCATAGGCTCACAGGCTCACAGGCTCACGCTCACAAGCTCACATGCTAGCATCCCCGGTTTTTTGACAATGACACTAAACATATATTTTGACAAAGATATAATCAAAAATATGCAAAAGTTCAGGACATGAGTCCAATACTAAGGGCTTGCCAAAAATTGCTCGAAAGCAATGCAAGTTGTTTTGAGGAAATATTCGACATTATCCTTTTCTCAATGGACAAAATCGCTGAACTGCTATGTAAACCACTCCCAGGAAATTCCTTGTTCATTTCCTGGGAGGCTTCTGCAGCGCAATGCCCGATTGCGTGGGTTTTCTTGCGTAATCGGGATTACGGATTACTCATCCAATTTTGATTTCTCATCCTCGATTTCTCATCCTTCTGCTCATGATTTACGTCGGGCGTTTTGGGAAATAACAGGCCTCTTTGTCGGGCTCCGCCCTGCTTGTCGGCCCGTTATTTCCCAAAACACGCTCCTCCTCGGGCATTGCCCTATACAAAATCTTCAGACAAAATCTTCAGACAGCATCTCTCCATTGGATGACTACACACTCTTCTGGCGGGATGGAGACACATGTTTCCATCCGCACTTTTGCATCTTTCATCGCAATCTTCAGAGGTAAAGCGCATCACGACTCCAGTAAAGAAGATCACTTTCAGCATCCTTCCTCAGTACTAAAATTAAAAAAAAACTGCCTGCATCTTCACAAACGCACAAGACCACTTGCATTGAAATCATCGGCTCACAAAGTTACTGAGTTTCTGGGATTCTCTTCCCGCAGTTGGGAGATCTTATTGTCGTCCGAATTTCACCAAATTCTGCAAGGTTCCGCCATTATGGGGATGCCCAAG
This sequence comes from Pseudisothecium myosuroides, assembly GCA_951799445.1. Classification (NCBI taxonomy): domain Eukaryota; kingdom Viridiplantae; phylum Streptophyta; class Bryopsida; order Hypnales; family Lembophyllaceae; genus Pseudisothecium; species Pseudisothecium myosuroides. The sequence goes on along the minus strand of OX637292.1, from coordinate 25,426,477 downwards.
AAATGATTCTTCGTGTCATACCTGCAGAGATTGACAGGAAGTCTGCGGTTGTGAAGAGAGCAGCAGCAGCAGCGGTGTAATAATCAGGATGTGTGTGCGCTAGTGTAGAAAACAGAGTCGTGAATTTTTACTCCACTGCAACTTGATGTATGCCCTGCTGGTGAGGATTACGCTGCGTTTTCGACTTCTTGTAACTTAATTCAAATTTGTAATTCAATGTTTTCGTTTTCCCGGTGTCGTTATGTTACCTATCACAGCAAGCTGCTAGTGCGCGATGACTCTTCTGTGAGTTGACACTCTTGGAACTTTTTTCCAGGTCGCAGCTACTTTCAGATTGAGACCGCAGTCAGAATTGCAAGAATTTCAAGCATGGGAGACAGCAATGGCGTCTTGCAGGCTCCCCTGTTGCCAGAGGATCCTCCAACCCAACACACGTTTACATTCGCAAATGGGTTCACAAGATCCGTGAGCCGAGTTGACGAGAGAATCTCCTGCACTCCCGAGTGGATTTGGAGTGAGATCACGAGGCAACTCTCCATCGCTGGTCCCATGGTGTGCGTGGCGCTTCTTCAATACTTGGTAATTGTAGTCTCTGTCATGTTCGTGGGCCACTTAGGAGAATTGGAGTTAGCCAGCGCCTCCATCGCCACTTCCTGTGCAGGTGTAACAGGCACCACTTTGATTCTGGGATTAGCCACTGCACTGGAGACTCTTTGTGGCCAAGCTTATGGGGCGAAGCAGTATCACATGCTGGGGATTTACATGCAACGCGCTGTTTTTGTGCTCTATCTCGTAGCTTTGCCCATTGCAGTTGTTTGGTGGAACATGGGCTCGGTGTTGATCTTTCTCGGGCAGGACCCTCAGATTTCAATATTGGCAGGTGTGTACGCCAGGTACTTGATCCCCATGATCTTCGCAGTCGCTACGCTGCAACCACTAGTGAAGTTTCTCCAGACACAAAGCCTGGTGCTCCCCATGGCAGTGTTCTCTGTCACTACCTTAGTTCTCCACGTACCCCTTTGCTATACCCTAATTTATACCCTAAACTGGGGTTTCCGCGGTGCAGCGATTGCAAGCAGTATTTCAAATTGGTTGAACGTGCTCTGGCATGCGCTATACGTCCATTTCTCCACATCTTGTACGAGAACGTGGACGTCATTCTCAATTGAGGCTTTCAACGACGTGCCTTCGTTTATCAAGCTCGCCATTCCTTCTGCTATGATGGTGTGTTTGGAGTATTGGTCGTTTCAAATCATGGTGCTTCTCTCTGGACTGCTTCCCAATCCACAAGTGGAAACTTCCGCATTCGCAATCTGTCTTACAACAACTGCAGTTCTTTACATGATTCCTTTTGGAATCGGAGCTGCTGTGAGTACGCGCGTGGGGAATGAGCTGGGAGCAGGACGACCCCAAGCTGCCAAAGGTGCAGCTATCGTGTCTGTTTCCATTGGAATATTTGAGGGTGTTGTGATGGCCACCGGTTTGTACCTGGGGCGAGATATTTGGGGTAATGCTTATACACATGAGCAGGAAGTGGTTGCGTATGTTGCAAGGAGTATTCCGTTGTTGTCTATAATGCACGTTATGGACGCCATGCAAGGCGTGTTGTCAGGAGTGGCGAGGGGATGTGGGTGGCAGGCATTCGGGGCTGCTGCTAATCTGGGGGCGTATTATCTGGTGGGGTTGCCTGCTGCAATTGTGTTTGCGTTTGTGTATGATTTGAAAGGAAGGGGTCTGTGGATGGGGTTGATCATGGGAGTCACGACGCAAGCGTTCGCGCTGGCGGTCTTGGCGATTGCGACCAATTGGCAGCAGCAGGCGGAAGAGGCGTTGATTCGTGTGTATTCTTCTGTCACGGCCACTCTTCCTGTTGAAGCGAACGAAGCCCAGAAGGATGACATTCCGGCTCTGCATTTGTTCAAGTATGGTGACCTAGTGGATGCGTGATTCAGTTAAAACTATGGTGGGGATGTTGCAAGAACTCTTCATGATTTTTATGAAGAGGAAGGTCAAGAACCATTGTTTGCAGGTGTAGGAGGTGCTATACCTTTGCGAACTATGTATTGAAGTGGAGGTTCAGGGTTCAGTTGATTGATTGGGGAGTAGAAGAGCAGAGTTGGGCTGGTTTGTACTGCAGAGGAGGAATGCCAACATTGTATGTGGTTTTCTTTCTGCAAGCCCAATGCTTTAAAGACCTTTGATCTCAGGGGGTGCTTTGAAGACCTTTGAAATGGAGCAATTAGGGTATTATGCACATTATGTATATTAGGGTCCTCTATACTTTGGGTAGGACTTCCACACCCTATAGAACGTGGGGTCGTTTATTCTACTCCTAGTCTGCACAATTGTGAGGAGCTTTGGTCGATGGGGGATCATCATTGTAGACCCTCATTAACGTTTCCGGAAGAGCTGGCGGACTACCATATAAATTTTGGCCAGGTATTTCTTTTCGTCCATTTGGTTTAAATGTTTTTTGGAGTGAATAGTTTTTTAACGATTACAATGTATTGACATTTTAAACAATTAGGCACGTAGACTTCTGAATATACATCATGTATAAATTCATAACAGTTATCTAAGAATAATTTCTCGAGAATAAAATTTACAAAGTCTGCAATGAATCAATTTTGTACAATATGTGGATAAAATTTGAATCGATAGTCCTTTGTTGAAATTCTGCCGCTTTTACAACTTGCATGTGCTTCCCAAGTGCAATAACATGCTCATAGATTTGGTGGCACCATTTGAAATGTAGACATAGATGTAGCATCAAAATAACAAACGGATGATGATATGAGTAAAATATGATGATTAGCGATTGTATGTGTTAACATTTTTTGAGACCCAACTTTTGTTTGATACTTATTTGCACGTTTTCTTTTGATCTGATTTGAGTGAGAGTCTTGAGCATTGATCACTTTTTTCAATCTCTCATGCCTTTGTGACCTGGTTTTCAGATGCACCAGGCAATGCCTTTTTGAAGTGATGGAGTAGGATACAACGGCATCATGGGGAAGGTTCTTCAACTATGGAAGCAAGAGGTCTTCTTTCATCTGGCTTGCACCATTTTTTTACCTTGTGGACATTGAAATGATTGCCTGTTTTTTCGTGTTCTTTTCATATTCTCTGATGTCGTATTTGCACTGCAAATTTATGAGGCAGCTTAGATTCTATTTATTACTCGGTCATTGAATCTGTTTGAACAGTAATTTATAAATATTTGTTCATTATTTTAGCAAGGCAAGGACATTCGTTTTTACTCGATGTCCTTGATGTTTAATGAAGTTATTGCGGAGCATTTTGTTGCTTGTTTGATCAGTATCAACACTTAACCCGCAAAAAGTTGTTGGAGTGTACTGCAAAACCTCTAGGAGCTACGACTGCCGACTTAGAAAACTTTTTGTGTCTGCTGGATACACTGCGCTTGTCACCGCAAGCTTTAGTGACTGCTGTGTTGACTTTAGAAGCAGGGGCAGCCTTCTCGTTTGCACTAAATATCGCAAATGTTGACAAATTTTTGGTCTATTGAAGGAGGAAAATGTGATTATTTAGTCTGATTTCATAACATTCAGTAGCATGTGTTGATGTTGATTGTCAGGTGTCCACCCAATGAGTTGATTTATTGATTTATAAAATAATAACTTTCACCTACTGAAACAGCGACAGTTGAGAACTTATGAAAGAACTGAGATAATCTCACGTGATTGCAACACTTTAAGACCTTGCAAAATAAGTGCGCACGGATTTTGAGAATGCACACCAACGCAACATCAGAGCTTATGTTGATTTTGTACCATCTACAAATAAAACTCGAACCCTGATAACTTTTGCATTTGGTATCCAAATCCTGGGTTCTTTAATGCTTTGAAATCCTCATAGAATTGGTACTTCAAAATCTTCATGCACCAGTCATAGTTCTCAGAGCTTCATGCACTTGAATGTCACAATTTTGGCACTTTGAAACAATGGGAATATAACAGACATGACTCAAATAGCAGCATTCATGCAACAACACCAGACATTATTCCCAGTGCATCCAACATCAGAAAGCTTCATCAATTTTTCTCACAATTTTGTATAAAATATCCGTATCGTACAGTCGAAAGTCTACAGCCTTTGATCTCCACTAGGGTACGTATACCCACCTAATCATCTGCGACTCTCGTTCTCACATTCTATGGTGTCTACAAGAAAACACCAAAAAACCAAGCCTCTAGCTAGCATCCCCGCAATCTTTGCAGTCCTCAGATCATCACAAAGAGAATGGCGACTCCTTTCTCCTGTACAACTCATTTTCTGGACAAATTTCTAACTGACATGAGGCTTGAGAATTCTCTTCTATCATTGATACAGGGGGCAACAAAAGGAGGCAGACATTAATCCCTCAAGACTTTGAATCTCCGCCACTGAATAATCTCCGCACAGACACAATCATAGGAAGGTTTCATTTCAGATGAGAAATGATCGTGCCATTGAGGAGACAAAATAGTGAATAGATGCACTCACTCGTTCAATCATATCAGTTTAGATGCCTTGTGTGAAATCAGGTTCCGAGGGTTTGGGTATGTTGGAGATTCGTGAAAGCTCAGCAGCGTGCATGCTTCGTAGTCGTTGCACAGAGCGCATAGCGTTCTTAGCAAACCGGCCTGCGAGGATTGTGGCTCCCAGACTGAGCTTGTCGGTGGACTCGCCTTGCATGGCCAAGTATTGGTCCTCCTCTTTGCGACGAAGTTCAGCCAGGCGGCGGCGTTGGTAACGTCGCCAGGCTGCTTGGATGAAGCAAGCGCCCCATGTACGCCAATGGTTGGAATAGTATCTGAGAAACACACAAATCAAAATGTCAAAATGGTATCGGATGTCAAACATCATTTACCCCTAAAAGGCCTGAAAAACGAGAATCAAAATGTATAAATGGTATCAAGTACGGAGTATCAAACATCCTTTCAGCCTAAAAGACCCAAGGTCTTAATCTGGCCAATTCGATGCTGTGAAAAATCGATAATTCAGATGGGGCCAAATTATATATCAGTGAGTACATCGGACAAACGAAAGTCCTGCTACAAAGCCATACGGCCCCACTTTTGAATTTGCGGTCCTGAAGCAGTTGAGGTAACTGTACCTAAATGCGACCTGTGTATAATTTAACCAACCCCTACGAATTCTTGCCTAAAATGTACAGCTACTATTCATGAGAAGCTGCCTCCGGTCGATTTTGGGTACAACTAGCTTCAGCACTTTAAAAATTCATAGTATATTCATATGAAGTCCAAGAAATGCGTACAAGAGAATCTAGAATCCCTTTTGACTCCGAACAAGCTCCAAGTGGAAACTCACACAGATTAATAAAACAAACCATGCTCAATGCTTATTAGGATAATTTTACGTGTAGATACCTTATTAATCATCAGCAAGAACGAATGACTGCAGTCTTTCAAACCAAGACCACCTTCTGAGAAAAGAAAAGAATGAGCCCAACAAGCACTGACCTAAACGTGTGTTGCAGTTGCTTGCTGTGGAGTCTTCTGAACTGACTAGCCACAAACTTCAAGTCGTCCGAGGACAAAGAAAAGGCTTCCACTTCTTTCACGGCCTTCACGCTGTGGGTGGAGATGGGCAGATGGCTTTGGGGTTTCGGATCCAGCGCCCAGGTGAGAAGCTCCTCCCCACAGAAGTCTCCGCTGCCCAGAATGGCGGCGTTGAAGAAGCCCGTGCGCCCTCCGTTGGTGGTCACGCTCTCGAGCTCCCCGCGGATGATGAAGAACATTTCGTTCACGGGGTCGCCTTCGTGGAGGATGTGTGTGCCTTCGGTGCAAAGGGCGGGGCGAAGGCGCTCGCACATGGCGTCCAGGAGACTGTCGTCCATCTGGTCACAGAAAGGGACCTGCAGAAAGACACCAGATAAGAAGAAGGTTAACAAGGAGCTACAATAAGAGAGGCTCTATCCCTGTAGCACGGGTTTGCTATTTGAGGAAGGTCCTACTCAAACTTCCTCACATGTAACATTTGTCAATGCAAAGCCTCTTCCTGTTCTTCTCATTTGGTCACAAGTAGCAAGGAGCAGCTATGCTACGAGAGGTTGTCGCTATAGAATTGGCTTGATTTTGAAGTAAGGCTCTACTCAAACTTCCTCACATCCTCACATCCAGCTTTTGTCAATGCAAAGACTCCTCCAGACTCCTCCCCTTTGCTGTAGAACCAACAAGCAGCTATGCTATGAGAGGCTATGTCCTTGTTGCATTGGATTGCTTTTCAAGTAAGGTCCTACTCAAACTTCTTCATATTCATTGTGTGAATGTAGCTTTAGACTCCTCCCCTTTGATCCAGAGCCAATAAGTAGCCTTATAAAGTTTGGCAAGCTAATGCTTTTGTGATAAACAACAAATCAGACCACACAACATAACTAATAGGACTTTCCTTTTCCTGAATCTTGCATCTTCTTGATAATATCTTTCTACAAATGCATTATATATCTCGATTTCATCAATCAGTCATAGAGCAAGATTGTTCTTAAAAGATGCACACACTACTTTGCATTAATGAGAAGCCATTTGCAACAAAGCATCACTTTAAAGCATTCTGTTCATGATCTGTTCATGATTCAGAATATGGACTTCATAGTACTGAGGAGTTAATAGGTAAAAAGTTGACAGATAGTAATAGGGCCACGGGTAAGGAATCTAAAACAGGCCATGAATTGGAAAACTCACATTGCAAACAAGTCACAAACAGAAACGAATTATAGAAAACTAAACTCCGCTTGTGCAACCCCACCACCACCCAGTAGAATTCTCTAAACTCAACCAAAAATCTCAAACCAAAATTTCCAACTGTTTAGGGCTTAGGGTTCTGGGTTTTGGAACACTCACGTTGCGAACCAGGCGCAAGCAGAGGTGACGTTTGATGTCTCTCCGCAGGTCCGAGGGCAGGCTTTGCACCAGCATTTCTTCGTCGACACCCCGGGTGGCCACCCACTTGTACTGGTCGTAGCGACGCACGCGTTGCTGGATATCCTGCGGCAAGTTGCGGTGATGCATCCATTGCTCCGTGTCTCGACGCTTCACTCGCATCTCTTCCAGTCTCACGGTTAGGGATTGCAGGTACGTCTGAAAAATTCCAACACCCGAGAAAAAAATGTCAGAAAAACCTCTCTCACCGACAACAGGAGCTCAATTGATATCGAGTGTTTTCAAAGCCTGTTGCAAGCTAGCTTGAAAAGCCTAAAACCACAAGAAAATTCATGCCAAAAATCTGCGGAACATATGCCGGGGCATCCACTTGACTAGAAATGTTTGAGGTCAGATGAAACTTCAGATTTATATCGTAAAAAAGGAAGACCAAGCTCCAGTTTATGTATTTCTATCGTTGAAAGAGAAGAACACACACCTGCATGTTGCCGATCAAGAAGGCAAATAAGAGCAAGCCGACGATAATAATAATTATGGTGAAGATTATCTCGCCAACAAAGGTACTCACGGACAATGTTTGAGTCAAGGAGCTGCAATACAAGCACTATCCCGTGTCAATAAGACCACTCATAAATAGAAATGCATCCATACCACTCAAAAATGGACATCAACTTATCCACGCATCATTCATTCTTCTAAGTAGCCCCTTCCATATGTAGATATCTCAATAAATCATCTAGGAAACTCCAAGGAAGGTAACAAAACGTACCATCAAGACGAAGAAAACATACCCTTACAAGTTTGAACGATTGAAATGTGTTATGAAAGTTACTATTAGCTTCCTAAGCAGATTTTCTATTGCTACCAGAAATGGCCAATGAGGAAGAGGCTCGTACCTCAGAGCAAGCAACCCAAGCCAAAGGCAGTAGAAGTAGGTTTGAGAGAAGAGAATATCGACATTCGACGAAATGGTTTGATCGATAGCATTTTGATAGATTCCATAGTTGAACGCAGTTGGATTATTCTGTCCTCCACCTCCATTACAATTTAAGTTGGACAAATTGGTGAAGTTGCCGCTATACCAATCTGCCTGGGTATTCCAAGAGCAATCGAAAACCTCTCTCCGACAGAGAGACTTGACGCTATTATTCACGCTTAAGCACGTTTGAGTCCAGCATGTGTCTTGACGCTCCACAGATAAAAGGTACCAACCTGCACCCAACACCTACAAGTGCCACGAATCCTAAGGCAGGAACATTCCAGCGAATTACTCATATTTCTCAAATCTATTCCAACTTAACGCTGGAATTCAAATCTAGGATTATAGACCCACATGAACAAAAAAATATCTCTCCTGCTGCTCTCCACAATGTCCCACGTGAGCAAGAAAGAGATGCAAAAATAGTGTCAAAGGTAAAGACACTCACATGACTCGCGAGAATGTATAACAGAAGGTTGAAGGCAGCCCCCGCCCAAGCAGTCTCCAAAAGAACACCAGTAGTGTTGACCATTTTGGAGAGCAGAGGGAAAATTCGCAACAGCCGAGGGAAGTACTGAAACACCACAATATACCGCAGCGCGTTTTTGGTGTTGATGTTTGTAGTGAATGCACCGCTCGTATTGGGAATGACGAGCCAGATGACAACCTGCCATATATGACAAACACAAAGCGCTTCTGAGAAACTGGTATTCAAATCACCAGTCTAGAAAAACATACGTGGCTTAGTCTCACTTCACACAATCCACAGTGTTTTGCAAGTGGCTGCTTCCCATGTATATAGGAATGACAGTAACCAATGTCGCAGTAGAAAGAAGAAATCGTAACCTACAATTTCTAATGACAAAAAATATGAGTTGTAAGCCACTGTAATCACTACTACTGACCAAAGAGAATTCCTGTTTGTAACTTAACCCCTAAGAGAGACCGCATCCAGCGGGTGGATGCTAAACAGTTTCAAGAGCTTGCTGATTTTCGTGCTAAGTTCTGAATTAGTTCACGTCAAAATCAGAAGAAAAATGCTTGCAAGCATGAGGATACTATGGCTCAATTCTTATCTTGCCATAATTGATTTGGCCTCAAAACTCCGGATCTACATTGCCCCAGGCCCCTTAGGGGAAAAGCACTTAGGGTTAAGCAAACAATGCACAAGATTTCTGATCTCAAATCAGGAATCACTTCTCAGAAAAGAAAGCACCCCTGACCTCAAATCTGCCTTATAAAAAATAAAAATAAAAAGCATAGGAATGCACCCCCACCTGCGGAACTGGCAGCACAGCTAGAAAATCAATCCAAAAATCCATCTTGAGGTACCGAGCAGCAATGGCTTTCGGATTTGTCACCAGCTCCCCCCTTCCAAAGAACCTTGTGCTCGGTTTTATAAACGCCGTCCGAAACCGCAGAAACATGTGCACCACATAGAAAAAGTCCGTCAAAGTTCGAAACACCGTGACTGCAATCTTCAAGTCCCTGGAGATTACGATACAACTTCGTGTGAAATCCACCTGCGGAAGGTAAAAGAAGAGCGGGTCGATGAAGACCGCCACCAGACAGGACGCCAGGAAGAACGTGTTCCACCTGTGGAGGGAGACACTGGCTGGGTCCAAGTAGTTCCAGCTCTTGTCTTTGGGGATTTCGTCGTCGAACACCTGGGATGAGCTTTTGAAACGCAAGGATTGGCCGAGTTTGAAGAAGCCTTTTGAGCTTCGGTGCCAACCTCGTCGCATGCCTGAAGCGTTGTCCATGTTGAAGAAACCTTTGGAGGTGTCGGTGTCGTTGTTGAAGAAGCCCTTGGAGCTGTCGATGTTGAAGGCGGAGCGAAGGGGGACATCGCTCTCGGAGCCCATGGAGACTTGGGAGTCTAAGGTTGGAGGTCGGAACCTGAAGCGTTGTCCAAATGCAAAGCTTCAGAAATGTAGTCATGTACATAAGATTTCTTCAGGAGGACTGGCATTATACCTCTTACAAACATTGCCAATTAAACAATATTTACAGCAAGCCATGTCAAGACAAGCAAAGTTAAAGCTCTGACATAGTTTCAAATGTGAAGACACTGGGGCATTATTTCAAATGTGAAGACACTGGGGCATTGTTTCAAATGCACAGCATCAGCAATTTAGCCGCGTGCATAACATTTCTTCAGTAGTGCTGGCTTGGCAACTTCTGGCTTGAGCAGCAGTGGCATAACATGTCTTACGGACAGTGTCAATTACGAATTATTTAGAACGATTATGTCAAAACAAACAAAATTAAAGCTCTAATATAGTTTCAAGTGAAGACACTAAATCATTGAAGTGGACTTTGGCACCATCGACAATTTTGCACACTTATTTTGTGGTAAGCTCATAATCAATACCACAAAACCAAATGTCAATAGATTAAGTATTCTAACAGGTAGCACACTATGGTGAATGGCGCCTCTAATGTGCTGCATGGTTAATGGAGTCTCGACCTTACATAATATTTCTTGAGCAGCATTGGCATTACAACAATTATGAACAGTGCCAATTAAGAGCAAGTCATGTCAACCCAAACAAAATTAAAGCTCTGCCAAACTTTCAAATGCGAAGAGACTGGCTCATTGAACTCAACTTTGCAAAATGTAAGATGTAAGGGACCCTTTTTATGAGCAAGGAACTCCTTTTCATGCGAACTCAGAGGGTGCTGAGCAAGGATTCTTTAGAGAATTATGTAAAGCTCTTAGAAAAGTCAAAACCTAGAATTGTAGCCCACCGTGAGTTCCGAGTACGAATAGTAGCTTACGCACCTCACAAACTTTTTGTGTTCTCCGTCCATTTTGTGTACTTTGGTACTGCCCTTGAGCATTCCGGGTTATGCTTCAGATACACGCAAGTACACAATGGATACCACTTTTATTGTCCCTTCGTCCAGCTCTCTCCCTGCAATTCCGCGTTGCATACTTTTCAAGCGTCGTTCTCGTCACCTCAACAGAGCTTCTGTCAATTCCATCCTCTTTGAGCTAAACAATTAACGCAGGGCTTTCACTTTCGGCCTCTGAAGAAAACAAGTTCACCATCAGGTTGGTTGATCTCTAATCCTAGAAAGTAATCGGTGCATAATTCGAAGACCTAATCAACCTCGGACCCCGAAACTAGCCGTACCAACAAAGCCCTGATTGCAAACTAAAGTAGCTTTGGGAAACAACCCTAAATGAAAAAAACAAAACAACACAACACACCGACAAAACGGAAAGATGCAAATTGCAATCACACAAAACAAGGCCCTTGAGCAACGACTTCGGCAAAGAAAGCGGTGCACTCAAACTCATACTATGCCCCAAAAACCTCGTCTTCCACAAGAAGAAACTTAAACGCTCCGTCTTTACCTGCAACACCGAGTTGTAATAATCCTCCAGATCGCAGGGACACTCCATAGCTCTACCCTAGTTTGACAACAAGCTCATCTCTCGCGCAACCTAACCCATCCCGACCCCCTAAAATCAGCTTTCAAGCAATACTCCGAGTAAATAAGAAGGTTCACTAAACTAGTATTGATGAGAGCACCCGATCATCCACCTAAAACTACTCACAAGTCAACAGAACAACAACACCTGAACCACCCCCATATCCAGAAAAACGCAGAATTTTTTTTGCTGGAGAAAACGACGGAGAACTGAAAACCAGGCGAAGAAAAGGGAGAGAGAGAGAATCAAGCACGAGGTGGGCTGACTAAGTTACCGAACTGGAATGCGCAAGTTGACGTCTTTCCGTGGTGGGGTCAAAGCAGCTGCCTCTCTTTTCTCACCCGAAATCATACTTCAACACTGCAACAACTGAACAAAGGTTTTGCAAGGAAGAAAATTGTGATTCTTTACCCAGATTTGACAGCAAATTTGTTGAAAAGGATCAGAAATTGCATGGCAGCTACGAGAATGAGTAGAGTATGATGCCAAACTGAATTCGCCAGGATTGATAGAAATTTTTCTAGCAACTGAAGGCATGAAAAATGGCTGTGTTTTTCTCATCAGGCGTGTGGTGAAAATAAGGAAAGTTAGTGTAAGTTTTGATCTACAGTAGCATAACTTCGCAGTCAAGGAGTGGGTGCAGTGAACAGAGATGGATTCAATGGAATCAACGGCGTATGCAGTGGACTGTAGATTGGGCTCTCAGTCAGTCCCTGGTGGAAGGATGACGATGATGACGACGGCCTGCCAGTGTCGGTCACTCGGTTTTGAATCAGCGTTCGGAATAAGTTTCGAGTCTTACCACACATTTTCCTTCAATTCCCATTTTGCACCGTTTTTTTTATTTTTTTATCTCTACTTTTTACTCCGAATAGAAATTTTATAAACTTTTTCACCCGGGGGGGTTCTTACCGTATGCGTAGGTCAGTTTTGGCACCTTGCTGAAGGAATAGTTTAGTTTTTGTAGTTCGATAATTCGGCAACTCGATTTGGATTTCTTGGCTTTTGGCACTTTGCTTTTTTTAATTTTTCAACACTTCTAATTTTAGATTGATTTTTTCTAATTGTGCGTAAATGTGTTCCTTTTTCTAAATTTTCTCAAGAATTTTTTTGGAATTATTTAAAAGTAACAACAATTAATTAGCAACAATCTAAAGAAAAAAATTCAGACTTTTCAGAACTATTTGTACAATTTTTAAAATTTTAGACATGATCCAAATTTTCTCTACTTATTTCCAAAGTTGACCTACACATACGATATGTTTTCAAATTGCAAACGATTTTTTCCCAATTCTCACTAACAATGTACAGTGGGGTCCCAATCAAAATGGCATTTTCGAAATTGCAGGGAAGGAAATTTTGCATCTACCAAATTTGATAGCCTCCCGAGGGCTCAAAAATAGTGATCTTTGACTATGAAATTTTTAATATAGCATCATCTTTAAATTAATTATATATGTACCAAATTTCAAGGCCAAATGATTTACACAAAAATAGATATTCAAAATCTCCCAACATGTGTAGTTGTGAGAAACAATTTCACTATTAGGGAAGGCAACCCATTTCCGATCAAATAAGGAATTACACATATTTGCAGGGTGGGTTTCTTTGGTGGGGAATTTTTTTGTGGTGCAAAAAAAGAGTTCGGAAGGTTTCCATAAATTTCTAGATTTTTTTTTCTCAAAATATAATTACTATAAATTTTTTAGCGGAAGATTCTGTTTTTTCCATACCGGTGATATGGGGCTTGCTATTTCTGACCATGGGCTGAAAACAAAATTGACAAGGGGTGGTTACAAACTTACAATATTGAGAGTCTTGTTGCCAATCATAATGAGCCACAACTATGCTGGGAACCGTGCCACAATGAATGACTGCTCATGGAAAGAGAACAATAGACATAGCCACAATGGGGGGGGTGATCAAGAATGGGTTGCCTCCCCTACCAACTTTGACACTATCCCAAGGGTTGAAAAATTGTTTATTTACTATGAAATTTTTATGATGAAATAATCTCTATGTCAATAACATATGTGCCCAATTTCAAATTCAAAAGAATCACTAAAAAAAATATATGCTAATTCTAACAACATGTATAGTTGTGAGAACGATTTTTTCAACCCTTGGGATAAATACTTTTTTTTTGGGTAAAATTTCACACGGATGTAGGAAGTCATTCTCACAACTACTCATGTTGGTAGAATTAGAATATCTTTTTTTTGGTAAATCTTTTGACCTTGAAATTTGGCATAAATTTTATCAATATAGAGATGATCTCATGCCAAAAATTTAATGGTAAAATGTATTTTTTGAAACCCTTGGGATAGTGGTAGTAGTGAAATTTTTCTCACAGCTGTACACATTGGTAGAACTAGCATATATTTTTTTGTGTGATTATTTTGAATTTGAAATTTGGCACACATGTTATTGACATAGAGATTATTTCATCATAAAAATTTCATGGTAAATAAACAATTTTCCAACCCTTGGGATAGTGTCAAAGTTGGTAGTAGTGAAATTGTTTCTCACAACTACACATGTTGGGAGATTTTGAATATCTATTTTTGTGGGGGTCTTTTGGACTTGAAATTTTTCACTTATGTAATCAACATATAGATGGTCCTATAACAAAAATTTCATAGAAAAAGAAAAAAAATTCAGTCCTTGGGAGGGTGTCAAAGTTGGCAATAGTGAAAAAAAATTCATGGCTACACATGTTGGGAGATTTCGAATATCTTTTTTTGTGTAAATTATCTGGCCTTGAAATTTGGTACACATATAATTAACTTAAAGATGATGCTATGGTAAAAATTTCATAGTCAAAGATCAATTTTTGAGCCCTTGGGAGGCTGTCAAAATTGGCAGATGCAAAATTTCCTTCCCAGCGATTTCGAAAAAGCCATTTTGATTGGGACCCCACTATACTAATCAATGGTTCTCCTCGAACATTGATTTGAATGCCTTTCTAGGACTTTGCTTAGAGGGAGGCGGGGGTGGCATTTATTTAGTCTCGTTCATTGTGTGAGAAGGGAAAAAGAGTGGGGGAAGGCTATTTTAACACTTAAAGGGAAATAAAAAAAGTCTTATAATTCTTGGAATAAACTCCGAGTTTCCAAAAAAAAAGGGGGGGGAATAAAAAATTTCCTTGAAGCAAAAGATGGATCTTGTTGCGTGCCCAAAGTTTGGGCGGATAAAGCATGCAAAAGTAAATAGTAAACAATGATTTTGACTTTGCAACCTAATTGCAATGCTTGACAAGTCATATTATTATTGAAGTAGATTTAATAGGTTGAAGCACTTTAAATACTATGTATGTGTGTATATATATTTGTGTGTGTGCGCGCATGTGTGTGACTTTTTGTCAACGATTCTCTCAAAACCAAGTTTGAAGGGTTTAAACTATTATTTCACGGTTAACCGTGTAAAAATGTTGCACTCCAAAATATAGCATTATTTACTTGTGTTCTTTCTTCTTCATAATATCAAGTAAGAACAATCCATTGCAAGATACTTGGAGAGAAACTTTCTTGCTACATGAGTACTTGGGCAAAAAACATTCCTACATAAAAACTTGTATGGAATAGGAACATTATCACTTGGTTAACAATGTCATAAGTAGCTAATGTATAAATTTTTAAATCACCGTTGAAATGAAGAATGCACCTACTAATTCAAAAATCAAATCATTTTTGAGTGACTAACTTCATCATAGGTTGATGTCTTTTCTAGAGTTATCCCTAAAAATGATAAGACGTATCACCAAGATACTTTACCAAAAATGGTCAGATTTATATATGGACCAATACTTAGGTGCATTTTCATTTCTACATTAATCTTGAAAGTCATTTGTCAGCCACTTTTGGGCTTTAGTATCCTTTTATATCTCAAGCTTCCCAGATGACTGAATGCCAATTGTTTTCATATGAATTATGTACGCTCCTTCATCCAAATGTACAAATTACGTGGGCTTTGTTGTGTTGCATTTGCACAAAAACAACATTCTTCACAACAACAATTACATCGTTGTTGTTTTTTTGCATATTACCAACATATTAGTGGCGTTTAGAAAGCGTGTGTATACAAATCCGTGGCGATTTCATGTTGCGACAATGTTTACTAAAAGCAGCATAGATTCAGTGCATAGTCAGTTTGTATGGCTTCTGTGTCATATCAATACTACTTCAACACCTAAAAGCCCGAGGGATATTGGACAAAACATAGATGTATTATAATATGTACCTTTCATATGTTTGATGAAATTTGGTTCAATAGACAAAATGTAAAGTATTTCTACAATATATCTGTAATGTCAAATTTTCAAGAAAAAACTTACATAGTTTTTTATTGAATTTATAAGAGCATTAACATTTGAAAATTTGTATAAATTATAACTTTTACTTTTAAAGTTTAAAATATAGCAGGATTGGTTAAAATTGGTTGATCTATTGTAAACTTCAAAATAGCAAAAAGAATGATTAAGGGAACATCATTATTTTCTCCAAATAGCAAATTTTGTAACACTAAGACAATATTGAGGTGATTTATTTAAATAAATTCTCCTTGGGGGAGTTTCACTTAGATTGACATAATTCAAATCGGATTGGAAACTAGACTTGAAGTGGTATTTTAAAATATTTTTATTTTTCTTGTATTTTTTGGTTGTGGCAACCCGTGAAAAACAGGCAACAACCAAAAAATGGACGCTCTAACGCTTTAAGTAGTAATTAGGGGTTAAGGCTTGATATGCAATCCGTGTGATTTCACCATATTTTTGGTCCCAACTAAAAACATTGACACATATTCCACTCATGTGATGTTTTTGCTAGCAAAGTGTCATATAATTTTAGTGTCAACATTGATGGCACATCAACATTTTAGGTAGAGCCCATTGATGTTGGAGCTCTTCAATTGTCACAGTTGCCTAACATATCCATTATAAAAGCTAACAATAACAAATGCAACACAAAATGTTTAGGATCACAATGAGTAAAAATGTACCGTACCAATTGTGTACAATTAGTGCTATTGATAGACAATACTAGGCTTCACAGAGTACAATTGAATTTACACTGAAGTTATCCAAAATTGAAACCAAGCCTCAATTTTCATGCAAGGGAAAAAAATGTGCCCTCTACTTATTTAATTAGCGTTGTTATCATACACAATATCAAAAGCGCAATTGAAAACTAGCTTATTTGAAAACTATGACAGAATCAATAGTTCCTCAAAACACATTTAGTTCTCCCACACAAGATCATGAAAGATAAACATAAATGTAAAGCAACCAGATACTTTACTTGTCATATGACACTTAATTCAATAGCTATTGTAGGCCATTCACTTTACAAACACACTATCATCCGGTTGAGAATCTAGTTCATTCTACATATATAATTTAGTAGACAAATTTCCAAACCAAAGACACTCAATTCCAATCCAATCAATTCCAATCCAATAGTAATAGTAAAAAATAGTCACTATTGTACTTCGTTTTTCTACTCTTGACTGTTTGAATTATCTTTTCCATCACCACAATTCGTTCCATACTAATGATCATAGGAAAATCCTAGTTTTCATATCTTTCATTTGATTATAATGCCATAATTTTTTGCCTAGATCCAATTTTTTGCCTTACATCACCATTTCAAATTGCACCGCAACTTTGTCCATTAGTATAGTACGCTCTTAAAAGCAAAATGTTAATATTATTTTATACATTTTTATATTTTAGAGGTTAAGTCCACCAAAAGAATATTGAATAAATGAGATTTTTCTACAAAATATTTAATCCTTGAAGTGCAACTGATGCATATGAGGTTGATCAAAAATATTGTCAATAAGTTTAACCCCTAAAAGCCCGTTGTCCCTTCGGGGGACAAATGCGTTTTCGGGCAGGTACCTATGGGCTGAAATTGTGTTCTGATTTTTTGAATTTTTTTTTGGAGATAGAAAAACTGATAAGCTTTGTAGGAATATAATTTTTTTCTCAATCGGTGCCCGGGAAAAAAAGTTATGACCAAATAAGCTCAAAACAGGGGACGGCGGGCAGCTCGGGCAGCAGAAAAAAAATGGACAAAAATTTGAATTTTTTTTTTAAATATTTTTTTTCTAATAGATTATATTTTTGACTATCTAGAAAGCTTTGATTCATTTCATTTGGATATGTTATGAGAAAGTTATGGACATTCTTGTTTTTCGGGCAGTTTGAGCATCTTCTTGAAAAAAATAACTTGTAGGACTCATTTCTGAATGCAATTTTTCAAATTTTTCAAATTTTTTTTTTTGGCATGGTTTAGTTTACTTGCTAGAACAATCTCACCATTGGGATTAGTGCATTTTAATTCCATCTAAGAGATATTAATGTTTTAGATTTTCCTTCTATCTCATACCTACTTCTACTTAACAATTTTTTTAAGGATGAAAATTAAGTTTTTTTGAGTTTCTTTTTTTTTCCTAGACTCTCAACTCAATTCTCCACTATAAAGATTTAAAGCTCAAAACGCTGTAGTGCAAAAATTTTAAGTTAAAAATGTTTAAAGACAAAAAATCTGGTCCCGCAATGTGCTGAAAAACTTGTTTTTTCCACTTTAAACGCAGATATCTTGCAATCTGTGCGGTCAGAAATTCTGAAATTTTTTCCACACATTCTCATACCAATTAGGTGTAAGATCCTATGGTTAGATGTGGAAAAAAAAACAATTTTAATTTTTTTTTACTTTTTGCTATAGAAATGGCAGTTTTCAGTGTTTTTTGGCAGAAAAAAGACCTTGGGCCTTTAGGGGTTAAGGAAATCAAAAATTCAAAAAAACACGATATCAAAGGGCATCTCATTTCAAATCCATTCCAATAAATTTAATTAGACTTTCAAAATTTTATATTAAAATATTGGTGATAGTATATGTGAGTATATGGAATCTAAAATTCAAAACCTAGAACTTTTTGTATATTCCAATTCCAAAATATTCCTCTAAACATTGTCTACTTTGTAATGATTTTTCAAATTTTTAATTCCAATAACAACTTCTTACATTTAAAGGTTATTGATAATATTATCACAATATTATATGATCGTACTTACCACATGAAAAAAGAAACCCGCCAGGTCCAATGTTAATTCCACCGGCTCATGATTATAGTATTGGCCTTTCATACCCAAGACACTGCTACTTGAACTTAGCAAGTCTTGTTTTCCATTGGGTTACAATATATAGAATCTTCAGAGTCTCTTGTAGGCTTACTAACTCCAAGATGAAAATATAACTCAAATCGCAAATTGCTAGTGATGTTTCCCTTGAAGTCTCTGAGGTATCGATAAATGGGCTTGTGCAATCTATACTTCTTATTTGTGTGAGTGCCCATGATTTTTGAAACAATTTCTTTGCACTTGAATCTGTCACATCAACTTTGAAAGCCTTGAAAATTTCATCCCTTTTCTTAGGGTACTGTGGATATATTGAACTCTTGGTATGAAAATCTAAAATTAGGTTCTGTGCCACTCCTCTTCCTTTGTGCTACAAAACACATTGTACAGGTTGTAACTACTCAACCACTTAAAACCAAAGGGTGTTCAACAAAATTATAAAGAATTCAAAATAAACTTTCAAACAGTTTTTGAAAGTGTTTAAAAGCATGCAAAAAAAAATGTATTAAACTAAAGGAATGCTTGCAAATACCTTTACATGCTCCAAATCAACAAATTCAAAGAGCTTCTTTATGAGCTATATTGCAAGTTGCACACTTTGGCTCAGCTTCATAATTTGCTTATGTTGCTTTCGATGCTGCTCCTCCGTGATAGTTTTCAAATTTTGCAATAGTATTATGTGTTGAACATTCAGGTTTTGTCGATCATCAACTGAATCTTGTTGATCACACGTTGCAAAGAAATCCATCTATAAGAACCATCTATTGATTGTCAAAATTGTAATGAATAGTATTACAAGAAGTTATTCACATACATGTGTTTGGAACTTCTTCACGATCCTCATTCTGTTGCGACACTCACATGCAAGTAGAAGGCATAGTGCTTTTGATGACAAAACAACATCTAGTAGTACCAGAGACTTGTCCACCACTTTGCATGCCTTGCAAGTTAAACATACTTGCTGTTGCAAAAGTCCTGCGATGCAACATTAGGGAGGATTTTAACATTATAGCTCAAGTAGAAGTTTAAGGCACTTGGATTTTTTAGAATTTCCCTGAAGAATGTTTAATTTCAACTACTGCTTTGAATTTCTTTTTTGCTTTTGAACCATATTACTCTTAGTAAACCTTTGCAATTACTCTGTCCTACATTCATGAGTTCTTACTGCATGCAACATCATTACCTCGAACACAAGTGTTCCGTGAAGAAAATTCAATACATACATCACAAAGTTCCTCTATCACAAATTGTCAACAGTAATCGTACGATTATTGTCGAGCATTGGTTTTGTGTTATATTCATTCATTTAGAAACATTGTTACAACACAATAATGACATTCATTAATACCATGCAGTTGAGGCATGTCATTCATATTTGAGTTTGAAGTGCTATAGTTGCACGATAACTATGCATGACGAAATATGTATGACTTCAGTGGTTTAGTGATAGGCGACTAACTTCGTGCAGCATTAGTGCTTTTCTAAGACATATAAAGTTAGTGCAATAATCACACAAAATCATGTCCGTGTATAGTTATTGTACTAACATTGCATTTTTTTTATTTTTCACAATTTCAATACTATGTCAATTGAAAAGCAAGAATTGTGTTCAAAGTAGAAATTCAGACCTGATTTAGGCATAGTAGAATAACTTTTTTCAAAAAAGTTTGAACTAAAAAAATTTGGTAAATGAAGATAGATTTCATCTCCAAAAATTTGTTTGAGATTTAGACTCTCCAATCAAAAGTTATGGACAAAGTTCAAAGACGGCTTGGAAGGGACATTTTTTTGACATTTTCAAACATTGCCTTTGAATTTTGTCCATAACTTTTGATTGGTGGCTCTAAATCTCAAACGGATTTTTGGAGATGAAAGCTAAATTCACTTATCAACTTTTCCTAGTTTAAAGTTTTAAAAAAAAAGGTACTCTACTATGCCAAACTGAGGTCTGAATTTCTACTTTGAACACGAATTATACATTTTCAAAACAACTTGACTATGAGAAGTCAAGCTCTCATCTTCAAGTTATCCCATATCTTTTGAGTGTGTATAGATTGGATTGTAGTATAAAGAGAACCTCTCTACCCTCAACTCTCACCAATTGCCAATGAAGAGATTTCATTACTATGTTACCAAGTTTCTAGGTGGCCTATTCATGGAATCAATTCAAGCTCCAATGAAGTAATTCTTTCACTACGCTATCAAGTTTCTTGGTAGTCTATTGATGGCTTTAGTTCAAGTTCAAATTTGATGGCCTATAGTAATGATGGATTTAGTTCAAAATGCTAGAAATTTAGTTAAGAATTTTTTTTAAATAGAATGGTGATCAACTATTGAATATTGACAATACTTTTTGGAACATTGATGCCAATTAATAAACATTATTGTAGTGATGACTCAAATGATATTGTTGTCATGGATTTTCCGTGTACTTCAATGCACAGAAAATGCACGATAAAGAATGTAAATTTTTGTGCATAATTTGTGTCTTTTGCACACTTGTAATTAAAGTATAGAAGTTACATAGTTAATATAAATTACAAAGTAGTGCCATTTATTTGCAGTAATCGTATGCATCATAACGATGTGATAATTTACAAATTAACATATGCACCCATGAAACAATAGTAACTACATGGTAATTGCTAACAATTCGTCGGTCCTGAACTTTGAGATGTAGTAGACTGTAAAAAGGCTGCACTCAACAACCTTTTCCGTAGCGGCACATCATTTTGAAAACCTAAGATGCTCTTTTCTAAAATTTATAAAATACTTGACTATTACAACAATGAGATGGAAATTGGTACGCCAACTGCACTATGTACATGTAGAGCTCTATAAATGGACCATATATAAGACAAAATACGAGACAAAATAAGTTGAGTTCCAACTGGCAACACTACCTACACTTAAGGTACACCGTCACCTCAGTAGATTCCATTGCAGCTTCCCAAATCACTCCTGTGTTGGTCGTTGAACAAACTTAGGTCTAGTGACATAATTAGTATGTAGAAGAATTTATGACTTACCACAATTCAATAAAAAATTAACATAAATAGTGTCCATTGACACTCTTTAGGAGTTAGTTACTTGTCATTCTACATTCATTAAGACGGAGTGCCATATTTTTTCAAAGTAATGAGATTGATGTGAAGTGGCATGTCATATTTATTATAAAGTTGCCATATATCACTTAAACATTACATTTAGTATTTTCTTATGAGGAAAATAAATTTCATGGGTTTCCATTGATTTTAAAGCATAATTCTCGCTGCTTCCAATTCATTTTCAGGCATATTTTTTTGTAGGTTTTTGAAAGCATTTCTAACTAGTAAAAAATTAAAAAATTCACAATTTTTTCCATGTTTCCAATGACAGTCATAAAAAAAATTGTCATTTCATATTTTCACTTCAAACACCAAGAACTTGCAATATATATGGTAAAATTTTACAAATTTTTTACCATGTATTTTTTTAGTATTGTACAGCAAGATCCTATATACACAAGATATTTTCATCTTTACAAAATAATAGGATTGGCATATGTCAAATTCAATTCTTAATTCAAAAAGTGAGGCCTCAGACATGATTTTCCAAATTGAGTAGCCAATCATAAATACAATGTATTAAAATAGAAAGTAACCACACAATGATATTGACATATAATTATTGTAAATTTTATAAATCTTAAAACAAAAAAAAAATTTGATTGGCCAATTCATACAATGATAAGTGGATACATTGTATATGCAATACTAGTATGCTAACTGAAATTGGTATATTTTTTTGTAGGCAATGAGTTCAGGCACAAATGTGCTAAGTGGTACCAATATTAATGTATGAGTGTCATGGTTACATCCTTCTTCACTTCATCCACTTTGAAAAGCAAAATTACAACCTTGAGTCCAATGATTCATTGGTGCTCAACTTAATCTATTTGAATTGCCAGAGTGCTTGAAGATATACATGCAAGATCATTCATTGGAAGGAGGAGAAATTCTTCAACTTTCTAATTATATAGCTGGCGTGTTGGCCAAGGGAGCCCTTTGGAGATCGGCCATTATAGGGCAAAGCTTTGCACGAGTTTTATGAGGGAACATATTACAGTAATGTGTCTTTACAAATGGAGGATTCACGTTCAAAGGAAATAATAGAATATGCACAACTGCGACTTTATTCAAAGCCTCATTTGTGGCTTTGGCTAAGAAAGAAAGTGTACAAAGAGAACTAGCTTTTGTTTGAATGTATAGAAAAGTGCCCAACAATAAGGTCAATAGATTCATCATGTGTTTAGAGTTGACATGGGCAAATCTCATTAGAGAAAGGCCTTCAAAATGCCCACAAAAGATGAATCCTAACTTTCTTGTTGGTGACATTAGAATATCCTTCAAGTAGTCCATATATTACCAAACTTCACAGAAGAAGAGGCTACTTCTTTTTGAACAAATAGAAGTTTTGAAGTCCTACTTCTTTACAATGCAATCTTTGCCACACTAAGTTATTGTATTATGCTCAAATACATGTGACTAAAAGTTCTTGATTGTTATATTCGGGTGTTGATGATGGCCTAGGGAGAGAGAGGTTTGTCAACATGGACAAGTGCAATTGCATCAAGGGTGGAGGTCACACTTTCTCATAAATCACTTGAGACAACATTGTCAAGGAAGGCGCTTGTGTTGTTGAGCCTGTATAAGATTTGGTTATCGTCAACTGTCATATTTGCAAGTTTTAGGAGCTTAGAAGTTGTGGTGCATGTTGGCCTTTATTTGTATATTGTTACAAGAGTTGCTAGTATGCTTGTGGTGTCTGTTGTCTTTTATTTGTATTTTGCTCTAGTAGTTGCTATTATGGTTGTGGTGCCTACTGGCCTTTATTTGTATGTTGTTCTAGTACTTGCTATTATGGTGTTAGAATTATACAAACCATGATTATGTGCCTAAATGCATTATTGAAATCTTGGGTTCAAACATTTTTTTCATTGGTTTGCAAGTCCACTCCCAACCTTTGCATGTATATCCTAAAGTGTTTAATTGAACAAGCAAAACCATTCATGAGGATTTGGTGGTGGATGGATTGTTTTGCAATATAAAAATTGCAATTTTTGTCTAGTGGCAAATTTTAAGTATTCTTTTTGTTCAGTTGGAAATGGTGGACGTTTTAGGGGTTTGTTATGACATTTTGTAATGCGATGTAGGTACAAGATATATGTGTTGGAGAAGCGTGATACAAAGCACATGACATACTTTTTTTTTGTGTAAGTGAATTCACCATGGAGCACTACTTGAGGTTTTTATGGCTTGCAGGATTTGAAGGTTGAAATTTGGATAAAGTTGTAGAGAAGATTGAAGAAATTTTATAGCAATTGTTGTCTGCAATTGATAGAGGCTCTTACTGAATTTTGGGGTTTTAGTTAGGAAAATTGTTATCCAATTTTATTTTAGTTTTCACTTATGCAGTCTTTTGACTAACTTGCTTTTGTTGATTAAAGAACAAACATTTAATTATTTTATCCTTTGGACAGTCCACTTGTTCACAAGGTTGATGCACAAGTATCAATTGTTGGGCACCACCAATTTCTTGGTATGTTCAATAAGAGATTTGGTTATTTCATAGAAAACCACGATGTCAATTGGCCTCACAATCGGCATACATTAATAGTGCATTTATTAGAATATAGTGATATTGCTTTTTTGCAAGCTAATTGTGTAGGACATCAAATCAAACATCTAGAAAATTAGAAATTATGAGAAAGCTAGAATTAGTTACTTTTGCAAATTTGTAATCTATAACCTCTTTTTGAAATACACTTTACTACTGCGACATGATCCTTATGCTCAAATAAATGTGATCTTTCTTGCAATGGTATAAATATGGAATTCATGAATGAAAATGTATGTTTG
This sequence comes from Pseudisothecium myosuroides, assembly GCA_951799445.1. Classification (NCBI taxonomy): domain Eukaryota; kingdom Viridiplantae; phylum Streptophyta; class Bryopsida; order Hypnales; family Lembophyllaceae; genus Pseudisothecium; species Pseudisothecium myosuroides. Next base: position 25,402,110 of record OX637292.1, on the reverse strand, counting down.
AATCATTTGTCATAATGAATATGGATGCTTTTTGATAATTTGTATGTGATGCAAATTTTGGTCACTCTTGCAATACGAATGCGATGTAGTTTTAGTTTCCACTATAGTAACATGAAAGCGACAACTATTCCGTGTAGATTTTGTCAAAGAAAAAAAACATTTTCAATGATCTATAATAGTGCCAAATCTTCACAATTACTATGCATGGTTCAATTGTATGCAAATTGCACTTCTTCTATTCATAATTGTTTAATGGAGTGTATGGAAATTGTGTGTGTCTTGAATGCACGGAATCCGTGCGGTAATGATATACAGGTATGAATTCACGACATCCATACGATATTTGTTGAAAAATCCTCCTCCTTCAAGTTTGAAATGTAAAGAGCCACTTTGTGGCATTGGGATGACTTCAAATGAATAAAATAGGAAAAAAAAAACAATTTTTCATCCAAATTTTTTAAGCGCTCTTTGAAAATAATTGTACTAGATGTTGGTGGACATCACCTCATTGAGGTATTAATAATTTTATTTATTGTAGAAGATGCTAATAAAACAAATAAAAAAAGATGTTTTTTCACTATATTTTTGCAACTTGTTATTCTTTGCTCTAAATTTGAATTTGAGCCTTCAAAATGATCTTTTACAAATTTGAGCCCAACAAATGAAATGAAGTCGTTGATGCCTACTTTCCACAAGGATTGGTCAACAATTGTCTATAGGATAATACTCTTTGTAATTAATCATGATAGATGCGTTGGTGACCTCTCTCAAATTTTTCTATCAACATTTGGAGCTTTTCCATAGTGTTGAAGCTTCTCCACAATAAGCTAGTCTAGCTCCACACATTCTTTGCAACAAAGCCCTTGTATTTTTTGGTGATTACTACCTATAGCAATTGGCTAGACACAAGGGAAAGTACGTTGGGCACTAAAAACTTGTCTAATATGGCAAATCTACAATCTTTATCAAGCAATCAACTTCATTTTCATTTTTTGCTTGGATTTTGTTTGTATGTTCTAGCTACCTAATGTTTTTTCCTAGTGATAACAATAGCAAGTTATTATAGATGTAAACACCTGGTGCATTCTCACTAACCTCACTTTTGTGGTATGTTTTGGGACAGGCACAAATGAGGCCCATATCCTTTGGAAGATTCATGAAGGCTATGAATAGGGATTTTTTTCCTCTACATTTACAAATCCAATGATACAAATGTTTGTATAGGAAGTTTAGTTTTTTCTAAAAATTAGTACTTCTTTTTATACGGCACTTTTTCTTGAACTTCGATATATGTGATGGCATGATATAAACTTAAAGTATCTCATGCATTTAACTAATTGCTATCTTATAGTGTAGTTTCTATAAAAAGTTGATTATATATAGGAAAATATGATTTGCTTGGATTTTTTGAGATATAAAATAAGCTAAGAAACTAATATGCAATGGATAGAAATATTTTGGATCAATATTCTAACAAGAAATGTACCAAAAAGGACTGTTTTGTGATTTATTTTTTTCTTTTTGGTTTTGGTTTTAATTTTGTCAATACTTTGGCTTTTCGTTTTTTAGGGGAGAGGGTTCATTTATTTATATTTTAAAGAGTGGAGGTGTAGGGTCAAAGGAGATTTTGTTTTTTGCTTAATTTCCTTAGAGCCCACTACTACAAGGCATAATGTCATTTTGACATCAAATGTTTGGCAGAGAGAAAGTTGTTATAATAACCAAAGTAGTCTAAAATGATCAGCAAAAAGACTTTGGAGTTCAATGGATGGCTTGGTAATAAAAATCGCACTCAAGTTCATCAAAGGTGGCAAACAAATGACGATCTTTGGATACGGATGGATTGATGTCTTGATGTCTTGATGTAGACAAGTAGTTATATAGGTTGAATAAAAATTGAACTTAGTTGATAATATTCTGTTGTTGGTGGCAGATATGCATGACAAATGCTTGCAAAATGACCTGAAAATGTAGTAGAATAGATTGAAAAGCCATAGGTGTTGTAGAACATGAAGTGATTCTTTTGAAACTTGTCATAAATTAATGCTACATGACTTTTGTAGGATGATAAATGTACAACTTTTTTCCAAAGAAGTAATTCATAAAAAAGGTAATTTTATTTTGTAACATTTCTTAATTCACCCCATAGTTTCAAAGTCACAATGGATGGCCTGCATGAAAGAAAATGTCATTTTATTTTTGTATTCCTATATACATACACTTCATGATTTTATTACTGAAAAAATATCCCCCCCTCCTATTCTTCAAAGTGTTGTTTTTTATGTGTTTTAAAGTGCAAAATTCTTTAATTTATAACAATTATGAATGGCCAATGTATGACTTTCCAAATCATTGTAGAAGTGAAGAATGCACATATTGGTCCAAAAATGAAATCATTTTGGATTGACTACCTTTGTTACAGGCCGATGTCCACTCCAAGATTAATCCTAAAAGGACAAAATCCATCACCAACATACTCTGCCAAAAATGGTCTAATTTGTGGATCAATAGATACATTCTTTATTTCTACCGTAATCATGAAAATCATCCATCAACCACTTTTGGGCCTTAGTATCCTTCCAAGATTAACTCTTAAATGTCCATAGAGCCACTTTGGGCCATTGAGATGTTTTCAAATGAATAAAATAGGATGAATAAAAAAAAAACTCATTAATAATACTCTTTCAGTATTCTTTGAGTGCATTTGCACCAATTTTGGTGGAAATCACCTCACTGAGATATTAATGACTTGTTTATTGAAGAAGATACAAAATAAATTACAAATTGGTAAAGATAAAGATATTTTTTCAGTGTATTTTTTAAACTTGTTCCTCTTTGCTCTAAATCTGAATTTTAGACCCAAAAAAATGATCTTTTTTGAATTTGAAACCAACTAGTGAAATGAAGACACATACGAAATGAAGACTCATACGAAGACTTCTGGGTTGCAAGGTCAACTGCTGCCAAAGTCGTGTAACGATTGCAATGAAAGCATGACGCAATACACGAATCCAAAGTTCCTGACTTCTTCACAGTTGTATTGAGCATATGCCTGATGAGAATGATTCGGTGAAATTTCCACACTCGCAGAGTCGCTGCGTTTCAGAGCTGCAGCGTGGACAGAAAAATAAGATGGAGAACTTTCGCCAAGAAAGTCGATCGCCACACTTCAAGTGCCAGCCCGGGAGAATTTCAGGGTGGCAGATAGAGCGAATTCTTAATTTTAGAAATCACAGGCTGGAAGCACACATTCACATTCCTCACTCATACTGACAGCAAGGGAGACTGTCTGTAAATCATTGGATCGTATCCGCAGAGAACTGTCATCCATTCATGATCGGCTACAGCAAGCGACGAGTTTAAGAGCACCCTAAAGGTCCGCTGCACTTACCAGTTGGTCATTGAGATACTTTAAAATCTGAAGAGCAGGCCAGCCAACAAGGTGAATTGACAAGATAAGCAGTTCTTAAGTACTAGAATACCGTTACAAAATATAAAACTACTACCGTATAAGGGAGCTCATGTAACGCATCTCACAATATTTTGTTCACGAAGACTTGTGAGTACCGACCAACCAGATATCATTACTGTGACTGTATCAATCAAAAATAGTGTTCGTCAGAACTCTCAAAGACATGATTCTCACCTGGAATCGTTCACTTGCTGGAGAAAAAGACTGCACAAACTGAGATCGATCAGAAGAGAAGGAATAGTTGACGATGATGAAATTTTAAGAGATTGGCACTTCTCTAGGCGACCTCAGGAACCTCAGATCTAGACCAGTCAGAGTTTTCAAAGCTTCATGAAGCTTCATGAACGTCACAATTTGGGCAAAATTTCCGTATCGTACAGTCGAAAGTCTACAGCCTTTGATCTCCATCAGGATACATACACCTACCTAATCATCTGCGACTCTCGATCTCATTCCATGGTGTCTACAAGAAAACACCAAAAAACCAAGCCTCTAGCTAGCATCCCCACAACCTTTGCAGTCCTCAGATCATCACAAAGAGAATGGCGACTCCTTTCTCCTATACAATTCATTTTCTGGACAAATTTCTAACTGACATGAGGCTTGAGAATTCTCTTCTATCATTGATACAGGGGGCAACAAAAGGAGACAGAAATTAATCTCTCAAGACTTTGAATAGATCTCTGCCACTGATTAATCTCTGAACAGAAACACAATCGTAGGAAGGACCATTGCAGATGAGGAGATAGAATAGTGAATAGATGCACTCACTCATTCAATCATCAGTTTAGATGCCTTGCGTGAAATCAGGGTTCCGAGGGTTTGGGTACGTAGGAGATTCGTGAAAGCTCCGCAGCGTGCATGCTTCGTAGTCGTTGCACAGAGCGCATAGCGTTCTTAGCAAACCGGCCTGCGAGGATTGTGGCTCCCAGGCTGAGCTTGTCGGTGGACTCGCCTTGCATGGCCAAGTATTGGTCCTCCTCTTTGCGACGAAGTTCAGCCAGGCGGCGGCGTTGGTAACGTCGCCAGGCTGCTTGGATGAAGCAAGTGCCCCATGTACGCCAATTGTTGGAATAGTACCTGAGAAACACAAAAATCAAAAATGTCAAAATGGTATCGGATGTCAAACATCACTTACCCATGAAAGGCCTGAAAAACGAAAATCAAAATGTCAAAATGGTATCATGAGTCAAACATCCTTTAAGCCTAAAAGACCGAAGGTCTGAACCTGGCCAATTCGATGCTGCGAAAAATCGATAATCAAGATGGGGTCAAATTATATACTGTATCAGTGAGTGCATCGGACAAACGAAAGTCCTGCTACAAGGCCATGAGGCCCACTTTTGGCTTTGCGGTCCTGAAGCAGTTGAGGTAACTGGACCTAATTGCGATCTGTTTACAATTTAACCAACCCCTAAGAAATCTTCACTAAAATTACAGCGACTATTCATATTCACGAGAACCTCAGGTCGATTTTGGGTACAACTAGCTTCAGCACTAGTAAAAGCAGGGACTTTTCATACGAAGTCCAAAAAATGCTTGCAAAGAGAATATAGAATCGCCTTTTGATTCCCAACAAGCTCCAAGTGAAAATTCACACAAATTAATAAAACAAACCACGCTCAATGCTTATTAGGATAATTTTACGTGTAGATACCTTATTAATTATCAGCAAGAACGGATAATTGCACTCTTTCAAACCAAGACCACCTTCTGAGAAAAAAAAAGAATGAGCCCAACAAGCACTGACCTGAGAGTGTGTTGCAGTTGCTTGCTGTAGAGTCTTCTGAACTCACTAGCCACGAACTTCAAGTCGTCCAAGGACAGAGAAAAGCCTTCCACTTCTTTCACGACCTTCAAGCTGTGGGTGGAGATGGGCAGATGGCTTTGGGGTTCGAGATCCATCGCCCAGGTGAAAAGCTCCTCCCCACAGAAGTCTCCGCTGCGCAGAATGGTGGCGTTGAAGAAGCCCGTGCGCCCTCCGTTGGTGGTCACGCTCTCGAGCTCCCCGCGGATGATGAAGAGCATTTCGTTCACGGGGTCGCCTTCGTGGAGAATGTGTGTGCCTTCGGTGAAAAGGGCGGGGCTAAGGCGCTCGCACATGACGTCCAATTGACTGTCGTCCATCTGGTCACAGAAAGGGACCTGCAGAAAGACACCAGACAAGAAGAAGGTTAACAAGGAGCTACAATAAGAGAGGCTCTATCCCTGTAGCACGGGTTTGCTCTTTGAGGAAGGTCCTACTCAAACTTCCTCACACGTAACTTTTGTCAATGCAAAGCCTCTACCCATTCTTCTCATTTGGTCCGGAGCCAAAGAGCAGCTACGCTACGCTACCAGAGGTTGTCGCTATATCGCTATAGAAGTGGCTTGATTCTCAGTGAGGTCCTACTCAAACTTCCTCACATCCTCACATCTAGCTTCTGTCAATGCAAAGACTCCTCCCCTTTGGTGTACAGCCAACAAGAAGTTATGCTATGAAAGACTATGTCCTTGTGGCATTGGTTTGCTATTCAAGTAAGTTCCTACTCAAACTTCCTCATATTCACTTTGAATGTAGCTTTAGACTCCTCCCCCTTGATCCAGAGCCAATAAAATTGCCGTATAAAGTTTTGACAAGCTAATGCTTTTGTGTTAAAACAACAAATCAGACCAATAGGACTTTCCTATTTCTGAATCTTGCATCTTCTTGATAATATCTTTCTACAAATGTATTACATAAATCTCGATTTCATCAATCAGTCATAGAGCAAGATTGCTCTTAATAGATGCACGCACTACTTTGCATGAATCAGAAGCCATTTGCAACAAAACATCACTTTAAAGCATTCTGTTCATGATCCAGAATATGGACTTCATAGTACTGAGGAGCTAGTAGGTAAAAAGTTGACAGATAGTAATAGGACCACGGGCAAGGAATCTACAACAGGCAAGGAATTGGAAAACTCACATTGCAAACAATTCACAAACAGAGACGAATTATAGAAAACTAAACTCCGCTTGTGGAACCCCACCCCACCCCCACCCCCCAGTAGAGTTCTCTATTCAACCAAAAATTTCCAACCAAAATTTCCAACTGTTTAGGCTTAGGAATTTGGAGCACTCACGTTGCGAACCAGGTGCAAGCAGAGGTGTCGTTTGATGTCCCTCCGCAAGTTCCAGGGCAGGCTTCGCAACAGCATTTCTTCGTCGACGCCCCGGGTGGCCACCAACTTGTGCTGTTCGTAGCGACGCACGCGTTGCTGGATATCCTGCGGCAAGTTGCGGTGATGCATCCATTGCTCCGTGTCTCGACGCTTCACTCGCATCTTTTCCTGTCTCACGGGTTTGGATAGCAGGTACGTCTGAAAAATTCCAACATCCAAAAAAGAAATGTCAGAAGAATCGATCTCACCAACAACAGGAACTCAATTGATATCGACAACAAGAACTCAATTGTTTTCAAAGCCTGTTGCAAGCTAGCTTGAAAAACCTAGTCACCTCACCACAAGAAAATCCATGCCAAAAGTCTACGGAACATGTGCCGGGGCATCCATTTGAATACTCGAAATGATTGAGGTCAGATGAAACTTCAGATTTATATCGTAAGCAAGGAAGACCAAGATACAGCCTATGTATTTCTAACGTTGAGGGAGAAGAACACACACCTGCATACTGCCGATCAAGAAGGCAAATAAGAGCAAGCCGACGATAAGAATAATTATGGTGAAGATTATCTCGCCAACAAAGGTACTCACGGATAATGTTTGAGTCAAGGAGCTGCAATACAAGCACTATCCCGTGTCAATAAGACCACTCATAAATAGAAATGCATCCATACCACTCAAAAATGGACATCAACTTATCCACGCATCATTCATTCTTCTAAGTAGCCCCTTCCATATGTAGATTTCTCAATAAATCATCTAGGAAACTCCAAGGAAGGTAACAAAACGTACCATCAAGACGAAGAAAACATACCCCTACAAGTTCGACCGATTGAAATGTGTTATGAAAGTTACTATTAGCTTCCTAAGCGGACTTTCTATTGCTACCAGAAATGGCCAACAAGGAAGAAGTTTGTACCTCAGAGCAAGCAACCCAAGCCAAAGGCAGTAGAAGTAGGTTTGAGAGAAGAGAATATCGACATTCGACGAAATGGTTTGATCGATAGCATTTTGATAGATTCCATAGTTGAACGCAGTTGGATTATTCTGTCCTCCACCTCCATTACAATTTAAGTTGGACAAATTGGTGAAGTTGCCGCTAATGTTATTGGCACCGGTATACCAATCTGCCTGGGTATTCCAAGAGCAATCGAAAACCTCTCTCCCACAGAGAGACTTGACGCCATTAGTTACGCTTAAGCACGTTTGAGTCCAGCATGTGTCTTGACGCTCCACAGATAAAAGGTACCAACCTGCACCCAACACCTACAAGTGCCACGAATCCTAAGGCAGGAACATTCCAGCGAATTACTCATATTTCTCAAATCTATTCCAACTTAACGCTGGAATTCAAATCTAGGATTATAGACCCACATGAACGAAAAAATATCTCTCCTGCTGCTCTCCGCAGTGTCTGTCCCACGTGAGCAAGAAAGAGATGCAAAAATAGTGTCAAAGGTAAAGACACTCACATGACTGGCGAGAATGTATAACAGAAGGTTGAAGGCAGCCCCCGCCCAAGCAGTCTCCAAAAGAACACCCGTAGTGTTGACCATTTTGGAGAGCAGAGGGAAAATTCGCAACAGCCGAGGGAAGTACTGAAACACCACAATATACCGCAGCGCGTTTTTGGTGTTGATGTTTGTAGTGAATGCACCGCTCGTATTGGGAATGACGAGCCAGATGACAACCTGCCATACATGACAAACACAAAGCGCTTCTGAGAAACTGGTATTCAAATCACCAGTCTAGAAAAACATACGTGGCTTATCCTCACTTCACACAATCCACAGTATTTTGCAAGTGGCTGCTTCCCATGTCTATAGAAAATGGAAATGACAGTAACCAAATGTCGCAGTAGCAAGAAGAAATCTTAATCTACATTTTCTAATGACAAAAATATGAGTTGAAAGCTTCTGTAATCACTATTACTGACCAAACAGAATTTCTGTTTGTAGCTTGACCCCTAAAAGAGACCGCATCCAGCGGGTGGATGCTAAACAGTTTCAAGAGCTTGCTGATTTTTATGCAACGTTCTGAATTAGTTCAAGTCAAAATCAGAAGAAAAATGCTTCCAAAGCATGAGGATATTATGGCTCAATTCTTCTCTTGCCATAATTGATTTGGCCTCAAAATCTACCTTGCCCCTCCTACCAGGCTGCCAGGCTCCCTTAGCGGTAAAGCACTTAAGCGCACAATGCACAAGATTTCTGATCTCAAATCTGGAATCCCTTCTCAAAAAAGAAAACACCCCTGACCTCAAATCTGCCATATAAAAACTGAAAACAAAAGCATAGGAATGCACCCCCACCTGCGGAACTGGCAGCACAGCTAGAAAATCAATCCAAAAATCCATCTTGAGGTACCGTGCAGCAATGGCTTTCGGATTCGTCACCAGCTCCCCCCTTCCAAAGAACCTTGTGCTCGGATTTATAAACGCCGTCCGAAACCGCAGAAACATGTGCACCACATAGAAAAAGTCCGTCAAAGTTCGAAACACCGTGACTGCAATCTTCAAGTCCCTGGAGATTACGATACAACTTCGTGTGAAATCCACCTGCGGAAGGTAAAAGAAGAGCGGGTCGATGAAGACAGCCACCAGAGAGGACGCCAGGAAGAACGTTTTCCACCTGTGGAGGGAGACACTGGCTGGGTCCAAGTAGTTCCAGCTCTTGTCTTTGGGGATTTCGTCGTCGTACACCTGGGATGAGCTTTTGAAACGCAAGAATTGGCCGAGTTTGAAGAAGCCTTTTGAGCTTCGGTGCCAACCTCGTCGCATGCCTGAAGCGTTGTCCATGTTGAAGACTTGGGAGTCTAAGGTGTAAGGTCGGAACCTGAAGCGTTGTCCAAATGCAAAGCTTCAGAAATGTAGTCATATACATAAGATTTCTTCAGGAGGACTGGCATTATACCTCTTACCAACATTGCCAATTAAGCAATATTTACAGCAAGCCTTGTCAAGACAAGCAAAATTAAAGCTCTGACACAATTTCAAATGTGAAGACACTGGGGCATTGTTTCTAATGCACAGCATCAGCAATTTAGCCGCGTGCATAACATTTCTTCAGTAGTGCTGGCTTGGCAACTTCTGGCTTGAGCAGCAGTGGCATAACATGTCTGACGGATAATGCCAATTACGAATTATTTAGAACAAGTTATGTCAAACAAACAAAATTAAAGCTCTGATATAGTTTCAAGTGAAGACTCTGAATCATTGAAGTGGACTTTGGCACCATCGACAATTTTGCACACTTATTTTGTGGTAAGCTCATAATCTATACCACAACACGAAATGTCAATAGATTAAGTATTCTAACAGGTAGCACACCATGGTGAAAGGCGCCTCTAATGTGCTGCATGGTTAATGGATTCTCTACCTTACATAATATTTCTTGAGCAGCATTGTCATTACAACAATTATGAACAGTGTCAATTGAGAGCAAGTCATGTCAGACCAAACAAAATTAAAGCTCTGATATACTTTCAAACGTGAAGAGAAATCCTGGCTCATTGAACTCAACATTGCAAAATGTAAGATGTAAGGGATTCTTTTTATGAACAAGGAATTCCTTTTCATGCGAACTCAGAGGGTGCTCAGCAAGGATTCTCTAGAGAATTATGTAAAGCTCTTAGAAAAGTCAAAACCTAGAATTGTAGCCCACCGTGATTTCCGAGTACGAATAGTAGCTTACGCACCTCACAAACTTTTTGTGTTCTCCGTCCATTTTGTGTACTTTGGTACTGCCCTTGAGCATTCCGGGTTATGCTTCAGATACACGCAAGTACACAATGGATACCACCTTTAGTGTCCCTTCGTCCAGCTCTCTCGCCCTGCAATTCCGCGTTGACATACTTTTCAAGCGTCGTTCTCGTCACCTCAACAGAGCTTCTACCAATTCCATCCTCTTTGAGCTAATTAACGCAGGGCATTCTCTTTCGGCTTCTGAAGAAAACAGGTTCACCATCAGGTTGGTTGGACTCTAATCCTAGAAAGTAATCGGTGCATAATTCGAAGACCTAATCAATCTCGGATCCCGAAACTAGCCGTACCACAAAGCCCTGATTGCAAACTAAAGTAGCTTTGGGAAACAACCCTAAACGAAAAAAACCAAACAACACACCGACAAAACGGAAAGATGCAAATTGCAATCACACAAAACAAGGCCTTCGAGCAACGACTTCGGCAAAAGAAAGCGGTGCACTCAAACTCATACTATGGCCCCAAAAATCTCGTCTTCCACAAGACGAAACTTAAACGCTCCGTCCTTACCTGCAACACCGAGTTGTAATAATCCTCCAGATCGCAGGGACACTCCATAGCTCTACCCTAGTTTGACAACAAGCTCATCTCTCTCGCAACCTAACCCATCCCGACCCCCCCCAAAAAAAATCAGCTTTCAAGCAATACTCCGAGTAATAAGAGACTTCACTAAACTAGTATTGATGAGAGTACCTTTGGCACCCGATTATCACGTAAAACTACTCACAAGGGCTTGAAAAACAAGCTCAAATATTGGATTGAAGAGGGTGGGGCATCCAGTTTTCGGGTTGCGGAAAAGTGGAGAGCCCCGCTGATGGCCTTTTAAGAGGCCACCAACGAGGTGAAAATGCATCAGGGCTAGCTTGGAATTTACGTTTCAATAGGTTGTAATTTCCACAGAAAGAGACTTCCGCTTTTGTGCAGCTCGTCTTTGCTCTGTTCCTTCATCTTCATCTTCAGGAGTAGACTTCTGCCTAGCACCATATTCTTTAGCGCCTGCATAGACTATCCATACGTGTTTTATTTACGATGAAGAATGAAGTGCAATGCGGAATTCATGGGTATCAAACACTATCCTCTGATTAAGTCTTCTTAATTAATAAAGAGTTTTGTACGTACGCAGTCAGCATTGACCTTGAGCATTTCTGACCCAAAGAAGTGGTACAGGGTTGGTGCAACAGATTCAATTTGGTGTGCACACCTTTGCTTTGTGATTCCTTGGCTGTTTTAGGCTCTTCTTGGTCTATCATAGCAGCAACCGTAAAGGCGTCTGGAAGCCTGCGAAACTCAAGTGCGCGCCTGCATACGGTTTTTGAAAACTAACCCCCAAACCTCCCTTAGTGGATTCATACAGTACAGTTTGTGATCCTCACAGTGACAGTACCACTCACGCACAAGAACGTCACGATGGAAAATTGCAAACAACACCAGAAACATACAGCTTGAATTTGGGTGAAAGTAAACAGTGATCAGCCAGACTAAAAGCATTGTCTCCGTAGGGCGGCCAAATCCCCACGGCAAACGCGTGATGCTGGCTCTGTGAAAGTGGCGGGCAGTGCGATGGAGGGAACCCCCAGCGCCGGTCGGTCCAGTAACGAGCGAGAGAGGTCATTAACGAGCTGGGGGTCAAATACGAGCTCCCTTCAGTCATGGCGCCTGGGGTTTTTGAATTTTTTTTCATGATTCATAACTACAGCAACTAGACCTCCGTGTGAGAAGCTCTGTTTCTGAGGTGAGAATTTTATGCATATGCCTATGCCTTCTTGGGTACGTTTCTCCATGATCTCACAGGTTCTATACGCGCAGCCGTGCTTAATTCTCATATGGTTTCATATTTCTACCTTCTCATCACAACTAATACATGTTATTATCATGTAGAATTGAGTCCTTCCAACGAAAATCTTTCTCTGCTGATCTCGAGTATGCAGAGAGTTGTTTCATCTAGAACTGTGAAAATAAGCTCTGCTGAATTTGGTTTTGCCTTCTTCTCACACCATCAACATAATTTAATTTGCTTCGCAGGGCTCAGGACCCGTGCGACGATGAGATCAGCATCTATCCAGAGTCTTATTCTGAGAGGCCCTTCCCCAACAGGCTCATTGAAAGTCAAGTTTCGTGCCCAAAACCCTCATTTATGCTCTATAAGATTTGAGTTACTCAAGTTTCTAGTGTGACGGAGGTGACAACGATTCTCCAATTCGGTGCCAGCCCCAACGACGAGGTCGACTAAGTTCGTCGATTGGCATTGCGGAACATCTACTTGGAGTTGTTCAGATTTCATCAAAGAGGATTAGGGTAGTAGGTCACTAAGTTTGAGCCTTTCTGAGATAGTCATAACCCCATCTACTAACAATTTTTATATCAGTGCACTAAACACCAGACGTGTTCGAAAGTTCATATCAATTTCAGTTCTGATCAAATTAACCCCTAAATGACAGACCCATTGCGTATCACTCAATTTGCTGCCATTTTGCAACTAGATATGTATGAAAATTTTTATATTTATTTTTCAGAGATGAAATTACATGTCTTCTTTACTTCACAAAAAATTTAGATTTTTTTTGTAGAAAATTGATTTTTTTGAGAATTTTAGAAGAAAAATGAAGAAAAATCATATCAAATAGAAAATTATTTCAAAAAATCTGAACTTTTCACCATGATTGTATAATACAATGACAAACATCATGGTGTAAACTCAATTTCCGTATTTTCCTATAATTAGAAAAATTATAATAGACATTGAAAATACATCCAAAGTTCAAATTGCAATAAAATATTCAATACTAGGAATTTTTTCAAAATTCAAATTGGAGTAGAAACTAGAATAGATGACCTTCATTTTGTTAGTTGGGCTCAAATTCAAAAAATATCATTTTTGTGAAGAAATTTCAGATTTAGAGCAAGGAGCAACAACTTTCCAAAATACACTAAAATAGCATATTCTATGATCCATTTTTTAAACTAACTTCCCATTTATGTGAAGACAAACACTTGCAAGACTACAAACTCAATTGCAAGACTACAATCTTTATAACCCACCATAAAAGGTCAACAAAGAAAAATATGGATGAATAAATGCTTTTGAGCTCTTTCCATTTCATAGTGTTGTCATTGGTTTACCACAAAATGGGGCCCGCGGCGCTCTAGGGTTAATATAGTTCCACTTGCATTTCAATCAATGCAACTAATTCTTTCTCCGAAAAATACAAGCAACAATGAGCACATTGTACAAGATATCCAGATTGCAAATGTAGGTGGCTATAGGCTGTTCTATCTTAATAGAAGAAGAGAAAAAGGCAAGAAGAGAATAGGGAAAGAAGAAGTTGAACAAAAGAAAAATTAAAAATTAAAATTAGGATGATGATATCAAGACCCCATAGACTCCATGATCCTCCATGGTTCACAGTTATAGCTTGGAAATTCTTGTTTAGTGGTCATTTTTTACTTTATACCAAGACTAGAGACCTCACTTTCGTTTTTGATGGGCACCTAATAATCTCACCCAACAAAGCGGGGCACCACTTACTGGAGTGGCTTTGGTCGATCTTGGTGTAAATTGACCCTAATATTTTTGATGGGCACCTAATATTCTCATCCCACAAAGTAGGGGGCCACTTACTAATAATGGCTTTGGTCTTGGTGTAAACCGGCTGTTAGAGCAAATCCAATGCAACCAGGCAATCAAAATATGTCAATTGCACAATCATGGGACAACTACAAAAACACGCTCCAATGCAAGCGGCATAGGCCTCTCTTTATTACTAGACTGGCCCATTTTTCATCCACAGCACGGCAATGTAAGAAAATATGAAGAGCCCGCAAGGTGGCACACAATAGTAAAAGTCATCATTGTCATACCTTTTCAACCTTGTTGTGTGCGCTAATAAATTGAAATTCCCCTTTTTTGCATGAAAGGTCATTATTTAATGTAGAATTTGTCCTCTCCTTCTTTTAATAATGTAAAAAAGTTCATTTGAGGTTTGGATTGCCGGCTTTCCATTGGGGCAATTTTTTCTCAAAAGTCACCCAAACAGAATGAGGTCTGCCTACCTCCACTTCAAAATTGTACATGTTTCTCGTCTCCACATTAGAGATGATCTTAGAACATCTCTTGCAGCCCTTCAGATATCCCCGCTCCTTGATTCAAGATCTGTCCAATGAAGAGGAGATGGCCACTTGTATAGTAGAACCTCTCTTAGTACATACTCTGTTAGTGCATAATATGCACTAAGAGAGATTGTACTTTGAAGCCTTTATTAGTTAACAGTGGTTGGAGGCCCTATAGTTAGAAGCCACGTTAGGCAGTGAACATTACTGCACCTCTCCTAATGCATAAACCTCTCTTAGTGCATAGTCCCAACACTATGCACTAAAAGAGGTTCTATTGTATTCCCAACACTGCAACTCCAGAAAACATACTTCCAACCAATCACAAGTCACACAATTTACATTTATTATGACGACTTGCTAATCCCAAGAGAATTTGTAACGGAAGAGGGGATAGTGGCCCCTCTAAAAATGGCTTTTTGAGAAGGCCGGAGCTTGACAAACGCTAAAATTGATTGCTTTTCATCCAAATTCTAGAGGGGAGGGGATATCTGGAGGGCTGCAGGAGATGCTCTTAGCCAGCCCGTCAGCCTGGTCCAGGGTTTAGGGTTTAACGCCTGTGGCAGTGAATGCGCAGCTGCGCAGAAGGACGGATGCAGTGATGCACCAAGCAGCATGAAGCTCGTGCAGGTGATCGTCTCGTGAGAAACTTCCTTCTGCAGCCACCTCCCAGTACACTACAGTACTGACTGACACCCAACTTTCTACCGAAGACGTCGAAGCACAGCAATTTATCATGTACCTGTTGGTTGACCTCGGTAGTCGTTCCAGTTTTCCTCGCTGGCTGCACTGTCCGGGAAGTATCCTTACAGTAAACGGACCATTTCCTTCATTCTTGAAGCTGGCTCGGTTTTTTTCAATTTTACTCGGAAGTCAGCCTGAGAAGTGGATTTTTTTCCGGTTGCAATCCTACATTTTGAAATTTCATTAGGCAATTTGCCGGATTTCTATATTTCCATCTGGCCATTTTCCTGAATGTGGAAAATAGAGCCAGTTTTTTGTTTTCGTGGGGGAGTTTTATTTCTACTCCCCACTTTTTTGTTTGATGTATCCCCTGCAGGAATTGAATTTGGCTAAGCCCCTACCAAACTAGGGCCAAGGATGTAGCCTTCTAAAAATACAAGGATCCCAAAGAGGGTCCAAGTATTTTCCGGAGGCTGGTTAGCACTGCAGATTTTCAATTTCACACTTTTACAGATTGACAATGAGTAAAAGCCATTCACTACTGATGCCTCTTAACAAAGGATAATTGGTGAGTTGGTGTGAATGTGTGATAGACTTATAACTTTATAAGAATATAAGTATACTATGTACACATTAAAAAAAATTCCTAGAAAGTATATGACTAGTTGGCTACCCGCCGAGAAAAAGGTATTTACATCGGTAATTTTCCTATATATCCCTAGGACGGACGGCCAAATTGCCGAGGTTTAATTTTCCTACCCGGTCCATTTCCGAAAATATTATTTTTTCATTCGGTAACCCATCCTAAACATTTCTATGCCATTCAGAAATCTTCAAAAAATTTCGGCTAGGTCGTAACTAGATGCCGGTACTTCCCGTTCATTGGCTGGCTGTTGCGATTTCCGAATTTGCATACATTCTTGTAAGCTTCTAAATTCCTTTCTCATTCCCAATTTCCCATCCCTTCTCGTCCTGTTGCGGTAGTCATTGGAATCTTGGGTTTTTTAGGGTTTTAAAGGTTTGGGGTTTAGGGTGTCTGGAAATTTTGTGCCTTGGCATCTGTTGGTATGGCTTGCAAGATTCTCTGCTCTTTTTCAATCCCATTTTTTCATACTTTGGGAATTAGGGGTAATCGATTTTGCGATTTTTCTGACAATGCCAGTGGAGAGATGGGGTGCAATGGTCGAGGAGGACGTTTTGGAAGAAAGTTCTTCACTTTAACTTACAGGAACAGGCAGGTCTTGTGCTGGTCTCCAGAGATTGCAATTCTGACGTGCCTGTCTAAGAACTGAACCCGGTGAGAATGTGTCAATGGGGACTGGAGAAGTATGTAAGCAGTGGCAAATTCTTGAGCTGACTGGATAGTTTTGGGGCTTAAACTTACTGTCGTGCTGTAGCTTTAATTTGCTTCAAAAACCTTCCCGAGCTTGGTCGTTTTTGTAACACCAGTGCGCGTGCAATTATAATGACACTGTTAAAAGAGAGATTTTGTAGAAGGAGATAAGGAAGAACGCGATTTGGCTTACTTCGAACGGGACTCTGATACTCTGAGCTCGAAAATGTGAGCGTGTGCGGTGATAGCACGTCGTTGTTTGTAGAGAATGCTTCAATCGTTCAGTTTTGGTCAATTGCAAGTTCATGGTATTCGAGTCTGAGGTTTACGCCGATCTTGTGAAAAGCTTTGGCGACTGTCTCTTTCACAGCATTGATGAAATGTGCTGTTGTTGACATTCCTTGCGAATTCTGTGTGTATAGGAGGAATTTGCAGATAACGGCAAGTTTCAAGAATGGACGACAGAAATGGCTCCTTGCAGGAGCCTCTGTTCCCAACACCGCAACTGGAGGCGCCTCAATACACGTTTACCTTCGCCAACGGTGTCACAAGATCCGTGAGCCGACGTGACGAGACAATCTCCTGCACTCCCCAGTGGATCTGGAGTGAGATCAGGAAACAACTCTTCATCGCTGGTCCCATGGTGTGCGTGGCACTTCTTCAATACTTGGTGATTGTGGTATCCGTCATGTTCGTGGGCCACACGGGGGAATTGGAGTTGGCAGCCGCCTCCATTGCAGCCTCGTTCGCTGGTGTGTCAGGCACCACTTTGATCTTCGGCCTGGCCGCGGCACTGGAAACGCTTTGTGGCCAAGCGTACGGGGCGAAGCAGCATCACATGCTGGGCATTTACTTGCAGCGCGCAGTTTTTGTGCTCTATCTCGTAGCTCTGCCCATTGCGGTCGTTTGGTGGAACATGGACACTCTGCTCGTCTTTCTCGGCCAAGACCCTGAGATTTCAAAACTGGCAGGTGTGTACGCCAGGTACTTGGTTCCCACCATATTCGCAGTTGCAACGCTGCAACCACTGGTGAAGTTTCTCCAAACGCAAAGCCTGGTGCTCCCCATGGCAATGTTCTCCGTCGCCACCTTGATCCTCCACGTGCCTGTTTGCTGGATCCTTATCTACAAGGTAGGATTCGGATTTCGCGGTGCAGCACTTGCAAGCAGCATGTCGAACTGGCTGAACGTTCTCTGGCATGCGTTATATGTGAAATACTCCGCAGCTTGTAAGAAAACATGGACGTCATTCTCAATGGAGGCTTTCAACGACCTTCCAGTTTTCATGAAACTGGCCATTCCATCTGCGGTCATGATATGCTTGGAGTACTGGGCGTTCGAAGGTCTGGTTCTCCTCTCGGGGCTTCTCCCGAATCCGCAGCTGGAGACTTCCACTCTTTCAATCTGTCTCACAAGCACTTCTCTCCTTTACATGGTTCCTTTCGGTATAGGCGCTGCTGCGAGCACCCGAGTGGGTAATGAGCTGGGAGCCGGAAGACCCCAAGCTGCGAAAGGCGCAGTGGCAGTGGCAGTGTCCATTGGGGTAACTGAAGGCTTGCTGATTGCAACCAGTTTGTATGCCCTCCGAAGCCTCTGGGGGAAGGCATTCACACAGGAGCAGGAAATTATTGATTATGTAGCAGTGTGTATTCCCTTGCTTGCGATCATGCACTTAATGGACTCCATACAAGGAGTGTTGTCAGGAGTGGCGCGTGGATGTGGGTGGCAGGCCGGCTTTCGGGGCGTATGCGAATCTGGGGGCGTACTATCTAGTGGGCTTGCCTACTGCTGTTGTCCTTGCGTTTATACGATTTGAAAGGACGCGGTCTCTGGCTGGGCATGATCATGGGCATGGTCGCACAAACTGTCACTCTCGTCATTTTGACATGCGCCACCAATTGGCAGCAGCAGGCTGAAGACGCGATGGTTCGTGTGATTTCAGGGGTGTCTGCCACGCTGCCCATCGAAGCTGCCCATGCCCAGAAAGTTGAAATTCCGGCTCTGCATTTGCTCAAGGATGGTGATCGTGACGGATGGCAATGAAAATTCGCTGCAGGCTTGTATTATTTTTCACTCTCGCTCTTCTCCGGCAGATCTTATCCCCGTGGGGTGGAGTTGATTTGAACGAAGATTGCAAAACTAAGATCTACGTGGAGTTCGCCGTGACCACACCGTTTTAAAATTGATTCGAGGGTTACAGCACTGGCTCTCCCTTCTTGACTTGCCTTATCTTGGACACAGGGGTTTGTGAACCCTCGATCTGTTTTTTTGGCTGGAATTCGACGGGAAGATTCTCCAAATTTATGCTTGTAGTGTCAATATGTTATTGAGCAATTTGTGCTTAAACAATGTTATCCACGTATCATTCTAGAGCAATGTTGACCGCGATGAACCGCATTAGCCTACAATAGTTATCTGAGTACCAACGCCTGATTCGAGATGTGTAAGAGCATCGCCACTCTTGCACTGGATTGCTCCCTGGCCGCTCAAATCCAGGGCCCACGCTCTGAAATTGCCCCCACTCTTGTCCCCAAATCCAAAAGTTAAAGCCGGGCCCCGCTCAAATATGTCATCAACCCGCAATCCTCCAGGGCCCGCTCTCCTTCTCTCCAAGCTTGGATTCTCCTTGTCTGACAATGTTTTTTTCTCCTTTTAGAAAAGTTGGAGCACTATAGCAATTCCCACCAATGAGAATGCAAAGTTATTGGAGATATGGAGAGCAAGGGTGGGGAAGGTGGAGCCTGGAAGGAGAATGGAGCCCGCAACAAGCCATTTTGCGAGGCTAGTATTCAGAGCAAGGGTGGCGATGCTCTAATGGATTTGTGCCAAAGAAAGCCGATGGCACAGAATGCAGCAACTTGGATGCCCAATTCTTAGCAGATAGGTCGACGTGTTCGCAGCTCCTTTCGAGCTCCTTCATGTGCCACAAGTTAGACCGACTCGTTTACAGCCAGAGCTTGTCGATCAACATAGTTTGTTTAGTTAAAGCCCTGCTTTGACAGATTGCCTGAGACACTACGTATGCACTCAGATATGACCACAACAGGTTTCTCGATCCAAGGATTGAAATCTATTTAGCACATCTCTGCAACCTCGCCTCCCGACATGACCAATGTAAGATTTCTCACTGCCTAGAGCTCGTTAGTCGTTAGATCTTCAATACCGACTCACAAAATTAGGGACACTTGCACTATTCTTTAAGAAGAGTTGATCCATCATATGCACAGAAAGTAGTCGCATGTCGTATATATTGCAGAAAACTGTTGGTTTATTGCAAGTATCTGTTGTTTTATCGCAAATATCTGTTGTTTCATCGTAAGGAACTTCTAAATAACAGTTGTTGTATCGCGAACACTGACAACTATCGTCAACAAAGATTTTCAAACACTACCACCACTCACTCCCACACATTTCGAGGTCAAGACCAGCCAGTGCAATCTTTTTGATCTTGTATTCAAAACCGAGAAATTAACACCACTCCAACCCCGACATTCTCAGCATCCCTAACCATGCCAAGAACGCGCAAGCTTCCGAAGGTCATCACCACCAACACACAAAAAGTGGGACACACTTGCATTGCTTTGCTTTGCAAGGAGGACGAGGCTGTTTTAGGGTTTAGGGTTTAAGGTCATGGCTCCCCTTCTTCTCAAGTGTCCATTTCGCATCCCGAGTGTCACTTCCTCTCGCACTCTTACCGACTCTTCTTCACCAGTTTGATGGGCCTCATCATATCATTATCCTCATGATCCAGAATATGGCAATGCCACACAAACCCCGGCCCCCCCGTAGCATCGAACGTGAACTTCCCTTCCCCAGCCTGCGACTTCCACTGTATCGCAATCCTTGTCACATAATTCGGCAGCGACAACACAGTATCCTTCTTCCCAATCTGGTTGTAACTTGGCGGCTCAGGCTCCCCCGTGAAGCACGTCCCGGGGGTTGCATACGTCGTGTTGAAAATCTCGCACTTCCTTGCTGTCCACTTATCAAGATCAAAGGGTTGCTGGTTGAGCGCCTTGAACTCAATCAAGTGGACGTGCATGGGATGCGCATCAGGGGTGAAGTTGATGAACTCCCAAATCTCGGTAGAGCCGAGCTCGGGCTTCTCGGTGACTGGGTCAATCCATGTGTGGTTGGAGAGATAGGAGTGCAAGGGGTTGTCGTCTTCGTCGTCAATCTCCACCATGAAGAGGGTGCGGACGAGAGCATTCGTTGTGTCCACTTCTTTGTCAGGCGCACGGAGCATGGCCGGGACGGGGGGCTCGGTTATCACCGTCTTCGATTTCTTCACGATGAATTTCATCACCGCGAGGGTACTCGGGGGGCTGAAGGTCGGGTCGCCGCTCGGGAAGGGCGCCGCGCCAGTGTTGTTGAGGATCACCTGAGGATCGAAATTGGCAATGGAAGTTGCGAAGGGTTAGTATTCCAATTCAATTGAGCAAGTCTATGCTAGTTAGAAACGAAAACCTAGTTGCGATTTGAGTTCTGGAATTGAAAATTGCGGGGCAGAAGGAAACTTCTTGGCGAATCCCATGTTTTGAATAGAAATTGCGTTCCATACCTCCGAGTCTGGTGTGAGCGAGAAGTCGATGATGCAGTCGATCCGCTCCGCAGGCGCAAGCGTCAGTTCCTTGAGCTTTTGCGGCTTCTCCAGCATCCCCCCATCAGTTCCTATTTGAATAAAACTCAGGTTCTTATTCGACAACGACATCACCATCACCCTCGCATTATTCGCATTCAAGAACCTCAGCCTATACTTCCTCGGTTCCACTTTCACATACGGCCACGCTTTCCCATTCACAACAATCACATCCCCAAAGTACTCCGGACACCATTGCGGATGATTCTTGGGCGAGTCTCCCACACTCGGAAAATTAATAGACCCATTATGAAACAGCGTCTTATCCTGGATCAACAGATGCAGCTCATATTTCCTCTTCGGCAACCACTCCGGCGGTGGCGTCGCAGGCTTCGTGAGGTAAAATCCCGCGAGTCCTGACAACACGTTCACGCGCGTGATCCCGAACGTGTGATCATGGTACCAAAGCATACAAGGCGCTTGCGTGTTGGCGTACGTGAAATTCAGGGTGGAGAACGTTGGCCCGTACTCGCCTTTGGCGGTGTGCCAGGAGTCTGGGTATCCGTCGGAGTTGGAGTCGCATTCAGCGCCATGTAAGTGCGTGACAATGGGCACACCGCCGGATTTGGGTGCAGCCCACATCACTGTGTTGTCGACGGAGAGCATGTGTTGCTCGTCGTAGATGTGATTCTCCCAACGGATGTAAGATTCTACGCCTTGGGTGGTGACGAGAGTTGGGCCAGGGATGCTAGCCGTGGCAGCGGAAGTGCCGTAGGCGTACAGAGTCGTGGGAGGCAAATCTCTGTGCAATTTCTGGGGATCCAAGGTGCAATTCACGTCAGGTAAGTACCATAAAACACACGAACAAAAACAATAAACATACCATAAACATATGAAGCGCGATAACATAGACATATGTATCCCAAAACACGTAAGCATAGATATAAACATACCATAAACATGTATCCAAAAGTAGCAGTTGCAACAAATCATCAATTATTGTTTGTAATAGTTTTATAGCGGTGGTTCCGAAAAATTTGTAGTCTGTTGCGAACCATTGCAAAAGCTGGCTGCAAACTTGGTGCAGAAGTCTTCAGCATGGAGCCAATGCATATCTATCTGTGCCCAGACTGCTGCAAAAACTATTGCAATTCCTACAGAAACAGAAGCATACCAGAAACATGTATCCCAAAGTAGCAGTTGCAACACATCATCAATTATTGTTTGTAATGGGTTTTTAGTGGTTTTTTACTTCGCTGAAACATGAACATACCATAAACATGCATGAATCCCAATTACTACAACAGGAAGTAGCAGTTGCAACACATGATCCATTATATATTTTGCAATGGTTTTCTAGCGGTTTCGTACGTGCTTCGCTAAAACGTAAGTGGGCACTCCCAAACCGACATTTTCCTACTGTGTCTAGTCAAATTTCCATATTTGCTTGCTGACAAGTGAAAGGAGGTTCCATCGCATCAAATAATGCGACATGTCAATAACGTATGCAAAAGTTGCGAAGGGGCGAAGTCTTTTTTGGTAGATGTTCTAAAATCGTTTCTTCCACATAGGGACGTATTGATTTTGGGGTGTACGCAGAGTGACGATGGCGGTTTGGGGTCCAGGGCGCATTTTCGGGGTGCCCATTTTAAACATACCATAAACACATTTGAGGGTGCCCACCTTAAACATACCATAAACATGTATCCCAACTCTACAACAGGAAGTAGCTAGCAGTACGTTGCAGCACATCATCAATTATTGTTTGCAATGGTTTTGTAACGGTGGTTCCGTACTTCGCTACAAACTTTGTTGTGAACCATTGCAAAAGTTGCCCGTAAACTTGTTGTAGAAGTCTTGGGCACGGAACCAATAATGCATATCTATGCCTAGACTGTTGCAAAAACTATTGCAATCGTTCTCAAGTGGTTGCAAAGACATCGCAAAAGGTTGTACTAAACCATGGCAAAAAATTTAATAGAATTCAATTCTGGCAGTCCTTGCAAAACCGTTGCAAAAACTATTGCAATGTCAAACTTCGATCTGTACTAGCAAGTGCTGCAACCATAAACATGCGTCCCGACGTACCTGTTGGATTTTGTACGCGCCCAACGTGAGTTGCTTGCCGTGGTCGATTCGGATTTGTTTGAGCTTGGGTAATGTGTCCACGAATTGCTCCAAAGTCGGCGATGGTTGCAATGCTTGACAGAGCTGCGTGGGGCCATCAATCATCGCCCACGCGGGCGCCGTGAGCCACCCCAGGAGTGCCGCCATGAGCAGCGACTGCAATTGAATGGAGCCTCGGGTCTCCATTTCTGTGCTCCCACTGCAATCCACTTCCCAATACCGTCAGATTCCATCGCCATTGACGAATTCGATCCCACCATTACTTGCTCCTGATCATGAAAGCTACCCCATCATGAAATTGGGGATTCGACGTTCACGTTTTCTGGATCTTTCAGCGTTTTCAAGAATATTCGGGACTTGACAACGACTGCAATGGCACCGTACCTACAGAAGCAACAAAACGTGAACATCTGTATTATTGCTCGTCGAGCCAGATCAGCATCATTGCTACTGTCAGGGTGTACGTACTGCCTTACACTCTAGCTACCTGACAACTCCTGCAACAACTTCTCATGAAGTACTCCAGTAAGCAACTATAGTTCACAACCAACTTACTGGTTAACCAATTACTTTAATCGGCTAGATGGGAAATGAACTTTACGTCGATCCCCAAAAGATCGAGCTCTCGTACTTGCAGAGTTGCAGACGCACACCTCCCCACACAAAGAGTACGTACTCGCAATTAATTTCTAGCTGACAGCCCTACTTACACAGTGACGGTTACACAAACACATCAATCAACCCATGGGCATCAGTCAACAATCGAACCTTGAGCTCGCTAGCTGCAGATTAACGTAAGCAGCTTTGATCAGTCCATCAGCAGCTTGAATGATATTAACGTCCAGCGAGCAAGCGCAGCTTGCCAAATATCATTCACCAATGCCTGTACGTACGTAAGTTACGTGCAGTGCCTCGAATTGGACTAGCTAGACCGATTGAAGAAAGAGCAATCGTAACATCAACAAACAGAAGTTGTGATTGAAAGTTAAGACTCGGGAGTCTCAGTACGAGACGTGAGTAGCTCCAAACTCCATGTGCGGGTCCGTCTAAATAACGCGACTCGACAAGAAGCAGCTACATAACAGCTAACTGAAATTAAATCCCATTTCGGAAAAAACAAAAAGGTGAAGTCCACTGTACCGAAGAAGCGGCTAGGGAGGCAGTTCGGCCGGGTCCTTGTGGAGGGCACACGCAGGGCTTATCCAGTTCCAGGTGGTATCTGGCTCCCTCCGTAATCGACGCCAGTACGTAGGAATATGGCGACTGCTGCCCTACGAAACGCAAAGCCTGAAAATGGCTGGAATCAGATGGAATCGATTCCATACCTCCGCAATTCTTTACAAAATCGCAAGTACTTTCACTACGTTTTGCAAGTACTTTCACATGGGGTTGAAAGTACTTTCACTTCAGGTGGTTGTGGCCAGGTGTATTGTGTCCATGTGCCGCCACTCCCCGTGTGTGTTCAAGTCTCTGTCTGTGTGTTCAAGTCTCTGTCTGTGTTGTGCACGCGCGCTTCCAGTCTTCGCTTGCATCGACGAAGCTCGGGAATGACGGCTCCTGGATGGAGTTATGGGCCGGATTACTTTGGTACACGAATTATTATTGTTGCATGAATTGTTGTCATCATGGTATCCACATCTTTTGAGATTCACCGCAATGGCCATATCTCAATAAACTTCTCGATTTTTGCTGTTGGAACTCGACTGCGTGAATTGTTGTAACAGTTGCACCGAGAGTTGAGGACGTACTGTAGCTGGGGTTGATAGTTTTGAGCATGTGGGCTTTGAAACCAAACAAGTAGCTATGGGACTCTTCAAGAGGCTCTTGTCCTTGTGACATTGGCTCGCTTATTGAGGAACTCAAGGTACTATTCCTACATTTTTTTAATATGTAGCTTGGGTCAATGTAACGCCAATAAGGTGCTAATCTTCAAGAGGGTTTGTCCTTTTAACACTAGCTCACTTTTTAAGGAAGATCCTATTTAGACTTCCTCAAGAGTAGTTTTTGTCAATGTAACGTCAACATGGTGCTAATCTTCATGCAATCATGTGGCTTTGTCTTTAGCTTGTACCATTGGCTCACTTTTTGAGGAAGATTAAGTCAAAATTCCTCACATGTTGCTTCAATCCTAGTCCACTTTGGTTTAGAGCCAACAAAAAAATACATATTTTAGCGTCCCCTTGCTTTGAAACCAAGCAATAGAAAAAAAAAACATTATAGTGATTTTGAGGTATTTTTAGTCTAAAATCAAACAATCAAACTATAAAAGAAAATAGATTTTATTCATTATTTTTAGTTCTTAAATCAAACAATAGTTAACCCCTAAATGCCCATGCCAAAACACCATATTTTGGTGTTGACTAGACTATGAAGTTAAACAAAATCTTACAGAAGTATTATTTTGGGTAGTTTATTTTTTAAATGAACACTTTTTAGAGTCTATTTTAAGTATCAAAAATTTGATTGTACAAAAATGTATTAAAGAAATTAAAAAATGTGTTGAAAAAATTTCAGCCCATTTGACCACATGGATTGAAAGATTATAACATTTGAAGTGAAAAAAAACTTTTTTTCACTTCTGCAAAACAAAGTCAATAGACTTTGATCCTTCTTGGAGTAAAATTTTTGCTCTGCACAAAAATGAAGACTTTCACCATTCATAAGTATATGATGTTAGGTTCACTCATGAAAAAATTTCAAAAGCAAATATGGAATCTAACTTACTCTAAATCACCCCCAAGTATGCAACTTCCATATTATATGGCCCTGATTATAATCACTTATAATGCATTTTAGTCCAATTTCAAGGGATACAATTTGTTTTAATGTTGAAAATTCTTGTAGCCCTTCTGACAAGGAATCCAAAAACGTAATTATATATATGAAATGATGTTTCTTTTTGGACAATAATAGCATTAAAAAACTAATAATATGAATTTTTTTAATACATGTATCATAGGACAAGCTACCCAACTTTGGAGGCTTTTTAATAAAATTTTAATTTTAATTGGAGGGAACTTCTTGTAAAGAATTTTTAAAACTATACAAAGGTGTTTCAATTCTACATACAAATTGTGAGTTTTTTCTCATATATATGCAATTCAACATTTTCTACATTTAATTTTCTTTTAATTTGGTCTTCACCCAAATTTTTGGTCTTTTTAATTTGATATAATTTTTACAAAAGCCGTTCTTTGAACCGTTTTAATGCCGATGACTCCTGTATATAATACATGAGTTGCATACCCGGGAAATCACCCTGTAATGCAAGGAAGTTAAGTGAATTGGCAATACACTAGTCATTTTTTGATGATTTCTTGTGCAATGAGGAATTTTTTAATTTGAAATTTATACAATGAAAAATTAGAAAAAAAATTCAAGTACTTTGACTTCATAGATTGCAAGATAATAGGGATTGAAGTTAGAAATTTTTATTTATTTTTAAAACCATCCTATAATAGCTAATAAAGTTTGGCTCTTCTTAAATGTGATTTGAGAACTAAATGTTTTTTGTTTTTTTTACTTTTTTATTCCATATTTTATTAGTTACATACATGCCAAATTTCAAAAGTTGATAAACGGTTTTGCAAAAGAAGCCAAAAAGATGCTCAAATTGCCCATGCTATCAAAAAAGTTCAGTGCAGCATAACTTTTGATCCAAGCACTCGATCGGATAAATAATGTTATTTCCCACTATAGCGGTACATGTTCACACCTTGTATCAAAATTTTGTAAACATCCAACCAAAATTGACTTCAGAGAAACCTACGTGGATTTTCAATTGTCCATTGGCAACAAACAATTGGCCTTAAGGTTAAAAAAATTATAGAACACATTTTGAGAAGTCATAAATGGATTATGATAATGCATGTTATGTCCTTTAACCTCATATTTTTTTAGGACTTCAATTTTAGAATTGACATGTAAGAAGATAATTGAAAGATTTCAAACAACTTTCACAATTTTAACACCCTCTTCATCAAACATTATAACCTTTCAATCCATAAGTGACATTGTTGTGTTTTCTTTTCCTATGTGATTCATAACAAATCTAGTTTCAATCTAGTTTCAATTTGATTTTGTTTTGAGCAAATTCTAAGAAATTAAAAAAACAACTGTGGGACGTAGGGATTAACCCCTAAAGGACTGGCATGCGTTTTTTGGCCGTATAGAAATTTTGGGCAAGTCCGTGTGATTAGAGATTTCCATATTTTAAACTGAAATTTTAATAGAAGGTGGGCCCGAGGAATATCTTTCATATGCACTAAATTTTAAGACATTTGGAAATAGGAGTCAAAAGTTATGGCCAAATATGTTACTTTTTTTCGTAACTGGGCAGTCCGGGCAGCAAGAAAAATTTGGCAAAATTTTGATTTTTTTTTTTTTAATATTTATTTTCTTCTAGATTATATTTTTGTCTATCTAAAAAGCTTTGATTCATTTCATTTGGATTTGTTACGAAAAAGTTATGGACATTCTTGTTTTTCGGGCAGTTAGAGCATCTTCTTGAAAAAAATAACTTGTAGGATTCATTTTTTAATGTTATTTTTGCAATTTAAAAAAAATAAATTCTCATGGTTTAGTTTACTTGCTAGAAAAATCTCACCATTGGGATTAGTGTATTTTAATTCCATCAAAAATATATTAATGTTTTAGATTTTCCTTCTATCCTGTACCTACTTCTACTTAATAAATTTTTTAGGAATGATAATTAAGTTTTTTTGAATATTTTTTTTTCCCTAGACTCTCAACTCAATTCTCCACTATAAAGATTTGAAGCACAAAACTCTGTAGTGCAAAAATTTTAAGTTAAAAATGTTTAAAGTCAAAAAATTTAGTCCCGCAATGTGCTGAAATACTTGTTTTTTCGACTTTAAACGCAGATATCTTGCAATCTGAGCGGTCAAAAATTCTGAAATTTTTTCCACACATTCTCATACTAGTTAAGTGTAAGATCCTATGGTTAGATGTGAAAAAAAAACATTTTTCATTTTTTTTTACTCCTTGCTATAGAAATGGCAGTTTTGAGTGTTTTTTGGCAGAAAAAAAGCCTTGGACCTTTAGGGGTTAAACTTAATCTAGTGATTTTGGTGAAAGTAAGTGTGCCAGATTGTGATGTTCAAAGTGATGAAAGTTGCGAATTAGAGTCTTTGGATTGGTTTTAGATCATGTAAGGTAAAGTAGCCCATGACAGGGCAACTGCCCAATGCAGACACTTAAAAACCCACCCATTACTGATTCTTACATCAACCCATGGCAGACTTTCTCTACTAAATGAGATTAGGACTTCACTAGGTTGATTAGTGGCCAAAATCAATGGCTTGAATGATGGTGATAGAGTTATTAGTGATTGCTTTAGGAACTTCCACCTTTCTAGTGTAAATTCATTACAAGGACTAACGTTTTTATTCCTTTATGTTGTAGCCATGTTAAAAAATATTGTGGCCATCTTAGGAAATATTATGATTGCTTTAGGCTAGAGACTGTTTTAGGCCAATTGGGCAGCATACTTCAAAATTTCATAACAAATTTATAGCTTGTCAAAAAAATAAAATTTGAATTGCTCTCTCCATTTCTCACTTAAAACCTTATATGGAAAAAAATTTAAATTTTTCAAAAATGTCAACAAGGCAAACCAACCATTTTGCCTGTCATAGGTTGGTTTACTTTATAGCATTGACTAAATAGTCATGTACTTTTAGTACATGGCAAGTCATTTGGAAGATTTTGCATCCTTTGGGTAGTCAACTAAGCTTAAAGAATGGATGACTTTCATCCGATTTTTGTCTGCAACTTTATTGATACTATAGCCACATCATTGAGTTAAGTTGAAGACATTTTAGTTGTTGTTTTAATTTTTTATAGGGTAGTTTATAAAAAAAAGTTACTCTATTCAATGCATTGCAATACTTTGAGCTTTTTCCTTAAAAAATTGATTGTGACATTCAAAATGATTTCTTTTGCTTTTGAGCAAAAATAACATAATAAAGCTTTTGAAGTGAAGTATCTACTCCACTTGGAAATTTTGAAAAATCTTTAAAATAAGCATTTCAGTGATGTTTGAAGTTGAGGATCTATAAACACGTTTCTAAATATGAAGTGACACAAAATTTTCTTTATATCACAATGATCTATACTATAATGTACTTCTATTCTAAAAAATTTAGATTTTTCAAACATGATTTGTATTTGACATGAATTTTCTTAAATTTTTATCCAAAAATTCGTGGTGATTTAAATTTTTATTTAAATTGAAAATTTTATGACCACTATAAGACATGTGATTTCATCTTTGAAAATTAAAACCAAAAAAAATTTATTCAGAAACAAAGAAGAAATTAAAGATACAGATTGAAGGACTTTCAAGTTTAACTACATGGTCATAGGCTTCGTCCTTTAGGGGTTAAGTTATAAACTATATAACTGTATGGTACTAAACTTTGCTACATTTCTCATTGCTCCCATTTATCCTATTAGTGAGAGTGTAAAATTATTGTGACGTGCAAAATTAATGTCACTAAAAATTGTTCTTTTGTAAAGATTTGTACAATACAATAATATTTTTGCCTGCACTAATTTACAATAGTGTGACATCAAGACTACAAGTTAGGAAAATGGAAGAACATAGTAAGATTTTGTTACATGTAAGAAATTAGAGTGGATACTACTAATGCCTTTAACCCCTAAACACCTCAATTTGTTTTTGAATTTTTGCTCTTTTTTGCTTAATATATCTTTGCACAGAAATATCATTAATTGGAATTTCATGAATTTGGTTGTAAAGGAAGGTTGTCTTTTCTAGATTTAAGTATCATATTGGACGAATAAGAAGTTAGTTGGACTACATAGTGCCTTGAAACCCTTTGTTCATCATTCAAAAAATGGACATCGTAGTGCTTCAGAATTAACCCTTTAAGGACCATGAGTGCAGATTTTGAACAATGAATGAATGGAAATACATCCCAAACTCACCAAAATGTGTTTTTTCATCCATCAATTTTGTTGAAGATTCTTGAATTAGTTTTTAAACATTTGTACCATATAAATTATGGAGATTTTGCTTTGCAAATATTCTATAATTCAAAAGGTGTCGAGAGGTCTAGCCTCAAAAAGTAACTTTTCTAGTTCACAAAATGACCCTTCAAAAACGACTTGAATTAAAAAAATAAAATAAAAATCTTCAAAAATTACTATGATTTGAAGTTAGCATTTTGAACTTCTAGGAAAAAAATCCTGTAAAAATCACAAATATTCAATCTACAAATGATTTTAGAAAGAATTTTCAATTTCTGGTTCAAATTTTATTGTAAAATATTGGTTTGTATAATTGTTGATTTATCCGTATGGATGTGATCTATAAATCATATTTTACAACTATTATTTGAGAGTCATCATTAAAATATTGTTCTAAAGGGTGAATGCATGAAACACTTGTACTATTTGTTGCGTTTTGTCACACCCTAGTTTTTGATTTTTTTTTGCCATAACTTCTGTGTTTTAGCTCCAAATGACTCAAAATTTATAGGGAAGCTACTCATAACCATTATACACCTTTTCTAATTTTTTGGTAATTTCCAAAAATAATTTACTATTTTTAAACAGCCCCGATAATTTCTCACAATGGGTGATTTAGGGGGGTTTTGCACTTTTTTTAACCCAAAAAAACGAATTTTGAGCTGAAATTTGGAGAGAATGGTCTTTTAGTAGACTTATAGCTACAGTCCAAAGGAATTTTAAAAAAACTTATTTTTATGTGGTGTACAAGTCCACAAAGGGAGCTCCTTTCTGCATTTTTTTCCAAAGGTATAAAACATTATTTTGGTGTGTTTTTTGGTCGCAACCCATCACCAAAAAGTTTTCTCAAATGAAAAAATTTTAGATTTTTTTATTTTTAAAAATACTATTTTTTACAAATTAAAATGTTAGAAGTGGTATTTTCTTCACTAGAATTTTGGGCTTAGAATTCACCCAGAAAACGGTGAAGAAAATACCACTTCTGACATTTTAATTTGTAAAAAATAGGATTTTTTATTTTTTTTTAAATCTAAAAATTTTCCATTTGAGAAAACTTTTTGGTGATGGGTTGTGACCAAAAAACGCACCAAAATAATGTTTTATACTTTTGGAAAAAAATTCAAAAAGGAGCTCCCTTTGTGGACTTGTACACCACATAAAAATAAGTTTTTTTAAAATTCCTTTGGACTGTAGCTATAAGTCTACTAGAAGACCATTCTCTCCAAATTTCAGCTCAAAATTCGTTTTTTTGGGTTAAAAAAAGTGCAAAAAACCCCTAAATCATCCATTGTGAGAAATTATCGGGGCTGTTTAAAAATAGTAAATTATTTTTGAAAATTACCAAAAAATTAGGAAAGGTGTATAATGGTTATGAGTAGCTTCCCTATAAATTTTGAGTCATTTGGAGCTAAAACACAGAAGTTATGGTAAAAAAAAAAATCAAAAATTAGGGTGTGACAAAACGCTTTAAGTGTTTCGTGCATTCCCCCTAAATTGCATTTTATAATAGAACTGCACAATTTTGGAAATCTAGACAACCCTCTGGTCCATAACATTCAGTAGCCTTCAAAGAGGCTGCCTTTTCCTCTCCCGATGTCCTCATCCATGACTTTCATCCCCACTTAATTTACGTAAGCTTCAGTACCGGGATAGTGACAATATATTATGGTATGTTCCATTTTATTTTCTTAATTTTAGGACTAGACATACAAGTCATCAAATATTGTAGTGAAAGATATTGGCAAAGAATCCAATGAGTAATACACTAATGCCTTGTTAACATTTGCAATCAATAACTTATTTAGGGTTTCAATGTGAAAGACAACTCTTTATATGCACATGGGGTAGTAGGAGGTAGAGCAATCCATGTGGGATAAATAAATTAGAATTTGTAGGTTCTCATGCACTCATAGTTAAGTCAAAAACAAAGAATTGTGTTAAAAGTAGAATTTCAGACCTCGTTTAGGCATAGTAAAATAATTTTTTTCAAAAAACTTTGAACTAAAAGAAGTTGGTAAATGAAGATAAGTTTCACCTCCAAAAATCCGTTTGAGATTTTGAATCTCCATCCAAAAGTTATGAATAAATTTTGGAGAGGGGTTGGAATGAATTTTTAAATGACTTTGTAGAAAATGTCTATTAAAAATCCTTTCCAAAATTTATTCATAACTTTTGATTGGGGATTCAAAATCCCAAACGGATTTTTGGAGGTGAAACTTATCTTCATTTACCAACTTTTCTTAGTTCAAAGTTTTTTGAAAAAAGTTATTTTACTATGCCTAAACGAGGTCTGAAATTCTACTTTTAACACAATTCTTTGTTTATGACTTAACTATGAGTGCATGAGAACCTACAAATTCTATTTTATTTATCCCACATGGATTGCTCTACCTCCTACCACTCCATGTGCATATAAAGAGTTGTCTTCTGACTTCAGAAGCACAATGCATAGATGGGTTCTAATTCAAGTTGAGGTAATTCTACAATAACATATAAATCAATACTCTCAATGAATACATTAGCGCTTTGTTTAAAGTTCCTAATGTTTTGTATTTAGTTTTACTTGAAATTTTTTAATTTTCCACTACTTCAGTGTACAGTCGCAGTGCGGGCTTGAAGTTCAATTCTGACAAATATTGACAATTGTCCACACGAAATCAGTAGTTACTGATATGGTGTGGTATATTCCACACCATTTCGTTCAGGGGAGGGCAGAGCCAGTGACTGCTACTGAATGTTATGCTTTATGGATTAACATTGAACTTATTTCTTACCTCTTCTAATTCGGTGATGGCACCTTTTTCAATTGAACAGTACTGCGCATCATCACTATTTTTAATAAAATAATATAAAAAAATTAATAAAGTGAGCCGTATGAGTCAGGAAACTCTCATGCACAATTCTAAAGGAAGATATAATGATATATTCACCTATTCCAACCAAGGAAAACAAGATGTTTAGCAAGGAGACTCCAGAGCATCCAAAGCTTGGTTTATCCAAGCAACAAATTGTTGGAAACAAGCAATTATTTTTTAGCACAAAATTGGTTGAAAATAAGAAGGCATTTTTTATTTTTTTAATTATAGAAGATGATTTGAAATTACTTTAATTAAAAATAGGATTGAAATTAATACTATACTTTAATATAGATGTTATTTATCATCTCTTTCATTACTAGGATAACTGGTTCATTGTTCACTTGTGTTCATCAGAAAAGTTGGGCCAGATTGTTTTGGTGCCATTTTGACACCAAAGGCTGCATACAGGTCATTTTAGTGTCATTTTATCCATACTAGGTTGGTACAGAGGTTGGCACCAAATTAACTTAATTGCATTTCAATGCACCATTGTGGCACCATGTTCACATGCCTTGAAGTTCCTGATGTTGCTTTAGATCTTCAAAGTTTTATGGTGTGATTGGTCAATAGCAAGTTTATTCATCTTCTATTTATGTGTCCATTCTTCAAAAAACAAACTATTAATTTTTTATGTACTTAGAGCCTTCTTTCATGTACTTCACAAACTAAATCTACCTTGATTGACACTTGTTACCTACACCAATGCAACGTAGTTAGGAAAGTGACATAAATATACTCAATCATTAATCATTTGTCGTAAGGATGAAAACTACTTTGTGGAAAATATGTCTTAGAGAACCAATAAAAAAAACCAATAAGCTAATCAAACCTATTGTCACCACAATTTTGAGTTTGATCCCTTGGAAGAATAAGAGAAGTTCAATTTTTCTTTCACACATGCATTATTAGCAATGAAGACAGTAGGAAGTGGTTTCTGATTTTTCTAAGTGAGTGTTTAATTTCTATCATTTTTAGGAGTATGCACCCAAAAAATGCATGAATGCCACTAGGCTTTTCCAAATTGAAAGAGCAAAGAGTTGAAAATAGTCGTGCATTCATGCTCCATTTAAAAATTGACAAAATTCAAAACAATAGTTGCCATACAAAGAGCCCATTATAGCCACTTTCCTTTTGCAAGAAGTTGCTACTCAAATTTCATTGCTCTTAAAAGAAACTTTGTAGAGCCTAAAGTCACCACTTATACCTTTGTTTTTGCCCCATTTACCTCCCAATTTGCTCACAAACAAACCAATCTCTCATAAATTGAGTTTGAAAAATTTTAGGCTAATTTGGTAGTCAAAATAGGGCCTTTTGGAGGGTGGCAAAAATAGTCACATGACAAAAATAGTGTTGGTTCCTTTACTAGTAAGCCCAATTCCATAGAGTGTTTGTAAACTCCACTAGTTATCACATATATTATTTCCACAAGTAAACCTAAAGATAAGAGAGAAGAAATTCCAACTTTTTATTATTGGAGGTTGGCATCTATTTACAATGGCCTCCATATTAAATCCCTCTGGAATTCTTTATGTGGCCATTGAGTTTTTATGTTGCCAAGATAGAAGGTGGTGCATAAAGAAATAAAAAATCACTATTTTAGTAGTTAGTTAACCACTAAAGGAAGGACCAAGGTTTTTTTTTTCCATCAAAAAACATTCAAAAATGCCATTTCTATTGCGAAGAGAAAAAAACTTAAATTTTTTTTTTTGCATGTTTAACCGTAGGAACTTATACTAGACCAATATAAGTATGTATGGAAGAAATTTCAGAAACTTTGGCCGCCTAGATTGCAAGATATTTGCATCCAAAGTGAAGAAAACAATATTTTTACACCTTATAAGACTAAATTTTTTGGCTTTCAATCATCTTAACTTAAAAAATTTGTATTACTGATTTTGATTTTTTAATTGTTTATGTTGAATATTTGAGTTGAGAATCTAAAAAAAAAAATTCAAGAAAAAAAAACTTAATTTTCACTCATTAAAAAATTGTTAAGCAGAAGTAGGTTTAAGAAGGAAGGAATATCGAAACCATTAATAGCTTTAAGATGGAATTGAAACACAATAATTCCAATGGTGAGAATATTCTAGCAAGAAAATTTAACCATGTCTAACAATTTTTATTGGAAAATTGTAAAAATTGCATTAAAAAATGAATCTTATAAGTCGTTTTTTCAAGAAGATGCTTAGATTGCCCCCAAAACTAAGATTGTCCATAACTTTTTCATCACAAGTCTAAATTGAATGAATCTAAGCTTCACGTGTGGAAAAAAATATAATATTATAGGAATTTAAAAAAAAAAAATTATTTTGACTATTTGTGATTTTTTTGTGTTGCCCGCCAATCTCTATTTTGGGCTTATTGTGCCATAACTTTTGTTTTCATGCACTGATTGAAATAAAAATTATATATCCACAAAGCTCTCACAAAACTAAACAACCTCAAAAAATCTCAAAATTTTTACTACAAATTGAGACAATAGGAACCTACTTGGACCCAATTTGTCCATCGAGGGGACAAACAATCCTTTAGGGGTTAAAAATTGATCAAGATGTTTGTTAATTTGTTAACAAGTAGCCTTACATGTAAATAGGCCCGGGATTGAATAGAAGGGGTGTCAAATGAAATATATCCTATTCTTGAGACAAACATTGTGTAGAAATCTAAACAAAAGAGTCCATTCTTCACTTGGGCCTTTTCCAAATAGTTAGTTCTCCACCAAATTTTAAAACTAATTATATATTTTGAAAGCTCAAAAAGGGGAAAGAAATGTATTACTCCGTAAAATTTAAAGTGTGGGCAATTGCTGAACCATTTTTTTAACCGCCGCCAAGTACAATTTTATGCCTATAATTCTTAAGGAATCATTAGAGGATTTTTGAAGCCTTCAAAAGACTGCAAGTTTCCAGATTGTGGGAACTATGGGAACTTTGCCACATCATCAATCTAAAGTGGTTGAGAGAGTGCCACGCTAGATAATAATATTTTTAAGTTAATTTTTTTTAAAATTAATTAATTAATTTTTTAATTTAATTTTTTAAATAATTTATTATTATTATTAGATTTATTATTATTATTTTAATATTTAATATTTTTACTATTTTACTATTTAATTCTTTATTATTTTAATATTTAATATTTATTTATTTTAATATTAAATTCATTATTATTTTAATATTTAAAATATTATATTTTGATAGTGTATCGTTGGTTCCCAACAAGGGGAATAGGCCTAAAAAGGTCTCCTAATGCCCTCTAAAATCATCTAATTGACCCATACTCATCATCATCCAACATCATTGTTTGGCCTTTGGACTGCACTTTAGAACGTAAAAGTGCGTCACACCAAGCAAGTGTTTTGTAGATTGTGAATAGATTAGTACCAAATTGGTAGTAGATTGGTGGTGGATTTAAAACATCTTTAGGAGCCTTCTAACCATGATTTTTTAATTTCTTATTTCAAAGTTCTTTTACTATTATTTCTCTTGGTTTGATACACCTCAATATTTAATACATTTTGTCTCTCTTTCATGGCTTTCAAAATATGTGGGTAATTGTAATATTTGGTGAAAAATTGACTTTATGGGGATGCATCTCAATGAGGATTTAATGGATGAAATGTGTCCATGACTCTATGTGTAGAAACACGTGTGTGAATCTGTATGCATATGTTCTACAGTCCCAAGGTCAAGTACAAGTGACACGAGGGCTACATACTCCCCAACAAGGAGGGAGACTTGGTGAACCTACATTCCTTTTCGACTGGTTTTTGAAGAGGAAGAAAATTAAATTAACCCTTAAAAGACACCGCAGCTGCTTTTCAACCAACGAATGACAAAGAATCCTTCTATGTAGGACAGAAGTGCAATTATTTATCTTTGGGATTTTGTGTAAAAAGGGGAGGTCTTCTATAGTAGTTTGATTGCCAATGAGTGCTTTTGAATTTTTTTTTATACCAATGGTATACACGGTACCAAAATGGATGATTTCCACGGTCACCTATCTGTCCTTTTAAGGATTAACATTGTCTTCAACAACATGGTATGTAGAGCATGTTTGCACGTGTGATCTGATTCAAGTTTTTCCAGTGCAACAATTGTCTGTTCCAGAGCACAAAATAATTGGACAGAAACTGTGCGTAAGTGTTGCAGAATCACGTCTCCGAAGTTATCATGAGAGAGACAGTATCACAGTCCAGTTGGTGTGAAGCCTTCCGGGTTGACCAACAGATAACTTAACCCTTTACGTACTAAGAATTCATGATTTTAAGTTGGCGACTTTGATTGATCCTATTGTAGAAAGTATATCCTAAATGGAAGACATTAAAAAAAGTATTAGCTTGAGTTTAGAACATTGCATGCATTGGTTTAAATAAGTAATGATCAAAATGAATAAAAATCCCCATATAAACTCTTCAAAATTCCTTAAAAAAGCATGAGGCCCAATTTGGGCTTCTTAGTATGTAAAGGGTTAACACCTAGAGCGCAAAATAGAGTCCTAGACCAAAAAATCCATTCCTAATTTGGACCTTGCACTTGGAACTTTCCTATAAGAACATCGCCAACATTTCTGGCCAAATGGGCCTTGCCGAATGGACTCCCCTAGGCTTTGTGAGGCACATTCACATCCGGTCCTGCCTCAATCCCCACTCATCCCCACCCCGCCCAACCCCAAGCAAAAATTATTGTGCCACTTGAATTGTTAGACTGGTCCAAAGTTACTATTCAGAGCCTTCCATGGCTTAAAGAGCACTGAAATTTGACGATGAAATCAATGCAAGCAATAAAGACAAGCTCTATAAGGCACAATCAACTCATTTGGAGAAAACAACATCCTAGTGTTTGGAGGGGACACTTTAAAGTGACTAGGCTCCCAACAACCCAGCTATGGACCCGGTGGGGCCACAATCGCACACAACGGCTACGCCAAAGCCTGGGCCAGCCACTTGTGGCCAGAAACGCTAGCGATGCTCTAAAGTCGGAGTACCCAAAACCAACAATGTACCCAATTGCGTCACTTTCTAGACATGGTAGTCATTTTAGAACTTAAATCTAGATTGACCATAGATAGCTTATTGTTTGTTGGTCTAGAAAGTGATGCAATTGGGTACACTATTGGTTTTGGGTGCTTTGACCTTAGAATTAACCCCTAAAGGACCAAGGGTGTTTGAGTATAATCCTTGTTTTCTTGACTAGTTCTTGTAAGAAGCATAATTCCTCATTTGTGTGGAATAATTTTGATGATCGCCACCATTGAATTGAAACAAGACTTATTTAGCTTTCCTATGAAAAAAAAATCAACAAAATCACACAATTTTTGAGAAAATGCCACCGTTGGCAAGATTGATGAAAGATGTTCGGTTAGGGAGTACTTTCTATGTACGCTGAAATCAAAATGTTGGAATTGAAATGCTCAAAATAGCTACAAAAATTCTGGGGTTTTTTCCACATATGTATATCATCATAATATTGATGTGTAATTTTTTTCAAATCATTTTGAGATGTAGAAAAAAGGATATGAGAATGTGAAGTCACCTTGGGGGGTGCACTCAATGTATTCTTTGGACATCACGTGCGATCAAAATCTACAACCCCTATCTTATATGGTAAAAAATTATTTAAATAGTTTGAAAAAATTATAGTATGTTATACTATATTGGAAGTTCATATTGAAAATTTTTGAAAATTTTCTTTATTTGAAATAACTACTTACAAATTCTGTAAGAAAATAAATACACTGTATAGTTGGAAAAAAAATTTGACCCCCTATTTTATATGGTAAATAATATTTTAAAAATATTTTTTAAATTTCCAATAAATGAAGGCTTGGTTAAAGTTTCTACATACCAAAGTTGGATACAATTGTCATTCAAATGCAATCTTGATAAATATTTGAAGTGAAAATACAACCATTTTAGTGCAATCTTCAATTGTGCATTTGGATATCTTGTTGAATTCAATTGAATCCAATTTTTTTCATATAAAAGATACATTGATTATGTAACAACACCCAAAAATTTGGAGCTAAATCAAAATTTATTAAAAGGTAAATAGGGATAGAAAATTTACTTTGATCGCACGTGATGTCCAAAGAATACATTGAGTGCACCCCCCGGGGAAGTCACAACCCACAATGCCTTTTTTATTCTCAAAAAATTCACCAAAAATTGCACTCAATCATTTCTTGATTGGATTGTGCCAATAGATTCAGCAGAGAAAATCATCTAGGGTCTCTTTATTGCTTACAAATTGTTAGGGAGGTTCACATATCAAATTTTTTTATAAATGTAGTTGTAGCAGCCATGTGGTGGCCTTATGGTCCTTTAGGGGTTAATTCTCTATCTAAATTTAAAACTAACTGCATATTTTGAAAGCGGAAAAAGGTGGATATATTGAAATTTGAAGTGTAGACAATTGCTACACCATTTCTTTAATCCCCACCAAGTACAATTTTGCACCTAAAATTTCCAAGAAATAAGTCACATTCATCAACTTACATCCACCAACATTGTTTTGGCTTTAAACCCCACTTTAGAATGTGAAAGTGCTTCAAATCAAGCAAGTGTCTTGTAGATTGAGAACAAATTAGTACAAAATGGTGGTTGATTGGTGGTGGATTTAAAGCAACTTTTGGAGCCTTCTAATTGTGATTTTAATTTATTATTTATATATTTTTTACTAGCACTTCTCCTTGTATGCCATATTTAACTACTTCTGGACTTTCAATAGTCCAGAAGTAAAGAGGCGGTGAAATCCCCTGATGTTTTTCTATGGATCTGGAGATCTCCTGAAATAGGAACGCTTTGCATGCATCCAATTCAGCACCCACAAGTATGTCGGGGAGTGCTTCATGTGCTTGGAAATGAAAGAAATCGTGTAGTTGTAATATAGCGGATCCGTGGTAGAGTTCACATGATTGTATTGGGAGATCTGTGGACCGGGTTTCCGTAGTTTAGGCATCCAATTTACAGCACAACTGAAGTCTCAGAACCTATCGAGAGATCCCCCGATGACCACTAGTTGTTGCAAACATGGCCCCCATCCCATATTAATCCCTCAGTGAGTGCTGATCTTCACATAATTCTATCGGGAGATCCCCTAACGGGGGTGTAGAATATAAGTCGGCTTCACTGACAATCTTGGTGTCGAAGTGGGGTACAACTTGATTCCTGTGCTAAAATGCAAGTGATATCGGAGTTCATCAAGAATGATTCACAGTAAGGCACGAGGGGGGTGATTCTTTCAAAGATATATGGTATCCCGAGAGTTCAAAGGAAGTACACACAAGTGGATTTGAAATTCAAACATCAGTTGACAATTACCAAATGAGCAATTGCTCTTGGGAATAAGGAGTCCGGTTCTAGGATTCACCGGGAGATCTCCCGACGGACTGCTAACATAGTGGAGCTAAGGTAGTCAAATATGACGAAGTGACAGGGGCATATCACAGTAACTTACTCACAGTGACATTTGAAGAACTGTAGACCACTGAGTCACAGGTGCTCAGACGTTCAACATACATCTGAAGATGTATAACGGCTAAGTAAACATAATATTCCATCCGAAATAATGACAGTAGTTTCAGTTTGTGTAAAGAACATCAAGGTTCTTTCACTGCAAAAAATAGTAAAATTCGTACTTGGTTGAATGTCCGCTATATAATTGTGAAGATGCAAAACCTAGAAGACTAGAATTCCAACAGTGTAACTGTGAGAGAAAAGAAATGCATTATTCATTTGACTCATTTGAGTGCATGTGTGACCCGAGCAATGTATTCTGTTCTGGACACAAACATAAACCACTTCCATTTCAGGAGACGAGAGGAAGAAAGAGATCCCGCGCTTCTGCTATCAAGTCGTTGCCCCCGTGCCGCACGCAAAGAATAGAAATCATAAACATATTAATATATTCATACAGATTTATTTTACATATACAAGTCACAAAAAGCAGCTCTGAAAAACTAATCGAAGAACAGTCCTACTGACTCAACGGACTGTACTTCGAAACCCCCACTTGCGGCTGCGCTTACTGGATGTAGAATGCGTCGTGCGATATCACGATGGCAGTCGTGCCCCGCAGAATGCATCGTGACATCTCACGATTGCCGCGACTCCCGACACAGTGCGTCGGGAGTTCCCACGATGGCAGTAGCGACCCCGGACTAGGCGCTCAATCATGGGTCCACCACGTTTGCCAGATTCAAATTCACTAAGGCAGCCTCCCTACTCTTCTGAGGAATCGTCCGTGATTTTTGATCCACTCTCCTGGACCAATTCGCATACACTGCAGCACCCGCGTCCACCCAGGTGGGGGGACTTTTTTCAACGACCCATTTACCGTACCAGCAATTCCGATAAAGCAATTCCAGCCTCGTTTCGGAGTTATCGGGTCGCCAGTACTGAAGCAAGAACTTCCCGTTATTCACATCTCCTTCCACTCTGCATACAGTAGACAATGCTCTTCCCTGCCAAACAGTACATGATTCCGGGACTTCCGGTCTGACAAGTACCCAACAGCCTGGTCGTATGTCTAGCCATGGATTAAAGCTTTCCCTTGGCGCTTCATTTGCAGGGCCGCAGTAAGGCTCCGGCTCCTCTTCTTCCTCCGGAATCACGTCCATGGGATTCACCGTCGATCCTGGGCGAGGGACTCCATTACGCGCCACCCTCCAATCGTGTTGTGGCCAGAAGCCTTCCACCAACTCCGGAGGACACTCG
This sequence comes from Pseudisothecium myosuroides, assembly GCA_951799445.1. Classification (NCBI taxonomy): domain Eukaryota; kingdom Viridiplantae; phylum Streptophyta; class Bryopsida; order Hypnales; family Lembophyllaceae; genus Pseudisothecium; species Pseudisothecium myosuroides. Next base: position 25,360,314 of record OX637292.1, on the reverse strand, counting down.
GGTAATGGTTCCTTCAGCTCATCGAGAACACACTTCCAGTAATCCACGTATGGACCGAACGCAGTTGCAAATCCCTCGCATCTAGAAATACCGTATTGCCAGTACTGAATGTATTTCTCGAGTCCTACCAGCATGAAACCCTTGTTCAAGGTAGCTTTCCGCGCCGCTTCCTTTGCCTTCTCTTGATTTCCATGCGGTATCGGAACCTCGCTGCCCCACATGGGCTTAAACGGAACAGGCTTTGGACAGCCGTGAGGGAGCATGGGCCGACCATTGCTGTCTGTCTTCCAAATGCGTTCAGAAGGTTTCTTCGACGGCAACCAGTTCGAATCAACTGCTGACCTTTTGAAGTTCATGACGGGGACCCCATCAGTGTCCACGTAGAACTTGAACAGGTCCATCTCCCCCAATCCAATTAATTTTTCCCCGCGATCGCATTGGTAACCCTCCACGAACGACTTGAAATCCCCCACCTCCTGTATGAACTCCGGCATAAATGACAGTTCTTGGGACTGCATAAAGGCTTTCATGAGGTCAGCGACGACAAAAGTGTTCTTGGTCTTCAGGGCCTTGGAAAGGTGGCTGAAATATGCATCGATGTCCTCGTGAGTGTGTCCGACTAGTAGAAACCCAACCTGAATTTCCTTGAAGACACCTCGTGCAGTGAGCAAGGATAAGAACGCCATCAGATATTTGTTCTTGTTATCCTTGGCAGAGTTGTCAAGCTGAAGATATAAATTTTCAGGAAGAGGGGTACTTCCAACCCGAGCTCCAGGTTCGGTGAGGGTTAGGCTGTCCATACATCTAGACTTTCCTCTAAGTAGTGCCTCGAACAATGAGTTAGCCGGCGGATATGGAAAGAGGTCGCCTGCCTCTCGAATAGGTGGACCCTCCAGCCGGCGCAACAACCTCGCCAAAGACGAAATGGTGAAGTTGGAGTCCGCCGGCCAGCAAGATGGAGCATAATGGGCGTAAGCACCGTCACCATGGCCATGAGCTACCATTCCAGTAACGCTCATCGGAAGCTGCCCCAAACCGGCCGTGGCCTTCATTGTCACCCGGAGTCTGGGTAGAGCCGTCTTGGATGTATCCATCTTGTCGTGAATTATACATAAAATTCTTCGAGGATCTCGTTTGGATTCCTCACGCCAAGACGCATACAAACGACGGCAAGAAGCTTGGTGATTCAGATGATGAGTCCGCTGCTTCACGAACTCCACGTACTCGGGGCTTCCTTTCGGAGACTTCAGAATAAACTGCTGTAGGTCGTCGCACGTAGTACATTTTGCAAACGAACTTCCGACAGGCTTAATGGAGACGTTGTTGAAGTTCTCCTGCTTGAGTCTACTAATAGTCGACTGGCTCACGGGCGGCAGACCGTAGTCGGCATTCAACTGCACATCCAGAATTGGTACGCTTAAGCATCGGTACGAGCGAAGGGGAAGGAATGCAAATGACAAGCAATGCACCAGAACAGTGATCGTGATATCTCACGATCATTGATCTCGTCGGGAGATCTCACGATCAATAAAGCAGTGACAGGAGATAAGGGGCACTACCTCGTTGGCGTCTGCTCGGACTCGTTTCCAATTTCTTCCGGGAGGAAGGAATTTTAGAGTGTCCGTTCTTCTGTTCCTGATGCCGTGCATTTGGTGGGGCATTTGATCCGCATTCTCGTCAATAATGGCTTTCATAGTCCCAGCGACCTGAACAGTCCGAGCCCGCGGGCACTTAACCCCTGTGTTTCCGTGCTTCCCTGATACGACGCCGTCGTTGTACATCTCGATGTAACTATGGTAAGTGGACTTCGGGATGCCGTGAATTATGTGCCACGCCTTGCCACAAGCATCAACTCCCTCTAGCGTGACGTATTTCCGCTTCCGCTCCCCGTACCTTTCGTGTAGTTGTCCTCCCACTCCAATCCCATATTCACGGCGCTCGTCAAACAACTTCAAGTAGTACTTCTGCCTTACTAACAGCGTGAACTCCTGGTTATAATGCTGACAACACAGACGTCTGCAGCACTTCTCCGAGCTGACTTTCCGAATCTCCTCGTCTGCCGTTTTGCGGGAGTACTGCGATTCCTTCAGTTCCAGATTGGGTTTGCGAACTATAAACCGATATGGTGCTTTCATTCTACCTCCGAGGTAAGCGAGAGGGTCGTCCATATCGGGAATGGTGGCAAAATGATCCACTGTCTCCTTCAACGAACGACCATTGGGAAACCAGCACTCCGAAATTGGCCACCTGTCGTGAGACATTATGGCTTCGGTGTCACCCACAAAAACATCGAGGACTGTCACACCTATGAAACCTTCACCAAGTGTCTCCTCTTGGAAATGATCCTCCGGACTCCAGCAAATGATACGACCCGAGGAAACGAGGAGTCCGTCGGTGTCCTTCCGATGCACATCAAGTCCAAACCAGGCTCCTTGACGAATATACGGACATGGATCCATCGGGGGATCCCCCGACGCTCTAACAACGTCGGCGGCTCTCCACAACACTACATTCTCTTGAACATCCTCTAATGTGTTCATACCCCTTTGATAAGGAAAGCATTTCAAATCCTGGAATTTTAATTTGACAGAATGAGGTCGCACCAGAATGTAAATCCAAGGCTCAACAGGTATGGGCACACCCAGCCACTGGCCCTGGGGACGAACCTCTTTAACGATTCCTGATCCAACTTCACCGAATCCAGGCACAAACAGCTTAACCCAATCACCATTCACAAACGCTTCACATCCACCGGTGGAATCCTGTGATTCACCCTCTACATGCGTTCCGTCCACATACGGAACTATCGCGTCAGCAGCAGACTCACAGAATGAATCCATTGTCAGAGGGAGCTCTATCGAATCCCGTGGACGAGATTAAAACGATCCGTAAAACCTGTACATCATACATTCAAGGAGTTAGGCATGTCTACAGAAGAGTGCTGCATTCATGGCATTGTAACCTCACGACATGAAGGACAGAAGCATCAACGTTTGTACAGTCGTGGGAACTCACGATCACACGGCAACGCAACATGAACAAGTGAATCTAGTTACTGTCAACAAGAAGTTCGAAAGCCCAGACGCGATAGTGCGATCTCAAGAAGGCCGTCCCAGAACCACTGGGAAGAAGCCAAGGCATCCAGGAAAACGTCGCAGAAGTTTAGAAGACATTAACCAAAGAACGTTCAGTACATCGTGGGATCCCACGACACTGTTGGCGCTTAATCACTTAAACCAGAGATCGCGGTATTCCAAGATCCTCCTAAGGGATCACATAGACCGCTACAGAAATACAAATGAAGTACTGGGTCAAACTGAATCACTCTGATGAGTCCCCGACATATTATCAATCAATCGTGGGATCCCACGAGTTCGATATCCTGTAGAATCCGGAAGAGTGTTTGTGAACCCCCCCGAGTAGGAGAACCTGGTGCCAACCGAAAATGTGATCGTGAGATCCCACGATGCTTATACAAGATCGACGAGGAGTATGATAGTCATCGAAAAGTAAGGCACTTAGACGTACACCAGGAAGGCCACAGCCAAGGTTCAATCGATCGTGGGATCCCACGACGAAATGATAGAACATCCCTCGACTACCAGACCGCGATATCTCTATACTCGAAGACTGAGAGGTCTCGCCCACGCTCAATAAGCGGAGATCGTGGGATCCCACGATGCTTACGTATGTTGGATATATACACGTATTCTACTATCGTAGACTAACGTATCTACAAATGATCGTGAAATTAGGTTTCCTGTCACTGGTTTCATGACATTCGACACTCTATAACTATTCTCAGTTACTGTACAAAAATTCTCTACTTTTAAAGTGGATTTTGTTGTAATTCAGACTCCTGAACCTCCATGGGTACAATAAGAAACGTTCTTAGAAGTAGTTGAATTTGATGGCTGGGTTTTCCTCATGTAAGTTCGCCTAATTCCTAACGCAACCTAATTTCAGTACTTTGTGAAGACGTTCTGACCGGTTGTCATCCACGTACAAGGTTCTCATATCAACTTGCCCTCAGGGCAGTGCCGTCCCTCGATTCAAAAGGAACCTCGGTGTCACCACAGCATGGTGATCCCTTAAGCACGTGAGTTTTTCGCAAAATGAGTACAATGCGCGAAGAAAATTATCGCAGACTCCGTTTCACTTTCAATCTACGACATCCTTAGTTTGTGACAGAGTGCAGTGGCGTCAATTCGACTACAAAATCCTCGACATTGAGAATCGCATAACACTTGCAAGGGATGCATTCTTACCTTGCAGCAACTGGCTCGGTCAGAACTTCGTGCGCCTCCACGCCCACTCTGTCGCCAACGCCGGCAGACACCCACTCGCCACTCCGCAGCCTGCTCCGCCTGTTCACGTGTGCAGACAAAAAGAGCAAGCTCCAGGTTCTTTTCGGGTTATGAACCAGGTGGCTGGTTCGAATTCTTCAGCTCTGAATTCCCGCCGCGAATTTTGAAATCACCAAGCGATCCTTGATTTCGAATGTTGGATGTGTTCTTGAATGCCGTGCCACAATCAACAACGGCTGGGGGGTACGTGCGGTCCTTCACTCTGGAAGTTGATTGCATTCTCGAATTCCGCGCATCTCCGACTACAAGGAGGGAGGGCGTGAGGCTCTTGACTTTCTGACTGGAACTTCGCAAATCCAGGCTTCACTGAAATTCCGATTCTTCACTGACATTTTGAAATTTGCCGCATTCAAGGATGGTATCGTTGCACCGTTTTCTAGGAGTCAATGAAGCTTTGACCAAAGCGGATCAAACTCTGAAGACTTTCACTTGACAGAATGTCACACGCTTCCCCGATCAATACTCGGAATTCTTCCCCTACACGACCTGATTATACGTATCCTACAGAAACGAACTGTACCAAATCTCGTGAACCCAAAAGCTTGAGCACCTGAAACATGTGGAACACCTCACTTACAAAAAGAATCAACAAAAAGTTTGAACTCCCAAATGTTCATATTTGTTATTTTCTATTCCAATGAATGCAATCTTAGGATCTAGGGTCCACAGTCATAGGGTCTACAGTCCACGGTCATAGGGTTTAGGGTACATGTTGTAGTGTATTGTTCACGGTTTCAAGGTCATGGTTCTTGGTTTCAGGGTTCAGGGTTTCAGGGTTTAATAGGGTTTAGGGTATACAGTGGCAGCGCTTTACATTAACGTTTTCAGGGTCTGCAGTTCATGGTTTACGGCTTTTAGGGTTTAGGGTATTATGAAAAATGAAAATGACGCTGATTATTTGTTTCCAATTTTTTCCTCAATTAAGTTTACGTCATCTCAGACTGGGAACATATAAACTTAAAATTCAATCTAACTCAATATTGCTAATTAAAAATGTCAGTTAACAGATTGATTTCATATATAATTCTTGTTATGTAGTACAACATCCTATGGTTTAATATGGGACTTTACGGATTAAACAATGATTGACACAATTTTTATTTCATCTACGAATTTTTAAATAAAGCACCAGGGGCTTTTTTGCGTTTCCCTCTCTCATTTTTTCCTGCGTAAACGGCAATCCATGACTTCTCCTTGTGTCACAATCCGTTGACACAATGAAAACTCATAAGATTGTTGTTTACATAGGGGAAAGTGAGAGAGGGAAACGCAAAAAAGCCCCTTATGAAGGACTTTGGATGTGCAATCATGATGGAACAAAGAACAAACTAAACCATTTATTTATTTTGTATTTTAAATCTCAGTCTGAATGATTTAATGAGTTAAATGCTTTCAAATTTGTTAATGCACTTTGACGGGTGATGAATGCTTAAACCTGGAATCATGTCATTCATGAGAATATTGTAGGTCATGCAATCTTCCTCTGGATTTTTGAAATATTCGAACGTGGTATACATCTACATCATTATTTGACAACGATGTACGTAATATTGTTATTTGTTATTGTTATTTGAACAATCTCCACCGATGTGAAACAAAAAATCGGGAATGAAATGCGTGATGGCTTGAAACGGCTTAAATCATATTTAAAAAGTCATGAAATTTCATACATGCATGCATAAAATTTGATTTAGAAAAATGTAATTGCTCCAACCTTAAATTCCACCACTATTTTCTAGTCTTGCCCGTTGAAAAATTCTAATTCACATGAAAATAAAAAAATTGGGAATGAAACGGGCCCTGCCATTGAACTATGGCTTCATTTTAAAAATGTCATGGAATTTCACACGTGCATGCATAAAATTCTACTATGAAAGTTGGAATTGCTCTCAGGATTTAGATTCCACCACTATATTCACTTCTTGCCCCTTGCAAAATTCTAATTCACGTGAAGAAAAAAAAATTGGGAATGAAACAGTTAGGCCCTGCCATGGAATGGCTTCATTTTAAAAACGTCATGGATGGTTCATACATGCATGCATAAAATTCTATCGTGGAAGTTGGAATTGCTCTCAGGATTTAGATTCCACCACTATTTTTACTTCTTGCCCGTTGAAAAATCCATCTTAACGTGAATTAAAAAAAATGGGGAATAAAAATATTGGGCCCTGCCATGAAATGGCTTCATTTTAAAAATGTCATGGATGGTTCATACATGCATGCATAAAATTCTATCGTGGAAGTTGGAATTGCTCTTAGGATTTAGATTCCACCACTATAATTATTCGCTTCTTGCCCATTGCAAAATTCTAATTCACGTGAAGTAAAAAAAATTGGGAATGAAACGGGCCCTCCCATGGAATGGCTTCATTTTAAAAATGTCATGGATGGTTCATACATGCATGCATAAAATTCTATCGTGGAAGTTGGAATTGCTCTCAGGATTTAGATTCCACCACTATTTTTACTTCTTGCCCGTTGAAAAATCCATCTTAACGTGAATTAAAAAAAATGGGGAATAAAAATATTGGGCCCTGCCATGAAATGGCTTCATTTTAAAAATGTCATGGATGGTTCATACATGCATGCATAAAATTCTATCGTGGAAGTTGGAATTGCTCTTAGGATTTAGATTCCACCACTATAATTATTCGCTTCTTGCCCATTGCAAAATTCTAATTCACGTGAAGTAAAAAAAATTGGGAATGAAACGGGCCCTCCCATGGAATGGCTTCATTTTAAAAATGTCATGGATGGTTCATACATGCATGCATAAAATTCTATCGTGGAAGTTGGAATTGCTCTCAGGATTTAGATTCCACCACTATTTTTACTTCTTGCCCGTTGAAAAATCCATCTTAACGTGAATTAAAAAAAATGGGGAATAAAAATATTGGGCCCTGCCATGAAATGGCTTCATTTTAAAAATGTCATGGATGGTTCATACATGCATGCATAAAATTCTATCGTGGAAGTTGGAATTGCTCTTAGGATTTAGATTCCACCACTATAATTATTCGCTTCTTGCCCATTGCAAAATTCTAATTCACGTGAAGTAAAAAAAATTGGGAATGAAACGGGCCCTCCCATGGAATGGCTTCATTTTAAAAATGTCATGGATGGTTCATACATGCATGCATAAAATTCTATCGTGGAAGTTGGAATTGCTCTCAGGATTTAGATTCCACCACTATTTTTACTTCTTGCCCGTTGAAAAATCCATCTTAACGTGAATTAAAAAAAATGGGGAATAAAAATATTGGGCCCTGCCATGAAATGGCTTCATTTTAAAAATGTCATGGATGGTTCATACATGCATGCATAAAATTCTATCGTGGAAGTTGGAATTGCTCTTAGGATTTAGATTCCACCACTATAATTATTCGCTTCTTGCCCATTGCAAAATTCTAATTCACGTGAAGTAAAAAAAATTGGGAATGAAACGGGCCCTCCCATGGAATGGCTTCATTTTAAAAATGTCATGGATGGTTCATACATGCATGCATAAAATTCTATCGTGGAAGTTGGAATTGCTCTCAGGATTTAGATTCCACCACTATTTTTACTTCTTGCCCGTTGAAAAATCCATCTTAACGTGAATTAAAAAAAATGGGGAATAAAAATATTGGGCCCTGCCATGAAATGGCTTCATTTTAAAAATGTCATGGATGGTTCATACATGCATGCATAAAATTCTATCGTGGAAGTTGGAATTGCTCTTAGGATTTAGATTCCACCACTATAATTATTCGCTTCTTGCCCATTGCAAAATTCTAATTCACGTGAAGTAAAAAAAATTGGGAATGAAACGGGCCCTCCCATGGAATGGCTTCATTTTAAAAATGTCATGGATGGTTCATACATGCATGCATAAAATTCTATCGTGGAAGTTGGAATTGCTCTCAGGATTTAGATTCCACCACTATTTTTACTTCTTGCCCGTTGAAAAATCCATCTTAACGTGAATTAAAAAAAATGGGGAATAAAAATATTGGGCCCTGCCATGAAATGGCTTCATTTTAAAAATGTCATGGATGGTTCATACATGCATGCATAAAATTCTATCGTGGAAGTTGGAATTGCTCTTAGGATTTAGATTCCACCACTATAATTATTCGCTTCTTGCCCATTGCAAAATTCTAATTCACGTGAAGTAAAAAAAATTGGGAATGAAACGGGCCCTCCCATGGAATGGCTTCATTTTAAAAATGTCATGGATGGTTCATACATGCATGCATAAAATTCTATCGTGGAAGTTGGAATTGCTCTCAGGATTTAGATTCCACCACTATTTTTACTTCTTGCCCGTTGAAAAATCCATCTTAACGTGAATTAAAAAAAATGGGGAATAAAAATATTGGGCCCTGCCATGAAATGGCTTCATTTTAAAAATGTCATGGATGGTTCATACATGCATGCATAAAATTCTATCGTGGAAGTTGGAATTGCTCTTAGGATTTAGATTCCACCACTATAATTATTCGCTTCTTGCCCATTGCAAAATTCTAATTCACGTGAAGTAAAAAAAATTGGGAATGAAACGGGCCCTCCCATGGAATGGCTTCATTTTAAAAATGTCATGGATGGTTCATACATGCATGCATAAAATTCTATCGTGGAAGTTGGAATTGCTCTCAGGATTTAGATTCCACCACTATTTTTACTTCTTGCCCGTTGAAAAATCCATCTTAACGTGAATTAAAAAAAATGGGGAATAAAAATATTGGGCCCTGCCATGAAATGGCTTCATTTTAAAAATGTCATGGATGGTTCATACATGCATGCATAAAATTCTATTGTGGAAGTTGGAATTGCTCTTAGGATTTAGATTCCACCACTATAATTATTCACTTCTTGCCCATTGCAAAATTCTAATTCACGTGAAGTAAAAAAAATTGGGAATGAAACGGGCCCTCCCATGGAATGGTTTCGTTTTAAAAATGTCTGGCAATTTCATGCATAAGACAGTGCATGTCGATATGGAAAAAAAGGTACAAGTTCAAAATACTCCGCTCATGAAGTGAAGAGGCATGAGCGGGAGAAGTCCAATCATGCTACATTTTTTCGAACTTACCACGTAACCTAAAAAGGTCCTCCTCCGCCTGCGGTTCATTCAAAGAACTCTCATTCCATAAATCATACATAAAACAGTACATGTCGGTATCAAAAAAAGAATGTATAAGTTCTTAATCTTCCACTCATGAAGTCATGAGCAAGAAAAGTCCATGGATTGGTACGTTTTCCAAAATTGCGATACATATTACATGTCGATTTAAAAACAAAAAATTGAAGTTGTAACTTAATATTAATTTTTTTTTCATAAATTGAAGATCATTTTTGAACGTCCTTTGTTTGACATTTTTTTTTAATTTCCATTTTTTGCAAGTAATTCCAAGATCATGGGCGGCTGGGCTTGGTCACGTACTTTGGAGAACTGTCTCTTGATATGCTCCAAAACACAAGTAAATTAAATAGATTAACACCTAGTATGCCCCTAAAACCGCGAGCAATCACGCTCTTGTCCACATCTATTCAATGATCATTGGAAGACAATTTATATAGAAGACAATAAGATAATTTAGATATTATTTCTTCATTACACATTTGCCAATCATGTTGATTGTGTACATGAAAATGATTGCAAAGGAGATGAATGAGAAAGAATTATATAGGAAAATCATCAACAATGTTCCCTGTACTTATGTAATTGTTACAGTCATTTCTATTTAATTAAATAATTTGGACTAATCATTTTCTAGAGAAATGACACAAGTGCAAACTAGAAATCAAAGTTCATTATGTTAAAGGCATATTTAGCGGCTTGTAAAAAAATAATAATCATCGAAACCAAAGGTTAAACCTAGAAATCAATGTAGCAATCTATGAAATTAAACCGCTCATGATTCGTAACTAATGTTTGCATGGGCAGAGTATTTAAAATAGTAAAACTACATTTTTTTTTGTTAAAATTAACTCGTACAACATCATGCATGATTTATGGAATGAAGGGTCTTTGAACCACAAGACCGAGTTTTTTTTTTTAGATTACGTGGTAAGTTTGGAAAAACGTAGCATGGACTTTTTCCGCTCAATCATGACTCTTCACTTCATGAGCGGAGTATTTACAACTTGTACATTTTTTTCCCATACCGACATTTAAAATAGTATAACTAGGTTGCCTTATTTCAACAAAGTTACTTTACAAGCCATCAAAGTAAATAAACGTTTCTACAATTATTTTTATTTGTAGACATGGAGTTTCAAGAGTTCCAATAGCAACAATACTTAAATAACAAATAGTGCATTCTTATAGAGAAACAAAAAAAATGTATGTGGTAATTATCGAATGTCACGAAATTAGTGAGGTGCAAGTGTGCGACCTAATTTCAGCATTTTGTGTAATGAGTGATTATTTAGCTTAAGACTTCTATTCAAGCCCTCCTCATGATGTCAGTAATCATGAGGAGGGTGGGCAGTCATGACCTCCGCCGTCTTGCACCTGACAGCGCCACGTCAGCATTTCCCCCCGACGGTTTCCTCTCCTCCTGGTTTCCTTTCCTCCTCACGATGTCTGCTTGCTGTGTTTTTCTCCTGACATCGTGTGCTTCTCCGTTCTCCGTTTTCCTCAGTCGTGCGCTTCTCTGCTTTCCTTGTGCGTTCATTCTCAGTTGCTGCAGTCCGTGAGTTTGGGTCAGTGTCTGAAGGTTTGCATTTCGAGTGAGTTTGGTTGTTTGGAGGTTCTCTGCTTGGTTCAACATTTGTGCGCGGAGCTGAGTGCGTCGGGGGACATCGAAGGAGCGTGTTCAAATTTCGCTGGCGGAGTCTGTGTGGAGCTGCGTGGAGAACGACACTGCTATCTCGTGGTGGAGTGTGCGGAGCATTTCCTGGCGGAGGCGGTGTGCAAGCTTCCGGATCTAGTGCGCGAGAAGGACAGGGTGTTGGATTTCACTCGGCTCATCCAATAGGTTAGTTTGTCGTAGTCAAGCCTCCAAAGCAGCATTTTGATTTTGTAGTTCTGACTCCATCTGTGAGGTTGATTTAATTACTTTTTTGTTGTGGATTTCTGATTGCATAGAGCTGCGCGTTTGCTCTGGATTTCAGCTTCTAGGCTTGGAAAGAATTGATGATCCCATTCAAGCTTGTAGATTGCATCATTCTAGTACATGGATACAATGAATGTTTAGCACTCGCCTTCCTTGCAGCTGTAGGCTCTCCTCACGCATCGTAGTTGTCGGTTCATATGAACTATAGACCCTAAAATGCTAAGTAACCTTGATGTAGTTCACGAACTAGAGTTCAATGTGTATGGACTGCTGTGAGTGTTTGAATTGAAGCAAAGTGAAGTAAGGAATGGGAATGTTGCTCCCAAAGAGGAATGGAGCGAAGAGTTCATTGTATATTATTTAGTTAGACAGTACTCGTTTGTGAATGATATTAGGAACATGGTTTGTGCAGGGATTTTATGACTATGATCAGACACGCTTGTTTTCTGTGCGATAGGCTACTTAGTCCGTCGCTTTAGAATGATTTAAGTTTACCTTCTCTTCAATTAAATTCACTTCGCTAGTCATGAAGAAACAAGTTAGGAGTTTGTGATTCTCAGTGAATTATTGAAGCTACAATTTCTTCTGCATTTGAATTTCATGCAACAGTCTTTCGAAGAGCGGAAGGGCATTTCTGTAGTAGCTGAAAACAAGGCCGGACCCGTGCAAGCGGAAGCTACGATGGCAGCAGCTCCATCCCAGCGTACAGCAGACCTCCCAGTTTGGAAGGACCCGTAAGTTACTTTGAACTATATTCTCATTACTTTCCGTTTCTTGCTTGCAATGTCTACGTTATAAACAATACCAATAATTAGGGTATGGCTGTTTGCAATTGCATTGGTACGCACTTTGCTGAAAACGAGGGTAGTAGAGCCTCTGTCATGGTGGCTGTTATAAACATGGCCGAGAAATACGGTAGTACATATGCCGAGAAGAACACACGGTAATGAGTACGTGACTCTGTTACCGCGGATAGTGACCCTAAAACCGTGCATCGTGGGATCCCACGACAAGGCAGTCCCTGTGTAGATTCGAGCATCGTAGGATCCCTGACTTGAAACCCTAGCCGCCCACCACTGCACGGCCACACGAGTTTTAGGGTTTGTGGCCCATCGTGGGATCCCCCGATGATAGGATGTGAAGACGCAATCTAAACCCAGACCACATGTTAGGCACAGACCAGGCAATGGATTAGTAACCCATCGTGGGATCCCCCGATGGAGGATAGTAAGGACCGCGTCTGACCCAGACTTAACAATTAGAAGGCCACCTACATAGAGCATTCAAGTACTAAACCGTCGTGGGAAATCACGACGAGAAAGTCTAGCGTGGGTAGAGAAATTGAGATGCAGGCGCGTTAACAAATAGCGCTGATTATGTGAACAATCAATCGTGGGATCCCACGACAGACAGTAGTTTCACAGATCATCACCGATCACCTTCTAAGATATTCCAATATCCATTCTATGTTATTTGGTGCCGTCGTCATATGCCGGGACGCCTTCAGTTAGTGAGTTGAGATGCAGTAACCTCCTGCCCACTACTGTCCGTGAATGTAACCGATCGTGATATCCCACGACAACGGTAATTTGTGAAACCAGATCATCAAAATGATCACGAAACCATTCCTTCTCTTTCATAACATCCGTCGTGGGATCCCACGACTAAGGATAAAAATTAAAGTTAGAACGGGAATAATATCGCACCACCATCTGCTCTATCGGACAATGTGGAAACTAACATCTCTTTCTACCATGCTGCAGTGAAATGCAAGTCGACGAAGGTCCAGAAGAACTGACACCAAGGAAGCTTGGTACGTTCATCGACTGCTACATTACGTCTTTGGAGTACACAGGTCCACATCCACCACAAGCCTTTTTCCGATGCGACGAGCAGATTACGCATTGGGGAATCGCCTGGAAAGCAGAGAGTGACGGCTCCGCCACTATTCTTCCCACGCTGGTGAATGGGACAATGGGGCACCCAACTACCGGACTGAAGGTACTAGAAATGAAGGGGCTTGACGACGACACAGCGCTCCTAGTTGTAGAGGAGAAGGTTCCCCTTTCCGGGGAGATCATAACGTTTGGCCTGATACTTGACTACGCGAAGTTCAGCCTCACTCTTTGCGAGTCTGTGACTGCAAGGTCACATCTGATGTGCAAGGACACGTCTAAGCCTCGGTGGAAGCCTAAGGAGCTGAAGAACCAGTGGGACATAATCCTGGAAGACTTACGAGATACAAACGCTCCCCCCCAAGCCGTGACAGCGGTTGCTCCCACGCCCTCCCCCAAAAAGAAGACCAGGAAGAGGAAGTCCGCAGTTGGTGCTCCCGGGGACGAAGTTGAAGCTGCAGCAGGGACATCCGGAAAGAAGAAAAAACCGGATACCCCGCTTCCGCTTCACAGGGCTGTGGCTCTAGGGGAGGCAAACGTGAAGAAGATGACACCGGAAGAGATGAATAAGATGAGGACCCTGTACGAGAACTCTTTCGGTGGCCTGTACAAATGGGGCAGGAAACCAGTCTGTGACAGCAAAGGAGAGCTCATCCGCGTGCACTATGACTATCTGCACCAGGCACCTGTAGCACTGCTTGTATACAGGGGAATTCAGGCAGAGCAGCTTGATGCGCTGACGAGGAAGGCACGAATCACACCTGATTATGACTCGGAGAACAGAGTCATAACAGTGCTTCCCTTTAAAGCGGGACCCTACGGCCTGGCGAAGGTAGTGTCGTACTATGAGAAGCAAGCGCCGAAAAAGGAGATCTTTGAAAACCCCAAGACGCACTACTACATTATAGGGGGCCAACACACTGTCCAGGCATTCAAGGACCTGATTAGGCTTGGTGTGATTCCCGAGAAGGACAAGAAGCTCGCCTCCACCTTCAATATTTTACCTGTGTGGACGGACAAAGATCACCACGGAGACCTAGTGCACTTCTCGCGGGCGCTGAACCAGGATGTCGTCGGCGAACAGAAGGAGTAGAACTTCACGAAGCAGCTGCTGAACGCAAGAATCAAGTGGCGGAGTATGGGAAGTCCACAGCCAGCAATATTGGGCAGATCGCACTCAGTAGAGTACAATGTAAGAATGCTGCTAGAGTTGACATATTTTTTTTGGGGGGTCATCAGAGTGCGCTCTACCTGACCATCGTGGGATCTCCCGATGGTCCTGCACTACATCTCAGACCTTCATTACATTAGAACCTCGTCATCGTGGTATCCCACGACTAAGTCCTGGATTTGCGATACAGGGTAGTTCTACATTAGAGTGCGGCCATCGTGATATCCCACGACTTTAACATATGAAATACCAGATAGCGCTAGTTTAGTTTTTTGTGCTCGCGGTTCAGTGCGTGGTGTTTTCAAATTGTTCAAGTAGAAGATAGTGGCTCATCGTGATATCTCACAACTGCCTGTTGCCTAAACGACTTCCTCGTGGTAACTGACTGATCGTGGGATCGCACGACTGTTTATTGGACTTCTTGTGTTCACGTGGTCTGTCTATGGATCGCGTACTGACTGTTACTCCTTTGTTGGGCAGGCGTTTCAGCCGTCGGTGGCAACAATATTTGCGGGAGCAAAGGCGAAAGACATCGCCGAACTGAGAATCCCTCTACTCTTCCTGGAGAACGACGCTGATGTTGAGAGATGGATCAAGATAGAGGAGAGATTCATGGCAGGTCTCCTTCCCGACGCGGCGGGGCTGGTCGATGTATCGGGGAGTACGGATCGCAAACCGTTGGCGGCAAACGACTTCAAGCCCCTTTACGGACTTAGACTGGAGTACATCAATTTCCTTACAGATCAAGTCGAAGCCCAAGTTATTAGCATGAAGACCTCCGTCGCAAAGTCGAAATCACAGAGAGGTGGAAAACGCATCATCTCTCTTGCAGACGCTGGCGCCAAAATTCGGTTGGTCAGGGCGATGAAGAACGAACTCTTGTCACACTACAAGGGTCATCTGCTACCGGCGAGGAGGGTGGAGTACGAGCCTTACCCGGACTCTTTGTGGGTCGAGTTTGCGACGGAAAGGAACATTCAGCACGAGGATGTGGAGATGTGGGTTAACAAGGCAATGGAAACCCCTGCTGGAAAGAAGTGGTTGCAGGATCGGACAAAAAATCTCAACAGGACGTTCGACCCAGCTGACCTTTCGCAGTCGGTGATCCAAATGTGGGAGTCGTACTTCAAGCTGACGGCGGAGGAAGAATCGGTGCAGGCAAATGCACGTGGTTTTTCAGAGCACTATCTCTGTAAAACCATGGATGAAAGCAGCTGGGACATCAGCGCCACCTTGGCGGCAGGGGACGTCATAGCGTGGAGGGGAAAGAAGAAGCAGCACCTCTACATCTGGTTCATGTTCGAGTCAACGTCCTGCGGGTGTCGCGCCAAAATTCTTGAAGAGCGGAAGTTGAAGAGACTCTTTGACGCTCTGGAGTACTATGATCCGCAGGACCAGACAATCGTAGCCCGCTCTGCCGCCGTTCTCCTCACAGATGCCGAAGGGTTCCACATGATTGTGGCTCACATAGAGAAACGAAGGATGGAAGTGAAAGCTAGGTTGTGGGACTGGCACGTTGTGAACTACATGGCAGGGCCCGAAGACTTCTTCCCTCAAGCTCCGGCCGGAGACGGGTACAATGTCTTTGTTGTCTTCATTTTTGGGCACAGCGAAGAGCACGAGCGGCGGACTTGCTTCAAAAGCTTCTTCCCGGGATTGGACCACCTGACTCAGGTGTACAAGGCGGAAGATATGCCGGACGACTACCCTTACTGGCGTCGGCAGCAGATGCCGTATCTGAAGATCAGCAGTGCGTTGATTCTATTCGAAGGACTAGCTTGCAGCGACTATGTCTTTGTGAATGTCAACGGGGGTCCGGAGTTCACATATCTGGACTTGGTATGCACTACAACGATTGTCTTTTCTTTTGTTCTTTTGATAATCTCATTTCGATTTCGGGGATTTGAATGTCACTAATTTCCGGTTGTTGTATTTCAGTATTCGGAAGGTGGTAAAGTGCTGGAAGTTGTCGATTCAGCGGAAGCGAAGACGTTAAGTCAGGTCTTCGCCAAGCAGATTTGGGACGACAAACATGCGCAGGCGGCACCCCTTCCTCTTCCGGAGGCCGAACACGAGGACGAGGAAGTTGAGAGTGATGATGACGATGCTGTACTCGAAGACATCACCCAACACAGACCGGGTTCAGGAACAAGGTCGGTTGAGCACCCTAAGGTTAGTGTGCATTATTTGCTGAACCATCGTGATATCTTCGGACGTTGGGCAGCGTATATCTCTCGCATGCTAATCTGGGAGGGCAAACTGAGCTCAATTGTGGTGGGATATTGCCTTTCTTGCAGGCGAAATCTCCGACTCCCTCCCCCCGGCGAGAGCAGCTGATGGATGCGCCAAGTGGAGCAGAGGATGCAGACGATGTTCCCGAAGTTCATTCGGCGCAGGCGGAGCTGGCAGATCTGGCAGAGGAGCATGAGAGTACTCCAAAGCCGTCACCAGCTGAACGAATTGTAATTCCAATATCCAGCGGGTCGTCAAGCGAAGTGAATTCAGGTATCCAATTAACGGACCCAAGGATATCCAAGAGGAAGCCGCTTAAGACGCCGGTCAAGGAACCCGACACCGCAATGGATACTGGGAGCACAAAGGCGCCCAAGCGAGCGCGGAAGACAGCACTCGAGAATCGGAAGGGGGGGTCCTCCAAGTGGACTCCAAGTAAGTCGTTGGTGCAGCGCAAACAGTCGCCAGCGAAGCCGACTGGGAGTCCCAATCCCGAAGCATCAGTCGTGGCAGAAGCGCTTCTGACTTGTGCCTTGGGACCGTTACCATTGAGGCCTGACTAGTCGACTCAGCCGCAACAGGAGGATGCGCAGGCATCTCGTGCTTCAGGAGCTGACAGACAGCTTCCGGACCTCGAATTATTAACCCTGGAAGACACTCACCGACCAGCATCGGGGGATCCCACGATGACGAACAAGTCACTGGTCAAGAGCGGGGAGGATGCTGCCGACCTCAGCGAGGGGAGGAATGAGTCGAAGGGGGATGATGACCACCTCGGATCGGGGGATCCCACGACGGGCCATGCATTACCTGTGGAGACTGTGTTAGCTGTCTCTCGACGTGGTGCAGGGAAGGATGACCAAGGCCGAACACCGGGACCTGAAGGATCGGGGGATCCCACGATCGTTGAAGAGTCAGTGGTCTCAATTCATCATGGCGATCCGGCAGAGAGCGAGGGGGGTGAACATCAGGAAGGAGTGGTTGCATTGTCTTCGTCGGGGGATCCCACGACTGTGCCAGAGCGATTGCTCCCGCCGATGGGCATCACGGTTGCTGTACTGAACGACACCCTTGTTGACGTGGTCCCCCTGAGTCCCAAACCTGTTCCTGGAAGGAAGAGTATACCTGTGATAGGGCGGGCGAGGATTGTCGACATTGCTTCACTGGCCTCCAGTGTTCCACTAGAGGTTGCAGGAGAGGTGGTTCCTGATGACGGTGAGTGCCATTATGACGAAGTGCTAGAGGCCATACCTTACGAGGCCAAAGAAATAATGAAGTTCTGTCTTGTTGATCGTATGAGAGCATTTGGTCATTTATCGAGTCTAAACCACTATGGGAAGAAGCGTCTCGATAACAACAAGGATATTCATTTGGAATCCGTAAGGCGAGCGAACCGTTTCCTTTACAAGCCCGTCTTTAAATGGATATTTCAAGATGGTCCGCGTGCAGTGTATGATGGAGGGGATCCACCTGATGCAGACGAAAAGTGGGAGGCAGTGGAAGGCGGCGTTAGAGGGAGGAGGGTGGTGGTGCCTTCGAGCGACGACGACCTTGAGCCGAGATCTTTGAGTGGTGACCAGGGGGAAAGAGGACCAGTGAGCGCCGACGAGAGAGGAAAGGGGCAAATGCTCGTCGAGAGGAGGGGGGAAGGATCAGTGAGCGGTTGCGAGAGGGAAAGAGGACGATTGGGCGACGAAAGGAGGGCGGAAGGGTCGCCAGCTTGTAGCGTCCGAGCTCCCGCAGGTAACATGCCTACATTATTGTCAATGTACATACGAGATAACGAATCTTGAATTGGCCGGTCACTGACTCTGTGCTTCTCTTGTATTCTGCAGTTTTTCGAGTGCCTGCTGAACCGGTGGCAAAGTCGTCGAATCAGGTAGAAAAGCGGCGGTATTATGTGGTCTTTGACCTTAATGGAGTTCTTGTTCACAGGTCATTCAATGATTTGAACAGACGCGTCGTAACACTTCGACCGAATGTTGGTCATTTACTTGACTTTGTGCACAGACATGCAAACATTGCATTCTGGAGCAGTATGACACCGGCAAATGTGACGAAGGTATTGAATCAAATGCTGCCGGGGACGTCTGTTAAGGCGAAGGACGTGCCTGTTCTCACGCAGGAAGACTGCACAAAGTCGTCCTACAGAGACCCCGAACACCCGGACAAGCCCTTCTT
Organism: Pseudisothecium myosuroides; assembly: GCA_951799445.1. Taxonomy (NCBI): domain Eukaryota; kingdom Viridiplantae; phylum Streptophyta; class Bryopsida; order Hypnales; family Lembophyllaceae; genus Pseudisothecium; species Pseudisothecium myosuroides. The sequence continues at coordinate 25,341,425 of OX637292.1, read as the reverse complement.
CCTCAAGGATCTAAATCATTTCGCCACTAAGCTGGGTTTGAGGTCAACCAAGAATGTTCTCCTCGTTGATGACGATCCACTTAAGAACCTCCTGAATGATTGTCATAGCGCCATTTTCCCCCACAAATTTGATGGGGACTGGAGGGACCAGTACCTTGTGGGGGTGCTCAATCCTTGGCTCGGAGGTCTGTTTAAGTCACAGGAAGCTGTGCCGGCGTATGTCAAGAAGCATCCGCTCCACAATGGTCTGCCACCGGCGGTCCCGTTGACCAGACCGGGCTCTGACATTTTGAGGGCAGTAGTTTAGTTTTGGTTTCTCTTCCTCGACGGACTTCATCGTGATATCTCACGATCTCCTTTTGGCGTGCATATTATTGCTTGTAGCTTAAAACTCTTGAACATACTGTAAATATTGTAAATGCATTTTCGAAATACTGGACATTCTTTGTTTGTAGGAGGCATTGATTCTGCCTCGTAGTAAATGTGAAAATAAATTTTTTTCCTAAATGCCTTTGATTAAGATAATTATGAGTTTGAAGGGATCACCTCGACCTTGACTATTAGTCCGCGTGCATGCACATCTAGAGATCTAATGGTATACCGTGGATTGAAGTGGATTCTATCGGTAGATCGGATTGTTCTGGGCATTTATCCTTGTCTTTTAAATCTAATGTGAATGCATTTCCGGTGCATGACCCTCACTTAGAATTGTTTTCTTACTCTTCGTTCGCAGCATTAATCTAAATTTGGTTCTGAAATTGTTTATCATATTACTCGAAAGAGTGGAATTCTTTGAACACCTCATTAGATTTTAACACTGGGCGTCATCATCTTGCGCGGCAAGCTTCATCAGGAGATCGCACGATACGACGTGACGTGTGAACATTGAAATGTCGTTTCCGTCCTTGTATTGTCTCGTGATATTGTTTTTGTACTTGTGGATGACAGTGAAGTTGTAGTTGTGCTTCTACTGTTTGTTTGGGAGTTCTCCTGCAGTTCCGGTTTGGTGAAGTACGGATTTGAAATTGATAATTTTGTCCTGTGTCTTCGGCTTGATCGGAAGATCTCACGATCATTTTTCCTTGCATGGAATTATTAGTCTTAGGCGGATTATGTAATGTCCATTTTTGTTGCTTCAATCGAATGCAATTGAATTTCTGCTGCGTAACTTCCTTAGTTTGCTCGAGTATTTTTGGTCTTCTAGTATGTCACCCTAAACCTTTTTTTGTATTTGACGCGAATTCTAAATCTGCATCCCTTGTTAGTGTTGTATTCTGGGCTGCAGTGACACCGTAGAAGTATTGCTAATTTCCTTGCACTATGCAGCAAATAAGACATTCAGTCGCTGTTCTTCAAATAACTACCCATGCGTATTTTCAATTAGCGGTTCTGTTGTATTGCATATTGGTCGGGGGATCTCACGATCAATTGACGTCGTTTCTGTATGTACATGTCTGCGTACTGAGGCTTACTTGGTCTTTGCAGAAGGCGATGCTCTTAGTACTAACAGGGGATCTCTGCGTGAAGGGCGGTGTGGCGGATCTCCCACAGAATATCGAAATTCGGCCCGGCTTCCGTGGTCTTCTCCGACATTTCGTTCAAGAAACTCACTGTGGTTTGTGGTCCGCAATGCAACCTTCAACACTGGCCGCTCTTCTTCGACGTATTCTACCGCCGGAAATTCTGTCAAGGTTTCTATTTTTTGCCGGGTCTGACAATCCACGGAAGAACCAGGTGTATCCCCATCGTCGTGCAATACTGAAGACTGTCTTGAACATTCCTCGGACGCGCAGGGTACTCTTGAATAACACTGTTGTAATGCTTGTCCTAGATCCTCTTGATTGGGAACGTCCGCACTTGCTTCGACCGGCGTTGCATGTGAGGGATGATGTAGGTCCTGTAGAGTTAGATCGTCCGCACATTATAGCACCGCCTTTTGATTGGTCTTGGGCCCCAAAAAACATGTAGTTGGAAGTGGACTAGCTGGGTTATATATCACCTGTTTGTTGCATCCAAATGATTATATAAGTGGCGAATCCACCTTTTCTATCTGACTGTGATTACACCTTACCAAATGTCTGTAATTGCATTATGTTGCTTCATCCATTCTTTTGTGTTATGTGATACTTTGGGAAGTATCTTCTGAGCTCTCCCGATCTGTGATGTCGCATATTAATGCAACCCCGGATACAAATGTACCGCTTACAGCAAATGTCGGAGTTGACATCATCTCAAATTCATTGATTTGTTCGAACACTCTATCCCGAAGGAGTATATTTCCTTGCATCGGGAAATCTCCAGACCACTTAGCATCCCAAAGCGATTTAAATCTCCTTTGAACGGCATTACGGACTCATTGTACATACCATCGGGAAGATCTCCCGATGGACAGGACCTTCACAAAGTCCAGAATTCCCCGTAAATTCCAGAAGTAGTTAAATATGGCATTTGTTTCATACCATTCAAAATTTTAACACCTTTGGTCTCTCATTCATAGCTTTCAAAATATGTAATTAGTTTTAAAATTTGGTGAGAACTAAGAAATTGACTATAAGGGGAGGGTTTCAATGAGGAATGAATATTTTTATCCTCGATTTTATTGACACAACAAGTTTGAGACTTTGCAGGCCCAAGTTCATTGGACATTTGGAAGTGTCAATCAACTTTCTGTAAATCTAGGGAGCGTTAGAGTTGGTTGATGATGGAGGGTTTGAAAACTAAGTTTTGTCTACTTTCAAGGAGACCCCTTCCACTTCACAAAATATTATTCCCCATCTTTTAGAGATGTTCAAAATCTAGCTCCAATACCAATATTTGGACCATGAAGTCAAACTTGGATCTCTTTAGAATCGTTATTGGAGCGGTCCTTAGAAGAAAATTTGTAGTCTTGTTCTCAAAAATTACCTTAGGAAAAATGCAAAAATGCAAGAACTTATTATTTATTATGGATGATAAATTTGAAAATTTTGAACATGTTTTGGAATTAGAGACCCCAAATAAAAAAACTAACTAAAAGAGGTCAAGAAATACAAAGTCAAAGTTTGTCATTTCTTTTAGCCATTTGTATTTACTTATTAGATTCAATTATTTTGACAAAAGGATCACAAAGTAAAGAATTTTTTATGGTTGGTTAATAACCTTAACTTCTAAATGCCCAAGGCAACATATTTTGGTGTTGACAAAACTTGAAAGTTAAATAAATCTTACCAAATTATTACTTTTAGTATTTTACCAAAGTCTATTTTAAGCATCAAAAATTTGATTTTGAAAATAAATTGTTCATCATTTTTCTGTTGAAGATTTTGTACTAGGGCATCCATTGCAAATCTTAATTTTTAGAGTTGGAGGTTTTTGGAAATGAGTCTCATATACATTAAATCTAGGAGGAGAAATTACGTTGGAAGTTTATTTAAGAAAATTGTAGACTAGATTTTGAAAAGGTGGAAATTTATTATAGTTAGGCATCAGGTATGTCTCTAAACCTTGTATTTTTTTAAACTTCATATGTTTTTAACCTCAATTTTAGACTTGAGACGTGAAAAGAAGATTGAAAGACTTCAAATCACTTTCATATTTTTAACACCCTCTTGAATTAAAATTATAATCTTTTAATCAATAAATAATATTGTTAATTTTTTTTATATAATCCATAACAATTCTAGTTTGAATTTGTAAGGTTACAAATTTAAAAAATTGAGAAAACTTATCAATACTTGTTTTTTTTTGTTTAATTTTGAGCAAATTCAAAGATGCTCGGAAAAGGCCTTGGATTTACGGGTTAAAAAAAATTAAAAACTATAGGGAGTCAAAGGGAAGGATATAGTTTTCTAATGTGGACCATAGGATGGACTACCATATCTAATGGCAAAGTTCAACATTCCATGCTAAATAATTAATTAATGTTGGCAAAAATAATTCATCAAGTAATAAGCATGGAAAGATTTATTTCTTTCTCGCTCAATTTTTTTTGAAAAATAATATCCCATTAATTTTAAATTTTATTTTTAGAAATATTTTGTGTTGATTCAAACCACTAGGTACTACATTCACTTCATTTTAGATGTCAATGTGGCTTCATTACTTCTCTACACCATTGCAATGATAGTCCAAAAATATCACTCAAAGATTGTAGAAAAGCAAGTGGACTCATTGCTATGTATATAAACCTTGCATTTGATAGTTGTTTTTGTTCAATTCATGAAATCTTCATTTTCAACACACTTCAAGCTATTAAAATTTAGAACTTAGTATAATTTTCATTCAAATGAGATTGGACGTTGTACCACACCGAGATAGCAACTTTGGCTTATAATTTTTTTTAAAAGGGCAGAATTTTATGATAACTTTAGGACCAAACAACCAAATCTACAAATAAATGTTAATTGGTTTGCCAAAAACCAAGAGAATATATTGAGTATTACCAAGTTATCATTTCGTCATATACCATCAAAAAAAATTTGATGGCAAAATGAAGGAATAACTTCATTGACATTTTGAAAGTATAAAGTGTGGAGAGGTCATTTTTATAATGAAATCAATTGTTTGTCATGAATCTTCAAAAGGTATGGGATAAGTTTTAAAGATGAGAACTTGACCACTCATTGTCAAAACATAGAAATTGTATTCAAAGTAGAATTTCAGACCTCATTTTGGCATAATAGAATAACTTTTTTCAAAAAACTTTGGACTAAAAAGGTTGGTAAATCAAGGTGACTTTCATCTCCCAAAACTTGCTTGTGATTTTGAGCATCTAAAAAAAATTTATGGACAAAATTCAAAGAGGATGTTTGAAAATGTCAAAGAAAATGTCCCATCCAACCCTTCTTTGAACTTTGTCCATAACTTTTGATTGGAGTCTTGAATTCTCAAACGGTTTTTTGGGGATGAAAGTTTGCTTGATTTCCCCCAAAAAAAATTGAAAAAAATTATTCTATTATGTCTAAATGAGGTTTGAAATTATACTTCGAACATAATTCCTGCTTTTGACTTAACTATGAGTGGTTGAGTTCCTACTAATCCTAATTTACATATCCCACATGGGTTGCTTTACCTCCTACCCATCCACTTGTATAAAGAGCTTGTCTTCTCACCTCTCCTAATACAGAGTAAGTGACTTTTATAAGTCTTTTGCAATTGTACTGAATATTTTGATTTCTTTGAGTTTAGTGCTGAATTTTTTTAAATTATATTTTAAAGTGTTGAAGCTTACTTTTATAGTTTAATTAAATATTCGACACAAAAGTGCCAAAGCTGCTATCCGAGTACGATAGTTCCTAGGGCTCACAATTAGATTGGATCCTATTTTGGGATACTTAGTGTTTTTTAGACATAAAAGGCTACATCTTTCTGTAATAAGTTACTGGATTGGATTATTTTCATTTGGTGTTGCTTAGTACAACTCTAACTTAAATCATCGCTGTCATTGTGGAGTATTATCAATCCTACACATGATAATATATAGTTATAAAGTTATAGAACTTCTAGTAGATGATTTTGAATTTTGATTAAAATGTTTCAAAGATGCAACTACATGACACATTAACTACACGACAACTTCATAAGTTGTTCCAAGTCTTGATTTTAGGAATTCAAAAAATTTACAAAAAGTCTCTAAAAAACATGATTTATATGTTTTTTTAAAATTTAATGATTTTCAAATTGTTTACAAATAAAATATTAGTCTTACTAAAATTTTGACTCTACACATGCAAATCAATTTAACCCCTAAATGCCCAAGGCCTGTTTTGAGCCTCTTGGAATTTGCTCTAAATTGAACAAAAAGCCAACATTTTGATAAGTTGAATCAATTTTTTTTTGAATTGTAACCGTACAAATTCAAACTAGACATGTTAGAGATCACATAGGAAAAGAAAACACAACAATATCATTTAAGGATTGAAATATTATAATGTTTGATCATCAGGGTGTTAAAACCATGAAAATCTTTAAGCTCTCTTTTGCATGTCAAATCTAAAAAGTTCAAGACCAAAAAAATATGAGGTTGAAGGGCCTAACAAATATAACCCTAATCAATTTATGGATTTTCAAAATCTACTCTACAATTTTTTTAAATGAATTTCTAGTGTGATTTTTTCTCCAAGATCTAGTGTATTTGAGGCTCATTTCCAAGAGCCCTCAATACTACAAAGTGTCAAGATTGCAATGGGTACTTTTGCACAAAATCTTGAATAGAAAAATCATAATCATTCATTTTCAAAATAGGATTTTTGATGCTAAAACTAGACTTCAAAAGAATCTTTCAAAAATATAAACTATTAAAAATAGCAATTTGGTAAGGTTTTATTTAACTTCAAAGTTTCTTTGACACCACATTTGGGTGCCTTGGGCATTTAGGGGTTAAATAGACAGTCTACCGAATATCCAGTTTGGATTAAAGTATACAAAGCTGCATAGGTTGCAACCTTTGTAGTGATAAGGTAGAAGCACCAGTAACCAATCATTTAAGCAATTTTGGAGCAGATAGTACGTTGTATGAAATGATGGAAATTTTTCCCATGTAGGAAGATAAGAAATATGGAAATAACAAAAAATTTAGAATTTTATTCCCAAAATTGAAATTACTGTGAATTTTGGGAGCCAAAAAGTACTCTTCACCAATAGCCATTGTTTAGAGTCTTTCAATTTTGATTATAGCCAAACTACTTTCTTGCTCACTACTTTGGAGGCATGTGTCATGACCTTACTAGTCCCTACCTTGAAAAGGATAATAACCACACATTCCAAGCTTGAATTCCAGCCTTGGTTGGAAATAGTGCACCCTACAGGTTGGGTAATGGGTGTCATCTATTGTTGGTGCTTCTACTTTACTATACAGAAGTACTTGGCAGGTTTTGACAAAGTGATAGGCGTTGAAATTCTTTATTGGAATTTTTAAGAAAGTTGCAGTTGACGAAGCTTTAAGTAAGAATAAAAGACAATCAAATAAAAAACAATAAAAATTTTCCAACATAATATACTTCCTTTGTCTCAAAATAATACCAGGTTTTCTTTTGTATTTTATAAAGGAAACACAGGTATTATTTTGAGACAGATGGAGTACCTTGCTACATATTCTTTTAGACACTACCCAGAGATGTGCTTGACTACAACCCACATTTGTCTCATAATACTAGTCTCTTTCGTTTATTTCATTTGCCCTAAATTACCTGTTCCCATTACTTTAGACCTGATTTTGAGGTTGAAGATGATTTCTTTTGTTTTTGACATTAACTAATGAAATGAAGCACAAGATTTTGAAGTCTAGTTACTTTGTTATTCACTTTACAAATTTTTAAAAAAATTCTGAAAATTGAATTGTTTTTAGCAATTTGAAGTTGACTGAGGCAAAGACCAAAAAACATTGAATTTTCCATTGAATTTGTTGAATTTCAAGTTGTTCTTGTGCAAATCTGAATACCCGGAGAGGGCAAGGGAGTTGCATAAGAAATATTCCTTCTCTATAAAGCTTATCCTAATTTATATGTAGCACTTTGTATCTATAATTGCAACCTCCTACTTTCTAATATTTCCTTGATTGCAATTGGTGGCCACATAAATAAATGTTGCACTTGAGAGAATACATTTCACATTCACTATAGAATCATTTGATCATAACATGCATTGAAAAAACTTTCGGGCTTTGGATGTGTTTGGAATTTCTTGTTTAGGTTGATTATTTCACTAAAAGAAATCTACGTTATTCCAAATGATATTTTTTGTTAAATCTATCACAATTGTGTTTAAAAGAATGCAATTTTAGCATTGTTTTAGTCACAATTCTGCAAATTTACATTGTTTCTAATACAATTGTGTTCGATTTCACAAAAGTTAGCTAGAATAATGCAAATTTCTTCTAGTGTTTTCTAGTTCCCATTTATAAAGCTATATATATATGTGTGTGTGTGTGTGTAGATTTTGATGACAATGTCATTCTTGAGCATTGATGTTTTGTTAATGGCCATTTGGGGAATTTTGTTGATGTGTTGATGAAATTTGTGCTAGGTGGAGGTGGAGATGGGGATTGTCATTAGAAGTTTTTTGGAGGCTCCGGAAGACTGCGAGTTCCCAGACTGAGGGAACTCTGGGAATGCTACCGGCTGCACAATTTGACGTGGTCGAGAGCATGCCACATCAAAATTTAATATTTAGTTAATTTTTCAAAAAAATTCAATTTTTTTCAATTTTTCAATTTTCTTAAAATATTAAAATATTTTTATTTATTTATTATAATTATTATCTAATTGCGTACTGCAATTCCTAGCAAGGAGAACAAGGCTAAAACGGCCCTTCCTTGCCCCTAAATCTCTTCTAATGGTCACAAGCACCAATTGTGAAGACAACAAGTGGTTGAGTGTTTGAGCCAAAAGATTGAGGTTAGTGATGAAGTTGTTGTATTTAATTGTTTTCTGGTTGGTGGACTCATGGAAAGAACTATTGTTGAAGTTTGTGAATTTGATGATTTGATAGGGATTTTTGAGTGTTGATTGGAGAATTTGGAGGTGGGTTGGTGAAAAGTGTAGTCTGAAAGCATAGGATGTCTAGACAAAGTTTATCAACGCATGTACAATTTGTTTTGTGAAAGCATGTGTATAATTAGGTAGAGCCCATTGAATACTATTTGATTGGATGTTTTGCTTTGGAAGATTCTAGCGTTCATGAGTAGATGGCATCTTGATTTTGTATGGAAAATAAATAAATTTGTGGATGATTTGTTGTAGTGTTGAATGGACAGTTCTTTTATTTGAGCGCGAAAAGATAGTAGAATGTGAAGCCATGAGTATGGTTGGTTCATTCATCATCTCTTTCAATACTAAAATAACCAATTCATTGTTCACTTGCATTGCTTATGGTCTTCAATTGTATATGGTGTGATTGGTAAATAGTAAGGTGAATCGTATTCTAATTCAAATAATGTCAATTTTTCAAGAAACACACTATTAATTTTTAATGTGGAGCCTTCCTTCATGTACTTGAAAAACTAAATTTACCTCCAACAAAGGGTATTAAGAGTGATGCTTGTTACCTACACCAATGTTACATTGTTAGGAGAGTGACTTCAATATACTCAATCATTTATCGTATGGATGAAAGCTACTTAGTAGAAAACATGTTTTAGAGAACCTATAAGGCAACCAAATCTATTGCTACCACAATATTGAGTTTTATCCTCTAGAAATATAAGAGAAGATCAATTTTTCTTTTAGACATGCATAATTAACAATAAAGAGAATAGAAAGTGGTTTTAGATTTTCCAAGTGTGTGTAATTTCTATGATTTTAGAAGTATGCATCCAAAGAATGCAAGAACACCACTAGGCTCTTCCAAATTGAAAGAGCAAAAAATTGATAATAGTCAAGTACTCATCCTCCATCCTAAAACTAATAAAGTCCAAAATAATAGCTACCATACAAAAAGTCCATTATGGCCACCCTTTTTTTTGTAGGAAGTTGCTACCTAAATTTCATTGCTCCTAAAAGCAACTTTGTAGAGCCTGAAGTCACTACTTTTACCTTTGATTTTGCCACATTCACCTTTCTAATTTGGTCACAAATAATCCAATATCTGATAAATTAGGTTTGAACAATTTTAAGCTAATTTGGCGGTCAAAATCGGGCTTCCTTAGAAGATTGCAAAATTAGTCATATGGCAAAAATAGGGCCAATTCCTTTACCTAGAATTATGCCCAATTCCATTGACATTAGAAGAATTCTAGGCTTCTAGAGGGCTGCTCCAGAGTGACCATCTAGTCTTTTAAAACAAAGGTAGGTCTCTTACAAAAACTGTTAGAAGTGCATAGTTAGATGTTGTGAATTTCGTGAAAGTAGTTAGTAAGAGCAGGCCTGTTGCTTGACTTCCATGGTAAAACAAGGTCAATACAAGCTTTCTACTGCTTGTTCTTGGTTCACTATTTGGAATAAACTCCGGGTTTCAATAAAAAAGACCAATGCTAAAAAGATTTTTAATTATAATTTAAAATTAAAATTATCGGATCAAGTCTAATTAGATCAATTTAACTGGCTTTTGAAGCTAGTTGCTTTGAAAGGCAACTACACTAAATAGTGAAATTAGGTTGCCTTACCAATTAGGTTGCCTTACTGCAAGAAAATCACTTTACAAGCCTACCAATCAACAAATATATCTACTGTTTTTTCTGTTTGTACATATAGAGGTTCATGAGTCCTACATGCATAAATTTTTAATTCAAAAAAGTAGTAAAGTCTTGTAAAGAAACAATACATATTTATATAGTGTAGAATGTTGAGAAATTAGTGTGAGGCAACCTAATTTCACTATTTAGTGTAGCTACAATGGCCATTTACTTTAATTTGTGAGTTTAGAGATGAAAAGAGGATCTTCTTTTTACAAGTGGATTAGTGGTAGGTCAAACAATCTATGTGGGATATGTAAACTAGGATTTATTGGAGCTCAACCACTCATAGTTAAGTCAAATGCAAGAATTGTATTTAAAGTTGAATTTCAGACTTCATTTAAGTATAGTAGAATAACTTTTTTCAAAAAATTTGAACTAAGTTAATTTGGGGAATCAACTAAAATTTCCTCTCCAAAAATCCATTTGATATTTGGAGACTTCAATTAAAAGTTATGACCAAATTTCAGAGAGGGGTTAAAAGAAACATTTTTTTGGACATTTTCAAACACCCTCTATGAATTTTGTCCATAACTTTTAGTTGGAGACTCTAAACCTCAAACCGATTTTTGGAAACAAAATTTAGTTTAATTCCCCAACATTTTTTAGTTCAAAGTTTTTTGAAAAAAGTTATTCTACTATGCCAAAATGAGGTTTGAAATTCAACTTTGAGCACAATTCTTATTTAAACTTAACTATGATTGGTTGAGCTCCTACTAAGCCTAATTTACATATCCCACATGGATTGTGTTAACTACTACTACCCAACTTGTATAAAGTGCTTCTCTTCTCACCTTCAATTTCACCAAATTTCCATGACATATTAAGAGTTTTACATTACCATAAAAAAAATCTAGAAGGTAGGTCGTCATTGGAATATTTTGGAAATTTTCTTGTTCCACAATTCTTTTAGTGTGCAAGGTGTATCCGAGTTCAAGTTATTTTGAAGGTAGATGGTGAATTAGAATACCTTAACCATGATTATTAAACACTTATACTTGAATTTTGAATTGGTGACAATCATTCAACAGACCGACGAAAGCTGAGTGGGTATAGGGGGGAAAAAATTCCGAAGCCAAAAAAAACAAAAACTTTGAAGTCCTTGAAGGGCCGCAAAGGCCTTAGATTTTCTCTCTAATGATGGTGGTAAACTCCACTAGTTTATTACGTATATCATTTTCTACAAGTGAACCTAAAGAGAAGATTGAGAGAAGAAATTCCAACCTGGAAGTTGGCACCAATTTTTATTAGAAGCAGTCAAGGATTATTCTACCATTCTTACGTCCTTTTTAGGTTGCAAAATTTGCCATTTGGTAGTAGGGTACCGATTCTACCATCAACCTTTAGATTCCAGGCTCTCGGCTTGCCAGAGTTGTGCCTAAAGTAGTGCAATGAGCTTCCTGCGGAGGTTGTTTTGCGCCCCCCCTTTTTATCCCTGGGGAAAATGCAGGTACTTTTTATTTGCGAGGCATGATAAATTTTGCAAATTTTGAGTTTATATTTGCAATCAGAGGCCCCAAATTAACTAGGAGGGGTCTTTTTTTTACATTCGCCCCTGGGCCCTGGCTTTACCTCTACAAGAGGCTTGTTGCACTACTTTAGACACTTCCGCTTGCCAGCGACCTCACCATCCGGCAGAATCCATACTACCTGGAAGCTTCTAGTACAATAGATCCCACGTCAAGTCCCTATTGGAATTCCTCACGTGCTTGTTGAATCTGTATGATGGAAGGTGGTGCATAAAGAAGTACTCCATAGAAAATTGCAACTCGAGTACAGTAGAACCTCTCTAACCCAATACTCTCTAAGTCAATAAAGTGTTGTTAGGAAGTATTTATTGCCGGTCCCAACTAAACAGTATGAACCACATACGAACATGATGACCCTCCCTAATGTAATAACCTTTCTAATTCAATGTGTCAGGCCGGTCCCAACTCTATTAGTTTGAGAGGTTCTAGTGTAGTTAGTTAAGCTCTGATCAAGATGTTAGTAAATTTGTTAATATTCAACCTTGCCTGTAAATAGGCTTTGGGATGGAATCCCCGTGTGTGAGCGAGTAAGATGAAATAAGTCCTAAGAGCATGGCCACTATTGCCCAACCAAATGGGTACGGGCAAGGCAGTCTGGAGGGCTCAATACACTTGCTGCGCAACTGTGACTCTCGGACCCCCCACCGTGGGCCGGGCAACTTGCTCAATAACTCCTCCAGAATTGAAGGCGCCTTGTTTTTTCCAAAAAAGTCCAACATCTCTGCATTTCATTGTCTCCAGATTCAAGGAAATTCCAGCTAGTCAACTACGGGCTACTAGATTCAAGGAAAATTCCCCCACCCACTCGATGCTGAGGGAGAATTGGAATGATCTAGCGTGCCCGGAATGAGAGAAATTGTTTGGCAAGTGGGAGTGGGGGATGCCCTGCCTCCCGGCCTCTGCCAAACCCACCCTGGCCAGGTGTGGTGAGTGGGGGTGGGCATGCTCTAAGCTTACTCTCATGGCAAACATTGTGTGTGTATGTGTAGAAACGTGTGTGTGAGTCTGCATATTTGCTATAGTCCCAACTCCCAAGGTCAACTGCAAGTGACAAGAGGGCTACATAACTACCCCAATGGGGAGGGAGACTTGGCGAACCTACATTACAGTACTTCTCCACTGACTTTCGAAGAGGAAGAAAATTAATTTAAAATTGTCTCCAACATTGTACAGTATGGTAGAGCATGACTGTTCCAGAACGCAAAATAAGTCAACGGAAACTGTGCATATGATGTCTCGGAAGTTATGATGAGAAAGCATGCTTTGCACAGTGTCCAGTTCGGTGTGAAGCCCTCCGGGTTGACCAACAGATAACACCCAAAGCGCAAACTAATATTGACACAGCAAGTTTTAGACTTTGAGGCCCGAGCCCCGATCGAGCTCCTGCTTTCGTGTGCCAAGAATTTATCACAGCTGTAGAATCCAGTTGACTGAGTAGAGTACACTAAACAGTAACTAAGGAACCTGATAGTGATCGATCGCCTGCAGCAACTCACCTCTTCCAATCAAATACTGAACTTGGTTGACCATATTGGTATGCAAGCAAGACATGGCTAACTTCCATGACCACGCAGCTTTAAATAGAAACAGACTCGTCAACTCTCCCTTCAATAGTGGCCTTCAACCTCCCACACTAATCGCGGCCATTTTTCGGCCGGCGAATGACAGAGAATCCTTATATGTAGCAGGACAGATCAGAAGTGCTTCATTCTCCGATTTTTGTGTGAAAACGGGTCTTGTAATTCAACAGTTTGACTTGCTTTTGGATTTTTTGAAACCAGTGATTCCCGGCTTGACCAACAGATAACACCCAAATCGCAAATTATTATTGACACAGCAAGTTTGAGACTTCGAGACTATCACAGCTGCAGAATTCATGGCCGATTGCAGCATTGAGTGAGTCGCGGCGACCTCCCGGGATAGCTAGAATCTTGCACGTTTTCCTACGCAGCATCGAAACTGTGTTCAGAATCTTTAAAATGCGTCCGTCAATAATTTCTCCCCAACTATGTGTATGCGAATCAAGAAACCGTTTGAATACATTGTTGCCAACAGAACCTTAAATTCATGACGGGAATTCGCCAACTTCTTCACCAACTCGAGGTCGTTGCTGCACGTTGACAAACTGCGCGACGAAGGGATGTGAGTCAGAAGCAGAGCCCGTGTGTCCCGGCCTCAGCTGTCTTCTTCATTGCAAGTAAAATATTGGACGACTTCGCTACACTGACAATTAATATTTCCGTCAGGAGTTCGTAGCCAAATACTCATCACTGCATTCATGAAACTGTTTAGGATTTAGGGTATTCTGTGCCCGCTGGATGCCCAAATCTCTCTCTCTCTTCAGGAACCCTGCTCCTGCTTTCATGTGCCAAGCATCCATCACTGCTGTAGTGCTGTAGAATCCAGTGGAGTACACTAATTAAAACAGTAACTAAGAAACCTGATACCATCTCCTATTGATCACCTTCGGCAACTCACCTCTTCCAATCAAATACGGAGTACTGAACTTGGGTGATCTTCAAGTACCAAAGTGGTATGCAAGCAAGACTTCGCTAACTTCCATGACCACGCAGCTTTGAGTAAAACAGAGTTGCCAACTTTCCCTTCAATAGTGGCAACCTCCCCACACTAAGAGCCTCCTGCCATGTGAGCCGGGCGGGTGAAGTTTGCAGGGGAGCTACAGGGACAAAATTTTGAATTGTCCTCCCATGCGGACTTGGTGGGTGGGGAGAGAACGAGTAAGACTACAACACGTATTGATTCTTTTCAAGGTAGACCATCTCCACCAATGGGGTTGTCCACCAATGATCAGTGAAATATGAATTCCTCCTTTTCTGCTCACCAAGGCTGGCAAGACAATCGGTGTTCACTTCTTGTCTTCTAGTGCTTTTTTTGCCGGCCCGGCTCACATGGTAAGAGGTCCTAAGAGCATCCCCACTGTGGCTCAGCCTACATGGCTTGGACGCCGTAGGCTGGGCATGGAAACCCAATCGCTGTGCGGTAGACTAATTTTTGACCAGTGGGCATACCAAATGTGACTCTTTTTCCCTCAGCTTCTGGTGCACGGTGAAATTTGCACAATGCCATGGTGTTGACCCATTTGGCTTTATTTTTGGTATTTCCTTGTTGACATAGGTCCTTACAACAAGTGAACATGGTGGAAAATACAGGTTGAATCCAATTTTAACCTTCGCGCCATAATGTGGGGTGGCCTGGCCCGTGGTAGTAAATCCCAAATCAACAGTACCTGGCACTTCCATTAGGCACGAATAACAACTTCTGCAGTGGGGGTTTCACTGCCCCACGGTGGTGATGCTCTAAGGGCCTATTTACATGCTAGCTTGGTGGGCAACTCTGCACCTAATCTACGTAATGAGAAAAAATAGGCTCAACTGATTGTCTTGTCGGGGTGGGCAAGCGGAAAAAGAGGAGTTCAAGTTTTAATTGATATTGGTGTACAACCCCATTGGTGAAGGCTAATCAATCTTGAGGGAATTTAGTATGTGTGTATTTCTTATTGTATCCTTCCCCACCCACTGGGGCCACGTACATGAAAGAGCAATTGCTATTTGCACTTGTAGCACCCATAGTTGCACTTTGCCCACCAATCTAGCATATAAACAAGCCTTAAGGGCCTTCTACCATATTAGATTGGTTGGCAAAGTTCGTGAAGGGAGCTATAGGATCTAAGTGGACAATTGCACTGACATGCATGTGGACAGGGTGGGTGGGGAGAGATCAAGTAAGAATAGCACACATTGATTCCCTTCAAGATAGACCAATCTCCACCAATGGCATTGTCTACCAATTTTGGTGAAACATGAAATCTACCTTCTCCACTTAGCGAGGCTGGGAAGACAATTTATGGGATCTTTTTGTCTTCAAGTGCTTTTTTGGACCATCAATCTCACATGGTAGGAGACCGCAAGCCTGGAACTCGTTCAAAGCTAGAATGTGGCTTTTGGATGACACTCAAAGCCACCTAGAAGATGCAAAATAAAAAAAATTCATACATTTTTTTGAGAAAATTCTCTTGCTATTTCTTGTTGTCATGCACTAGACTAGACAATCGTGAGGATCTTGCATATTTTTTATATGAATTTTAATGTGTGTGCCACATATCTCCTTTTAGTGTAATTAGCAACTTTTAGTTCCTTGCTTTGAATTTGAACTTCAACAATGAAAATGATTTATTCAGAATTTGACACCAAATATAGACTCCACCAATTTTGAGCATCTCTGGAAAGTGGGGAATAATATATTGTGACGTGAGGGATCTCCTTGAGAGCAGGCAAAACGTGGTTTTCAAATTTCAACCCGGCAGCATCAAAGCAACTCTGACGCCCTCCATTAAAAGCGAGTCGACTGGCACTTCCAAATTTCCAATGAGCTTGCCTTGGGTCTCAAAGTCTGAAACTTGCTGTCAAAAAGTTAATCGCGCTTTGCTTGTGCTTGTGATCATCATAATCTCGGAGACGTGATTCTTACCTTCAACCCAAATGCACAGTGAGTTTCAGTTCAATGATTTTGCCTCAAAGTCTCAAACCTGCTGTCATCAATATGATAAGTTACTTGTTTGAGCTTTGCGGGTGTTATCTGTTGGTCAACCCGGACAGCTTCACACCAAACTGCCTACTGTTTGCAACGCAGGCTTTCTCGATCATCATAACTTCGGAGACGTGATTCTTCAACCCAAATGAACAGTGAGTTTCAGTTCAATGATTTTGCGCTCACAGCCATGCTCTGTCGTATTGTTGAAGACAGTTTTAGTTTAATTTTCTTCCTCTGCGAAAGTAAGTGGGGAAGTGATGTAGGCTCACCTCGTTGGGGTCAGTATGTAGCCCTCGTGTCACTTGCACTTGACCTTGGGGCTGTAGAACACATGCAAAGAGACTCACACACACGTTTCTGCAGATACACATAAGGTAGGTACACCCAAATGTGCCACTGACCTTAAACCACCATCTTTACTCTGCACATTTCCAAAATCAATTTTGTACCTATGTGGAAGTAACCATTTTAGAACCAAACGTTGTTCATTAATAACTTTTGCATACGATATCCAAATGCCACGTTCTTTGGTGCGTTGGAACCTCCTTTCACTTGCCAACAAGAACATATGAAAAGTTGGCCAGTTTAACCCCTAAACGTCTGGATTCATCTCCAAAATTGACGATTTGAGGAAAACCATGATAAACTCCAATTTGGAAGAATAGTTTGGAATTGGTATACAAATGAAAGCTGTAGATTTTGATTTTTAAATTCTATTCGTATGGTTAGATCTACTAATGCTATCACCAATCTTTTTCTATAAATTTTGAAAAGAAAATTTCAGAATTCCTTCTAAATTCAATTACAAGTAAAATATTATCATTTTTTGAGTAAAACTTGTTGGAATGGATTTGAAATAAGGTTCTCTTCGTATGGTGATTTTTTGAAATTTTTGTGACCTTTACATCTTTGACCTCATTTTTGCACATCTAGTTTTGAACTAAAGTCAATGCAAATTGACCACTTGACATACTTCCACATTTGTAATTTTAGAAATGTATATATTCTAGTAACACCAAATCCAATGGATGGATAGGACAACAACTTGATAAAGTATCACCAAAAATTAGGATGACTTTCATCCAAGCAAGAATGAGACAAAAACAAGAATCTGAATCTGTTCATCGTCCAGAAAATGGACGTCGGAGCGCTCCAGGGTTAATAATAGTAACTGGGCTTAGTAGCAAAAAGTGGCGGCTTTGGGTGTACCCACCTTACGCAATGTTTGCCACAAGAGTATGACTCATTTCATCTGAGTCAAACACACACTCAGGGATTCCATCCCAAAAGCCTGCTTACAAGGGCCGGAGTGAACTTCCACCTCCTTACTAGGCCTCGACAGAAAATCCTAAATTTTTTTAATTGCGAGGCATGATAAAATTTGCAAATTTTGAATTCATATTTGCAATCAAAGGCCCCAAATTAGCTAGGAGAGGTGAAGTATACAGATTTAATATGGCTCAAAATAGGGGACTTTTTTTTCACATGCACCCCTGGAATGATTTGGGAGGCCGAGCGAGGGGGCCAGTTCACTCCGACCCTTACAAGCAAGGTTGCTTGTTAACAAATTAACTAACATCTTAATCAGTTCTTAACTAACTACTTAAGTACTTCCATCTTGGCAATATACGTTTTTAGAGCCACGCGAGGGATTCCAATAAGGACTTGACATTGGATCTATTGTAAATAGATGACAACTTTTGGCAACAAAAAAAATTGGAATTTCTTCTCTCTTCTATTTAGATTCACTTGTGTAAAATGATACATATGATAACTAGTGGAGTTTACCAACACTTAATGGATTTGGGCATATTGGTAAAGGAACCGACTCTATTTTTGCCACGTAACTATTTTCACAATCCTCCAAGAGGCCCTATTTATGACCACCAAATTAACCTAAAATTGTTCAAACTCAATTTATGAGAGATTGGACTGTTTGTGACCAAATTGGGAGGTGAATGTGACAAAAGCAAAGGTATAAGTGGCAAATTTAGGCTTTGCAAAATTGCTTTTAGGGGCAATGGAATTTGGGTAGCTAACAACTTCCTACAAAAAGAAGCCATAATGGACTCTTTGCACAACAACTATTATTTAGGATTCTGTCAATTTGGGGATCAAGTATACCAATAAATGACTATCATCAACTCTATGCTTTCATTTTGGACAAGCCTAGTGGCATTCATGCATTTTTAGGGTGCATACTTCCAAAACTTATAGAAATTACACATTCACGTGGAAAAATCTAAAACCACTTCCTATTGTCTTCATTGATAACTATGTATATTTGAAAGAAAAATTGATCTTTTTTATATTTCTAGCCCGGGGATAAAATTCAAAATTGTGGTGGCAATAGGGTTGGTTAGTTTAATGGCTTTTTAATTGGTTCTCTAAAACATGTTTTGCTCTAAATAGTTTTCATCAATATGATAAATGATTGAATATATTTAGGCCACTTTCTTAATTATGTTGCATTGGTGTAGATTAGAAGCGTCACTGTTAATATTGTACGTTGGGGTGAGATTAGGTAGGCCCCATACAAAATCATTTCTTCTCTAGTTGAATTTTTATTCATTAACTTGATTAAAATATTTTGGAAGTTCATTTTTCAAAGTTTGAAATGTTTTTGACCTTTAGCACAGTTCAAAATATTTTGTGACCTTTAGTAGTACTCACAACTTTACCAAAACTCATGGCTTTACCAATACTTGTGTCTCTATTGGGACTTACAATTTTGACTTTGTGGTTCTTTTGACGATTAAGATTATTCTCATTAATATTTTTAAAACTATTCAATTACGCCACATTATAATTTCTAAAAATTTCATTAAATTCCATATTTAATTATATTTTGAACTAATTTTTAACAAATCTGACCTCAGCAAAGGATATCTTTTGTTGGAAGTAGACTTAGTTTATGAAGTACATGAAGGAAATCTCAACATCAAAAATAAATAGTATACATATAATTCTTGAAGAACAGACATTGAATTAGAATATAAATCACCTTGCTATCAACCAATCACAGAATAAAACATTGAAGAATTTAAGCCATACAAGTAAACAATGAATTAGTTTTCCTAGAAATGAAAGTGATGATCTTGGAGAAGATGAATATCTAAATTAAAGTACAATATTAATTTCAATACTATTTTTGGTTAAAGCAATTTAAGATTATCTTCCATTATATTTATTAAAAAAAATTAGAATGCCTTGCTATTTTCAACCAATTTTGTATTTCTATATAATTGCTTGTAGCGAGCAAGGTTGTTTGTTTTCAATAATTTGTTGGTTGTCTAAACCAAGCTTTGGATGCTTCAGACTTTCCGTGCTATGTAGCTTGTTTTCCTTCATTGGGATATGTAAATATAACTTTATTTAGAACCATGCATGAGAGTTTCCTACATCATACGGCTCACTTAATTCAATTTACTACTTATTTAAAAAAAGAATAGAGATGATGTGCAATATAGTTCAATTCAAAAAGATACCATCACCCAACTAGAAGAGGTAACAAAATAAGTACAACATTGAAGGCATTAATAGTATCCATTCTAATTTCTTGCATGTAACAAAATTTCACTACATTCTTTCATTTTTCACTTGTAGTCTTGATGCCACACTATTTTAAATTAGTGCATGCAAAAATATTATTGTATTATACAAATCTCCACAAAAATATTACAATAAGTGGGTGATAATTTATTTATTTTATTTTTAGAGATGAAATATCATGTCTTCTATTAGTTATGAAAACTTCATAAACATTTGTGGAAATTTGAAATTATTGTGTATTTTTGCAAAAAAATTGTAATTAATTCATACCAAATACAAAATTAGTTCCAAAATTTTGAAAATTTTACTAAAGGCTTCTATCTTTGTGAATAATACTCTCGTGTAAACAAAGAATTTTTTTTTTCTATAAATAAAAATTCAACATACCATGGTAATATGCCCTAAGTTCAAATTGCAATAATATTCAATTTTAAGATTTTTCAAACATTAGATGTTTTTGGGGGGCATTGGAGGGCCGTTTCAACCCACTTTCCCTTGTTGTAATGAACAATATTGTTGTCACTCTACCAAATTATTTAAATAAAAATAAATTAATAAAAATTTAATAAAAATGATAAATTAATAAAAATATTTAAATATTTAATAAATTAAAAATTAAAAATTTCAAGAAAATAGTTTAAAATTAATTAAATATTATTATCTAACGTGACATTTGTTGTGCCATGTTAGACTGCTGCTACACCCGAGTTCCCACAATCTAGGAACTCGAAGGAACTTACGGCCTTGTTAAGTAGGTGAATCTCATCTAATGAATCTCAAATTGGAATAGAATTGAGACTTTTTATCTACAGTTTATTATTTGGGGTCAAAATCAAAATAAATCATTTTCATTGTTGAAATTCACATTTAAAGCAAGGAGCTAAAAGTTGCCAAATGCACTAGTAGGTGATGCATGGCACACACATTAAAATTCATACAAAAATATGCAAGATCCTCATTATCGTCTAGGAATTTAGTACATGACAACAAGAAAGAGCAAGTAAATTGCCTCAAAAGCATTGGTTGATTGTTTTGTTTTACATCCTCTTGATGGCTTCGATTATCATCTGAAAGCCCGATTTTTGGATATATAGGTGTTCTAGGGTTAATGTGGGAGTCTGGAGTCCACTACTGGCATTGAAGGAGGAGGTTATAGCTTTGTTTCTATTCAAAGATGAGTGGTCATAGAAATTTGCCAAGTCATGCTGGCATACCAACTTGGTAACTGAAGGTCAACCAAGTACATATTTGATTGAAAAAGGTGAGTTCAACATTGGGATATTTTTTGAGTTTTACTAGCTAGTTTCCTTTAATTCCCATATTGAATCAATTTTTCAAGTACCAAGTCCGTTTTTTTCTCTATTTTTTACTCTAAATAGAAATCTTATAGATTTTTTCACTGGATTTTTCCTGATGTTTCAAAATTGCAACCATTTTTTTTTCCCAATTCTGCTTGCTAACAATGAATTAACTGGTGGTTCTCCCCCAACATTGGGTGAGTGCCATCAATAGGCGATGGCATAGTGTACTCTGCTCAGTCAACTGGATTCTACAGCTGTGATAGATTCTGAAGAGGAGACCCTAAACCCTAAAACCCTGAAAATCCCCTCTGCAACGACCTTGCGTTGGTGAAGAAGTCGAATTTCCGTCATGAATTTTTGGTTCTGTTGGCAACAACGTTTTCAAACGTTTTCTTGACTCGCCTACACACAAAGTTGGAGAGATATTATTGACGGACGCAAATTTTGAGATCCGACACAAAGTTTTCTGCGGACGAATTCGTCTTAAGATTATATTCCCGGAGGTCGCCGCGGCTCACTCAATGGTGCAATCGGCCATGACAATCTAGGGTTTTCACTCAAAGGATGGCCCCACACAGCAATCCGCTGCGGGAACACATAAATTAATATAGGTGATGAGCAACAAGGTCTTGCACATGAAAAGAAGTCTAGGAATCGTCAACTTCCGTGCTTAAACCAGTCAGTGACATGATCTACCGTTATGGAAAACGCGGACAAACATCTAAGTCCACGGTAAGCTGGAAAAAGAAACTGGCCAACAACGTCTTTCCTTGTTTCAAATATGAGTCATCAACTCGAAATGCATGATATATTATCGATCTCACCAGACTGAGGCGACTTCCATCGCGTCAGTTGCTGCAGTTAGACAGATCAAGCGAGTGAGACTGATTATTATAATACGCATTCACTCAGAACTCGCCTGAAAAGACGGCCTCCCCATTCGATCTGCTCTCACGCAGTTTCTAGAAAATCAACCTTCCCGCATGCTATGCAACCTCCAGGTTCATGCGTCTTCAGGGTTTGGAGTTAGAACATTGCTGAGAAAACCTGCCTTCCAGCATGATATTCAACCTCCAAGCTCATGGTCATGCGTCATTAGGGTTTAGAGTTTAGGGTGGAATGCGCACAGATATAATAAATGTGTTTAAAGATAATTGATTTTGGCTTGCAGGAGATTCCTGTTCAAATCTGGAGGGCCTATAGTAGCCGTCTTCAGGGTATTCATGAAGAGTCCAAGGTGCGAACTGGATATTTCCGATTGAGTTTTCATCGATTTCAAACGCTGCTAGGGATGGAAGAATTCTGCTGATGAAACAATCTTGAAGTAGGGCAAGAGATTTTAATTAGTCACTCTTACTGGTGACTCATTCTTTGTCGTCAAGAGTAGTACTGTAGTGCGACCTCTCATCATTCTATCGTAGTC
This sequence comes from Pseudisothecium myosuroides, assembly GCA_951799445.1. NCBI lineage: Eukaryota > Viridiplantae > Streptophyta > Bryopsida > Hypnales > Lembophyllaceae > Pseudisothecium > Pseudisothecium myosuroides. The sequence continues at coordinate 25,318,922 of OX637292.1, read as the reverse complement.
GGCGAAGCTACTGTAGCTAGGACAACTGAATTTTGTGAGCATTAGAAAATGGAATTAACCTAGAGGAATCTCAAATGAGCAAATTGAGAAATCTGGAGGACGTAGCAACGTTGCAACCTCGGGACAGGCAAGAGCTGAAGGCCGCAAGCTTGAGAAAAACATGTGCGAGAAGCTTCAGTCTTCGACCTCGGGTACGTACATACACTTCCGGAATCATACAAGATCCTCGGAGGTCAGTGAGTAAGTGAATGTTATGGAGAGAGTTGTAATCTCTTGACTGTATCCTTTAGTGTGAAATCCATGATCGATATTTAGCACACCAAGGTGTTGCAAAACTGGGCAGGCAATCTCAATTCTTCAATTTGGATGCTGTAGCTAGCCTCTCGCCGGACAGCATAATATTTGAAACGATTGTGAAACAACCGCAGCTTGATTACCTTGAGATCTCCAAGGACTCCTAAAAAACAGAAATTGGAACTGTACTAATACAACTCCCTACTACTATATGCATATATTTTATGCTATTCTACGTGTACCGGTAGTCATCATAACTCTAGCATTATCAGTCTTAACTTGACTCTTCTTGCCCATCACAGCTTGCCGCAACGACACGACAATACTTGCCTGCATTGAGATTACGGTGCACAAACCGTAGGACTGTAATCCATAGTGAAAAAAACTATCCTCACATAACTCATACTAGTACGGTGATATCCACAGAGCATGTTTGGATCTGAAACTCGCCCATATCCAGTCAGGAATGTATTTGGTGTACGTTTTCTTATAAAGACGCATTGCTGTACTTTGTTACAAATGCGGATCTCCAGCCAGGTATTTATACTTACTGTCGGTACTCCTGTCACTCACTCCCCCACACCGATAACAGGACTGACATAAGATCTCGTCTTCTTTTTGGCCGAACGAAACCGAGTCTTCGTCCTCCATACTTCCCGGGGGATTGACCAATGAGACGAACCGACCGCTGTCACCTCTACAGTTCCAGCCAATGAGAAGCGAACAACCAGCGACGAAAGGCATTTTCGTCCATCTCCGTCCCGACGGAAGAGCGTCGTTCCCAATGATCGTCGTCTCTCTCACTTCGGGGGTTTAGTTACGACCCCCGACGCACAATTGAATCAACCGAATTCGAAGCTCCGAGGAACGGCGATGGCGATCATGAGGGCGGCATTGGTGATGGCCTGTTTGGCGATCGTCACGGTCACGACACTTGTTGATGCGAAAGAGGTGACGGAGCTTCAGATTGGCGTGAAATTCAAGCCCAAGAGCTGTGAGTTGAAGGCGCACAAGGGCGACCAAGTGAGCGTGCACTACCGCGGCACGCTCACCGACGGAACGCTCTTCGATGAGAGCTATGGCAGGGGCCAACCTCTGGATTTCAAGCTCGGACAGGGATCGGTCATCAAGGGCTGGGACCAGGGGATTCTCGGCATGTGTGTCGGGGAGAAGCGGAAGTTGAAGATCCCGGCCAAGCTTGGCTATGGCGATTCGGGTGCTCCGCCTAAGATTCCTGGCGGTGCCACTTTGATCTTCGAGACGGAACTCGTGGCGGTGAACGGGAAGACTGGCGCTGGCTCGGCTCCCGAGGTTACTTTGAAGCCCCCGACGGAGCCGCTTGTGGAAGATGAAGATCCTGAAGACGATGATGAGTTGTAGAGTGTGATTTACTTCTCACGTGAGGTAGTCTCTTAGTTTAGCTTCATGTGTACCTTGTTCTGTTCTTTAGTAATGTGAAATCATGCACTTAATGTCTGTGATTGCGTGTGGTGGCTTTTTGGAATTTGAGCAGGCGTGGTCACTATTTTAGGGTTTTATGTTCTTAACAGGCTGAAATAATCAGGAGAGTTGTGGTTTAATGAACGCGAGTATCTTTCCCATTTTCAACCTCACATGTACAGGGAACTGAAGCTAGGGTTTGCGAGAGGTTTGGATGTTTTACAAGATGCTGTGTTATTATGATTGATGTATTTTTTGATCCGTTCTTTTCCATTTTTGTAATGTGAAGCCGTGCACTTAATGGTGCAATTTCTGGAATTGCATGTGGTGGCATTCGGGAATTAAAGCAGGTGTGATCATGGTTTTAGGGTTTCCTGAGCAACAGGCTGAGCAACTGTCGAGATTTATGGTTTAATTAATGGAAGTATCTTTCCCACTTTGAACCTTCACTGATGCCGAAGTGAAGCATTCCTGAGAGAGTCTTGAACACATTCTCTCATCTTGTTGCTTTTTATATTCATCTCCATTCTCTATTATGATTTTTGATACAGAGGTAGAATCGGGAACGTCCACTTGAAGATGTTCCTGTTAGAGACGTCTTGAACAGGAGACATCTAGGGGTGCCTGTGCATACTGCAAGCTGGGGTCCCGATTCTACATTTTAACCTGAGTTCTGTAAGAATTAAGCAATTCGATTTTGAATGTATTGTAGGTGCACAGTTGCTGGTTGCAGTAGCAAGAGGAGTGTTCAGCTGTAGTGAAAGCTTGCGGTTGTGTTCTTCTCTGAATTGGACTCTTTTTTCTAGGATTAACTTGGTAGAAATTGGCAAATACAATACTTCGGCCATTCTGGTGCTTTCCATTGATGATTTAATAGTATGCATTGAAGATTGTTTTCGCAGATGAAAGATGAGACGCGTGCATCTTGTCATAGATAAGATGCATACTTTGCTTTGTCCTAGGATTCTCATGTGTTCCAGTCTCTGCAGTTGATTTAATGCAAGGCAAGCTTGAGTAGTATCCTGATTTGAAAATTTGTAAAGATGCATTATTATTACATGTAGTTTGGAAGTATAATTTGTTGCCTTTGTTTGAACAAAAGGTGTAGATTTGAATTTTAAATGACATCTATATGGTTGGATATTCCACATAATATTACTCAACTTAGTTGATTGTTTAAAGAGTCGAAAGGGTAGAGAACTGCTTGTCTATAGATTTTATAAAGCCCATATGTTTTCCTTTCTTGTTTTCAACTTTACATCTTAACTCTTCTCACAAGTTCTTTAATTATAGAGCATAAAAAATAAAAATAAACAAGTAACTATCCTCTACATTGATATGGCTTAATGGTAAATTACTCCTTTACATTGAGAAGTATTGAAAGAGCCACTTATTTGAAGATTTTCAATTAACATTAGGATGATTTATACATAGACCATCCAAGGTGACCATACAATTCAAGAGTACCTAACTTTGTTGAATGTGACCGTGGATAGTAGGAGTCAAAGACAAATGCTTTGTAGGCCTTGCTTCCTATGGTTACAGTCTGTAGCAAAACCGAGTCAAAGTCTTGTAATTCTTGATTCAATCAACCATGTAGAGAAATTGGCAATAGGTCATTACAACTCATAAATTGTGCAAGATAATAATTTGAATAGACAACATTTTGATGGAAAAAAACGCTTCTTTCACATTAATATGTATAGTACAAGAAAATTATATTTAATAAAAACTATGTTCCTTGACTCATTTTTGCATCCTCTATTATAAAACAACTTAATATTTTGTCTACCTTCCTTCACAAGCTAAAACTGAGGCTGAAACAACTTGGATTTGCTTTGGCATGCACTCATACAACCTAGCTTTTGCATTCTTCTAGTGTAATGGAAGCCCAACATTCCTCAATACACTACCACAACTCTAAAATTCTTCTTGGAGCACTTTCATATTAATTGAGATGGCATTTTAGACTTGTCGAAAGATGCTCATTGGATTTGGATCAAGAGACTGCACAAGCCACTTAAGAACATTAAACTTTTGTGATCTCAACCATTGGTGGATACTTTTTGTTGTATGTTTGGGATCATTATCATGCTAAAAAATCAAATGGGAAGGATCAAGATTATAAGACATTACAATGTATAATAAATCTACAAGATTTTCTTGTATTGATGCTGATTTATTCTTCTTTCAATTCTTCAATAGATGCCAAGGCCCTAAAACACCATGCAACCAACCCCACACCATCACTAAACCACCACTAAACTTTTATATCTGTTGAAACTATCTTGAATTGCAAGATTGTTTATCATGAATCCAGGACCAATAGCAACCATCTAAGCAGAATCAGTTTATCTTTATATCATCAAAGAAGATAACACGCTTCCAGTTACAAATGGTCTAATGTTCATAGCATATAGCAAATTCAAGCCGCTCTGAGATGTGTTTCTAGTTCAGTTTAGGCTTCTTGGGTGATTGCACGAAACACCTGTACTATTTGTTGCATTTTGCAATAGTACTCATGATTTTTTCTGGAGTACTTTAAAATTAGAAAATCAATTTTAAAAAAATTAAAAAATATGGCCAATGTATGCACCTTTAAGATGAAGGTAACCACCAAAGGAAATTCATTAAAAAATTCTCTAAGTAGGAGAACTAGAAAAGTGCCATATCTTAAGAAAATACATACTTTGATGTTTTAATTAGTAGAAAATAGGAAAAAACTTAAATAAAAAAAATAAAAATTGGCCATTTGTGGAAACTCTATGGAGATGGTCATTCACAAAAAAACCCACCAAAATAATTTTTTACATGCTTCAAAATGCTAATAGAAAGGGACTCAATTTGTGGACTTCTACACCACACAAAATTAAGTATTTTTAGAATTCCTTTGGGCAATAGCTACAAGTCTACTAGAAGACCATCTCTACCAAATTTCAGCTCCAAATTTGTTTTTATGGGTACTAAATAGTACTAAAAACCTCCAAATTGGCATTTGTGACATAATATCGGGGGCTATTATTAAATAGTAAAACATTTTTAAAAATTTCCCAAAAAATAGACAAGGTGTATAATAGTCATCAGTACCTTTTCTATGAATTTTGAATCATTTGGAGTCAAAATTCAAGAATTATGGCCAAAAAACTAATCAGTACGAGACGTGTGACAGAAAATAGTACAAGTGTTTCATGCAATCACCCTCTTCTTCTTCACTTTCAATGTGAGCCCTTCAACACAAAAAGCCCTTCTCATTGTATCAACACTCATAGTAACTTGGCATTTTCTATGCACACATTGGGCAACTTGTGTGGCAACATCCATACCTCCTAACGCAATAGCTTTGACACATATTCTCTTGTGTGCACTTGTGAGCACTTGTAAGCACTTGTGGTCTACCACTACTACTAGCTTCAATTCAAACAATCTCTTCTTTCTAATTCGTAGGACATGACCCTAAGTTACCTACAATTCATTTGCTACATCCTTTGTAGAACTACCAACTTTACAACAATAGACTTATCAAGGTCTATTTAGTATTAGTAGAAGCTCCTCTTAAGTACACCATGATTATTGAAGGAGATCCACAAACAACATGTAGAGAACTTTGAGCTGAAGTATAGTCCAAATGTACATGAGAATCTGAGTTTTTAAATGTTGAATTCTTATTGAGCCTATTTCAAAGAAGTGGGAAATAAATTTGAGGGTGTTTGCAAGAAACACCGGACTTAATTATATCTTATAGAGAGTGATGGAGCTATATTTTTCTATAACTTTTGAAGTATGAGCTCAATGAAATCAAATTTTTTTATTGGCAATGATTGTCTTGATTGTAATTATATTCCTTATTTTCAATACATATATATATAATATTTAAAATTCTATTTTGTTAATTTGTTACACTTTTAGATATATAGGGATTTTAGTACTATCGAGTACCCAAAATTAATGATCTAGAACTAAAATTTATGTGGTCTATTTCCTTATTAGGCAAGGGTACTCCTACTAAGGGACATCTATAAAAATACATTATTTTATGTCCTCCATGTTCGTGAAAATAGGGCTCCATAGCACCCGCAATTCTGAACACTCAAGACGGTTTCACGCTCATTCTTTTGGTGAAATCTCTTCATCATGAAGTCTTCACAAATTTGTAAATCATTTTTCCTACTTTTTACAAATTAAAACATTGAAATACCTATTTTCTTGCGATTCTACACTTTTATAGTTCTCCTATTTAGAAAATCCTATGTTGTTTCTTCTTGAGGTACCTTCTTCTTAAATGTGTATACATTGGCCACATTTTTATATTTTAAAAATTTTCTTTTTTAATTCAATAGTATTCTCCTCCAAAAGCATGAAAACTGCCGAAGTGGAACAAAATTGACCACTCATTGTTACAACAACCTTTGAAGTCATTTTGTTTTATTTTTCTAAAAATATTTTTGCTTTTGAAATATAAAGAAACATTATATTTTTTAATCCGTGTAGGATTTTTAAGTTGATTTTTCATTCATAAAGAATGGCAAGGGCTTTTGTCTAATTGTAAATCCAACTTAGACCACAAGCAATTTCAAGAGTAATTACAATTTTATGAATACAAGGTATTTTAATCTAGCCAATGTAGGGTATCCTTTAATTTAAAAATTCTATCACATATAGAAATAAAATCTATGCTTGTTTATTAAATTTATTTTAAGTTTGTGTATGTATATATATATATGAAATTTTGTCTTAGAAATTAATTTTACAAAGTTTTAAAAATGGTAGAAAATACCAATGGTATAGTGGCTATTTTGCTTTTAAATATTGCCTTGTAATATTGGAATTGACATCTTATTAGTAAAAAGTATGAAATGACATAATTACATAAAGATGGAATCAATATTGCTATAAACTTTGCCTAACTTTTATAAAATTAAACTATGATAGAAATTTTATTTTACAATTATCTCACTTTTATATATATACTCTTAATATATTTACAAGTTCAATTTGAAAAGAAACCCAACAAATATCAATAATACTTGTCTTTGAGTAGGATTCTATTTTTTTATATATATACATCTTTCATATATTTAATTAAATTTGTGTAAGGACTTCTATGAAGCAATGTAGCTTCTCTTTTAATGTTGTTTTTCTAATATTTTTCATCAATAAAATATTTACATGGCTTAGTTTATATACTTGTTTTAAATTTTAGTCATTAAGTTGATTATTGAAAAGAGCAAAAATGACCATCATAGCTCTTGGGCCAATTTGGCATTATTTTGTCAAAACTTAAATTTCTAATTCAACATACTTTGGCAAAAAAAAATAAGAAACATTCTAACCAAATTAAAAACAAAAATACTATAATTTTATCTGACTAGTCATTATAATATGACAACAATTTATTGTGTATGATTGAGTGAGCCATAATAATTGTAGGTGGGCAATTATTCTGAAATTGCAATACCGGTATACAATGGCTTTATAAAGTTATTGAAATTTGAACATAATTTTACCATACATGCATAAGAATAATCTTCAAAATAAAAATCTAAATTTAGCCTTATTTTTAATTGAATAAGTTTTCTTCATGTGCAAAAATCAATTATTGGTACAAGCACAAGATTCAGATGATTCTCAGTCTTTAGAGGGAAAGTATGAATTTTTTTTTAGAATCAGGCTCTAAAAATTCTATAAATATTTGAATTTTACTGGATGATATCTTAATGATCAAAATATGATCCCAAAACTTGACCTTCCTAATTTTCAATTCAAACATTAATATTTGGGAAAAAAATACATTTTTAGTAATCAAAGATATTTTTATACATAAGCTACATTGTTACATATTAATGGATACAAATAGCTTGTATAGGTTGCAAGCAATTTTTTTTTGCATGATTTTTTGCCATTTGGCTACAACCAAAAGATTTTGGCTATTTTTTGTAAAGGAAATTTTCATTTTTTGGGTCAAAATAGTCGAATTATTGTTGTATTTTAAGACCAATAGTCAAATTTTACCTAAGTATCAGCTAATTTTGATACAAATATCATCAAGTATAAAGATTGCTAGCATGTGAGTCTAGGATCTTTGAGCCCATTAGCCTAGGCACCTTCATGTTACAAGTGCCTAAGTATATTGTAGGCACCTGGGTTGTTGTAAGAAAGACTTGCTAGTTTTGTTCCACTTTGGCAATTTTGGGCCTTTTTTGGGGAGCACTATTAAATTCAAAAAAAAATTTAAAAAAATAAAAAAATATATGACCAATGGATAGACATGTAAGAAGAAGGTTCTCTTACAAAGGAAAAGCCCAAAAAAATTCTTTATGTAGGAGAACTAGAAAAGTGCAAAATCGTTAGTAAATAGATACTTGGACATTTTAATTTGTAAAAAATAGGAAATTTTTTTTTTCAAAGAAACTAAAATTTTCCATTTGGAAAGACTTCATGGTAAAGATATTTCACCAAAAGAATGGTCTTGAAATCATTTTTAATGTTTAGAATTGAGCATGCCAGGGAGCCCTATTTGTATGAATGTAGAAGATATAAAATAAAATGTTTTAAAAATCCCCTTGGTAGAAACATGACTTCCTACTATGGAAATACGCCATAGAAATTTCAGCCATAGATTATCAAATTTGGAGACTCCATAGTACTCAAAAGCCCTAAAACTCAAAATGTGACATATTAATTTGATTGATTTTAAATATAAAATGATTTTTGAATTTTTTTGAAAAATAGGAGATATGATATTATGATTACTTTCAAGATAGATATCTCTAATAAAAAGTTCAACTTCATGTAGGTCATGCTTCAAAAGCTATTGCAAAAAGAAGCTTTTGCACTCCCTTTGTAACAATGTTCAAGTACATGTCTTTCTTGCAATGACCCACCTTCCATAGTTACAGGGTACTTATGTTGTTGGTGTCTATGTTATAGGCACCTTCAATGGTTGTAGGGTACCTACTTACACCCAGGTTCAAGGCTCGTAGGCCCGCACTTCTAGACTCACAAGCTAGCATCATTGGTCATAAGTTACAACAGCCTTACAAATTGAAAAAAAAAGAGAGTCTAGAACGTATGTGAGATACTAGCACAAGTGTCCTATTGCTCTTCCACCAATTGTACAATCAAATCTGCAGAACACCATGTCATTGTGAACTCATGAATGATGTCGTCGATTTGTGGGTCTCCACCTGCAAGAATCAACCCGCAGCCGGCATGGGTTCCTCCCTTGGCTTTTGGTGAACTCCCAACTTTCGATGGCTGAGTGGTTAGCTTCACAAGTCCACACGCAGTTGTTACGGGCTAGAATCCAATTTGCTGACTGACAGACGTACAGACCAACAACAGACCGACATAAATCTTGCTGCAATGCCAACTGAATGCAACTGGAGTGAGAGTTGCGTCTACCAAATGGTGTTTCAATTGGCCGCGGCCTCGAAGTTAATAAGTTACGGAAAAAGACTAGCCGCCGACATTTGCAGCTCGTTGAAACTTCTGCCATAAGTAAGAAGTTGGAAAGGTGAGTTCCATTCGCAACTGGTGAACTAACAGACATGTTGATTGAACCTCCGTGTTTCCTGGACCGGACTCTCCCACAATTCTGTTGTCCAGTGTTTGTAAGCTAGCGCTTTGGAAATGGATTCCATCTTGATTTTTGCATCTCTTTGGCATCCGTTTTCCGTAGTCTCGTTTTGACCAATGAGTTTGGGAATGCGACAATCGCAAGTGGACAACGGGGCTTGTAGAGATGGGATCTTTGCCGGATAATGCAGATGTTCTCTACGAAGAAGCCACGGCGTGTACTTGCAGTAGCTTGCGCAAACAGGCTCTTTCAAATGATGGCCGTTTGAAAAAGGAGGCTGGTCAGGAGTTCTTTAGCTTTTGTTTTCCATGTTGCAGCTTCCGTCCGTTTCACCAACAATGTCGGCGGCCATGACCATGCAAAGGAGGGAATGCAACGAGGGTCCTGTAGCAAGGAGTAGGAGTGTGACCTCATTCTTGACCTATTGTTTGAAATATGTATGTTGCTATTCGACTATTTGTATGTTAGAAATTTTTTAATCATTTAGTTGCATAGTACTGCACATATTTTGAGGAGGAATCTACTACAAAAGGAATTGTGATTGTCAAACGGTTCATCTTGGAGATCGTAATGTTTGTCCAAAGTGTACGTCAATGTGGATAATGAGTTTTTTAGAGGTGCTCAAAAGTAAATCATTATATGAGTGCTCCAATGTCTTGCAAAATTTTAGTGGCTCTCCAAGTTTATGGTTGCCTAAACAAATGGTGCTCAACAAAGAATTATATGAAGAACATCCACCCCGACATCCACTAAGAAGTGGATTAGGGTCGAGATCGCGGTGTGAAGAGCCACAAATATGGATATTTTGATATAACTCCATGGACATATTTTTTGAAAAACAATATTATTTGGTTAAAAAATAACACATCCTATTGAAAATTGTATAGTTGTAGACGCCTATGGTGTGGTCATTATTGGTGACAAAATTCAATCAAATGCCTTCTCTTTATCTTGACTATCCCTCAAAATTTGACCAAGAACCAATTTTTTTTTCATAATTATATTTCTTCTATACCGTATGCTAGGCCCTTTCTCATGACCACATATGTAGCGGCTTTGTATAAGCATGCATTTTTAGGGTTCTATAACCCCCTAAATCATTATCAAATTAGGACAAAAAAATATTTACAACTCATGGCCCCATTTGACCTTCATACTTCACATCTAATTTCCGAACACATTTATTGCTATTTTAATTTTCAACCATTGGGGACCACATAATGGCCACTTGGACATTAAGGTTGGTTGTGGTTTGGTGCAGAGAGGTCCATAGTCACCTACAATCAAGTGCGAGTCATACTAATCAATGAGATATGAGGTATTATTTAATCAATGATAAGCACCAACATATCCAAAGCATGTCTAAACAACTAGCAATTCTAATAAGAGCCAGTAAATACATAAATAGATTGTCTATATTTGTACATTATTGTACAATATTAACAACAATACAAGATTATAGAGCTTTGAATCTTTATAAATTTGCGTCCCAATTGCAAAATTTATTTGAAAATTTTTTAATTTAGTGCAATTACCAAGCCTCCTTTTGTAGTTGCACACAGAAGACCAATATAGTACACAATTTTAACATTATGCTGGTTTGTCTAGATAGATTCTAGCCATAGAGCCACTTAGAGGTTAAGTGAACTTCACAAAAGGTATTTGCAAATTCAATAAGTTGCAAGAGTTCTTAGTTTGATTAACCCTTGCAAGATACAATTTTTCAAAATACACTAAAAAATCAACTTGAGAGGCTTGGTGTTACCTTTAACTAAAAAATTAATAGATTTTTCAAATCCCTAGCCTAATTTCAATGTTTTAAATTTGTGTATTCTACAATGCACATTTATTTATTATCTAAATTTGTTAGGAGATATTTCATGTAGTCTTTGGATTTTAACACATCCTACTTTACAACCAACCTACTTTTTTGGCAAATTTTCAAAAGAATATTATTTCATCAGTTTTGCCAGAATTTGGCCTCATTTGGCACAAGCTACTTCCATACTAACAGAAAGGGTTAAAATGTGGTTGAAACTCTACAACCCCTTTTAAAAATATTAGATTCATCCAAATTTGAATGAAAATTACTAATAATAGATGATTTTATTGGTGAGCATACACATGAGGATGATTATGCTGATTTTTTCCTTGGGTGTGTGTCGCTTCTCCAATAAGAACTCCAAAAAAATAGTTGCTTATAATAGAATTAATTATAAAGTGTATGCAAGGCGGGACAAGAGCCTGAGTTTGGAAAAAACATAGGACCAACCCCCCTGAAGTACCCAAACTCAGGTCTAATTGAGTTTGGTGCCGTGTTTGTTTTGTTCTATTCTTAGTTAAACCTTCCTCTGATATAGATTCACAAACACATGACAATTTTACAATTAATTCTAATTCAAATGCCTTGTTGCTAAGTATGCTTCTTTGTCAACTGGCCCCCCAAAATAATAAAACAATAAGAGGCTCTTCAACTTCTCCAAGCTTTGGAAATGGATAGGCAAAGACATTTCCAAGATGAATATCCCAAAACCGCCACTTTTTTATACTGTGTCCAATTATTATCATTAGACTAATCAAATTTTCATATTTTCTTGTTGACAAGTGAAAGGAGGTTCCGACGGACCAAAGCACGCAACATTTGGGTACCGTATGCAAAAGTTATGATATTTCATAAAATATTTTTTGCTGACCTTGACCACCAAGTATGGTAGCATCTAAAATTGACTTAACCTTTAAAGTTCCAAAGTCCTTGTGGGGGACTCTTGGGATTTTGGGTAGGCTAGTGTGATCTCAGTTTTTGACCTAATTTTTTGAAACTTTTTTTGAAGATAAAAAATTAGATTAGCTTTTTGGAAATATAATTTTTAGTTCAACTAGTGCCCGAGAGTAAAAGTTATGATACAATAAGCCCCAAAAGCAACTCAAGGGAGAGTCCAAAACAAGCCACAAAAAAGTGAATTTTTAAAATTTAAAATTTATTCTCAAAGATTGTATTTTTGTCTACATCTAAATCTTTGATTAATTTATTTGGACTGATAATGAGAAAGTTATGAACAATCTTGTTTTTCAGACAATCTAAGTATCTTCTTGAAAAAATAACTTATAGAGTTCAGTTTTGAATGCAATTTTAACAATTTTTCAAAAAAACTTGTTAGACAAGGTTAAATTAGCTTGCTAAAACAATCTCACCGTTGGGATTATTGTCTTTCAATTCCACCTAAGAGCTATTAACAATTTAGCTTTCCCTTCAATCTTGAACCTACTTCTACTTAGCAATTTTTTAATGAGTGAATTTTTTTTTTTTAAATTGAATTTTCTTACTGGATTTTCAAACTCAATTCTTCAATATAAAATATTAAAAAATCAAAATCAATAGTGCAAAAATTTTAAGTTAAGAAGATTTAAAGCCAAAAAATCTAGTCAAGTAAGGTGTAAAAAAACTTGTTTTTTTCACTTTACATGCAAATATCTTGCAATCTACAATGTCAAAGTTTGAGTAATTTCTTCCACATATTCTTATACTAGTCTACTACAAGATTCTACGATTAGATATGCAAGAAAAAACAACTTTTAAAGTTTTTTGCTCCTTGCAACAGAAATGGCAGTTTTGAGTGGATTTTGATGGAAAAAAGGCCTTGGGGCTTTAAGGTTTAAAATTGGTGAGTGTACATTAGATGAGATTTCCAGGGGTTAAAGGGCCGTTTCATATTCATTAAAAAAATTAATTAAAAAAAAATTAATTTAATTTAATTTAAAATAATAATAATAAAATATTATTATCTGACATGGCAGTAGTTGTACCATGTCAGACTGCAATGTGGTGCACTTCCCACAGTCCGGCAATTCAAGGAACTCGCGACCCTTTGGACCTGCAAATCTCATCTAAAACATTCTCACAATCAATACTTTATTTCATAATTACATTCATGAAGGGATTATTTTGGAATGAAGATTGCACTAGTGGAAGCATCGTCTATATAGGATCAAAGCTAATATGTGAGCATAGAGTAGGAGCCTAGAGTATAGATCACCTTTGGTGGTTATTGGACACCTATATTATAGGTACGTATAATATTATTTATAAGGTGTCTTATGTTACAGGGTACCTTCAATGGTTATAGGGTACCTACTTACACCTTCCAAAGGTAGCTAAATTTTAAAGAATAACCTCTAAAATAAGCTCTAGGCTCTAAGCTCTACATTCCAAGCTCATATGGTAGCATTCCCCATCAATATAGACTAGGAAAATAACCATGAGATAACTAGAAGACCAACAATTGGTCTAATTAGTCATTTGAGTCTTCTTGTAGGTCATTTCTCTAGTGTACGTAAACCATATTTCCACCAAAGTTGTATATAAGTGTAATCACCTCTTGCAATAGTTGAAAAGAAAACACAATTCAAAAACTCATTACAAGTAACAAATACATTGCTAGTTTTTATGTAATCATGTTGTAAGCTATGTATTCCTTGAAGATGCTATGTAAACATTTGAACAATGTTCTTCTTATTAAATTGCTTTGATTTTTGTTGAATCTTTTAACAATTAAATTAAATTTCAATACATCCTTGCATAGGATTTTTTAGATATGTAAGAATAAATAATAGATGTTTAGAATACTTATCATTGGCGTATCCAAAATCAACCCAAATTTTTTGCTTACACATTGTGTTCATTTTAATATGCCAAAATATGTGCAAAATTTTTAAGCCTTTACTTTTTAGTAAATGTTGCATTTAAATGTAGATACTTTAGTTTTGAAGTGCTCTAACATCTACATTTAGAATAATGAATAGAAACAATGTTTTATATAGTTTCTTTTCATTCATCCAAAATAGTTCTTGAATCTTTCACCCCTACATGCCTAAAGTCAATTTTGAGCTTCATGGAGTTTTTTCAAACTAAATGAAAAGTCCAAATTCTGATAAGTTTTATCAACATAGAAAAAATTGTAATTGTATAAATTCAAACTGTACAAGTATACGTGTTATGAATCACATAGGAAATGAAAACACAACAATATCAATTATGAATTGAAAGATTATAATGTTTGATCAAGAAGGTATTAAAACTATGAAAGTGATTTCAATTGAAGTCTTTCAATCCTTGTTTTACATTTCAAATCTAAAATTGAGGTCATCAAAAAAGTATGAAATTAAAAGATATAACATACATAACCATAATCAATTTAAGACTTCTCAAAATTTATACTAATTTTTTTTTTAATGAAGTTGCAATGAAATTTCCCCCTCAAGATCCAATTGGTATTTGAGGCTCATTTCCATGAACCTCTAATACTAGAAAATCAAGATTTGCAGTGGACATCCGTGTACAAAATCTTCAATAAAAAAATTGTATACATTCATTTTAATAATCTGATTCTTGATACTTAAAATAGACTTCAAAAAACATTTGTCTAAAAAAAAATACTAAAACTACTAATTTGGTTGGGTTTTATTTACCTTCAAAGTTTAGTCAACAACCAAATATGGTGACTTGTATATTTAGAGGTTGATACCTAATTGACCAAGGCACCATATTTTGGTATTGACTTAACTTTGAAGTTAAATCAAATCTTACCAAAGCATTATTTTTTATATTTTTTTCTAGTTTGATACCCTTTAAAGTCTATTTTAAATATCAAAAATCTAATTTTGACAAAAATGATTTATGATTTTTCTACTGAAGATTTTGTGCAAGGGGGGCCATTGCAAATCTTGATTTTCTAGTATTGGAGGCTCGTGGAGATGAGCCTCAAATACATTGGATCTTGAGGAAAAAAATCACATTAGAAATTCATTTAAAATAATTTTACAGTAGATATTGAAAAGCTATAAACGAATCATGATAATGCACATTATGTCCTTTAAATTCATATTTTTTTGATGACCTAAATTTTATATTTGACATGTAAAAAGAGGATTGAAAGATTTCAAATCACTTTCATAGTTTTAACACCCACTTGATCAAAAATTGTGCTTTTTCAATCCATAAGCGATATTGTTGTGTTTTCTTTTTCTTTGTGATCTATAACACCTCTAGTTTGAATTTGAACAATTATAGTTTTTTTTTAATTGATAAAACAATTTGGGGCATTTTGTTTAGTTTTGAGCAAATTCCAAGAAATTCAAAAATGACCTTAGGCATGTAGGGGTTAAAATGTGATCTTTATGCATGACCAATCAATGAAATCGCGGTAAATATTATATTTTTACAAAGATATAAGAAAAAGGTGTAAAATTCCAAGTAAGGAGTTGGGCATTAATCCTTAAACGACAAGCTAAGCCCTAAAGGCTTGGTTTTGAGAGAATCATTGACAAAATTTAATTTAACTTTAATTTATTTTTTGAATGTTTCAACCTACTCAACCACTTCAATAGTGAATATGGCTTGCTAAGCACTGCATTTAGGCTGCAAAATAAAAATTATTATTCACTATTCATTTTTACATGCCCTGACCATATAAACTTTGGGCAACCAACAAGATCCATACCATGCTTCAAAGAGATTTTTGATTCCCCTTTGGACTAACCTCAAGGCAAGTGAATGTTGTTTAACTTTGGAATGTCGGGTTGATCACTGTAGAAATCATCTTTTTTGGAACCATGTGAATCATTTGCTTTAAAAAACAAGAACACTCATTAGAGGTCAAACTATTGTATATGAGACCTCCTTTTTTCATACGAAATTCCAAAGACAAGCATCTAACTTTTCTCTTACATACAAGGATTTCCTATCATTCATCGGACACACAACAATGTTGCACCAACAATACAACAACATTATAGAGTTAAGGACTAACTCCTAAAGGACCAAATAACATTTTTTTTCCACAACATAGCAATTTGGGGCAGCTAACTACGAATGAAATTTTATTTATTTTTCTTTGAAATTTTCAGACAACATGTGGTCAAGGAATAGCTTTAAGGCACAACATTTTTCATAACTTTTGACTACATAGTTAAAAAGTTATTGTATGATATGTAGTTTTCATTGCTTAACGGGCAACCTAGGCAGCTAAAAAACATCATTTAAAAAATAAATAAAAATTTGAAATTGGTTTTTAAGATTTATATTTACATAAAAGGCTTTGAATCATTCCATTTTAATTAACAAGACAAAAGTTATGAGGAATTTTAGTTTGCAGGCACTTATTGAATCCCTCTTCTAAAATAAACTTTGAAGTCCTTTCCTCAACTCAGTTTTCAATATTTTGAAAAAAAATAAAATCATTGAATGTAGATTGTTCATTACAACATTGAAACCATTGGAATTGGAATTTTTTGATTCCACAACTAAAATTTTAACAATTTAGTATCTAAATCATATTCAACTTTTTTCCACTTACTATTTTATTCAAGCATGAATATGAAATATTTTTTGTTGAAAATTTTTATGTATATTTCCAAATTATTTCTCCAATATATTATGAAGAATAAGAATTTGTACAATCTACACATTTTTGTGTAGAAAGTTTGAAAGATGAAATCTAACCATTTGGGAAGAGTTGAAAATACCTACTTTTAAAAACCAAGCAAAATCATCTTGCAATTGTTAAGATTTCTTATTCTAAAATTTTAGGAGGGTGTACTCTAATAAGTTAGCTATAGGATCCTACAATTGTATTTATTAATGAATAAATATAAATGAATATTTTAGCCTTGCTTTGGCCATTTGAATACTTTGAAGGAGTTTTTGGCCTAAAAACATCAAATCCATTTAGGAATTAAAGGGTCACCTAGTTGTGTGGATTTGGCAAGTTTGAATCTAAATAAGGTAGACCAACCTAATTTTGTTCATTGCCTAATTTTGTCATCCTACTTATGGTCCCAATTCCATCCCCCCAAAGCATCCAAATCCATTCATTTTTTTGACAAAATCACTATGTTAATGCCAACAAGGGGTAATGTGTCATTCCTTTAATGGTGAACACTTAAGTACCATTGGATACATCATGAGAGAGCGGTTATGGGTTGTTTATAGGATGTTCATGACTCCACTCTATAAGTGCTTATTCAAATTTCAGGGCAGACCACTTCAAAAATGCACTGAAATTCCAATTTTAATCGGAAAATTATAATTCCACTTAGACTTCATTTGTGAAACAAACTCTTTCCTTTGTAATATATGTGTCCCTCTTGAAGTTGGCCCCAAGATATTCAAATTGCAAATTAGGGTGGTAATAGGCTTGTCTACCTTTAGAATCCATACATTAAATTAGTTAGTTAGTTATTTAGTTTTTGTTTGTTTGATTTGTTTGTCACGGTGAGACCTCTCGGACCGTGTTTCTTCCAATTGTGTTCTTGGTACTGTCGGAAAGCTCTCCACAAGGAAGGGTGCACGGGCTTTGTGGCCTTCAAACCTATGGTCTGAAAGTTATTAAATTTCAAAGTTTTTATTAATTTATTAATTTTAAATTATTTTTATTTCAGTTGTGGCAAGGACACAAGGCACACTAGTGAATTTGATAAATGTCACAAAAGATAACGTGTCAATTTTGCATTGGTCAAGACCTAAGTGCTAATAGATACATGGAAAGTTGGTTATAGGTTATTAAGAAAACATTTATGACTCCACAAACTCTATAGGCGGTTCTATAATTTCAAGGCAACTCACTTCAAAAATTCACAAAAATTACAATTTTAATTGGAAAACTATAATTCCACTTGGGTTTGATTTGTTAAACAAGTGCACGCCTTTGAAAAATAAGTGCCCCTCTTGAAATTGGCCCCAAGATACTCAGATTACAAATCATGGTGATAATAGGCTTGTCTACCTTATTGGAGTTTCCATTGGTCAATGCTTCAATCACAAGATCATGATTGCACAAGCCTGAAGAGCATACTAGAAAAACATCTCAAAATTCAGTGTACTGTTCCTTTTTATCAATGGGAATTGTCCATTTATTTGGAAAAAAAAAAAAAAAAAAAAAAAAACTTCTCAAAATTAAAGACCCACCTGCTCGGACAACCAAGCCCAGTTATATTAATTTAAATTAGATTCTTTTTTTCCCAAATATGGAAAATGTCAATGGAAGCCATTATTTTCGTCTCAATATTTCATAAGTCCATTTGCTATAATGATGGTGCCATGACTGGCTGGCTTCTGTCCAAAGTAGACACATGATTGTTGAAATATTCTGAAAATACTACAACTGACTGGAGTAAAGCATGCTGCTTATCAACTTTCTCGGATACCTGCCTATAAGGTATGACGGTCCGTAGATGGAAGTCTTTATTGCATTGAGACTAAAATACATAATATATTAAGCCCATTACAATTACGATACATCATGTCACATTGGCAAAGTCTGTCCTTTGGGAGCTCCAACAAATGGCATGTGTGGGGTCAATTTATCGGATTGACCTTGCGTGAAAAAACATGGATCTTCTGTACTTTTGAAATCACCAAATTTTGACAAAAAGGGTGCAATTTCAATGGAGAAGAATAAGAGCACCTGGACACTGGAAATTAAAAAATTACCAGCTATATAAAGATGAGCCAAATTGTCCAACTTCGGGGTGCAAGAATTTCCAAGTCACCCTATTTAGTGGTATTTATGTATTTACCCTTCTGCCAAACTGCTGGAGAAAGTCATGCTCGTGTAAGTCTCAGTCAAAATTTAAAATGGTCCCAGAATAAGAGATTGAGTATGGTTCCTATAATTAAACTGTAAGGTAGGAGATCCTATAATGGAGCATTTAACCCCTAAAAGACCATTGTCCCTACGGGGGACAAATGCATTTTCGGGCAGGTACCTACGGGCTGAAATTTTCTCCTGATTTTTTGAAACTTTTTTTGGAGGTAGAAAAATTGATTAGCTTCAAGGGAATATAACTTTTTTCACAATCGGTGCCCGGGAAAAAAAGTTATGACCATATAAGCTCAAAACAGGCTACGGGGGGCAGCTCGGGCAGCAAAAAAAAAAATGGACAAAAATTTGAATTTTTTTTTTTAATATTTTTTTTCTCATAGGTTATATTTTTGGCTATCTGGAAAGCTTTGATTCATTTCATTTGACTTTGTTATGAGGAAGTTATGGACATTCTTGTTTTTCGGGCAGTTAGAGCATCTTCTTGAAAAAAATAACTTTAGGATTCATTTCTGAATGCAATTTTTCAAATTTTTCAATTTTTTTTTTTTGCATGGTCTGATTTACTTGTTAGAACAATCCCACCATTAGGATTAGTGCATTTTAATTCCATCTAAAATATATGAATATTTTAGATTTTCCTTCTATCTCGTACCTACATCTACTTAACAATTTTTTTAAGAATGATAATTAAGTTTTATTTTTATTTTTATTTTTTTCCTAGACTCTCAACTCAATTCTCCACTACAAGCATTAAAAGCTCAAAACTCTGTAGTGAAAAAATTTTAAGTTAAAAATGTTCAAAGTCAAAAAATCCAGTCCCGCAATGTGCTGAAAAACTTGTTTTTTCCACTTTAAACACAGATATCTTGCAATCTATGCGGTCAAAAATTCTGAAATTTTTTCCACACTTTTTTATACTAGTTAGGTGTAAGATCCTACGGTTAGATGTGAAAAAAAAACAATTTAAATTTTTTTTAACTCCTTGCTACAGAAATGGCAGTTTTCAGTGTTTTTTGGCAGAAAAAAGGCCTCGGTCCTTTAGGGGTTAAGGGCTGCAACTGAATTTTGAGGAGGTGAAATATCTTGAAATTTTTTTCAGTCAATTTTCCTTGAAAAGCAGATTGAACTGACATCTAACCCAAGTCATTTCATATTTTTTCATGCTTTTTTGAATTAGTTAAAAAATTTTGAAGTTGAAATGGCATAGGGCTCTAAAATGGTGCCCTAGCTAAAATGTATACAGTCTGTACATTGATGGAGGCTATGAAAAAATAACATGTACAAACAGTTTACATTTCAGTTAGGGCTCCATTTTAATGCCCGCTCCACTTAAGGACCTCCTACCTTAGAACTTCTTTTTTCCCTATTAACCCCTGAGTGTCCAGTGTGTGTTTACTAAAATCCAAACCCTTATGAACTCAATCCAATCAAACTATCACCTAACAAGAAATCCACATAAGCTGACCATACCGATTGGTAGTGGAGACAAGCTTGGAGCTCAAGGGAAAGGGACACGTCTTTTAACCGTACCATTGAAAAGATTATAATAGTCAAATAAGGAAATCTTTAAAATTGGAGAGATAGGATCCCGTCGTTGGGGCGCTCAGGGGTTAAGTTGTGTTGGTAGTCAAAATAGGATTCTAGAATCTTTTAGAATGTATCTTTTGGACACTGTTATAATAAAAATGTAAATTTTCAAGTATTAAAAATAGGTGCTTTTAAAAAGCAATTATGAACAGAGGTTGTATGTTTTAGGCAAATATTTGTATAGGTTTAGAGAAAGTTCAGGTCATAGTTAAGTGTAGTTACCTTAACCCCTAAAGGCCCAAGGCCTTTTTTCTGCCAAAAAACACTCAAAACTGCCATTTCTATAGCAAGGAGTAAATAAATTTGAAAAATGTTTTTTTTGCACATCTAACCATAGGATCTTACACCTAACTAGTATGAGAATGTGTGGAAAAAATTTCAGAATTTTTGACCGCTCAGATTGCAAGATATCTACTTTTAAAGTGGAAAAAACAAGTATTTCAGCACATTGCGGGACTAAATTTTTTGACTTTAAACATTTTTCACTTAAAATTTTTGCACTACAGAGTTTTGTGCTTCAAATCTTTATAGTGGAGAATTGAGTTGAGAGTCTAGGGAAAAAAAATTATTCAAAAAAACTTAATTATCATTCCTAAAAAATTTATTAAGTAGGAGTAGGTACGAGATAGAAGGAAAATCTAAAACATTAATATATTTTAGATGGAATTAAAATACACTAATCCCAATGGTGAGATTGTTCTAGAAAGTAAACTAAACCATGAGAATTTTTTTTTTTTTTTAAATTGAAAAAATAGCATTTAGAAATGCATCCTACAAGTTATTTCAAGAAGATGCTCTAATTGCCCGAAAAACAAGAATGTCCATAACTATTTCATAACAAATCCAAATGAAATGAATCAAAGCTTTCCAGATAGACAAAAATATAATCTACAAGAAAAAAATATTAAAAAAAAAAAAAATCAAAATTTTGCCAAATTTTTCTTGCTGCCCGGACTGCCCAGTTACAAAAAAAAGTAACATATTTGGCCATAACTTTTGATTCCTATTTCCAAATGTGCTGAAATTTAGTGCATATGAAAGATATTCCTCGCGCCCACCTTCTATTAAAATTTTAGCTTAAAATATGGAAATCTCTAGTCACACGGACCTGCCCAAAATTTCTATACGGCCAAAAAACGCATGCCGGTCCTTTAGGGGTTAATAAGTGTTGTAAATTCTTGCAGCTTAGTTTTTTGGGACTTATGTGCTCAATAAAGAAGTAATCTTCATAATATTGTATTTATAAGAATGTGATGTAATTACCTTTCTAAAAAACTACAATAAAGATAGGAAAGAAGTTAAGGTTTTAGTTTAAACAAAAAGTTGTATTTTTCTTATTTGAAAATTGTAACTACATCCTTTACTTTATTTTTCTTCATCTCTTGTTCTTACTTCTTGTAGATTTTGTCCATTTTGTCCAAAGAACAAATTTAATCGTTACCATAATACGATTTCTCCTAATTCTCAATTGGATTGCAATTTCTTGTTGCTCCGGCCTTTTGATTAAAGAAATTTTAGATTTATATTCTTTGTATTCAATTAATGAAATGGAACTATTTTAGCAATTTGAGTTTATTGTTTATCAAATCAAAAATATATCTTGTCTTTCATTTAATGTAGTACCATCAATGAATGAAATTGACAACAAACTAACTTTCTATAGAATAGATCATGTACCATGTTTGGTTACCCTTTAAATGGACAATCAACCATTTTATGATTCTTGCGTGACTTTGTGCAATTTTTTCAAGACCATTTTTAATGTTTTATAAATACAAAATTGAATTATCTCTCTCTTAATATTCTAAACTAAAATTGTTGTGGCCAATTTTTTTTTGATAAAGATAATAGTTCAAAGTTTGTAATATTTGCTTTGAGTTAAAGAATTTACTATTAGGAAAAGTATTGACTTTGATACATTATTAAGTCTTTTGATTGTTCCATAAATGTTTTTATAGAAGTCATGATTTTGAGAATCATAAAAATTTTGATGCTAAAAATATCATTTATATTTTGGATGAATTTTCAAAGCCAAATTCCTCAAAATAAATTTGAAATAAATCTATAATTATGCATCAAAATTTGACTTTTTCTATTGATGAACAATTCAAAAAAATTGTGGATCTTGTATTTGACAACAAATTTTTGGTTTGTCAAAGATACTTTTCCTTCAAGAGTTAAATAGTGTACCTTAAAACCACCATTAGAAAGCTTTTGAGTGAATAGTCATTGAATCATCAAGAGGCCAATCTAATAGCTAATACAAATCTACAGCTTCATTGGTAATGATGTTTGTCAAAATACTAGTTTGTGGTATTTGAATTAGCTTTAAATATAAGAATAATATATCATATACAAGATAGAATGCATAATGTGGTGATGTACATGTCTTGAATTCACCTAACTTGAGTAGAATTGTCATCAACAATCAATTCTTTTAAGGATAGCAGTGAAATGAATGACTACATTTGTTTTCCATTGCATTGTAATCTTTATTAAGTTTGACTTACTTTATTGTACCCCACCTTTAAAAGTAAGCTAGGAGGTTCAGAATTGAACCATTTAAGCCTACCTAACTCATCAGTGATTGTAATAGATATTTCAAAGAATATGTCGCTCATTCCAAGATAGGGAACACATTTAGAACCTGTTTTATTTAAGGACCTCCTACCTTAGTCCAAATGTTGAGGTTCACTGCTCTTACACTACCCACTACTTTTTGCATGAACTTATAAAATAAATACATCCAAAATGATATTTAAAAAAAAATCTGTATTTAGATTCTTGATTAGAATAAAGATAATAATTTTGAGGCTACACAAAATTTGAAAATTAGAACCTAATATCAATTTTTGGTATGCTGTTCATTAGTAATTTGAAAATTCACAACTTGTTTATACAATGTCCAGATAATGCATGGCAAATTGTGTTGGAGGCCCTTTCACTTGCCAATATGGCTTAATAAAATATTTCTTGTCATATAATAGTAAATATGTTTAGTTGCAATTTGTGACAATTATAGGTGTGCATTTGTTTATGGATCATCATGTTGGGTTTGTAATATCTTGTTGACGTAATCCCTAGTTCTTGGGAGTTGCTTTTGCCTTTGTTCTCTATCATTTCTTTTTGTCTACCTCAGTGGGTTATGCAAATTGTGCTTATGCAAATTGAAGTTCCCTCACAATGTTGTACCATCTCAAGTATTCTAGCCTTTCAAACACGTTTCTTTGAATGGAAAGGTTTTTCAGTGGTTATGCCATTAACTTTGGAGATTAAAGACAAAAGAATTGGGGTTGAAGAAGAATGCAATCAAACATCATTTTCCTTAGTGTAGTTTTTTTTTTAATGATATGTCTATTTCAAACATAAAAAACACTAAATACCAAACAAATATTGAAATGATAGGTATATCATAAACATTAAAAAAAACCCAAGAACTATTGAATTTTGCCTGCTATCCAAAATTGTGCCTGGAATGGGCTCAGTTACCTTATAGAGAGGGAGATTGAAAGCTAAATTGGCAGAAGACAGCTGAAAAATCAACAGAGATCCTCGAGCACTGGAATAATCCACTAATCACAGCACCCACTACCCAGTGTGCAAACATATGACAGCACAAGGGCAATTACAGGTACAGAGAAGTCTGGACAATTCAATTAGTATAATAGTATAGTACCTTCCATAGTGATAGAGTGCACATGTGACTATGATGATACTGGATTTCAAAATATAAGGCTCGTGAAGGACTGAAAGCCACAGTAATATACAAACAGAATTGTGGTCAAAATGGAGAAGACTACTAAGCAGATGTTTGTACAGAAACAAGCAAGTTTATGGTACCTCAGAAGACAATAGGAACATGCATGAGGTGAGTGGTTGAGAATGGAGGGGAAGTTCATTACGTTAGTAGTTGCAAGCAGCAAGCCTGCCCATCGTACTGTGAAATCAGAGTTCCTTCTTTGACTAACCCTGATTTCTTTAGATCACCATCATTGAGTGCAAACGAAATTGATTAGTACAAGCCAAGTTATCCCCAAAGACGTGAATAGGAGTTCAGGGCAATCTTACACAATTCAAGATTCCAAGCCAGCATAGGTCACTTTCACATGCTTGCACTGCAGACTTTGAGCTCACCATACTGTTGAGTACTTAGCTCATTTTTATTCACTTGTAAGTTAGACATACTAGAGATCAAAGGATGGCTCTGCAGGTAAGTTTACCGTGCTATGCGCAAGCAGCCTCATCACACATCAAATTCATACTTTGACATGGCTCTCCTCCTTAGAAACTGCACTATCCTGCCAGCTTGGCTGCCTCTGCCACCCAGGTTAGAGTCTGTCAGAGAGACTGTTCAGTACCCAAACAACACAAAAATAATGACAAAGCTAATCTTTGAACAAAAGGAAACAGAAGCCTCCAGGACATGAGATGGATTCTTTAATTTTCTTTTCTTCTCCTCGATACAAATGAGAGTGCTTTCATTGTAGAGAGAAAAAGTACAAGTCAACCCGGCCAATTACAGCCCCTCAGGGTCGAAACAAAATTACATAGTGAAAGGCCATGAGGAATTTCCATGCTGGGGATCAAAAACAAAGATCCCACATATTGGGGACGACCGAGAGGAAAAGGCAAGGTGACGTGCACTGAAAACTCCAGCTGCAGAAAATTAAATTCATATTAAATTATGCGTGTAGGAGCCTTGTATTTTAACGAGAGGAGCTTACTTGTGGAGTCGGTAACTGATGAAAGACCAAGCAGGTATGTAGTAGACTGGGTCGATTCACACAAGCTGCCAGGTGAATCACGATCGACGAGGGAAGGAAGCCCCCGCCTATAAGGACAGTCATCATAAGAACCAGCTGGGAGTTCGTTGCGTTGTAACTGCTGTAGTAGCCTCATCAAGCCTCATCTCGCCACTCCAAGACAGTTAATAAGACAACCCCATGTCTTGGCACCTGTGTGGCATACTCTCTCTCGTGTCTAATGCTAGAGATCCTCTTCACTGACCGCAGCTTGCAAGCTCAGAGTTCCCCGTCAGTTTCTACACTTAAAATCTCTTCGGCTCATGTCCCAATCTCCTCACAAGCTCTCACGTCATTCCTTCAGTCTTACTTCCTGCTCGATCAGACACTACGTCCTGCTTAATCAGATTGTCAAGCGAGTAAGCCTAGGCTAGTTATCCTGTGATCACACCAGTTGTCTCAGTAGCAAAGAAATTGCTTCTTCCGCTGCTTGATCGGGATATTCAGCCTTGTTAAGGAAATTTGGCAAGAGTCCAGGAGGCATCTGCAGTCTCAATGCAGTTGTATTACACTCGAGTAGATCAGTGGAGCTTGGGAAAGGCGATAGACCGGTAGAACTCGGGAGAGACGAGATTGAAAGAGAGGACAATGGCAGAATATTCACTACAACTGGGAGCACTCACATTGTGTGTAGCCACAGTGATCTTGTTGCTACGAAGATTCCTCTTTGATGCAGACGCGTCTCTGCCTCCAGGACCCAGGGGATGGCCGATAGTAGGCTGCCTGTACTCTCTGGGACCAAGAACCATCCCTACGTGCCGCAGATTCACCACTTTGGCCGAGAGGTTCGGTCCCATCATGTTTCTGCGCATGGGCTCCCGTCCCACGCTAGTCGTCTCCAACGACAAAATGGCGAGGGAGCTTCTTCGAGTGCACGACCTCACGTTCGCATCACGCCCTCGCTTAGCAACCGGGAAGCACTTCGGCTACAACTACACGAGCGTGGTGTTCTCCCCCAGCGGCGCCAACTTCGTCCGCATGAAGAAGATCTACACCCACGAGCTTCTGTCCCCATCCAAAGTGGAGCTTCTGTCTTCGCTTCGGAAGGAGGAGGTCAGTATCATGCTTGCCGATCTGTTGGAGCAATCTACCAATGGCGTCGTGAATGTCACCTCCCTGGTGTTCAAGGCCAACTTGAATTTGATGGGGAGAATCATCTTCAGCAGGCGCCTGTTCGGAGACTCGGAAGTGGTGAGCGCTCCGCCACGAGAGATAGAAAACTTCAAGTTTTTCGTCAAGTCTGCCACCAGGCTCGTCGGGTTGTTCAACATCGGTGACTATATCCCTGCACTACGGTGGCTCGATCTGCAAGGTGATTGATTCATTAATCAACCTCTACCCGGAAAAACTGCCTCTTGCAGCTCCACAGAGTAACTCCGTCTCCAGCATTTTGTAATGGTCGTGGCGTAATTGATTGCAGGTGTGGAAGGGGCACTTCAGCGCTTGAAGCCACATCAAGAGGGCCTTCTTCTGCCTATTATTCAAGAGTACCGCAGGATGAGTCACAGTGTGGAAGGAAGCATGAAACAGAAGGAAGATGGTCGGGTCGACTTCATCGCCTCTTTAGTTGCCAACGACTCTGGCTTGTCGGATGAGAGCATAATGGCTGTTGCTATTGTGAGTGCCAATTTTCTTCCGATTGTCGCCTTTCTCTACCCTTCCGTGCCCTTCTCACAAAAGAATGAGCTCGCAGATCCTTTGATTTCCTGCAGTGCTCAAGTTGTATTATGAGTCGAAAATACAATTGGTTGCCTTTTGAGGAGAATTCGAAGAGTCACCTTAAATGTACATGATTTGTAATTCTGGTTTCAGAAATGGGCCATATACGGGAGCATTTGACAGCCCACATCGGGAATTAACAACTCACACATGCTCTGTCTTCAGCAGTCACGCACGGAAAGCTGCAACCGACCAACTAATTTCTGAATTAGCAAGTGATTAGCTGTTTTTTTAATCGTTAAACTTCTCTGAGCTAATTAGAATAGAGACAGTTTTAGTAACTCAATTGAAGGATCTTGGGTTCAAGCGTTTTCTGCCAGGAAATCAACAGAGCAACATCAATCATGTTACAAACTATATTCGTAACAAACATTAGTTGCTCCTCCAGCTCTAGGACAAGCGTACAAGAAAGAAAATCAGCGTATGAAGCATCACAACAAATAGGGTAGTACTGTAACCCAATGGCAAAGAAACGACCTGGTTGCTTCTTAGCTTCAATTGTTAAAACGTGGTGTTGCTGCAGGACTTGATTGTGGGAGGCAGCGATAGTCTCTCCACAGCAGTGGAGTGGAGCCTAACAGAGCTGCTACGCCACCCTCACGACCTCCAAGCTGCGCAAACTGAGTTGGAACAAGTCGTGGGGCGAGACAAGCTGGTCCAAGAATCCGACTTCACGAGCCTGCCATTCCTAAACTGCGTCGTCAAAGAGACACTCCGGCTGCACCCACCCACACCTCTCGCCATTCCTCACTTCAGTAGCGAGGAATGCACCGTCGGTGGATACCGCGTGCCGGCGAACACGACGGCATATGTAAACATCTATGCAATCGGGAGAGACGCAGCAGTTTGGGAAAATCCCAACCAGTTTCATCCCAGTCGGTTCAAGGACTCAAAAGTGAATGTCTATGGCCAAGATTTCCACCTCTTGCCATTCTCTTCTGGGCGAAGAGGGTGCCCGGGGATTCACTTTGCCTTGCCGATGTACAAACTCATGTTGGCGAATCTCCTCCACTGTTTCACATGGGCACCTCCCCCGGGCATCCGAAATGAAGACGTCGACATCCACGAGGCTGTGGGCATCGTTTGCTCCCGCCTCAACCCTTTGCTGGCTTCTGTCAGCCAGGGCCGAGTGCCCAAGGATGTCATTTTCGCGAACCGGATCAAGTAGCAGGCTGGAGTTTTTGTAAAGTTTATAACAGTATAAATTGTGCAGCGAAAAGACACTGAAGTCGATTAGCCGAAGACTCCGATGCTTCAGAGATAGAACAGATGTGAAGTGAGCAACGAAAGGTTCATTCTGACTGCTCATAGTAATTAAATGTCACGCCCACCGTCCAATTATCCGCCTTCTTCAATGTTCAGATACGCAATCCGCCAATAGTCAAGAAGAAACCTCGACGCTGGATGATTACGGAGCAAGCTTCTGAGTCGACATAGCCGTAGCTACATCTTGGGTGATACTCTTCTCAACAGACTGCATCGTAGCCAGTTCGCCATGTAAGAATCCATATGTTTAAAGCGCAATTTTGCACCTTGAATTAGTTAACACCTGCAAGGAGATAAGTTTTACTAAGACTTATCAGAATGTATATCTCCAAATATGAAATTCGTGACCAAATTTCAATAAAGGAGAAGCAACCACTAATGAAGTACTGCAGGAGACTTTGTGGATATCCAAATGACTATATCAATATAGGTAAAATTAGGTAGGTCTTAAAAGATGTGACTGTGCAGTTACTCATCTGTACAAGGATTTTCAGTTCCTATGAAACAGTGCTATCGTACAGGATTGGATCTTCCGAGCACTTCCAGACCCTGTGTACAATGTTGCAATAAATATAAGATTGGTGAAAAGATGACCAATCTGACAGCCTCACGATGAACAATGCCCGGAGCAATCTGTTCTTGATTGCGCACTCAGAGATGTTTTTTTTCTATAATTTCCGCTACAGAATGCTTACTATATAATGGTTCCGTCGTGATCCTCCTCCTAATTGCATCATGCAAGAAACCAGTGAATTTTTTGCAAGAAGTTTTAGGCAAAAGGTTAGATTAGAAAATTCTTGCCAAATTTCATTACCTGCAGTCATTTGGTAATTATATTACCTATATTCATACAGTCGTTTGAAAATAGGTAATTAAATTCATAGGGCAATTAGCCAATTTGTTTCAAACTTTGTAGCAAATTTGTTAAAATGAGCAGTAATGTAACAAATAGTTACTACTCGTTCATCAGAGAATCTGGAATGTCTAATTAAGATGGCTATCAAATTAAAGGCTAGAGAGCTTTTGCTAATTTTGGAAAAGCATCAAAAAATCACTGTAGGAAACGGAATTTATAAACGATATTCTAAGATCACGATGTCACATATACTAAAGGATAGAATTCTACGAGTGATTCTACTCTCTAACGCCTGAATTGCAGGTTCCAGCAATGACGTTTGTATTTTCATCCTTTCCGAAATGACCCCAATTTGTGTGTTCAGACTGACTCAGCAGTTGACAATTTCTCTGAAATCCCTTCCACGATTCCCTCTCAAGTGCGATTTTTTCAATACTCTGCATCGTGCAGAACTCGACTAGTCCCAGGCTCCCAGCCTCATGTTTCGAGACTAGTGAAGTGAACCAGCTAGCTTTTCTTGTATTCTGTGAATTGACAAACAGCATATCATACCATTATCAACTAATATATAGCATGCATGAATATGTGAATAAAATTCCTTAGCCTTCGGCTCGAGTTTCCGACCGCAAATAAAATGGTTTCCTACGTTGTATGGAGTTTAATACCTGAACTGAACTCCAAGGGTTGTTGTGAAGCTCCATGACTTGTCCACCAAAGCTTGAACAATGTGAAACATATTATACTCCGCCTTGACGTTTGGTTCTCGAACCACTCGGTCGGATAGGGAGTGTCAGAAGATTACAATATTTGAGCTAGATGCTCGCCAATGCTGCAATACTGCAATGCAAGAGTCCAACAAATCACAACTCCCTAGAAATTGTCACATTGCCACATTGCGACTAGAAAATTTCCATGAGCATCGTTCCGACACCGCCTAAGTTTCTCGAGGAGCCGAGAAACCTGCATGGGCCCCATGGCAACCCCTTTCCCAAGAGGACCGTTCCCCGAACAGCCCAAACAGCAAGTTGAGTTCAGCCTCGTAAGCACGCCTGAAATAGAAGCCTCGTGTTCTGAAAGATACTGGGGATCAGCAGACATGTTAGCTGTCTCTGAACCTCATTTTAAAACGCATCTGCAACAGCATCTGGCGGTTTTGGGTGAGCATGCATTCCCGGACTCCCCGTTCATTACTGCTATAATGCATCTTCATGTCTGGACTCTGCAGGGCACTAATCGCGAACTATTGACTGGCTTAAGTTGCATGCACTCTTCCTGTCAGTTCCAGTTGGTTATGTCCACGCCGTACAGCCAATGTGGTCCCCATCCTGGCAGGGGATGGCTGCGAGGTACATCAGCTGTTAATAGTCCGCCGCTATACGTGAACCTACTCGAGTTCATGATGCCAAACTAAAGTTCGTAACTGACGACCAAAACAGTGCAAAGTGAGAGAGAAACGTAATGCCATGTGAAACCCTAACCCTAATTTCCTCTGCAAATGAAAAGTACTGAGTAACAGAAGAGTACTTTCGAATCAGTCATCCTTTAATTCAAGTGATTACCTATCTCTCTACAAGTTTCAGCTGTGGATCGAAGCACACGGAAGTAACACTTATCCAGTCAAGATGCTATCGATCACCAGTCGATGAGCGTTAATTCGTCCTTCGCAAGTGGAGCTATGTTTCGTTCACCATTCCTCTCTCGATGCATCAGTCTGTTCACCATAAAAATTTCGAAAAAATCGTCTTGAGCAACTTGCAAAATAGAGAGATCGGAAACAATTTAAAATTGTTCGGGAGACAAGCAGAAAGCATATACTACTGGATTGAAAAGTGAAAGAGATCTAGCGCAATCTTTTCAGTAATTATTCCTTGTTGCGGAAGGTCGTTGTGTGAAGTACGGAGTACTGTAGTGCGTCTCCACATTGACATCATCGAATAAATTCTTGAACGACCTTGGGCTGACATCGAGAAATGCGTCGAGCATGGCCTGGAAAACAAGGCTTGTGCACAGCGTTTGATGCAAATATGCAGTAGAATCAGTTGGAACATTAGGGTTTCAAATCTTAACTATGACTACGACTTCACCAGATGACTTCACCAAGGTTAGTAAGGGGTTAGAAAGGCTTAGTAAACCCTAACTAAGGTAGCCTAACTAAGGTACACAAAATAGTGAAATTAGGTTGCCCCACACTAATTTCTCGACATTTGATACTAAATAAATATTTTTAGTTATTGTACAAGAATACACTATTTTTGAATTAGATATTGTTGTAATTGAGACTCATGAACCTCCGTGTATACAAATAAAACTATTTAAAAAAAGATTTGTTGACTATAATGGCTTGTGAAGTAACTTTCAAGTTGTAAGGCAACCTAATTTCACTATTTTGTGTAGCATCACTTAAGAGGCTAAAACCAAGCAAATTTGCTTGATAATCATTAGAATGCCGGAGATCTCTCACTAGGGTAGGAGGCTTGAATTGTTGTGGGGTATTTAGAATGGGCCCTACAAAAGGGTCAGAAAGTGTGCACATGGTGTTGGAAATGGATGATCCTCCGTGGAGTTAGAAATTGGCAGTGCTTTTGTTTTATTTCAGGACTATGTATGATGAGCTGACAATAGTTCCCGTGATGAGTTTAATTCCAAATTTTATTTATTTAGTTTTAAATACAAGTGGAGACAAAGAAATACAGTGATTAGTGATTACAATTGGGGAATTCGGGGTTGAATTTAATGACAACGCCTTCTGCATTATTTTTGGGCAAAGTTGTTCGATTCAAAGGCTTGTTCAGATTAATAACTGTAGCTACGAGCAGGGATAGTAATCTACGAGCATGTGACTTTGAAATTATGTTTTTAATTCTATTTTACTCCAAAAAATTTGGGAAAAATTCCCACTCATTGCTTCTGCATTTCTCTCTCCGCCATAAAATTTTTGCCCTCTTCTGCTACAATATTTGGCCTACAAAAGTCTATTTCTTTTTAGGTGCATGGTTCAAGAGCCTCATACCTTATCTCTAATCACATAATGTTGAATGAAGTTCAATAACAAAATATTAATATAATATGCAAAAGTTATAGGAACGTCATGGTTGAATTGAAAGATTTTTTAGAACCAAATCCTAATTGCAATGCCCAAATGTTGGACATGTGCAATACGGTAACCATCTTTGAATTATTCTTGATCTTCTTTAAGACTTATGTTGGGAACGAGCTCAACTTTGAGTGATTCTAATCATACTCACTACATATTAAATAAATAAATAAACAAGGGTTGGGATTGGTGCTTGCAATAAATTATCTTTACTATTTCTACCCTTAAAACCTTTCAAGGACGCCACGTCTGTTTTTAGGCCAATGAATGACGAAGATTCTTTCTAAAGTAGGACAAAAGTGCAACTATTCATCCTTGGAATTTTGTATGAAAAGAAGAGGTCTTGTACAATAGTTTGACATCTAATGAATGCTTTGGGATTTTTTTAAACCAATAATTCACAAGGTACCAAAAGGGATGATTTTCATGGTCACCAACCCATCCTTTAAGAAATAATTTCTTTTCCTTGGACAATTTACCATGGGTTAAATATGGTATCAACTAATTTCAAACATTGCTTTAAATTAAGGTTCTAAAATATTTGAAGAAGCTCAAACAAAATGATGTGAAATTTCCTTAAATAGTTTTAGCTTTCAATTGAAATCACTAGAAGAAACCCACATTGGTCTAAATAAAAAATGTAGGCTGAAATTTGTTGAGAACCATGTATCCAATGCTGGAATCCCAGAATTTTGCATTGGAAACATGGTTCTCAACAAATTCCAGCCCACATTTTTGGTTTAGACCAACGCGGGTTTTTTTTAGTGAATGTTGTATCGCCCCATATCACTAATAGAAGGTGTTTCAAACTAAATGTGCAAATATACACACAGTCTTGTCTAAAGGCAAATCCACACAACAATCGAGACAACAATAGGGAATGAAGGACAACCATCCAATAATTAGCATATGAGCTTTTCTAAAATGTTTCTACTTTGACTTAAATAGGCCTAGCCTCTTGCGAGACATGTAAGTAAAAAGAGACACCTTTGATTAAATACTTTGGAAATACCATCCGAAAGAAACTATCAACCATCAAGGCTCCATCTCTAAGCTCTCAAAACACTTTACGCACACCAAAAGTAAGACCTAAAAAGAATGAAGAAGGCGAAGGGGCAGCCAAAGGTTACAACCATCCCCAAAACACCTCAAACCACCAAGTTTATGCCATTTGATGGCGGGGTAATTGGTACGTTCTATAGTGCCTTGTAGAGGCCCATTTTAGCCATAATGAAAACTTGATTATATTTTAACATTTCAAGATTATTCTAATGACAACCTTTAGGTCATTTTTGAAGTGACCTTTGGAATTTTTGTATTGAGAAATATAAGGTCCACTTTGTAACTAGAGGGTGCCCTTAAGGCACAACTATAATTTAAGCCATTACCGGAATGATGGAATGAGGCCACACTACAAGACCCCCATGTTTTAGGTAACAAGCCTCAATTTTTCTAATCGGATTTTAGGTGATGTCAATGTTTACAACCCAATGTTTTTATGTCAAATTTGATGTTATGTTAAACATTCTTGTTGACTGTGAGCTCCCAATTTGTCACTTGGGACTCATAGAATTATTTTTTTGGAAATTTGCAATTTAAAGTTGATAAAAGTATAGAAAAATCCATAAAAAGAGTGTAGAACCGAAATAGGGTTGTGTCATACCCATTATAGTATTTGGTCTAGATTTGTGTTTCTTACTTAGAATCCCCCAAACCTTGCCAAAAATAGTATAGAAATAATGAAAAGGTTAGATTTGGAGGATTCGAGTCACACAGCCCCAAAAGGGCTAAATTCCACCATGAATGTGGCGATTCATGGCTAGGTCGGTCCGAGGGATCCACAGCGAGGCCACTAGGTCGGGTCCTAGAGTTAGATTTAGAATTCCCCATTAGATCGACGAATTCCCAAAATCCCGATTGTTAGCATGCAGGAGCCACTCACGCAAGATCGGGCCTGTGGAGGAATCTACAGCCCAAGGTTGGTGTTCTAGGGTGAATCCCATGCCAGGAGTCCAACGGCGAAATCGGTTCGCCAAGATTCCTCCACCTACAGAAGATTCCCGCACCGTCGCTAATTCTAGGAGATGTCCAGTTTAAATCTCCATTGACCAATCGTGCCAGGTACGGAAACACACCCGCACGTCTTTCATGCGACTCCCTGAGAGGTCACGTGAAAAATCCCGGCATCTTCCGACTTGCAGAAGAACCTTTTTCCGGGTGGTCAACCCTCCTAACCTCCAACGGGAATTTCATGGAAATTACCCAGGTTACAATAAAATCTCACTAAAAATTAGACTAGCTTGTTTTATGTTAATAATGCGCTCCGTGAAGTTTCACGACATTCCGATAGCGGCAAGTACCCGAACCGGCGAGATTCCTCGGGAATTAACCACGTGGCGGGGTCCCCACCACGTTGACCGGCATTCCGGGACCATACGATGGCGAAACGAAGTCAACCAAAAGTCCTTCCCGACTCTCTCGCACCTACCGGAGACCCTAGGCTATTCACATTTCTCAAAATAGGAGACCCCCAAGATCTAGGATTTTACCACGATTTGGTTTTTAAACTAAATTAGCCTACGATGGGTTTTTGGCCTCGGTACGGGGGATAGGGGGATCCAGGACTAAACACGGCGTTCTGGATCCAACGGCGCAATCTGTTCGGCGATTGGAACTAATCTCCAAAAGTTAGGATGTTGGTCCAGCATAGATGGTAGAAGTAGAAATTTAGGATGTAGGATGAAAATCTTTGAGGATGAGGATGAAAATCCCCGTTGATAAGGTTACCTTAGAGCTTTAGAGGGAGGGGTGAGCCCTTGAAAACCTATATAAGGGCCCCATTTCTCTCTCTAAAACACCCCCTCACTTTTGTTTGGGTCCGTGGGTCCAATTTGCTTTGGATATTTTGGCGTTTGAAGCCAAAAACCTCTACGGTGTTTTTGGAGCACTTTTTGCTCCGTTGTTGCTAGATTTCAAGCTTTGAAGGTCCTTAGGGGGTCCTTCTATCTTGTCTTGTGTATCTCTTGTGCGTTTGTTATACCTTTGTTACGAGTTAAGAGTCCTCGTTTCTCTCTTGTAGTTCCTTTGTGATCTAACTTGTGAGTTTAGGAGTCTTTTGGTGTCTTGTCCTAATCCTAAAGTCACCCCCCACCGTACCTTGGCGATGCCGCTTTGGGGGGCCTTTAGCTTGTGAAGTTGGGTGTCTTTACGTGTCCTAACCGTGTTGTTTTCCTCACTTGTGTATTCTCATCCTCTTCTAATACTCCCCTTGTTGCGTGGACCCCCCCTCGGGACGGCGAAGCTTTGGCTTTGTCACGTGTGTTCCTTAACTTTGTCTTTTCTACCTTCTTCTAATACTCCCCTTGTTGCGTGGACCCCCCCTCGGGACGGCGAAGCTTTGGCTTTGTCACGTGTGTTCCTTAACTTTGTCTTTTCTACCTTCTTCTAATACTCCCCTTGTTGTGTGAAACCCCCCCCACGGCGGTGAAGCTTTGAACTAGTGACCACGTCCAATCCTATAGTGTGTGTTAAAATAGTCTTAGACGGCGGAGCTTTGAACCCGTGGAGTGTTACAAGTCCTAAAGTTGGTGTTAAAACCAATTTTACGGCGGAGCCTTGAACCTCCATAGCCTTAGATTCCAAAGTCTAGTTTCCAAGACCTTCTTGGAAAAATCCAGAGTTTAGCTTCCAAGATTGGTCACGAGTTTCTAGGAAGAGAGTGACCATCCCGTAGCACTTAGCTTAGGTGACCGTTCTAAAATTGGGGGCCTAACTCCCCGGACGGCGAAGCTTCGACCCTAGCCCTTACCCCTTACAAAAATCCATTTTTTAGTTGTATTAGTGGGTTCCCCTAAGGGAACCCGGTTGTGTGGATTTTTTGGGAAGGCAGCTAGTAACCCGAGCCAGCATACAGCCAGCATACCGGACCAGCCTACCGGCCAGCATACAGCCAACATACTGGACCAGCACACCGGCCAGCATACCGGACCGGCAGCCAGCCATACAGCCAGCATCGGGCAGCCAGCTTGACTGAACTAACATCAGCATCGGGCTAAGTCAGCTTGACTGAACTCAACATCAGCATCGAGCTAGTCAACTTGGCTGGACTGAGATACTAATTTCTGGATTTCCAGAACTAAACGGGACGATGCCCTGCGGGGCCCCAACCAACCTTTTTTTTTATTTTTTGATCTGTTAAAGTCTGAAATTTTGGAATCCAGTTGGGGAGGGAAAAAACTCAACTTGGAACTTCAAAAACACCATAGCAAAAAGGGGGGAAAGAAATAGAAGCTGCCACTCCACACGCCACCTGCACAAAAACATCCGATCCTACTTGCATCACCACTCACACCTACACACAATGGAAGGAAATTAGGGAGGAGGATGTGTTATAGGAGTGGAAGGGAGAGAGACGATAAATAGTGCCTAGCTAGGAGATTAGGTAGGAAATCTAGAAGAACTCCTTGCAACCGTTGGGAGGAGGATTAGGATGATACAAAGCCAAGTTGCGTAAGAGGGTAGGAGGCTCATTAAAACTTCACGAAGTTTGAGACTAGAAGCGTAAGACCACCATCACCACGGTTGGTGGAATAGTTCAAGAGTAGAAGGAAGAGGAAGAGAGAAAGAAAAGAAGAAGGAAATGGGGGGAAAGGGTTAGAACATCATACTTGTAAACGTTTTCTTTTCTACAACTTAAGCCGTGGGCCTTAAAAAATAAAGCAAAATAAAAAATAAAATAAATAAAAACCATAACACAAAAACAAAAGAAGACAACCGCGAGTGGCCACCATGGAGCACGAGGATGCGCATGTGGACGGGGATGACGTCATTTCCGACACTAGCAGTCACGAGGTGGGTCATTAAACTAATCCTAGTCGTTTCTCCCTAATTAGCATTTGTCTTCCTAATCAGCCCTTAGAGCGTGATTAGCATCCGAGATTAGCGTGAATTAGAAGTTTAGATTCAAAAGTTGATAGATTAGGAATAGAGGTTTCCGAAAACATCTTATAATTAAGATTTGACCGTAAACTGACCGCGTTAGGCTAAGTTAAGCGGTAGGGGGTGGAACGGAGGAATTTTAATAAAAATTGAACCACAAGAAACAATGGACGGAAATTAGGATTAGATTAGAAGGAGAATTTAGGATAAAAATTAAAGATCAATTAACGGGTAAAAACCTAGAGTTAAATTAAGAGTTTAATTAGGGAAGTTAAAATTCAAAAGTCAGAATTTGGAGTTAACTTTGGGAAGTAAAAAGTAGAATAGGAAATAGAGGTCAAAAGTAGAATCCACTTAGGAAGTAGATTGTTGAGTTAAAAATAGAGTAAAAATTAGAAGTCAAAACCCTAGAGTTAAAAGTTGGAATTAAATTTAGGAGGATAACATTTAGAGCTAATCTAGGATTAAAACGATAGGATTCAATTTGGAAGTAGAAGTCAAAAGTCAAAAGTCAAAAGTTTAGATTAAATTAAAAGGTTAAATTTTAGTCAATTGGGGAGTAAAAAGTGAGAGTGAAAAGCTAAAAGTAGAAGTGAAAAGTTAGAAGTAGAAGTAAAATTTTAGAGTTAGTAGAAAAAATCTAGAGTCAAAGTAAAAACGTAGAGTCACACCTAGAGGTTAAAATTGGGGATTAATTTTAGAAGTAAAAATTTAGAGTTAAAAGTCAAAAACCTAGAGTTAAATTAGGAGTAAAAATCTACGGTGAAGAGGGTAAATCCTAGAGTAGTCTAGAAATAAGAACATAGAATTAGAGGTGAAACTTAGAATTATCTTAGAAGGTTAAAACTCGGAAGTTAGGAGCCGAAGTTGATTTAGAAGTAAAAACTTAGAGTTAAAAGTTAAACCTAGAGTTAAATTCCGAGGATAAATTTCAGAGTTGAATTAGGAGTAAAAACCTAGAGTTAAGAGTCGGTAGTTAATATGTAAACCCAGGTTAAAAGAGTACAAATCTAGAGTTTCATTTAGAGGTTGAAGATTAGAGTAAGAGTTAAACTTTAGAGTTAGTCATTAGAGTAGAACTTCTAGGTGGAGTCTTTAAATCCCACGATAGTCTTAGAGGTTCATGGAAGGAACATAGGGGTTCCTCTTTTCACGTAGTTAGGGACGTTAGAAATGACGCCAACTACCCAGTCTACCCCCGACATAGGATAGATAGTTAGGGAGTTAGAATTTTACCATTACCCCTAAGCATTGCAGTTACCTTGTGAGTTACTACATGCATTCTAATTATTCGCTGCCATCCACGACACTTAGGAAACGTTAGCAAAAAAGATCCATTGCTTGGAAGGCACAGTGGACCGCGCTCACATCACCCCCATATATTAAAAAATGTGGATAAAGGCATAGAACCTGGTCGGTGTTCGCTTTATTACCAAGGGTGGGTAATCTTGCGCCCACATTGACATAAAAACATTGGGTTGTAAACATTGATATCACTCAAAATCCATTTAAAAAAATTGGGGCACCTTACCTAAAACGCGGGTTTCTTATATAGTGCCATACAAAAATGATGGAATGAAGTCCATATAAAAGTGTTGAAATGAAGCTAGGACAAAAATAATGGAATTTCAAAGTCACACAACCTAAAGAATTTCTACATTTGTAAAATGTACAATTTGTATCTATGATCCTAGCAATTGACATAAAACTAAATCTTTATAATTTGTATCATGTTTGGCATGTTTAGGATGCTACTACAAATGTTTAGGGTTGTGTAGGATGGAATGTTGGCAGTCTTGAATAAAAATGTTAAGAAAAAAAATAGAGAGGTGAGTTGGCAAAATGAGTTTGTCACCTTTTGCATTGTGTCTTTTTCAATTATTGCTTTATAAGTATCGTTGATGTAGATTTTATGTGTGGAATTATACAGAGTATTTGCTATGGGACAGCTTCAATTGGGAGAGTTGGCCCCCCCTTGTGTTGTGCATATGCAATTGATGGATGTTCAATGCAGCGGGCATTGCATTAGACATAAAAGAAATGGGTTTAGAGATAGGTTTACTTGTCGTCAAAGGAAACTAGAAAAGTTATGTATTGGTGATGGCAAATCCTTGTAGGCAGACTTTCTTTGGAAATTTCTCTACGTAATTGATCTTACAGATTCATTGGTATTTGGAGATGAATTGTCGATTTCTCTTTTTCAAATTCAATGAGTTTGATTTTAGTGATTTTAAACCAATTTCAAGAATTAATATCTATGATGCATGTAGTGCATGCTCAGATCAATCAAAATCTATTTGGTGGTGAATAATTTTTGCTAGAGCATTTTGGTACATGTACAATGTATTATATATGGAACATATACTGACAAACAAAATCGAATACAAATTTGAAACTTTTTCATTCAAATAGCCATACCACTAGCATCAATGGGCAAATTCCAAAAGTTGATACACAAAAGTTGTAGCGTGCAACATGTAACACATTATTATGGAAGTTTCCAAAAAAAATTAGTTGTGATGTGAAAGAAAAATAATTTCAAAGTTAGCCATGTTAAAACTCGTTTTTGTACGCTGTAATTTGGAATTACTTTATATTTTGTCAATTTTTTTTAAAACTCCAAATTTTTTTTTGGTGCCTTAATATGTTGGTATACATCATTTTAGATTGTTGTACACAAAAATTGAAGGAAATTACTAGTTTATTAGAGTCATACTATTGTACATAAGGTTATGATTCAACAAAGATGGGCCGAATTGAATCTCCACATCAAATTCTCAAGGGGCCATGTCACCTCACACATGTGTTTTAAGTAAAATTTTGCTGAAAATCTCTTTAAAAGTCATTACTTGAAATCATATGTTTAGGACTATACTTAAGAACTCACTTAAAACATCCCTTTCTCTTGTAGTGGTATGAGCACCAATGTCATTTGTATGTTTGGCAAATTGTTGATATTTTAAATTCTATTAAATTCTAAATTCTATTAAATTCTAAATGCATAATCATGGGCGCGGACTTCATGTAACTTTCAAAACACATTTCCATTGTTCAAATGGTAGGTTATGATTTTTTCTACTGGTGTATTTTGTAATCATACTAGAACTATTAGGGCCATGTTTGGGTGCAAAGGGGTTAATCGCTGGCAAAAGCACGACAAGCTGATCAGTACAGCACAACACTAACCTTAGCTTCATCAAACTTAGAGCCAAGATATCCATTCGATAGCCGCCGACAGTTGTCCAGCATCAAATAGTAAGCCACCGTTGCTTACAAAAAAGATGAGGCCAGTTGAGGAATGAATACTGAGATACTAAGAAAAAAAAATTCAGAAAAAAACCCAGAATGCTAGGAGTAATTCGAGCTTGCACATGCTATATAATATTTTCACCACTCCTCGAAATCTTATCAAAGCTTTAAATTAATGGTACTACAAAACCGATGAAATAATTTGTCTTATTGGAAAAAAGAATTACCTTGTTCTCCACGCATTTAAGCAACGACTCAATAAGTTGAGCTCGGCCAAAATTCAACTGAACCATGCGTTCCAAGATATCTTCATCGATCTGAGGTAAAAAACAAACCGCGAAGTCTCAATTCAAGTGTAAAACACCACTTAATTGTTACTATATAGGCATATAGTGAACCTCTAATGGTCAGTCTCGAATGTAGTGGGTGAAAGAGACAAAGCAACTCTTGAGAAATTCATGTAAAATTTAAAGGAAAACCAAGTTGAAAATTAAGCAGGCATCTTACTCGTTTAGCGTGCTGCGTTGTACCAGGAGGGGGAACAACAAGGTAACGAGGTAAATGACTTAAGAACCAAGTGTGCTGCCAAATCTCAAGGATTGTCACTCGCTTCATAGGATCCACAAGCAACTTCTTTGGAATAAGATCCCTCACTCCTAGAGACAAATGACTAGGCAGCGTGTAAATACCACCCTGATCAGAAAACAAACCACAAAGTGAGTACCCACAACAATAACAATACACTCAAAATACGAGTTTTAGCAGAAAATCAATGTCCATGGCTTTTTCCTTACGTGAAACAGTTTCCACACAGATCAGTGTGGAGTCCCGAGTTTCAAAAAGCAGGGTAATGCGTACATTTGGATTCGAGGAGACCAACAAAAACAGTCTTAAGCAAATCCATAGCTCGCATATAAAGTGAAGTAGCTGGACAATAGACGAAAAAATAAAACTGTACTTTGATTTTCTTGAACAAATTTGGAATGTTTTGGTCGTCAAAGGATAAAGACCCACATACAAGAGCATATGGAATAACGCCACAGCTCCACACGTCCACCTC
Source organism: Pseudisothecium myosuroides (assembly GCA_951799445.1). Classification (NCBI taxonomy): domain Eukaryota; kingdom Viridiplantae; phylum Streptophyta; class Bryopsida; order Hypnales; family Lembophyllaceae; genus Pseudisothecium; species Pseudisothecium myosuroides. The sequence goes on along the minus strand of OX637292.1, from coordinate 25,277,442 downwards.
TGGTCCGGCGTAGAGCTTCCCTGATATAACCTACAGTATTGAAAACAAGTCAATACACAGGGGCTATGCTTGACGACTCCACTTTGTGCAGATCCAGCCTATTCTGAACCTTACGCAAAGTTCAAGGGGTGTGCAATTGTAGCTATGCTGGAAATACTTATTGTTCAATCACTATAAGCAACCCGTGTTTTAGATGATGTTAGCATAATTTTTGGAGACGGATTTTTGTGGATGTCCGAAAAAACAACTTGTGTTTTTATGTCAATAATAACGTTCAATGTATCATCTAGATGATACATTGAACGTTATTATTGACATAAAAACACAAGTTGTTTTTTCGGACATCCACAAAAATCCGTCTCCAAAAATTATGCTAACGTCATCTAAAACGTGGGTTTCTTACAGTGAATAAACACTGAAACATCAAAACAGTCACTTGTCTCCTTTCTTAGGTAACACACCGTATGCACTTGTCTCCTTTTCTAGGTAACACACCGTACACACGGAAATAGGGCGTAACCCCAAACCCTAAAATCCCTGAACCCTAGAAACCCTAAATGATCTCCCAAACCGAGAACCCTAAATAGCATTCGCTTAGGTGGGGTTTTGAGAGACAGCATTTGCTCGGGTGGGGTTTTGAGAGAACATTCGCTCGGGTGGGATTTTGAGAGACGATGAGCAGCGACGAGATGAGCGTACACTTACAGGTAGCCCCGCTTGGGGGAGGGTCAGGATTCTTCGCTCGGCTGAATCGCGAAGACGGGGAACTTCACTTGTTCTTTCTCGTGACAGGATACTTCATCACAAAAATCATATGGAAGACTATGAGAGGTCTCTTTACCTGTACACAGAAGAGGTATGATCAATGGCGAAAGGACCGCGTGAAAAAGACGGAGGAGGAGCAGCGACGGCAGGGTTGTCACATCAGACGAGGCAGGGTCACCGGACGTCCCAGACGGGACAACCGGGTGGTCCGGACGACTTCAAATTTCAGCGGGCTGGATTTTTTTGGCAAGTAAAAAAAATTACCCTGATTTACCTTTACTGCGTGACATGGCGTGGTGTTTGAAGACGTGGAATTCCATGCTGGAATTGGGCGCGGACGCTAGGGGCGGATGCAAGGGGGGGCGAAAACGTCCTTGTCTTGGCGTGAACTCAGGTGGGCGGATACTGAACAGGCCTAGGCGCAAACGGTAAAGTGCGGGCGGGAACTCTGTTGTACGGGCGTGGACTCAGATGGGTGCAGACGTATAGTGCCTGGGCACGGACGTGTTTGGTTGGGCGGAAACGCATAATCATGAGCGTGGACTCTGTAATAAAATTGTTTAGAATAATTGTTTAGAATTTTTTTCTTAGGAAAAATGCGATTTTTTTAATTTATCACGGATGATAACATTTGCAAATTTTGAATTTGTGTTGAGAACTACACTGAATAGTGAAATTGGGTTGCCTTGACAATTAGGTTGCCTTACCCCAGAGAAGTTACCTCATGACTAATACTTGTCCAGATGGAAGCACATGCCAATCTCTAATCCCGAGTCATGATCCACTGCACCAATCCATGGCACACACATAGTTCTCGCATTACTACATCCTTCTAAAGTAACTGTATACATTGATACAGTGTAGAATGTCGAGAAATTAGTGTAGGGCAACCTAATTTCACTATTTAGTATAGGATTCTAATAAATTTAGATGAAGTCACTTAATACAAAATTGACTACTCCACAATAGGAGCCAAATGTTTACATTCATTCACTAGGTGAAAAATTTAGAGTTTTTAAACGTTGCAAACCACAAGATTAAATAGATGAGGTCAAGCCCTTGTTGTTGTAGAGTATGCACACCTACAATTGTTATTGATTGCAACTAAGCATAGCTACTATTATTAAAAATAATTCATTTAGAATGAATCTTATTGATAATTATGGGTTACCAACTATTTCTATTTATTGAGTGGCATGGGAATTTGTTTAACACCTATGATGTCTACCATTACATACACCTATGGTGAATTTTTCAAAAGTTAAAAGCTCATTTTATATTTGATACTTGTATGCATTTTTCTTCAATAATTTCACAAACCATGAATCTTGTGACTTCTGGCCTGTAAGTTTGAAGGAGACCTTAGAATGTTACACCTTACTTAGATACAATACATGAAGATCTGATTTGGCAGGTGAGTGCCGAAATAGTTTCTTTTTTTGCGTACAAAGAGATTCCAAACAATTGGAACTATTGATGGTAGTGTATTATTGGTTGGTAAATATTTCACTTGTAATATTCCAAACAATCAGACATTCCCAAAAATACTTAATTTATGTCTGAATCTGACCTTCACATACGGTATCATAGTGATCATGCAAATTGATTTGTACGAGAACCGAGCAGTTTGAAAAAAGAATTTCGAACCAGGCTTTAACAATTTAGGGTTTGAAAATATAGGGTTTAGAGTGAATCCCAGCTCCATGTTGCGTTCGCTGCTGCAAGCATTTGTGTTTGCTTCGCGCTGCGCGGTGACCTGGAGTTTTGAGCAACATCTCTCGACCTGCGGAGCAACTTCTCGTCAGGTTTGAACCACATTCTCTTCTTTTTCTCAGATGTGAAATTTCCGGATTTAAGGTTTAGGGTTTGGTAGATTCGCTCAAGGATTTATTTACAAACTAGGAATGCGGGAATATGAAATGCCGGAAAGCTTGAAGAGCAGGACATTCAGAGTCTTCCTCAATCGTTGGCATTGTGTGATCCGAGTTGCATTAATAAGAGCTTAGGTCATGAGAGTGAAATCGGGAAATGTTTGATGGACGTAGCTAGTGTTGAATTCGGTGACAAACTGCATTTGGTCCTTGCCGATGGATACGTTGTGTGAAAGCAGTTGTAGTAACAGGTTTGGACGACATTTTCTTTTTCTTGGGGTTTGAATTGTTTGGGCTTAGGGTTTTGGGTTTGAGAAATTCGCTCAAAAGATTTCTCTCTTGGTGTGAGTGTGTTGGACATACTGGGCAGCTTGGAGGGCTATTCCTGACAGGACATTGATAGCATCAGTAACATTGTGCGAAATGAGTTGTCTCAACATGAGATTAGGTCATAGGCGGAGTGGAATTGGTAAATGTTGGATGGAGGTAGCCGGTGTTGAATTCGGTGACAAGCATTGGTCTTTGTCAATGGAAACTCCGTGTGAATGCAGGTGTGATAGCAGGTTTGGACAAGATTTTTGTTTTCTCGGGGTTTCAAGGGTTTCGGTTTAAGGGTTTGGGAGATTTCGCTAAAGGTTTTTTCGCTTGTTGTGAGTGTTTTGGAAATCCTGGCCAGCTTGGAGAGCTTTGCTTGATAGGAGATAGAACATGAATTCGTAGCATCAGTAACACTGTGATCCGAGTTGTTTTCATGAGAGATTAGGTCAGAGAAGGAGTGGAATCGGTAAATGGTTGATGTAGATAGCCAGTGTAAAATTCAGTGACAAACTGTATTGGTCCAAAACACTGTATGAATGCAGTTGTGACAACCCGGTCTTTTTTCCTGACTTCAATTGGTTGCGTTCAATCTAATCAACAAAGTTCGGGAGATTCGTTTTCCCTTTGTGAGCAAAAATTTTCCTCCAGCAATCTAGTTTCCTCTTTCTAGAGTTTGGGTTTTCTGATCGAGATTGATTCGCTCAAGACTTCATCTCTTGCATCGATATGACTGGAAATGCCGAGCAGTCTGAAGGGCTTTTTTTAACAGGAATTTCATGACATCCTTCCATCACTGACTTTGTACGATAATTAAGTGATCCGAGCTGCCTTAGCATGAGACTAGGCCATAGAAGAAATTCAGTCGAGAAATGTTGGATGGAGGTAGTCAATGTAGAATTTGTTGACAAGTTGCATTGGTCCCTTCTGATGGAAACACCTTATGTATGCAATTGGAACAACTTGTTCGCGCCCTTCCAAGTTTTGTCTTGTTTACTAACTTTAAACTGTTTGCCTTCACTTTAATTAAGGGGACAGGAGTACCGGTACTATAGTGGACCCGCTGTGCAAATTCGGTGCTTGATAGGGTATGCAGAGAGATCAATCCAACCCTCGGGGACCCATTTTCATAAATAATTTATTAGACTCTGAGTGGGATAGCATACATGGTTGTTTCGACCTTATTCCAAACCCCATGAGGTTTGTGATTTATGAGTCTTCCAAGAGCACCCTAAAACCATATGTAGGGGATCTTCAAAGCATTGGGATGGAGGAATGAATCCGATAGTATTGAGGTTTCGTGTATAATCATGTATATCTCTATTTTCAAAATGTATTGTTGTTTCAAATTTGTTAGTTGTACACTAATACATTTGTATTTTATCTTTTGTAGTGTGTTGTCTTTCATGAAGATTGTCTTATTAAGCTTGAAAGTATGACATGGTTTAATGAAAAAATTTCGGGTGTCTCATACTCTCAAAAAAAAATTGATTGGCTATTTTTTAGCTTTGTTTTGTGGTTCAGAGCTTTACTTTCCAATAAATTGAGGATTAGATGGAATTTATGACTTCATAGATGTAGAAATTTCTTAGATTTAGGGCTTCATATATGTAAGGACTCACAGATTTCGGAATTTACGTAGAATTAGAATCACAGATTTCATGTACTAACATTTATTTGAACCAGGTATTGAACCAGATTTACGGTTCGTTTCGACCCAAGCCTTAACAATTTAGGGTTTGGAGTGAGTCGTCCCAGCTGCAACAGAGCTCCATGTTGCGCTCGCTACTGCAAGCGTCTGTGGCTGCTTCGCGCCGCGCGGTGGCCTGGAATGTGAACGACATCGCTCCTCCCGCGGAGCAACTTCTCTTCAGGTTTGAAACACATTCTACGTCAACCATTGTAGGAGCACGAATGACTCGAGTGTGCTTTTCTTGACAGCAAGTTCCTAAAATCCTTCAATCGCTGTCATTGTTTGATAAATACGTGATCCGAGTTGCCGTAGCTTGAGACTAGATCATAGGAATAGAGTCGAGAAATGTTAAATGGAGGTAGCCAGTGTAGAATTCGGTTACAAATTGCCTTGGTCCTGTCTGATGGAAATACTGTGTGTATGCAATTGCAACCACCTGTTTGCGCCCTTCCAAATCATGTCTTGTTTCCTGACTTCAAACTGTTTGCCTTCAAATAATTAAGGAGACAGGAGTACCGGTAGTGTACGCGGCCCGCTGTGCAGATTCGACTCTCGGTAGGGTATGAATGGAGACAAAGCCCTATCCAAAGTATAAGCTAATTTTGTAGTATCCAAAGATCGATGAGATCAATCAACCTCCAGGGGACGCCTTTTGATTAGACTTCTCATGATGGAAACACGATTCCTGTTGTTTTTTGTGAGCAATCGAACTGTGAAAGAGATAATTCCAGTGGGACCAAACTTCATATCACTAGAATCGGTGACGATGGCGGTTAAATGCGTTGGTGGAGATTTTGAAATTGGACAGAAGAAAGTTCATTTGGCGAAAAGAATTGACGGGTCGAGATGATTAGGGTTAGCGTCATACCGCTTACCCTGAAAGGATCGACGTTTCATGAATTCCAATATGAACAGTTTGATTGTGATCAATTGAACTGTGAAAGAGATCATTCATTTGAGGTCAACCTTCATATCACTGGAATCGGTGACGAACGCTACATGCGTCAGTGGAAATTCTGGAATCGGACAGAAGAAAGTCGTCATATGGAATGAGACCCCAAAATTAGGGCTTCAGAGGAGACTTACCTCATGGTTTTGTGATACTCCGGCGCAATGAAGCCGATGGTGCTGGCCAAGACGTTGGTGGTGGCGTGAGTAGCCTTGAGGGGAGGATGGCCACCAACCCGAAGTCTCCCACCTTCACCTCAAAATTCTCATCAAGCAGAATGTTGCGCCGGTTTCATATCTCGGTGCACAACCGAGCGACTCTTTGTGCAGATACGCCAGCCCTTGTGCCACCTCATACAAGATTTGATATCGTTCCAGCCACAGTTCGTTCTAGGGACAGCATACATGGTTCCGACCTTATTACAAACCCCGTAGGATTTGTGATGTATGAGGTGTATGAGGGTCTTCCAAGAGCACCCTACAACCAGGATTGGGGTCTCCATCTACAGGGGTTTTCAAAGCATGGGCTGGAGGACAGATTCCTACAGTATATTAGGTTTCCTTTTTAGGTTCTCTCTGACACCAGTTAGCCTATTCAACAAAGTATAGGATTGGAGATTCATGATGCTAAGTTAGCCAGTCATCACATATGCATCAAGTCTTTTTTGGTCACAACTCATAAATCAAAATGCTGTTTGCAATGTGGAGCCACTTACAAACCTAAAAGTACACTCTTTGAACTTTCTTGATTCAACATATTATCTGGTTCTCTCGAAAGTTATCTAGTCTATCCTGAGCAGCAGTTTCGTTGCAGAATTCTTTGATTTCACTTTCCCTTTAGCAATCCAGTTTCCTCTACGTATCCTGGAAGCATGGACAATGCATTAGGCAGTTTCTCTGTTGATACAATCGACCTTACCTCGACTTCCTTTGTTTGCAGGTTTGCTTCATCGTCAGATTTGCGCCCGTGGGAGGTCTATTCCGACCAGGAGCATGGGGGCTTGTCCCAAGCATCGCTTGAATTGAACAAGCAAACTGGTGTGTTTTCCGGCTCACTCTCGGTCGACATCCATGACGATGCCAACATACGGATGAAGCGCAGCGGATTCACAGGCATGCGAACATCACATGAAGACGACATCCTTGATCTAGAGCCGTTCGACACCATAGCATTCCGTCTCAAGGGCGACGGTAGGGTGTATGTGTCCAACATTAGGACGGAAAACTGGATTGGAGGCATGGGGGCGTCCCCGTCCAATACGTGGCAAGCCTTTGTATTTGCTCCTGCAGGGGAATGGTCTGTTGTTAGAGTACCATTGAGTAAGTATCTCCCGACGTGGAGGGGGAAGATTATCGACTCTAATCAGGATCTCAATGCAGCGCGTGTGACTGGCATGGGTCTTTCGCTCACGGCTGATGGGGGACCAGAAGGCGCAGTTCAAGGACCTGGACAATTTCGGTTAGAACTAGATTGGATTAAAGCCATGAGGGAGACATAAAGTTTTCTATTGTTTTCTTGCACTACAGGTTCTTTAGTTCTGCTCTCTTGTAAAGATTGTGACAACTCGGCATCTTGAAGGTACTGAGATTCTTTAGATCAGCGATATTGATTGCTGCTGTTGATACCGTGATTTTTGTTTCTTGGTTCATGCTCGATTCATTTTATGTTATTTAAGCAATTAAACATATGTAGGAGGGTGAATTTGGGGAGATATAGAGAGCTCTGGAGAGCTCAGTTTGGGTGCCAGGGCCAAATCTTTTGTGATCAAGTTTTTATCTCTGTAAGTGCATTTCTTATGCAATTTCAAAGTGAGAAGCTGTAGACCACTAAATGACGGTACACAGCTTATTTCAATTTCAGTGGCTGTAGACATCTAGTCAAAGTCATGTTTATACCACTTGCTAACTCAAAGCCAATCGATTAAATCTATTATTTGATGTTCATGAATAGATGGTTTAGAATTGGAGACGGGATAAGGTCCCTAACAAAAAAATAATCCTGTGCTTCAATTGGAGATAAACACAGAGGTTGGAGTTTAATTGAAATGGCTATTTTTTTAGTTGCTACGGAAGATGTGTAGTTATGTGCGTTTCAAATCGTACATGGAATGACATGCTTTATTCTTGAGACAATTCCCATAATGTTTTGTTCATATTACTATAGGTAATATCAGTAATGAACTATCAATAATAAAATCGCTCAACCTGTTACCATCTCTTGAGGATCTTGAGTTCTCGGAAAACTGAAGATTATCCATCCATACCTTAAGTTATGCTGTTTGTTTTGTTTGTTATGTTGAGATCTTTGGGACCGTGCATCCCCGGTTGCGTGCTTGGCACGGTCAGAAAGCCCTTAGAGAGGAGGGTTGCATGTGCTCTGTTTTGTGGCATTTGGACCTATGGTGGGAAAGATATTGAATTTCAAAGGGCACACTTGTAAGTTATGAAAATTAATTCTTGTATCTAGGCAATTAAATCCAATCAACTTATAAATAGAGATTCTTCCACTGTACAGTACTGTACTAACTTGAAGCTCTGATGCGAGTTCATATGCTCATCTAGAAGATGCAGCTGCTCAATTTGACTCAGTGATGCCAATTCCAGTATTAATCAAGAAATACTCCGGTGCACAGCATGAAATGGCACTGAAAATGGCACTTCGGAATCCTGTGTTATCCAGATCAGAAGCATGCTGATCTCAAAGACAGATAGGAGTTCTTGGTGAGCAATGTAGCTAAGAAATGAGACATGTGAAGCTTGCTGCTCTCTATATGTGCTGGAAAGGAGGTCTTGGGTGGCGTTTTTTCATGGGAAGAGGACAACCTTCTTTGTGACCAGATGACCAAACAATATTTGGAGGGACATGCTGCAAGAGGCCAAAATCTCACTAATTGAAAGTTTACAAAAAATTTCCAGCAAGAAAAAGGCTGGTCTTGGGCTACTAATGGGTACTGGAGGAGGATGGTGCTAAGAGGCCATTGAGTTATTAGTATCCATATGGCCTCTCTGTGCCTCTAGTGTTGCTTAAAGTTAAAAATTTGATAAATGAAGCATATTTTGTCTTTGGCCATTTATTGTGGGGGAAGTTCTTGACTTTATTCTTTAATACTACCTCCGTCCCAAAATGATCTTCCTGTTGGACAAAATGTTCTAGATTAAGGCTAAAAATAACATTTTAAGAACCAATTTTACGCTACAAGTAGTGTTTGGTGCACTCTTATTGTCCTATAAACTTTGAGTTTTGGAGCCCTTTTCAAAGTGTAGTTTTGGAATTTTGAAAAGTAGATTTTTGGGGGCATTTTCAAAGAGCACCAATGGTCAATTAGTTGTTGAGTGTGAGGTTGTAATTTTGTAGGCATTTAGTATATGCCCAAGACTATGTGTGACCCTTTGTTCCGCCTCCAAGAGCTTCATCTTCTTCAATCGGGCAATATTCAAAGAGATGCAAAAAATAAGAATGAACAATGTTGATTGACCCCTTTAGTCATTGCATGTGTTTTTTGATTGATGATTGCATGGAGAGAGGAAAAATTACTACTTGGAGTTGACTTGTTGGTCCCAAATAGCAATCAAAAACCAAATTTGACCAATTTGCTACGTCACAAAGTACAACAAGAAGATCATTTTGGGACAAAAAATTTAAGGTCAATAGGAAGGTCATTTTGGGACGGAGGGAGTATGTTTTTTATTCTTGAATTTGAAACAATTTCTATAATTTGTCATGTTATATTAGATATTATCAATAACTAGCAAATACAAAACGACTTGATTGTAAACATTTTTGAAAATTTCAAAAGTTATGAGAAAAAAACACTTGCCCAAGGTCAAGGGGACGAAAAAAATGGACAAGTGTTTCTTGCAATCACCTTATAGAGGAATCGAAGATGATAGTAAAAGGTGAATCCCGTTGTCACCTTTGATCAAACAATATTGCTTGTTTTTTATGCTTTCATTATATATATATTGAGTTATTTGAGACAATTTTATTTAACTCAACATGGGCTGTTCAAAGCTTGCATAATTGGGTAGTAAAATTGTCCATATTATCCTTGTGATTTCAGAGTTCTTGAAATATCATTTAATCTTTGTTATTTTTTAGAAGTTGCATACTTGTTCCATACCTTGTGTTGGCAGTGAATTCAAATGCATTGCATTGGATGACTCAATTCTAGACTAAGGTAGGAAGCTCAGAAATGGAGCATCTAAGGACTGGTCCGCCTTTTTCATGTATTTCCTTGGACGGAAATATTTTTGGCTCATTTTTCAGACAAAGAGAAATTGATGAGGAATCTAACCCAAGTGGTTTCGTATTTTTCCAAGCATTTTGAATTACTTATGAATTTTCAAACGAGTTGGATCATAGGTCCCTATTTGTGACCCTAGGTCTTTCATAAACGGTTCACTTGCAATTCTAAATAAAAACAGGGAAAGCAAAGAGAATGATTGGCTCGTGCAATTACTAATGCTTTTTTCCTTGATTCATTCAATGACTATACTAGTCAATTTCAGAACCAACTCATGTCTATTTCACAGCCATTTATAGGGTCCATTCTTAATGCCCGCTCTGTTTTACAACCTCCTACCTTATGGGCACTACAAAATATTCTAAAGCAATGTGGGTCATATCATGTATTCAGTAGCTACTGCTTAGTCCACTATGGACTTCTTTGGAAGGCCCATCAATTGATGATGGTGTTGTGGACAACCTGTCCAACGGAGGAAACAATTGCATCTTGTCAGCTTCTAGTTGCTACTAAAATCTCCCAGTTTACTTCTACTTTGTTCTACAGATCTTAAAGTTCCTCAAATGAAGCTATATGTTGACAACCAATGAATTGTTATGGCTTCCAAGGTATGGTTGGAAATAGTTTTTCCTTGCATTTGTTGGATTGGTATTCAATGTCAGTATCATTTAAATTTTGACTTCTTTCATACATCTCCTTTTTAGTTTGTAGTGCGTAAATGGACTATAGAGACTGAAGTCTGTTGACATAGAATCTATTCCAAGGCAACCAAAATTGATCGATTCAAAGAATGAGTGACGGATGTGCGGACACATGTAAAGTACATGTCCAATCTTTCCCACATCCTTGACATTTGATAGGAGTTCAAATTGCCTATCCAAGATACATGATGATCTAACACACATGCAATGTACTCATCGACCATGGGATACATCGAAAAGAAAGTCAAAGAAGATGCAAAGGCTACAAATTGTGTATTAGACTTCAAAGAAGAATAATGAATACAGTCAAGGGTGGGAGATATGTAAGGTAGTCGTAGAGCTAAAAATAGATCCTAAGCATGATACTATGTATAGTTTTATGGATTTCATGAATCCAAGAAGATGATATAGACATTATACATTTTATTTAGTATATTCTATACAAGCATTTGACTTTTGGTGGTGGAGTGAGTGACACTCTTAGATTTAGAATGAATATTTTATTTGGTAGACAACGTGCAAATTCCAAGAAATGCATGTTATTGTCTTGTAAAATTTCCATAAACAAATGCATTATGGCAATCTTTCATTGCTCTTTTAATTGTATCTATTCCAATGTTCACTTCTTTATGCCACATCAAATTGTATATTTTGACTATTTGTGTACAGGATTGCATCCTACAGTTGGATAAGAGTGGACTATCAATATTCTCATTATCTAAGAATTCTCTCATTTTAACAAATATATTGCTTTACGTTGAAATTTTGTTAATTATTTATGGTAATTTGAGATTCTTACATATTCCTGTTGGTTGTTTACAAGATTCAAGGGGTATTGAGGGCTTTTGGTAGAATAATAAGAATATGAGAAGTGGTGATTGCAAAAAACACTTATACTATTTGTTGCGTTTTTTATTTTCAGCCTTTTAATGCTTTTTGTACTACAAGTCACCTTCTATACTATTGAGGGCATGGAACATGAAATCTGAATGGTCGATTGAATTTCAAATCTTCTATTTTGACAACACGTGATGTTCATCATTAGATGGCTAGGATGGATGGCAATACTTAATTCGCTATAAAAGTAGTTCATATTGATAGATTGGAATTGCTAAAGGCTCCTTCTAGTACTATTGAATCTTTTTGTGTACCCTGAAATAGTATTTTGAGCCATAGATTGCAATTTATGCAAGAAAATGAGACTTCTACATTTTTATTTTAAAAAAAACTTAAATGCACTTGAAAAATTTATTTTAAAAGTGGTGATTGTTGTCAACTAAGAGCAAAGAAGGAAGATCAAAGCTAGAACTAAAAAAACATTTTTAATTCAATATAAATTCAACCTGAATGTAGCATACTTTAGGCCAATGTAAAACACACTTGGAACATGTTTTTGGAAATTCCTCTTCTTAGAAGGTGTATTTCTATTAGAAGAGCTAGCCTACCAAATTTGATGATGTAACTCTTCAAAAAAAGTACTTGGTAATACTAAAAACTACCAAAATTGTACATGTGACATATATTCAAAATTCAATTTCACCTATTAAATTAATTTTGAAAAAATTGAAATAATTAAAGTACATTTTTTATTGCTATAGAAAGATTATTTATGAATTTTACGTTCATTCAATCATTTTTGCAATACTTATGTTACAAAACAACTTCCACATTGAACGTGTGACAAAAAAATAGGACAAGTGTTTCTTCCATTTAGCCAAAGAAGAAAGATACGTGGAGAAAATTAAAAAAAACTTTTGTGATGTTCAATATTATGACTTATATATTGTATCACAAAAAAATTTGTGATGATAAAGTGGTTATTAGATCTCCCAATGCCGAACTTGAGAGACAATGTCAAAAATGACATTATGGGTGATTGCAAAAAACACCTGTCCTATTTTCTGTCATAAGTTTAATGCAGAAGTTGTTTTGTGCTTTAAGTATTGCAAAAATGATTGAATGAATATGAAATTCAAAAGCAAGATTCCTATAAAAATAAAAAATATACTTCAATTTTTTCAATTTTTTCAAAAATAATTCAATAGATGAAACTAAATTTTGAATATATGTCACATGTACAATTTGGTGGTTTTAAGTATTACCAAGTACTTTTTTTGAAGAGTTACATCATCAAATTTGATAGGCTAGCTATTCTAATAGAAATACACCTTCTCAAAAGAGGGATTCCCAAAAATATGTTCCAAGTGTATTTTTCATTGGCCTAAAGCGTGCTATGTTTAGGTTGAATTTATATTGAACTAAAAATGTTTTTTTAGTTCTAGCTTTGATCTTCCTACTTTACTCCTAATTGGCAACAATGGCCACTTTGAAAATAAAAATTTCAAGTTCATATTCTAATTTAAGAAAATAGAAATGTAGAAGTCTCATCTTCTAGCTTAAATTGCAGCTTGTGGCTTAAAATAGTACTTTAGGATATACAGAAAGACTCAATAGTATTGGTGGGGCCCGTAGTACCTTCAATCTACAAATGTAAATTATTTTTATGGCAAACTAAGTATTTCCATCTATTCTTGTCATCCAATGATGAATATCACATGTTGTCAGAATAGTAGATTTGAAATCCAATTGATCATTCAAATTTTATGTTCCATGCTTCCAATAGTACTGAAGGTGACTTGTAGTAGAAAAAGTACTAAAAGATTGAAAATCAAAAACTCAACAAATAATAAGGTAGAAACACCCAAAAGCGTCCCTATCTCCAATCCTGTACCTTAGAGGTCCACTAAATGTGTCCCTAGACATTTGTTAATGTGTCCTACAAATGTTTAACTCTGATTTGTTGATGAATTTGAAGGACACATACTTAACTCTAATTTGCTGACTACTGATTTTTGCAGATTTTGGTTCAAGGTGCACCTATGTGACAGTTCCAGTGGTCTAGGGAGCCGGCACTTTGAAAAATCATAGAAATTACAGACCACATCCGAAAAATCTATTTTTTTTTTAATATTCATCATTTTCACTTGCTAATACTACAAAAATATCAATTTTAGGAAAAGTTGCCTCCAACTATGCTGAATTGCTTAACATTGACGGTTTTGGATGCATTAACCTTACAAGTGTTTCTTGCAATCACTCTTATCAGCCATGAAGAAGAACAATTCTTGCTTGCTACAAATGTCGCATTTGTGAGTCATCCGTATGGGATAAACTTCTGGATTGCTTACTTCATGACCTGAAATTTCTTTGAGCATAGTGGAAGAGAGCTCAAACATATTTTTAAGAATATGTTTTTCTTTGATCATGACAAATATAATGAAGTATTTCTGAGGTACAATTCTTTTTGGCTTTATATTATATGTTTGTTGCTAAATTGATTCTTTATTAATTCTAGATCAAATTTGTACCAGTACAATTAAATGATTGAGAGTTTATGTGGTTTAACCCCTAAAGCCCGGAGGTATATTTCAGGCAGAAATTGTAAAAAACTGCCATCTTTAGGGCAATGGGAAAAAAAATCAAAAATAAAAGTTTTTTTTCAAAATTCAACTATACAAATTTGTACTAGACTACCATAGGAATGTGTAGAAAAAATTTCAGAAACTTTGACCGCACGGATTGAAAGATTATAACGTTTAAAGTTAGAAGAAAAAGTTTTTTTCAGCCTTGCCCGACAGGGCCTACAGACTTTAACTCCTCCTAGAGTGAGATTTTTACATTGCGCATGCTTATTTTTTTTTGACATTTGCATCTTATATCATGTAAGTTACATACATGCCAAATTTCAGAATTTAACCCCTAAAGGACCAAGGCCTTTTTTCTGCCAAAAAAACCTCAAAACTGCCATTTCTATAGCAAATAGTAAAAAAAATTGAAAATTGTTTTTTTTTCCACATCTAACCGTAGGATCTTACACCTAACTAGTATGGGAGTGTGTGGAAAAAATTTCAGAAATTTTGACCGCACAGATTGCAAGATATTTGCGTTTAAAGTGGGAAAAACAATTTTTTCAGCACATTGCGGGACTAGATTTTTTGACTTTGAACATTTTTAACTTAAAAGTTTTGCACTACAGCGTTTTGAGCTTTAAATCTTTATAGTGGAGAATTGAATTGAGAGTCTAGGAAATAAAATAAAATTCAAAAAAACTTAATTATCATTCTTAAAAAAATTGTTAAGTAGAAGTAGGTATGAGATAGAAGGAAAATCTAAAATATTCATACATTTTAGATGGAATTAAAATGCACTAATTCCAATGGTGAGATTGCTCTAGCAAGTAAACTAAACCATGCAAAAAAAAAAAATTTGAAAAATTTGAAAAATTGCATTCAGAAATGAATCCTACAAGTTATTTTTTTCAAGAAGATGCTCTAGCTGCTCGAAAAACAAGAATGTCCATAACTTTCTCATAACATATCCAAATGAAATGAATCAAAGCTTTCCAGATAGGCAAAAATATAATCTATGAGAAAAAAAATACTAAAAAAAAAATTCAAATTTTTGTCCATTTTTTTTTGCTGCCTAGGCTGCCCGCTATCCCCTATTTTGAGCTTATTTGGTCATAACTTTTGTTCCCGGGCACCAATTGTGAAAAAAATTATATTCCCACAAAGCTTATCAGTTTTTCTATCTCCAAAAAAAGTTTCAAAAAATCCCGACAAAATTTCAGCCCGTAGGTACCTGCCCGAAAACGCATTTGTCCCCCGAAGGGACAACAATCCTTTAGGGGTTAATGAGCTTATTTTCAAAAGATTTTCAAAAGATTCCCAAATTGCCCGAACTGCCAGAAAAGTTCAAGGGAACATAACTTTTGATCCAGGCACCCGATCGGAAAAAAAATTAGATTTTCACTACGGGGGTACATGTCTACACCTTGTGTCAAAATTTCATGAACATCTAACCAAAATTGACTTCATAGGAACCTACCCGGATTTTCAATTGTCTATTCAACGGACAATTGTCCTTAAGGGATTAACTGATTACCTTAAGTGTTTTGTTGCTTAGTATTCCTTTAATTTAAGATCAGACTGGTTTTTTTAATTTCAAATCTATACGATTATAATGGACTAGATCTGGCAGATTACGTATCAATAGGATCTATAATTTCTTAAATCTATTAATTATTTTTCAATTGAGTAGTTTTGTGTAGAAGTTTCTTTCATTTTTGTATTGTTTACACTACAGTAGATTTATTGGATCAATGATTTAATAGATTTGCTTCAAAGTGTAGTTTAATTTTGAACTTCCTTTAATTTGTAGGATATATCAATGTATTATATGTGACATATTTGTTCTTTGTTTGGGCAAGAATTGGAAAGTGGATGTGGTATATTATTCAATAAACTACCAACCAAAAGTTGTTACATGTCATGACCCAGATGTGATTTCCACTTTCAAAGCTTTGTTGGACATTTTCTTAACCCTTGAACGCCGAGGCAAACGTTTTGTGTCCGATGGATGATAGGGAATTAAATTGTATAGGACAGAACTGCAACTATTCATCCTTGAAATTTGTTATGGAAAGGGAAGATCTTCTACAGTAGTTTGACTTGCAATGAGTACTTTTGCAATTTTGGAGGCTAATGATTCACACAGTAATAGAAAAGGATGATTTCGAGGGTCATTCCTTCGGCGTTTAAGGATTAAGTTTCTTCCTTTTGAATCTTGACCCCATCTTTTGTTCTTGTCTCCTAAAACCAAAACAAAAGAATGATAGCATATGTTTTATGAAGAATATTGAAGGAAAGAATATCTTGTCTTCCATCACTAAGAAGATGGTTGAGGAGGTTGTAGATCTCAAAGGAAAGAGGGATACTAACAAAACCGGTATAAAGGTAGGCATTGGTAGAGACCAATGTGCATATTGAAAAAGTGATAGAACGAATTGGTCATAGATGTGTAAAGAGCTTGACTTAGTATGATCAAGGGTTAAGGTAGCAACACCCATAACCGTTAGTGTATCCATAGTTGATAGTAGAGTTCCCTTAAAGTGTCTTCAAATGTACCTTGAAATTGTGCCCAATGCTTGATTGTGGTTGGTGGCCTCTGATTTTTTTAGATTTTGGTGCTAGAATCAAGGTATATTTAGTAGAGTGTGGTTTAGAATGCCCTAGGGAGTTGTACTTTGAAAATTCATAGAAAATAGATGCCTTATCCAAAAATTCTATTTTTGTTTTTGAAAATTCATGATTTTCAGTTGCTAATACTAAAAAAATATCATTTCTACAAAAAAGTGTCTCCAATTATGCTGAATTGCTTATTTTGACGGTTATGGGTGTTGCTACTCTAAAGTCATTAGATGACAAGGTAAAAATTGTGCTTACTGGTCCCACACCCTACCTAGATATTTACAAACAAAATGGCCAATAAGTACATTCATTTTTTTGGCTTCTTTGATTCTTTCTGCTAGTCTAATTGTTTTGATTCTAACCATTGTTTTGCAATTGTAATGCATTCAAATCTCTACAATGAATCCACAGTTTCTATGGTGAAACCAGCTGATGAGTGATGACTGTGATAAGAAAATTGTGGAGCATCTGGACGAGGGTGTACCACCACTGGGACAGAAGCATGAAAGCTTTCTGGAGCTTTTGATGGATGGAAAATTCATGGGGCAAAGTGATGATCATAATAATAGCTATTCTATTCTCAATAATTGTTTGATCATATACATCTACAAAATTGATTCTAAATGAATCTCTTATTCTAGAGTATTTGGAACCAATCAATCATGTCAAAGTTTTTTGGAAATACCTTTGGTGTTGTGAAGCAATCTAAGTAGTAAAAGTTTTCTTTTTTGTTCTACAAGTTTTCTTTGCTATAGATATGACACCCATCAAATTTAGTGGCTCTTACGTACACCGACTCTGATTAGCTTAGGAATTGGAAACCAAATTTTGGATTTAATATTTTTTGGTTGCAAATTTATTGAGAGATTTGAGCTTAAAACTCTTTTCATTTTGAAAGTAGGCCAAATATTGAAAAAATCTTTACATCTAGCCTACTATTAGGTCTTTCGAAGTCTTATAAGAGCGGATTCAGACAAAGATTGCAAAAAATGAAAGTGTGGATGGGATGCTATACTTGAGTTCACATTTTGAAGGAATAGCTTAACAAAAATGGTCCCACATTTTTCCTTTTGTCTGATTTTGTCGACCTCAAAAACAAATAATAATTCAACAATACAAGAAATATGGAATATAATAGATGAAGATCAAGACATTCCATTTTTCTTTTGTGTTTTGTCTTGTATGTCCTATAAAAGGATGTATTGAAGATTCAATCATCATGCTAAGAATTTGAAATTTTCAAGAAATGTTTACAAATCAAATAGTTTTGTACTTCAATAGTTTTGAACTGTTTTGTAATCAAGAAATTTTATATTATAGTAGCAATGAGGAGCTCACAGGATGCAATTGCTTCTTTATGTTGGGCGGAAGAAAGTACACAATTCCTAAAGAGTAACAAAGGTTGGAAGGTATTTCAAGAATTTTGAAATGACAAGGAAAATATGGACAATTTTACTAACCTATTCATGCAAGCTAAGAACAACCCATGTCAAGTTAAATAAAATTGTCTCAAACAACTTAACTCTAGTGCAACTAAATATATACATAATGAAAGCATAAAAAAAAATATTGTTTGACAACTGGCAACGACTAGATTGACCCTAAACTATCATCTTCTATTCCTCTATAAGGTGATTGTAAGAAACATTTGTCCTTTTTTTTGGCCCTTGGACCTTGGATAGGTGTTTTTTTGCTCATAACTCTTGCATTGAATGTCATTTTTTGCATGAAATTTGAAATGAATGAACATGTAGTAGTTTTAGACATTGATTTATTTGTTGCATTATTTAAACAAAAAATTAATTAATTATTTTTAAACAACCTCCAATTGGATGTCTACCTTGGCTATTCAGGAGGGGATTAGTATTATTTTTGACCCAAAAATTCAAATTTGAAGCTTAAAATTGGGATGCAAGGACTTCTACTAAATTTATAAATCCCACAAAGAGATTTTCTAAAAGTTGTAAACTACCTACTTTCGATATGTACTCAAAGTGCACTACCTTAGCGCAAGTGCAGAGAACACAATGTTTTTTCCCATAGATAAGAATGGTTGAAAAGGAGCACCTTCAAGTTAGAAAAGATGAATTCTTTATTTTATTTTTTTGGATTTTTTACTATTTTATAAAAATCAAACATCAAAGTGTCCATTTTCATGGCATTTTTCATTATTATTTCTTGAAAATAACTTTTAGAGATAAATTTTTCTAGATCTAAATTTTTAGAAACATACTACTTTTAATGATTTACAAATTATTTTTATTTTATTTTATCTAAAAAAATTATTCCAAAAGTCATAATATTTACTGAAATAGACCGTTTTAAGCCAAAAACGGTAGTTGTTTCTTGCAACAACCCTATAGCATCTATCAATTCATCACATTGTTGCATATCCAGTTCTTCAATGAGCATCTGACATCCAATGTTATCAATCCTTTGGAATGACAACAATCCTTGGATTCTACTACTATGTAAATGTTGAATCCAAGGCAATAGCTCATCTAGCAATTTAATACAAGCACCATCCCCCTCCGCCAACTAAAAATCAAAGAGAATAACATTCTTAGACTCATTTAGAGCATGTTTCTCAAGATTGTTGTCCACTATGATAGTATTTGCACTAGTGAATATAGAATTATGTTGAGCAAACAACTTGTCCAAAGCTTTGAGAAACATATCCTTATTGGTACTCTTCACTTTTTAGGTTGTGATGTTGTAATACGTGAAAGCACAAATCCCTCCCTTAGGTGTTAAATTAGTGTAAAACACCTTAGATGACTCGTGTATCGTTCCCACAGGATTTCAACTCGTAGTTTCCTCAAAATAACCGGAACATGACCCGGAACACAAACCCAAGACAAAAGAATCCGGGACTGAAAACTAGGAACTGCACTTCTTTGTCCGTATTCCTTCAACCTTCTCCTCTTTCAACTCATACTATTCACCATACTAAACCCCAACAAGAAACAGGTTTGTATTTCTACCCAACAGTAGCCGTAACTTAGTATCCTACTTAACTAAATGCGGAACCGGAAAGAGCGTCGTCATCTTGTACCTTTCCCAGATCCGGATCCAGTAAGCAAAGTAACCAATATTATAGTTTAACCTCTATATCAAAGGGGTCCGCTCTTGGATTTAAGGACGGGAACGTATACCCTATCCTTCAAAGGATTAGAGTGAATGAAGATTCACTAAAGAAAACATAGAACACACACACAAAACCCGGATGCGGATTCTTCCTCACAACTGATCCAGGAAGTTACTCCGGACTAGCAAGTCACTCAGGAAACCTCCACAATCCTCTCTTACTACAACAACAGATCTATCCAAATCTGGTTCCTAAGGCAGAATCTGATGACCAGATAACTAGGCAATCCTAACCACTTGCACATTACTCACTTCCGGTTATAGTAGGACCTCATCAACATTTCAATCAGCATACACCTGCCTCCTTCAAAATGCATCCAATCTAAGAGCGGCTATCCCACACAGAAGCGTCCAAGTAACTACAGTAGCTAAATTTCACTCCTAGTACACACAGTCCCTTCAACCAGCTCACTTCAACTCCCGGAACCGGATTCAGACAGAATCTGGGGGAACTCTTTCTCCCTCCCAACACTAGCAAAGTAGCTACCCGCATTAAACAATGGTTCTAGCATTGCCGGCATACCAACCCAGAGTCAAGACTTTTCAGAGCAACTCTTAGGAAGTGGAAATCTGAATGACTTTACTAAAATGCTGAAATTTACAAGAAAGAAATGCCTGAGGCTTCAAACCAAAGTCAGCCCCCTAAATACCAACCCCAAGGAACCCCTAAAAGGCTCCAGGGAACAAAAGCAGAGGACCAGAGAATGACAGCTGTCATTCTTTATCCTCCACATTGACTTTCCTACCATCCCATCCGATCCGCAAAAGGCGGATCTCAGATCCTAAAAACCCGGAAAGTACAGTCCAGGTGCATCCAACTAAAAAGCAGCTAATTAACAGCTTCCTACCTATCCAAAACTTTGGCTATAGCCCTACTGGTCTTAGTCTATCCTAAAAAACTTCCTATCTACTTCTGGTCCCACCCACAAAAAGTGAATCTCAGATCCGACAAATCCGGATCTGGGTGTCCAAGTTCCTCCTAACAAAAAGCAACTTACAAGTAACTTTCTAAATCAAAAGAACTTTAGTCCTAAACCGCCTACCTACTTCCTTCCTAAAATAATTGCAGCTCACTTCAGCTGCTTTGGAGGCGCTTCCACTTGATGAGGCTTAGGTAACACGTGTCAGCTCTTCCTGATTCCGGTTTCTGGTTTTCGGTTTCCGATTTAGGCCAAAAAATAAATTTTCCTCCTTAACCATTTTATCTTACTAAGAAATCCTATGCTTTGCTAATAGATAATTTTACTAATTCTTCTACTTTTGACCCACAAAATCAATTTTTTTTTACTAAGAATGGATTCCTTACTTCTAATTCTATCCTAAATAACTAGGATCTTGTTTTTTGGGTTCTGACATCACCCCATTTTCTCTGAAGTTATAAGTTGGATTTTTCCCTCTCTCAGGTGTTGCAAATCCTATAAGGATCTATAGACTCCCGATTCATTATTGTAAATGGGGGAAGTCAACCTCCTTTACTGTTGTTAGTGAAGGTTGGTTGGTCAATGCTAAACTACTCTTGATTATCTTTAATCTTAGAACACTACTTGATTTGGGTGTATTAATAGATTTTGGTGGCATCTAAAATTGTAGATGAGTCCAAATTCACACAAACCAATCCAATCATGTATAGATATAAAAATTTATACAATACCACATATACAAATACTGAGAGCTAAATGCTTGATCGTAATCGTGCAAATATTGGTCCTATCATCTGATTTGCGTAAATCAAAGTACAAACTATCTTTGATGCCATCGGTTGTAGCTCAAAAAAGTAAAGCGCGTACATGTCTTTAATCCGAGTAAATGTTTGAAAGATGTCGCTTCTACAAATTAGAGTTGTTAAAGAATGTTGTGTTCTTGATTTCGTTTGAGCGGGTCCTCTTACTCCGGCTTGGATATTGATAGTATAAGAGGTGGTATAATAGACGATGCATGGTTTTGCCCTCTTGCAAGGCAAAAAGGCTGACTTGATAGTCTTCAGTGTCTTGGCAGGATTGACAAGTTGCTCCATACTCGGCAATATACTATAGCTAGTGTTCCATATCTAAAGTAGGTGGCACAAATTGAGTCAAAATACTAGTGCAACACTTCAAATTCAGGTGGTGCCACTATCCCACGTATAGAAATCTTTGGGCTATGTATATGGGTTATTAACAAAGCAGTCAATGTTGATATTTGGTGTCTCAAATCAGAAGCACTTCCCATCACAAAGTGGGGCCGGTGGAGCGTATCAAATGTTGAGGCAAGGCAACTTGGAAAGTATCTCATGCGTGGAGTAGGATGGATATTTGGCCGCAAAGTAACCTTTTACATTCCTAAGCACTCTTGAAGCATGTGTTGGAGGAGAATTTTGCTTGGCTAGTGGATGAAATTTCATTCCAGTGAAGGCTGGTAGAGCAAACTTCCTTGGTGTTGCCTATGGCATGGAACTTTTGACCGCTTGGAACACATTTAATTTAGGCCTTCTACTCATATAGATGTTAGTTGTTGTTAGCTCTTGGTATACTTAAGGTAAGATTTTTCTCAGATATGAATATTTTCCACAAGCACAAACACTTAATTTTATCATTGCATTTCTTATCTAATGAATTGCACCACCATGGTTTCTTTGTATACACAGTGTGTGTTGGCTTAGCTAGTAGATGAGATTCTGTTCCAGTAAAGCTTGGTGGAGAGCTTGGCATTGCCTTCTGTCATGGGACTTTTGCCTACTTAGAACACTTCTAGCTCAGGCCTTCTACTTATACAATTGTTAGTTGTCGGTAGCTCATGGGATAGCTTAAGGTAAGACTTTTCTAGAATATGATGCATTTCTATCTATTTTGCAAGTGCAAGCTCTTAATTTTTTCAATGAGTTGCACCTTTTCTATTGTGGGTATAGCGGAATGGGCTAGAATCCTTGGCACTGCCTTCTTTTGTGGGATTCAAGAGCTTCCTACTCCTGTTTTTTTGGTTTTCAGTTTTGCCTAATTAAAACACTTTTAGACAATGTTGCCCGCTACAAAGATTGAATCTTTAGGCACATTTTCAATGGGCAGCTCTAACGTGGGTGTTGTTTTTACGCGTAATTGATTTTTTTGTTTTCCTATGTAGGTAGCATACTTTTCTAATATTTTTTCAAAGGATTTTTTCTTTTACTTGATATTCAATCATTTTTGTGTATAGATGATGTTGAAGCGCAATGGCATATTTCAAAGTGGTTTGTTGACTACAAACATATGCTCCATCTCACAAGGTTTTCTATTCCAACGTGACAATAATTTTTTCCATCAAGATGTCCATTAGCGTTGATCAAGATGTGTCCTGACACATCAAGATTGCGACTGGATGCCAACCTGTGGACCAAAAAAATTATAATTATAATTTTTTTTTTTATAATAAATTTGGTTTATCTTGAGATAAATTGAGCTAATGAAGTTCGTTGGATCCATCTTCCATCCCGTCCAATTGATAGATGGATGTTGGCTGGACGGAAAGGTCATCCTTTAGAGGGGTGCAGCGTCCAATAGACACCAAGTTTGTCGATTGGTTCATATGGTTGTCCATCCATTTATCTGCTAGGTTGATTACAATTTTCAAGACGTGTAGGATAAATTAGGTGAATCTATGGAGATCAGCATTATATAGATAATGATTTGTTTGTTTCATAGTTGTAGTCAACAACATAAAATGATATCTAGATCCTAAAAAAATAATATATAGAAGCTATAAGCTATAAGAAAATATGATGACACATTTGCTATATTCAACTTCTTAGTGTCTTCTGCCCCTGGTAATATAGACAAAACCAATTGCAATAGTCTCTTCTACACATGGTCAATCATCATCAAAGTTTTTGTGGTGGGCCTTGTTGTGACACTCTGAAATCACTATCTCTAGAAATCTTACCATCTTCATTTACATTGTCATCAATGGATTTGTCATTTTCCAATGTAGACTTGGCCTTCCCTTTCGATTCATAGTCCATCTGTCCATCCGTCCGCATAGTTTGTCCATCTAAACTGTCCACATTTTCCATCCGTAGAGTCCGTCTATAGAGTTTGTTTGGCATGTCCGTCTATCTAGATCGCAACAATTATCGACCATGATAACTAAATTACCTTGGCAGATGAACTTGATAGGGAATATTTGATCCGGACGGATGTAGGGTTTGAATTCTAACATTCTAATGGACATCTTGACGTCCCAATGTGATGTGACGCTATAAACTTTGCCATCTCAATCAAGAAGTTGGAACAAACAACCTAGAATATATCATATTGAAAGTGCCCAAGTGTGTTCATTGACCTTTCAAAGCATTTCCTCCAAGGGAATGGCAATTTAGTTTGCACAATCAAGAAAGTCCGGATAACAATGGGTTGGAGGTTTGAAGCTCAGTGTTGCAGTGAAGTATGGGTTGGTAAAAGATAAGTGGGTGTAGTTTTGTAATGCAATTGTAGATGATCCCAAAGTAATTTTGTGCAATCTATGGTATTGAGAGTGGGATCAATACGTGGACTAATAAAGAAGTCAAGTACCTTTTGGCGCTCGATGCTTTGTTCTTGGTTGATTTCATTGACTTGAAATTCCCAATTAGTGGAAGATGATTCTGGATGAGCTTGATGCCAACTCATTTTGATTTGGGCAATGTGTATTATAATATATATGCCATTTGGGTGGGTATTTTGAATAGTGATCTTTATAGAATGAAGAATAAAGTCTCTTTTCATTTCATCAACAACGCCCATGGTGGCATACTTCAACAATTATATTGCTTTTCCGACATCAAAAGTCAATGAACTTGTCATTGATGATATAGAGTATCAACAAAGAAGTATTGCTTTTACAATAAACACACTTACTAGTTGTTTCTTGATCGCTATTTATCCTTTTGCAATTTTTAGTACAAGATCCATGAGTTGAAAAACTCATATTCTTAGGCTTTTGGAGTTGTATACCGTGTTTTTAGTAGAATCAAGAGAGCTTTTGGTAGGAAGAAAGCTTTGAGAATTTCAAATGTTCGTGTTCTAGAAGCAATGAGTTTGAATTAGCTTAGGATTACAATATTTAGTTAGAATTGAAGGGATGTTGGACAATACAAGTTATGAGAATTTAGTATTATACCTATCTGCGATGAGAGTTTATTATGAAACATTTTTTTTCATTTAGAACGTGATGTGGTATGAAAGCACTACTAGTTATTGTATGTTGAGTGATTACATCTTTTTAAGGTGTGAACTCATTCAAATTCTTCTAAACCTCAAACGTCTAATCTATCATGGCATGATTGAAATTACGTGTGGCGTTAAGGTTTTTGACATGTAGAGAACTTTGATGAAGGGTATAGTGAACATGGATTCCTCTCAAAAATACTATGGTTTGAGAGAATTCATTTATAATGGGTGAATGTAACCTTAGGAGATACATACTTGGAAACAATTTTTCAAGATTATGTCACGTCATGACATCAAGATGTCTGTTGGAATGTCAACCTCCAACCCCCAGTGTTCGTCACTCAGGATTACGTCTAGATACATACAACCCAAAAATATATTTTTTTTTGTCAAGTTGGACGTCCACCTCGACGGACTGGCCATCCATCTCGACCAACTTGCCGTCCATCCACCCTGACCAACTTGCTATCCATCTTGATGGACTGGCCATCCAACTTGATAAAAAAAAATTTGGTATTATGTATCCAAGCGTGATTTTTATGTGTCAGGACATGTTCTGACCACCACTGATGGACATCTTGACACAAAAAGCCCACGTCATGTCGGGATAAAAATCCTGCTTTGAAGCAACTTCACAATAAGATTTTGTTCTAAGCCTTGGTTAGTACTATCTACTGTAATTGCAGTTGTTTTGGTAACCATGGCTACCCTAATTCAAACATATGTAGTTGTAATAGGTTTTGACAAGATGAAACCAAGATATCCATAAGAAGGAGTTGTTCTCCAACACAAGTTATATCTAATAATTCTATTTGGGCTATTCTTTGGTTAGACACTTTGTGTATTACAGGAATACATTGCTAGAAGTCCAAATTTCTGTAAGTCATATACTTTCTTTGACTTCATACAAAGGTCTCAAAATATATCATTTGGATGCTATAAATAAAAAATTCCATTTCTTGAAGCTACAAGACTGAAGTGCCTTAGTCAATGTGGTTTTACTATCATGGTGTGCAATGTTTTGCAAGCTTCCGCATATTGTATTGCTTATTAGGAGATTCATATAGCAAAGAACATTATACTTCATCATGTTCACAATCTACTATGAACAATTTAGTGACATTCCGTGGATGTATTTTTCCTCATGATCCACAATGTGCTTAAGATGAAGGTAGTGAGATTAAGTATTGTGAAAATGCTTGAGTGTGAATGTATGATGTGCAGGTGATGAATAGCTGGTTGGCATATGTTTTTGTCAAAAACAATGCTGAGGATGCAACAAAGGCAAGTATATGTGTTTCAATCTCAATCACCTTTAAGGTAGGAGGTCCATAAAGCAACCATCTAAGCGCTGAATCTGAATTTTGGGGAGGTAAAACATCTTGAAATATTTTTCAGAAAATTTTCCTTCAAAGACAAGAAGAAATGGCATGTGGCCCAAGTTGTTTCTTATTTTTTGAAGCTTTGTGGAATTAGTTATGAAATTTTGAAGTTGAAAAGCCATAGGGCTTTAAAAACGACCACCTTCTAGAATGTACATCGTTTGTACATTTTGGTAAATTGAAGAAAACAAAATGTACCTTTGTGTCCTATTTGGTTCAAAATGCCCTATCGGAGTTCAAGCCTCCTACCTTACTTTCTATAAGCTTGTGCCATAGTTTTGTTGTTCATGTGCTCTTGGTTGCAATTTCCCTTCCCTACATTTCAGAATTGGTATCAGCCATGCTTATTATGTTCACATATGTGGGTGCTTAGATACTAGAAGGAAATCCAAAGCACAGCGCAACGCTCATTGCCTTATGCTTCAAAAGGTAATATTGAACATACTTGGGTGATTGCATAAAACACCTGATTTTGTTGCATTTTATAGTACTCATGTTTTTTTTCTAGCGCACTTTAAAATTAGAAAAATAATTTTTAAACAATTTTAAAAATATGGTCATTGTATACAACTACAAGGTGAAGGTAACCATCAAAGGAAAATCATAGAAAAATTCTCTGAATAGGAGAACTAAAAAATCTCAAAAAAATAGATATTTTGTTGTTTTAATTAATAAAAAATAGGAAAAAAATTAAACAAAGAGAATAAAATTGGTCATTTGTACCAATTCTATGGAGATAGTCATTCACCCAAAAAAAACCAAAATAATTTTTACATGTTTCAAAATGCAAGTAAAAGAGGCTCACTTTGTGAACTTCTACACAATAAATAATTGACTATTTTTAGAAATTCTTTGAATAGTAGCTAAAAGTCTAATACAAGACCATCTCCTCTAAATTTTAGCTCCAAATTTGTTTCTTTGGATACTACTTTCTTCAATGAAAACAAATTGGCAAGTGTGACAAAAATTGGGGGCTATTTTTAGACAATTAAATGTTTTTTTTAATTCCAAAAAGTTAGAACAGGTGTATAATAGTCATAAGTATCTTGCTTATGTATTTTGAGCCATTTGGCTAGAATGCAAAAGTTAGGTCAAAAAATAGATCAGCTAGAAACGTGCCTGATAGAAAATAGTATAGGTGTTTTGTGCAATCACCCACTTCTCTTTCGTAGTAGTTTGTATTCAAACACAAAAAAGTTACTTTCATGCATGTTTTTGCTAAAAAAATTTAGCTTGAGTTCAATGGTGTGCAATCTATTGTTTAACCCCTAAAGGACAAGCTATGTTTTTTGGCAACAAAGCGATTTTGGGCAGCTCACTACGAATGGAGTTTTTATTTTTTTTCTTTGAAAATTTCACACAATACGTGTTCAAGGAGTAGATTTAAGGCGCAACAATTTTTATAACTTTTGACTACATAGTTAAAAAGTTATTGCATGATATATGTAATTTTCATTAATCTTTGGGCAGCCCGAGCACCTCATAAAACTTCTTTAAAACTTACTTTTTTTTAAATGAAAATTTGAAATTGATTTTCTAGATTTATATATACGCGAAAAGCTTTGAATTATTCCATTTTGATTGATGAAATGAAAGTTATGAAGAGTTTTAGTTTCATCACAAAATTCAGAACCTATGGATTGTCAATGAGTATTGTGTGGTTACTGTTATTTCTTAGGTGCGCACATTAATTTACAACTTATCGCATTATTACAATACGCATGATTACTTCAAAGAATTGGCACTACTTTGTAATCAATATTAACTATGTGACTTCTATACATTAATCACAAGTGTGCAAGAGACACAAATTACGCACGAAAATTTATTATCTTTGTTGTGCATTTTATGTGTGTTGAAGTACACAAAAAATCCATGACTATAATGTCATTGCTATTTGTATTGCAATAACGCTTTTTAAATGGTATCAATGTTCCAAAAAGTATTATCAATGTTCAATTGTTGATCTCCATTCTAATTAACAGTAATTTTTTTCTTAACAATTTTTTTTGCATTTTGTTTGTCAACACCTCGTTATTATACATTCTAATAAATTTTGATTTACATCTTAATAATTGCATCAAATGATTGAACTAAATCCATCATTACTATAGGCCATCAAATTTTAGCTTGAATTGAATCTATCAGTAGGCCACCAAGAAACTTGATGGCGTAGTGAAGGAATCATTTCACTGGCACTTGATGAGGGTGGAGGGTAGAGACGTCCTTTTTACATGGAAATCCATTCAATGAACACTCAAAGGATGCGAAATAACTTGAAGATGAGAGCTTGACCGCTCATTGTCAAAACGCAGGAATTGTGTTCAAAGTATAAATTTAGACCTTAGTTTGGCATAGTAGAATAGTTTGTTTTTTAAATTTTGAACTAAGAAAAGTTGGAAAATTAAGCTAGCTTTCATTTCTAAAAATTTGTTTGAGATTTTGAGACTCCAATCAAAATTATGAACAAAATTCATAGAGAATGTTTGAGAATGTCAAAAAAAATGTCCCTTCCAACCTGTCTTTGAACTTTGTCCATAACTGGTGACAATGAGTCTTCTTGAGTTGAGCAGCAAGTAGTTGATGGCAAACTATTCCAATACACATTGCAAGGCTTTGGAGCCCACTCCATTAGAAGAAATACAATATGAGACCTTGGGAGGGCTGTGAGTTCCCGGACACTGGCCAAAAAAATGAAAAAAAAAAATTGGATTTTTTTTTTTTTTTTTTTTGGCTAGCGAACTGGAAGGCAAGATCTATATGGGACAATTCAATAATATAACTTAAAAAATATTTAAAATAAAAATATTAAAATAAATTTGAAATTTCAAAATTTCAAAATCTAATGTGGCCGAAATTATCCTAGTCAGCTTGAATTATTATTTAATCATTATTTTAAAATTTAAAATTAAATTTAAAAAAATATATATATTTCTTTATTATATTTTTAAAATTGTTAAATTGTTAAATTTTTTTATTTATTGTGGCCACTATTCATCGTTGATGATGAATAGTGGCCATTGTCCCTCAAAGGGATTGTGAGTTCCATTGCGGGGAACTCACAGCCCCTTGCGTCATCCACTTGGTGTGGTCGCAGCACCCCAACGGGAATCAAAGGAAACAAAGCTCGTGTGCATCACGAACTTCTCCTCGGAAAGAACACGCTTGCGCTCCGAACAAATCTGAAGGAATGAAACAACCTAATGTCAAGTTAGAGAAAAAAAACCCTCAGGTTCATGTAGTTCAGCAAGTTTTCAGAACCAAATGAGGCATTCCAATGGTGAAAAATTAGGCCTTCCAAACCTAAATATTAACCCCTAAAGGACCAAGGCTTTTTTCTGCCAAAAAACACTGAAAATTGCCATTTCTGTAGCAAAGATTAAAAAAAAAATTAATTATTTTTTTTCCACATCTAACCGTAGGATCTTACACCTAACTAGTATGAGAGTGTGTGGAAAAAATTTCAGAATTTTTGACCGCACAGATTGCAAGATATCTGCGTTTAAAGTGGAAAAAACAAGTTTTTCAGCACATTGCGGGACTGGATTTTCTGACTTTGAACATTTTTAACTTAAATTTTTTTGCACTACAGAGTTTTGAGCTTTAAATGCTTGTAGAGGAGAATTGAGTTGAGAGTCTTGGGAAAAAAAAGAAATTCAAAAAAACTTAATTTTCATTCTTAAAAATATTGTTAAGTAGAAGTAGATACAAGATAGAAGGAAAATCTAAAATATTCATGTATTTTAGATGGAATTAAAATACACTAATCCCAATGGTGAGATTGTTCTAGTAAGTAAACTAAACCATGCCAAAAAAAAAAATTTGAAAAATTTGAAAAATTGCATTCAGAAATGAATCCTACAAGTTATTTTTTTCAAGAAGATGCCCTAACTGCCCGAAAAACAAGAATGTCCATAACTTTCTCATAACAAACCCAAATGAAATGAATCAAAGCTTTCCAAATAGACAAAAATATAATCTATGAGAAAAAAAATATTAAAAAAAAAAATTCAAATTTTTGCAATTTTTGTTTTGCTGCCCAGGCTACCCCCCGTCCCCTCGTTTGAGCTTATTTGGTCATAACTTTTTTTCCCGGGCACCGCTTGTGAAAAAAGTTATATTCCCATGAAGCTAATCAGCTTTTTTACCTCCAAAAAAAGTTTCAAAAAATCAAGAGAAAATTTCAGCCCGTAGGTACTTGCCCGAAAACGCATTTGTCCCCCAAAGGGACAATGGTCCTTCAGGGGTTAAAAAAACACCTCATGTTCACTCATTTGAAAAACATTCCATGTGTCTAAGGTGAAAACACCCATTTCCGTCCCTGTACCCAATTCCGTCACGATGTACCAGTAGAGTACATTCTTACTAGGAAAATGTGCACCATTAGTACATCAGGACGGAATTGGGTACAGGTACGGGACTGGGTGTCTTCACCTTAAATGAGGCATTTCAATGCTGGAAATTAGGACATTTTCATCAACCATGTTCATGTCAAGAACCTCTCATGTTCATTTATTTTGGAAAGTTTCAATATGCCAAAATGTGGCATTCCAGAGCTGGATATTAGGACTTTCATCAACAGAACTCATGTTCAAGAGAAACCCTTATATTCATTCATATTGTCTGGTTTTCAATCTGTGTGATGAATTATGGCATTGGAGTGGTGGAAATTAGGACTTTTATCAACCCAACTCATGCGGAGACAAATTCTCATGTTCTTTATATAACTGCTCTTGTCATTGCTCTAGTTTACTTTTACACATCTTTTTCTTCTTTAACCCCTCACTACCTAAGGGAACAAAATACGTCCCCTTTTTAGTGTATTTTGAGATACTCCAGGCGGTGAGGGGTTAAGAGCTTTGTCAATTTCTTAGTTTTGTAAACCACTTGCACATGGTACCTTTTCAGTCAACAACAAAAGTTGATTTGACCTATAATAAGACAAAAATGTGCTCCACCTTAGAGATAGACAGCTCTCACATTAATCTTTAATTTGTCAGAAAGTAAAAATTCTATTTTGGAAGCTCCCAGTCGATTATAATAACACTTCTAAACCATAATTTTACTGGTCAAAAATTTAGGAGGGGGTTTCTTCTTTCTAATGATCAATTTTGTTGCCTAGGTGGTTCATTTCAACTCTTGTAGATATGGAAGCATCCACTTTTGGTCATTTTGGAATTTGTAAGTTGTTGAATTGAAGCACTGCAACCTAGTAAGTAGAAAAAAGTTGCTCCTTCAAAGAAATGAAACTAAGAGCAAGGCACTAGAGTAACCACATCGATCATGGATACTTCAAATTTTGTTGTTTTAATTGCAACACATATGAAAGCTTTGTCATTTTGATTTTGAAATCTTGGTGCTATCATATTCTATGTAACAACTAGATACTCCCACTAATGCAAGATGTATATGGTACATGTTGTGTAAGCAAGTTGTAGATTTCTCATCTTTGGTGTCACAAAATTATTGTGATTAACCCCTAAAGTACCAAAGTCCCCTCGGGGGGCACTTGAGATTTCGG
This sequence comes from Pseudisothecium myosuroides, assembly GCA_951799445.1. Lineage (NCBI taxonomy): Eukaryota > Viridiplantae > Streptophyta > Bryopsida > Hypnales > Lembophyllaceae > Pseudisothecium > Pseudisothecium myosuroides. Next base: position 25,245,670 of record OX637292.1, on the reverse strand, counting down.
GCAGGCCTATGTGGCCTCAAATTTTGACCTGATTTTTTGAATTTTTTTTTGAAGATAGGAAATCACAGTAATTTTCTAAAAATATAATTTTTTTTCCAATCAGTGACTGGGAGCAAAAGTTATGCCATCAAGTCTTAAAAGCAATTTGTTGGGCAGAAAAAAAACTTTAAAAAATTGAATTAATTTTATTTTTTCTCTCAAAGATTATGTTTCTCCCTACATTTGAAGCTTTGATTCATTCTATTTGGACTTAGAATGAGAAAGTTATGAACAATCTTATTTTTTGGGCAATCTAAGCATTTTCTTCAGAAAACAACTTATAGAATTCATTTTTGAATGCAATTTTCAATTTGTTTCAATTTGTTTCTTTTGACAAGGTTAAGTTTGTTTACAAGAACAATCCCACCGTTGGGATTATGGTGTTTTAATTCCACCTAAGAGCTATTAATGATTTAGTGTTTTGTTCAATTTTGGACCTACTTCTACTTAACAATTTTTATATATGTGAAAATCAAGTTTTGACATTCTGAATTTTTTTTCCCCGACTCTCAACTCAAATGCTCAACATAAATTTTTTTAACTTTATGGTGTGTAGTGCAAAAAAAATCCACAAATGGCCATCAAAGTCATCTGAAATTGCAAGCTAAAGTTCAAAAAACTTCTTTTTCCAACTTCAAATGCTAATATCTTCCAATCCATACAGTAAAACTTCATGAAATTTTTACCACATGATTTGAGACAAGTGAAGTACAAGATCCTATGGTTAGATTCACAATTTTTATTTATTTTTTGGTTTAGGGAGTGATCGCAGCAAAATTGGCAGTTTTCAGTGGTTTCGGAGCCAGAAAATGCCTTGGACCTTTAGGGTTTAATGCTTTGAATTGTTATTTTTGTTCTAAATAGTTATGATAAATTGTTGAATACATTTCTTTCAATTTGGAAAATTGATTCTTATCACCTTCTAGTTTTAGCAATGTAGTCAGCAAATTCTACCCAGATAAATAAAGAATTGCATTAACGTAGCGTCATGTACCAATATTTAGTAGCAAGAAATTGAAAGAGTGCTTGATTGCCACTGATTGTTCACAAGTGGTATTTAAAGATTTTCATAAGATGTGAAGGAAAAACTTGGGTGAGTAATTCATTTAAAGATGGGTTATGAACTTATTATAAATGTATCATAAGAGTGTTCTAAGTATATTGTATTATGAACATATCATGATAACATTCTATGATAATTATTAGGATAAATGTAAACTTTAAATTGAATTATATGCCATATTTAACTACTTGTAGACTTTTGAAAGTTTAAAATTAATAATGGTCATCGGAAGAAAAAAAATGGTCACCAGGTGATAATCCAAAACATAGAGAGTTTTGAACAAAACATCGGGAGATCAATACAAAAGGTCCAGAGATCTATACAAACATCAGGAAATCAATAGAAACATCATAAAATCTCACGATGTTTTTTTTAGGAGATCTCTTGATGTTTAGTCGAGAATTCATTGAATAGTCCAAAAGTAGTTAAATATGGCATAATTAGATTTCATTTTTTAAAAATAGTTACCATATCATATTAATAATTATGCAATAAATTATTAAAATGAATGGCTTTCCCCTCTCCTCCCTACAAAGATAAGCTTTTCTTATTTTAAACATATCAACTGAATTTTGAATGACACCTTTATCATAGTTTAATAAGTCAATTATCTTCTAAACACTCTTAAAACCATATCCTAATATCATCCTAGTATCATTCAAATATCCTAATATCATTCAAAAAAATTCTTATCCTAATCCAAATATAAATCAAATTAAGAAATCATAATACTTTAGGTTTCCTAATATTAAGTACAAAGAAGAGTCTGATAAGTGTAGACTTATTATAAGGGAGTTGCCATTCAAGGTTGTCATTCCAAAAGAAGCAAGGAGAAGGTGAATATGGCATGGTAGGATCAACCTATTTTTATAACCATGTATTGAAGATTGGTAGTTTTGAGATTTTTGAAAAAATCATGGATTAATTGAAAAAAATTGAAAATCAATTTTGGTGTGATATTAATTTGATGTGGTTTTAGAATGTCAATATTAAGTTATCATCTCCAAATTTTTCAAAAATTGGTGATTGTATTCCTACAAAGACATTAGATACATTTAAAATACTACACACTCATGACTACACATTAGAAGAAATTTGCATTTGCCTCAACAAAATCTACATGACGTGTTTGTTGAGGCAAACGCAAAATCTGCGTTTTTCTGCGTTTTTCAATATAGATTTTGCGTTTGCCTCAACAAACACGTCATGTAGATTTTGTTGAGGCAAAAGTAGATTTCTTCTAGTATCAAGTGCACACGCGCATTTGAAATTTCATGAAAAAGAATTTTTTAAAGGAATTTAGAAGTACAATTTTTACAATCTTTTCCTATATTCAAACATGTGAAATAAGCAACCTCCAAAAACTTTCATTTTGTAGATTTGTTTTTGTTTCTAGATTAAATTGCTATGTATGCATAGTTTAAATAAATTATTTATCTACTTTAAAAACCTTTTCTTCTGATTTAAATAAAAATGTGCTTGAAAATGAAATTTTGAAGGTGAAAATTTTCATAGATTTGAAATCTAAAATTAAATATAGGAACTATTTTCAATCAAAGTTTAGGTGGAAATTGGTCAAGCTAATATTAAAATGGGAGTTTTGAACTTCAAAATCTTTATAAAAAATCAATTGTGAAAATTTGAAATTTGTCTCTATGGTTGATGTATAGTTGGTATTTTCACATGGTTTATAGCAATTTTCATTGTACTAATGCTAATTAATTTTAAAATTGATTTTAAAACTAGTATTTTTAACAAAGTGCACCATAATCTTTGTCAGTTTGTGGTTGACTATACCTTGCATATGTCTTGGAGCAAGCTGTATCTTATTCTCATCCCAATTTTTTTTAATTGGATTAAAATTCAATTGCTTTCTAGAACAAACATTGAAAGAGATACCATATAAACAAGGGGTTAGGTGACTTTTATGATTCACTATAATGTGAGTGAACAATTTTTGGATTCACACTTACACCAAGTTGATGAAAAATGATTAGTTGACACAAAATCTAGGAGCCTAAGCGCATCCTCAATGCACCCTACATTCTTGTCTGGCAAAAACATTCCTAACTTTTGACTAGTTCATAATTAGGACTTGAGTGTACTATCATTGGAAGTTCATTGCAAAGCACTTCAATTGGACAAACAATATTCTTATTTCAATTTTGGATAACTCAACTAGACCTCAATAAAAGTAAGCTCAAAGACAAAATTATAGAGGTCTCAACAAATCATGCCTAAGAAATCATTGCGATGCCTTTGCTTGACTTTTCTTATGTAGGCATTATTTTCCGAAGCCTCTATAACTTTTGTCTTTGAGCTTTCTTTTTGGTTTGTTCACTTAAAGTACAAATTAGAATATTTATATGACTAATTTAAATGTTTTTTGATGGGCTTCCAATGATGGCCATGATTTTGCAATCAATGGTGACAAGCTAGCTAGGGTTTGGCTCTAAGGATGGCCCATTTCAAACAAGAATGCCGAAAGATGATGCACCAGGCAAGCTCTTGCAACACATGAAAGTGGCCAATCTAAGTTAGTGTTTGCTTGCACAGAATATGAGATAGTCATGAAATCTCAATGCATGTTTCTCTCATGTACCAGGCGGATGCAACTAGGTTTTTTTTTTGGCAATTAAATGCCCAATTTCCTCAAAAAAATTGTGTAGCTTCAAGCCTATAGAAAAAAAAAGGGATAAATGTGTTATAAAATGCCAAACTGTAATGATGGCTATGCACACTATTGCCACAATGCTTCCAAAACCACATTTCATCCATTGTACAAAGCCAACATATACAAAAATTGCATACAAAAATTACATATTCAAAATTGCATACTCTAAATTGGCCCCCTTCAATTCAAATCCCCAGAATGAAGGAGCCACGAAACTCAAAACCCTGTTGAAAGAAAGGCCACATAACCATTTGTCCAAAAACCAAAAAAAACACCCTGGATGCAACTTCAATTGCATCGGTTGTTTGCAGCCACATCAAGCTGGTGCGTACGTGAGACTGATTATTAAGTTCAGTATTCATAGACACATGCAAAACTCTCATGGGCAGCCTGGTTTGGCCGTTCGATCTGCTCTCGTGCATGTTCTGGAAAATCGACCTTTCGGCATGATATGCAATCCCTAGGCTCAGGCTCATGCGTCTTCAGGGTTTAGAGTTCTAAGCTCATGGTCATGCGTCATTAGGGTTTAGGGTGGAATGCGCACAGATACAATGTGTGAAGATCTGTGATGTTGGCTTGTAGGAGATTCCTGTTCAATTCTGGAGCGAGGGAGTATTGTAGCCGTCTTCACTCTATGGTCAGGGGATTCATGAAGAGTCTAAGGTGCGAACTGCGGCTGGACTAGCTGCGTGCATGCCAACTGAGTTTCAGCCACTTAACCCGAATTAAACACGGCTTAGGTACGTTGCAAGCAGGATGGAAGACAATTTCGCTGATGAAAACAATCTTGAAGAAGGGCAAGAAATTTTATTCACTCTTCCTGGAGACTCGTTCCTTCTCGTCAGAGAAGAGGTGCGACCAGTCATCACTCTATCATACCCTGTGCAGCTAGGGCAACTGAATTTTGGGATCAATGGAAAATTGAATTCACGTAGAGGAATTACAAATGCGCAAATTTGAAAAATCTGAATGAAGTAGCAATCCCGGGACTAAGCTGTTCGAAGTCCAAGCGGGGACGCAGCATTTTCAATTGATCTAGAAGTAACTCAAGGCGAAGGTAAAATTTAGTGTTGAATTTCCAAACAAAGAAGTGGTAGGAAGTCACAACTTACCTGCTTTGAATGTGCGGTAATAAGTTTGCGGAATCGGAAGTTCCACCCGCCGTCAAAACTGTACATCCTCTACTTATCACAAACAAGCATCAGCGAGTCAAAACAGGGAAGCGACAACATCAATCTGCAGTTGACGCTACATCAATCTGGAGTTGAAGCAGCGTTAATGTTCAAGAATCACTACCAAATAGAACGAAAATTGTAAACAATGAGTTTTCGAGCATAGAATTGAGGGAAGCAGCAGGGAGAAAAATAAGACTTGCTTTGAATGTGCGGAAGTAAGTTTGTGGAATTCGAAGTTCTACTCGCCATCAAGCCTGTACTGTACAGTACAGTCGGGTACAGGATCCTTACGAATTTTTGCATCCTGTTGAGATTAGATCAACTTTGGGAGGCCCGTGTGCACTCAAAAATGAACAGAATTTTGAGTTTTGAATTGCGTTGGAATCACATTGAAGTCTACTTTATCATCATACAAACACACATATGTAATTGAAAATCATACAAAGAGTTTGACGTTTTCTATGCACTATATACTATCTAGTGTTGCCAACATTTTTGAAAGTTACAACTTGTATCCAATGGTACATATAAGAAATGAACCTTCACAATTGCTTAAGAGATACTTGATAACATACCACTTGAATTGCTTGTATGGTTTCTTGCTTGTTCTTCACCCCATTGCAAAAAAACTTTGACTATCTTCCAAAGGTTCTCTATGAAATGGTAGATAGTGTATAAAAGAAATTCAAATTGTTGTATGATTTGAAATTATTCATTTTTCACTTCTTAGGAAGTTGAAGTGCACTTCATTGCAATTCCATCGCAATTTTTGATTCCAAAATCGGTTCATTTTTTAGCATGCTAGAGCTTCCTGAAGTTGATGAACTTTCTAGAGAAAACTGACTGGAAAATTCGTAAGGTTCCTGTATCCGATTGTACATACACTGCCTCTCACGTCGCAATGTCCAGCAAGCCAAGAAACCAAGCGAGAAAATCAACTTGCAGTTGACAGGACTTGTTGAGAGAGGGACGTATAGTAGCTAGAGTAATCAAATGAAGACAAGTGTGAACTAATTGTAGATAATGAAACGTTGCACTTGGAAGTAGTAGGGAAGAATTCGAAAGATGGGCAATTTCATTAAAATGGCGATATTATTTTGAAATGGCATGAAAACAGTTCAGAATGGCCGTTCTAAATCTATATCTCTCCTAGATGGTTTAGAATGACCGTTTTGAAATCTATACCGGTCCTAGAGGGTGAAAATGGCACACCGTCAAAGTGGCACTTGGAATACTGCCATTTTTATGAAATTGCCCATAAAGTTACTTTAAATGTGCAGCTATAAGTTTGTGGAGTCGGAAGTTCTACCTGCTGTACATCCTAGAGCTGCCTGTCTTGTCGAAATGTGAGCACCACCAAGCCAAGAAATCAAAGCCAGACACTAGGAGAGTGGACAGGCTCAGCGGTTAAGAGCACCACTTGGATTCGTATGCAGGGGTAACCCAAGAAACTATAACCTGTTTCTCTGATTGAGGACTGGCACCGCTGCTTCGAGTTTCGCCCTTCGCACAGGTGCCTTCCTTTGTATGAGTGTGAGTGTAAGAAGCCTTCATCGTCCAGTGAGTGTACGAAGCCTTCTTGTTGGCAATTTGTTTTTGAATTGTTCGCGTCAGTCTCCTCTCTCATTAGAATATGGTAGCAATGCGACCATAAATAAGTTATTACAAATAACTTCAATAATACCACATTACTAGAATGTTGTTGAACTCAAGTTTATTGAAATTATAGTTTTTTATTGATCCAATTGTTGGAAAAGTATTGATGCATGTTCCAACACAATGATGTTTCAATGTTGATTCAAAGTTCCAAAAATCAACATTATATACTACCACAATAATACCATGATATTAATATGTCTTTGAACTCAACTTGATGTAGAATTGGACCGGCATTGATTCAACATCCTATCATCTTTAACCATCAATATATTTGAATAATACAAGTTGTTACAACATGATTGCAATCTTGTATCACATAAATTGTAATAGTATTGGCACAAAACTTTGAGAATATGCAAACAATTTTATGATTCCATCAGTAGATCAATCTATATGTAATAAAGCCACTTCCACATTGTATCAATAATTATTTCAAACACTGCCATATCAATATTTGAACATGGCCATTGAATCAATAACCAAATACTACATAAGAATCAACATTTTTCCAATATACATGAGTATGTTTTGATCAATATTGAATCAACAATCATGTCAAAACAATATTGAATCAATATTGTTTGGTAAGGATCTTTTTTGAGATGTGGTTGCGTTTTCCTTTTTCATCTTTCAGAGACTCCATTTTATTGTGGGGTTTAGTCCACTCCCCAAATCGAGTGGATTTCAAGCATTATTGATTAGGGAAGAATTATTGTGTGGTCTTGACAATTGTCATCACACAAGAGAAAGGGGTATTTTAAGTAGTGTCCTAGACATCACGTCTTTTAAGTAACATCTTTTAAGTAAGTTTTTAAGTAAAATTTTACTAAAAAGATTGTCTTTTTAGTAAAATTTTACTTAAAAACTTACTTAAAAGACGTGATGTCTAGGACACTACTTAAAACACCCCTTTCTCTTGTAGTGCATAGATTATGAGATTTCTACTGGATTTTGTTGTCAGTGCCCCAGCAATACTCTTGAGAGAACAACACAATACTTCCATCATGTGTGAAAGGATCAACCGGCAAGAGCAGGCTTCTGTAAAGGAACAAATTTGTGACCCACATAATTTCTCCAGATCTACCAAATTCTCCAAGTCCTTATATACTGAGGCATTCTCTCACTTTAATTAGCTCAAACTTTGCAAAATTGATTTGTCTGTTGGAGTACCTAACAATGCGGTAGATTAATCCTTGAAGGACATTGAGGCTGAAAAGTAATCAATGAATGACTTCATTGTTTAGTGTAAAAACAATTCAAAGAAAGCACCTACTGATCCAATAATTGGAGCAATTTTGGTGACTACCTTGGTCATGGGGGGCCGCATCCTTTAAAGGTTAATAGTTGGTTTAACTCTAGTCAAGAGCCATTAGAAAGGTCTGCATGCCGGGAATGAGTGGAGCACTGTGAAGGGTAGCTTGGCAAGCTTGGATGAGGCGAGGCCCAAGCCGCATGAATTGCTTGACAGGGGTACATAAATTATCAGAAAATCAATGATATAGAACCTTTAGAGTGTTGCAGTAGAGCTGCTCTAACGTCTTGTATGTGCCAGTTTTGATCTTGTGTTATTTTCAATGCAAGAAAAAACATCGGAACTTACTCCCTCCTAGTTAGATTTAACTCTTAAAGACCAAGAGGAGTCTAAATTTTGAAGATGTATAATATAATGCAAATTAGAATAAGAATTTAATGATGACTCTTAAACAATAGGATTAAAATATGATCTATAGATATCCATACATTAGATCAACTAGTACACAACCAAATATTTTTCAATATAATTTGAAGCTAAAAATTGAAAATTCTTTTATAATCAATTTTAAGTTGAATATTCATGATTTTACAATAATATCTTTTCCTTAAGTTCAAAATATTAAATTATAATTGAAGTGATTTTTGAAGATTTTTATTTTTTATTTTTTTATTAAAGCCATTTTTAAAGGATCCTTTTAAGAACTGAAAAAGTTACTTTTTGAGGCTAGACCTACCAACACCCTTTGAATTATAGAGTATTTGCAAAGTAAAATCTTCAAAATCTATACATACAAGTATCAAAGAACTAATACAAGAATCTTAAAAAAATTGATGGATGAAAAAATGCATTTTTGCATACTTTGGATGTGTGTGCGTACATATGTTGTTTGAAATTTGAACACCTAAGGGGTTAAGTGTCTATAGTTTGGTGGTCTAAAGCTATACCAACTACCAACTACCAACTACCGCTTCGCTTTGCTACATACAACCATTAATGATTGTTAAGGTAATACAACTGTCCCTATTTTAGAATACTAATAGCAATAATATGATGGTGTTGAAAAAAACTCTATGTCTAGTAAAATTTATTAAAAATTGGTAAAATACATATACCATGAGTTCATGAAGTAGACTAATAGATGAGCTCAATGTATGCAAAATGCCAATTTTTGCCTTAAGTCCCATCTTCTTGTATATGTAAATTTATACTGACAATCAAATGTATATATTGGTATCATAAATAGAGCATTCTATCTTTAAATGTGCCAAATTTACGTTTGGTTGAGGTTTGTGGATGAGTCAACAAGTTGAATAGTGTGATGCGTACCTGTAGCAAATCTTGCAAAATAACTTGCTCTGCACAAAACAACATGCACAGCAATGAGCAGAGGTTGCAATATTCGCACACTAGAATTTTCATAGAGTTTTTAAAGCAAACAACCTAAGTTCAATAATTTTTTAGTTTAGGGTCATTCCATCTTTGCATACAACAAACTCATCTTCAATTGAGTTTTGTACATGAGTCAATGAGCTCAATTTCTCAAATACATCATCAAAAAATTTTGGGACAGTAGTATTGTCAATTATATGCAAGCTTTTCTCATTGATACCTATGTCATAGGAATAGACAGGATCTCTTGTGTACACCTATTCCATCAATAGAATAAACATTTTTTGTCTTTGCAAAGCTAATTACAGTAGAACTTCCATAACTCAACAAGTCCCGGACCGCCTGACAAAATGAGTTTAGAGAGGATTTGCTCATTAGCGAGATTCTGCACATGTAGATTTGGCACCTTGGGTTTTGTAGGTTTCTTGTCAGAGAATACTTGTCGAGCTCATTATATAATACCATTTTTTTTTCCGAAGCCAGGACCACAGGGACCGGATGCTTTATAGAGGTTTCTTGAGTCATGGAAGGTGTACTTATGGGAATTCTATCGTATATTGTATTTAGGGGGAGGGAGTGGTCAATGTGCCATTAGAGGAGATTCGGGCTTTTAAGAGATTGCGAGTTCCCGGATTGTGGGAACTCTGCAGGACTGATGGGACGCTGCCAAATCATCAGTCTAACGGGGCCAAGTGACTGCCACGTCAGATTTTATTTTATTTTTTAAAATTTTGAATTTTTTTTAGTATTCTTTTAACATTCTAATAATTTTTTTATTTTATTTTATTTTTTGTTTAATAATTTTTTTTCTAACAGCAAGGCGTTGGTTCCCAGCATCGGGCACAACCCTGAAACGGTCTTCCAGAGCCTCAAATCTCCTCTAATGACTTGAGTTTTGTATGAAATTTGCGTTGTTTTTTTAAGAATATTGGTCTACATGTTGCTGCAAGGGCATGTTCATAGTTCTGCATGCCTCATCTTGAGGCAACCTCGAAATCGAGGGTAGGCTTTGGGTGGTCTTCCAAACCCTGAAACTCACATACAACCATTTCGACCAGTTGATGGGGGGGGCCTGCCAAATCCCACAGAGAGTACTATGAGGGGAGTAGTGGTGCCTCTCCTCATAGAACGTGGTGGTGGTGATGGCCACCTTAACCATGGCTGAAAATGAAAATTTTGGGGTGATGGTGGTGGTGACCGTCACCACCACCCAAAAATTAAACATAGGAAGGATGGGAAGGTGGTGGTTGTGGGCGCTAGATTATCCACCCTTGGTAATAAAACAAACACCGACCAGGTTCTATGCCTTTATCCACATTTTTTAATATATGGGAGTGATGTGAGCGCGGTCCACTGTGCCTTCCAAGCAATGGATCTTTTTTGCTAACGTTTCCTAAGTGTCGTGGATGGCAGCGAATAATTAGAATGCATGTAGTAACTCACAAGGTAACTGCAATGCTCAGGGGTAATGGTAAAATTCTAACTCCCTAACTATCTATCCTATGTCGAGGGTGGACTGGGTAGTTGGCGTCATTTCTAACATCCCTAACTACGTAAAAAGGGGAACCCTTATGTTCCTTCCATGAACCTCTAAGACTATCTTGGGTTTTTGAACTCCACCTAGAAGTTCTACTTTTAAAAGCTATCCCTAAAGTTTCAACTCTTACTCTAACTTTTAACTTCTAAGTATACTCTAGGTTTTTAGCTTCCCAAACTAATTAGAGAATTTAACTTCAAAATTTAATGCTACCGTTTGACTTTGTTTTGACTTTTGACTCCAAGTTTTTACTCCTAGACTAACTCTAAAATTTACCTTCTAAAGTTAACTCTATGTTTTTGACTTTTAACTCTAAATTTTTACTTCTAAATTTAATCCCAAATTTTAACCTCTAGGTTTGACCCTACGTTTTCACTTTGACTCTAGATTTTTCTACTTCCAACTAACTCTAAGATTTACCTTCTAAATCTAATTATAACTTTTCACTTTTCACTTTAGCTTTTTACTCTAACTTTTTACTTCCCAATTGACTCTAAAGTTTAACCTTTAAATTTAATCTTAACTTTTGACTCTAGGCTTTTGACTTTCTACTTCCCAATTTAATCCTATCGTTTTAATCCTAGATTAACTCTAAATGTTACTTCAAGTTTACTTCTAAATTTTACTCTAGCTTTTGACCTCTAACATTCACTCTAATTTCGAATTTCTAACTTCAAGATCTAACTTCTATTTCTACTCGTGATTTCTACCTCCTAATTTTAGTCTAAAGTTTTTTACTTTTAATTTCTACTTCTTACTCGGATTTTTTATTCCTAATTAACCCTAACTTCCTTTTCTAAACTACCCTACGGTTTCACTGGGAATTTTAACCCCCTAAGTTACACTTCCAAATTAATTCTACTTTTTAACTTCCCAAGTTAACTCTAGATTTTGACCTTAGAATTTTAACTTTAAGAAATAAAAATGTAAATTGATCCTAATTCTAACCGCTAATTAATCCCTAATTTTAATCCTAAATTCTCGTTCTAATTTAAACCCCTAAGTTCCGTCCATGATTCTTTGTGGATGAATTTTACTCAAAAATTCCTCCGTCCTACCCCCTACCGCTTAACTTAGCCTAACGTGGTCGATTTAAAGCCAAATCCTAAGTGTAATATGTTTTTGGAAACCTCTATTCCTAATCTATAACTTTTTGAATCTAAACTTCTAATTTTCACTAATCTCGGATGCTAATCACGCTCTGAGTGCTGATTAGGAAAATAAATGCTAATTAGGGAGAAACATCAAAGATTAAATCAAAAACTCACCTCTTCACTACCGGTTTTGGAAATAACCTCGTCCACGTCCACGTGTACGTCCTCATGCTCCATGGTAGTCTTTGATTTTTGTTTTGAATTTTCTCCAAGCTCACCGCTTATTTAGAAAATATTACAATTTTTGATGATCTAAACTCCCTCTTTCCCTTCCTCCTTTCTTTTCTTTCTTCCTCCTTCTTCTACACTAGCACTATTCCACCTAAGCTTTTATGAGTCTTACACTATGGTCTCAAACTTCAAGGAGGTTTTAAGATGCCAACTATCCTCTTACACAATTTTGCCTTTGTGTCATCCTAATCCTCCTCTCAACGGTCACCACAAATTTCCAAGATTTCTTCCTAAAGCCTACCTATCCTAAACCTAGGTCACTATTTATCGTCTCTCACCTTCCTTCGCCTACTTCTTCTCCTCCTCTCCTAATCTCCTTCCATTGTGTGTAGGTGTGAGTGGTGAGAGGAAACAATTTTGTGTGCAGGTATGGTGGTGCTCCGCTCTTTTCTCCCTTCTCCCTTTTTGGTTTAGACCCTAATCCTACTCTTCCCCTAGCTAGTAACAGATTAGTCCAACATCTTTGTTGTGTTCTAGTTTTGATTTTTGTTTTAGTTTGAGAGAATCCAAAAACCAAAGAACCAAAAGACCAAAAATTGAGTTCAAAAAAGGGGGAGCCCGATCTGGACCGGGTGCTGGACCACCGAGCCTGCCTGCCTGCCTCCCGGCTGGCTAGCTGGGGGGCTGGTTAACAAAAAAATAATTTAATTAATTAATTTTTTATTAATATATATATATATATATATATATTTTATCTCCGTTGGCTTCTGATGTTGCTGTTGTATGCTGGTCCTGATGTTGGCTGGGCTGTATGCTGGTTCTAAAAAAAATTGGATTTCCGGCTAAGGCTAAAAAAGACTGGATTTTTGCTAAGGCTGTTTTAAGACTGGAGTTTTGCTAAGGCTATTTTAAGACTAGGTCTTTGCTAAGGCTATTTTAATATTGAATTGTTGGCTAAGGCTAGGGGGAAATAAAACCTCGGGGGTACTAAACTTACTAAGATCTTGGAAACAACTAAACTAAATAAAACTTTGGAAGACACTACACTAGACAAATGCAAAGGAACCTACATATTTTGGAAGCTAAACTCTAGAGGTTTCCACAAAGGTCTTGGAAACTAAACTTTGGAACTAAACACGGGGTAGGTGCAAAGCTTTGCCGTTAAATTGGTTTTAACACCAACTTTAGGACTTCTTGACACCCCGGGGGTTCAAAGCTCCGCCGTCTACACTTTTAACACACGCTTTAGGACTTCAACCTTGTCACTAGTTCAAAGCTTCGCCGTTTCCAAGGGGGGTCCACACAAGGAGAGAGACTTTAGAAGAGGGAAAACTAAACCTTTAAAGAAAACACACACACAAGGTCAAAGCTTTGCCGTCCCGGAGGGGGGTCCACTCAACAAGGAAAATATTAGAAGAGGGTGTAACGAAACACAAAGATAAACACACAAGTTAGACCACGTGGCAACACAAAACTCACACGCTGAAGGCCCCCCAAAGCGGCATCGCCAAGGTACGGTGGGGGTTGATTTTAGGATTAGTGCAAGATACAAAAAAAACTCTTAAACTTCACAAGTTAGACCACAACACGTACAAGAGGGAGAGAGAGGCTCTCCACTTACAACAAGGTACCAAAAACTTCACAAAAGAGTACACAAAGCAAGGTAGAAGGACCCCCAAGGACCTTCAAAGCTTGAAAATAAGCAACAATGGAGCCAAAAGTGCTCCGAAAACACCGTAGAGGTTTTTGGCTTTAAACGCCAAAATATCCAAAATAACTTGGACCCACGGACCCAAAACAAGAATTGAGGGTGTTCTAGAGAGAAAAATGGGGCCCTTATATAGGTTTCCAAGGGCTCACCCCTCCCTCTAGAATTCTAAGGTAACCTTATCAACGAGGATTTTCATCCTCATCCTCAAAGATTTTCATCCTACATCCTAAAAATCTATTTCTACCATCTATGCTGGACCAACATCCTAACTTTTGGAGATTAGCTCCAATCGCTAAACGAATTGCGCCGTTGGATCCAGATTGCCGCGTTTAATCCTAAACCCCTTCCCCCCGTGCCGAGGCCAAAAATCCATCGTAGGCTAATTTAGTTTAAAAACCAAATCGTGGTAAAATCCTAGATCTTGGGGGTCTCCTATTTTGAGAAATGTGAATAGCCTAGGGTCTCTGGTAGGTGCGAGAGAGTCGGAAAGGACTTTTGGTTGACTTTGTTTCGCCATCGTATGGTCCCGGAATGCCGGTCAACGCGGCGGAGACCCCGCCAAGTTTGGTTAATTTCCGAGGAATCTTGCCGGTTCAGGTACTTGCCGCTATCGGAATGTCGTGAAACTTCACGGAGCGCATTATTAACATAAAACAAGCTAGTCTAATTTTTAGTGAGATTTTATTGTAACCTGGGTAATTTCCATGAAATTCCCGTTGGAGGTTAGGAGGGTTGACCACCCGGAAAAGGTTCTTCTGTAAGTCGGAAGATGCCAGGATTTTTCACGTGACCTCTGAGGGAGTCGCATGAAAGACATGCGGGTGTGTTTCCGTACCTGGCACGATTGGTCAATGGAGATTTAAAACTGGCCATCTCCTCGAATTAGCGACGGTGCGGGAATCTTCTGCAGGTGGAGGAATCTTAGCGAACTGATTTCGCCGTTGGACTCCTGGTATGGGATTCACCCTAGAACACCATCCTTGGGCTGTAGATTCCTCCGCGGGCCCGGTCTTGCATGAGTAGCTCCTACATGCTAACAATCGAGATTTTGGGAATTTGTCGATCTAATGGGGAATTCTAAATCTAACTCTAGGACCCGACCTAGTGGCCTCGTTGTGGGTCCCTCGGACCGACCTAGCCATGAATCGCCACATTCATGGTGGGATTTAGCCCCTTTGGGGCTGTGTGACTCAAATCCTCCAAATCTAACCTTTCCGTTATTTTTGTACAATTTTTAGGCCAGGTTTGGGGGGATTCTAAGTAAAACACAAATCTAGACCAAATATTATAATGGGTATGACACAACCCTATTTTGGTTCTACACTCTTTTTATGGGTTTTTCTATACTTTTATCAACTTTAAATTGCAAATTTCCAAAAAAATAATTCTACGAGTCCCAAGTGACAAATTGGGAGCTCACAGTGGTGACCGTCACCGTAAACCCAAAACTTGGACATGGGAAAGATGGGAAGGTGGTGGTGACCGTCACCACCATCCAAAACTTGCACATAAGAAGGATGGGAAGGTGGTGGTGACCATCACCACCACCCAAAACTTGGACATGGGAAGGATGGGAAGGTGGTGGTGACCGTCACCACCATCCCAAAATTAAACATGGAAATGTTTAGGGTGACCGACATTACCACCACCACCCAAAGTTGGATATTGAAAAGATAGTGGTGGCTACATAAATTGAAAATTAGCATGGGGGTGGTGGTGAATTCACCACCACCAATAATGGAACGTGGAGAAGGTGGTGGTGATGGCCACCACCGCAAAATCAAAAATAACATGGGAATGTTAATGACCGATTAAAATTTGGACACATGGTGGGTAGCACATCTCAGTCAAAAGGGCGGTGGTGACCACTACAACTTTCAACAAAACAAACATGTGATAGGGTTACCACTGGTTTTGAAGTGAAGGTGTTCACTACCACCACTTCAAAAAAATTGGCCATGTGGTGAGAGTCACCACATGTACATTTTATTTGAAGTGGTGGTGGTGAGCACCACCTCTTCAAAACCGGTGGTAATCTTTACCACATGTTCAAAAATTTTGAAGTGAATAAGGGCACCACCGAGGCAATATATTGGGCGGGGCCGCCACCACTTGCAAAAATTCAAGCATGTTGTTTAAAGCACCATAGGGGCAAAGGGGTGGCGGTCTCCACCACCTCTTTGCCAAAATTTAAGCATGTGAGGGTAAACCACCATAGGGGCAAAGGGGTGGCGGTCTTTGCCACCTCTTTGCCAAAATTTGAGCATGTGAGGGTAAACCACCATAGGGGCAAAGGGGTGGCGGTCTTTGCCACCTCGTTGCCAAAATTTGAACATTTGAGGGTAAACCACCATATGGGCAAAGGGGTGGCGGTCTTTGCCACCTCGTTGCCAAAATTTGAGCATGTGAGGGTAAACCACCATAGGGGCAAAGGGGGGGCGGTCTCCGCCACGCCTTTGCCAAAATTTGAACATTTGAGGGTAAACCACCATAGGGGCAAAGGGGTGGCGGTCTTTGCCACCTCGTTGCCAAAATTTGAGCATGTGAGGGTAAACCACCATAGGGGCAAAGGGGAGGCAGTCTCGGCCGCTTTTTTGTCCAAATTTTTGGGATGTGCTTTAAAGCACCATCCTATCAAAGGGGGGGCGGAGACCGCCACCATTTATCAAATATTGGACATGTGCTTTAGGGCACCATTGGGGCAAAGGGGTCTTTGGAATAAAGATTTCACTATTAGTTATATATGAATGAAATGTGATGGGATCATTATGATGGACAAATTTGATGTGGTGATTTTGGATTTTTTTGAAAATTTGGAGTTGTTTGTTTCATATTAACCTTATTGTGTGTTGGTTGTGCAGATATAACAATTAGTTTTTGATAGAAATCAAGAGGATGGTTGCATTGGAAGTGGGCTGAAAGTAACGGTGGAGGGCAATGGATGATGTAGGAGACATTTTTGAGGTTCTTAACCTCGATGATCTTGTTTCTGATGAGGAAATTGAGTTTAATTTACCACCGCTTTTAGAGGGTGATGATGAAGCTTATGGTGGAGAGTATGTGGTTGGAATTGAAGAAGAATATTTGGATCCTTCTTTGTTTCTGCATACGACGTATTATTCCTTTAAAAAGGGGTTGGGAAATTATTTTGTTGATTGGTACAATGGAAGGATAGTGCCTTCGGCGGAGAGTATCAACACTTTGGATCCTAATTTCTTTAGCCAAGATGGAACTTCATTAGAAGCATGGCACAAGGGAATTTTGAAAAAGTGGGAAAGATATGGAAGAGTCTTTGGAGTACGAACTGGGACAAATGGAGAAGCGTGCTTATTCAATAAGAAGCATCCCCATCTTTTCATCCCATATGTTGAGGAATGACCCTCAATTGTTTTAAAAGCGCATCATGGAGGTGAAAGACATCTTGCATATAAAGAAACAATTGCAAAAATTGGGGAGGAAGGGTGGGTCGTGAGCACACAATTGAACGGCATCCCAAAACCTTTTATTGAAAAAGTCATTAGCTCATGTTTGGGTTGTCAACATGGGCATCAAGCACATGAAAGGTCAGTTCATCAATTGCAACAATACAATGCAAAGTATACAATGCCTTTGGAAGAGGTGGAGGGCTACTTGAATAACTTGAAAGCCCAACACTCGATGTGCTTGAAACCGATTCATAAATACTCCCGCATGAAGCCTTTTGTATCGAAGGTCTTCATATATGTATGTCACCGTGGAATAAAATTCCAAGGTAAATCAAATGACATTGGAGGGTTGAACGATAGAGAAAAACAATATTCAACCGCCAAATATGTGGGGTGCAAATTTTATGTGAAAGTCATTTATCCGGATGAAGAAGGCCGGGATATTAAGATTCATGTGAATGAGGAACACAATGGACATGAACCAAGCTCAATGACTGATTGTTATTTTTTGCCCGTTCATCAAAGTGCAATAAATAATTGTGCTGAGATGTTACAAAGCTTAAATAACATCCAATTAGCACTAGCATATTCAAGAAGGTGTGAAGACATCTTGCGCGAAACCGCTCCTTTGCATGAACAAAAAACATTTCATTTCTTTTTTGATCCAAAAGAAGCATCAACCTTCTCCTATCGACTTCAAATGCATGAAAGATGTGGTGAAGATGACTATGATGTAGTACAGCAAACAGTTCCCAAATGGATTGAAAAGAGGAGGGTGATTTTTTATCAATCATACGATCCTTTAAATGCAAATCCTAATAAGCGACTGTTTGTGTTAGTAATGCAAACTGAAGAGATGCTCAAGCGTGCAAATACTATAACTCCAAACTCGGCATGGGTGATTGATTCCACATTCAAAACCAATCAATGGGGCATGCCGTTATTTGCTGGAATGTGCCCCAATTTGAGCGGTTTGGGTATGCCTATTTTCATTATGCTTTGTAGTGATGATAATGAAAGTGGCCAAGTGGGAACAGCACTGTGGCTTACTATAAAAGTTGTGTTTCAAAATATGGGTACAATCCGACCGAACGCAATAGTAATTGACAAAGACAAAACTTCAAGGATTGCTATAATGAGATCGATCAATGAAGTTGTTTGGTGTTGGGAAGACCAAACAATTGGAGGAATTCAAATAAAGTGTAGATTGCTTTTGTGTTGGTTTCATGCCAAAAAGGCATGGGTGGACCATTTGTTGCCTAAAGTGCCTGAGGGGCTTTGCAACGATTTATACAAAGGAATATGCTCTATGTTGGAGGCAATTACCGAAGACGAATTCAATGGAGCATATGGAAGAATGAAAACCCAATATGCTAATAATGCAAGTGTATTAAAGTATATTGAACAAGGATGGGCAGGGCGTAGCAGTCCTTGGAAACCTATGTGGCCTAGATGGGCTAGGATGTTTAAGCATGGACATGCAAACACCACAAACCTTGTGGAACGCATGTGGCAATATGTAAAATACACCTTACTAGATGGAAAAGTCAATCGACGACTGGATGAATTGATTTTTGCACTAATAGGTAATCCGGATACTGGACGGCGATTTGGAGGACTGACATTAGATGAGCATTACAATAATGCTCATTAGTTGAGTGAATCACGAAAGTACTCCATTAGAGGAGGAGATAAGGGTAGAACATTGAGATTGCAGAAGGCCAAAATTGTTCTGGAGAAATGTTTATGACCATTTTTCAAGAATCTATGGGTTTGAAATTGAGACCAAGTCAAATATTCATGCCAAGGGAAGGTGGAAGTATCACCCCGTTGCAAGAGAATGTTACAAATACAAGACTTGGACATGAGAGTCAAAAGAAAAAACGAAGATTACATTATGAAAATTCAAGTGGCAGAGAAGTAGATGTGGTACAAGCTCCAAGACCTAATGGTGGAATCAAGTTACAACGTCACAGACAACTTGTGCAAAAGAAGCATACAAGGGTGAAATTGCCAAAGTTTTGTAGAAGTCAATGTCCTAATTGTGAGGGGTTGAATATATTTCTCAATGGGGTTACTGTCATTGAGTGCCACAATTGCCAGTTTACAATAGTAAGAGAGGGTCAGAGTATTACACCAGAGACTCAAGAATGTGAGGCTAAACAGGACGTGGAATTGTTTTTTAAGGAGTTGAATATATATTAGGAAGGTAGATGCAAATCTTGTTTATCTCAAACTAGTTGTTTGGTGTTATTTATCTAATGAAAATTAAAATTATAGCAGTTTTAACTGCTAGTTTATTATGGTTATTGTATTTGCATATATTATGTGCAATATTTGTATCATTTTTTTTATTGCTTGCTTCAATAATATGTATGCATCATGTATATATTCAAAGTTTGTTTTATATGTGTTTATGGCAATTCCAATGTACATTTGTATTTGAACATGTTTTAAAAAGTTAAAGAATGTTCAAAGCTTCTTAATTCACATGTGACTAATGTCACTTACTTCAAAAGTAGGGGTTAGTGACATTAGTAAAATGTAAACTAATTTTTTTGAAAGCTTAATTTTATTTAAACATTTAAAGGAAAATAGAAGTGAAACATTTAAAGTAAAAAAGAGTATGCAATATGAATTTAGTTTGAAAGTGTAAATAAACTCATTTCCAAAACCATCCCAAACATTAGCCCATAAGTGACTAAAGGCTTTGAGCAATACTGGAAGCGCTTATAAACTGATGTTTCTTTAACCATTTTGTAGCTTCAACTCCAAAGAGTATATATATGTCATCCTTATTAAAGGACATTCCGTACAATTCAATTTCAAATTAAATGCATAGATATTTTTCAAATGAATTAAAAAAATGAAAATTCTCAAATTCACAAAAATTACAATTTGAATACTTTCATTTTGTAATGTTGCACATTAGGCAAAACATGATTCAATGTTGTACATTAAGTTCTTTTGGCCCATCATTCCAACATTCATGAGATTATGAGAATTTTTTGTTTTTGATATAATTAAAACAATAATATCATATACTTAACTTGATGTATATATAAAGATTGGACATTCCTAATTTCGAATTCTATGTATATGTTATCTATGATTACAATCACCCATTCATTGTATAAATTTCCATCTTAATTTTTTTTAACTAAACTAGATGAATGATTGCAAATCATCAATATTTTGCATAAAAAATTATCCACAAAGACGGTCTTGCATTAGGACAATATTGTTATAAGTGCATGTTAATTAATTTTAAATGGGTTTAAAGTTCCATTATTGCAATGTCTTGTTTAGGTAGAAGGTCATTTAGACATTAAACTTAAAAAATAAATGTAAAGTTTGATTAATGTCACTGACTCTTTAAATAGAAGTCAGTAACATTAGTCACAAAGCTCCAGAAAATATGAAACAACTTGGTTTAGATGTGACTTTTTATTGGGCTCAAGGAAAATTTACTGATAAATATTTCAAGATGTTTCACCTACCCAAAATTTAGATCCAGCCTTAGTTATCACAAAGCTCCAAAAAATATGAAACAACTTGGTTTAGATGTGACTTTTTATTGGGCTCAAGGAAAATTTATTGATAAATATTTCAAGATGTTTCACCTCCCCAAAATTTAGATCCAGCCTTATCACAAAGCTCCAAAAAATATGAAACAACTTGGTTTATATGTGACTTTTTATTGGACTGAAGGAAAATTTATTGATAAATATTTCAAGATGTTTCACCTATCCAAAATTTAGATCCAGCCTTATTACAAAGCTCCAAAAAATATGAAACAACTTGGTTTAGATGTGACTTTTTATTGGGCTCAAGGCAAATTTATTGATAAATATTTCAAGATGTTTCATCTACCCAAAATTTAAATTCAGCCTTATCACAAAGCTCCAAAAAATATGAAACAACTTGGTTTAGATGTGAATTCCAATTGTGCTGAAGGAAAATTTTCTGATAAATATTTCAAGTTGTTTCACCTACCCAACATTCAGATTTAGCCTTATCAAAATAAACTTGGTTTGAACAAATAGCCTGGGGAGATGTGATAACCAACATGTATGCTAATCATGACCTTCTGCCTTGTAATCATGAAGTTGATTCCCTCGTCAAAGGAGCCTGGCCTGCCAAGCCAGCTAGCATGCCCCCCCCCAAACTGCCCTTCCATCAGAGCCGTCCCTCCATCTGAAGGGCTCAGATGGAAGGAGCCCACCCTCAAACTCGAGGGTGGCTGGTTGCTTGGTTCTGCATGTCAACAAGAGCGGTCAGTTTAGGACTTGACATAAACACAACCCGCACAGCTGACCAATTGCACGGTGAAATACAAAGAGCTAATCTTACTTTAGCACAAAGGAGACCATTGATCTCTTGTTGTAGTCTGCCTGGTCCCTCCCCAAATTGAAACACTGACAAATTATCGAGAGCACAGAGGAATTTGTCATATGTGTTGGCAATCATATCCAAACCTATGGACAACAACAAGTCGCATTTAATCCACTTTGATTCATATTTTTCAAATTCTTGTGGAGTTTGTAAGTTCTTAAATTGGAATATTATCGTAATTCAAATGGATCCCCACCCTAAATGTTCACCATACCATAGAACAATCATGGAAATCCAATAAGATAGTCTGCTCAAAAACAACCGTCTACTTCAAATGGACCCTATAATTAGCTTTGAAATGGATATGAGGTAGTCCTTAAATCAACCTCTTTAGTCATTGAGTGGATTCAAGATAAAGTGTTATATATCCTTTAATGAAAGGTTTTTGACTATATTTTCACCAAAATCGCTCCAAAATTGCCATTTATAATACAAATACCAAATTTAAAAAAAAACATTTTTGGACACATGTAACTGTAGGATCTTATAGTAAATTGGTTTGAAAAGTTGTGGAAAAAATTTCAAAAATTTCCACCGTGTGGATTGCAAGATATTAGCATTTGAATTGACAAAAATTCTTTTATTGGCCCTGCAAAAAACCGGGCAGTTGCACTTCACAAGGTCACATTTGTATGAAAATATGTCCAAAATGGTGGTTATTCTTTGGATTCATTCTTGAAAGCAAGTTGGCTACATGCTTAAAAAATTCAAATCATTTGAAATTGTACAACATATAGGAAAAAAATAGTAAGTAGAGAGATGTAGATAATGATTCAAAATGCTAAATTGTCAAGAATTTTAGTTATGGAATTGAAAAATGCCAATCCCAATGATTGTAATGTTGTATTAAACAATCTACAACCAATGTTTTTATTTTCTTTCAAAAATATTGAAAATTGAGTTAAATATAGGACTTCAAAGTTTATTTTAGAGTAGAGATTCCATGACTACCTGCAAACTAAAACTCCTCATAACTTTGATCTCATTAATCAAAATGGAATGATTCAAAGCTTTCCACACACATACTATATATATATGAAAAAAAAACAATTTTAAATTTTTATTTCTTAAACAAGTGATTTTTAATAATTATTTTTAGCTGCTTGCTCTGCCTAGAGATCAATGAAAATTATATATCATACAATATGTAAAATTAGACCTTAGGTTTTGGATGTAGCAACTGGCATGTAAAAATCAACCTCGGACTCTAGATGAGCAACTAGCATGTAGAAATTAGACCCAAGCTCTAGATGTAGCAACCTGCTTGTGAAATCAGACCTCTGGCTTGCCAAGTCCCAACTAGGGGAGATAACCCATTTTTGACCACTTAAGGAATTACAGGTAGGTAGAGGGCGGATTCTTCATAGGGAAAATTATGTCGGGTGCACAAATAGGGTTTGAACTGTTTATAGAGTTTAAAGATTTTTTTTGTTTCAAAATGAAATTACTATGAATTAATCAATTGGAGATTGTGTCCATCCTATATTGGTGATATAGGTCTTGCTATTTTTGACCAAGGACTGGTTGTAAAATCAACCAAGGATTGGTTGCAATATTGAGAGTCTTTGAGCCAATCATAATGCATCATAGCTTCTTTAAGAACCATGCCATAATTAATCATTGTTCTTCTCCTCCTTCACCGAAAGAGACAAGTCTACTATGCCAGAACAAGGTGCTGATTTGGAATGGGTTATCTCCCCTAGACTGTATTTTGACTTGATTAGACCAATATGTGAAATCAAACCTTAGGCTCTGGATGTAGCAACCAACATATAGAAATTATTCTGGATGTAACAACCAAGTTTTAGAAATCAAACCTTAGGCTCTGAACTAGCAACAATATGTGAAATCAAACCCTTAGAGTACATGCAGACTTGGCATTAGGGGCTGGACTTTACAACAATGACACAACGACAAAACAACATTAGAGGAGATTAAGGCCTTTAAAAGACTGCGAGTTCCCGGACTGTGGGAACTCTACAGGAATGTTGGGACGCTGTCAAATCATCAGTTTGACGTGGCCAAGCGATTGCCAAGTCAGTTGTTGTTGTTTTTGAATTTTTTGAATTTTTTTTAGTATTCTTTTAACATTTTAATAAAAAAAATTCTGACAGCAGGGCGCTCTTCCCAGCAATGGGAACAGCCCTAAAACGGTCTTCTGGAGGCTCAAATCTCCTCTAATGTGAACGTTCGCAGCATCGGTGTTTTGGAAAACCAATCCTATTTGGACGCTGAGTTGGAGGAGGAAAAGAGCGGTAGTTACTGTAGTGGAGGTAGACCCGGTTTTTAAAAAGCTCTGACATGCAGCGGTATTATGCAGCGGTATTATGGTAGCACCAGAAACAACTGAAAACGTAGATTTGTGGAGTTTACGAACGCACTTAGTTAATGGGACTCCCAAGTGGTAGGTAACGGGTAATTTTTATTTTAGTTTCCAAAACAAATGAATCAGCTGGAGTTGTCGTGGACGTAAAGGAGGGCTCCCGCTGCCTTGACATTCTCACAAAAGCGCCAGCAAAAGCAACAAATCCAGCGCAGAAGCAGCGTCCGTTATGAATCTGTGATGTTTCAATTGAAGGCATGCTTCCGATCGATGCCACGCGCAACATCCCTACATTGCAACACCTCTTTGTTGGTAGAAAGACTCACAGCAAACCCCAAGTCCCAGTCAAGAGACCCAATCCAATGATTCAATCCCCTCACTATTGGATTTCAATCTCCTCTGCTCAGGGTTGCTATTCTGTGAGCGTGCGAGCGTGAGCTTGTGAGCCTGTGAACATACAATTTTTTAGAGTGAAGACATACGATCGTGGATAGTAGGAACTATGACCGTGGACATTAGAATCCTAGAGAATTAGGGTTGAAGTATTGAACTAATATTTTTATTTTCTCAATAAATGGAAAGTATGGGAAATTAGGTGGTGCGTGCTATAATACAGAGAAGAAATTTTAAGCCATAATAAATAAATTGAAAATTTAGAAAAAAGATATATTAGCTATATTGCCTTCATTATGCAAGTACATAAAGTAGGGTGCAACATATGGAAAATTAAATTCAACAAGAGTGATGTGATTGGAAATAGAATCATATAGAAGATGAAGGCATAGACTGAGAATGGCTACTACTATCAATTGGTGATGGCTCATCATCTATTTCTATAGCTATCACGTCTAAAACTGCAAGACTTTAGGATCTAAAGTAACAACCTTTTCCCATATAGGGATAATTCACTCAAATGCAAATTTAACAACTAATGCCTCAACATATTTGGACAATATGTATAGTTTAATTTTCTAGGCTTAGAAAAAATCCGGGCAAGGAGTATAACAGATGGTACACTACTTTAGTGGATATCATGTTGCAAAAAAAAATGCAGTATTAGAGATGTTTTAAGATAGGTTGAGGCTTGAAACTAAAGACATTATGCAAATTCAAGATAGACTTCTTTACTAAATCGAGATTTATTCAGAATGTGTGGATCCACGACATCTTCCGCATCTAGGTCGTTTGAGGTCAATGTCGTAAGTGCAAATGATATAGGAACAACATCACGTGCACAACTTATAGGGGTGAGCAACACATCAAAGATCTCATGGTAGAAATAAAACGTTCTTTCAATTGGTCCCCCTCTAGTGTATCCACCTTGTACATCAGCACTATTGCATCAGATGCGGCAACAATCTTGTATTGCAATATTGAATGGAAACAAAGAAGAGGGATAAGGCACTAGAGCAAATTTCTAAATCACAAAAATGAAATGTTGTACAAGATTAGTGTGAATCTTACACAATAAATGAAAGTTGTGAAGACCTTTGTTCATATGGTGTACCAACTCTCCTTCAAGTTCTGCTGATACTATCACATCTTAAAGGGACTGAGATGTTCTGAGAATTTATTCAAAAGTAGAACTATGTATTTGCGAATTTGGTACAAGGTGTGCACCAAGCTAGTCTTAATGAATTTTCAGTATGTCTGGTGACAAGAACAAATCATTTTAGAAAAATTTATAGAATTCTAAACGACAAACCAAAGATAATAAATAAAGCAAACTACATGTACTTGTTGATGTCGTGCATAATATGTATGACAATGTCAATATGCTTCTTTGTCTCCAAGATAGTGGAATCCACAAATATATGCCAATCTTGGTCATGTTTATGGTGACAAGATATACAAAATGTCCAAGAAAGTAGATGGTGGTTTCCATTACAAACAAAGAACTTTGAATTTTCAAGATGTTACAACTTAGAAGTAGAATTTAGAGTGGCATTGAAAATGTCATTGTCCTGATTCCATAAAGGACCCTGTTTACCTTTTTCTCTCTGGGAGACATGTTCATCTTCTCCCTACTCATTTGTAATGGAGACATAAAACACACAAGAACCATCTCTATATCCATGTACACAAATTCCTACTCAAGCTTAGTCAAAGTCACACTGCAATTGAAAGTTGATCTAACCATAGATATTACAACAAAATGATACAATAGAATACAAAGATGAAATATAAAATGGGGCCTCATGCATTCAAAGACTAGAGATATAAGCCACAGATTTAGTCTTCTGCAATCTTTTGAGAGTGTCTCAATAGTACAGTAGTCCACAAGCTCATCTTCATCCTTTGTACCATCCTCCTGAACATCTTGATTTCTACCAATGAGGGGTTGCTCAGAGTCATGGAATTTAGGGGTCTCAAATTGATGACAAACCTCTTGAACAAGAATTGACTTTGACTGAATTTGTAAAAAAAAAAATAACCATTAAAAATATCAAGGGTTCAATGCATCAAACAATTTTTATTTACACCACGACATCCAAATTTTATATAAAAACTTATGTTCAATATATTGAGTCTCCGAGATCATTGACTTCGGTGCTAGGGGCTCCAAACCAACAGCCTCGTATTTTCAAGGTACAAGCTAAAGCAACAAATGAGAACAAATAGTTTGAAGATGAACTAGCATCAAAATTATTCTTTTTGATTTTATAACCCATATTTTGATTTTGAGATTATTGGCTTGGGGCTCTTGACTTCCATTGGCGCCAACAACTTCTCCAAATCTAAAGCTAGTTGATCAAAAGACTCGTCAAAGAAAACCTAATTCTACTAACAAGTGACCATGAGTTAAAATTGAAATGGCATCATAATAAAAATTATTTTTGACTTTGAGATCACTCAAGTTTAGGTCTCTAGCTCCCATTTGTGCTACAAGGTACCTAGATCTCAAGCCAGGTGATCAAAAAAATAACCAAATACTACAATCAAGAGCTGAATGAAAGAAGTAGAATACAAATTTTATTTTTTTCTTGATCATTGGCTATGTGGTTGAAAAATCCCATCGGCGCCAAGAGTTCCCTTGGACAACCTAGCATGTGATAAAAAGATAACCAACCTTTGTATAAGCATAGTCAGATTGAACCCAAGCTTTATGCCAAAATTTTAAAAATCTTGAATACAGAAACAGGTCCTCAAAAGTTGAATGAAAGAGATTGAAACACATAATTCACCATTTTTGCACTTGGCCATATAAAATTGAACTTACTACTTGTGTGGAAAATTTGTCTCATCACCAATAAGGGGGGACTTGGCATAGTTTGCCCCACGGCAGACCCCAACCTCCTACAAATTTATTTATTTATTTTTTGTCCACAGCTAGGAGACTCCCATTGGGGTTGGTACATTGATATCAAATAATTAATAACAACTCTATTATGCCAACTCGGACATAATTAACACATTGACTTAAAATAAAAAGCATTGAGGTAAAATGCAATTTTTGCCAACTATGATGTTGTAATGACATCCAAAACCCTAAAATTGACACCTCGTTAACAAGGTGATGATTAGAACTCAGGACTACCAACAGAACCACACCTATTGGGTAGGACTGGCACATTGATACCAAATAATTAATGAAAGTTCTTGAAGTAGATTAATCACTTTAAAGTTTTAATTTTAAAAAATTCAACACTATATTAAACAAAATTCAAAATATCCATCATCTATCTTCCAAAGCCATAGTGTGTAGTCTGCTTAGAGTTAAGGAGACAAGCTCTTTATACAAGTGAGGTGGTAGGAGGTAAAACAACCCATGTGGGATATGTAGGAAGCTCAACCGCTCATAGTTAAGTCAAAAACAAGAATTGTGTTTTGAAGTAGAATTTTCGACCTTGTTTAGGCATAGTAGAATAACTTTTTTTTTAAAAAGTTGAAATAAAAAAAGTTAAAAAATTAAGTTAAGTTTCATCTCCAAAAATCTGTTTGAAATTTTGAGCCTCCAATCAAAAGTTATGGACAAATTTTAGAGAGGGGTTGGAAGGGACATTTTCTTTGACATTTTCAAACATACTCTTTGAATTTTGTCCATAATTTTTGATTGGAGGCTCAAAATCTCAAATGAATTTTTGGAAATGAAATTTAGCTTGATGTTATAACTTTTCTAAGTTCAAAGTTTTTTGAAAAAATTTATTCTACTATACCAATATGAGGTCTGAAATTATACTTTGAGCACATTTTTTTATGTTTTTACAATGAGTGGTCAAGCTCTC
Organism: Pseudisothecium myosuroides; assembly: GCA_951799445.1. Classification (NCBI taxonomy): domain Eukaryota; kingdom Viridiplantae; phylum Streptophyta; class Bryopsida; order Hypnales; family Lembophyllaceae; genus Pseudisothecium; species Pseudisothecium myosuroides. Next base: position 25,217,474 of record OX637292.1, on the reverse strand, counting down.
CTCTTCAAATTATCCCATATTCTTTGAGGATTCATATGGGACAATGGATTTCATTATGAGAACGATCTCTCCACCCTTCACTCTCACTAAATATTAATGAAGTAATTTCTTTAATTTGCCATCAAAATTATTCTTAATGGTAGATGGTAAGTGGACTTGGAAAAAAATGAAGACATTCATTGAAACCTTGAACATTTGAAATGACTCGTTTGAGGACCCTAGAATTGATGCCTTGTCAACGAGGTGACAGTCTACAACCCAAGCCAACAATGCCTAAAATAAAAACAAAAAATTGAAACCATGCACTTCTTACATTTACCTTCCAAATGAGACATAAAAGATCCTAAAATTGACGCCTCGTCAACAAGGCAATGATCTACAATCTAAGCTAGCAATGCCTAAAATTAAAACAAAAAACTGAAAATATGCACTTGTTACATTTACCTTCCAAATGAGACATTGACGCCCTTGAAATTGACGCCTTGTCAACAAGGCAATGATCTATAGCCCAAACAAGCAATGCCTAAATTAAAAAAATTTAATTAAAAACATGTGCCTTCACTTGCACTATCCAAATGAGACATGGAACAACCTAAAATTGATACCTTGTCAACGAGGTGATGTTTTACAGCCCAAGCAAGCAATCTAAATTTTTTCTACTAGTGTTTTTTAAATGAAAAAACATACATCCTAAACTTGCACCATCTAAATGAGACACTAAACAATTCAAAATTGACGCCTCGTCAACGAGGCAATGTTCTACAACTAAAGCAAGAAATTGAAAAAATAAAAATTGAAAAAAATAGGAGGAAAACTTGCACCTTCCAAATGAAACACAAAATATCTTGAAATTGATACCTCGTCAATGAGGCGATAATCTTCTGCGTTAGCAAGCAATCTAGGTTTTCAAGATGTCAAAGGAAGGTCCAGAAAGTAGGGTGGATTTGATGAGGCGAATGCAATTTGGTAGAGACTTGCAAAATTTTTGTTGCATATTCAATCATGTCAAGAGGATTAAGGGTTGTCCACGTCTATGACCCCAAGTTTTGTCAATCCAAACAATCTGTATTTGCGACATAATGATTGAGTAAGGATATTGAGTAAGGATATTGAGTAAGGATATTGAGTTACAAGAACAAATGTGGAGATTACTAAACTTTATCACGGCGTGGCATAGGATTCCAAATCCATACTTCTTGAAGGATTTCATAGTTGACAATGCCATGACCAATTGGCACGCTGTTTGTGTGGTCTATGGAAGTAGCCACTATAAGAAACCTGTATTTTAGGTGACGAGCCCTAATTTTTCTTGATGGATTTTAGTGGACGTTTAATGCAACAAACCCATGTTTTAATGTCAACATTGATGTTACATTGGACGTTTTTGTTGACAAAAAAACATGGGTTTGTTGCATTGGACGTCTACTAAAATCCGTCAAGAAAAATCAGGGCTCGTCACCTAAAACGCGGGTTTCTTATAGCTAGCTACAAGTAGAAGGCCTAAAGCCTAAGTAGGATCAAGAGTGTTCATGTCTATTTCATTGGCCACATCGTTGAATAGAGACACAAAGAAGCTCATTCAGCCAGAGTTCTAGAAGACTAACAAGAGGTTTTGCAAGCAATACAAAGATTCAAAATCTATGGCGGAAGCAAAAGAGAGATACTTGAAATCAAGGGTTGGTGGCTTTCTTCAAGGGCTGCCTCATAGGAGGCTTTCCAAAAACTCAATGATTGGTTTGATTTCTAGCACTTTTGGTATCATATGTGGAACTAAATTAGTAGGTCAAATCGGTCCTTCAAACCAAGACACCCTTTTTTACTACTAAACTATTTTGTTCACCTAATTTTTTTATGATTGAACAAATTGTAATTGCTCACCAATTTTTTTTAATATACAAATGTATAATTTGCGCAAATTTGAAGTGAATATGCAAAACTCTATATACTAAAAGAGGCAACTTGGAAACAAGAAATCTTATCCAACAAACATCCACAATCATCTTCAAGATCTTGGTATGCCCTCTCCAAATCAAGGCCCCTATTTGTGGCACCTTGATGATTATACGTTTGACTTAATGTCTCTCAAAATTGTTGTTGGTGCAAAACTTGATTTGGAGGAACTAGACAAGATGCCTTCTTGCAATTTGGTCGAGACAGTTCACAACAAGTGGCTCCAAATGTCACGGAAGAAGGGAACTTGCATGTCAGCATGTATGTTGCCACCACGGATGACATGATTGCGGGCCATGATGCAATCAATAAGTTACTGGGCATTTCTCCAATTGAAGGCTATGCATCCGGTATGGATCCCCACTTGGACAAAATTGGTCTTTGAGTTGCATGACAAATAAGAAACCCAACAAAGAGTTTGCCAAGGTTGTCACCAAACTTCCAAACAATCACATATTTACCCCATGAGTTCCCCATTTGGAAGGCAAGGAGGCAGTATTTGGCTCTACAAGTACAAATTGGATCTTCCACATGTGTTAGACAACGACTCTCACCACCATGACGTAGTAAATTTATTTCAATCGAGAGTGCAAAGTTGTTCGAGAAGAGCCCATAAAAAAATAGATGCATCAATGAGAACATCAACAGAGACAAATAAATCAAGCACAGTATATCCTCACGGAACAAAAGTGCATGAAACAAACTACAATCCTTCTTTGTGGTACATTGCAAGGTGTAAGAAGGAAGGAAAAATTTGTCACGGAGTTCAAGAAGGAAAGAAGAAGAAATGCATGGCTAATATAAATAAGTCCAAGAAGAGTAGACACTAGTAGAAAATTTAGTGACCAAATTAACAAAAATTCAACATAAAAGTGTTGATTTTTTTGTTGATTTGGACGAGTTAATTTGGGTAGTTTGTTAACAAGAAAGTGTTGATTTTTTTGTTGATTTGGTCAAGTCAAAAATGAAAAAAAATAAAAATAAAATTCAGCCATATAGAAATTGACACATGGCAAGTGCCACGTCATTACCAAAAATGCCACCTAGGCCAATCAAACCAATGGGAATCCACCACCTAGGCAAGGCACCACCTAAGTAAGTGGTGCCAATGGGGTTCGAACCTTGCACCCCTTGCTTAGGGGTCAAGGCCTTTACCAACACTTCATGTATCCATGTACATGTGCATGATTGGGTTACGTTTTTATTTATTTGGTTAAAATTAGTTTTTTCCATTTGTTTTTCAAACTCAGCAGACTTCAGAGGCCATTTAAGCATAGAAAAACAACTTATTTCAAAAAACTTCCAACTAAGAAAAGTTTCTAAATCAAACTAATTTTCATCTCCAAAAATCCGTTTGCAATTCAGAGTCTTCAATCAAAAGTTATGAATAAATTTCAGAGAGGGTGTTTAAAAATGTCAAAAAAAAGTTCATTTTAACCCCTCTCTGAAATTCATTCATAACTTTTGATTAAAGACTTTGAATTGCAAACGGATTTTTGAAGATGAAAATTAGTTTGATTTAGAAACTTTTCTTAGTTGAAACTTTTTTGAAATAAGTTTTTTTTCTATGCCTAAATGGCCTCTGAAGTCTGCTCGTTTAAAAAAACACCGAATTGTGAATGATGAAGTGTAAAATTTATAAAAAAAAATGTACATAGAATACTAACTTTGGTGATTTAAACATTTTTCAAATGAAAAAAATTACTTGAGATTTTCCTAAGTCAAAATGAACAAAAAAGTGTTGATTTTTTGTTACTTTAGAGTTACAATATCTAAATCAACAAAAGAAAGTGTTGATTTCGATAATGTCTACCAGAATCAACAAAAAACTGTAAAAATGGATGATGTAGTATCCACTTCAACAAAAATTTGTTGATGTTTTGTTGATTTGGGCACTATTTTTCTACTAGTGAGAATTGCAGCATCCATCTACAACAAGTGCATGACAAAATATGCCACCAAGGCCTTCATTAACTTTGACTTCTAGTTTTGCACACATGACCTTATGTGTTGCACGGGAGGCTCTAAAAAGAAGAGGGTTTATGATTGGACCCCTCTTTCAATGGTGTGGCCTGTGGCATATGAAACACATCTTATAAAATCAAATATCCTTTATTTGGAAGAAGCGTCTTTTCTTGAATTGCAAACTGATCGAAGAGGTAGGAGCACCAGCCTTTCATATCTTCAATGAAGAAAATACGATAAGGTGTGTCTACACTTAACTTGAAGCCATTTGATAGTAACATTCAACCATCTGATGGTGATGTACTTCCCACAAAATGATTGAGGAGGACCACTAAGTGTAACCCTAATGTACCTAAAGTTGACCACCGCAACAAATGGAAGACTATATAGAACATGAAAGCAATTGTTGAATTTGTCATAGTTATTCCATATCTTAGCTATAATAGAGTGATAACTCTGATGTTCGATATTTTTTTCTACCAGAAGACCCATTGGATCACAATTTCAGACTTACCTTCTTGTACCTGCAAAGACTTCATCACTATGAGTGTAGCTGCATTAGGCATGAGGAAATTATAAGTGAACTGCAAACATCTATATTATGTCTTCAGATTTATTTGCAAGGCAAACTCCATGGATGACAAGTATAACCATGGAACAAGTCTAAAGCTTTGATGAATTGAAGCTACTTCTTGGAGGTAGCAATCTCTAAGACAATGTATATTCATCTAGCTATTGATAGTAAAAACACTTGTGTTTAGAGTTGGTTAAATAATGGTCAATTGGAGTAGGTAAGATGCCTTACTAGACTAGTTTGTTCAAGGTGGAAGTAGTATTTGGCACCCCAATGACAATTGAAATCATTTGTAAACTATAAACATAAAAAAATACATCAGAAAAGGCCAAATTCAGCCAAACAATATTGTAAAATTAAATGTCTAATTTCTAGAAAGTAACCTTAAAAATGCTCCTCGGTTCTAAGGAGGACTAAACTAGCCTTGGAGGAGTGAACAAAGTCTTTTGGAAAAAATGCAAATTTTTCCTAATATTTGTAAATTTTCATTTTTTGATAAAAAAATTTCCTTCAATTTTGTACAAGATGTGCATGAAAATTATGCTAATTTTTTCCATTTTTTTTGTAATCACTATGAAACATGTCTTCAACTAGATACTTTTTTATCAATTAAATTTTGTAATCTCCATTAGAAAACTTTGGGCCTAATTCAACCAAAGTTTACGGGAAGGCGCTATGGATTATTTCCTTAGAATTACTTGAAAGGTGTCCTGAGGTTCTTAAGGCCCCTAATGAATGAAGTGTCTAATTTTGAATAGGCGTACACTTCTTAGCAAGGTTTGTGCATTCCACTTGCAAGACATTCATAAAACAATAGATGTAGAGAACCATAGGACATGTACTGCACTAGCTATGCAAATAAGTCTTTTCATGGATGGATGATATGGATAAAATTCATTAGTACATCATATTTATGATAGCAAATTTTTTGTTGCGGGAAATGTTGTGCCATTGTTGTTGGCCCTACTTGTAACTTTCAAACGCTAAATTGAATCCCCAAAACAATTTTTTAAAAATCCTAAACAATTTTTTTTGAAATTTTTAATCATTTCTATTTCAATAATTCTAAGATTACTATTTTGGGCTCTGACATTATTATTTGTTAGTCTCACATCTCTATTTTAAATAAAAAATCTTTGTGAACACTCAAATCTAAACGCTTAGTGTTCCCCGCTTGTGCACTCTAGCCGTCTAGCTTTGTTGTCCACGGTAATAGATCCATGATAATAGGTATTGAAATATACTAAAAATTATAAATTTTGATCCAAATTTTTAGATAGAATCTTTTTTTATAAATATTATTGACTATTCTAATGCTTTCAAATTTTTGAGCTCCATGCTTACATAATCCCCGCTTAGTGCTCATAGGTTCATGCTCGTACGCTCACAGAATAGCATTGCTACTCCTCCGCCTACAAATACAAATCTCTGCATTTCCAATTCTTCATCTCAGACTGGTCGAACTCTCTTCTTCACAGAGCATTGAATATTTTCAAACAAATTAAAAGCTATTTGCAACCACAATTGCAACCACAATCAGTTGATCGATAGAATTCCATTTCCAGCAGTCATGAAGTCGGAATTATCAGTTTGTTGAAATTGCAACCAAGGATGCTCTCTGACCTTGTAGGCTACAAGGAAGAGTTGCAGTAAATACAAAGCTCGAGTAATTGTGCGTGGAGCCGAATTCCTTTGGGGAGCTAGCACAACATTTGATCTAGAGTGTTGTTTGAGAACTCAAAGGAGGTTGGAAAATTCATAATATGACCGCAGGGGTGCCAAAAATGAATTGTTAGCGGCTTCTTTGAAGGTTGAAACTTTTTATAATGGCAGAAGGGTGACGCCGCTTTCTTCATGTTTTCTAATCTCGTGTAATTCATGTAGAGAGACGACACAATAAAAAAATTATTTTGTATAAAAAAAAAATTTAAAAATTTAAATTCTGATGTGGCGCTGACGTGGCACCAGTAGTGCCACATCAGCATCCAAATAAAAATAATTTTTTATTTTCATTTTTTCTACAATTGCATCCAGGGGGATCAAAACTCGCGGCCCCTTTGGGGGGCTGAATTTTTTTGTATTGAACGATGGCTTTAGGGCAAATTAATACTCTCAACTAGGCAAAGACGGCCGTCAAGTTGCAAGGGAACCATCTGGATGAGATCAAGCAAATGGTGGCGATGTACTTCGAGTCCACAAAGGTCAAAGAATGCACTTGCACGTTCAAGGATGGAGCATTGCCAAACTACTAACACCAATGAGAAAACGGGAACAAGAGTATGCAACATAACGGTTGAAATTGCGAGGAGAAGCTCTCCACTCAGGTGTGTGGCCAGTATTACTTGGCTTGTATCATCGCTTTCGACACTTCCAGAAAAATATGTGCTCGTCATGTGTGAACATGACAGTCCTATCTTCTCACCGTAATAGCACCCTAGTTCCCAAACTGAGGTCCACCTCATCACCCCAATAATTTGAGGGCTCTTTCTTGTCTTATAGAGTTTTATCTTTTAACTATCGATGCTTCCAAATGCCAAGTCTGCACGTACCATTAGGCTCTCAATGTAGCAACCAATATGTAGAAATTAGCCACCCATGCTTTGGATGTAGCAACCAGTATGTAAAATCAAACCTCTGCACTATAAGAAAATCGTGTTTTAGATGATGCTTAATATAACAATTGATGTCTAAGTTGATGTCTTAACGGATTTTAGGTGGTGTCGAATATAACAACCCTTGTTTTTATGTCAGTAATGACATCCATTGATGCTATATTGGATGTCATTTGTGACATAAAAACATGGTTTTTTATATTTGATGTCACCTAAAATCTGTCAACTTAGACATCAAAAAAATGTGGTTTCTTATCATGTTGGCTTGCCAAGTTCCAACTAGAAGGTATTTTGGCTTCAATGACTGTATTTTGGCCTAAACATAAACACAATTGGTTGGATTTTTGAGAATCTTTTTTTGGGAAAACTAGACAAAAAGAAAATACTTAAAAGTTAGTCACAAGGGCAAAGCTTCTCCATATGAGAAGAAAATAAAGGAAAGAGAAATAAAATGGTTAGTACAAAACAAAGGCTCATCATTAGGGAGAACTCCAAAACCACAAATAAAACACTTTTGTCAACTAGAAATTGTAGACTTAAAAGAATTGCAATAAACAATTCTTTCCAAATGACCAACGAAATAAAGCTTTAGGTTAGTAGAACACAATCAAGAATAAGACCAAAACTTAGACTAGACCATATATTTTGTTGGTCAATGCTCTAAGGGAATTTTCTGCACTATATTATTAAATCCCACTCAGGGAACTAGTACAAAATGATTAGTGACGCAACAATTCAAGTTTTCCAAAAAGACCACGAAAATACACAACGTATTAGTAACCAAAATCAAAGATTCAATAAAAATAGATAAGACAAACTCAAAGGGAACCCTGCATCCTTCAAGGCAAGTTCAAGACTTGAACAAACAACAAAATGACTCCAAAATGCAAAGTAGATAAGAAATTTGGCCAAATTGCCAAATTCTTAAACAAAGTGCCAACGAGCATGGCAACAACACAATGGAAAAGGGGTGCAAAATGAGAGGAAGGAGCGGCCTTTTATAATTTTTTAAGGCCCCTTTCCCTCTCAATTTACCTAGAAATTTTCCTAGAATTAAACCAAATTACTACTAATCACTAGAAAATCAAATCTATTGTTGTGATCATCCTAATCTTTGAAAAAATATTCTAAATGGCAAAAAATTGCACCGTTGGCTTTAAAAGGCCCAAATTAGCCTAGCAAACTCCATATCCCCTACTTCCAAGTCATCTGGCTTGCAAAAGCTAGCAATTTGCAAATCAAAAAATAGGTAAAAAATCCAAATGATCAAGTTTACATTTTTCAAGAGATTTGACTAGCCCAGATTATTCAAAAAGGTTGTGAAAGTTAGAAAAGAGTCCTAATTGACTTTGTTTGGACATTGCAAGTTCCCGGTATGCCGGTCATCGTGTCAAGTGTTTTTAAAATTTTGTTTGAATTCGATGTAGCCGCCGGTTCTAGTACTTTTCACTATTAGAATGCCTTGAAACTTGATTGAATGCTTCATTAGCACTAAAATTTTGATCCTAATTTTTAGTTGTATTTTATCGCCATCTAGGTAATTTCTATAAATTTCCCATTGTATTTCCTATAAATACAGTTGACTTTTTATGGAGTCATCTTTTGCAATTCGAAAAATTCCAAATTCTTTTGAGTAACTAATAGGAAGCTTCCAAATACTTATTGCAAGTTTGAATTTGTATTTGGCTCTATTCATAGGAGGGTTGAAATTTAATACTTCCTTTTTAATTCCTTTGGAGGAGAATCATTCAAGTAGTAGAGAATCTAGATGAACCAATTTCGCCATTAAACTCTTGGCATGTTTTTAAGTTAAAAACAACTCTCTCCAATCTTTGATAATGCGTTCCTTGTATCTCTTAGAATTTACATACATGGTGCAAAAGTAACTTTTCAGTTTTTATAATCATCTTGAAATGGATAGTGACCTCTACGTAGGTCATTCATATGAATTTCTAGAACTAGTAGGATACTTTTTATCATGTACTACTATCTCTTATAAACCTATGTTTTGTCATATGCACTTAGAAATTAGTTATAGTATATTTTAATTAGGAGTCTTATTACTACAGGGCTCATAGCATCCAAAGAGGATAGAGTCCTGAATAACTACACCTCCCTAAAGGACTCAAATCTTTGGAGGGCCATAACTTCTCCAATACTTGTTGTATTAGAGAAAGTCCATGGTGATCTACAAAAAGAGTAGATCACAAAAATGGGCTCGCACTTTGGAATTGAAGTTTGAAGCTTAAAATTATTCCAATAGGAAAATTGGGGGGCCTTCAGGGCCCAATTTTGGGACCAAAACTTAGAATTGGGTGGTCTTTTAGGATGGAAGGGTGTCTTGGATGTCCCAAAAATCCCTAGGATGGGGAGGTCTGCTGAATCCGTAGAGAGTACTATGAGCAAGGGTGATCTCCCTCCTCCCCCTCAAAAAGTTCATATTGAGCCATGGTGGCTATGTGCAGTGAGATTGATGTTTGAGCCTTACCGTTGTTTTGTGTTATCATAGAGTGTTTGTGCATTCTTTGATATTAGATGGATGGTTTTCCACTCCACACTAGGCCATGGTATGAATTTCAATTAGTAGGTACCAAGATAAGTCCTAAAATGATCATGGATTGGATCTAGTGGGGAGTTGAGTATTGTTCAAAGGTAGTTAGCACCAGTAGGGAGTAGTGCCATCACCAAGTATTTGGACATCAATGAAAGTTCTACCCATGTTAGCAAATGACATGCCTAGTGTCTTGTGGAAGTAAAAATTTAGGAGTCATGGGAGAATAGAAAATCCCTTGACTAGAGTTGGAACCTAATATTGTGGATGCGTGGTATGTGCAACATTAGAAGATCATGACCCTTGGTGTCACTCTCACTATAAGAAACCTGCGTTTTAGGTGACGAGCTCTAATTTTTTATGATGGAATTTAGGTGATGTCAATGTTAACAACCAAATTTTTTTATGTCAACAAAAATGTACAATGTAACATCAATGTTGACATAAAAACATTGGATTGTCAACATTGATGTTACGTTGTACATTTTTGTTGACATAAATTTTTTTGTCAACATTACATCACCCAAAATCCGTTATAAAAAATTAGGGCTCGTCACCTAAAACGGGGGTTTCTTATAGTGTCTAGAGAAATTAAGTGCTATAGAAGCACTTTGGATGAGCTTAAAGTAGTAAGTGTCATTAAGGGACACAACAATGTTCTAGTTTTAATTTTGGCTCTATTAATTAGTTTTGTATTTTTTGTATTTGAGTTTTTACATTTCCGGTTCACATCTAATGCAATTTTTCACTTATAGTATTTTGTCTTTGATTTCTTTTCATTTAAGTATTTGCCTAATTTGATTAATTGCCCATTTTTTATTTAATGTTTTTTTTCATTTAAACATCCAAATTTTTCCCTAGAACTTCCTCATCATTCTTACATAATCAAATATCCTCAATTTCATACCAGGGTGATTGCAAGAAACACTTGTACTATTTGTTGCGTTTTGCATTTTTGGACTTTTAGGACTTTTTGTACTATGAATCACCTTCAGTACTATTGAAGGCATGGAACATAAAATTTGAATGGTCAATTGGATTTCAAATTTACTATTCTGACAACATGTGATGTTCATCATTGGATGACAAAAATGGATGGAAAAAACTTTATTTTCCATTAAAAAAGAATTTACATTGGCAAATAGAAGGTATTACGAGCCCCAGCAGTACTATTGAGTCTTTCTATGTACCCTGAAGTACTATTTTGAGCCACATGCTACAATTTACCCTAGAAAATGAGACTTTCATGTTTCTATTTTTGAAAATTAGGAAATGAGTTTGAAAAATTTATTTTAAAAATGGCCATTATTGCCGACTAAGAACAAAGTAGGAATATCAAAGTTAGAACTAAAAAACCATTTTTAATTCAACATAAATTCAACCTGAATATAGCACACTTTAGGCCAATATAAAACACACTTGGAAAATGTTTTTGGAAATCCCTCTTCTGAAAAGGTGTATTTCTATTAGAAGAGCTAGCCTACCAAATTTGATGATGTAACTCTTCAGAAAAGGTACTCGATAGTACTAAAAACCACCAAAACTGCATGTGTGACATATATTCAAAATTAAGTTTCACCTATTAAATTAATTTTGAAAAAATTGAAATAATTCAAGTGCATTTTCTATTGCTATAGGAAGCTTGCTTTTGAATTTTATATTCATTCAATTGTTTTTGCAACACTTATGGCACAAAACAACTTCCACATTGAACGTGTGACGGAAAATAGTACAAGTGTTTCTTGCAATCACCCACCATTGTCCTAGAACTTCCTCATCATTCTTACGTAATCAAATATCCTCAATTTCATACCATTGTCCTAAAGTTACCATTGCTACCTATTGAAAATTTATTAATTCATGGTTATCAATTAATTCTTCCTACTAATCATTCTTAGTTGACAATTTCACATAATTTACCTTAAATTCCTTAATTCTAAATTGTGAGCCAATTGATGTGGACGTGTGGTGGCTCACAAACATATTTTCCTATTTTACCAAATTATATATTATATGGATGTTGCCATTATCAAGTATTAATAGTATTATAAGTACTTTTCACATTTGCGTCATTTCTCTTAAGTGTTTTTGGTGGTTGTAACATGTGGTATAGCCCACCTAGTGTGGTTCCATTGACTCACGGTGGGCCAATTAATTAAAGCTATTAGGTCTTTACATAGGTTAGTATTCAAGACATTGTTAGGCCTTGTGTGGCACTAGTAGTGATTGATTGTCTTGCAAACCATCTAGTAGGGTTTTGTGCATTTTGCTTTTGATAGGAGGTAAATTCCACCTCACTTATGTACTGATAACGGCAATTCCTGACTGAGAGGGATGGATTCTGGTATTTCATCAAGGCATCCAGGTGAGCAAATTCCAACACGGAATTGATCCGATCCAAGGGCCGTAGTCAAACTGCTGTCTGGTGTTAACTGGACGGTTACTGAATCGGTTTACTGGCATGCCAAGAAGTGAATGGTTGGAGGCCAGGCCAGGAGGATAAGAGGAGTGGGATATAGAGAATACAGGCAGATGATAGTAGAACAGTAAGGTGATGGCTCAAGCCATGATGATGTATCAGAGGCATATTTAATAAAAGAGAGATATGGAATTGATCTAAGTCAAGAGTGGTCATTGTATTTGTAATAAGGATTTCTTACGTTAAGCCTATTAATTATTCTTGATTTCATCTTGGTTTCGTTGCCGGGACACGAGGGACTCGCTATTAGCTGTATGAGGAATTGAGAGAATTTTGTGAGGTACAGCAGGTGCGGGAGTTGAGAGAACTGTCGAGAAGGGTGAGAGCTGCGTATCCTGGAGTTAGTCAACTTGGTCCAGTCCATCGAATTACTTGAGGGTGTCTCATACTAGTTTGCCCGGGTGGATAGCAGGACGGTGTGGTGTATTATAAGTTAAAATACTGCGAGATGGTTGTTAATGAATAGTAGCAATGAGTGAACGTGTTGAGGGAAGTATTGAGAGTAACAAGAAAACTTATAAGAGAAAAGAGTGTAAATTTTGCAAATGTAAGAATTTTATAAAACCAGATTGTATCAAAAGAGATAAACGAAGTAAACTGATGATTGAGAAGTTATTGTTCACAAAGTAAGCTGTCAATTACCTTTCCGTTATATATTAAGTTTAGCAATCGGACTTGTCCTAGCACGATTCAGCATCCAAAGGGAGAGATAGCTAATATTTGAGTTTTTCATAATAGTAAGAACGGTAAGAAGATAAGCTTAGGAGTAAATATGTGCTACTCTTAGTCACCGGTGGAAGAGAATTCGTCATTAGTATCCGAATTTAGTAATCATTTAGTAAAGACGGAGGAAGCAGAGTTTCAAACACCAGAGGCTGTTGTATTGCCAACGGAATTCGAAATAAATCCTTACGAAATTACCAACGCATCGGAGAGCTATCAGGAAGCCATGGCACAATATGATGAGATAAATCCCCAGTATTTCGCAGAAGACGGTTCATATGTCGAGCTCGCCTTTGTTTTTCAAGAACTGTAATTTATGCAATTGATTAAAAGAGAGTGGTTCCGGGTATTTCAATGACCATACTGCCAGTGGGGAGTAAGTTTACCAAAACTGTTCGGCAACCATTTTGATGATCACTGCAAACACAAGTCATTTGTCAAAATTTTAAAAGGTGAGATGAAACCGTGGAAACTAAATTTCGACGGCTCGTGTTCAAAACAATTGGGCTTAGGAGCTGGCGCGATCTTAGAGAACCCAGACGGAGTAAAGGAAGCTATCATTGTGATCTCGGCAAAGGATTGACTTGTAACCAGTCCGAATACGCTGCTTTAGTAACAGGTTTAGAGATAGCCAAGGAAAAGAGAGTACACCATGTACAAATCCGAGGGGATTCAAAATTGATTTGTAATCAAATTTCCAGGAACTGGGAGGTCAAATCTGAGAAACTTCTACCGTTCTATCAAGCGGTCAAGGAGTTAACACGCCAATTTGAAATAGTGGAAATCATACACATACCCAGAGGTGAAAATTTTGAGGCTGACGCTGCAGCGAAGACCCTGCCGAAACCCAAGTTCTAATTTATCCAAAATCTTGTAGGCGTATGCAAGCTACTACTCCTGAAGGACAGGTAAGCCTTCAAAGTATATTGATGCTAAAGGACGTAAGCACAAGCACTGTGGATAAAAGAAAGCCTTTTTGTGTAACCATGGTAGCCATACTAGTTTTTTCGGGGAAGGAGAAAGAAGATCTTGATCGATTTCTTAAGCAATATAAGCGTGCATGCATGGCTAACGGAGATCGAACGGAAGATGTGTGGCTTGAGTTATTACCTATCCACCTTGACGACATGGCATCATTTTGGTACGATAGATAAACAGCAGCAACAAAATTAGCATGGACAACTCTTACTGAAGCTTTAATAGCCGAATTTCAGGAGCGTGAAAGTTATCAAAGTTTACTCGGAATGCTCAGTTTGGTAAGGCAAAAACCGGAAGAAACAATTCGACAATTTAGTGAGCGAGTTAGGGAGCTGCAGGCGCGAATACAGCGAAGCTTGAGCTGCCCTATCGTAGCTGGCGAGGAGGATCATCCAAGCAATCCAGACAGTATCACTGTCAACTTAAGCAATATCGACGCGTTAGCATTGCGAAGCTTCGTGGGCGGATTGAAGCCGGCAATTCAAGAAATCGTGGCATGGAAAGATCCATCCACGTTTGAAGCAGCACTTACCCTAGCACAGCGCAAGGAGTTGAACTTAAGTAATATTGCTCAACTTCCATTAACGGTAGCTGCTGTGACACCCACGGTCACAAAGATAATCCAAGCGCCGCCGTATCAAACTGAGGACAAGACTGAAACAGTCAGTAAAGACCCCGGGATATCCCAACTTATGGCCGAGATGAGAGATTTGAAATTGTCTTTATTGCAGGGTCAAAGTAACAATAGATCCAAGAGTCCTTCTACGGAGACTCGGGGAAACACGTCACGAGTAGTACAGTTTATCACATGCCATGGCTGCGGTCGAAAGGGGTACTATAAAAGTGACTGTCCTGATCAGGAAAAGACACCAATAATCAGTAGTGCAAAGTTAGCAAAAATCAATTTGGTGCAGATCGCTGATGATCCTCTGACGACCCAGGACAAGTTAGAGATCATGATGGCTAAATGAGGGAGGCCCTCGAAAGAATCGATTTTGGCTTCGGTCGAGGGGCATCATGATAAGAGAAGTAAGTCCAACAAACCTGGTCGTAAACCCAGGCGCCACATTGGAATTAACAATCTGTTAATTGGTAAAGGTCAGACCGAGTATTCCATTCTGAACAACTTTGGAAACCAGTCCGCAAATATAACGATGGGTCAGCTGGTTGCGAAGTGCCTTGCATTAAGGAGAGAGCTACGGCAAGGTATTAGTGCGAGGCAACGCAAGGCACCTGCGGAGATCCATGTAGCAGACAAAGCGCGTGGCGATCTCAAAGCGCCACAAGTCGAGGCCACAATACAGGGATGAGATATAGAAGGTTGTTTGATCGATGGAGGTGCCGCAGTGAATATCATGGCAAGCTGGTTCATGGAAGAGGCGGGATTGAAAACAACCAAGTCATTGTCTATGCGATTAAGGGTAGCCGATCAAAGATGTGTACGGTCCCTTGGACAAATTAATCAGATACCCGTTACTGTCAATGGAGTTACAATAAAAGCGGATTTTCACATCCTCAATATATCGACAGGTAATGGTGGTTATCCATTGATTCTTGGTAGACCTTGGTTACGACAAGTAAGAGCCGTAAATTATTGGGAGAAAGGAAAAATGAAGATAGGCTCATCAATAAATAGAGTAAGCATACAAGTGGTACCTGACGCCAGCTCGAGCTCTTCAAGTTCACTACAAGAAAATGGCCGGTTTTGCAACTGCAAATGAATGACTAGCTGTCCGGAACAACTAAAAAATGACTCGGGCTCTATAATTGCACCAATGGTGCAATATCATAGCATCTGAGTCATTTTGCAGTCATTTTGCAGTCATTTCGCAGTCGCCAGTGCGACTTTGGGATGAAGAATGCATAAGGTGAAAATTTCATCCACTACTTTTCATTCACAATGTTGACAACTTTCTAAAGTGGACTGTTGTCATATATTCAAATTGCACTTTACTTTAGGCTAACTAAAAAATGACTGTAGAATAACTAGACAATGACTTTAGAGGTCCTTATAGATGTCTTCTAGGGAGTTTTGACTTATGAAAAGAAAAGGAGAAAGAAATAGGCTACAATAAAAGATGTGGTAGAAAGAAACTTTGTAAATGACTTTAGTTTCATTGTAGGGCCACTACAAAATGAGTGACTTGTCACTGCACTTGAGTTTGGACTTTCATACAAAGTATTTATATTCTTAAGGATGTTGCCATGTGCCATGTCAATAGATTTAGGTTTAAAATAGATTATGTCTTATCCAAAATTAAATTAGTAAATACTGGACAATGAATTTAAGTGCCTAAAGTTCTAATTACTTCAATTCATTAAATTAATAGAAAAAATAGAAAATTCATGCTTTGCAAATGATGATGTCATTGGGATTGAGGATATGACTTCTACTTATTAGTTAGAGTACTATCAATTGGTGAATTAATGATGGTTTTTCCTTTTCTATGGTGTAACTTGCTCTTTTCCTTGGATTTTCTTATATGATTTATTTTATCTCTTACACTTATAGGAGCAATTATTTTTGATAATTATTGCCAATGTTGTTGGATGAGTGCAAGAAAAAACTATCAATTTTGCTACGTTTTATTGTACTCATGTCATTTTTTGGATACTTTAAAATTAGAAAAAATTGGTTTTTGAAAATATAGACAATGCATACACTTAAAAGATGAATGTAACCACCAAGAAACGATTATAGAACATTTTTCTAAGTAGGAGAACTAGGAAAGTGCCATATCTCAAGATAATAAACATTTTGATTTTTGAATTACTAAAAAAATATAATAAAACACAAAATAGACATTTGTAACAACTTTATGGAGGTGGTATTTACCACAAAAAACACCAAAATAAAATTTTACATGTTGAGAGATATGCAGGTAAAAAGAGATTCACTTTGTATACTTCTACATGACATATAATTCTACCTAATTTCAAAAATAAATGAACATTTCTAATAGTAATTTGCAATACTAATTCAACAAGCCTAGCTATGATTTTTACATAGTCAAGTTGAAGTTATGTTATAGTATCACAGTGAAAGAATGACTTAGTAATGACTACGTTACGTCTTTTACACTACTACATCTAGATAGGATGTTAGAAAATGTCAAAAAAATATCCTTATTGATCTCTTTTTCAAATTTGACCACAACTTTTGAATTGAAACTTGAATTTTGAAATGGACTTCTGGAGATAATAGTAAGATTGATTTTCCAACTTTGATTAGTCGAAAGTTTTATGGAAAAAATTAATCTATTGTATCTAAATGAGGTCTAAAATACTACTTGTAACACAATTCCTGCAATTTACATATCCCACATGGTTTGTCAAGCCTCCTACCACCCCAATACTATAAAAGGCTCGTCATTTCACCTCTTTATACTCACACACTAAGTGGCTTTGAAAGCCATACAACCCATTTGTCCAATTATGGTGTATGGTGTGTACAAAATTACGTATGTTGTATTATGAATTGTGTACTTTGTATGGTGTATTGTATTTGGCGTAGCTTGAATGATGAATGGTGTACAATGTTTGTTGTAGAACTCCAAATACATTTTTAAATGACTATAGAATGACTTGCCATGTGGCAATTATAACTTCAAAATGATTGGCCATGTGGGTGTCTACGTCAGATTTAAAATGGGTTTGTTGTTACTACAGAATGACTGTAGAATGACTAGCCACGTGGATGTCCACATCAAATTTTCAATGGATCTGTGCTATCCACATGGCAGCTTCATAGCCATTTCTTTAAGCCAAACTTTCTTTATCACTTAACTAACCATTGAATTCTTCATCCATTTGTACATCCAAGTATTAAATGGATGGTGATAATATACCCGCAGTCATTTACATAAAGGACTTGTCCACAATGACTGTAGAACCCCTGAGTCATTTTGTAGTTGAAAGTGTTCAACACGACCAAATTTCAGTCATATTTCACAGTCATTTAAGTCCCATATTCTTGTAGTGGTTGTTCCACACCAGAGGGATCTACTAGCGAGTCCTCATGGGATTCCGACTTAGATACAAATTCCAGTGAAGGATCCGAGGACTCAGAAGCGGAGTTATATGCCATTGATGTACTACCTCAGGTCATCAGTGATTCAATGGATCATTTGGAGGATCATACTATCGGCCCATGCAAGCAGAGTGAGCTCTTTAGAATTTGCTGTCGCGGCAGTCTTAATGCAGAACAACAACACAGGATGGGCGCATCCGATATATTATGCAAGTCGGCTCATGACAACGTATGAAGTGAAATATTCTTCGATTGAAAAGCTCAGAGTCTCGCTGCTGTTTGCTTGCTCCAAATTTAAACATTATCTATTGGCCAGTCAATTTCCAGCACTAGTACAATGCGAAATGGAAGGCCTAAAGCTCTTGGTACAGCAAGCATACCCCGAAGGAAGGGCGGCACGATTGATGGCATCATTACAACCATATGACTTGATTATTAAAACCACAAAAGGCGCTACAGCGAGTCACGCATCTTTGCTGCTGGACCTTGGGATACCTCCTGGCAGCGAAGAAGGAGTCCTGTCCAACAAGTTAGAATGTTTTGCACTAATGCTTGTCCAAGAACAACGTGATTTCGGATACACAGATATAATCAAATATCTGAGAAATTTAAATCTACCTGAGGGGCTGACTGCACACCAACACAGAGAGATTAGAAGGAAAAGCCAGCCTTATACGCTAATAGGCAGCAAGCTATACCGCACGGGTAAAGACAGAATTCTTCGCCAAGCAGTAAGTCCCGATGAAGCAGTGGAAATATTATGACACTGCCACGAAGGAGTGTGGAGCGGACATTTTGCTACGAATATCACGTCAAGAAAAATACTCCAAGCTGGGTATTACTGGCTGTCCATGTTCGCAGATAGCACTTTTTTTTGCAAAACTTGTCAATAATGCCAAGCATACGGAAGACGATCGATACCTTATATCGAGTTGAACCCGATATATCCTACTAGAATATTTGAGAAGTGGGGCGTAGATTTTGTTGGACCGCTTCCAATGACCGCAAAGCGCAATGAGTATCTAATAGTTGCTACTGATTACCTAACCAAGTGGTCAGAGGCAATGCCAGTAAAGCATTGCAATAAGAAAGTTGCTGTCGAATTCATATTTGGTCAAATTATATGTCGCTATGGATGCTCACTTGAAATTGTTACAGATCAAGGAACTCATTTTATCAACAAAGTCATTACAGAACCCATGCATACAATGTCAGTAAAACATCGACACGCGAGCCTATATTATCCGCAAACAAATGGATTAGTCGAGAAAACCAATGGAATATTAATCGGAATCATTAGCAAAATAGTGCTGGAGAAGCGTCGAGAATGGGATAAATATGTAGCAGAGGCACTTTGGGCTTATCGAACAACTCATAAAACGGCGACTGGTTACACCCCATTTCATTTGGTTTTTGGTAAAGAAGCCGTTTTACCTGTGGAGTTAGAGCTTAAGTCGTTGCGCACCGCCGTGCAGCATGGAATCGGAAACACTGAATCTTTAAACAACCGGCTGCTTCTACTCAAGAAGGTGGACGAGACACGACGTTCCGCCTTACAGAATTACAAAAAGCTGTAGAGAAAGAGAAAACTTCGTCACGACTCAAGGAAGAAAACCATGAAGTTTGATCCAAGAGATCTAGTCATGATGATTGATCACTGGCTCATCAAACAACGTGGGCAAAAATTCAAGCCCAAATGGCTTGGACCCTACATTATTCATCGATGCTATGACAATGGTTTGTACAGGTTAAGTACCCTGGAAGGAATGATATTGAAGAAATAGTATAACAACACCAAACTCAAGAGATACTATTACCGATCAGAGTAGTCTCTGTACACTCAAGGAGCTTCAGAGCCTGGGGAGGAGATGATAACGGCAATTCCTGATTAAGAGGGATGGATTTTGGTATTTCATCAAGGCATCCAGGTGAGCAAATTCCAACACGAAATTGATCCGATCCAAGGGCCGTAGTCGAACTGCTGTTTGGTGTTAACTGGGCGGTTACTAAATCGGTTTACTGGCATGCCAAGAAGTGAATGGTTGGAGGCCAAGCCAGGAGGAAAAGAGGAGTGGGACATAGAGAATACAAGCAAATGATAGTAGAACAGCAAGGTGATGGCTCAAGCCATGATGATGTATCAGAGGCATATTTAATAAAAGAGAGACATGGAATTGATCTCAAGTCAAGAGTGGTCATTGTGTTTGTAATAAGGATTTCTTACATTAAGCCTATTAATTATTCTTGATTTTAGTACTTAATTTTGATATGACAATGACAATGTTAGGCACTTATAGACTCACTATTGCAACATTGTTGTTTTAACTCACACTTTGGCACATGGCACATGCTGACACGATATGATTTTGGCACAATATGTTTGTGTAGCCATAGAGTAACACATTCAAATGAATTACTATGATTCAATGACGCAATACTGTCAAATAAAAATAAAATTTAAAAAAGAATTCTACACAAAATATTCTTAGCTATGATTCAAAAATCATATATATCATCTACAATAAATTGCAACAAATTGTCTAACAATCCAAAGTCTAGCTACAAACTATGCATTACATCTTCCCACAAATCCTAGTCAATTTTGAAGGGACCTCAAAGGGACTTTGCCTTTAAGCAAGGCCCAATTACAGTGATCACAATGCATCCATTATAACTTATTCCTTTGTGATGATCACCTTAAAGGCAAAAGAAATTGCCTTTAAGACTAGCCAATGAAGTTGGTGAAGACATTTAGCCAACATATTGACTTCCAAGTTGAACAACTATTCCATGTTCAAACAATTTCTATTGAATGCATATGTATCCCAAGTTCTTTGGTAAGGAGCTTAATGAAATACATCCATTTACATTGAATATGACCAAACAAAATAATTTCTCTATTTCCCTTTGCAATGCCACCAAACTTGACCACGTAATGTAATTGGGACTTGTCAAGAAATTCAAGTTTTCTAATTCATTTGGCAATCACTATAAAAAAAAAACATTTTAGGTGACGAGCCCTAATTTTTTATGACGGATTTTAGGTGATGTCAATGTTGACAACCCAAATTTTTTATGTCAACAAAAATGTCCAACGTAACATCAATGTTGACATAAAAACATTGGATTGTCAATATTGATGTTATGTAGTACATTTTTGTTGACATAAATTTTTTGGGTTGTCAACATCAACATCACCTAATATTCGTTATAAAAAATTAGGGATCGTCACCTAAAATGAGGGTTTCCTATAGCGAATGCTACTAAGCTTGCACACCCATCCAAAGGGCAACTTGTCAAGGAAGTTAAATTCTTTACTTCTTCAGGTAATGCCACCAAGCTTGAAGATCCATACATATTGAAATTTATTAAGGAAACTAAGTTCCCTATTTCTTCCAAAATTGCCACCAAGCTTGAACCTTTATAATGGAGAGTTGTTAAGGAAGTCAAATTCCCCTTTCATTTAGCAATGCAGCCAAGCTTGAACATCCATCTGTCTTGAGAGTTGTCAAGGAAGTCAAGTTCCCTTTCTTGTTTGGCAATGCAGCCAAGCTTGAACATTCACCTATATTGTTAAGAATCGTCAAGGAAGTCAAGTTCTCTATCTTGATTGACAATGTCACTAAATTTGAACACCCTTTTAAATGGAGTTGTCAAGGAAGTCAAGTTCCCCACTTCTTTGGGCAATGCTGCCAAGCTTGAACTCCAACAAAAGTGAGACTTGTCAAGGAAGTCAAGTCCTGGCCCCATCTTGTTAGTCAATGCAGCCAAGTTTGAACCTCTACCCATATTGAGAGTTGTTAAGAACATCAAGTTCCCTGTCTTATTGGACAATGTCACCAAGCTTGAACATCCTTCTAAATGGAAAAATGTCAAGAAAGTCAAACTTTCCCATCGTTTGGGCCATTCCGCCAAGCTTGAACACACTTCCAAATCAAAATTTGTCAAGGAAGTCAAGATCCTACTTCCAATGGCAATGCCACTAAGCTTGAATACAATTCTAAATCAAGAGCTATCAAAGAAGTCAAGTTCTCCATTTCCATGGTCAATATTCTCAAATTTGAACATCTACTTAATTAGAGCAAAGTTGTCAAGGAAGTCAAGTTTCCCACTTCCTTGGGCAATGCCACCAAGCTTGAACGCCCATCCAAATGCAGCCATGTCAAAGAAGTCAAGTTTCCACTTCCTTGAACAATGTTCCTAAGCTTAAACACGCTTCCAAATCAAGAGTTGTCAAGGAAGTCAAGTTTGCTACTTCCAGCGGCAATGCCACCAAGCTTGAACACCCTTTTAATTTGAGCCATGTTAAAGAAGTCAAGTTCCCGACTTCCTTGGGCAATGCCACCAAGCTTGAACATCCATCCAAATTGAGCTTTGTCAAAGACGTCAAATTTCCGACTTCCTTGGGCAATGCCACCAAGCTTGAACACCCATCCAAATTGAGCCTTGTCAAAGAAGTCAAGTTTCCAATTTCCTTAGGTAATGCCGTCAAGTTTGAACAAGCTTTCAAATTGAGCCCTTTCAAAGAAATCAAGTTCCTGACTTCCTTAGGCAATGCTGCCAAGCTTGAACACCCATCCAAACTAAGCATTGTTAAAGAAGTCAATTTCCCCACTTCCTTGGGCAATGCCACCAAGCTTGAACATCCTTCTATTCCAAAAGTCGTCAAGGAAGTCAAGTTTCCTACATCCTTAAGCAAAGCCATCAAGCTTGAACACCCATTTAAACCGAGCCATCTCAAAGAAGTTAAGTTTCCTAATTCCTCGGGTAATGCCACCAAGCTTGAACACCCATCCAAATTGAGACCAATCAAGGAAGTCAAGTTCCCAATTTCCATCGGCAATGTCATCAAGCTTGAACATGCTTTCAAATTGAGTGCTTTCAATAAAATCAAGTTCCCTACTTCCATTGGCAATGCAACCAAGCTTGAACACCCTTTTAAAGAGAGAGTGGTCAAAGAAGTCAAGTTCCCCACTTCCTTGGGCAATGCCACCATGCTTGAAGACCCATTTAATTCGAGCCATGTCAAAGAAGTCAAGTTTCCGACTTCCTTGGGCAATGCCACCAAGCTTGAACATGCTGTCAAATCAAGATTTGTCAAGGAAGTGAAGTTCCCTACTTCCTTAGGCAATGCCAACAAGCTTGAACACCCACTTAATCTGAGCCATGTCAAGGAAGTCAAGTTCCGCATTACCTCGGGCAATGCTGTCAAGCTTGAACATGCTGTCAAATTGAGAGTTGTCAAAAAAGTCAAGTTCCCGACTTCCTCGGGCAATGCTGCCAAGCTTGAACAAGCTGTCAAATCAAGAGTTGTCAAAGAAAGCAAGTTCCCCACTTCCTTGGGCAATGCCACCAAGTTTAAACACCCATCTAAACTGAGGCCTGTCAAGGAAGTCAAGTTTCCCACTTCTTTAGGCAATGCCACCAAGTTTGAACACCTGCTTAAAAGAAGAGTTGCTAGGGAAGTCAAGTTCCCCACTTCCTTGGGTAATCCCACCAAGCCTAAACACCCTTCTATTCCAAAGGCTATCAAGGAAGTCAAGTTCCCTACTTCCTTGGGCAATTCTACCAAGCTTAAATACCCTTCTAGTCCAAATGTTGTTAAGGAAGTCAAGTTCTTGACTTCCTTAGGTAGTGCTACCAAGCTTGAACACCCATTCAATCCAAGCCACGTCAAGGAAGTTAAATTCCCCACTTCCTTAGGCAATGCCACCAAGCTTGAACAATCTTCTATTAAAAGAGTTGTCAAGGAAGTCAAGTTCCCCACTTCTTTGGGCAATGCTACCAAGCTTGAACACCCATCTAAACTGAGGCTTGTCAAAGAAGTCAAGTTCCCGACTTCCTTAGGTAATGCCACCAAGTTTGAACACCCATTTAAAAGAAGAGTTGTCAAGGAAGTCAAGTTCCCCACTTCCTTGGGCAATGCCGCTAAGCTTGAACAAGCTATCAAATCGAGAAATGTCAAGGAAAGCAAGTTCCCGACTTCCTTAGGCTATGCCACCAAGTTTAAACACCCATTTAAAAGAAGAGATGCCAAAGAAGTCAAGTTCCCCACTTCCTTGGGCAATGCCACCAAGCTTGAACACCCATCTAAACTGAGGCCTATCAAGGAGGTCAAGTTTCTCACTTCCTTAGGCAATGCCACCAAGCTTGAACAGGCTGTCAAATCAAGAATTGTTAGGGAAAACGAGTTCCCCACTTCTTTAGGCAATGCCACCAACCTTGAACATCCTTCTATTCCAAGAGTTGTCAAAGAAGTCAAGTTCCCTATTTCCTTGGACAATGCCGCCAAACTTGAACAATTGTTTAGTTTGAGCCATATTAAGGAAGTTAAGTTTCCCATTTCCTTGGGCAATGCTACCAAGCTTGAACATCCATCTAAATTAAGGCCTGTTAAGGAAATCAAGCTTCCGACTTCCACGGGCAATGCCGCCAAGCTTGAATACGCTTGCAAATCAAGCCCTTTCAAAGCAGTCAAGTTCCCAATTTCTTTAGGTAATGACACCAAGCCTGAACACCCTTTTAAAAAGAAAGTTTTCAAGGAAATCAAGTTACCCACTTCCTTGGGCAATGCCACCAAGCTTGAACACTCTTCTATTCCAAGAATTGTCAAAGAAGTCAAGTTCCCCACCTCTTTGGGCAATGCCAACAAGCTTGAACACCCTTCTATTCCGAGCCATGTCAAAGAAGTTAAGTTCCCTAATTCCTCGGGCAATGCCACCAACCTTGAACATGCTGTCAAATCGAGGGTTGTCAAGGAAGTCAAGTTCATCACTTCCTTACGCAATGCCACCAAGCTTGAACACCCATTTAATCCGAGCCATGTCAAAGAAGTCAAGTTCCCCACTGCCTCAAGCAATGCCAACAATCTTGAACACGATGTCAAATCAAGAGTTGTCAAGAAACTTAAGTTCCCCACTTCCTTGGGCAATGCTGTCAAGCTTGAACACCCATTTAACACAAGCCATGTCAAGGAATTCAAGTTCCCTATTTCCTTGGGCAATGCCACCAAGCTTAAACACGATGTCAAATCAAGAGTTGTCAAGGAAGTCAAGTTCCCAACTCCCTCCGGCAATGCCACCAAGTTCAAACATCCTTTTAAAAGTAGAGATGCCAAGGAAGTCAAGCTTCCCACTTCTTTGGGCAATGCCATCATTCTTGAACACCCACCCAACTCAAGAGTTGTCAAGGAAGTCAAATTCCCTACTTTTGTTGGCAATGCCACTAAGCTTGAACACCCATCCAAACTGAGTATTGTCAAGGAAGTCAAGTTTCCCATTTCTAATGGCAATGCTACCAAACTTGAACATCCATCCAAATTGAGCCTTGTCAAGGAAGTCAAGTTTCCCACTTCCTTGGGCAATGCCACTAAGCTTGAGCACCCATTTAATCCCAGCCATGTCAAGGAAGTCAAATTCCCCACTTCCGTAGGCAATGCCAACAAGCTTGAACACCCATTGAATCCAAGCCATGTTAAGGAAGTCAAGTTCCCCACTTCCTTGGGCAACACCACCAAGCTTGAACATGCTACTAAATCAAGAATTGTCAAGGAAGTCAAGTTCCCAACTTCCTTAGGTAGTGCTACCAAGCTTGAACACCCTTCTATTCCAAAAATTGTCAAGGAAGTCAAGTTCCCCACTTCTTTGGGCA
Organism: Pseudisothecium myosuroides; assembly: GCA_951799445.1. Taxonomy (NCBI): domain Eukaryota; kingdom Viridiplantae; phylum Streptophyta; class Bryopsida; order Hypnales; family Lembophyllaceae; genus Pseudisothecium; species Pseudisothecium myosuroides. The sequence goes on along the minus strand of OX637292.1, from coordinate 25,191,962 downwards.
ATGCCACCAAGCTTGAACACCCTTCAATTCCAAGGGCTGTCAAGGAAGTCAAGTTCCCCACTTCCGTGGGCAATGTTGCCAAGCTTGAACATCCTTCTATTCTAAAACTTGTCAAGGAAGTCAAGTTCCCGATTTCTTTGGGCAATGCCACCAAGCTTGAACACCCATTTAATCCGAGCTATGTCAAGGAAGTCAAGTTCCCCACTTCCTCCGGTAATATTGCCAAGCTTGAACACGCTATCAAATCGAGAGTTGTCAAGGAAGTCAAGTTCCCTACTTCCTTAGGTAGTGCCACCACGCTTGAACACCCATTTAATCAAAGCCATGTCAAGGATGTCAAGTTTCCCACTTCTTTGGGCAATGCCACCAAGTTTGAACACCCATTTAATCCGAGCCATGTCAAGGAAGCCAAGTTTCCCACTTCTTTGGGCAATGCCACCAAGCTTGAACATCCATCCAAACGGAACATTGTCAAAAAAGTCAAATTCCCTATTTCTAGCGGCAATGCCACCAAGCTTGAACATGCTGTCAAATTGATCTCTTTCAAGGAAGTGAAATTTGCCACTTCCTTAGGCAATGCCACCAAGCTTGAACATCCATTTAATCCAAGCCATGTCAAGGAAGTCAAGTTCTCCATTCCCTCGGGCAATGCCACCAAACTTGAACACGCTATCAAATCAAGAGTTGTCAAGGAAGTCAAGTTTCCAACTTCCTTGGGCAATGCCACCAAGTTTAAACACCCACTTAAAAGAAGAGTTGCCAAAGAAATCAAGTTTCCGACTTCCTTGGGCAATGCCACCAAGCTTGAACACCCATCTAAACTAATGCTTGTTAAAGAAGTCAAATTCCCGACTTCCTTGGGCAATGTCACCAAGCTTGAACACCCCCTAAAATTGAGCCCTTTCAAGGAAATCAAGTTCCCTACTTCCTTGGGCAATGTTGCCAAGCGTGAACAACCACTCAATTCAAGATTTGTCAAGAAGGTCAAGTTCCCCACTTCCTTGGGCAATGCCACCAAGCTTGAGCACCCATTTAATCCGAGCCATGTCAAGGAAGTCAAATTCCCAACTTCCTTGGGCAATGCCGCCAAGCTTGAACACCCTTTTAAATTTAGAGTTCTCAAGGAAGTCAAGTTCCCTACTTCCATTGGCATTACTACCAATCTTGAACACCCTTCTAAAAGAAGAGTTGTCAAGGAAGTCAAGTTTCCTACTTCCTTGGGCAATGCCACCAAGCTTGAACATGCTAACAAATCGAGCTCTTTCAAGGAAGTCAAGTTTCCAACTTCCTTCGGCAATGCCACCAAACTTGAACACCTACCCAAATACAGTCTTGTCAAAGAAGTCAAGTTTTTTATCTCTTTTGACAATGCCGCCAAGCTTGAACACGTTGTCAAATCGAGAGTTGTCAAGGAAGTCAAGTTCCCCACTTCCTTCAACAATGTTGCCAAGCTTGGACACTCACCAAAAGTGATCAATGTCAAGGAAGTCAAGTTCCCAATTTCATTTGGCAATACTGCCAAGCTTGGACATCCACTCAAACGTAGTCTTGCCAAAAAAACCAAGTTCCCAATCTCTTTCGGCAATGCTGCCAAGCTTGAACAGCCTTTTAAATAAAGAGTTGTCAAGGAAATCAAATTCCCTATTTCCTTGGGCAATGCCACCAAATTTGAACACCTATCCAAATTAAGACTTGTCAAGGAAGTTAAGTTTCCCACTTCTTTTGGCAATGCCGCCAAGCTTGAACACGCTTTCAAATTGAGTGTAGTCAAAAGACACAAGTTTCCTATTTCTTTTGGCAATGTGGAAAATGCATTACAAAAACTTAGATCCAGTCTCAATAGGGTATTCCTTGATGCAAATTTTTGTGGTAATTGCTTAAGGAATCTAAGCCCTATAAGATCAAGAATCTTTAGTGATGCACAGGTACCACAAAGATCTAATATTCTCTCAATCAAAGTGAGTCGAGTGACGACCGTATCTTTTGAAGGTGCAAATGGCAATTCAATCAAGTTTTGAGAGTTTTCTATTTTAACTACCTCCAATTGAAGACAATGTGAAGCTATTTCAAGTAATAAACCCAAGTTGTCAACATGAGCTTTAGAATTGCCCAAAGCACTCTCCCAAATCAACACCCGAAGTTTCTCAAAAACAAAACTTTGGTCAAGTTGTTTCAACAAAGGCACATGATGTTTCATAGTCCCTTGCAAAGAAATGCCTTCAAGAACCTCAACATCCTGCATTCAAAGAAGTATAAATTATAATGCATTAGATTTTTATGTAGAGGTTTTAAATGAAAATTGATTTTTTCAATAAATTCCAAAACTCATGATTCTTAAAACAATACATGTTTGTATACTTACTAACTGCTTTCAAATGTATATAACAAAACACACAATTCTTATATTATCAATTGCACTAATAGGATATTACCTTGCTTGCAAATCCGCATTCTAGTATCATAGATGCTTTCCAAATTCTAGTATCTTTGGCAATCTTCCGTCCCATGTCACGTAGGTGGTCATGCATCTCTAGAATGTCACCATCTTTGTTCAACTTCAACAATGACATATCAATCAATCTTTGCAATTTGCCCCTTGGAAGAATGCCATCTTTCGACCACATGTATAACATCGTCTCTTTTGATATGCCAAACGGACAGACATCTCTACAAAAGAAACAAGCCATGTCCAAAAACATCATCTTTTCCACATCATCATTCAATCCGTCATAGCTTATTTGCAAGGTGTTCCAAATTTCTTCATCACCATCCAAACTCCTTCCTCTTGCCATCCTTTGTAATGCTCGCTCCCAATTTCGCAATCTCTCTTTATGATGGAGAAATGCGCCCATCACTTTTAAGCTCAAAGGCAAACCATTGCAAGCTTTCACAACATGTTTGCACAAGGCCACAAAGTCCGGTGATAAGGAAGCTACACCCCACAAAAGGTGAGAGGTAAAAAGCATCATCGCGGCCATTTCATCCAACAACTCCACATCCAACCTTCCGTCAATGCCTACTAATGATTTTATGGTACTCCATTCACGTGTCGTGATAATTACTGTAGTACCCTTGGTAGCTTGTATGATGTCAGGAGGTACAACATGATGCACTACAGCTTTGTCCTTGACATCATCCAATATTAAAAGAACCTTCTTTGTAAACAAGAGCTCTTTCATCATCTCCTGGGCTTGTCTAAAATTTTTGGGTTTCCTATCATTGCCAAGTTTAGGTAATATCTTGCGTAATATGTCCTCCGAACTTTGACCTTTTTCAAGTTGAATAAAGCATAATGCTTGGTATGAAGAATTCGTTTTTGCATCATCAAGTATTGCCTTTACTAGTGTAGTCTTGCCAATTCCACCCATGCCGACAATGCCTACATAATTCATTTTTAAGAATCTTTTGGCTTTTGACAATTGTTGACCTAAATCAACCGAAATCTCCTTCACAGGTGCAATTGGTTCATCCACCTGTATAATACAAAAGTCAAATTTACTAAATCATCTTCATATAAATATAAAACATTTCACTTACAACCAAGACTATCAATTATCAAAGAAAATTATACAAAGCAAAGATAACTAAGGAGTTTTGTAGTTCAACAATTTTGTACCATTGGAATATCATGGACTTCATATCTCTTAACGTCCAAGATGGACTTCAAATATCTAAAGGCGCAAGATGAATCAAATCTTGGGACCATCTCATATGAATATGTTCCCTTCAAAAAAGACTTCTTTAAGCTTGTGAGCCTTTCACAAATGTTGAAAAATGTTGGCCGTTGAAGAGGGTCTTGAGACCAACATTCTTGAATTAAGTTCGTCAATTCTTCACAATTGTTGGGTAGGTTTGGTCGCAAGCTTTTATTGCTACTGCCATGTGCACATGAAATTTGATCGTAAAAATCTTTTTGATTCAAATTAGAATATGGAACCTTTCGAGATAGAATCTCTGAACATATCATAGCAAATGACCACACATCAGCTTGAAATGGATACCGTGGAGTTTTACTTTCTTCTATCATTTCAGGGGCTATGTACCCTAGTGTTCCAATCGTGTACTTTGATGGCTCTGGATGCTTCGGATTGCTGCAAACCTCTAATTGAGAAGTTCCATAATCAGTGATCTTGAATATACAACAAGGATCTAAATCCTCCATAGGTATTGAACTTGACAATATATTATCAGGTTTCAAGTCAAGATGAGCAACTTGCATGTCATGAAGGTAATATACACCTTTGGCAATTTGGTGCATGATGTCAATTGCAAGACGATAAGGTAAAGGTCTTTTTGCTTTCTTCAATATTGACAACAGGCATGTTTCCATGAGCTCCACTACCAAATGCATCTCACTTGTTTCAGATTCTTCATCATTCTCATCAATTTTCTTAGAAGTCCCACAACCAAAAAATTGGACAAGATTGGGATGGCTCAAGCCTGCAAAAACCTCAGCCTCTTTTTGAGAGTTCATGAGATATTCAAGATCGCCTTCCAACACTTTTGAGGCACATAGAAGGCCACACCAATTTGATTTGTATACATCTCCATAACCTCCTTTACCAATTTTTTGGATTAATTTCGGTGTTTTGAAATTACTGGGAACCTCCAAAGCATCCAAGTCTCCACCATCAACTCGATCCAAATTTCTTAGTCTCAACAAAAGATGTTGCGCTAGTTCATAATCTTCTAATACTTCTTCCAATCTGAGTACAAGTTCAAGCCTCTTCTCAAGTACTTGTCCATCTTCAAAGACTTGTTCATAGGTAGCCGCATCAAACAGAATTGGTAAGATATTGGTTGACTGAGTCGGATGGCAGAGTGAATACATTTCCTGAGCTGCATTGTAACAACACTTCATATCTAAAAGCAATTCACGAAAAGTTTCTTTGTTTTGGAGTTGAAATACTGCTAAATGACACCATCGATTTTGTGTAGTGCAGTTTTTTCCCACAATCTCTACTTTCATTTGAAGACAATACAGTTCTTCAAAAATAAATTGGAACTTAAGATCCTCAATAGCACTTGACAACATTTGGGTGATCTCCTTCATAACAAGTATGAGTTTCCGGAAAAGATGTATACATTGATTTTTGTTCAAGACTTTTGACTTTGAAGATGCTTCCATATTTTTCAAGCATTTCTCAAGACTTGGTATAACATTGCATAGTCTTTTACAATGTTCACTTTGCTCTTGTAAGAAATCCTTGTCTTTTTTGCAAAGTATTTCACATAGATTGTCAATGAGATATTTTAATAGGGTGTAGAGAGAGCAACTATCCATGATATTGAATAAATGAATCAAACATGTTCTACAATTTGAACATCATTGAACATTGTCAAGTAAGAAAATGGTCTATCTATTGAAATTAGTATACATGCTTTTTAGTTTGATCATATAATTATATAAATGCTTAAAACAATAATCTTTGTAGAGCTCAAAGTACATCAAATAGAAAATTGTACAAGGAGCTTTGTAATTTGAACATTGAGGTACTCTAACATGCACTTTTTAATCACCTACATGTACTAATTAACATTTATACTCACCTAGTGGACCATGCAATATCCATGTATTTCCAAAACATAGCGAAGAAGGTTGCCATCCACATCAAAAAGGGCACCATGTCATTCAACAAATGGTGCAATATATTGAATTCTACAACAAAAACAAAGAAAGTAGTCAGATCATAACATCCAAACCTGTAAAACAATCAAGGTCCCAAGAGGATTTCTATCAACTAATATATTGAAAATCATCTTATAGAAATATCTATATCAAATTGGTTAAGCAATTCATAAACACACCTAATAACAAGCACTAATATAAAAGTCATTAAGTACTACAATTTTATCTACAAGGTAAAAGACATAGTCAAAGAATTATACTTTGTGAATCTTATAAGAACAATTACATCATGTCCATTAATCCTTAAAAGAACTATAGAGAACCATAAGTACAACATTGTACTTACCACCTAGATTATAACTTATGTACTAAAATATGGTAAGATGTACAATAGAAGGTTCATAATCCTACAATGATCATCTTGCATTCAAATGCCATTTCAACAATCAATGTGTAAATGTGATTATGCTCAAATACACCACCATAAAGTTCAAATATATGACAATTTTGTAACTTCTCAAATGTATTGGAGTCACAATAATGAATAAAATTGAATGCACTACGGGTCACTGGGACCATATCTACACAAAGATGAACTTTTGTTAATGTTGTAAACTTCAATTCATATCACCCCCCAAAAAAACACTGTGTTGCAAACATAATTCAAATGTTTGCATTTTGCTAGCAAATGATTGAAATTTTAAAATACACGACAATAGATGACAAAAATAGCATTTATAACCATGACAACAAGGTAAGTCTTCATCATTGCATTAGTATTGTTTGATGCCTTTGATCCAAAATCATACTTTCAAAATTCTCAAATCTTTAACACCATGTTCATTCCACCCATCCACAAAAACCTTATTTAACTCAAACAAAACAAGGCTATTTGCAAATCCAATCCATTAACATCCACATTTCACCATTACTTAAACACAAATAGCATCAACATTGTTTTACTAGCATGTATATTCTCTCAAGGCCATTCTACTTGCATACTTTCAAATTCCATCTTTTAAAAATTGAAACAAAATAAAGAGCATAAATTATTATTATTGTCTAATTTTTAACCATAACTAATGACATCATATCGTATTAATTGATCCAAAGTTCCTTCAATAGCTAAACTATCAATAAGTCAAATTGAATCTTAAGCTTAGGGAAAGGTGCAAAATAAAATTACTATCAATTTAGGAGGGCAATGTAACTTTCAACTAACAAGTGGTACTATTTTTTCAAGTTAATCAAATGTTAATGACTTTCTATTCCAAAATGACAAATGCTTCATAACTTGTATTTGAGGATGATTGGGAATTTCTAAAATATGCAAACAAAGCTAAAGATGTGCACTATTTGATTTCCTTTGTTGCATTCTTGTTCCAATATCCAAAGTGAACATGATGACAACTAATGCTTGCATATAATAGCTCCCAATTTAAAGGCCAAATCTATTTCATTCCCTAATCTAAGATGGTAAGAGACCCTAAAAGAAAGGTACACATTGGATTCTTCAATGGACCAAAACCAAACATTTCAAATGTAGGGATGCTTTTAAAAACTTGTCTAAAGTTCCAAATTCAAAAAGTCATAACTATTTTCACAAGTTCAAAAAAATAAAATAAAAGTGAATTGGATAACTATCATTTGTATTCCATTATCATGTTAGCACAATGAAATATACCTCAAGCTATGAACACATGCTTACATTCAAACCCTAGTTACAAATAAAAACATTTAGTGACCACAAAAAAAGTAAAACAAAGTTGGATGAACAAACATGTACTAATTGCTATATAAAAGTAGCTATAAAAAGTAGAACAAAGTTGGATGAACAAACATGTACCAATTGCTATATAAAAGCAGCTATAAAAAGTAGAACAAAGTTGGATGAATAAACATGTATCAATTGCTATACGAAAACAGCTATAGAGTCTTTTGATGCATTGTGTCACTCATAAATTCAACATGAACAAGAAATTTCACTTGTAGAAGCTACAATATTGAACTATTATCCAACTCCATTTGTAATAACTCATAATACAACTTACATATGCATTTGAAAAAGTGGTTGCTAGATATAACCTTTGGAAGAGTTCAAGTCGATCCCTCCACCTAGTATAATATGCTAATTAATAGTCTTATAAGGTAATGACTACCATTACACCGCAATGATTGCTCTTTTTTACTAGAATATCAAAACTAGAATACCAAAATATAGGCACCAAAAAGTGACACTCCAAAAATTATTGTAAACAAAATGATTTGACTTTTCCATTTCTTCATAACAAATCAAAGTGAAAATTGATGCCCCCCAAAGGCAATATTTGGATAGTATATTAGAGGGTTCAAAACTTATTAGTAGCTAATGTCAATTAATATGAACAAAATCAAATAAGATTTTCAAGTAAAACATGTAGATAAATGTTGTAATATTTTGGTTGTATCTATGTTATCCACCATGTACAACATGCACTATCCTCAATCTTACAAATATGCAATTAATAAAATTCAATATTGCAATTTCAAATGCAATGCCATATTTTTGGAGAAAATTACAATTGCAACACTTGAAATCTTGTAGCTTCCTAGCAACTTGATCAAAAAGTAAATAATGAAAAGGGTGCCTAAATTTTGGAAAATCACTAACCTAGTTTGTCCCCCAAAAATCAAAATATATTAAAATATTGCCTAATTCATGAAAATTCAATTGTTCTACATAAGCTTGTATCTTTTCTTTGTCAATAACATGCATTGTAAAGTTTTTTGCGTCATCATTTTGACCATTTTAAAGCACAATCTCTCTCCCATACAACAAACCTTGATATACAAGGTAGAGAATTTAGGGTTTGGGAGTCAAGACAAGGATTTAGGTAAATACAACCATCTTAGATGAAAGTAGCAACAAACATCCAAAATTTGTATAAACAACTTGGATGAATGCCTAATTTTTTTAAATTATATTTTTAAAATTGTCAAATTTTAATAGATTATTTTTGGAACTACATAATTGTTTTTTGCACGTTCATTATTTATTAGGTAGAAAGTTGCCCAAGCTGCTAGGAATCTATAGTAGAGTTTTTTAGGACATATCTTACCTTGTAAAGAACAAGACTTTCAATCCCAAAACAATTGTTGCATCGTGAGAGACCCAAAGTAAATCAAAATAGAAGCTCCACTTTAACCAATGCTCTTCCCGAGAATTCATAGCCAATGCTATCAATGTGCACACTCTTCACCAACTAGTCTGGTGAGAAGTCGAAACTCTCCATCTCTACAACCATTCACAAGTTTTCTTGTCACTGAAGCATTGCAACCATTCATTTGTTACAAGAGTCTAACGAAACTAGGAACACCTGGAACAGCACTTCCAAACCCCAATATTCACACACGGTATCCCAAACAGACACCCAAAGACTTGCTGAAATGCTTGATCAATTGCTACCAAAACCCAACCAAATCTGAAGGAGGGTAACACAGGGAAGCACGCTCACACTCACTTGCACGCATTGAAGTTCACATACCTCACTGCTGTGAGCATCAGGGGGCGTCTCTCTCGCTTGTAACACAACTTCAGCGACGAAATAACGCAGCACAGAAGTACTCCACAGGCGAGAACAACGTCACATGCACGAGAGCAGTGCCTCGTCTTCTCCTCCTTGTGTGTATAAGCTCATAGGACGTAGCTGCGGAGACGCCATAGCTCTAGAACTGGCAACAAACAGATGCTCAAAGGACGTAGAGAGGGCAAGAGCAGAAAAGTTGTAAGTTAAGGGACAAAAAGCTGGGGCCAAGCTCCTTTCTGTCTCCTTCAATCAAAGGCTGTGTGTCCTGAGCATTGACAGAGAGTCAAATTTGGACTCTTTTCAATCAATATACGAACCTCTGTGAGCAACAGAGCGCCGATAAATCCGAGCTGCAAGAAGAGCAAACTCATCTGGAGTCTGAGACAGACCGGATGCAATACCAACTGAGTTCAGGGACCAAAGAGCAGAGCGCGGAGATGCGATGACGGCCGACTGGGAGCCTGGGACGATGGCGGGGGCAGCTGTGGCCAGGAGTGGCAGTAATGCACTGGTTGCCGGACCTGGTTGCAGCTACCCCACGTGAAAAATCTTGTCAGTCGACACCGTCAGGGGAAGACTGTTCCTACGTTATTGCAGTGGGATCCGTGTGTGCCAGGACTCGAGCTTATCTGATCGTTGATGAGGTAGGTGCGTTGATGAGGTTGGTGCGTTGATGAGGTAGGTGGGCTCAAATAGGCGATTTATTTCTGTTTCATTTGTTTCAAAAAAATAAAATAATAGGCGATTTATGAACTACCTACCTTATGTGCAGAGCATCATTCTGAAAGTCTACTTGCACGTGTCGGTCACCCACAGCGCCACCATTTCTTTCACCGTGACATCCGGAATTTGCACACGTAACTTACTTCCAGGTCTGCAACGTCATCAAGAACTGCCCATCCCACTTTTGAAAATGCTGAATTAACAAATGCAAAGCAATGTTTTTTATTTGACACCGTTCTTTTCCAAAAAAACAAACAAATGCAAAGCAATGTATCAATTACTCCCTCCCGGAACGCATTGGAAACTCGTGCTTTATTCAGTAAAGACTTTCTTGGGCTTGATTTTGTTTAGGTTGCAATGAACATATACCATGTTCTTCATTGCTTGTGGTGATATAAATTTTGGACCCTTCTGAGTTTTACAATATGTTTGATGAATAATTAGGTAAAAAACAACATGAGGTTCCAATGTGGAAACTTATTTTGCAACAGAGGGAGTACCAAGGTTGAAAAAGAATGCTATGTGAGAAAACCAAATAAGGTTTAAACATGCCAACTTGAAAAGATATGAACTGTACACCTGTGACAAAATGCACCATAAATTTGTGCTAGGTGACTCAAATCTGGAGCCTGTTCGTGGAAAAAGTAGTCTTCGCCACTTGCACAGCTGATCAGTTCTATTTTCCACAAACAGTCTCCACCTTGTACTATCTAAATACCTGAAACAATTGGGGTTCTCTCAACGAATTCGATCAACCTCCAGCCCATTCTATGCACAGTTATTGAGATTCAAAGCTAAAGAAGTACTCAATACAAGTGCTTGTCTCTTGCACGAGATCGCAGATTCCAAATTCAGAGGACAATTTACACTGATCATCCTCCACTGTAAACTAGAATCATAAGGCAAGTACCTCATGAACAGATGTATCTAGCGCGGCCATGCAGACGAGTGAGTGCGCAGCGCTCTGTCTCCAATCCTTTGACACAGGCGTCGCCAAATTGGGCTTAGCTCCAGTCCAGAAGAGTGAGCAGTGGTCTGCAAGACGAACAGAGGAGCGTCGAGACAACAAGAAGCGGGGACATGGCGAGGGTGTGGTGGCGAAAAGAGTAACTCCTCTAACGCCCAGAGACGCCGTTGTGCCTAAAAGCTCGAATGTCAAAACCTTGCACGAAACCAAAATCAGAAGAGAGAATTACTGCTGCCACATTCCGGGTTACAAGCCGGAGCTAGAAAAAGCATAAAGGAAAAAAGGAGTCCACAGATCATAACATTCAGTAGCAGTCACTGGCTCTGCCCTCCCCCGAACAAAATGGTGTGGAATATATCACACCATTTCATCCGCGGGATGAAATGGTGCAGTATATTCCGCACCATATCAGTAACTACTGATTTCATGCGGACAGTTGTTAATATTTGTCAGAACCGAACTTCGAGCCCACGCCGCAATTGGACACTAAAGTAGCGGAAAATTAAAAATTTCCAAGTAAAACTGAATACAAAACAATAGGAACTTTAAACAAAATACTAATGGATTCCTTGAGAGTATTGATTTCTATGTTATTATAGAAATACCTCACTTTGAATTGGAACCCATTTATGCATTGTGCTTTAGAAGTGAGAAGACAACTCTTTATATGCACATGGAGTGGTAGGAGGTAGAGCAGTCCATGTGGGATAAATAAAATAGAATTTGTAAGTTCTCATGCACTCATAGTTAAGTCAAAAACAAAGAATTGTGTTAAAAGTAGAATTTCAGACCTCGTTTAGGCATAGTAAAATAAAAAATTTCAAAAAACTTTGAACTAAAAAAAGTTGGTAAATGAACATAAGTTTCACCTCCAAAATTCCGTTTGGGATTTTGAATCTCCAATCAAAAGTTATGAATAAATTTTGGAGAGGATTTTTAATGGACATTTTCTACAAAGTCATTTTAAAATCCATTCCAACCCCTCTCCGAATTTTATTCATAACTTTTGATTGGAGATTCAAAATCCCAAAAGGATTTTTGGAGGTGAAACTTATCTTCATTTACCAACTATTTTTAGTTCAAAGTTTTTTGAAAAAAATTATTTTACTATGCCTAAACGAGGTCTGAAATTCTACTTTTAACACAATTCTTTGTTTTTGACTTAACTATGAGTGCATGAGAACCTACAAATTCTAATTTATTTATCCCACATGGATTGCTCTACCTCCTACCACCCGATGTGTATATATAGAGTTCTCTTCCATTTTGAGACCCAAAATAAGTTATTGATTGCAAATATTAGTGTATTACTCATTGGATTTTTTGCCAACATCTTTTAGTACAATATTTGATGATTTATATGTCTAGTCCTAAAATTAAGAATAGAAAATGAAAAATACCATAATGTACTATCACTACCCTGATACCGAAGCTTACAATAATTAAGTGAGGATGAAAGCCGTGAATGAGGACTTCGGAGAGGAAAAGGCAGCCTCTCTGAAGGCTACTGAATGTTATGACACATGCAACCTGAAAATCTCAGAGAAATGCAATTGCGCATGCGGAACTTACTTGAAGAGCTCTTCAATTCTATCAACTTCAGTGGTACACCGACCACTTCCAAGCTCGTAAGCCAGTTCCACAGCACGAGAGTTCAATTGCCAGCAAGGAAATGAATTAGCGCACCAAACTTTATCAGAATGCACCAGAAATTTCCTTAATGCTAGAGGCACCAAATTCCGGTGTTCACAAAACTTTGAAGTTAAATAAAACTTTACCAATCCGTTAGTATTTTTAGTGGTTTAATATTTATTTTTTTGAAAATTCTTTTCTGATGTCTAGTTTTAGCATAAAAAATCCGATTTTGAAAATGTATTATTGTGTGGAACTTGTTTTCATTTGTTTCAAAAACAAAAACAGAAAAAATGTATTATTGTGGTATCTCTATTCAAGATTTTGTGCAAGGGTGTCCACTGCAAACTTGGATTTTTTAGTATTGAGGGCTCTTGGATTTGAGTCTCTAGTACACTAGATCTTGAAGAAAAAATCACACTAGAAATTCATTTAAAAAAATCATAAAGTAGAAGCCATCATAAATTGATTGGGGTTATGCATGTTATGCCATTTAACCTTGTAGTTTTTTTACGACTATTTTTTTGGATTTGACATGTGAAAAGAGGATTGAAAGACTTCAAATGACTTTCAGAGTTTTAACACCTTCATGATCAAACATTATAATCTTTCAATCCGTATGTGATATTGTTTTCTTTTCTTTAACCTTGTAATCTCTAACATGTCTAGTTTGAATTTGTACCATTACAATTTTAAGAAAATCGATAAATTTATCAAACTTTTTGTTCAATTAAAAATAAACTCTTATAATCACAAAAATGAACTTGGGCATTTAGGGGCTAAAAATATCAATGAGCCTTCCAACAATCCAAAAAAAATTCAAAAAAAAACCCAGCCACTTAAATACAAAACCTCTAATCTTTCTGGCATAATTACAAAGGAATTAAAAACGTAAAAGGCAATAAGACCCCCCTCAAAATGCATAAGTCTTGAAAGAAATTCAAGCCTAAGTACAAATTTTGCAGGGCAATGTGCAACCCAAAACACCACTACAATTCCAGAGCTCAGTATTCTAAGGTAGGAATACTATAAATGGTTAAAATAAGCATTTCAGCTTGTAGGATATGGGAAATTCTTTGAGAAATTGAGTTCAATGTGTACATAAACAAGGATGAGGAAGAATGCAAAAAAATGAATTTTTTCCCCTCAAGAATGAATATTTTATGCAATATAAATGTGGATTTTTGATCTGGATCCATTTTTGTCTTTGTAAGTTCACCTAAAACAACTACCTAAGTTGGGACTTCATCTCAAATTCTCAAATGCTAATTTCAATGCCATATCAATGACGAATTGAATTGGTGTTGAGTCAAAATTTGGGTAGTTTTGATAATTCAATTGGGTCAACACATCGTGACTTGGTGTTTTTTTATTTCACAATATCTCAACACAATTTCAATCCATTTCTTGTCAACATTATTTCAATTGCCATTGATAATGCACGAAGTTAGCACCTCTAATTTGGGGGAATTGAAAAATGTGCTAGCTAGTATTAACCCCTAAAGGACCGAGGCCTTTTTTCTGCCAAAAAACACTGAAAACTGCCATTTCTATAGCAAAGAGTAAAAAAATTTGAAAAATGTTTTTTTTTCACATCCAACCGTAGGATCTTACACTTAACTAGTATAAGAATGTGTGGAATTTTTTTAGGAATTTTTGACCGCACAGGTTGCAAGATATTTGCATTTAAAGTGAAAAAAACAAGTTTTTCAGCACATTGCAAGACTAGATTTTTTGACTTTAAACATTTTTAACTTAAAATTTTTGCACTACAGAGTTTTGAGCTTTTATTTTTTATAGTGGAGAATTGAGTTGAGAGTCTAGAAAAAAAATAATATTAAAAAAAAACTTAATTATCATTCTTAAAAAAATTGTTAAGTAGATGTAGGTACAAGATAGAAGGAAAATCTAAAACATTCATATATTTTAGATGGAATTAAAATGCACTAATCCCAATGGTGAGATTGTTCCATAACATTGTTAATTGGCTCATATGGCTCCCCCCAGGTGGAGGTATAATGCCCCCCAAGATACCTGGGGGAGCATTCAGTTATAATCTGTGGCAATTCTAATTAGGGGACATGCTGACTTTCTCTTTGTGATGTCAGAGATCACTGTCTCATTTGCTGGGGGGCTCCTGATTTGGAGGGAGCAAAAGGAACCCCCCCAGTGATGGTTAATAATGTTATGTCTAACAAGTAAATCAGACCATCCAAAAAAAAAAATTGAAAAATTTGAAAAATTGCATTCAGAAATGAATCCCAAAGTTATTTTTTTCAAGAAGATGCTTTAACTGCCCGAAAAACAAGAATGTCTATAACTTTCTCATAACATATCCAAATGAAATGAATCAAAGCTTTCCGGAAAGCCAAAAATATAATCTATGAGAAAAAAAATATTTAAAAAAAAAATTCAAATTTTTGTCCCTTTTTTTTTTGCTGCCCGAGCTGCCCCCCGTCCCCTGTTTTGAGCTTATATGGTCATAACTTTTTTTCCCGGGCACCGATTGTGAAAAAAATTATATTCTCTTGAAGCTGATCAGTTTTTCTATCTCCAAAAAAAGTTTCAAAAAATCAGGAGAAAATTTCAGCCCGTAGGTACCTGCCCGAAAACGCATTTGTCCCCCGTAGAGACAATGGTCCTTTAGGGGTTAATTCAATCACATTGAAATTGTGACATCAAAGTAACCAATGTACCAGCAATGTACAAAGAGAGCCCTACTAATTTTTTTTTGTGGCTACTCTCTCACCCATCAAAAGAATAGCTGCAAATTTTTTTGGTAGGGCAATGTACAATTTGAAGAGGTGGGTGATTTTAGAGCCCTATGTCATTTCAACTTCAGAAATATTAACTAATTCCGCAAAGCTCCAAAAATATGAAACGACTTGGATTTCCACTTGTCTTTCAAGGAAACTTTACTGAAAAATAATTCAAGAAGTTTGGCACCGGGCAAATTGCTCGATGGGGTGAATAATCTTACCTGGAGCACACGGAGTAGGAAATGGGCATCAGACACTAGATCAATCATCCATTGATTTAGTACTATAAAAGCACTTCTTAGATTGGAATTTGAAACAATACCAGCTATGTACTTAATTTGGTACATTTTTAATATCAACTCAATTGTATCCAAAAAAGCATCAAAATAGCAAAGATCACGAACACCTTTGCAAAAAAGATTCTCATCAAGTTTTTTTTTTCATTTTTTATGAAGTGCCAAAGTGGCGATACAAAATATTATAGTGTTGGACAAAGTCTTCCCAAGCTGCCTTTTACAGCGCTCTGTTCATACCGAGCTCACAAACCTTCCCAGCATTCTGTGATGTTTACCCGACATTCCGGGACCATACGATGGCAAAACGAAGTCAACCAAGAGTCCTTTCCGACTCTCTCGCACCTACCGGAGATCCTAGGCTATTCACATTTCTCAAAATAGGAGACCCCCAAGATCTAGGATTTTACCACGATTTGATTTTTAAACTAAATTAGCCTATGATGGATTTTTGGCCTCTGTCCGAGGGGTTGGAGGATGTAGGACTAAACACGGCGATCTGGAGCCAACGGCGCAATCCGTTTGGCGATTGGAGTTAATCTCCAAAAGTTAGGATGTTGGTCCAGCATAGATGGTAGAAGTAGATTTTTAGGGATTAGGATGAAAATCCAAGTTGATAAGGTTACCTTAGAACTCTATAGGGAGGGGTGGGCCCTTAGAAACCTATATAAGGGCTCCATTTTTCTCTCTAAAACACCCTCAATACTAGTTTTTGGGTCCGCGGGTCTAAGTTATTTTGGACATTTTGGCGTTTGAAGCCAAAAAACTCTACGGTGTTTTCGGAGCACTTTTGGCTCCATTGTTGTAGTATTTCAAACTTTGAAGATCCTTAGAGGTCCTTCTACCTTGCTTTGTGTACTCCTTGTGTCTTCTTGTGTACCCTTGTTGAGAGTTGAGAGCCCTTCTTTCTCTCTTGTGCATCCCCGTGATCTAACTTGTGTGTTTTAAGAGTCTTTTGGGTGTCTTGTATTAATCCTAAAGTCACCCTCCACCGTACCTTGGCGATGCCGCTTGGGGGGGCCTTTAGTGTGTGAACTTTGTATGGCCACGTGGCCCTAACTCGTGTGTTTTCTTCCAGTATTTTCCTTACGCCTTCTTCTAATCTTCTCTCTTGTTGAGTGGACCCCCCTCCGGAACGGCGAAGCTTTGAACTTACCTTGTGTGTTTTCTTTAAAGTGTAACCTTGTCTTCTTCTAAAGTTTCCCTTGTCGTATAGACCCCCCCTAGGACGGCGAAGCTTTGAACCTATAACTAGTTCTAAGTTCTAGAGTGTGTATTAAAAAGATCCCGGACGGCGGAGCTACGGACCCCCGGAGTGTCACAAGTCCTAGAGTTGGTGTTAAATCCAACTTGACAGCGAAGCTTTGAACCTCCCGGGTACCCCATTCCAAAGTCTAGTTTCCAAGACCTTCTTGGAAAAGTCTAAAGTTTAGCTTCCAAGATATTAGTGTTTTAGCATGAAGTAGGTGTTGTGGGCCAAGTTTAGCAAGCCTAGCACTTGTACACGTGATTTTGTAAGTCGAGTGTTTTACTCCACGAATTCGGGCCTAACCCCCTGGACGGCGAAGCCTTGGCTCTAGCACTAATTTTGTCCAAAAATCCAATTTTTATTTGCTAAGTGGGTTCCCCTGAGGAAACCCGTAGAGTTGATTAAAAATTTGGTGGTCGCCAGCATATACCAGCCAGTAGTAACCAGCGTACACCAAGCCAGCAGTAACAGCGTATACCAAGCCAGCAGTAACCAGCGTTACCAAGCCAGTAGTACAACGTATACCAGCCAGCAGTAACAGCGTATGCCCAGCCGGCAGCCGGTACCAGTGGCCGGTACATTGCTTGGCCCGACGTGTTGGGTTGTCCTTGCCTGGCCGGCATTTTGTAATCCTGGTTGACTGAACCAAAACTCATATACATCATGGCTGAAATTCAGACCAAAATGGGATGATACCCTGCGGGGTCCCAACTTTTTTTTTTTTTTAATTTTCAACCAATTAGGACCTAGTTAGAAACTCAGTTAGAGATCTAGTTTAGAAAACCAGTTATAGATCTAGTTTAGAAACTTAGTTATAGATCTAGTTTAGAAACTTAGTTATAGATCTAGTTTAGAAATCCAGCATACTCCAGTTTAGCAGTCTAGTTGGAACTCAGTGGGGACCAAAGGTTCAAAACTCCCAAACTCCAAAGTTGTAACTAAACGAACAAAGGGAGGGGGAAAAAAGAGAGTCAACGCCTCCACGTCACACCTGCACACAAAACTTGCACACTCCAATCTAACCAACAAAATACCCACACGAGCAATGGAAGGAGATTAGAAAGGAGGAGATGAAGTAGAGGACAAAAGGTGAGAGACGATAAATAGTGACTTAGGCTTAGGCTAGGTAGGCTTTAGGAAGAAATCTTGGGAATTTGTGGTGACCGTTGAGAGAAGGATTAGGATGACACAAAGGCAAAATTGTGTAAGAGGATATTTGGCATCTTAAAAACCTCCTTGGAGTTTGAGACCATAGTGTAAGACTTATAAAAGCTTAGGTGGAATAGTACTAGTGTAGAAGGAGAGAGGAAGAAAGAAAAGGAAGGAGGAAGGGAAAGAAGGAAGTTAGATTGCAAGGGTGTAATATTTTCTCAATTTAAGCGGTGAGCTTGAAAAAAATCAAACGAAACAGAGGACTACCATGGAGCATGAGGATGTATACGTGGACGTGGACGTGGACGAAGTGATTTCCAAAACCGGCAGTGAAGAGGTGAGTTTTTGAATTAATCCTTGATATTTTCCCTAATTAGCGTTGATTTCCTTAATCAGCCCTTAAAGCGCAATTAGCAAGTCAAGATTAGTGCAAAGTAAAAGTTTAGATTCAAAAGTTTATAGATTAGAGATAGAGGTTTTTGAAAACATATTACACTTAAGATTTGGCTTTAAATTGACCGCGTTAGGATAAGTTAAGTAGTAGGAGGTGGAACGGAGGAATGTGATTTAAAATTTCATCCAAAAGGAACAATGGACGGAGATTAGGGTTAGATTAGAAGGAGAATTTAGGATTAAAATTAGGGATTTGTGAGTGGTTAAAAACTAGAGTCAAATTAGAGTTTTAATTGTAGAAGTTAAAATTCTAAAGTCAAAGTTTAGAGTTAACTCTGAGAAGTAAAAAGTTGAGAGTTACTTTGAAAGTTTAATCTAGGTTTAAATTCTCAAGTCAAATCATAGGGTAGGTTCATGTAAGAGTTTAGAATTAATTAGGAGTCAAATATCCGAGTAGAAAGTAGAATTTAAAAGTAAAAACTTTAGAATAAATTTAGGAGATAGAAATTACAAGTAGAAATAGGAGTTAAATCTTGAAGTTGGAAATTCAAAGGTAGAGTGAATATTAAGAGGTCAAAATCTAGGGTAAAATTTAGAAGTTAAAATTTGGAGTAAAAATTAGATAATAAAATCAAAGCTCAAGGTAGAAGTAAAAATTAGAAGTAGAAGTTAAATTTTAGAGTTAGTTTCTAGGAGTAGAAAATCTAGGGTTGGAAGTAAAAAACTAGAGTCAAAGGTCAAAAGATAGAGTTAAATTTTGAGGGTAAATTTTACAGTTAATCTAGGAGTACCCGATAGGATTAAATTTGGAAGTAGAAGTTAAAATTCTAAAGGTCAACAGTAGAATTAAATTTAAGAGGTTAAATCTTAGAGTCAATTGAGAAGTAAAAATTTAGAGTTAAAAGTTAAAAGTAGAAGTTAAAAGTCGGGGGTAGAAGTTCGAAGTTAGAGTTAGGTTAGAAGTAAAAAACCTAGAGTCAAAAGTCAAAACATAGAGTCAAAGATTTAGAACTAAGTTAAGGAAGTAAAATCTAGAGTTACATTTAGAAGTTGGAAATTAGAGTAAAAGTGGAACTTTAGGATTAGTCTTTAAAAGTAGAACTTCCAGGTGGAGTGTCGAAACACAAAGATAGTCTTAGGGGTTCATGGAAGGGACATAGGGGTTTCCCTTTCACATAGTTAGGAACATTAGAAATGGCGCCAACTACCCAGTCAACCCTAGACATAGGATTGATAGTTAGGGAGTTAGAATTTTGCTATCACCCCTGATCATTGCAGTTAGCTTGTGAGTTACCACATGCATTTCTAGTTATTTCGTTGTCCATCCACGATTCTTAGGAAACGTTAGCAAAAAAGATCCATTGCTTGGAAGGCACAGTGGACCGCGCTCACAACACCCCCATATATTAAAAAAATGGATAAAAGCATAGAACCTGGTCGGTGTTCGCTTTATTACCAAGGGTGGGTAATCTAGTGCCTACAACATACACATTGAATTTGTTCATGGTCGGCACTGAATTCTTGACGCCAATCACCTGGACCGTTGGCAAGTGTAATGAAGAGATCGGGCAAATACAAGATGGCCCATAAAATTCTTTGAACTCAGTATGCATAGCTGCTTCAATGTCTTTGCTTTCAATGAGTTCACTGTGTGAATACAGATGTAGCGTATAAATATGAATGTGGCCCATGAATTAAGGTATAGCATGTGCATATGAATGTGGCATGGGTGTAACCCGCCTAAACCTTGTTGGGGACGACTTCAGGACCAAGACCCCGAAGGCAGACTGAGGAAAAGAAAGTCACATGAAGAAGGTAAGAAGTCTATGGCACAAGCAAATACAATTGTGAAGTGCCCTGAAGGTGGCCGGCAAAATTGGATGTTGGAGGAGAGGACCGCAGTCTTTGACGGAAGTGACAGTGACGGAGGTTGGGTGGCTTCAACCTCTTATCGACGGAAGTCAGATTCTTTAGAAATGGAAGGAACTGGCGATTCGTAATGTATGCGGAAGACCGCGTCTCATACTCGTCATGATAGTAGACCAGAAGGGGATGACTTCACAGATTCCGATCCGGAAGAAGGTCAAGGCATTGACGGGTTTAGTGACATGCATACGGCAGTGCAAGACTTGGTCGACAGTGATAGCGCGCGGTCTCATAGCCGAAGTCCTTCTCTGGAAATGACTGTAGTGCCAGAATCGGAATCAGCCAAGCGGAAGGAACGCAGAGACAAGCATGAGTTAGCAGACAGAAGTATTCGGAAGCACGAAAGGGAAGGAAAGAAACCGTTCTTGCTTCACGTCAATGATTGTGGGAGACCTTACAGAGATGGGAGGGAAGCGTGGAAGTCGGATATTAACAAGCTCTCCAGAGGCCCATCATGGATGTCAGGGAACAACCTCCTGTGGAGTTGGCAACACTAAGGTGACGTCTCAGGCAGAACTTTGAATATAGTGCGCCAATAGATCCCATTTTCATTTGGCGATTGGTGGGAAATGCAGTTACGCAATACAGATGCAAATTCTTCAAACTGATACAAGGTAGGAAGAAGCGCCCCGCACATTTTGACTCAGACATTTGGAAGCGTTTGAAGAACACGCTACAATATCCATTGTACAAAGAAAAATCAGATTGAATGAAGAGTCCAAACAGTAGTTGACACATGGTGGGAAGGATGGGTCACAGGGGCGAAGACGTCATTCGTGATATGTTGCGACAGAAGCATGGTCAGTCACCTGATTATAAGGACGTATATGCAGAAATGGTAAGGGACAAGGGTTATTGAGGCGTGGCTGCACAAAGGAGAGTCGCCCGCGAACAGCGGAGAAGCGGGGGAACGGAAGAGGGGCCCCCGAACATGGTGCCGGAGAGTGCACAAAATTCTAAAATAGTAGAGTCCTCTCCAAGTGAAAGCACTGCGAAGCGAAGACGAAGATGATGCAGGCTTGCAGTCGGAATACGATAAGAGTTTGCAGCAAAATTTTTTGGAATTGGAGGTTGCATTGACAAACAAAGGCAACAGCAGCAGTACTCAAGTGGACAACGGAATTGCTGGGAACGTGGTGGTGGCCGGTGTGGCTGTGGAGACGACATCACTAACAAGGGACAGTGTAAGCTTGATGTGTGACGAAGTTAGATTTTTACAATGAGCTAACAACTAATAGCTTATACATTTTATTTCTCGGAACCTATTGACTTTATTGTCCTTGAATTAGTAATAGCAGCCATGCATGTATGAAATACTTGCGATATGTAGTATCTGTAGAAATCCTTTTTTTTGGTGACGTTGGTGATTGCAATGTTCCATTAGCAAAGCAGGGTAGAAAGGAATGTCATGATTTTCTGTCAGGCATCTACAACATACTAGAATCTGAGTAGGGGACGCTACGGGGGACAATTTGGGGTGCAGGGTCACAATAATTCGGAAGCAACCAATGTTGCTGCAACTAACGGCCTGGCTACACCAAATGCAGGGAAGCGAATATTGAAGGGTGCATGAAGAAAGTGACTAGTAAGGAAGTTTGCACATGGTTGCGGAAAGGGGGGGGGCGTTTGGTAAGAGTGCTTTCAATTCATGAACTGCGTTTCAAATGATGCGTCATTTACAATTCATCTTGTACCAAGTCCTAGGAATCTGTATCCGTCATTTTGGGCCTCAATGCACTAATAGGGTGAATAAGCCTTTTTCCTGTAATATTCCAAAGGCAAATACATTATCCATATGTCAATGGTATCTAATGATGCGGATGAAAGAAATGTGAAGGCTTCCAAAATGCAATGGTCTTGGAAGTTCGTGTTGGCATTGTGTGTGGATACTGTTAGCAGCCCTAGAACTAAAACGACAATTTAATGCATGTGCTTACAGAGAAAGAGGAACACCGTGAAGAACACATGCACTACCCAACAGACAGACAGAAACTGAAGGCTACCCGATGTGGAAGAGTACGTGACTAATTTTAAGGCCCCCAAAAGTAGAGAGGGCTAGAATACAAGGGTTGAAACGCATGTACTCTAATTTCAGTGACTGGCCATCTGTGCCGCATAGTCGGAGGAGCTATTGGCCTTTACTACTCATTTCATCAGTAACATGGATAATTTTGAAACTAGAACCGGAATACAATATGTAGCAGAAGTTATCGTAGTTACAGGACTAAATATAATGGGATTCCACGGCATGAAAATCCTTTTCCTGTGATTTTTTGCTAGGACTCGGTAGTGAAGGATGCTTGGTGCTAGAAGCTATTCCAGAACTTTGAACACCTTACAATTACCTCTTACGTATTTCAAGCGCTTGCTTGTATTTTGTGGACGAACATAATTAAAGTAATTTCAGCAGTACAACTTTTGTTGTAGAAGATGAGGATTTGCATGTGGATGGAAGATAATAACACTTGCGCAGAAGGTCCACCACCACCTAAAACCGCAGACTATCCAGAATGAAGGAATGAATATATGCAATTGCGGATGGATGCTAAAAACCAGTGTCAAGACGCTGGCCCCCATCTATGAATGAGCCACTTGTGAAGACAATGTCGGCAGCAAATAACTTGTTGTAAGGTGTCATTAGTAGTTGCGAAGACTGTGCTACACTTGGTGAATTCTGATACCCTGTCGGGGACCGGGAAAAGGTATATCATATGTACAGGAAGCTATAATTTCAGAGCTTCATTCTGTACGTACACTCAGTTAAACATGCCAATAATGCCTCGTCTCTTGAAAACATGAACTCATTAAAGTAATTGGCAATTAATGAATACAGTGCCACGCTGTTAAGCCAGCGTGGTGCACCTTGCAAGCATCAATCCTACGTGGCAGAAATCAACATTCAAATGTTGATTTCTGTCCTAATCAAGATGTCCTAACCAACTAACCGAATCAACATATATTCATTAATTTTCTTGTTGCTGTGGATACAGTTCTTGTAGTGCCACTTCAAGCACGATAAGTTCTCCACTTCAATTGGCAATGCCGCCAAGCTTGAACAAGACCCCAAATGGAGAAAAGTCAAGGAAGACAAGTTCCCCATTTCCATTGGCAATGCCACCAAGCTTGAACACCATTTCAAATAGAGAGAGGTCAAGGAAGACAAGTTCTCCACTTCCTTTGGCAACACCACCAAGCTTGAACAATACCCCGAATGGAGACGGGTCAAGGAAGACAAGTTCTCCACTTCCGCTGGCAATGCCACCAAGCTTGAACACCATTTCAAATAGAGAGTGGTCAAGGAAGACAATTTTCCTACTTCTGTTGGCAATGCCACAAATCTTGAACACCGTTTCAAATAGAGAGTGGTCAAGGAAGACAATTTTCCTACTTCTGTTGGCAATGCCACAAATCTTGAACACCGTTTCAAATAGAGAGTGGTCAAGGAAGACAAGTTCCCACTTCTACTGGCAATGCCGCCAAGCTTGAACAAGACCCCAAATTGAAAAAGGTCAAGGAAGACAAGTTCCCCACTTCTGCTGGCAACGCCACCAAGCTTGAACAATACCTCAAATCAAGAGTGGTCAAGAAAGACAATTTCTCCACTTCCACTGGCAACGCCGCCAAGCTTGAACAAGACCACAAACTGAGAGTGGTCAAGGAAGACAAGTTCCCCACTTCCGTTGGCAATGCCGCCAAGCTTGAACACTGGTTCAAATTGAGAGTGGTCAAAGAAGACAATTTCCCCACTTCCGTTGGCATTGCCACCAAGCTTGAACAAGCCCCCAAAGAGAAAGTGGTCAAGGAAGACAAGTTCCCCACTTCCGCTGGCAATGCCGCCAAGCTTGAACACTGGTTCAAATTGAGAGTGGTCAAGGAAGACAAGTTCCCCATTTCTACGGGCAATGCTACCAATCTTAAACAATCCCTCAAATCCAGAGTGGTCAAGGAAGACAAGTTTCCTACTTCTGCTGGCAGTGCCACCAAGCTTGAACAAGCCATCAAATCGAGAGTGGTCAAGGAAGACAAGTTCCCCACTTCCGCTGGCAATGCCACCAAGCTTGAACACTTGATCAAATTGAGAGTAGTCAAAGAAGACAATTTCCCTAGTTCTGCTGGCAACGCCACCAAGCTTGGACAAGACCACAAATGGAGAATGGTCAGGGAAGACAAGTTCCCCACTTCGGCTGGCAAAGCCGCCAAGCTTGAACAAGACCACAAATGGAGAGTGGTCAAAGAAGACAAATTCCCCACTTCCGTTGGCAATGCCACCAAGCTTGAACAAGACCACAAATCGAGAGTGGTCAAGGAAGACAATTTCCCCACTTCCACTGGCATTGCCTTCAAGCTTGAACACTTGTTCAAATTGAGAGTCGTCAAAGAAGACAATTTCCCTAGTTCTGTTGGCAACGCCGCCAAGCTTAAACATTCCCTCAAATTGAGAGTGGTCAAGGAAGACAATTTCCCCACTTCCGTTGGCAATGCCTTCAAGCTTGAACACTGGTTCAAATTGAGAGTGGTCAAAGAAGACAATTTCCCTAGTTCTGTTGGCAACGCCACCAAGCTTAAACATTCCCTCAAATTGAGAGTGGTCAAGGAAGACAATTTCTCCACTTCCGCTGGCAATGCCTTCAAGCTTGAACACTGGTTCAAATTGAGAGTGGTCAAAGAAGACAATTTCTCCACTTCCGTTGGCATTGCCACCAAGCTTGAACAAGCCCCCAAAGAGAGAGTGGTCAAGGAAGACAAGTTCCCCACTTCCGCTGGCAATGCCGCCAAGGTTGAACACTGGTTCGAATTGAAAGTGGTCAAGGAAGACAAGTTCCCCACTTCTGTTGGCAATGCCACCAAGCTTGAACAAGAATACAAATTGAGAGTGGTCAAAGAAGACAAGTTCCCCACTTCCGCTGGCAATGCCTTCAATCTTAAACACTTGTTCAAATTGAGAGTGGTCAAGGAAGACAAGTTCCCTAATTTTGTTGGTAATGCCACCAATCTTGAACACCAATTCAATTGGAGAGTGGTCAAGGAAGACAAGTTCCCCATTTCCACGGGCAATGCCACCAACCTTAAACAATCCCTCAAATCCAGAGTAGTCAAGGAAGACAAGTTTCCTACTTCTGCTGGCAGTGCCACCAAGCTTGAACAAGCCATCAAATCGAGAGTGGTTAAGGAAGACAATTTCCCCACTTCCCCTGGCAATGCCGCCAAGCTTGAACAAGACCACAAATAGAGAGTGGTCAAGGAAGACAATTTCCCCACTTCCGCTGGCAATGCTTTCAAGCTTGAACACTTGTTCAAACTGAGAGTGGTCAAAGAAGACAATTTCCCTAGTTCCGCTGGCAACGCCACCAAGCTTGAACAAGACCCCAAATGGAGAGTGGTCAAGGAAGATAAATCTCCCACTTTTGTTGGCAATGCCTTCAAGCTTGAACACTTGTTCAAATTGAGAGTGGTCAAGGAAGACAATTTTCCCACTTCCGCTGGCAATGCCACCAATCTTGAACAAGACCCCAAATCCAGAGTGATCAAGGAAGACAATTTCCCCACTTCCACTGGCATTGCCTTCAAGCTTGAACACCTGTTCAAATTGAGAGTGGTCAAAGAAGACAATTTCCCTAGTTCTGTTGGCAACGCCGCCAAGCTTAAACATTCCCTCAAATTGAGAGTGGTCAAGGAAGACAATTTCCCCACTTCCACTGGCATTGCCTTCAAGCTTGAACACCTGTTCAAATTGAGAGTGGTCAAAGAAGACAATTTCCCTAGTTCTGTTGGCAACGCCGCCAAGCTTAAACATTCCCTCAAATTGAGAGTGGTCAAGGAAGACAAGTTCCCCACTTCCGCTGGCAATGCCACCAAGCTTGAACACTTGTTCAAATTGAGAGTGGTCAAAGAAGACAATTTCCCCACTTCCGCTGGCAATGCCACCAAGCTTGAACAAGTCTCCAAATCAAAAGTGGTCAAGGAAGACAAGTTCCCCACTTCCGCTGGCAATGCCTCAAAGCTTATATAAGACCCCAAATGGAGAGTGGTCAAGGAAGACAAGTTCCCCACTTCCGCTGGCAATGTCACCAATCTTGAACAAGACCCCAAATCGAGAGTGATCAAGGAAGACAATTTCCCTTTTTCCGCGAGCAATGCCTTCAAGCTTGAACACTTGTTCAAATTGAGAGTGGTCAAAGAAGACAATTTCCCTAGTTCTATTGGCAACGCCGCCAAGCTTGAACATGCCCTGAAATTGAGAGTGATCAAGGAAGACAAGTTCTCCACTTCCACTGGTAATGCCACCAACCTTGGACAAGACCTCAAATCAAGAGTGGTCAAGGAAGACAAGTTCCCCACTTCCACTGGCAACGCCACTAAGCTTGAACAAGACCCCAAATCGAGAGTGGTCAAGGAAGACAATTTCCCCACTTCCTTTGGCAATGCCACCAATGCATGGAAGTTTTCTAGGATAACTGTCTTCAATTTAGAACATTGTGAAGCAAATCGTAGTAGTAAGTCCAAGTTGTGAAAATGCGCTTTGTTATTGCCCCAAGTACTCACCAAAATTAGTACACAAAGTTTTTCAAAATCAAAACTTTGGTCATGTTTATCCAAAGGCAAGTCATGGCTTATTTCCCCTTGCCAAGAAATGCCTTCGAAAACCTCAACATCCTACAATCAAGAAAGTTATATTTAGAATGTATTACATCTTCATATGGAGGCTTCAAATGATACTTGATATATCTAACATATATCAAAACTCATGATTCTTGAAATTATATGGGTTTGAATTATCATTAACTACATTTAGATGCATACAAGAGAACTTGCAAATTCTTGTCATGTCACTTGTACAAATAGAATATTACCTTGCTTGAGAATCCGGTTTCTGGTATCATGGATGATTTCCAAATTCTTGTACGCTTGGCAATATTCCGTCCCATGTCACGGAGTTGGTCATGCATTTCTAGAATGTCACCATATTCATTGACCTTCAACAATGACATGTCAATCAATCTCTCCAGTTCGTCCACCGGAAGGATGCCATCTTTGGACCACATGTACAAGATTGTCTCTCTTGATATGCCACACGGATATACATCTTGACAAAAGAAGCAAGCTATGTCCAAAAACATCCTCTTTTCAACATCCTTGGTCAATCCATCAAAGATTATTTGCAAGGTGTTCCAAATTTCTTCGTTACCATCCAAATTCCTTCCTCTTGCCATCCTTTGTAATGCTTGTTCCCAACTTCGCAACCTCCTTTTATCACGGAGAAATGCACCCATCACTTTCAAGCTCAATGGCAAGCCATTGCAAGCTTTCACAACATGCTTGCATAAGTTCTCAAAGTCCGAAGATAAAGCAGCTACATCCCAAGAAAGGTGAGTAGTGAAAAGCATTGTCGCTACCTTATCATCCAACAATTCAACGTCGAACTTCCCGTCAAAGCCCACAAATGATTGTATTGTACTCCAATCGCGTGTTGTGAGAATTATTGTGGTATCCTTGCTAGCCTGAATAATGTCACAAGGCACTATATTATGCACTTGGGAACCATCCTTGATATCATCTAATATTAAAAGAACCTTCTTGGCAACCAAGAGCTCTTTCATCATCTTCTGGGCAGCTCCAACATTTGTAGGTTTGTGATCACTCCCAAGTTGTGGTAATATCTTGCACAATATATCATACGAACTTTGATAGTCTTTGCATTGTGCAACAAAGCACGATGCATGGTATGAAGACTTCACTGTCTCATCGTCAAAGATTGCTTTTGCTAGTGTGGTCTTGCCAATTCCACCCATGCCAACAATTCCTACATACTTCATTTTCAAAAGCCCTTTGACTTTGGACAATTGATGATCCAAATCAATGGGAATTTCCTTTTGGGGGCCAATGGATTCTTCCACCTATAGAAATGCAAAAGTCATATTTGCTTAATCATTTTCATATCAAAAAGAAAACACTACAATGAAAACAATGAATGTCAAGCATCAAAGAGAAGTACAAAAAACAAACTTCACTAAATGAGTTTCATAGTGCAACCACTTCATACCTTTGGGACAAGATGGACTTCATTTCTTTTAAGGCCCACCATGGGATTCAAAACTCTTGAGGCCCAAGATGAACCAAATTTTGGAACCATCTTGCATGAGTATGTTCCCATCAAAAATGATTTCTTTAAAGTTGTAAGCCTTTCACAAATTTTGGAAAATGTTGGCCGTTGAAGAGGGTCTTGGGACCAACATTCTTGGATTAAGTTTGTGAGTTCTTCACAATTGTTGGGTAGGTCCGGTCTCAAGTTTTTTTCTCCGTTGCCATATGAGCGTGATATTTGATCATAAAACTCCCTTGGTTTCAAACCAGAGTATGGAACTTTTCCAGATAAAATCTCTGAACATATCATGGCAAATGACCACACATCAGCTTGAAATGGATACAATGAAGTTTTACTTCCCTTGATCACTTCGGGGGACATGTAACCTCGTGTTCCAACTGTATCCATTGATGGTTTAGCATCCCTGGGATTGCTACAAACCTCCAATTGAGAAGTTCCATAATCGGTGACCTTGAATATGCAACAAGGGTCCAAATCCTCCTTAGGTATTGACTTGACAAGAAGTTATCAGGTTTCAAGTCAAGATGAGCAACTTGCATGTCATGAAGGTAATACACACCCTTGGCAAGTTGGTGCATGATGTCAATTGCAAGTCGATAGGGTAAAGGTCTTTTTACTTTTTTCAATATGGACGACAAGCTTGTTTCCATCAATTCCATCAATTCCATCACCAAATACATTTCACCAGTTTCAACTTCCACAACATTCTCGTGACATTTCTGGTTAATCCCACAACCAAAAAATTGGACAAGATTTGGATGGCTCAAGCCTGCCAAGATGCCAGCCTCCTTTCGAGAATTGATCAAAACATCTGAATCAATTTTCCAAATGCTAGCTTCCTTTCTAGAATTCTTGAGAAAACTTGAATCGCCTTCCAATACTTTTGTGGCACATTCAAGACCCAACCAATTTGATTTGAATACTTGTCCATTATTTCCTCCACCTATTCGATTGAGGAATTACGGTGTCTTGAAATCATTGAGAACCTCCAAAGCATCCAAGTCTCCACCATCAACTTGATCCAAATTTCTGAGTCTCAACAATAGATGTTGCGCCAATTTGTAATCCTGTGAGATTTCTCCATGAGGTACAAGTTCAAGCTTCTTCTTAAGTTCTTGTCCATCTTCAAGGATTTGTTCATAGGTAGGTGCATCAAATTGAATAGGTGAGATATCATTTGATTGATTTGGATGGCACAATAAGTGCACATCACGTGATGTATCATAACAACACTTCACATCTAAAAGGAGCTCACGAAAAGTTTCTTTGTTTTGGAGTTGAAATACAACTAAATGACACCATTGATCTTGTCTGGTGCAATTTTGAACCACAATCTCTATCTTCCTTTGAAGACAACTCAATTCTTCAAAAATAGATTGGAACTTAAGGTCCTCGCTAGCACTTGAAAACATTTTGTCGATCCCCTTCATGGCTAGTATGAGTTTGGCCAAAAGATGTACACATTGATTCTTATTCAAGACTTCCCCTTGTGGAGATGCTTCCATATCCTTCAAGCATTTCTCAAGACATGGTATAACATTGCCCAGTCTATTACAACGCTCACCTTGCACATGTAAGAAACCCTCGTCTTTCCTGCAAAGTATTTAATGTCTATTGTCAATGAGATATCCTGACAAAACTCAAAGAGAGTCATTACCCTATGATATTGAATAAACTAATCAAACTTGAACATTCTCCAAATAAAACTTCAATGAATAATAATATTGCACGTAAAATCCAAGCTCAACATTCTCCACTAGAAACTAGAAATA
This sequence comes from Pseudisothecium myosuroides, assembly GCA_951799445.1. Classification (NCBI taxonomy): domain Eukaryota; kingdom Viridiplantae; phylum Streptophyta; class Bryopsida; order Hypnales; family Lembophyllaceae; genus Pseudisothecium; species Pseudisothecium myosuroides. The sequence goes on along the minus strand of OX637292.1, from coordinate 25,161,797 downwards.
TTTTGCTATTATCCCGTAATATTCTTTTTCAAAATTAGTACACAAAGTTTCCAAAATGTTTGGCATCCACTTCTAGTATTAATTTGCTAATCCTAACCACTAGGTATGCTAATAGAGTTGTCTATTTAATGAAATCTAAGGACATACCACTAAATTTGACTATAGACACAAATGCATAAAACAAAACTACTTGTAGAGCTCAAAGTACATCAAATAGAATACTATATAAAGAACTTCGTAATTTGAACAATACTATATTCTATCATGCACTCTTCAATTGCTAACACGTAGTAAATAAAATTTGAACTCACCGGATGAACCATGCAAAATCCATGTATTTCCAAAAAACCGCCATGGAGAAAAAGTTGGTCATCCACATCAAAAAGCGCGCCATTTTATGCAGCAAATGGAGTATAATATAGAAATTCTACAATAGCAACAAAACAAATTCGAAGAAATTAGTCAAAAAATAACATCCAAACCCACAAAAGATGATTTCAATTAAGGTCCTAAGATGATTTCAATTAACTAATATATTAAAAATGATCTCATAGAGAGAATTACATCAAATCTATAAAGCAATTCCTATACAAATCTAATACTATACGGTAACATAAAAGTAATAGGGAACCACATTCTTATCTGAGACACAAGATGCAATCTAAAAATTATAAGTTGTGAATATTGCAAGAACAATTTCATTGCATATATTATCCCTTAAAAGAACCATGGAGAACCATATGTAGGACATTGTATTTGTCTCCCTCAATTCAAATTATGTACTTAAATATGGCACAACATACACTAGTAGTTTTAACATACTACAATGATCATCTTTCATTCAAATATTAGTGGAACATATAAATGCTATAATGCCCAAATTCAACACCATATAGTTTGAAAATAGGACAATTTTGTAACTTCTTGGACATATGGGAGGTGCAATATTGAATCAAATTGGGAGTATTACTAAATCCAAATAAGCACAAAGATAACCTTTTGTCACTGTTGTATACTTCAATTTATATTCAATACACAAAGTAGATAATGTTGAGAACACAATTTGGATGTTTACTTTCAAGATTTTAACTTACAAAAAATAGAAAGTTTAAAATACAAAATGGATGCTAGAAATTGCATTTCAAACTTTGACAAAGGGATAAGTCTTCATCCAACACAATATTTGGATATTGTATAGTAAGATTCAAAAATTTATTGGTAGTTAATGTCAAACAATTTGAACATAACTAAACAAGATTTTCAAGTGGAACATTTGGATAGATGTGGCAATTGTTTGTGCGTATGTCATCCAACACTCACTCTCCAATCCCACAAAAATGCATTTAATAAAATTCCATATTGCAATTTCAAATGTAATGCCATGTTTTTTGAGATCTCTGATTTCCTAAACTAGATCTATCACTGGTTTCCTAAACTAGATCTATCATTGATTTCCTAAACTAGATCTATCACTGATTTCCTAAACTAGATCTATCACTGATTTCCTAAACTAGGTCCTGATTAGTGGAGAGTTTTTTTCAAATAAAAAACCAAAGTTGGGGCCCCGCAGGGCATCATCCCGTTTTTGGTCTGAAATCAGCCATGATGTATGTAAGTTATGGTCCAGTCCACCGAATCACAAAACCGGCCAAATGTGGGCGCTGGGATAGGCAGTGTACTGGCCTTGGCTGGGCTCCCCATTACTGCCGCTGGGCTGGCTGGTACGCTGGCTGGCTTGGTACGCTGGCCACCACCAAATTTTTAATCACCTCAACGGGTTCCCTCAGGGGAACCCACTTAGCAAATAAAAATTGGAATTTTGGAAAAATTAATGCTAGAGCCAAGGCTTCGCTGTCCGGGGGGTTAGGCCCAAATTTGTGAAGCAAGACACTCGGCTTAAAAAATCACGTATACAAGGGCTAGGCAGCTAAACTTGGCCCACCACTTCCTACTTCATGCTAAACTCTAATATCTTGGAAGCTAAACTCTGGAGGTTTCCACAAAGGTCTTGGAAACTAGACTTTGGAACTAAACACGGGGGAAGTGCAAAGCTTCGCCGTTAAGTTGGTTTTAATACCAACTTTAGGACTTCTTGACACCTCGGGGGTTCAAAGCTCCGCCGTCTACACTTTTAACACACGTTTTAGGACTTCAACTTTGTCACTTAGTTCAAAGCTTCGCCGTTTCCAAAGGGGGTCCACACAATGAGAGAGACTTTAGAAGAGGAAAAAAAACTAAACTTTTAAAGAAAACACACACAGGTTCAAAGCTTTGCCGTTCCGGAGGGGGGTCCACTCAACAAGGAGAAGATTAGAAGAGGGTTTGGGATAACTTTAGAAAAAAACATGCACAAAGGAGGTTCAAAGCTTCGCCGTCCCAGAGGGGGGTCCACTCAACAAGGAAAAAAGATTAGAAGAGGGTGTAAGAAAAAAAAAAAAAGAGAAAACACACAAGTTAGACCACGTGGCAACACAAAGCTCACACGCTAAAGGCCCCCCAAAGCGGCATCGCCAAGGTACGGTGGGGGGTGACTTTAGGATTAGTGCAAGATACAGAAAAGAGTCTTAAAACTTCACAAGTTAAACCACAATACGTACAAGAGAGGGAGAGGCTCTCCACTTACAACGAGGTGCCAACAACTTCACAAAAGAGTACACAAAGCAAGGTAGAAGGACCCCCAAGGACCTTCAAAGCTTAAAAATAAGCAACAATGGAGCCAAAAGTGCTCCGAAAACACCATAGAGGTTTTTGGCTTCAAACGCCAAAATATCCAAAATTACTTGGACCCACAGACCCAAAACAAGAATTGGGGGTGTTTTAGAGAGAGAAATGGGGCCCTTATATAGGTTTCCCAAGGGCTCACCCCTCTCTCTAAAGCTCTAAGGTAACCTTATCAACGGAGATTTTCATCCTCATCCTCAAAGATTTTCATCCTACATCCTAAATTTCTACTTTTACCATCTATGCTGGACCAACATCCTAACTTTTGGAGATTAGCTCCAATCGCCGAACGGATTGCGCCGTTGGATCCAGATTGCCGTGTTTAGTCCTAGATCCCTCTATTCCTCGTACCGAGGCCAAAACCCATCGTAGGCTAATTTAGTTTAAAAACCAAATCGTGGTAAAATCCTAGATCTTGGGGGTCTCCTATTTTGAGAAATGTGAATAGCCTAGGGTCTCCGGTAGGTGCGAGAGAGTCGGGAAGGACTTTTGGTTGACTTCGTTTCGACATCGTATGGTCTCGGGATGCCGGTCAACGTGGTGGGGACCCCGCCACGTGGTTAATTCCCGAGGAATCTCGCCGGTTCGGGTACTTGCCGCTATCGGAATGTCATGAAACTTCATGGAGCGCATTATTAACATAACACAAGCTAGTCTAATTTTTAGTGAGATTTTATTGTAACCTGGGTAATTTCCATGAAATTCCCGTCGGAGGTTAGGAGGGTTGACCACCCGGAAAAGGTTCTTCTGCAAATCGGAAGATGCCGGGATTTTTCACGTGACCTCTCAGGGAGTCGCATGAAAGACGTGCGGGTGTGTTTCCGTACCTGGCACGATTGGTCAATGGAGATTAAAATTGGCCATCTCCTTGAATTAGCGACGGTGCGGGAATCTTCTGTAGGTGGAGGAATCTTGGTGAACCGATTTTGCCGTTGGACTCTTGGCATGGGATTCACTTTAGAACACCATCCTTAGGCTGTAGATTCCTCCACGGGCCCGGTCTTGCGTGAGTGGCTCCTGCATGCTAACAATCGGGATTTTGAGAATTCGTCAATCTAATGGGGAATTCTAAATCTAACTCTAGGACCCGACCTAGTGGCCTTGCTGTGGATCCCTCGGACCAACCTAGCCATGAATCGCCACATTCATGGTGCGATTTAGCCCTTTTGGGGCTGTATGACTCGAATCCTCCAAATCTAACCTTTTCGTTATTTCTATACTATTTTTAGGCAAGGTTTGGGGGATTCTAAGTAAAAAACACAAATCTAGACCAAATACTATAATGGGTATGACACAACCCTATTTCGGTTCTACACTCTTTTTATGGTTTTTTCTATACTTTTATCAACTTTAAATTGCAAATTTCCAAAAAAATAATTCTACGAGTCCCAAGTGACAAATTGGGAGCTCACAGCCACCAAGCTTGAACACGAGCACAAATCAAGAGTGGTCAAAGAAGACAAGTGCCCCACTTCCGCTAGCAATGCCACCAGGCTTGAACACCACTTCAAATCGAGAGTGGTCAAGGAAGACAAGATCCCCACTTCCGTTGGCTATGCCACCAAGCTTGAACACCACTTCAAATCGAGAGTGGTTAAGGAAGACAAGTTCCCCACTTCCGTTGGCAATGCCACCAAGCTTGAACAAGCCCTCAAATTGAGAGTGGTCAAGGAAGACAAGTGCCCCACTTCCGCTGGCAATGCCACCAAGCTTGAACAATATCCCAAATGGAGAGTGGTCAAGGAAGACAAGTTCCCCACTTCCGCTGGCAATGCCACCAAACTTGAACACCACTTCAAATCGAGAGTGGTCAAGGAAGACAAGTTCCCCACTTCCGTTGGCAATGCCACCAAGCTTGAACAAGCCCTCAAATTGAGAGTGCTCAAGGAAGACAAGTTCCCCACTTCCGCTGGCAATGCCACCAAGCTTGAACAATATCCCAAATGGAGAGTGGTCAAGGAAGACAAGTTCTCCACTTCCGTTGGCAATGCCACCAAGCTTGAACAATATCCCAAATGGAGAGTGGTCAAGGAAGACAAGTTCCCCACTTCCGCTGGCAATGCCACCAAGCTTGAACACCACTTCAAATCGAGAGTGGTCAAGGAAGACAAGTTCCTCACTTCCGCTGGCAATGCCACCAAGCTTGAACAAGCCCTCAAATCGAAAGTGGTCAAGGAAGACAAGTTCCCCACTTCCGCTGGCAATGCCACCAAGCTTCAACACGCCCTCAAATCGAAAGTGGTCAAGGAAGACAAGTTCCCCACTTCTGCTAGCAATGCCACCAAGCTTGAACACGAGTATTAAATCGAGAGGGGTCAAGGAAGACAAGTTCCCCACTTCCACTGGCAATGCCACCAAACAAAAACACCACTTCAAATCGAGAGTGGTCAAGGAAGACAAGTTCCCCACTTCCGCTGGCAATGCCACCAAGCTTGAACACCACTTCAAATCGAGAGTGGTCAAGGAAGACAAGTTCCCCACTTCCGCTGGCAATGCCACTAAGCTTGAACAAGCCCTCAAATCGAGAGTGGTCAAGGAAGACAAGTTCGCCACTTCCGCTGGCAATGCCACCAAGCTTGAACAAGCCCTCAAATCGAGAGTGGTCAAGGAAGACAAGTTCCCCACTTTCGCTGGCAATGCCACCAAGCTTGAACAAGCCCTCAAATCGAGAGTGGTCAAGGAAGACAAGTTCCCCAATTCCGCTGGCAATGCCACTAAGCTTGAACAAGCCCTCAAATTGAGAGTGGTCAAGGAAGACAAGTTCCTCACTTCTGCTGGTAATGCCACCAAGCTTGAACACCCTTTTAAATCGAGAGTGGTCAAGGAAGACAAGTTCCCCACTTCCGCTGGCAATGCCACCAAGCTTGAACACGAGTACAAATCGAGAGTGGTCAAGGAAGACAAGTTCCCCACTTCCGCTGGCAATGCCACCAAGCTTGAACAAGCCCTCAAATCGAGAGTGGTCAAGGAAGACAAGTTCCCCACTTCCACTAGCAATGCCACCAAGCTTGAACACCACTTCAAATTGAAAGTGGTCAAGGAAGACAAGTTCCCCACTTCTGCTGGCAATGCCACCAAGCTTGAACACCACGTCAAATCGAGAATGGTCAAGGAAGACAAGTTCCCCACTTCCGCTGGCAACGCCACTAAGCCTAAATAAGACCCCAAATCGAGAGTGGTCAAGGAAGACAAGTTCCCCACTTCCGTTGGCAATGCCACCAAGCTTGAACACCACTTCAAATCGAGAGTGGTCAAGGAAGACAAGTTTCCCACTTCCGCTGGCAATGCCACCAAGCTTGAAGACCCTTTTAAATTGAGAGTGGTCAAGGAAGACAAGGTCCCCACTTCCGCTGGCAACGCCACTAAGCCTAAACAAGACCCCAAATCGAGAGTGGTCAAAGAAGGCAATTTCCCCACTTTCGTTGGCAATGCCACCAAGCTTGAACACGAGTTCAAATTAAGAGTGGTCAAGGAAGACAAGTTCCCTACTTCCGCTGGCAATGCCACCAAGCTTGAACAAGCCCTCAAATTAAGAGTGGTCAAGGAAGACAAGGTCCCCACTTCCGCTGGCAACGCCACCAAGCCTGAACAAGCCCCCAACTCGAGAGTGGTCAAGGAAGACAATTTCCCCACTTCCGTTGGCAATGCCACCAATGCATGGAAGTTTTCTAGTATAACTGCCTTTAATTTAGAACATTGTGAAGCAAATCTTAGTAATAAGTCCAAGTTTTTAAAATGCACTTTGTTATTGCCCCAAGTACTCACCAAAATTAGTACACGAAGTTTTTCAAAATCAAAACTTTGGTCATGTTTATCCAAAGGCAAGTCATGGTTAATTTTCCCTTGCCAAGAAATGCCTTCCAGAACCTCAACATCCTGCAATCAAGAAATTTCTATTTAGAATGTATTACATCTTCATATAGAGGCTTCAAATGATACTTGACATATCTAACATACATCAGAACTCATGATTCTTGAAAATAAAAGGATTTGAATTACCACTAATTGCATTCACATGTAAACAAGAAAACTTGCAAATTCTTGTCATGTCACTTGTACAAATAGAATATACCTTGCTTGAGAATCCGGTTTCTGGTATCATAGATGACTTCCAAATTCTTGTACGCTTGGCAATATTCCGTCCCATGTCACGGAGTTGGTCATGCATTTCTAGAATGTCACCATTTTCATTGAACTTCAATAATGACATGTCGATCAATCTTTCCAATTCATCCACTGGAAGGATGCCATCATTGGACCACATGTACAAGATCGTCTCTCTTGATATGCCAAATGGATATACATCATGACAAAAGAAACAAGCTATGTCCAAAAACATCCTCTTTTCAACATCCTTGGTCAATCCATCAAAGCTTATTTGCAAGGTGTTCCAAATTTCTTCATTACCATCCAAAGTCCTTCCTCTTGTCATCCTTTCTAATGCTTGTTCCCAACTTTGCAACCTCTTTTTATCATGGAGAAATGCACCCATCACTTTCAAGCTCAATGGCAAGCCATTGCAAGCTTTCACAACATGCTTGCATAAGTTCTCAAAGTCCGAAGATAAAGCAGCTACACCCCAAGAAAGGTGAGTAGAAAAAAGCGTTGTCGCAACCTCTTCATCCAACAACTCAACGTCCAACTTCCCGTCAAAGCCCACAAATGATTGTATTGTCCTCCAATCGCGTGTTGTGAGAATTATTGTGGTACCCTTGCTAGCTGGTACAATGTCACGAGGTACTATATCACGCACTTGGGAACCATCCTTGATATCATCTAATATTAAAAGAACCTTCTTGGCAACCAGGAGCTCTTTCATTATATTCTGGGCATCTCCAAGATTCGTGGGATTGTAATCACTCCCAAGTTGTGGTAATATCTTGCACAATATATCATACGAACTTTGGTAGTCTTTGCATTGTGCAACAAAGCACGATGCATGGTATGAAGACTTCACTGTCACATCGTCAAAGATTGCTTTTGCTAGTGTGGTCTTGCCAATTCCACCCATGCCAACAATTCCTACATACTTCATTTTCAAAAGCCCTTTGACTTTGGACAATTGATGATCCAAATCAATGGAAATTTCCTTTGGGGGGGGAATGGATTCTTCTTCCTGTAGAAATGCAAAAATCATATTTGATACATCATTTTCATATCAAAAATAATACACTACAATTAAACAATGAATGTCAAGCATCAAAGAGAGTTACAAAAAACAAACTTCACTAAATGAGTTTCATAGTGCAACCACTTCATACCTTTGGGACAAGATGGACTTCAATTCTTTTAAGGCCCACTATGGGATTCAAAACTCTTGAGGCCGAAGATGAACCAAATTTTGGAACCATCGTGCATGAGTATGTTCCCATCAAAAAGGACTTTTTTAAAGTTGTGAGCCTTTCACAAATTTTGGAAAATGATGGCCGTTGAAGAGGGTCTTGGGACCAACATTCTTGGATTAAGCTCGTGAGTTCTTCACAATTGTTGGGTAGGTTTGGTCTAAAGTTTTTTTTTCCGTTGCCATATGAATGTGATATTTGATCATAAAACTCCCTTGGTTTTAAGCTAGAATATGGAACTTTTCCAGATAGAATCTCTGAACATATCATGGCAAATGACCACACATCAGCTTGAAATGGATACAATGAAGTTTTACTTCCCTTGATCACTTCAGGGGACATGTAACCTGTTGTTCCAGTGGTGTACTCTGATGGCTTTGGATGTTTTGGATTGCTATAGACCTTTAATTGAGAAGTATCATAATCTGTGACCTTGAATGTATGATAAGGGTTTTCTTTAGATATTCGGCTTGACAAGACATTCTCGGGTTTCAAGTCAAGATGAACAACTTGCATGTCATGAAGGTAATTCATGCCCTTTGCAATTTGATGCATGATGTCAATTGCAACATGGTAGGGAAAGGATTTTCTTGAATTCTTCAACATGGTAGACAAGCTTGTTTCCATCAATTCCATCACCAAGTACATTTCACTAGTTTCAACTTCCTCAACATTCTCGTGATGTTTTTTGTTAATCCCACAACCAAAAAATTGGACAAGATTTGGATGGCTCAAGCCTGCCAAGATGCCAGCCTCCTTTCGAGAATTGATGAAAACATTTGAGTCACTTTTCCAAGTGCTACCTTCCTCTCTTGAAATGTTGAGAAAACTTGAATCGCCTTCCAACACTTTTGTCGCACTTTCAAGTCCCAAACAATTTGATTTGAATACTTGTCTATTACTTCCTCGACCTATTCGATTGAGGAATTCCAGTGTCTTGAAATCATTGAGAACCTCCAAAGCATCCAAGTCTCCACCACCAACTTGATCCAAATTTCTGAGTCTCAACAATAGATGTTGTGCCAATTTGTAATCCTGTGAGATTTCTCCATGAGGTACAAGTTTAAGCTTCTTCTTAAGTTCTTGTCCATCTTCAAGGATTTGTTCATAGGTAGGTGCATCAAAATGAATAGGTGAGATATCATTTGATTGATTTGGATGGCACAATAAGTACACATCACGTGATGTATCATAACAACACTTCAAATCTAAAAGGAGCTCACGAAAAGTTTCTTTGTTTTGGAGTTGAAATACAACTAAATGACACCATCGATCTTGTGTGGTGCAACTTTGAACCACAATCTCTACCTTCCTTTGAAGACAACCCAATTCTTCAAAAATAGATTGGAACTTAAGGTCCTTGCTAGCACTTGAAAACAATTTGTCAATCCCCTTCATGGCTAGTATGAGTTTGGCCAAAAGATGTACACATTGATTCTTATTCAAGACTTCCCCTTGTAGAGATGCTTCCATATCTTTCAAGCGTTTCTCAAGACGTGGTATGACATTGCCCAGTCCATTACAATGCTCACCTTGCACATGTAAGAAACCCTCGTGTTTCCTGCAAAGTATTTAATGTCTATTGTCAATGAGATATCGTGACAAAAATCAAAGAGAGTCATTATCCTATGATATTGAATAAACTAATCAAACTTAAACATTCTCCAAATAAAACTTCAGTGAACAATACTATTGTACGTAAAATTCAAGCTCAACATTCTCCACTAGAAACTAGAAATATTTTGCTAGTATCCCGTAATATTCTTTTTTATTCGTACAAACAAATAATTTTTTTGCAAAGTTTTAAAAAAGTTTGGCATCCACATCTAGTATTAATTTGCTAATCCTAACCACTAGGTATGCTAATAGAGTTGTCTATTTAATGAAATCTAAGGACGTGCTACTAAATTTGACTGTAGATACAAATGCATACAACAAAACTACTTGTAGAGCTCAAAGTACATCAAATAAAAAACTATATAAAGAACTTCAAATTTTGAACAATACTACATTCTATTATGCACTCTTCAACATTGCTAACATGTACTAAACAACATTTGAACTCACCGGATGAACCATGCAAAATCCATGTATTTCCAAAAAATTGCCATTGAGAAAAAGTTGGTCATCCACATCAAAAAGCGTGCCATTTTATACAACAAATGGAGTAAAATAGAGAAATTCTACAATAGCATCAAAACAAATTCAAAGAAATTAGTCAAAAAATAACATCCAAACCCACAAAAAATGATTTCAATTAAGGTCCTAAAATGATTACAATTGACTAATATATTAAAAATGATCTCATAGAAAATTGCATCAAATCTATAAAGCAATTCCTATACAAATCAAATACTATATGGTAACATAAAAGTAAAAGGGTACCACATTCTTAACTATGTTTTTGAGACACAAGACGCAATCTCAAAATTATAAGTTGTGAATATTGCAAGAACAATTTCATTGCATATATTACCCCTTAAAAGAACCATGGAGAACCATATGTAAGACATTGTATTTGTCTCTCTAAGTTCAAATTATGTACTAAAATATAGTATATTATATACTAGTAGTTTTAACATACTACAATGATCATCTTTCATTCAAATATTAGTTCAACATAAAAATGCTATAATGCCCAAATTCAACACCATATACTTTGAATACAGGATAATTTTGTAACTTCTTGGACATGTGGGAGGTGCAATATTGAATCAAATTGGAAATATCACTAAATCCAAATAAGCACAAAGATAACCTTTTGTCATTGTTGTATACTTCAATTCATGTTCAATACACAAAGTAGACAATGTTGAGAACACAATCGGGATGTTTGCTTTCAAGATTTCCACTTACAAAAATAGAAAGTTTAAAATACAAAATGGATGTTAGAAATTGCATTTCAAACTTTGACAAAGGGATAAGTCTTCATCATTGTATTCATATTGTTTGATATGCTTGATCCAAAATGATACTTCCTTAATTCTCAAATCTTTACTACCATATTCTTTTACACTCATCCACAAGAGACTTGTCCAACTCATACAAAACAAGGTTATTGACAACCCCAATCAATTAACATCCTTTATTCAATATTACTTAACACAAATTTGTACTAAATAGCATTAGCATTGTTTCACTAGCATATCCTTTCAAGGCCACCTTAATTGCATTCTTTCAAATTCCATATTTCCAAAATTGAAACATAATAATTGTCTAGATTTTAACCATAACTCACAATAATGACAACATCATATCAAAATAGTTGATTCAGATTTTCTTCAAAAATTAAACCATCAAAATTTCAAAACAAAGTTTCTACTCATAGAAAGTTGTGGAATAAAATTACTACCAACTTAAGGAGGCTATATAACTTTCATCAAACAAGTGATAGTGTTCTTTCCAAATTAATCAAATGTTAATGACTTTTCATCCCCAAATGGCAAATACCTCATGGCTTGTATTTGAGGATGAGAATTTCTTGAACATATGAACAAAGCTAGAAGTTTTGTGTTTGATTACTAAAGTTGTGGCACATGTATAACATTCTAATGTATAAAGTGAATATGGTGACTATCAGTGCTTGAAGATACTGTCTCCCAATTGGAAGGCCAAACCTATATCATTCCCTAATCTAAAAAGGTAAAAAACCTTGAAACAAAGGTATATATATATATATATATATATATATATAAGATTCTTCAATGGACCACCGAGAAACATTTCAAGGAAAGGATGCCTTAAGAAATTGTTAGTCTAACATAAAAAATTCATAACTATTTCAACAACATCTCAAAGTTCAGGACCAACGAATTGTCAGCAATTATTGTATAGTTACTATTGTTTCATGGGTGCGTACGTTAATTTGCAAATTATCGCATCGTTACGATGCACATGATTCCTGCAAAGAAATGTCACTACTTTGTAATTTATATTAACTATGTCACTTTTATGCGTTAATCACAAGTGTGCAAAAGACACAAATTATGCACAAAAATTTACATTCTTTATCGTGCATTTTCTGTGTATTGAAGGACACGGAAAATTCATGACAACAATGTCATTGGAGTCATTACTGCAATAATGCTAATTAACTGGTATAAATGTTCCAGAAAGTATTGTCAATGTTCAATTGTTGATCACCATTCTAATTTAAAAAAGATTTTTAACTAAATCAATGGCATTTTGAATTGAACCCATCATTACTATAGGCCATCAAATTTAAATTTGAACTAAATCCATCAATAGGCTACCAAGAAACTTGATAGCATAGTGAAAGAATTACTTCATTGTAGCTTGAATTGATTCCATGACTAGGCCACCAAGAAACTTGGTAACGTAGTGATGGAATCTCTTCATTGATAGTTGGTGAGAGATGAGGGTGGAGAGGCCCTCTTTGTACTAAAATCCAGTTTATGAACACTCAAAAGATATGGGACAACTTGAAGTTGAGAGCTTGACTTCTCATAGTCAAGTTGTTTTGAAAATGTATAAATCGTGTTCAAAGTAGAAATTCAGACCTCGGTTTGGCATAGTAAAGTACTTTTTTTTTAAAAACTTTGAACTAATGAAAGTTGGTAAATGAATCTAGCTTTCATCTCCAAGAATCCGTTTGAGATTTAGAGCCTCCAATCAAAAGTTATGGACAAAATTCAAAGGCAATGTTTGAAAATGTCAAAAAAATGTCTCTTCCAACCCGTCTTTGAACTTTGTCTATAACTTTTGACTGGAGACTCTAAATCTCAAACGGATTTTTGGAGATGAAAGCTAGATTCATTTACCAACTTTCATTAGTTCAAAGTTTTTTGAGAAAAGTTATTCTTCTATGCCTAAATGAAGTCTGAACTTCTACTTTGAATATAATTCCTGCCGCTTTTCAATTGAATTAGTATTGAAATTGTGAAAAATAAAAAAATGCAATGTTAGTACAATAACTATGCATGGACATGATGTTGTGTGATTAGAGCACTAACTTAATATATCTTAGAAAAGCACTAATGCTGCACGAAGTTAGTCACCCATCACTAAACCACTAAAGTCGTACATATTTCGTCATGCATAGTTATTGTGCAACTTTAGTTCTTCAAACTCAAATATGAATGACATGCCTCAACTGCATGGTATTAATGAATGTCATTATCGTGTTGTAACAATGTTTCTAAACAAATGAATGTAACACGAAAGCAATGCTTGACGATAATCGTGCGATTACTGTTGACATTTCGTGACAGAGGAACTTTGTGATGAAGTTCAAAAATATAAATATAAGTGGCTTGGATGTGACTTCCATTCATCTTCCATTCTAATATTAGCTCAAAAAATATATTCCAAGCCATAAATACATACTTAAATTCAAACCCTAATAACAAACAAAATCATTTAGTGACAAAAACTGAGCAAAACAAAGTTGGATGAGCACACATGCACCAATTCCGATTCTAAAGGAGCAATCAATTCTTTTGATGTGTTGTCTTAATTAATTAATTCAATACAAACAAAAAATTTCACTTATAGAAACTAGTGCTTCTTACTATATTGGACTACTATCCAATTCCACTCGTAATAACTTGCAATACAACTTACATCATCATTGAAAAAAGAAAGATTTTAAATTCTAAGGTCGTTGCAAAATAAAAACATGGTACCTTTAGAAGAATTAAAGTCAATCTCTCTACATTGTATTAAATACACATTAATATTGTCTTATAAGGAGATGAGCACTATTGGACCACTAAGTCTATTGCCGTTTTTCAATAGAATATATGCACCAAAACTTGACACCTTAAAGAGTTATTGTATAAATAATATAATATGGCTTTGTAATATTTTCATAACAAATCTAATTGAAAATTGATGCCCCTCCAATACAATATTTGGATATTGTATAGTAGGATTCAAACATTTATTGGTAGTTAATGTCAATCAATATAAACAAAATTAAGCAAGATTTTTCAAATGGAATATTTGGATAAATGTTGCAATTGTTTGTGCATATGTTATCTAACACTCACTATCCAATCTCACAAATATGCATTGAATGAAATTCCATATTGCAATGTCAAATGTAATGCCATATTTTTTGAGAGAAGTACAAGTGCAATGCTTGACCTAGAGTGTTTTAGGACAAATCTTACCTTGTAAATAATAAGACTTTCAATCTCATGCCATGTCAGAAATCACTAGCCAGGCAGGTAGCTCCTTCCTTGTAATTGATTAGCTTTTCAAAATGCCTCCCCTTTTACTCGTAGACTTTCTTTTGACCAACGATGTGCTGAAAAAAGATACAAACAATTTCAAAGGAGTATTCCACTATGAACCTCCATTTCTCATTCAATGAAACCATTGAATTGCAACAAAGTCTCTGACAATATTACTCCTTTGAATGAATGAAATCTTTCAAATGAAAAAGTATTTCAATTCATATTTCACCTACATCCATGATGGTAAATTATTACATCATGATAGAGAATCATCGATCCCTTTTTGAAATATCCAAATTAAGTGGAACAAGAAGCCCCACTTCCATCACCATTCTTTCTAAGAATTCATACCCAAGTGTATCCAAAGCTATCAATGTGCTCACTCCTCACCAACCACTTTAGTGAGAGGTATAAATCCTCCATCTCCGCAGCCGATCCCAAGTTTGTATGTCCCATAGTATGTGGTGATTAGTTGCAAATTGGTGCAAGAATTTGGGAGCAAACATAGTGTATTTAGCATATTCACTTAGCCATCCATTGAGGGTGATTGCATGAAACACTTGTACTATTTTCTGTCACACGTCTCGTGCTGATTACTTTTTTGGCCATAATTCTTGGGTTTCGACTCCAAATGATTCAAAATTCATAGACAAGGTACTAATGACTACTATACACCTTGTATATTTTTTGGAAATTTTTTTAAAATGTTTTACTATTTAATAATAGCCCCCGATATTATGTCACAAATTCCATTTTGGAGGTTTTTAGTACTATTTAGTACCCATAAAAACGAATTTGGAGCTGAAATTTGGTAGAGATGGTCTTCTAGTAGACTTGTAGCTATTGTACAAAGGAATTCTAAAATTACCAAATTTTGTGTGGTGTAGAAGTCCACAAATTGAGTCCCTTTCTACTAGCATTTTGAAGCATGGAAAAAATTATTTTGGTGGTTTTTTTGGTGAATGACCATCTCCATAGAGTTGCCACAAATGGTCAATTTTTATTTTTTTTATTTAAGTTTTTTCCTATTTTCTACTAATTAAAACATCAAAGTATGTATTTTCTTAAGATTTGGCACTTTTCTAGTTCTCCTACTTAGAGAATTTTTTAATGAAATTCCTTTGGTGGTTACCTTCATCTTAAAGGTGCATACATTGTCCATAATTTTTAATTTAAAAAAAAATTGATTTTCTAATTTTCATTAGAGAAAAACTGAATGCTCTAAAGGGCTGCTAGAATGTGACAAACCAAGCTATTAAAAGCTTGGTTTGTCACACCAAGCTGACTGCTGCGGTGAGCAGTCAGCTTTCGCGAGTTTTTTTTTGTATTTTTTTTTTTAAATTTTTAAATTTTTTTTAATAACTTTTTTTAAGATTATAAAAAATAAAAAAAATAATTTTTTTTTTTTTTTTTTACTCGCAGTTTTCGATTCCTTCGCCACTGTTGCTGCAGTTTCTGCTGCGCGGAAATAGGGGAAAAATCAATTTTTTTGCAAAAAAAAAGTAAACTTCAGGGTCCCTCGGCGGGCTGTGGAGCAGCCCTCCGCAGGGCCCATATTTTCTCTAATGTAAAGTACTCCTGAAAAAATCATGAGTACTATTGCAAAACGCAACAAATAGTACAGGTGTTTCGTGCAATCACCCTTGACAAGTTCCTACACTTCAACAACGCAAAGGAGATGAACTCCAATGCAAGTATTGCCTTTGGAATTGCTATATAACAGAGGAACCAAAAGATTCAAGATTTCAATTTGTACCATTTAAAGAATTTTGCATAATGTGAAATATAATTAATATTTTTGGCATGCATAATTATCTTTACATTCTATTTTCATTTGCAAGTAGTCACAGACACTTGAAACGATTAGAAAAATAGACGTTCTAGCGAAATAGTCTTTCTCTCACGAGCCACTGACGGCGATACAAATAAGAGTTACAATCGAGAACCACAGGGTTCGTACTAGATGGATCCAACAGTCAGAGACGTTCCGGAGTCCATGAAACTAGCAGGTCCGTCCAACTATATCTTGTGGAGTTACAAAGTAAAAATGATCTTAATGCAGGAAGGCTTATGGCGATTCATCGAACCTTCACTGGTACCTGGTCAACTGGCGGCGACAGCCACCGATATCACAGTCTCAGCAGCGAGCGCCACCACGGGAGAACTCGCGAACCTGGGTATTCAGACACCAGACGAAGATCTCGTAGACTTGACTTTGAACAGCCTACCGAGGAATTGGAGTACGTTTAAACAGATTCAAAAAGATCGAGAGAGGTTACCTTTGTTTTCTGAACTGGAGGGTCTTCTTCTACAAGAAGAACTGAGTCGCAACTTAGATTCCCAGAAAGACACATCAAAAGAAGTGAACTTTGCTAGAACCAACTATAATCCTTATCACCTAGGCCAATCCAATCGCAGTCGATCCAACTTCGGTAGAGGAGGTGCACGACCTAAAGGTAACAGAAGCTCACCTCGGGCAGAAAACACTCGCCAATCCATATATTGTCACAAGTGCGGCAAACCCGGTCATTTGGCACGTGACTGCGCGTGTATCACTCTAGAAGAACGGATCCGCGCCATGCAGCTTTAGCTTTCCAACCTGCCTCCAGCCCGCTCCACACAGCATGTCAATCTCGTAGAAGCAGAAGACGAAGGGGACAAAACTCTTGACCCCGACTCAACCTCAAACTTGCAAGACTGCATTGAGGCATTCCATAGCGACCAAAAGGAGGAATCTGACCAACCTGCTGAATACGCCAATGCTTGCATCACCTATACACCCACCGAAGAAGATTGGTTCCTTGATTCAGGGGCATCGTCACATGTCATTGGAAATTTATCCCTTCTCAGTAGCGTTACTCAATCTCAGATCCCTAGTATCAGGACTGCCGGAGGGCAAGCTATGCTCGTAGCCAGGCAAGGCAGTGTACAAATCCCTGATTCATCAGGATCAATAAAGGAGGTGCATCGCATTCTCTATGTGCCAGGCGTCAAGACTAATTTACTTTCAATTGGCAAACTTACCGACCTGGGATACAAAGCACTTTTTGATGCCAGATCTTGTCTCATCTATGATAAGGATCGCCCAAACGAAATCTTTCTCCAAGGACTTCGTGATTCAAGCAACAATCTATACAGGGTGATCAACTCCCACACGCTCAGCTCCCCTGGACAACCACCAACTGCATTCACAAGTTCCATCAGCGAAGTCAACGCATCTATTCAGTACACTCTCGGCATATCCAATTTAGCGATCAGATCAATCTCGTCAGTAGCTGCTTCCGCTCCACCTGTCGACATAGAAACCTCACAGCCCATCGACAGCCCATGCCGAAAGATTACCCCTGATGAAACTCACCTTTGGCATTGCCAAGTAGGCCACCTGAATTACCAATCACTATATCACTTGGGAAACAAGAACCTAGTTGCCGGTCTACCCTTGATCCCCCTTCTCAAACATGTATGTGCTTTCTGCATGCTAGAGAAACTTCCGATAGATCGTGTCCCCAAGAAACAAAGCACCTGTACCACCAGACCATTACAGTTAGTCCATAGTGATTTGTGCGGACCCATGCCCATAAATCTCGCAATGGCAACAGATATATACTTACATTTATTGATGACTTTACACGGAAGACATGGCTATATTTCCTTGTAGAAAAATCACAGACTCTGGATTGTTTCAAGCAATTTCGAGCCTTGGTGGAAACTCCCATTCTCAAAATCAATACACTCAGGAGTGATCGGGGTGGTGTGAGCTCCCAATTTGTCACTTGGGACTCGTAGAATTATTCTTTTGGAAATTTGCAATTTAAAGTTGATAAAAGTATAGAAAAACCCATAAAAAAAGTGTAGAACCAAAATAGGATTGTGTCATACCCATTATAGTATTTGGTCTAGATTTTTGTTTTACTTAGAATCCCCCCAAACCTGGCCTAAAAATAGTACAAAAATGACGGAAAGGTTAGATTTGAAGGATTCAAGTCACACAGCCCCAAAAGGGCTAAATCCCACCATGAATGTGGCGATTCATGGCTAGGTCGGTCCGAGGGATCCACAGCGAGGCCACTAGGTCGGGTCCTAGAGTTAGATTTAGAATTCCCCATTAGATCGACAAATTCCCAAAATCCCGATTGTTAGCATGCAGGAGCCACTCACGCAAGACCGGGCCCGTGGAGGAATCTACAGCCCAAAGATACTGTTCTAGGGTGAATCCCATGCCAGGAGTCCAACGGCGAAATCGGTTCGCCAAGATTCCTCCACCTGCAGAAGATTCCCGCACCATCGCTAATTCGAGGAGATGGCCAATTTTAATCTCCATTGACCAATCGTGCCAGGTACAAAAACACACCCGCACGTCTTTCATGCGACTCCCTGAGAGGTCACGTGAAAAATCTCGGCATCTTTCGACTTGCAGAAGAACCTTTTTCCGGATGGTCAACCCTCCTAACTTCCGACGGGAATTTCATGGAAATTATCCAGGTTACAATAAAATCTCACTAAAAATTAGACTAGCTTGTTTTATGTTAATAATGCGCTCCGTGAAGTTTCATGACATTCCGATAGCAGCAAGTACCCGAACCGGCGAGATTCCTCGGGAATTAACCACGTGGCGGGGTCCCCGCCGCGTTGACCGGCATTCCGGGACCATACGATGGCGAAACAAAGTCAACCAAAAGTCCTTCCCGACTCTCTCGCACCTACCGGAGACCCTAGGCTATTCACATTTCTCAAAATAAGAGACCCCCAAGATCTAGGATTTTACCACGATTTGGTTTTTAAACTAAATTAGCATACGATGGGTTTTTGGCCTCGGTTTGGAGAATAGGTGTACCTAAGACTAAACACGGCGATCTGGATCCAACGGCGCAATCCGTTCGGCGATTGGAGCTAATCTCCAAAAGCTAGGATGTTGGTCCAGCATAAATGGTAGAAGTAGAAATTTAGGATGTAGGATGAAAATCTTTGAGGATGAGGATGAAAATCCCTGTTGATAAGGTTACCTTAGAGCTTTAGAGAGAGGGGTGAGCCCTTGGGAAACCTATATAAGGGCCCCATTTCTCTCTCTAAAACACCCCCAATTCTTGTTTTGGGTCCGTGGGTCCAAGTTATTTTGGATATTTTGGCGTTTTAAGCCAAAAACCTCTACGGTGTTTTCGGAGCACTTTTGGCTCCATTGTTGCTTATTTTTAAGCTTTGAAGGTCCTTGGGGGTCCTTCTACCTTGTTTTGTGTACACTTTTGCAAAGTTTTGGTACCTTGTTGTGAGTGGAGAGCCTCTCTCTCCCTCTCGTGCATGTTGTGTTCTAACTTGTGGAGTTTTAAGGGTCTTTAGTCTCTTGCACTAATCCTAAAGTCACCCCCCACCGTACCTTGGCGATGCCGCTTTGGGGGGCCTTTAGCGTGTGAGCTTTGTGTTGCCACGTGGTCTAACTTGTGTGATTATCTTTGTGTTTCGTTACACCCTCTTCTAATCTTTTTTCCTTGTTGAGTGGACCCCCCTCTGGGACGGCGAAGCTTTGAACCTCCTTGTACATGTTTTTGCTAAGTTTATTCCAAACCCTCTTTTAATCTTCTCCTTGTTGAGTGGACCCCCCTCCGGGACGGCGAAGCTTTGAACCCATGTGTGGGTTTTTCTTTAAAAGTTTAGTTTTTTCCCTCTTCTAAAGTCTCTCTCATTGTGTGGACCCCCCTTGGAAACGGCGAAGCTTTGAACTAGTGACAAAGTAGAAGTCCTAAAGCGTGTGTTAAAAGTGTAGACGGCGGAGCTTTGAACCCCCGGGGAATCTAGAAGTCCTAAAGTTGGTGTTAAAACCAATTTCACGGCGAAGCTTTGCACCTCCCCCGTGTTTAGATCCAAAATCTAGTTTCCAAGACCTTTGTGGAAACCTCCAGAGTTTAGCTTCCAAGATATGTAGGTTCCTTTGCACTTAGTGAAGTTTAGTCATTTCCCAAAGTTTAAGAGAGTTTAGTGGTTCCCCAAAGTTTTATTTAGTTAGTTGTATCCCAAAAATCTTAGTGGATCTAGTACCCCCCAAAGTTCTATCCCCCCCTAGGTTAGCAAGAATCTAGTCTTTTTATTTAGCCTTAGCCAAAATTCCAGTCTCTTTAGCCCTAGTCAAGAATATAGTCTTTTTATTTAGCCTTAGCCAAAATTCCAGTCTTTTTAGCCTTAGTAAGAAATCTAGTCTTTCATGTAGCCTTAGTCAAAAATCCATTTTTCCAGAACCAGCATACGGCCAGCCAACATCAGAACCAGCATAACAAAAAAAAAATTAATTAATTAATTAAAAAAAATTAATTAATTAAATTGGCCGACCCCCCAGCCAGCCAGCCGGAGGGCCAGCAGGCTCTCGGTACAGCAGGGGAGGCTGGGGCCATTCGGGCTCCTCCCCAAATTTTTGATTCTCTCTCTTTTTTTTTTGATTTTTGGTTTTCTCAAACCAAAATACAAACAAAGACAAACCAAACCAAAAGCATGTTGAACTAATGTTGTGCTAAGTGGGGTTGAAGTAGGATTAGGGCAAAAAATACAAAAGGGAGGAGGGAGAAGAGAGCAGAGCACCACCGTACCTGTACACAAAATTGTTCCTCTCACCACTCACACCTACACACAATGGAAGGAGATTAGGAAGGGAGGAGAAGAAGTAGGCAAGAAAGGTGAGAGACGATAAATAGTAGCCTAGGTGAGGAGTAGGTAGGCTTAGGAAAAGAAATCTTGAGAATTCATAGTGACCGATGGGAAGAGGATTAGGATGACACAAAGCAAAGTTGTGTAAGAGGGTAGGAGGAACCTTTAAGCCCTTCTTGAAGTTTGAAATTATAGTGTAAGACTCATAAAAGCTTAGGTGGAATAGTGCTAGTGTAGAAGAAAGAGGAAGAAAGAAAAGAAAGGAGGAAGGGAAAGAGGGAGTTTAGATCATCAAAAATTGTGATGTTTTCTCAATAAGCGGTGAGCTGGGAAAAAATTCAAAACAAAGCCAAAGACTACCATGGAGCGTGAGGATGTACACGTGGATGTGGACGAAGTTATTTTCGACACCGGTAGTGAAGAGGAAACGTTAGCAAAAAAGATCCATTGCTTGGAAGGCACAGTGGACTGCGCTCACATCACCCCCATATATTAAAAATTGTGGATAAAGGCATAGAACCTAGTCGGTGTTCGCTTTATTACCAAGGGTGGGTAATCTAGCGCCCACAGGTGGCGAATATATATCAAACCTATTTACCTCTTACTGTACCACTCATGGAATCAAGCGCCAACTCACAGCAGGGTATTCCCCGCACCAAAATGGCATTGCGGAGCGCAAAAATTGCACCTTACTTGAAGGGATACGGAGTGTTGTCACCGGTACCAAGATTCCAAAACCACTTTGGGAAGAGCTAGCCAAGACAGTGAATTACATTCAAAACCGATGCCCTACCAAGGCATTACAACACAAAACCCCAGAAAAAATGTTTACCGGGGTTAAACCTCATCTGGGACATCTCCGAGTTATAGGATGCACTGCTTACTGTCACATACCAGATGAGAAACGTCATAAATTTGATCCCAAGGCTATCATCACTATCCTGCTTGGCTACGATGAACAAAGTAAAGCATATCGGTGCTACCACCCAGCCTCTAGAAAAATCATTGTGAGCAGAAGTGTTAGATTTGACGAGACCAAATTCGACTTAGATTCTCCAGAGACCACCAAACCACTAGAGGACAGACCCTTTCTCGACTAGTTCATATCACATTCCCCCTCAAACCTCCCCTCTACTTCCCAGCCTACATCTCCCCTTTCTCCTAATACCTTTCCTCACTCACCGCCTTCATCTTCTTCACTTCCCCTGTATCTCCTATTCCCACTCCCTCCACACCTCTGGCCCCTCAATCTATTCCGTCTCCCTCTATTCCATCCCCTTCTATCCCGTCTTCACCAGCCACGAATCAATCAAATGTACCGCCGTCCACAAACTCTCACCTTCCACGCAGATCAGCCCGTCCTAGAACCCAGAACATTAGACTCGATGGGTATGAGCTCTGTCTGTCCACCACGGATTTCGACATATGCACCATCAGTTCTGTTGCAGCTCAAGTCGCTCCAATCGAACCTGATCAAACTCACATATCATTCAAGGAAGCCAAAACTGATCCGGGATGGCGTCTTGCTATGCAAGAAGAGATGAATTCAATATGGAAAAACCAGACATGGGAACTAGAACCCTTACCACCTGACAAACGCGCTATCACATGTAAGTGGGTCTTCAAATTGAAGCCCGGGCTCAATGGTCAGTCCCCGATAAAGAAGGCCCGCCTCATTGCACGCGGATTTGAACAACGGGAGGGGATAGACTTCACCAAAACCTTTGCTCTAGTAATTAAATGGGCAACGCTTCGGACAGCTATCGCTCTTGCTGCCGCAGAAAGATGGGACATCCATCACATGGATGTCCGTACGGCGTTCCTGCATGGCATGCTCAAGGAACAGGTGTACATGACACAACCACCAGGCTTTAGACCTCACGGCAAAGAAACACTTGTGTGCAGATTATACAAATCTCTCTATGGACTCAAACAAAGTCCCAGGACTTGGTACGATCGTATCGACACAGCTCTCCGCAATATCGGCCTCAAAAGGAGCACCTCGGATGGCAATCTCTATTACATGCATCAAGATGGAGAAACACTAATACTAATGCTCTACGTCAACGACCTAATAATTACTGGCAGCTCCAACAACCTGATTACCTGGTTAAAATAGTTTCTTCACAAGGAATTCGAAATGTAAGACCTGGGCAAGATCCGTCGTTATTTAGGCATATCATTTGAGCACACTATACTGGGCATATTTCTTCATCAAAAGGACTACACATAGTCAATACTTCAAGAATTCGGTATGTCCTCCTGTAAGCCCGCCTCCGCTCTATTTCTTGAAGGCACAGTCCTGGTCACAGACATGAAATCCCCCCCAACAGACTCATCACACTATTGTCAATTGGTAGGCAAGCTCATTTTCCTCACAATTACAAGGCCCGACATTGCCTACTCTATAAGCAGACTCAGCAGCTATATGTCAAATCCCCAAGAGGCACACCTTGAAGCAGCAAAGAATTTACTCAGATATTTACAAGGCACACAAGATTATGGGATCCTATACCGAGCCGGTGCCTCTCTCTCTATCTCTGGGTACACAAATGTGGACTGGGGATCATGCCCTGAGACGCGCAGATCTATGGGAGCGTACATTTTTACACTCGCAGGTGGTCCAATTACCTGGCAGAGCAAACGCCAATTGATAGTATTTCGTTTGTCCATGGAATCCGAATACCACGCATTGAGTGACGGCGCCCAAGAAGCCGTCTGGCTTCATCGCCTTCTTCACGAGCTCAAACCACCTGTCCCAGATGACTTCCCAAATCCCACAACAACACCACAAGCTCGCATTATTCTACATTGCAACAATCATGGCGCCATCAAGCTCTCCCACAATCCAGTGTTTCATGCGCGCTCCAAGCACATTGAAATCCATAATCATTTTGTCAGGAAATGCATATTGGGAGGAGAAATAGCCATTCAGTATATTAACATCCGTCTGCAACCAGCAGACGCCCTTACAAAGCCCTTAGGGTGGGTGAAGTTCCAACAACACCGAGAAGCTTTAGGTCTACAAAGCTTACGCACTCTACTCCAGGATCCATCAACTCATATTCTAGCCTTACAGCTCAACCCTAGAATATCGTAGTCTGGAAGAGATACTCTTCAGCCTCCGCAAGAGACTTGAAACTCTTAAATTCTGATCCCTTGAAACCAATTACCTCGCGTGCACAGTTTGCCCACAAGAAATACAGGCCGGGAGTTCTACCTCATCTCATAGCGTAAAACTTAGGGTTCTCCAGCATACTCCTGCGCGACTTCGTCTCCGACACCACTCCTCGAACCTCGTCTCATGTCAACTCGCCCACCTCCGCAAATGGCTCCGGCACATATTCACTCGCCTCGTCGACTACATCCTCGCCAAACTCCACGACCTGCTCACCGAGGCACGCATCTACCACACTGAAGCATCAAGCTGACAACTTGGCCAAGAAGGCAAACCAGAACCACACCAACAATCCTCCCAAGGTCAGCAAATTTGCGCTTGACATACACTCTCAGATAATTTGCATCCTGCTTCTCTCTCCTCGCGTCATCGCCACACGCGCCATCGCCAAGCTGCTCTTCAACCTGTGAAACTAATTCTTACATTCCCAGTTTGCGGGGGGGTATTGACTTATCAGTCTGCTCCATTAGGACTTCTCACCTGGATGACATTCATCCAGTAATTAGGGTTAGTTTACTGTAGGATTAGGTTAATCTCCTGTACTTAAGCTAGCAGGCTCTCTGCTAAATCTCTCTTGAACCTTAGAGTGTTCTGTAAGTTGTAAGATTACAACTAATCCAACAATTTCTTGCATGGTGTGCAAGGTGTGGAATGTGGGTACTGTGATTGAGCTCAATTTTGAGGGTGAGGGGTGGATTGGAACTTTGAAAGAACGTATTCAGCATCGGTTGGCATGGAATTGAAGAATTTGATCTGTTGCAGAGAAATCTGAAAGTGGATTCCGACTGGTGGTGCGCGTGTTTGAGGCTGTGGCGTTAAGTTAGACCGAGGTGATAGGAACAGAGAACGAGAGTCGAGCCGTTCAAGCACCACTTGGCCATGTGGAACCGTCAGTTAGTAGCAGAGGGAATGTTGAATTGCACCTGATTTTGATGAAAATTCTTGCCTGAAATGTTGCACACTCTTGGAACAGAACGAGAAACATGAGTGCCAGAACGTGAGAGTGGCTTTTGTTTCATTTACTGGAGCTGTTGAAGCACCACTTGACCATGTGGAACCATAGTTACAAACAATAAGGTTGAATTACTCCTAATTTCAACTTTGATTCTTTCGTAAAATGTAAGGTAACTACACCCAATTTGGACCCCTTCAGTTTCTAAAACTGACCCTTACAGATTCTTGCCTAAAATGTACTCCCACTATTCATGAGAGTCTAGGGACAGGTTTAGAAACACCTATTTCCAACACTTTGAATATTCATAGTATTCATATGGTGTCCAAAAAATGCATTCTCAGGGAATCTAGAATCCCCTTGGACCACCAAGAAGACCTTACAAAAAAATTTCCAATATAATAATGAGAACCATGTTGAAATCAACTGAATTGCTTAAACGGCCGATTTAAGGCGTAGTTACCTTACACACTCTAAACTTGAGAGCCCGAACATGAGAGTTTAGGGTTGAATTTGGGGGTACAGTTGTAATCGGCTCTTGAAAAGTCATAGTTTATTCATACAATGTCCACAAGGACCAGAAGTAAACATCCTTAGAAAATACTTGAGAGCCTAAATTTGAGAGTTTAGAACTGATTTGCCAGGTACAATTGTAATTAGCTTTTGCAAAGTCATAGTTTATTCATATAGTGTCTACAAGTATAAATGCTTAGAAAATACATAATACAGTTGGATTAGCATTCTATTGATAGATTGTTAAAAGGTATAGACATACATGATTTGTTTTCTTTCTAGTGTAAGAAACCATCATTTGGGTTATGATTTGAGTTGTACATTGTAGGATATCATTGATAAGAGTATGCCAAGATTTTATTCATGATTTTGTGTATGGTATGATTTTTTGTTTGAAAAGGTGTTATTTTGTTTGAAAAGATTCACATGTATGTTTCACCCTGTGGAGTTTGGATTCATTTAAGTTATTAATATAGTAATAGACTTTTACAACTTTCACCTTTGAAAATTTATAACTAATTTATTATGTCTTGTAAAAGTCCACAAGTACTTGCATTTTTCCTCACAGGGATTACCTATGAACAAAAAATATTCCTTATTTTTGTAGTGCTCATTCATTGTGCCAAAAGTTTAACAAGTTAATTTTATATGTGGTTACTATACTGATTTTTTTGACATGCATACTATATTTACAAACCCTTCATTTCAATATCCACTTGATTGTCTTTTAAATGCCATTTTTATAATTTTCACTTGTATGTGGTATGTGAGTATTGAATAATTTTATACCATTCTCCTAATCACTCACATTGATATAATTGCCAAAGGTATGTGAGCAACCAAGTGTAAATTAGACAGGCCAAAACCAAGCACTTTTTGAAAAATTTAGCTAAAATGTTAAAAGACTGCCATTTTTAATATAAGTACTAAATTTTTGAAAAAAAAACTTTTTTGATACATGTAACTATAGGATCTTGCAGTATGCTGACTTAAGAACATGTGGTAAGAATTTTAGAAATTTCCACTGTATAGATTGCAAGATATAAGCATTCAAATCCACTAAAATCATTTTTTTGGCCATAGAAAAACAGGGCACTTGCACTTCACAAGCTCACTTTTCTATATATTAAAATGTCTAAAATGGTAGGGCTTCTTTGAAGTCTTTTTCCTAAAGAAGTTGGCTACATGATTCAAAAATTTCACATCATTTGGAATTGTACAACACATAGGAAAAAAATAGTAAGTAGAAAGAAGTAGAGAATGATTCAAAATACAAAATTGTTAAAAATTTAGTTATGGAATTGAAAAATTCCAATCCTAATGGTTGCAATGTTTAAAAAAACAATATATATTGTGCAATTTTATTATTTTCAAAAAATATTAAAAATTGAGTAAGATAGAGGACTTCAAAGTTTGTTTTAGAGTAGAAAATCCATAACTGCTCGCAAATGAAAACTTCTCATAACTTTTGACTCATTGATCAAAATGGAATGATTCAAAGCAAACCCTGGAAGACCAAATTCAAATTTTTGTTTTTAACAAAAAAAAAATTTAATCTGGCTGGACTGCCCATTTACCAGAAAAAAATAACAAATTAGTCCATACCTTTTGATCCGTATTTCCAAATGTCATGAAATTTAGTGCATATGAATGATGTTCCTTGTCCCCACCTTCTCTTTAAATTTCAGCCTAAAATATGCAAAATCCTCATTCTACCAGCCTACTCAAATTTCTATATTGCCAAAAAACACATGGTGGTCCTTTAGGGGTTAATAAATCTTGAAGTTATGCAGATATTCATTAAAAAATGTGTAGTTACAAGACATCAAAATGGAAAAAAAATGTAGAAATTCTACCAAGTGAACTTTGAACTTTTATAACATTAGCACATGCTAAACCATGCTAGGCTTTTATTTACAAACTCAATTTATCTAATACTTGAGATCCAAAAAGTTGACCTCTTTGTATAGGGTTATCAACGGTTATAAGTAAAATTCCTTCAAAATAGATTGTTGTATACAAATGTTTTAGATTTTAGATTTACAAATCTTTGCAAGATCTATTGTCAATGTCGTTTAGAAGACTTACCCACTATAGGGTAGTCTATTGGGTCATTGCAAGAATGACTGGCTAATTTTGTTCCACTTTGGCAGTTTTTGGTCTATTTTTCATGAGTACTATAAAATTAGAAAAACATTTTTTTTAAAATATGAAAAATATGACCAATGTATAGACTTGTAAGAAAAAGGTACCCTATGAAGGAAAAGCCCAAAAAAGTTCTTTAAGTAGGAGAACTAGAAAAGTGCAGAATCACTAGAAAATAGATACTTGGACATTTTAATTTGTAAAAAATAGGAAAGATAATTTTCAAAGAAACTAAAAGTTGTCCATTTGAGAAGATTTTATGGTGAAGAGATTTCATTGAAAGAATGGTCTTGAAAACATTTTTAATGTTCAAAATTGAGTACGCAAAGGAGCCCTATTTGCATGAACGTAGAAGATATAAAATAAAATATTTTTAAATTTCCCTTGGTAGAAACATGACTTTCTATTATGGGAATACAACATAGAAATTTCAGCCCTAGATCACTAAATTTGGGGACTCCATAGTACTCAAAACCCCTAAAACTCAAAACGTGACATATTAATTTAATTGATTTCTAAATATAAAATGATTTTTAAATTTTTTGAAAAATATGAGATATGATAACACTCACGACAGACGTCTCCAATAAAAATTTCAAATTCTTGTGAGTCAAGCTTCAAAAGTTATTGCAAAAGGAAGCTTCCGCACTCGCTTTGAGACAATGTTTCAGTACCGGTCTTTCTTGCAGTGACCCTGTTCTAAAAGCGCCTATGGTCTAAAAGCAATCACGAACAAAGGTATAATTTGCTTTCTTCAATGTACTAGTAGTGTACATTTCATGAGATGGTCGCTTTTAGTGACTTCTACATTTCAACTTCAAAAATTCATAACTAATTCCACAAAGGTCCAAAAAATATGAAACAACTTGAGTTAGATGCCAATTCCATTTTTCTTCCTATGAGAATTTATTGGAAATTATTTGAAAGAAATTAACTTCCCCCAAAAGGCAATCAACACTTAAATGGTCGCTTCAAGAGTACATTATCTTATGCCACTTTTAATGGCACAAACTAGGGAAGCCAAACTAATGAAAGACAAACTAGGGAAGCTTTGTTCATTACCAGTTGGCACAATATCAATCAAGAGTTCAAAACTTCACCTAAATCTTTGTTTCTTTGATTACATTTTCAAATATCAAATTCTACTATTGTCTCAAAGTAAGGTCTCTAAACTTATACATACAATTCATTAGTTTGCTCTTGTAAAGAGGGCACCCTAAAATCGCCACTTTTTGCTAGTGAACCTAGTTACGATTATTAGACTGGTCAAATTTTCGTTCATTTTCTTCTTGGCAAGTGAAAGGAGGTTCCAACACACCAAAGAACGCGACATTTAGATACCATATACAATTATTATGAAGTTGTGTCAAGTTTGTTTTGACACTAGATGTTCTAAAATCGCTTCTTCTACATTTGTACATGTTGACTTTGGAAATGTTCATAAAGTGATGATGACGCTCTTAGACAAGGTGCAATTTTAGGTGTCCTCCATCTCGAACTTAAGGAGAGACTGATTTTCAATAGATATCGTATTGATGCAGCACCTCAGTGCGATTATGGTACGTAGGTATGAAGGTGCTGCATCAGTACAATATCTATTGAAAATCAGTCTCTCCTTAAGTTCGAGATGTCACCTTACAAACATGGAACGTAGACCAAGAACCTCTAGAAGTAGCCTTTGGCTTTTGTGATTTTTCTAGGTCTGATCGGGACCAAGTATTGTATTTGCTTATGCTTATTAGGAGTAGATCTGTTCCGTAAATGACCAAAACAAATTTTACAAATAAAAGCTTCTGAAAAGTGTCCCCAGATTTGTACAGCTTCATTAATCTTGCCCTTGTTTGGAACAAGAGTCAAATGTGTTTAGTGATAAGAACACAAGAATTGGAAAAAGTACTTTGACTAATTGCTCAGAAAAACATTACTTCCTTTGTTCCAAAATGATCTTCTGGTTCCCCTTAATTTTATTGCAATAAGCTTAACACTACACTTTGACACATTAGAAAAAACTGAAGCATATGGAGGGCTGCCAAGTAGTGACATCCTCAACCCAGTAATGCCGCTAGAGCCAATTCGTGGCTTCTAAATGACAATATTGGGGTCTACATAGACATTGGAAGCATTTTTTCATCCACTTTTTTGTAGTGGACCTTTCATGGTGGGTTATTAAGAGTCTCAATTGAGTTTGTAGTCTTCCCAGTGTTTGTCTTCAACTAAATAAGAAGTCAGTAAAAAAAACAGATCACAAAATATGCTATTTTAGTGTATTTTGGGAAGTTGTTGCTCCTTGCTCTAAAAAAATTAATGAAGTATAGAAGACATGTAGTTTAATCTTTGAAAAATAAAATTTTTCATTCATATCAAGTTGCAAAATGGTAGAAAATTGAGTGATAGGCAATGACGCTTGAAATCAGTGATCATAGGTCCATCCTTTAAGGGTTAAGTATTTTCGCATCACCACTAGTCCTATTGCCCCAATTGGATGCACTCTTTGAGAAGCTTAAATCATCTCCAAATAGAGAACAAGTCACATATATGTGGCAAGATCAACCAAAACAAGACACGAATTTATACAAACTAGTAAAATGTAGTAACACGTGGTGAAAGAGAACTTAACTCTTCTACCATTTTCCTATATATTTAGATCAAAAATCCAATTCTCTATCAATCTCATGCAAGTCTTGGCATCAATGAGTTGTCCGTACTGCACAAAAAAACATGAGGTTGAAGAGCATAACATACATAACTCCAATCAATTTGTGGCATTTTAAAATCTACTCTACAATTTTTTTAAATGAATTTCTAATGTGACTTTTTTCCAAGATCTAGTGTATTTGAGGCTCATTTTCAAGAGTCCTCAATACTAGAAAATCAACATTTGCAATGGACACCCTTTCACAAAATCTTGAATAGAAAAATCATAATGATTCATGTTCAAAATTGGATTTTTGATGCTAAAATTAGACTTCAAAAATAATTTTTCAAAAATAAAAACTACTAAAAATAGCATTTGGTCAGGTTTTATTTAACTTTAAAGTATTGTTGACACTAAAATTTGATGTCCTGGACATTTAGGGATTAAAATAATACAAATATTTGTCAAAATAT
This sequence comes from Pseudisothecium myosuroides, assembly GCA_951799445.1. Classification (NCBI taxonomy): domain Eukaryota; kingdom Viridiplantae; phylum Streptophyta; class Bryopsida; order Hypnales; family Lembophyllaceae; genus Pseudisothecium; species Pseudisothecium myosuroides. Next base: position 25,131,008 of record OX637292.1, on the reverse strand, counting down.
AACTGTCTATTACTTTATTATTCCGTATAAATTGTTTAGAAATATAGATTTTGCTTATAATTTATGTTAAGATTTATTAAAAATGAATTTTGTTGACAAATTTAGAGCACACATTATGTACATCAAGCTCGGATTAGGTTTGGAATAGGTTCAATTTATAAGAGCATGTTTGGAATTACAGTAGGTAGGAAATTACTTAGGCTTGGATATGAAGAGGCGACTGAGAGTCCATGGCAGGTGTGATTTTTTTTTTCATCATAGCTCACTATTGCTAGAGGCTCTTCGGAGGTGCTGACTTACTTCATACAACATTACAACCATTGGGATTGGCATTTTTCAATTCCATAACAAAATTCTTGACAATTTAGTATTTTGAATCATTCTCTATTTTTTTCTATTTACTATTTTTATCCTATATGTTGTACAATTCCAAATGATCTAAAAATTTTCAAGCATGTACCCAACTTGCCTTGAAGAATGAATCCAAAGAGTAACCACCATTTTCCACATTTTTTCATACAAACGTGACCTTGTGATGTGAAGTTGCCCGATTTTTCACAGGGTCAAAAAAAGGAATTTTGTCATTTCAAGCGCTAATATCTTGCAATCCGTACGGTGGAAATTTCTGAAATTTTTTCCACGTCTTCTCAAACCAGTGTAATACAAGATCCTATAAATAAATGTGTCCAAAAATGTTTTTTTCTTTCAAAATTTGGTACTTGTACTAGAAATGGCAGTTTTGGAGCGTTTTTGTGAAACATAACCAAATACATTCACGAGTTAAGGATAAAGCAAGACACAAATCCAACCAATTAGGTCAACAAAGTTAAACTCAAATGATTCCTCAAGGATCCGAGAGGGGTATACCTTGGTCCTAGGATATGGATGAGATGCATGCAGAGGATTTATGCAATTTATGCTTTTTGTTATTACATAAATCTCATTGTCAATCGATAAACTTTTTGCAGGAAGCTCAAAGTTTGGTTTTTTTTCTTAGTGAATCTAATACAAAATTGTATGAATATAGATATAGTTGAAAGTATAGCTAGAGGGTGATTGTAAGAAACATATGTCCTATTTTGCGTCACACTCTGTATGTTGATTTGCTTTTAGGCCATAACGTTTGCATTTTGGCTCCAAATGACTCAAGATTTATAGATAAGGTACTCATGAGTATTGTACACCTTGCATATTGTTCTTTGGAATTTTCAAAAATAGTTTACTATCCAAAAATTGCCCCCAATTTTATGCCACACTTGCAATTGGGAGGGATTTAGTACTATTTAGTACCTAAGAAAACAAGTTTTGAGATGAAATTTGGAGAGAATGGCTTTCTTAAAACTTGTAGCTACAATCCAAAGGAATTATAAAAATAGTTATTTTTATGTAGTATGGAAGTCTACAAAATGAGCTTCTTTTTTCTTGCATTTTGAAATATACAAATACTATTTTGGTGGTTCTTTAAGTGAATGATCATTTCTATAGAGTTGTTGCAAATGGCCAATTTATATTTTTTATATTTATTTATTTTCCTATATTGAAATAATTAAAACATTGAAGTATCTATTTTCTTGAGATTTGGCACTTTTCTAGTTCTCCTACTTAGAGAATTTTTCCATGCATTTCCTTCGTTGGTAACCTCATCAAAAAGGGTTATATATTATCCATATTTTTTTTAATTTTTAAAAAACTATTATTCTTATGTTAAAGTACTCCAAAAAAAATCATCATTGTTCAAAACGCAACAAAATTGGTAGGTGTTTCTTGCAATCAACTTAGAGATATATGACTACAAATACCGCAAAGTTACACAAGTATAAATATGGATATATATACAAAGACATAATAACGTAAAATAAAAAGTAAAAAAAATTTAAAAGTGTATAAAATGGAATGCATTTAAATAAAATGAAAATCTTTGACACATGATAAGACACATTGTAAAGAATTCTAAAGTAAGACACTCTTTGGCAAATTGTTTAAAAACACTGTTTAAAAACACTTTTAAGACATTTTGTGGTTTAAAAGATGTCTTAGGTACACTCCATTTGTTGTAGTGCACACTCCCAAGGTTCAATTTGGAAAACAAGACGTGTGGTCCCCAAAGAATCACCTACAACATCATATAGTGAAGAAAGTTGGATTTATAATAAGGATTAAATTTTGTTTTATTAATTAGTTTGTATCTTTAAAACATTGAAAATAACTATAATAGGTGCAACAATGTAGACTATCTTTAGAATATTTGTAATGAATGCTTAATTTCTAAATCCGTTTGACTTACAAAATACGTTGCATCTCTTCTACCTTACACATGCTATTAATTGCAATATTTACACACACATATAAAGTCATTATGTCTAATTGCAATGTTACATATATATTCAACTCTTTTTAAAGATTTTGTTGGGTAGTCATTACATTAGATGATTGGATCATTTCATGCAATACTACATATAAAACGGGTCCAAAAATAACTCTTTAATGTTTACTCCTTCTTTGAAATTTTGCACATTTTTGCTTATATCTTTAACCCTTAAAATGACACAACCTCCAATGACCAAAGTAGTCACCAAAGTGCTCCAATTAATCAATCAATAGGTGCGTTCTTTGTTTTTAGAGTGAACAATGAAATCATCCATCAACTACTTTTCAGCCTCAAAGTCCTTTAAGGGTTAAATAAACACATTATTAAATTCAATTTCATGAAAGTTCTTATAATGAAAGGTTAGTTTTAAAGATCCAAATATTAGTTTGGATGCATGGAAAATTATTTGGATTAAACGCTGCCTTAAAGCATTCTATTCTTCATCCACAATATGGACTTTGGGAGCCTTAGGCTCCAAGTGAGGCACTCCTGAATCCTAGTACACATCCTAAGACCGTGATTTTTCTTGGTTCCTTTAGCGGGGACCATCAACTTTTCCTATTGAATCACAGAGACCAACAATCCTATGAGTTCTTTTAATAGTAGTCAGTGACACTACAATCCGGATAGTTGCTGGAATTCTCATAAAATCCAAATCTCTAGCTGGCAAGGTTCCAAAATCGATTCATTTTTGAGCATGCTAGAGCTTCCTGAAGTTGATGAACTTTCTAGTTATTGTGATTTTTTGATATTTTTCATACCCAGTGAAAACTGACTGGAAAATTCGTAAAGTTCCTGTATCCAACTGTACATTGCAACAAGATCAAGCAATTGGCAACGTTCGATTTTGCTGGGGTGGCTATAGTTTCCCATTGTTAGGTATGCTTGTGGTTCCACTCTGAGAGAAGACACAATTAATAATTTAACCACACCTGAATGCGATACTTTGAGCTTCTAGACTGACGAAATTTTTATTGATCCTTGATAGGAATTTCTGAAGGTAATTGCAATGCACCAAAGTATTTGCTCATTTAGGGTACGTTCGCACTTGCTGTTAATTAAAATTTCAGTGTCATTACAGAGGGGATCGTTAGACACAATGTCCCATTGAGCCTCTTTCGGGGGCAGGGCTGGGATGCGGGCAGATCAAGGGCTGCTCCACAGCCCTCTGGGGACCCCACAATCTGCTTTTAATTTTGGTTTATAATTGATTTTTCCAACAAAGTAGAATAGAATGAACTAGTACACAAGATTTTCAATAAGAAAATTGAACCAATGATGTGGATCTTGTGCCACATATTTCATTCTTGTCACATATTCATTTACACCCTGCAGCCAATCTTGTGTTGAAGTAGGAGAGGAGAGAAGCTCTTTATACTAGTGGAATAGTGGTGGGTGAAACAAACCATGTGGGATATGTGAATTAGGACAAAAAAAGAGCTCTTCCACTCATGGTTAAGTGGAAACGCAGGAATTGTGATAAAAGTCAAATTTCAAACCTCATTTAGACATAGTAGACTATATTTTTCAAAAAAACTTCAAACCAAGAAAAGTTGGGGAATCAAGTACACTTTTACCTCCAAAAATCCGTTTGAGATTTCAATACTCCACCTAAAACTTTTGAACAAATTTCAGAGGAGGTGTTTGAAAATGTCCAAAAAAATGTCCCTACCACCCCACTCCACCCCCTTTAGAATTTGTTTACAACTCTTACATGAGGCTTCAAAATCTCAAGCGGATTTTAGGGATAAATGTTAGCTTGCTTCTCCCACTTCTTCTTAGTAGTTCAATTTTTTTTTTGAAGGAAGCTATTATATTACGTCCAAATGAAGTCTAAAATTCAACTTTGAACACAATTCTTGCGTTTCTAGTTACATCTCAAATTCTTAAGAACTTTAAATCAATATTTCATCATTATTGAACCACCATGACAATCACAAAGTAGCCATTAAGGTTGTCTCAGCAATGTCCCAAGTTATATTGAATCAATGTTGTAAATCAAAGGTATTGTTTCAATAATTCAAATATGGTGGTTTAGGAATATTGAATCAACAATTATTCGAAGGTATTGTTTCAACATTTTCAATATGGTGGAGTAGAATATTGAATCAACAATTATTCATGGTAGAATTCTTTGAATTCATATTCTACAAGGATTTTTCAAGACTTCAAAATAAAAAAATAATCACTTCATTGTGTGCTTGTAAGTGCTTGTTCTATTTTAATTGATTCATGCTTTGAAGTTGAAATGTTTAAATTTTAGTTTAAGAATGTTGTCAAATTTTAATTTTTTGTAGTAAAATTGCTCCCAACTTCTATAACAAAGAGCTCTTTGGATTTTAATGGGGGAATGACACCCTTTTACAATTCATACCTTACAATCCATGTTAATATTCTACATCAAAACAACATTGGTATTTTGAAAATGTTGGTGGATATCTTATGCCAATTGTTCAGCCCTTCATGTATTGCAAGCACTTGTTGATAGATTTATGATGATAAAAGAAACTTGTCAATATCCAAAATTCCAATTACTTGAGAATGCAAAAGGAGACTATTTCCTCTCTCAAGCTAATTATATTGGGTTTGAATATTGGGATGTGATGCAAATATTTATTTATTTGTTTACTAGGTTTGTATGAAGATGGTATTGTACACACAATAACCCTTTGGTTTAGTAGGACGTCAAAGCATGTTGGAGCTTTTATCACATAGAGGATATCTCACAAGAATTGTAACTTCTTATGAAAAGGTATGAAATATGTATTAATTTCAAATTTAATTGTCTATTGATGACATGTTGTTAAAACAATTTAATTTTTTTTTATACATTTAACCATTAGATAAACATGGTAAAATATTCCATCAGTGTTTCAAATAACATTAGACTGATTTTTAGTTGTAAACTTACTTTGAAAAAGTACAGTAATGCACCAAATGTTGAAATAACAATGAAACAAGGGGGGAGGAAAATTTGAGATGTAACTAAGAAGTCAACGGCTTCATTTTCTATAAACTAAATTGAAAAGTGTTGAATATGGTAAAATGTTAGTGGTGGAGAATTTGCAAAGAGGGGTTGGAAGGGACATGTTTATAGAACTGAATACCATTGTCCTCGGTTATTTTCTTCCAAAGTACTCAATCCTATGTAATTTTAGAGCTCATCATTGCTTACATTTTGAAAACATTTTTTATTTAATTAGTTTTAAAAATTCATTTATTTTCTCTAAATTTACTGCAAATTAAATGGAATTTATTCCCCAAAAGCCAAAAGTCAATTCAAACTAGACCTATATGTGCTATTAGTAGTATATAACATTGTACAACCTTTCTGACATTCTTACTTTGTTTGATGTTCAAATTTATGATTAGAAAATATTCATATCAAGCTTTTAATATCTTTCATGATTAGTATTTGTCAAATCAATTAAAAAACACATAGCTTTTAAGTACTTGAAAAGTACAATTTTTTTCATTGCTTGAATGAAAGTTTGTTGTGGTTGACAAAACTTATGCATTACACATATATATGAAACAAATATTTACAATGGAGGATTGACAATAAAAACATCACTACTTAGATTCTCATAAAGTAATTACGTGTACATGTGATTGATTATGCAATTGCACATTGTTTGTATAAAGAAACAACCAAACTCTTATAGGATTTTAGTAGAAGTCAGTACAGTACTCTAAAATCTCCTTAAAAAAAATTGAACTAGAAGAAGTGGGAGAAGCAAGCTAACATTTATCCCTAAAATCCGCTTGAGATTTTGAAGCCTCATGTAAGAGTTGTAAACAAATTCTAAAGGGGGTGGAGTGGGGTGGTAGGGACATTTTTTTGGACATTTTCAAACACCTCCTCTGAAATTTGTTCAAAAGTTTTAGGTGGAGTATTGAAATCTCAAACGGATTTTTGGAGGTAAAAGTGTACTTGATTCCCCAACTTTTCTTGGTTTGAAGTTTTTTTGAAAAATATAGTCTACTATGTCTAAATGAGGTTTGAAATTTGACTTTTATCACAATTCCTGCGTTTCCACTTAACCATGAGTGGAAGAGCTCTTTTTTTGTCCTAATTCACATATCCCACATGGTTTGTTTCACCCACCACTATTCCACTAGTATAAAGAGCTTCTCTCCTCTTCTACTTCAACACAAAATTGGCTGCAGGGTGTAAATGAATATGTGACAAGAATGAAATATGTGGCACAAGATCCACATCATTGGTTCAATTTTCTTATTGAAAATCTTGTGTACTAGTTCATTCTATTCTACTTTGTTGGAAAAATCAATTATAAACCAAAATTAAAAGCAGATTGTGGGGTCCCCAGAGGGCTGTGGAGCAGCCCTTGATCTGCCCGCATCCCAGCCCTGCCCCCGAAAGAGGCTCAATGGGACATTGTGTCTAACGACCCCCTCTGTAATGACACTGAAATTTTAATTAACAGCAAGTGCGAACGTACCCTTAGATAGTATTTGCAAAATCTGTAAGGGTTCAATAATTTAATTGTTGATGACCTAAAGTCAACACAAGTTCTAAGGCTAAGCTGGTGTACATTCGTACATTTGCAAAATCAATTTCCACTCATCGTTCAAGATTTTAGTGTGTCGCAAATATGTATCCCTACCTTATTGAAACGTTATTGTTCAAGCAGCAACGCTCTTGAGACTAGATTGGAGCCTGTGTGACTGTTTAGAGGGGAAGAAGGATTCACATTGGAAACGTACGACGAGGGGTCACGTCAGCATAAGTCCTGGCACGCATCGTCCAGAAACCAAGTGGCTGCAAGGGCAGATGCTGCAATCAATTCCGATCGACCTTTCCTAATCCAAAATAGAGCCTTCCAGGACGCACAATCCTTTTGAAATTCCGGCGGTTCCTTTCTACCGAGTGCCGGGCATGCTCAATCAACGCTTTATTTATAGTTTTCAGCACCTTGAGTGAGCAATTGAATCCAGAGCATACACAATTTCTTCAATTTCATCTCCCACGTTGACTCCAAGCTAAGCCTCCTTGTCGAAGGAATACGCAACTTTGTCTAGTATCGTCTACAGTACCACATCAGCACTGTAGCTAATGTGAGCGTCATTTTGGTGAGCCTATTTCTACACAATAGTTCAAACTTCACATCACTGAATCACCTTTCACTTAGGTTTTGGGTGGTTGTAACTGTTTCTGCTGCAAACGCAGTAACATATAGACTTCGAGCATCCCTTGTTTGCAGTTACTTGTGGGAAACTCCGTCTCCGACCTCAAAGGATATCTCTTCTAATTATTTAGCACATAGATTGGATCAGCAAGGTAATTAACAAAAGAAACTTACTTTCAGCACGTTCAGCGTCGGGACTGAAGTAAACGCTACCACAGCACTTGAAAATCTGGCGAAACCTGCGCCCCACCAAAACTAGCTACAGTAGAAGAGTTGAAACTTCTAATTACAACAACCAAATTTAAGCATGGTTGACTAAATTCAGCAATTAATTTCAAGCCCCTGCAAATTCTTTTCCGTGCTCGCACAGATTGCAGGGTCAATGATTGAGGGGCCTGCTACCCTCAGTCAACATGTGTAGTACGTAAAATATGCACATTTACTCAAGTAGGGGCTGGTGAACTGCTTACTCACAGATTTGTCGAGGGATTTGAGCTGAAATCACTGAGGTATATCGAATATCTCTGTTAAGCTGCAAGATTTATCCCCTTTCTCAAGGGAAGACCCTCAATTGTCCCGAGGACCAGCGGAATCCTCAATAACGTTTAAGCAGTACGTGATCGCTGAAGCAAATGATGAACATACAAACAGAATGGCAGCTTAGACGAAATTACCAAGATATAAAATTAGACGGACGGAAGACTTCAAAAGTTGCAGAGAGAATCGGCATGTGGCCAAGCTAGTCTCTGATTTTCAGTCTTGTGCAAATTTGGGCACCAATGTTTAAGAGATTTGTGATGTTCAAGCAAGAAAAAATCGAGGTTGCAACCAAATCGAACTTGCGATCGAGAAATTTCAGTCCTAATGTTTAAAGCTCTCGAATTGCACAACTGTGGCCCTTGGAAACACGGCATACCATCAAGTACGACCTTCCGGAATACGAAATTTGAGAAACCCATACTGCAAATTCCGAATCTCCCCAAACACTCTACACAGATCCAGAATTCTATTCCAAAATCACAGCACATTGACTCTAAAATTCTTCAGAAATTCCATAGAGATGGACAGTTTGGATTTTCAGTCTCTTGTGCGAATTTGGGCACCAATGTTCAAGAGATTTGTGATGTTCAAGCAAGAAAAAATCCAGGTTGCAACCAAATCAAACTTGCGATCGTGCGGTCGATTCATCTTGGCAAGCATCGTCGAGGCGCGCTTCTGTTAGATGCTACCTAGTATTTGGTAGTCGTTCCCGTTCCCAGCCCTACAAAATTGTTCGTTCCCGGCGTTCGTTCCCGAAGTTCCCGATGCGTGTTCCCAATGTGGGGAACGTCAACCTTTCCTGTAGGGGACCTTAAAAAAAACATAATTGTATAGAGGTCAGGTTCTCACAAAATTTCAATAAATCAAAAATTTTGAATCTGAAAGTGAAAGTGGTTGATCTGCTCATACAAAATGCAAAGAACTAATGAACAAAAAATTGCCACAACATAGTGGGCATTTCAAAAGAACACCTTCACTACGCATTGTTGATGTTTTGAAGAAAATAAATAGTAGCTCATGTGAAGATACTTAGGCACAATTTGCTAGCATGTGCTGTACACTTTTGCAAACATCCTCTCCCCTTGGATAATTCAAAGTCTCTATGTACTATTTATTGAAGTAGCTTCTTGATTTTACAAGCATCATCCTACAAGATCACGCCAATTATTTGAGGCTACAACAGTGAGTCAAAATGAATATTATAAGTCTAATTAACCTGTAAACGATTTCGCAGACATTTTGTGCGTAATGAATGTCAAAGAATCCTTTTGTATAGGACAAAAGTGCAACTATATATTCATCCTCAAAATTTTGTTGTGAAAACGGGAGATTTTCTATAGTAGTTTGACTTCCAATGAGTGCTTTTGCATTTTTTTAAAGCGAATGATTTATATGGTATCCAAAGGGATGATATCCACAGTCACTAGTCCATCCTTTAACCCCTAATGTTCCATGGCTATGTTTTCGCCAGAAACGCTTAAAAATTGTCATTTTTAGTACAAGTACCAAATTTTTGAAAAAAATACTTTTTCTTGACACATGTAACCGTAGGATCTTATAGTATGCTGACTTAAGAACACGTGGTAAAAATTTCAGAAATTTCCACAACGTGGATTGCAAGATATAAACATTCAAATTCACTAAAATCATTTTTTTTGGCCCTCCAAAAAACAGGGCAGCTGCTCTTCACAAGCTCATTTTTCTATAAAAAAATGTCAAAAATGGTGGTGTTTCTTTGAATTCTTTTTTCTAAACAAGTTGGCTACATGCTTAAAAAATTTCAAATCATTTGGAGTTGTACAACATATAGGAAAAAAATAGTAAGTTGGAAGAAGTAGAGAATGAATCAAAGTACAAAATTGTTAAAAGTTTAATTTTGGAATTGAAAAATGTCAATCCCAATGGTTGTTATGTTGTAATAAACAATCTACATTTTGTGATTTTATTTTTTTGAAAAAATATTGAAAATTGAGTGAAATAGACGATTTCAAAGTTTATTTTAGAGTAGAGAATCCATAACTACCCGCAAACTAAAATTCCTCATAACTTTTGACTCATTGATCAGAATAAAATAATTCAAAGCTTTCTGCAATTATATAAATATAAAAAACCAATTTCAAATTTTTACTTTTCAAAAAACTGATTTTTTCTAATCTGCCTGGACTAGCCAATCACAAAAAAAAATAACATATTATGCCGTAACTTTGGACTCCTAATTCCAAATATCATGAAATTTATTGCATATGAAAGATATTCCTCGTCCCCTTCTTCGATTACAAATTCAGCCTAAAATATGGAAATCTCCAATCACACATACCTGCCCAAAATTTCTATGTTGCTAAAAATAGCAGGCTGGTCCTTTAGGGATTAAAGATTAATGCCACACCCAAGCAAGTCAATAAAATGAATTGCTTTCAGCATCTATGTGGCCATACCTTCCTCTTATTGAAAGCAAGTGTTTAGACCGGACAAATTGAAATTTGAAACCTCTTGCTAATGTTATTAATCCATCTGCTTCAAAATTTTAAGGGCATACTTAGTAAATTTAGTGCTCTCATTTTTGTACTAAGCCTGTCACAAGGACTATGCACTACAAGAGAAAAGGGTGTTTTAAGTAAGTTTTTAAGTATAGTCCTAGACATAAGATTATAAGTAATGACCTTTAAGGAGATTTTCAGTAAAATTTTACTAGAAAGATATGTATTTCTAATAAATTTTTACTGAAAATTTCCTTGTAGGTCATTACTTTTCATCTTAGGTATGGGATTATACTTAAAAACTCACCTAAAACACTCCTTTCTCTGTAGTGATGGGTGGTATATTCATTGAAACAATTAAACCATCCATCCTGTTAATGTGAACAACAGTGGTTGGTTTCCAACATGGGTAGACCAATCATTCGTCATCCTAAAACATATTGGCTATTGAGTATACGAGCCATGATACCATTGACATTCAAGGAACTCATTTTCATTGCTTCCTCAAATATTTCACAATGCTTGTACTTGATCAATGTAACCAACTAGAGAACCATCTTTCAAAAGTGGAATTCACATTTCACAAACAAGCAAAGTAGATGACATTTGTATAATAGGAAGGAAGTCTTTTTTTCAAAATTTAGACTAGGACAACATCATGCTAGAAAGAGTGTCAAATACTAGTCTTGGAACAAATTCCAAAATCATGAATGAAATTCAAACTTCAAAACTTATAGAAGGTTCAAAGTAGGGATCAAAACTTTGAGAGAGAAGTCAAAGTTTGATAAGAAAAGCACATCTGAAAAGTAGTTTTAACCTCAAATAGAACCTCCAGACGGATTCTCAAAATATCCCAAACTCAAAATTGGACAAAAAATGCAAAAATGACAAACATATGAAGTTCAAGATGAAAAATTAGAGGTAGTAACTTAAAATCACATAAACTGGAAAAATGAAAATATCATGAAGAAAAATTATGTTGGACACTAATAGAATTCCTAATTGATAAAAAACTTTGGATTTCAGTAAAAATTGCAAAAGATAAGAGGATGAAATTAGGGTGTTAAATGGTCAACATTTGGATGAAAACACAAACAATAAGTTGTAAATAAAGTTGATAACCATAAAGTAATATTAGCCTAAAATCCGAATTTATTTCAAACTTCTCAAAAGACTAATTATTGCATCAAAAATGAAGTTCTTTAAGAGGGATTTCATCCCAAACTCTGAGAGTATATATTTTTTGAATACAAGGTCAGATTAGGGCGTATGAGATTCTTCTGGAACATGCAAAATAATGATTCTATAAGACTTGTAGTAGCAAAAATTTGGAAATAAACCACTAGTTTGTAGTGTGCTAATAGAGGGCAAGCAGTCAAGCTAACTAAAATATTTTTTTCATTAACTTAAATGCTTATACCTCATAATCTTTGAAATTGAATTGCTTCCAACGTAAATTTGCTACTAGTAGAAGGTGCTCACAAAAATTAAAACTATCTTACAAGAAAATTAAAATTATCTACCCCAGCTTGTGTTTAGTATACAATTTTAGCACAATTCCGGTGGCTCCTCATGAATCTCTCTTCCAAAAAGCAAATCATGGAATACACTGCAATAAATTTGACACTTCAAGTGTCACTTTCCATAATTGCCCTCTCTCACAATGAACCAAGTTTCTGAGTGCTGGAGAGTTCTTGAAGAAAAGTGTCAAGTTGGGAAGGACAACTCTCTTTGCATCTAGAAGTTTTGTAGCTGAACTTTGCCACTATCACAGGGACAAATGCCTAGGAAGAAGACATCATATACAAGAGATGATATCTACCTTCATTTTGCTTTCTGTGGGAACCCAGAAAACAAGATTCTAGTTATTTAAGATAGAATTAGAAGTAAGAAATCCATTCTTAGTAAATTTCTTTGGTTCTATGAGATAGAAATAGAGAAATTACTGAGTTTATCTATTAGCAGAATGTAGGATATCTTAGTAGGATAAAAGGGTTAAGGAGGAAAATTCATTTTTCGTCCTAAACCGGAAACCGGAAACCGGAAACCAGAATCAGGAGGAACTGACACGTGTTACCAAAACCTCATTAAGTGGAAGCACCTCCAAAGCGGCTGAAGAAGACTTAGCTGCAGTTATTTTAGAAAAGGAAGTATAGGTAGGCAGAGAAAACTAAAAGTCATTTGATTTAGGAAGTTACTTTCAAGTTGCTTTTAATTAGGAGGAACCTGGACACCCGGATCCGGATTTGTCGGATCTGAGATTCACTTTTTATGGGTGGAACCAGAAGTAAATAGGAAGTTTCTTAGGATAGACTTAGACCAGTAGGGCTAAAGTCCAAGTTTTGGATGGGTAGGAAGCTATTAGCCAGCTGCTTTTTAGCTGGATGCACCTGGACTTCACTTTCCGGGTTTTTAGGATCTGAGATCTGCTTTTTGCGGATTGGCTGGGTTGAGAGGAAGTTAACTTAGATGGATAAGGAATGACGCGTGTCATTCTTTGGTCCTTTATTTTGGATTGTTGGGAACCTTTAGGGTTTCCCTTGGGTTGTTATTTAGGGGTTGGAAGTTAGTTTCAACTCCGGGCGTTTTCATATTCTTGTTTTCCTATTCAATTTCTGCAAAGAAAGCTTGGATTTCAACTCCATGAGTACTGGTCTGAAAAGTCTTGGTCTTGTGTTGAGGGGTTAGGCGGTGTTTTGATCATTGCTAGTTCAGGTAGTTTGGTAGTGAAGATTTGAGGAGAGAAGTCGTCCCCGGATTCTGTCCGGATCCGTGTCCGAGAGTATTGAGGATTGGTTCTGTAAACTTTGTGTACTCGGAGGAAATTCTATCTGCTGATGTTTCTTGGGAGTCTTCTGAGCGAGATAGCCATTCCTAGGTTAGGTGAGTCCTTGAGAGGAAGGGCAAACACTAGCTGACGTCTGAGAGGTCTTGTTGTAACCGGAAGAGAGGAACTGGAAGGTTGGAGGAATCTCCTAGTTAGCAAGGTACCACGTATTCCTCTTTGGATTGCGTCCGGGTTGGTCTGTCATTGTAGTAACGTGGGGATTGTAGGGGTTTCTTGAGTGATCTGCTGGCGCGGATTAGTTTCCGGATTAGTTGTGAGGAAGAACTTGCATCCCATTCTTTTTCTGTCTTTTTATTATTTTCTTTTAGTGAAGTCTTCAGTTACTTTAATCATTTGGAGGGTAGGATTTACGCGTCCTTCCTTAATCTAAGAGCGAACCCCTCCGTATACGAGGTTAAACTTCTACTATCTGTTACTAAGGATACAGAGTACGGATCCGGATTTGGAAGAGGAACAGGATTATGACACTCCTTCCAATTCCGCATCCGCACTACTGGGTGTTAAGTTGTTAATCTGGATAGGGAGAGGCACAAGGTAATGACACTCCTCCATGTCTGGTGAAATAGTGTGAAATTGTATGGGTTGGAAGAGAGAGTATATTAGAAGTAAGGGAGTTTAAGAGGCAGTATCCGGGTTTCAGTTCCGGATTCTTGTTGTCTTGGGTTTTGGGTTTCCTAATCCTAATCCGAATATATTGAGGAAACTACGGTAAAATCCTTTGGGAACGATACACGGGTCATCTTGGGTGTTTTGTCAATTAAAACGCCTAAAGGTAGGATTTGTGCTTCCTTGTGCTACGACACTTTCACTTGGAAAATGCTATTTTTCTTCTTACTCGAGTGGGTTCTTGGGACTTTAGGAATTAAGTGCTTACTTATTTACCGATCTCAAGATGTTCATTGCAATGTTCATTGCAGAATAAATTTTTATTTTTATTTGAGAGAGAGAAGGCAAAATGAAGTCCAAAAAGAATATAGAATTATGTATAAGAGATTTTTGCATTTGCAATGACTACCTACACTAATTTGGCTTAGTATGATTTATGGAGATATTTAAAGGTACATATTGGTCATGTAAAGTGAAATTGTTTCAATTGGAAGTGCTGAAAAACAGAGATTGTAGAAGCAATATTGTTTTGGAAGATGCATAAGTTCTATAATTCAATTTAGTAGTATGGTTCAAACCATATTGGAGTATAATATACTTTTAGATGAATTGTAGAGAAGCTAATAAAAAACACTCAATATAAAAGAGCAATATCACTAAGTTGTACCCCTTTGCAATTCTTGTTTACTTTACAATGAGGCAAAAAGAGTGAACATATCTTCCTGTTTTGATTTCTCTCCCTCCACCCACTTTGGAAAAATCCAAAGCTGTTGATTTTGTTACAAAAATTTCCCACACCTCTTGAATGCCGTTGATCTCCAATTAAAAAAGTAAACCGCCATCAATCACCGTCGTGAGAAACAATCTTGGCTGTTGATGCTATAGGATACAAAATACATATATGAAATACAAATACGGAAATACAAATTTAAAAATATTGAAATACAGATACTAGAATATAAACAAATTTCAAATATCCCATATTTTTTGTAAGTTAAACTAATGTCACACAAATACAAATATGGGGTTGGAGGTGATAGTCACAAGCACCCACCTCATATTCTGAACCAATGACAAAATGACACATATACCCGTTTCAGATTTTTAGAAAATTTTAACCACCAATGGTCGTGTACTCCATCATTTTTCATGTATGTTTTTTTCACAAAGCCACAGTTTCTCACAATGAGCTCAAAAGAGGTAGTAACTGCCTTTTCCATTTTCAAGATCTCAATCTTAAGATTTCTATATTGTTTGAAAATCAGCAGTCCATAATACACTTCACTTTTGCAACTGCAGACAATCACTAACTTTGGATGAATTTGATTTAAAGTATTCGACCCATTTCTAACCACTTAAGGAATTAAGCGTATCTAGAGCACAGATTTCTTGACTGCAATAGTTTTCCCATGTGCAAAAATAGAATTTAGAAAGATTCTAAAAATCTTCCGATTTTTTTCTTCTCAAAACCTAATTATACTAAACTTTTTAGCTAAAGATATATAGTTGACCTATACTTGTCACATACACCTTCCTATTTCAAACTATAGGCTACAAACAAATTCGACCAAAGATTGGTTGTACTATTAAGAGTTTTGTAGCCAATCAAAATGTGCCACAACTGTGCCTAGGACCTATGCCATAATTGATCACTATTCATCTCCATGTGTGTAGATTCAGAGCAACCTATATCACCATAATGGGAGGGGAGGAAATATGGGTCAGCTACCTTTATGGGAATATCAATGGCTTATATGAATTGAAATTATTTGAGTTGAAAATGGTGGAACCTAGAGGTTGTAAAGCAAGATTGACTTAGAATGAAGGTGGAATGTATAATAGACCCTTTTTCTAATGCAAGGACAATTCTTAGAAAAGAACCTTTTATCATCCATTTTTGAGCATCTTCTAATGTAGAGAGGTCAATAATACTTCAATGAGGGAATTTCTACCACCACCATCCACCAAAGCACATTCAAAGAACTCTCAGAAAAAAAAACTTGTATAAAAAATCTCAATCCTATATTTGTCCAAAATTTTGCATCTAAAATCATCCTCTATGAACCACTTTCAGGCTCCAAACAAGTTCAAGGGTTAATAAAAGAGGTGCAAAGCAACACATTCTTTCAAGGCAATGTATTTCAAAAACCTTACCTACCTTAGGCCTTGCGACAATAGTATAGGAATTTATATATTTATTTTTACTGCATTTCACCAATTCCATCCAAGCGAGGGCTAGAGAATTGTCAATTACTTTTCTTATTATAGTAAATTATGAAACACAAATGCAATAATGTAGTAAAAAATAGTGTATATTGGCAACTTAAGGTAAGAGACCCTATTTACACCATGTGACTATTTGCACCACTTCACAACTGCTACCACAATGTATCACTAGAGGACATTTGAAAGTCTATAATGTACATGACTGAGACATAGTGTTGCAAATAGGGTGGCTTTAGAAATGTGTTGCAAATATGGTCTCCTATGGAAGTCTTAGACATCATTGCTACAAGAGCAATATGGACAGAGGCAAAAACTTTCCTCTCGTGTAGAGCGTATACTACACGGGCCCCTGTCCCGAACCTGGTGACCAACAATAGTCCTAAAAGACCTTGCATCCTAACATGGATAAAATTGATCCGATAACCCAAACTCGGTGGCGCACTTCCAAGGCTCCAACTCCAAAATCTGCCTTCAGATCCTCACCTCTCCCATTCCCATTCCGTTTCTAAATTCCTATCAAGATTGATACAACCATAGATAATCTCAGTTGCAAGTTGAATTATACAATTCCAAATATGGAAGCTATGGCCTCTCTTCTTGTATCTACGACCTTGTCTCACATGCCAATCTGCCCCTTGACGAGCTTCCCCCACCTTGCAAACCCTCCCAGTTGCAAATTCTGAGCGCAATGCGTGAAGATGGTGCAACAAGAAAGCGAGATTTGATGGTGGCATTAGGGGTTGCAATAGTTGTGAGCTTGGGAGGGCGGTGGAGGCAACACATGCTGCAGCTGGCGCAATTGAATCTGTTGAAAGAAGTGGCATCTAATCCTCTCATACATAGTATGGTCTCAGTTGCAAAGAATTTATTTTTAGTTTAAGCCAAGGTTTAAGCCTATTTTTAGCACTGAAAGAAGTCCACAATGGCTATGGCTTTTTAATTTGTACACATTGTATGCCTTAACCATAATCTTACCAATAAAGGAATAAGAAATGGCTATGGCTTTCCAATCATTGAACATTCTATGATAGCTAACAAGTTGAGCGCACTACTGTTTTGGGGTGTGGGAGCTAGGGGATGTAATTGAGTTTTATGTTTGTTTAACACTTTTTTGTAGGTCATATTGAGGCTTTCTTTTGTCAAATTTTGGTTATGTTTTGAGCAACATTATGCATTGTTCTCCATTGATTCTAGTGATATGAATTTTGGCATTATTTGAATTATATTTTTATGTTTTGATTGATTGAATTGATTGTTTTCAATGATCTACAGGGATTAACCTAGTCTTAACAATGTGAGGGTTAGAAAAAAATTCAATGTTTATATCTCTAAGTTATGATCCACAAGCACTTGGCATGCCGATTTGTTGTAAGGGGGAAGAATTCAGTCTTTTAATTTTGGTTTCCTAGGGCTATTCGGGGTTCAATTGAACTGGAATTTTGACATAAGCTTTGGATTTTGTGAATAGAACTTTTGGAGAGTTCTTGAATCAACAAAGTTGCCTATAATAAGGCAGTTTGGCCCTATTCTCTTCCTTACTGCTTTTAAAGCTTTTTCAAGTTGCAACTTGGGCACGAGTTCCCTTGCACTTGAATTGTTCTAGTAGTTTTAGCACGAATTTATACTATATATTGCTTTTCTAGAAAACTAAAAGTTTGATGACATCTTTGTAACTTGACTCTTGTAGCGGATGTGAGAAAATTACAAGCGCAACATCAAGGAAAACTTTGAGTTTGTGGAGTATATACTATTTCACATGTTTTGGGATTTGCTCATCTGGAAATAATTTAAATTGCATTGTCTTGAACCTCTAAAGGATTAGACCTCATCTTGTTATTAAAAGATTTTTAATTCATATGGAGATTTTCATAATATCCGAGTTTATATAGTTTTCAAATATTATCACTTCTATAAGCCCCTTATGAGTACATGAATCTAGGACTTACCCCTTGTTCAAGCACAACAAGTTCTCTACGTCAACTGGCAATGTCGCCAAGCTTGAACAAGCCTCCAAATTGAGAGTGGTCAAAGAAGATAAGTTCCCCACTTCCGCTGGCAATGCCACCAAGCTTGAACAATATCCCAAATCGAGAGTAGTCAACGAAGACAAGTTCCCCACTTCCATTGGCAATGCCACCAACCTTATACACTCGTTCAAATTGAGAGTGGTCAAGGAAGACAAGTTCCCCACTTCCGCTGGCAACGCCACCAAGCTTGAACAAGACCCCAAATGGAGAGTGGTCAAGGCAGATAAGTTCCCCACTTCCGCTGGCAATGTCACCAATCTTGAACACCTGTTCAAATTGAGAGTGGTCAAGGAAGATAAGTTCCCGACTTCTGTTGGCAACGCCACCAAGCTTGAACAATACCCCAAATGGAGAGTGGTCAAGGAAGATAAGTTCCCCACTTCCGCTGGCAATGCCACCAAGCTTGAACAATACCCCAAATTGAGAGTGGTCAAAGAAGACAACTTCCTCACTTTCGCTGGCAATGCCACCAAGCTTGAACAAGACCCCAAATGGAGAGTGGTCAAGGAAGACAAGTTCCCCATTTCCCCTGGCAATGCCACCAAGCTTGAACAAGACCCCAAATCAAGAGTGGTCAAGGAAGACAAGTTCCCCACTTCCGCTGGCAATGCCACCAAGCTTGAATAATATCCCAAATCGAGAGTGGTTAAGGAAGACAAGTTCCTGACTTCCGCTGGCAATGCCTCCAAGCTTGAACAATACCCCAAATGGAGAGTGGTCAAGGAAGACAAGTTCCCCACTTCTATTGGCAATGCCACCAAGCTTGAACAAGACCCCAAATGGAGAGTGGTCAAGGAAGACAACTTCCTCACTTTCGCTGGCAATGCCACCAAGCTTGAACAAGACCCCAAATCAAGAGTGGTCAAGGAAGACAAGTTCCCCACTTCCGCTGGCAATGCCACCAAGCTTGAATAATACCCCAAATCGAGAGTGGTTAAGGAAGACAAGTTCCTGACTTCCGCTGGCAATGCCTCCAAGCTTGAACAAAACCACAAATGGAGAGTGGTCAAGGAAGACAAGTTCCCCACTTCTATTGGCAATGCCACCAAGCTTGAACAAGACCCCAAATGGAGAGTGGTCAAGGAAGACAACTTCCTCACTTTCGCTGGCAATGCCACCAAGCTTGAACAAGACCCCAAATGGAGAGTGGTCAAGGAAGACAAGTTCCCCATTTCCGCTGGCAATGCCACCAAGCTTGAACAAGACCCCAAATCAAGAGTGGTCAAGGAAGACAATTTCCCCACTTCCTCTGGCAATGCCACCAAGCTTGAACAAGACCCCAAATGGAGAGTGGTCAAGGAAGACAAGTTCCCCACTTCCGTTGGCAATGTCATCAATCTTGAACACTTGTTCAAATTGAGAGTGGTCGAGGAAGACAATTTCCCCACTTCCTTTGGCAATGCCACCAATGCATGGAAGTTTTCTAGGATAACTGCCTTCAATTTAGAACATTGTGAAGCAAATCGTAGTATTAACTCCAAGTTGTGAAAATGTGCTTTGTTATTGCCCCAAGTACTCACCAAAATTAATACACGAAGTTTTTTGAAATCAAAACTTTGGTCATGTTTATCCAAAGGCAATTCATGGTTTATTTTCCCTTGCCAAGAAATGCCTTCCAGAACCTCAACATCCTGCAATCAAGAAAGTTCTATTTAGAATGCATTACACCTTTATATGGAGGCTTCAAATGATACTTGATATATCACATATATCAAAACCTATGATTCTTGAAAGTATATGGGTTTCAATTATCATTAACTACATTTAGATTAATACAAGAGAACTTGCAAATTCTTGTCATGTCAGGGTGACTGCAAGAAACACTTAGTACTATTTTTGTCACACGTAGCTGGCTGATTTGTTTTTTGAGCACAACTTCTTCATTTTGGATCCAAATGACTCAAGATTTGTAATGCAAGTACTCATAACCATTAAACACTTTTTCTAATTTATTGGTAATTTAAAAAAATATTTTACTATTTAAAAGCAGCTTCCAATTTTATGTCAGACTTACTAGTTTGGGGGGTTTTAGTACTATTTAGTACCCAAAAAAACGAATTTAGAGCTGAAATTTGGTGGAAATGGTCTTTTAGTAGATTTATAGCTTTGCAAGGAAGGAATTCTAAAAATAGTTATTTTTGTATTGTGTGGAAGTCCACAAAGTGAGCTTCTTACTGCTTGCATTTTAGAACATGTAAAATATTATTTTGGTGGATTTTTTGGTTAATGACCATCTCCATAAAGTTATTACAAATGGAAATTTTGTATTTTATTTATTTAATTTTTCTCCTATTTTCAATTAATTAAAGCATCAAGTGTCTATTTTCTTTAAATTTAGCACTTCTCTAGTTCTCCCACTTAAAGAATTTTTTTATGCTTTTCCTTTAATTGGTAATCTTCATCTTAAAGGTATATACATTGGCCATATTTTTTATATTTTAAAAAAATATTTTTCTAATTTTAAAGTACTCTAGAAAAAACCAAAAGTTTTCTTGAAAATGCAACAAATAGTACAAGTGTTTCTTGCAATCACCCGTCATTTGTACAAACAGAATACTACCTTGCTTGAGAATCCGGTTTCTGGTATCATGGACGATTTCCAAATTCTTGTACTCTTGGCAATACTCCGTCCCATGTCA
This sequence comes from Pseudisothecium myosuroides, assembly GCA_951799445.1. Taxonomy (NCBI): domain Eukaryota; kingdom Viridiplantae; phylum Streptophyta; class Bryopsida; order Hypnales; family Lembophyllaceae; genus Pseudisothecium; species Pseudisothecium myosuroides. Next base: position 25,110,127 of record OX637292.1, on the reverse strand, counting down.
CGGAGTTGGTCAACCCCAAGTTGTGGTAATATCTTGCACAATATATCATACGAACTTTGATAGTCTTTGCATTGTGCAACAAAGCACGATGCATGGTATGACGACTTCACTGTCACATCGTCAAAGATTGCTTTTGCTAGTGTGGTCTTGCCAATTCCACCCATGCCAACAATTCCTACATAATTCATTTTCAAAAGCCCTTTGACTTTGGACAATTGATGATCCAAATCCATGGGAATTTCTTTTCGGGGGCCAATGGATTCTTCCACCTGTAGAAATGCAAAAGTCATACTTGCTAAATCATTTTCATATCAAAAATAATACACTACAAGTACACAATGAATGTCAAGCATCAAAGTGAGTTACAAAAAAAAACTTTACTAAATGAGTTTCATGGTTCAACCACTTCATACCTTTGGGACAAGATGGACTTCAATTCTTTTAAGGCCCACTATGGGATTCAAAACTCTTGAGGCCCAAGATGAACCAAATTTTGGAACCATCTTGCATGAGTATGTTCCCATCAAAAAGGACTTCTTTAAAGTTGTAAGCCTTTCACAAATTTGGGAAAATGTTGGCCGTTGAAGAGGGTCTTGGGACCAACATTCTTGGATTAAGTTCATGAGTTCTTTGCAATTGTTGGGTAGGTCCGGTCTGAAACTTTTTTTTCGGTTGCCATATGAATGTGATATTTGATCATAAAACTCCCTTGGTTTCAAGTCAGAGTATGGAACCTTTCCAGATAAAATCTCTGAACATATCATGGCAAATGACCACACATCAGCTTGAAATGGATACAATGGAGTTTTACTTTCCCTGATCACTTCAGGGGACATGTAACCTCGTGTCCCAATTGTATCCATTGATGGTTTAGGATCCTTGGGATTGCTACAAACCTCCAATTGAGAAGTTCCATAATCGGTGACCTTGAATATGCAATAAGAATCCAAATCCCCCTTAGGTATTGAATTTGACAACACGTTGTCAGGTTTCAAGTCAAGATGAGCAACTTGCATGTCATGAAGGTAATACACACCCTTGGCAATTTGATGCATGATGTCAATTGCAACATGGTAGAGTAAGGGTTTTCTTGAATTCTTCAACACGGAAGACAAGCTTATTTCCATCAATTCCATCACCAAGTACATTTCACCAGTTTCAACTTCCCCAACATTCTTGTGACATGTTTTGTTAATCCCACAACCAAAAAATTGGACAAGATTTGGATGGCTCAAGCCTACCAAGATGCCAGCCTCCTTTCGAGAATTGATCAAAGCATCTAAATCAATTTCCCAAGTGCTAGCTTCCTCTCTAGAATTCTTAAGAAAACTTGAATCGCCTTCCAATACTTTTGTGGCACATTCAAGACCCAACCAATTTGATTTGAATACCTGTCCACCATTTTCTCCACCTATTCGATTGAGTAATTCCGGTGACTTGAAATCATTGAGAACCTCCAAAGCATCCAAGTCTCCACCATCAACTCGATCCAAATTTCTGAGTCTTAACAATAGATGTTGCGCCAATTTGTAATCCTGGGAGATTTCTCCATGAGGTACAAGTTCAAGCTTCTTCTTAAGTTCTTGTCCATCTTCAAGGATTTGTTCGTAGGTAGCCGCACCAAAATGAATAGGTGAGATATCATTTGATTGATTTGGATGGCACAATAAGTGCACATCACGTGATGTATCATAACAACACTTCAAATCTAAAAGGAGCTCACGAAAAGTTTCTTTGTTTTGGAGTTGAAATACAACTAAATGACACCATCGATCTTGTGTGGTGCAACTTTGAACCACAATCTCTACCTTCCTTTGAAGACAACTCAATTCTTCAAAAATAGATTGGAACTTGAGGTCCTTGCTAGCACTTGAAAACATTTTGTCAATCCCCTTCATGGCTAGTATGAGTTTGGCCAAAAGATGTACACATTGATTCTTATTCAAGACTTCCCCTTGTGGAGATGCTTCCATATCCTTCAAGCGTTTCTCAAGACGTGGTATGACATTGCCCACTCTATTACAATGCTCACCTTGCACATGTAAGAAACCCTTGTCTTTCCTGCAAAGTATGTAATGTCTATTGTCAATGAGATATCCTGACAAAACTCAAAGAGAGTCATTACCCTATGATATTGAATAAACTAATCAAACCTGAAAATTCTCCAAATAAAACTTCAGTGAATAATAATATTGTACGTAAAATTCAAGCTCAACATTCTCCGCTAGAAACTAGAAATATTTTGCTAGTATCCCGTAATATTCTTTTTTATTCGTACAAACTAATTATTTTTTTTGCAAAGTTTCCAAAAAGTTTGGCATCCACTTCTAGTATTAATTTGCTAATCCTAACTACTAGGTATGCTAATAGAGTTGTCTATTTAATGAAATCTAAGGACATGCTACTAAATTTGACTATAGACACAAATGCATAAAACAAAACTAGTAGAGCTCAAAGTACATCAAATAGAAAACTATATAAAGAACTTCGTAATTTGAACAATGCTATATTCTATCATGCACTCTTCAATTGCTAACACATAGTAAATAACATTTGAACTCACCGGATGAACCATGCAAAATCCATGTATTTACAAAAAATTGCCATGGAGAAAAAGTTGGTCATCCACATCAAAAAGTGCGCCATTTTATGCAACAAATGGAGCAAAATATAGAAATTCTACAATAGCATCCAAACAAATTCAAATAAATTAGTCAAAAAATAACATCCAAACCCACAAAAGATGATTTCAATCGAGGTCCTAAGATGATTTCAATTAACTAATATATTAAAAATGATCTCATAGAGAGAATTGCATCAAATCTATAAAGCAATTCCTATACAAATCTAATACTATACAGTAACATAAAAGTAATAGGGAACCACATTCTTATCTGAGACACAAGATGCAATCTCAAAATTATAAGTTGTGAATATTGCAGGAACAATTTCATTGCATATATTACCCCTTAAAAGAACCATGGAGAACCATATGTAGGACATTGTATTTGTCTCTCTCAATTCAAATTATTTACTGAAACATGGCACAACATATTGTAGTAGTTTTAACATACTACAATGATCATCTTTCAGTTGAATATTAGTTGAACATATAAATGCTATAATGCCCAAATTCAACACCATTTAGTTTGAATATAGGACAATTTTGTAACTTCTTGGACATGTGGGAGGTGCAATATTGAATCAAATTGGAAGTATCACTAAATCCAAATAAGCACAAAGATAACCTTTTGTCATTGTTGTATACTTCAATTCATGTTCAATACACAAAGTAGACAATGTTGAGAACACAATTTGGATGTTTGCTTTTACGATTTTTACTTACAAAAAATAGAAAGTTTAAAATACAAAATGGATGCTAGAAATTGCATTTCAAACTTTGACAAAGGGATAAGTCATCATCCCACACAATATTTGGATATTGTATAGTAGGATTCAAAAATTTATTAGTAGTTAATATCAAACAATTTGAACCAAATTAAGCAAGATTTTCAAGTGGAACATTTGGATAAATGTGGCAATTGTTTGTGCATATGTTATCCAACACTCACTATCCAATCCGACAAAAATGCATTTAATAAAATTCCATATTGCAATTTCTAATGTAATGCCATGTTTTTTGAGAGAAGTACAAGTGCAATGCTTGACCAAGAGTATTTTAGAACAAATCTTACCTTGTAAATAATAAGACTTTCAATCTCATGCCACGTCAAAAATCACTAGCCAAGCAGGTAGCTCCCTCCTTGTGATTGATTAGCTTTTCAAAATGCTTCCTCTTCTGCTCAAAGACTTTCTTTTGACCAACAATGTGCTGAAAAAAGATACAAAGAATTTCAAAGGAGTATTCCACTATGAACCCCCATTTTCCAAAGGATGAAATTGTTGAATTGCAACAAAGTCTCTGACAATATCACTCCTTTGAATGAATGAAAGATTTCAAAGTATTTCAATTCATATTTCATCCACATCCATGATGGTAAATTATTGCATCATGAAAGACGATTATCGATCCCTTTTTGAAATATCCAAATTAAGTGGAACAAAAAGTCCCACTTCCATCACCGTTCTTTCTAAGAATTCATATCCAAATGTATCCAAAGCTATCAATGTGCTCATTCCTCACCAACTAGTTTGGTGAGAGGTATAAATCCTCCATTTCTGCTGCCAATTCCAAGTTTGTATGTCCTTTTACAATTGCAGCCATTCATTTTGCTAAGGCAAATTCTTGCACGAATTTGCAACTACTCACCGCATACAATAGGACTTAGGGAGCAAATATAGTGTATTTAGCATATTCACTCAGCCCTCCATTGACAAGTTTCTACAATTCAACAACGCAAAGGAGATGAACTCGAATGCAAGTATTGCCTTTGGAATTGCTATATAACAAAGGTACCAAAAGATTCAAGATTTCAATTTGTACCATTTAAAAAAATTTGCATAATAAGAAATATAATTAATATTTTTGGCATGCATAATTATTGTTGCATTCTTACACAATCTCAATCAAGTGTACCAAATTTCAATTTCAAAAAATCAAAATTTCATTTTTAGCAAATTTCTTAAATCAATTTAAATGATTTTACATGATAATTTATTGAAACAATTGGTGATGAATTTTCAAAATTTGATTGCAGAGATATGTAGGAAACATCTATACATACATCTATCCTTTTCAAAAAATTCTCAAAAAATATTCAAAGTTCACACAAAGAAAGTTCAATGTTGGGATGCCACATGCCCAACTTTTGTGAAATGAATATTTATTTATTGTACCTAAATTTTGCTATTTGAACCTAACACTACAACTAGTCTTGTACCTTAGGAGTATAATGTTGCAATTGAAGAGGCAAAATTTTGCTACAATATGTGATGCATCTCATCTTTTTCTTGGCTTTGAAATCACGTATCTTTTTGTCCCCCAACTGTAAAACTGCAAGCAGAGCCAGGAGAAAGCTCCTCAACCTCATTGCAAAACCTCAATAGCAAGCTATCGCTACAGATTCTCAAGCAAGTGCCAAACACAAGACCCAAGCACAAGAGCCTCACGAAACTAGGAACCCCTAAAACAGCACTTCCAAGATCCAGCATTCACTCACACGGTAACCCCAAACGACACCCTAAGACTTGGTGAAATGCTTCTTCAAGCGCTACCCAGACCCAGCCAATTCTGAAGCAGTCTGGTGCAGGGAACCACGCTCAGACTCACACTGGAACGCATTTCGTTAAGTGCACACACCTTGCTGCCGTGAGGATCCAAGAACACTCTGCCAATTCGACTGCTCATCAGTAACTGAACTGAACTTTCGAGTGCAGTTGAGCGCCGAGAAGTCTGAGCTGCAAGAAGAGAAAACTCGTCTCGAGAGTGACACAGACCAGCAGCAAGACCAACTAAAATCAAAGACGGGACCAAAAACAGAGTGCCGGAGACGATGAAGGGCCAACCGAGAGCACGGACCGAGGGTGCGGCAAGTTGGGCAATAATGGACTGGATGTGGGACCTGGCTGCAGCCGCCTGTGGGCGCAAGATTACCCACCCTTGGTAATAAAGCAAACACCGACCAGGTTCTATGCCTTTATCCACAATTTTTAATATATGAGGGTGATGTGAGCGCGGTCCACTGTGCCTTCCAAGCAATGAATCTTTTTTGCTAACGTTTCCTAAGTTTCGTGGATGGCAGCGAATAATTAGTAATGCATGTAGTAACTCACAAGTTAACTGCGATGTTCAAAGTGATGGTGAAATCCTGACTCTCTAACTATCTATCCTATGTCGAGGGTAGACTGGGTCATTGGCGTCATTTCTAACGTCCCTAACTACGTAAAAAGGGGAACCCCTATGTTCCTTCCATGAACCTCTAAGACTATCGCGGGGTTTTAAGACTCCACCTAGAAGTTCTACTTCTAAAGACTAATTCTAAAGTTCAACTCTTACTCTAATTTTCAACCTCTAAATGAAACTCTAGATTTTTACTCGGTTAACTTGGTTTTAAATATTAACTACCGACTTTTGACTCTAGGTTTTTACTCCTAATTTAACTCTGAAATTTATCCTCGGAATTTAACTCTAGGTTTAACTTTTAACTCTAAGTTTTTACTCCTCTATTCTATTCTAAATTTACCCTTCTAAATTTAACTCTACGGTTTTGACTTTTAACTCTAGGTTTTTACTTCTAAATCAACTTCAACTCCTGACTTTTAACCTTCTAGGGTAATTCTAAGTTTCACTTTTAATTCTATGTTCTTATTTCTAAACTACTCTAAGATTTACCCTCTAAAGTTAACTCTAACTTTTCACTTTTTATTGTAGATTTTTACTCCTAATTTAACTCTAGGGTTTTTGACTTTTAACTCTAAATTTTTACTTCTAAAATTAATTCCCAATCTTAACCTCCAGGTTTAACTCTACGTTTCACTTTGACTCTAGATTTTTCTACTTCCAACTAACTCTAAAGTTTAACTTCTACCTCTAAGTTTTAACTTCTACTTTTAGCTTTTGACTCTAACCTTTTACTCCCCAATTGACTCTAAAATTTAACCTTTAAATTTAATCTAACTTTTGACTTTTGACTTTTGGCTTCTACTTCCAAATTTAATCCTATCGTTTTAATCCTGGATTAACTCTAAATGTTACTCCAAGTTTTGACTTCTATTTTTCTCCTCTATTCCTAACTCAAAAATCTACTTCCTAAGTTGATTTTCAATTCTACTGTTGACCTCTACTTTCTACTCTAATTTTTGACTCCCTAAAGTTAGCTCTAGATTTTGACCTCAGAAGTTCATCTTTAAAAAGTAAAAGTGTAAATTGATTCTAATTCTAACTGCTAATTACTCCCTAATTTTAATCCTAAATTCTCATTCTAATTTAAACCTAATTTCCGTCCATGGTTCTTTTTGGATGAAATTTTATTCAAAATTCCTCCGTCCTACCCCCTATCGCTTAACTTAGCCTAACGCGGTCAGTTTACGGTCAAATCTTAATTATAAGCTGTTTTCGGAAACCTCTCTTCCTAATCTATCAACTTTTGAATCTAAACTTCTAATCTACACTAATCTCGGATGCTAATCACGCTCTAAGGGCAGATTAGGAAAATAAATGCTAATTAGGGAGAAACATCAAAGATTAAATCAAAAACTCACCTCTTCACTACCGGTGTCGGAAATGACTTCGTCCACGTCCACGTGTACATCCTCACGCTCCATGGTAGTCTTTGGCTTTGTTTTGAATTTTTTCCAAGCTCACCGCTTATTGAGAAAATATTACAATTTTTGATGATCTAAACTCCCTCTTTCCCTTCCTCCTTTCTTTTCTTTATTCCTCTTTCTTCTACACTAGCACTATTCCACCTAAGCTTTTATGAGTCTTACACTATGGTTTCAAACTACGAGAAGGATTTAAATGTTCTTCCTACCCTCTTACGCAACCTTGCTTTGTGTCATCCTAATCCTCCTCCCAACGGTTGCAAGGAGTTCTTCTAGATTTCCTACCTAATCTCCTAAATAGGCACTATTCATCGTCTCTCTCCCTTCCACTCCTATAACACATTCTTCTCCCTAATTTCCTTCCATTGTGTGTAGGTGTGAGTGGTGATGCAGGTTGGATCGGATGTTTTTGTGCAGGTGGCGCGTGGAATGGCAACCTCTATTTCTCCCTCCTCCCTTTTGTATTTTTTGCCCTAGTCCTACTTCAACCCCACTTAGCACAACATTAGTCCAACATGCTTTTGGTTTGGTTTGCCTTTGTTTGTGTTCTAGTTTGGGAAAAACCAAAAATAATAAAAAAAACCCGAGAGAATCAAAAATTTGGGGAGGAGCCCGAATGGCCCCAGCCTCCCCTGCTAGACTGAGAGCCTGCTGTACCGAGAGAGCCTGCTATACCGAGAGACACCTGCTGTACCGAGAGACACCTGCTGTATCGGGAGCCACCTGCTGTACCGGGAGAGCTGTTGGCCCTCCGGCTGGCTGGCCTTCCCGGCTGGCTGGCTGGGGGGTCGGCCAAAAATTTTAATTAATTTCTTTTTCTTTTTTTCGGTTATGGTTGCTGGTTCTGCTTGTTGGCTGGCTCGTTATGCTGGTCTGATGTTGGCTGGCTCGTTGTGCTGGTTCTGATGTTGGCTGGCTCGTATGCTGGTTCTGATGTTGGCTGGTCGTATGTTGATTCTGGAAACTCGAGTTCTGACTAAGGCTAAAAGACTAGAATTTTGGCTAAGGCTAAATAAAAAGACGGTATTCTTGACTAAGGCTAAAGGGACTGGAAATTTGGCTAAGGCTAAAATAAAAAGACTAGATTCTTGACTAAGGCTAAAGAGACTGGAATTTTGGCTAAGGCTAAATAAAAAGACTAGATTCTTGCTAACCTAGGGGGGGATAGAACTTTGGGGGGTGCTAGATCTACTAAGATTTTTGGGATACAACTAACTAAATAAAACTTTGGGGAACCACTAAACTCTCTTAAACTTTGGAAAATGACTAAACTTTACTAAGTGCAAAGGAACCTACATATCTTGGAAGCTAAACTCTGGAGGTTTCCACTAAGGTCTTGGAAACTAGACTTTGGATCTAAACACGGGGGAGGTGCAAAGCTTCGCCGTGAAATTGGTTTTAACACCAACTTTACGACTTCTAGACTCCCCGGGGGTTCAAAGCTCCGCCGTCTACACTTTTAACATACGCTTTAGGACTTCTACTTTGTCGCTAGTTCAAAGCTTCGCCGTTCCCAAGGGGGGTCCACACAGTGAGAGAGACTTTAGAAGAGGGAAAAGCTAAACTTTTAAAGAAAACAACCACACGTGAGTTCAAAGCTTCGCCGTCCCAGAGGGGGGTCCACTCAACAAGGAGAAGGTTAGATGAGGGTGTAAGAAAAAACCCAAAGAGAAAACACACAAGTTAGACCACGTGGCAACACAAAGCTCACACGCTAAAGGCCCCCCAAAGCGGCATCGCCAAGGTACGGTGGGGGGTGACTTTAGGATTAGTGCAGGATAAAAGAAAAAGGACTCTTAAACTTCACAAGTTAGATCACAACACGTACAAGAGGGAGAGAGAGGCTCTCCACTCACAACAAAGTACCAAAAACTTCACAAAAGAGTACACAAAGCAAGGTAGAAGGACCCCCAAGGACCTTCAAAGCTTGAAAAATAAGCAACAATGGAGCCAAAAGTGCTCCGAAAACACCGTAGAGGTTTTTGGCTTAAAACGCCAAAATATCCAAAATAACTTGGACCCACGGATCCAAAACAAGAATTGGGGGTGTTCTAGAGAGAAAAATGGGGCCCTTATATAGGTTTCCAAGGGCTCACCCCTCCCTCTAGAGTTCTAAGGTAACCTTATCAACGGGGATTTTCATCCTCATCCTCAAAGATTTTCATCCTACATCCTAAATTTCTACTTCTACCATCTATGCTGGACCAACATCCTAACTTTTGGAGATTAGCTCCAATCGCCGAACGGATTGCGCCGTTGGATCCAGATCGCCGTGTTTAGTACAAGATCCTTTTATCCCCCGTACTGAGGCCAAAAACCCATCATACGCTAATTTAGTTTAAAAACCAAATCGTGGTAAAATCCTAGATCTTGGGGGTCTCCTATTTTGAGAAATGTGAATAGCCTAGGGTCTCCGGTAGGTGCGAGAGAGTCGGGAAGGACTTTTGGTTGACTTCGTTTCGCCATCGTATGGTCCCGGAATGCCGGTCAACATGGCGGGGACCCCGCCATGTGGTTAATTCCCGAGGAATCTCGCCGGTTCGGGTACTTGCCGCTATTGAAATGTCGTGAAACTTTACGGAGCGCATTATTAACATAAACCAAGCTAGTCTAATTTTTAGTGAGATTTTATTGTAACCTGGGTAATTTCCATGAAATTCCCGTCGGAAGTTAGGAGGGTTGACCACCCGGAAAAAGGTTCTTCTGCAAGTCGGAAGATGCTGGGATTTTTCACATGACCTCTCAGGGAGTCGCATGAAAGACGTGCGGGTGTGTTTCCGTACCTGGCACGATTGGTCAATGGAGATTTAAACTGGACATCTCCTTGAATTAGCGACGGTGCGGGAATCTTCTGCAGGTGGAGGAATCTTGGTGAACCGATTTTGCCGTTGGACTCCTGGCATGGGATTCACCCTAGAACACCATCCTTGGGCTGTAGAATCCTCCACGGGCCCGGTGTTGCGTGAGTGGCTCCTGCATGCTAACAATCGGGATTTCGGAAATTCGTCGATCTAATGGGGAATTTTAAATCTAACTCTAGGACCCGACCTAGTGGCCTCGCTGTGGATCCCTCGGACCGACCTAGCCATGAATCGCCACATTCATGGTGGGATTTAGCCCTTTTGGGGCTGTGTGACTTGAATCCTTCAAATCTAACCTTTTTGTTATTTCTATACTATTTTTAGGCAAGGTTTGGGGGATTCTAAGTAAAAAACACAAATCTAGACCAAATACTATAATGGGTATGACACAACCCTATTTCGGTTCTACACTCTTTTTATGGGTTTTTCTATACTTTTATCAACTTTAAATTACAAATTTCCAAAAAAATAATTCTACGAGTTCCAAGTGACAAATTGGGAGCTCACAGTTGCCCTCCACTTAAAAACTCAAACAAAAAGCCAAAAAGGCACACCAAAAATCCAGGTGACCAATCAACAACTAACCGTAATATCCGGAAAGTTCAAAGTCAACTACTCTTAAGAATCCGGAACCGGGCCCCACGTACGGAAAATCTGCTCCAGATTCAAAAAATCCTAACTTAATTGCAAACCTACTAACTAACTACTTTCCTCGCTTTGATTTCTTCGAGCTGCTACTCGGCCCTGCAGGTGGTTTCCTGCTTGATTTTGGTGGGGTGAGCTTCGTTGCAGCCCGGGTCGAAATCTTCCGCTTGATCGGCGGCGGGTCGTCATCCGAAGCCGTCTCATCCCCGGAAGTGAATTCCCCCTTCTCGGACTTCTGGATCATCTCTACTCTGGTCTCTCTCTTTGGTGAATCGTCCAGCTGAATCGGTGTTGTATTCTTCTTGGGTGACACCTTCTGCATGTGAGGGAAGTCGACCGGATTGGTCCGAGCTGGATTGGACAAGGCCCCCATCCCGTGGATTAAATCGCTCCGGACGGATGTTCCGAATGTCGGAATGGTACTCCCTGTTACTACCGAAATCGACTGGATACTCCTCGTATGGCCCAACTTAGTAGCCTTCATCTGGATCCGTGTCTGACTGGAAGTCGGTTTTGGGGATGGCTGTAGAATGATCTCCGGCCCCGGCTTCTGGGGCGTCTTCAACAAGTCGACGTTGGGCAGCTCCGGAAAGTGGGTGAAGTCCAAGGGCTTGTTTGGGTCGAGGTGCCCCAACAATTGCGCCATCTCCTTCAAAATTCTTTCCATCCGAGCCTGGAAGTCCACCAAGATAGTTACCACTTTGGACCTAGATAAGTGGCCTGTGCCACTTAGCTGACTGCTGAAGAGTCGGGATTTGATCACAGCTTCCGAGGGCTGCTCCACCAACGCGGTCAAATTGTGGACGAGTTGGAGAGCTTCCGACTCCTTTTGCCGTGCAGCTGCGGCATCCGTCTCCGCCCAATTCACCTGACCTAACAGGTCATCCCTTTCTTTCTCCATACTCTTGATCCGCTCGTCCTTCTCACGAAGCAGATCCGGGTTCGGTAGTCGCCGGATCTCCTTTATAATATCTTCCGGCTCCACCTTCAGCTCCGCAGCAATCCCTAGGATCATATCTGACATCCCGAAATGCATGTGTTTAGCCTCCTCCATCCACTGTGTTCCGACTTCGAAGAAGTCCGACTGCAGTTCCGATCCTGAGGGCTGACTCGGCTCTCCTTTTTCCGAGGTCGACTGTTCCACCCTCGAGTTCGGATCAGTCGACTTCCTTCTCTTCTCCCGTTTGTCGACCAAGTCCTGCTGCTGCTGTTCTTCTTCATCGTCTTCTTCTTCTTCCTCCTCCTCTCCCTCGATTGGAGTATCCGGTGGAATTTCGTGCATGAGACCATACTTAACTATTTCTAATCCGGTGTTGTAGATCACCACCTCTTCACCAGTCAGCACCTCCTGATGGTGGTATAGGTGAAACAGATACGGACTGAGAAGACTCGGCTTCCCCTTCCCTACGTACGACACCAGTTTCTTCACTATACCTGCTAGGACTTTCTCCCAGTGGACTACCTTATCTTCTAAAGCCCCAAAGATAGTGTTGGCCACCGTAACCGTAATTCGGGTGGGCTTTTCCGGATACAGGATCGGAATTAAAAATTCCAGCATCCGTTTCTACCTAGCGTCCTTACAGTCACTCACGGGGTATCCGTCCTTAGTGGTAACCGGATTACGGAACTTCCCAATCCCGTACATCTCTACCCGAGAACCTAATCCGGACCCGTTCTTCTCGAACCCGTATACGTCAGCCCATACATCCGCCGTCCATGCTCCGGATTGTCCTCTCACAGTCAACTCAAATTGATTTGGGACTCTCGAGATTAGCTGCTCCAGCATCTCCGGGTCCTTCACATTCCATGGTCGGTGAATCAAACCTACGCACCCCATCCTGGTCAAATCTCTCTCTAACTCTTTCCGAAAAGTCGGGTCGATGGGAATGGCCGGCCTAACTATCCGAGCTGTGACGAAAGGCCGACGCGCTACCGGGTTGCTAGACTCCTCCATGGTTTACCGACACCGACCACTAAATCCGGTGCAATCGGCACCGACCTCACCCGTCTCTCCCTGTCGCGATCTCTAACTCACCACTCTTTCTCTCAGCTAAGTGCGCAAAGACAATCAGCAAAGTGAAGAATGAGGAAGGTTAGGTCTGGCAACGGTTTAAGTACTAGTCGAGCTGCCGACCGTTCCCCTCGGTGAACGGAAAGAGGTCCGTTCTCGTAACAGTTCCCTAGCGGCGTAGGTCGGATACCTATTCCGTAGCTTGTTCCGATCCGACCTAACTCGGATTTAAGATCCGTTCCTGCTCTCGAAAGAACCCGGTTTAAAGGATCTGGAATCTCGGATTCTAACTATCCGGGATTTATCTGTATCTGGATCTAATTTCTTACTTTTTACCAAAGTTTTGAAATTTTTGCCTTACTTCTATCCTATTCCTATGCTATTTTTCTTTATTCTAAGTTTCTGTACTCCCACACAACTCTTACTCTAATTTCCAACCTCTACATGTAACTCTAGATTTTACCCCTTTAACTTGGCTCTAAATATTAACTCCCAACTTTGGTTCTATGTTTTGAGTTTCGACTCTAGGTTTTTACTCCTAAATTAACTCTAAAATTTACCCTTGAATTTTAACTCTATCTTTTGACTTTTAACTCTAGGTTTTTACTTCTAACATTAATCCCAAATTTTAACCTCTAGGTTTGTGTGGGAGTACGGAAAATCATAAGGGAAAGATACAGCTTAGAAATAGGTTAGGAGTTAGACAAAAATTTCAAAATTTTGGTAGGAAGAAGGAAATTAGATCCGGATACAGATAAAATCCGGATAGTTAGAATCCGAGATCCAGATCCTGTAACGGATCTTAAATCCGGGTTAGGTCGGATCGGAACGAGCTACGGAATAGGTATCCGACCTACGCCGCTAGGGAACCGTTATGGGAACGGACCTCTTTCCGTTCGCCAAGGGGAACGGTCGGCAACTCGACTAGTACTTAAACCCTCGCCAGACCTAATCTTCCTCATTCTTCACTTTGCTGATTGTCTTGCGCACTTAGCTGAGAGAAAGAGTGGTGAGTTAGAGATCGCGACAGGGAGAGACGGGTGAGGTCGGTGCCGATTGCACCGGATTTAGTTGTCGGTGTCGGTGAACTATGGCGGAGTCCAGCAACCCGGTAGCGCGACGACCTTCTGTCACAGCTCGGATAGTCAGACCGGCTATTCCCTCCGACCCAACGCACCGGAAGGAGTTAGAAACAGATCTGACCCGGATGGGGTGCGTAGGTTTGATCCACCGGCCGTGGAATGTTAAGGACGCGGAGATGCTGGAACAGCTGATCTCAGGGGTCCCAAATCAGTTTGAGTTGACTGTGAGGGGCCAACCCAGAGCATGGACAACGGATGTATGGGCTGACGTATACGGGTTTGAGAAGAACGGAACCGGATTAGGTTCTCGGATAGAGAAGTACGGGATTGGAAAGTTCCGTAATCCGGTTACCACTAAGGACGGATATCCCGTGAGTGACTGTAAGGACGCTAGGCAGAAACGGGTGTTGGAATTTTTGATTCCGATCATGTATCCGGAAAAGCCCACCCGAGTTACAGTTACGGTGGCCAACACTATCTTTGGGGCTTTAGAAGATAAGGTAGTCCACTGGGGGAAAGTCCTAGCCGGTATAGTAAATAAACTTGTGTCGCACGTAGGGAAGGGGAAGCCGAGTCTTCTCAGTCCGTACATGTTTCACCTGTACCACCATCAGGAGGTGCTGACTAGTGAAGAGGTGGTGATTTACAACACCGGATTGGAAATAGTGAAGTATGGTCTCACGCACGAAATTCCACCGGATATTCCAATCGAGGGAGAGGAGGAGGAAGAAGAAGAAGACGAGGACGAGGAAGAAGAACCGCAGCAGCAGGACCTGATCGACAAACGGGAGAAGAGAAGGAAGTCGACCAATCCGAACTCAAGGGTGGAACAGTTGACCCCGGAAAAAGGAGAGCCGAGTCAGCCCCCGGAACCGAAAATGCAGTCGGACTTCTTCAACGCCGGAACGCAGTGGATGGAGGAGGCCAAGCACATGTATTTCGGGATGTCAGACATGATCCTGGGGATTGCTGCGGAGCTGAAGGTGGAACCGGAAGATATCATAACGGAGATCCGGCGACTACCGAGCCCGGATCTGCTTCGTGAGAAGGACGAGCGGATCAAGAGCTTGGAGAAGGAAAGGGATGACCTGTTAAGTCGGGTGAACTGGGCAGAGACGGATGCCGCAGTTGCACGGCAGAAGGAGACGGAAGCTCTCCAACTCGTCCACAATCTGACCGCGTTGGTAGAGCAGCCCGCGGAAGCTGTGGTCAAATCTCGACTCTTCAGCAACCAGCTGAGTGGCATAGGCCACTTATTTGGGTCCAAGGTGGTAACCATCTTGGTGGACTTCCAGGTCCGGATGGAAGGAATTTTGAAGGAGATGGCGCAATTGTTGGGGCACCTCGACCCAAACAAGCCCTTGGACTTCACCCACTTTCCGGAGCTGCCCAACGTCGACTTGTTGAAGACGCCCCAGAAGTCGGGGGCAGGGATCAGTCTACAGCCATTCTCAAGACCTACTCCAAGTCAGGGACGGATCCAGACGAAGACCACTAAGTTCGGCCAGACAAGGAGTATCCAATCGATCCCGGTAGTAACAGGGAGTACCGTTCCGACATCCGGAACGTCCGTCCAGAGCGATTTAATCCACCGGATGGGGGCCATGTCAAACCCGGCTCGGACCAATCCGGTCGACTTTACTCATATGCAGAAGGCATCGCCCAAGAAGAATACAACACCAATTCAGCTGGACGATTCACCCGAGAGAGAGGCCAGAGTGGAGATGATCCAGGAGTCCGAGAAGGGAGAATTCACTTCCGGGGATGAGATGGCCTCGGATGACGACCCGCCGCTGATCCAGTGGAAGATTCCGACCCGGGCTGCAACGAAGTCTACTCCACCGAAAGGGAGCAGGAAACCACCTGCAGGGCCGAGTAGCAGCGCGAAGAAATCAAAGCGGGGAAAGTAGTTAGTATGTTTGCAGTATTAGGATTTTTAATCTGGAGCGGATTTTCCGTGCGTGGGGCCCGGTTCCGGATTCTTAGGAGTAGTTGACTTTGAACTTTCCGGATATTACGGTTGGTTACTGATTGGTCACCTGGATTTTCAGGTGTTCTTTTTTTGGCTTTTTGTTTGGGTTTTTAAGTGGAGGGCAGCTTGATGCCCTTTCATTCCAGCCTTGCCCATTTTGTGTGCATTAGTTTATGTTCATATTCTCTTTTCTCTAATCTGAGCCACTAAGTGGACACTCTGATTTCTAGCTATGCGTACGTTTTCTTGAGTTGTTTATGGAGTGTCGAAAGTGTGAGAGAGGGCGGATGAGGGGGAATCCGGGTTGAGAATTAGTTGGACCTGATTTGAGCGAGTAAGTTTGTGAGGAAACTTTACTAGACTTGTGAGTAAGGACTTGTGCGCGGTACCTTTAAATTGCCGTAACGGTGATCCGGTTCTAAGGAGTGGTGCAGATGCGAGTCCGGAATCCAGGGAGGGTTCCGAGCGGAGATAAGCGACCGCCAGCGGAAAATCCCCACTCATCGGAAGGTCTGCCAACCATAGGATCAGTCTGGTCAATAGATGCATGAATCTCTTTCAGTTCCGACTGCCTTGATCTGTCGTTGTAGTAGAAGCGGAAGGATGCAATTCTGAGTGACCGGTTTTCCGGGCAAGCTACCCGGGGAATTGTGAGGATTGTCACTTTCTCTATTCTACAATAAAAACCCGGTTAGGATTATTTTGTGTGAAGTTTTGTGCAGAGAAATAGATGTCTATGAGTGGTGCGTTCCTACCCCTCTAAAGATCAAATGCGGACACCCTGAGGGTAAAACAGGGGAATAGAAAACCAGTCGCAGTTAAAGAAGTGAGACCCGGAATCCGGATCAAACCGGAAACCGGAAAGAGATAGATCCGGATTGGGATCCGGAAGACCATTGTGTAAGAAATAGGAAAAGAAAGAGGTGTTGCTTGGGGTTTTGTTGTTTGGATTACAACTCGGAAACTCCTTAGCTTGCTGAAACATACTAGAATCTCTTGGGACGATATTTCGTGTTATCTTATCATCATTTTGGTGTTAAGGATACTTACGCCTAGATTGCGCGTACAACAGTTTGACTCTACGTTTTCACTTTGACTCTAGATTTTTCTACTTCCAACTAACTCTAAGATTTATCCTCTAAATCTAACTATAACTTTCCACTTTTCACTTTAGCTTTTTACTCTAACTTCTTACTCCCCAATTGACTCTAAAGTTTAACCTTTAAATTTAATCTTAACTTTTGACTTTAGGCTTTTGACTTTCTACTTCCAAATTTAATCCTATCGTTTTAATCCTAGATTAACTCTAAATGTTACTCCAAGTTTTACTTCTAAATTTTACTCTAGCTTTTGACCTCTAACATTCACTCTAGTTTTGAATTCCTAACTTCAAGATCTAACTCCTATTTCTACTCGTAATTTCTACCTCCTGAATTTAGTCTAAAGTTTTTACTTTTAATTTCTACTTCTTACTCGGATTTTTTACTCCTAATTAACCCTAACTTCCTTATCTAAACTACCCTAAGGTTTCACTGGAAATTTTAACCCCCTAAGTTAAACTTCCAACTTAATTCTACTTTTTAACTTCCCAAAGTTAACTCTAGATTTTGACCTTAGAATTTTAACTTTAAGAAATAAAAATGTAAATTGATTCTAATTCTAACCGCTAATTAATCCCTAATTTTAATCCTAAATTCTCTTTCTAATTTAAACCCCTGAGTTCCGTCCATGATTCTTTTTGGATGAATATTACTCAAAATTCCTCCGTCCTACCCCCTACCGCTTAACTTAGTCTAACGCGGTCAATTTAAAGCCAAATCCTAAGTGTAATA
Organism: Pseudisothecium myosuroides; assembly: GCA_951799445.1. NCBI lineage: Eukaryota > Viridiplantae > Streptophyta > Bryopsida > Hypnales > Lembophyllaceae > Pseudisothecium > Pseudisothecium myosuroides. The sequence continues at coordinate 25,092,500 of OX637292.1, read as the reverse complement.
TGTTTTTGGGAACCTCTATCCCTAATCTATAATGTTCTGAATCTAAACTTCTAATTTGCACTAATCTCGGATGCTAATTGCGCTCTAAGGGCTGATTAGAAAAATAAATGCTAATTAGGGGGAAACATCAAAGATTAAATCAAAAACTCACCTCTTCACTACCGGTTTCAGAAATAACCTCGTCCACATCCACGTGTACGTCCTCATGCTCCATGGTAGTCTTTGGTTTTGTTTTGAATTTTCTCCAAGCTCACCGCTTATTTAGAAAATATTACAATTTTTGATGATCTAAACTCCCTCTTTCCTTTCCTCCTTTCTTTTCTTTCTTCCTCCCTCCTTCTACACTAGTACTATTCCACCTAAGCTTTTATGAGTCTTACACTATGGTCTCAAACTCCAAGGAGGTTTTTAAGATGCCAACTATCCTCTTACACAATTTTACCTTTGTGTCATCCTAATCCTTCTCTCAACGGCCACCACAAATTCTCAAGATTTTCTCTTAGGTCGACCTAGCTCTAAGCCTAGGTCACTATTTATCGTCTCTCTCCCCTCTCCCCTATTTCATTCGATTTTTCTCTACCCTTCCTCCATTGTGTGTAGAATGTTTTGTAGTTGTTGATGAGGGTGAGGCTTCCTTGTGTGCAGGTACGGTGGTGCCCCGCTCTTTTCTCCCTCCTCCCTTGTTTTGTGTTTAGACCCTAATCCTACTCCAACCCCACCTTGGCCGTAATTTAGTCGAGCATCTTTTGTTTTGTATTGTTTTGGTTTTGTGTTCTGGTTTGAGAGAATACCAAAAAAAAAAAAAAAAAAAAGAGTCCAAGATGAGGGAGCCCGAACTGGGCCCGATCTGTGCTGCCGAGCCCAAGCTTGCCTGGCCTCCCGGCTGGCTGGCCTTCCGGCTGGTTGGCTGGCTGGGGGATCAAATCAAAAGATTTTTTATTTTTTATTTTTATTTTTTTTATTACTGATTTGTGAACTGGACTTGACTGGTTCTGAACTGGACTGGACTCAGGTTCTAAACTGGATTTGGACTCGGTTTCTAACTGGATTTTTGGTTATGGTTCTAAACTAGATTCTTGGTTATGGTTCTAAAACTGGATTTTCGCTATAGGCTAAGTAAAAACTGGATTTTTGCTACAAGCTAATAAAAGACGGAATCTTGCTAAAACTAGGAGGAGATAAAACTTTGGGGGCACTAAACTCTCTAAGACTTTGGGAAACAACTAAACTAAATAAAACTTTGGGGAACAACTAAACTCTCTAAACTTTGGGAAGAACTAAACTAAATAAAACTTTGGGGAACAACTAAACTTCACTAAATGCAAAGGAACCTACATATCTTGGAAGCTAAACTCTGGAGGTTTCCACAAAGGTCTTGGAAACTAGACTTTGGAACTAAACATGGGAGAGGTGCAAAGCTTCGCCGTGAAATTGGTTTTAACACCAACTTTAGGACTTCTTGACACCCCGGAGGTTCAAAGCTCCGCCGTCTACACTTTTAACACACGCTTTAGGACTTTGACTTTGTCACTAGTTCAAAGCTTCGCCGTTTCCAAGGGGGGTCCACACAATGAGAGAGACTTTAAAAGAGGGAAAAAACTAAACTTTTAAAGAAAACACACACAGGGTCAAAGCTTCGCCGTCCCGGAGGGGGGTCCACTCAACAAGAAGAAGATTAGAAGAGGGTTTGGGATAACTTTTAGAAAACATGCACAAAGAGGTTCAAAGCTTCGCCGTCCCGGAGGGGGGTCCACTCAACAAAGAGAAGGTTAGAAGAGGGTATATGAAAAAACCCAAAGAGAAAACACACAAGTTAGACCACGTGGCAACACAAAGCTCACACGCTAAAGGCCCCCCAAAGCGGCATCGCCAAGGTACGGTGGGGGGTGACTTTAGGATTAGTGCAAGATACAAAAAGACTCTTAAAACTTCCACAAGTTAGACCACAACACGTACAAGAGAGAGAGAGAAGCTCTCCACTTACAACAAGGTACCAAAAACTTCACAAAAGAGTACACAAAGCAAGGTAGAAGGACCCCCAAGGACCTTCAAAGCTTGAAAAATAAGCAACAATGGAGCCAAAAGTGCTCCGAAAACACCGTAGAGGTTTTTGGCTTAAAACGCCAAAATATCCAAAATAACTTGGACCCACGGATCCAAAACAAGAATTGGGGGTGTTCTAGAGAGAAAAATGGGGCCCTTATATAGGTTTCCAAGGGCTCACCCCTCCCTCTAGAGTTCTAAGGTAACCTTATCAACGGGGATTTTCATCCTCATCCTCAAAGATTTTCATCCTACATCCTAAATTTCTACTTCTACCATCTATGCTGGACCAACATCCTAACTTTTGGAGATTAGCTCCAATCGCCGAACGGATTGCGCCGTTGGATCCAGATCGCCGTGTTTAGTACAAGATCCTTTTATCCCCCGTACTGAGGCCAAAAACCCATCATACGCTAATTTAGTTTAAAAACCAAATCGTGGTAAAATCCTAGATCTTGGGGGTCTCCTATTTTGAGAAATGTGAATAGCCTAGGGTCTCCGGTAGGTGCGAGAGAGTCGGGAAGGACTTTTGGTTGACTTCGTTTCGCCATCGTATGGTCCCGGAATGCCGGTCAACATGGCGGGGACCCCGCCATGTGGTTAATTCCCGAGGAATCTCGCCGGTTTGGGTACTTGCCGCTATCGGAATGTCGTGAAACTTTACGGAGCGCATTATTAACATAACACAAGCTAGTCTAATTTTTAGTGAGATTTTATTGTAACCTGGGTAATTTCCATGAAATTCCCATTGGAGGTTAGGAAGGTTGACCACCCGGGAAAGGTTCTTCTGCAAGTCGGAAGGTGCTGGGATTTTTCACGTGACCTCTCAGGGAGTCGCATGAAAGACGTGCGGGTGTGTTTCCGTACCTGGCACGATTGGTCAATGGAGATTTAAAACTGGCCATCTCCTCGAATTAGCGACGGTGCGGGAATCTTCTGCAGGTGGAGGAATCTTGGCGAACCAATTTCGCCGTTGGAATCCTGGCATGGGATTCACCCTAGAACACCATCCTTGGGCTGTAGATTCCTCCACGGCCCCGGTCTTGCGTGAGTGGCTCCTGCATGCTAACAATCGGGATTTTGAGAATTCGTCGATCTAATGGGGAATTTTAAATCTAACTCTAGGACCCAACCTAGTGGCCTCGTTGTGGATCCCTCGGACCGACCTAGCCCTGAATTGCCACATTCATGGTGGGATTTAGCCCTTTTGGGGCTGTGTGACTCGAATCCTCCAAATCTAACCTTTTCATTATTTCTATACTATTTTTAGGCAAGGTTTGGGGGATTCTAAGTAAAAACACAAATCTAGACCAAATACTATAATGGGTATGACACAACCCTATTTCGGTTCTACACTCTTTTTATGGGTTTTTGTATACTTTTATCAACTTTAAATTGCAATTTTCCAAAAAAATAATTCTACGAGTCCCAAGTGACAAATTGGGAGCTTACATAAAGCGACTTCGTGGATGTCAGAGTACACTTACACATCGACTAACGCGTGAACTCAGCCTGTCCTGAGGCTCTAAAACTATTTTTTTCCCTGTCAGAAGAATAGTATCTTCCCACTGAGATTTCTCACTACTTAATTTCTAATATTCAGTATGATTTACTGGAGTGCAACTACGAATGTGCTTGCTGTGGACATTCTAGTGGACTGAGTCCCAAAAAAAACATAAGGTAGAAGGCTCCTGAACCGACCATTTAAGGTCTGGTCCGCCTTTTTCATGTATATCCTTGGATGGGACTATTTCTTTGCTCATTTTTCAGACATAGAGAAGTTGATGAGGAATGTAACCCAAGTCGTTTCGTATTTTTCCGAGCATTCTGGAATTACATCTGAATTTTCAAATGAGTTGGGTCAGAGGTCCCTATTCCTAACCCTACATCTTTCATAAATGGTTCAATTGCAATTCTGAATAAAAATGGGGAAAGCAAAGAGAGTGACTGGCTCTTGCAATTTATAAGTCTTCTTCCTTTGGTTCATTCAATGACATCGATTTCAGAACCAACTCATGTCCATTTCACAGCCATTTATAGGGACCATTGTTTAGGCCCTAACTATTCTTGAACCTTCTACCTTAGAGTAAATGAGTTTGGAACACCCACTATCGTCACTGTCTTCATGACCATTAGTTGTTGCTGAAATTATAAAATTTGTTGATGAAAATAGGAATTTCATGCAATTTCTAATGGCATCCAAGGAAGACGTCTGGAAATGATGGCACAACTGTCATTGTAGAAGTGGGAAGAAAGCATAGAACTAGTGGCAATGAGATTAATTCATTCGTACCTTCTGTGGAATATGAGGATAAGAGTAGTTCATGTGTAGCGGAAGTTCCACTGCAAACCATCATAATTTCTAGGACCTTTCTGTTCCAATTGTCAAAGACAGACACTGTTTCAGAACGTTAGTTTCTCTTCCGTAATTCAGAGAATTGTTGTGAGGAGTTCAACTACGTGTCTACCGTGAAACTCATTAACTCCAAACACACTAACTTCCACATGTACAAGAGTTCATATCCGTGCTACACTACAACAGAAGCTTGAAGTGCAGTAGAGAACAACACGTTCTCAAAGTTGTTGATTCTTAGTCCCAACGTCTCTACAGAAGCAGGCGGTAGCACATCACTGTCATTAGACGTTCATGAGTCTTCAATCTATTAATGCCTATTGTTTCTTTGAATGCAACCTCTGCCCACAGGACTTCTGATTGGCATTCGGTGTGTGTGCAACAGTAGACACTTCTGGAGCAATTCTTTACAGAGGCGTGCGTTTAGGACTTCCCTATTGAAGTGAAGACATTGACACATTTTTTGTTCAAGAGAAATACGCAAGGATTTCTCGTTGCATACTATTCTCCTCTGCATGGAATTCGAATTAGAAGGTATGGACCACATCTACTCCGACATGGAGTTGTCTGTCTGCAGTTCCTCTTTCTTGTTTGAGCCATTCGACTCACCATCAACTGCATCAGAACTGAGTCTGAGATTGCCCTCCAGCAGTGAGTCCACGCAGTCTTCTGGATTTTTGCCATTCGAACAATATGAATCTTTTTCCTTACCATCTGATGGCAGTGCTCCACTACCATCAGACAGCGACGCTTCAGAAAGTGAACGCCTGTATCCGTTCGAGGAATATGATAGGATGCATGAATAGTACTTGCAAGAACTGTTGTTGCAGTACATGGAGCATGCTTCTTGGTATGCTCAAGGTTTCGTGAGGTCCCAGAACTTTGTGCCCAACACACTTACAGAGGTTTACAATAGCCACCTCTATTGCATGTCATGGTTCTACAATGGCGTGTTCCCCTTCGACGATTGGGAAAGCGAGTATGACGACTGGCTTTGCGGTCTGGCCTTAGCACACTTGGAAACAGTTGATGTGCAAATATGTGAATGAAAGACTCCGATGTCCACGAATTTCCGTTTTGTACTATGTACAAAAGAGGCTGTAGTTGTGCTATTGTGAGCGTCATAGTAGTACTTCGACTCTCTGAAGAACATGGTGTTTAGCGATGGTCCATGCACCACATCTTATGAAATCCATTGAACGGGACTTCTGTTTGACTATTAAGAGTTCACAATTTTCCCATGCATGTACTCCAGTACATGTTCACTTTTGATGCAAAATTACTTGAGTTATACTTATAGTCTCCTAATAGAAAGTGTCGTACTATTTTTGGCCTGCACTGCGAATAGGCGGTACAGTGCAGGCTCTGTCGCAGAATGTTCAATACAGTATTGTATGCTACTATTTTACAGGTTCACATAAAACAGGAGTTGACGATTCATGGCAGAAGCCTCTTTCTCTGGACCATAAGTTTTGATGTTTCCCATGTTCCAAGAAGGTTTGTTCCTGTGCATTACAGCGGCTTTACTTCAAAAGTACTATGAGGCCATGACGTGGACGATGAAGAGGTGAGCGCACTTTTGATACATGGAGTGCATGTCATTTCTCACAGTGCGAGTTGATTTTTGAAGACGGCTGCTCATATGTTGAAAATCGAACAAGGTGACATCACTTGTTCTTTTAGTACATACTGATGACCTCATCCTCCAACATCTGCAGAAATCAATACTAAGCATCGTTGCAACGGTACAGCGTCTTCCAAACTGTGGCCATGGTAGAAAACATGAACTCCAACCTAGAACAACCGCGGGCACGCATACGTTTCTGTACCGATGGACGGGCTCTACGGCATATACCATTGGGAGATTTGATCATACAAACTGAGTTGCGTGTGGCAACGGAGCGTGATGTTCGATCCTTTCGATGTCCATGTCGAGATTGCCGTGGAGGGCGGCGAAAATCAATTGAAGTCATACGAAAACACCATGCTGCTATCGGTAGAGATCCCTTTCTCATGAAGTCAATGATAGGAGGTGATCCGCTTGACGGGTACCCTATTCACGGTTTGTGGGTTGAAGACGTAGCGTACGACAACGATATTGTTGATGCCCCGCCCATTGAGGAGGATGACACCGCAAGTCGTGACGCGAATGCTCCTGGCGTCATGGATGCTGACACAAATGTCGAAGAACGTCAGGAACTGGATGAGTTTCATGAAGTGCATCGGCAAGTTATGGAAGCATTTGACAGAGGTGATGCCCTGCACGTGGAAGTAGGAGACAATGTTGACACGGTGGAGAATGAGGACGAGGGTAGCGACACCGTAGACGGCTTAGAAGAATTATATGAACAAGCAACCACTCCGTTGTACGTCGGATCTAAGTGCAGTGTGGTCTTTGCAACAATAATCATTATGAATATGTGCATTGTATTTCGGGTGAGCAACAAATTTACGGACGAGTTGTTGCGGTACCTGTCAACGGATTTGCTTCCAAAAGACAACAAATTGCCAGGCACACATTACATCGCGCGACGTAGTATAAGAAAACTAGGTTTGAACTATAACAATGTGCACGCATGTCCGGATGGGTGTGTTCTCTTTGAGGAAGAACACGCAGCACTGAAGAGTTGTCCCAAGTGCAAGAAATCCCGGTGGATTCAAGGCAGTACTGCAATTCCAGCGAAAGTTATCCGTCACTTTCCACTGATTCCACGATTGAAACGCATGTGGAGGTCCTCTGAAATTGCTGGTATGTTGACTGGCTATATGAAACACGTCAGTTCTGACGATGTAATGCGGTCAGTGGTGGACAGTCCAGCTTGGAAGCACACCAACGTCCATCCCGTATTTGGGAATTTTGGAACAGACGTCAGGAACATGCGTTTTGCACTATCTCTAAATGGTGTCAACCCCTTCAAACTGAGCAATACGAACTGGTCCACGTGGCATGTGCTCATGCTCTGTTACAATTTTGAACCGTGGTTTGTCACGAAGAAGTTTTTCATATCCTTGTGTTTGTTGATTTCTGGTAAGCATTCGCCTACATCAAAGAACTTGGACGTCTACTTGAGACCTCTGATGAGGGAGTTACAAGAGTTGTGGACAGGTGTGCCTGCGTTGGATTTTTCTCGGCCATAGGGTTCTCGAAGTTTCACACTACAGAGCTTGGTCATTTCGACCATCTCAGATTTCCCGGCATACGGACTTATATCAGGGCTCTGTTGTAAAGGTTACAAAGGCTGTCCACCTTGTGGACCTAAAACACACGCACGTTCAGCGAGGACAGGTGATGTTCTACCAAATGGCAGAGCTAGAGGATCGAATATCATATATGGAAGGGCTTGCCGGTATTTGCCACGTCATTACCCGTGTCGTCGGAACAAGAGGTTCAATGGCAAAGTGGAAGATGGTACAAGTCCTCGGTAGTCTCTGGATTGGATGTAATACGTTATGCAGCGTGGCGACAAGCGTACTTAGAACTCGGAGGAAAGGAAGATGGGGAGGATGATCCAGTGCACTGGACGAGTGTGAAACGCCTTTGCGTCCTCTATGAACTCCCGTATTGGTAGGTACTGTTATAAGTCTTGAAAACTCGTTCGATGTTCAATAGCACTATATGTATGGTTAGTGCAATAATTGTTAGTAAACATAAAAGACGAACACAATATAAGGATTTTTGAAATTTTCATAACGGAGAAAAAGTATTTTTATGTATTAGTAGGTATAAAATTTAGTGCGGCACACATTTGAAGCACGGTGTCTACCACATGACTAACGAAAATTGTTCTACTGATTGGAAACAATGACAGTATTTGTTGATCCGACATTTGCTAGACGTCATGCATTGTGAGAAGAATATTTGTGAGAACATTGTGAAAACTTTGATGGCCATGAACGACACTCCTGGAAGTCGTTTGGGTGCTTAGGATGTCGGAATCCGTGAAGAAATATGGCTCCAATCGTCTGAAGAAGAGGACGCTGATTACTACATGCCGCAGCCTCCTTATGTCTTCACTCCTGCCGAGCGGAAGGAGTTTGTGGACATCATTACTAGTATGCGCACTCCAACAAATTACGTGGGCGCCATACATAAACGTTTAGTGGACGGCAAATTGCATTACATGAAAACGCACGACTATCATGTGTTGATGCAGCAGGTGCTGAAAACTGACTTTTAATTGTGTTGTTGATAAAAAAATGCACGTCAGTTTTACCAGATGATGAAGAATACAAAAAGAGGAGGAGAACATCACGTTAACCGTAGGAGCGGCAATGTCTATTTTGGATTTATCCTCCAAGTTCATGAAATGACAATGTACGAACAATAGATGTGTGCTACAGAAGGATGTCTTCATTCCTTGATACGATTATGAATAACGTCAGTGGTCTTCTGTACAGGTTCTTCCGGTGGCTATCAGGAATGTGTTGGATGAGAATGTGCATTCATCCATAATCAAAATGTGTCGGGTTTTTCAAAAACTCTGTGAGAAGCAAATCCGAATGTCTGATGAAGTGGAGTTGATGAATGATGTGGTAATGGCGGCCTGCATGTTGGAAAAGGAGTTTCCACCAACGTTTCTTAATGTCATGACACATCTTCCAGTGCATTTAGTTCAATAATTATTCATGTGTGGTCCAATGCACTGTTGTTGGATGTATCCAATAGAAAGATACATGAAGACATTGAAAGATTATGTGCGCACATATGCACATCCGGAAGGGAGTATCGCTGAAGGTTATAGAATAGAGGACACACTCGGTTTTTGCACCGAGTACATGAAGCAGTATAGAGGAACATCGCATCAAGTGTGGGATTCTATGGAAGATGCGATCATGAACGACGAGGTGCTACCTCGAATGGAGGCAAGTAAACGGAAAATGTCACCTCTGATGCGCAACTATGTGCATGCATTCGTGTTGAACAATGCCGCATGCTTACAGCCATGGCGAGAGTAAGCAACAACCTTGTTATCTGTGCATTGCATTGAGTAGAAGTTTCAGTTCAGGTTTTTTTCCTCTTCAGCATAAGTTCAGTATCAGGTCTGTACACTTGTCAGGTCAGAGAATGCAAAAAAAAAGCAGAGGTGCTCTGGAGGTTGCAGTTCTTACAGAGGGAAATTGACACGAAGTGCAACAACGATGGTGTTCCGCAGTTCATTGTCAAGAATCTGAGCACCTAGAGTGTAACTATACAAATTAGGTGTGAACTGAAATTGCTTGCAAATGACTAACTGTTGGCGATGATAATGTCATATGTCCACGGCAGTGAATACGCTACAGAGAAAACACGGATATGGGAGGCACGTGAGTCTTTCCGGTTGGAACAGAGGCGTCAGCATGTGTCAGGTCTTATAAGATATCCCCTTCATTTAAACGAATTGGTACCCTTCGTTGACTAGTTCCGAGTTCGTGTTGACGACGCTTTGAATGCAGGCCTTGAACTGGACGCTGATGTAGTACAGTACAGTCAACCACCTGAACGTAAAGCCGCGTCTCACAGACATATGTATTGCTTCGGAGTTCATTACCGGGTCCGAAGCTCAAAAGTTGCTTTAGTCACAAGAGACTCATGTGTGGTGGCCACTTTCACACGAGAGTTGCAGTGGGGCGTTTTGAATGGGCGACCAACTAAGACAACTGATGATTATGTTGGCTACATCGAAGAGATTCTCAAGGTGGACTATCGAAATCATTGTACTACGGTTTTAGTGTGTGATTGGGTGAAAGCTTCACGGGATGCGAGGAGCCCGAACATTGTGCGAGATAAATATGGTTTCATAGTTGCAAATTTTAATCACATGGATGGTGAAGTGCATGCTAATTCATTTGCATTTCCGTTGCACTGTTCACAAGTTTTCTTTTCAGACGATCCACATCGACGGGGGTGGAAGGTGGTGTGCAAAACGGATGTTCGGGGCAGACGGATGGAACCATCATATGCAGTTAGCAATTCAAATGTTTTGCAAGTAGGAAATGATGCTAACTTTGAGGGTTTGCAACCAACTGTGGTGGTTAATGAACCACGACGTGTTGCATCCAACGTGGGAGGGAAGCATATAAGAACATCAGAACAGGCATCTGGTAGAGATGAGCCCAGTACAAGTGAGTAGAGTCTGGGATGCTGCAACGTCAGAAGGAATTGTTAGTCACTTGTCTCGTCCTGTCAATAAAGAGCACTGTACCGTTTCACTTTCAATTCGAGTACGTGACTGAGTTGAGAATTTCCAGTTGGTGTATATGCTGAATTAACGTGAATGAGGACATTGTCATGTCTTTCCAAAACGTTATGAACACCCGCATTTTACTTGAACGTTAAATTCCATTTCACGAAACCAGTTTGAAGATGGACCATCACACACGGCACGTGAATATAAAGAAATGAGTATGTGAAGTCCAACTCCGATTTTGTCCTCAGGAAAGTAGTTCACTTCTAGTCTGCTGTGTATTGGGGGGGAATGACAACTACTACCAAAAACTGTCTTATTTTTATTAGGGCATGACAACTGCATGCTCGAATGTTACATAATAAACAGCATCATTCTAAAGGCAATGCCATTATTATTTCAGTGTTCGTAGTCTCGATTTTACAGTCCGTCCACAAAAACTAAATCCGTAGTTGGATAAGACGCGACTTTCAAGTATCAGCAGACGTTGTGCAACGCATCGGCAAAAATATTCCCTGAGAACATCATCAGAGACAACCTATTTTAAATTTTGGACATTTACAAGAAAACACGGCTCTGTGAACATGGGTGCTTTCCAGAACATAAGCGCCATATGCGCCATCTCCTTGTTTTTCTACCAATGTCTGCACGTCAACGGCTACATCTTCCAAAATTGAATTACAAAACGTCCTTTTTCCTTAGACGATCATATGTTTTTGAAAACGTGCTCTGTTCTTTGCTGACATCACCATAAACAGAGGTTTCTTATAGTGCATATTGAGAAGATTTCATAAACATTGTAGAATGCATATATAGTCCACGGGTGCACTGAACAAAGTAACAATGAATAATGATAAACATTTCAATCCTAAGCTTAAGACACTGCACACAAATCCTACTTTTTTTTTGCACGCCTGTCAAGGGTGCTTCTCAATAACATTCCAAGCTTTGCAAACAAGAAACAGTACTCTTGAAAAGGGAGGAAAATCCATTTTCAAACAATTCAAACAACAGAAACGCCCCCCACAAGGCAACATGTCTCCCGTGGCCAAGTAACACAGGTAAAGCTCTTCTTTGAGAGTGGGCGACTGTGAGCTCCCAATTTGTCACTTGGGACTCGTAGAATTATTTTTTGGAAATTTGCAATTTAAAGTTGATTAGAGTATACAAAAACCCATAAAAAGAGTGTAGAACCGAAATAGGGTTGTGTCATACCCATTATAGTATTTGGTCTAGATTTGTGTTTTACTTAGAATTCCCCCAAACCTGGCCTAAAAATAGTACAAAAATAACGGAAAGGTTAGATTTGGAGGATTCGAGTCACACAGCCCCAAAAAGGCTAAATCCCACCATGAATGTGGCGATTCATGGCTAGGTCGATCCGAAGGATCCACAGCGAGGCCACTAGGTCGGGTCCTAGAGTTAGATTTAGAATTCCCCATTAGATCGACGAATTCCCAAAATCCCGATTGTTAGCATGCAGGAGCCACTCACGCAAGACCGGGGCCGTGGAGGAATCTACAGCCCAAGGATGGTGTTCTAGGATGAATCCCATGCCAGGATTCCAACGGCGAAATCAGTTCGCCAAGATTCCTCCACCTGCAGAAGATTCCCGCACCGTCGCTAATTCGAGGAGATGGCCAGTTTTAAATCTCCATTGACCAATCGTGCCAGGTAAGAAAACACACCCGCACGTCTTTCATGCGACTCCCTGAGAGGTCACGTGAAAAATCCCGGCATCTTCCGACTTGCAGAAGAACCTTTTCCGGGTGGTCAACTCTCCTAACCTCCGACGGGAATTTCATGGAAATTACCCAGGTTACAATAAAATCTCACTAAAAATTAGACTAGCTTGTGTTATGTTAACAATACGCTCCGTGAAGTTTCACGACATTCCGATAGCGGCAAGTACCCGAACCGGCGAGATTCCTCGGGAATTAACCACATGGCGGGGTCCCCGCCACGTTGACCGGCATTCCGGGACCATACGATGGCGAAACAAAGTCAACCAAAAGTCCTTCCCGACTCTCTCGCACCTACCGGAGACCCTAGGCTATTCACATTTCTCAAAATAGGAGACCCCCAAGATCTAGGATTTTACCACGATTTGGTTTTTAAACTAAATTAGCATACGATGGGTTTTTGGCCTCGGTTTGGAGATTAGGTGTTTCTAAGACTAAACACGGCGATCTGGATCCAACGGCGCAATCCGTTCGGCGATTGGAGCTAATCTCCAAAAGTTAGGATGTTGGTCCAGCATAGATGGTAGAAGTAGAAATTTAGGATGTAGGATGAAAATCTTTGAGGATGAGGATGAAAATCCCCGTTGATAAGGTTACCTTAAAACTTTAGAGAGAGGGGTGAGTCCTTGGGAAACCTATATAAGGGCCCCATTTCTCTCTCTAAAACACCCCCAATTCTTGTTTTGGGTCCGTGGGTCCAAGTTATTTTGGATATTTTGGCGTTTTAAGCCAAAAACCTCTACGGTGTTTTCGGAGCACTTTTGGCTCCATTGTTGCTTATTTTCAAGCTTTGAAGGTCCTTGGGGGTCCTTCTACCTTGTTTTGTGTACACTTTTGCAAAGTTTTGGTACCTTGTTGTGAGTGGAGAGCCTCTCTCTCCCTCTCGTGCATGTTGTGTTCTAACTTGTAGAGTTTTAAGGGTCTTTAGTCTCTTGCACTAATCCTAAAGTCACCCCCCACCGTACCTTGGCGATGCCGCTTTGGGGGGCCTTTAGCGTGTGAGCTTTGTGTTGCCACGTGGTCTAACTTGTGTGATTATCTTTGTGTTTCGTTACACCCTCTTCTAATCTTTTTTCCTTGTTGAGTGGACCCCCCTCTGGGACGGCGAAGCTTTGAACCTCCTTGTACATGTTTTTGCTAAGTTTATTCCAAACCCTCTTTTAATCTTCTCCTTGTTGAGTGGACCCCCCTCCGGGACGGCGAAGCTTTGAACCCATGTGTGGATTTTTTTTAAAGTTTAGTTTTTTCCCTCTTCTAAAGTCTCTCTCATTGTGTGGACCCCCCTTGGAAACGGCGAAGCTTTGAACTAGTGACAAAGTAGAAGTCCTAAAGCGTGTGTTAAAAGTGTAGACGGCGGAGCTTTGAACCCCCAGGGAATCTAGAAGTCCTAAAGTTGGTGTTAAAACCAATTTCACGGCGAAGCTTTGCACCTCCCCCGTGTCAAACCCACTCACTTGTGAAGCTTGATGTGCTCAATCTCCCTTGAAAACGAAAAGAAATCTTGAATGTCGTGCTCCGTCGCCTTTGTAGACATGTTACTCACTCGAACCGTATGCACCCCTTCTTTATGCTCTTCCCACACACAAAGCACCCGCATCTCACTTCCAAACTTTAAAATACTCCATCCCCCAAATCCCATCCCAAAGATTCAAACAATTCCTTCTCCCAAAATTCAAATTGAACAAATATTTTCTCCAAATTCAAGGACAGTAGGCGTAGGAACTTGAATTTGAGAAGGAATCGATTACATATAACATAACTTCCCTCCACTAACTCTAAAATCAACCCTCAATTTGAACCTTTAAAACAACCAAAAAGCACAAATCTGAACATTCTGAATTGTGGAAAATGACGTGACATTGTTAGGTCCTATTTATATTGCTCTCGAGACTCCTTGCTCTTGAGTCCTACTAGTCCATAATTTACACAATCGGAAACTGAAGAGACTGAACCTCCGATCGATACATGCAGCCACCTGCTAAAAACTAATTTCTAAACACAAAGCATTTCAAGAAGTGCAACTTTCAACTTGATCGAACGATTGATCGTTTGCAGCGGTGCTCTTCTCAATCTCAAGCTTACTAACTGTCGCAAATAATTCTGCACAACAACCCTCATCAACATAAACTCTTGCTAAGATCAAAAGCAAAATCTGAAATGTTTTCGATCATGAACTGCAACCAATTCAACCCAATTGATATCACACTTAGATAATTTTTCAACACAAGAGAAATCCACTATGGAAATTGGACAAATGTCTGCTTTTGTATAAAACTTCCATGCTGAGTATATCCTAGCTATTCTATCATCACAGAACATTGACTAAAAGTTTTCAAAAAATCCATCAATGGACATTTTGGATTCAGTTCTCCTATGCTAGTAATCTTTCAGCTAAAACTCAATCAAATCTATTGCATGAACATAATTGTCGACCTACAACAAACCCCACAACTATTACTCACTCTAGATCGATCATTATCGATTGTCATGGATCCAAATCTTAAACATTTGTACAAGCAGATATGCATGTAAGAGTATTCATTTTGATCGAGAATTCATACCACCTCCAATCATGTTGCAGAGCCACCATACATGCCAAGAAACCAACTCTTTGCAAGATCAAACAATAAACACATTGGTTAGACCGTGATCAAACTTTGAGGCCTCCTGCCAATACGGGTTTCACTCCTCGATCGATCTGTACTGATAGGACAATTTTGCGACACAATTTTGCAATCTTCAATTTGCATCCGGGCTATGCATGATGAGTAAACCAACTTTGAAGTAAACCCTAACACATGCTCCTCCCTTCTTGCAACAAATTGCACAAGCGAGGCTCTCTACCTTCACTAAAACATAGATTCTCTAAAATGAAAACTTTGTAAAATTGGATTTCAAAAAAGTGGCACAGACGAGGATATCAAAATTACAAATATGGCCAAGAATGCGAATTTTAGGCTTTTGGAAGGGCAGTGGGATCACCTACAAGATGCTGCCATATATAGTGAAAGGCTCCACTGGATCATTTTCAATTTGGCGTTGCCCAAACCAACCAAACGCCATAGCCGGCTCGCTTGGTGCTCCACTCATCACCATGGTAGCCAAAGCAGCCACCATCCATTTCGTGACAACGTTGTCACTTGAGAAAGAAAGCCCAGTAGTATTCACCTCCTTCTCTGTTCTTTGTTTGACCTAATCGAGCAGCAAAATCTTCCACGAGTTGTGAATTTCAATAGCCCACCTCTCAAGCCAATTGTGTGACCACCTGTACACATTGCCAGACCGAAATTGGAGAATTGGCACGGATTGCGAGAATTAAGTCAACTTGGAATCCACGACATTGGGCTAGGTGAGTTGCCATTATAAATCCTTTAGCAAGATTGCTCCTACATAAAATATGGTTCTTCAATTTCATTATGGAATGAAGTGTAAGAACCACATAACTTAAATCTACTAAACCCTCTCCAAGTTGCGTTGTGCGCAATAGTGCTGTCGCGGAGTCGCAGCCTTCCAACTTTGGCCGCTCTATTCCCAAGACCTAAAACAAGAACTAAAATGAGAGAAGAGAAGGCGGCCGCGGGTTCTCCACGTGTACCAAAAATGAAAAAATTGTCCTGAATGACACAAATCGGGAGGTTAGGAAGCATGTTCGTTGATTCGGACAAATCTTTGTCAATTCTTTCTCATTTAAGACGCCATTTTCTTGTAGTGGTTCCTTGCCATTGCAAAAATACTAAACTAATGCATCAAATTCATAGCAAAAATACATGGCAATAAGCATCAAACACTATCATGCAACCAGAGCTCATGCATGAAAATGACAACTGTGCTCAAACGAAAAAATCAAATTTGAATTTCAAACGACAACGGCCGGAACAGCCAGTAGTTGAGCACAGCTTGACTTTGTGAATGGCCGGTTATGTCCGGTAACCGCCCTTGGGAACAGGTCATCTACGGTGACCCGTCGCCATCGATCTAGGCTCAGCCTAGCTTGAGAGCGACAGTTCACCGTCGATAACCGGCCCCCAGGGAACGGTTACCTATTACATAACTTACTCTCCTCTGTATATCCCTCCTCTTGGATTCTTGAGGAATCATTTGAGTTTAACTTGGTTGGTCTAATTGGTTGGCTTTGTGGCTTGTTTTATCCTTAACCCGTGAATGTATTTGACATTAGAGGAGATTTTGGCTTCTAAGAGCCCGTGAGTTTCCGGATTGTGGGAACTCTGCAAGACTGCTGAAACGCTGCCGCATGGCCAGTCCGACGTGGCCGAGCGACTGCCAGGTCATTTTTTTTTTTTTTTTAAATTTGAAAAAAAAAATTTTTTTTTTTAGTATTCTTTTAACATTTTAAGAACTTTCTTTTTCTTTTTCTTTTTTTAAATTTTTTTAATAATTTTTTTTTCTAACATCGGGGGCTGGTTCCCAACATTGGGAACAGCCCTGAAATGGTCTTCCAGACGGCCAGATCTCCTCTAATGCTATATTTCACCAAAACGCTCCAAAACTGCCATATCTAGTACAAGCACCAAATTTTGAAAAAAAAACATTTTTGAACACATTTATTCATAGGATCTTGTATTACATTGGTTTGAGAAGACATGGAAAAAATTTCAGAAATTTCCACTGTACGGATTGCAAGATATTAGCACTTGAATTGACAAAAATCCTTTTTTTGGCCCTGCAAAAAACCGGGCAGCTTTACATCACAAGGTCACATTTGTATGAAAAAATGTCGAAAATGGTGGTTACTATTTGGATTCATTTTTCAAGGCAAGTTGGGTACATACTTGAAAAATTTTAGATCATTTGGAATTGTACAACATATAGGATAAAAATAGTAAATAGAAGAAGTAGAGAATGATTCAAAATACTAAATTGTCAAGAATTTAGTTATAGATTGAAAAATGCCAATCCCAATGGTTTTAATGTTGTAATAAACAATCTACACCCAATTTTTTTAATTTAATTTCAAAAAAATTAAAAATTGAGTTAAATATAGGACTTCAAAGTTTATTTTAGAGTAGAAAATTGATTACTACCTTCAAACTAAAAATCCTCATAACTTTCATCTCATTAATCAAAATGGAATGATTCCAAGCTTTACACACACACACACAGATATATATATATATATATATATATATATATATATATATATATATATATACAATTTCTAAGTTTTAGGGCATTTAGGGGTTAAAATCAAATGAATCAAAGCCTAATTTGTGAAGACTCAAAACATAGGGTTGGCACTTGGCTCTAAGTTCATTTGGTATTGTATGAAAACATGCCATTATTTATTTGAGGCTTCCTACATTTTGAGAAGCCAAAAGGATCCTTTTAATGAACGTTAATAATGTATGTGAATCTACAAAGCAACAAATAGAGCTAGAGCCTATGATGAGTCAGCACCAACCTTTGAAGAGCATCTAAGGTAGGTATATCCAAATATGCCACTGACCTTAAATTGCCATCTCTACTATGTGTACATCTCCAAAATCAGTTATGTACCTATGTGGAAGAAACGCTTTTAGAACCAAACTTTTGTTCCTTAATAACTTTTGCATACAATATCCAAATGCTACGTTCTCTGGTGCGTTGGAACCTTCTTTCACTTGCCAACAAGAACATATGAAAATTTGACCAGTCTAATAATAGTAAATATCTCAGTAGCAAAAAGTGGCGGTTTTGGGTGTACCTACCTTAGCCACAGTGAGCTACGATGAGCAAAAAGATCACACTCGCCATGGACTCTCAGAGTCGCCTCTTCATATACAAGCCTAAGTAATTTCCTACCTACTCTAGTTCCAAAAATGCTCTTATAATTCAAACCTATTCCAAACCTAATCCGAGCTTGATTCACATAGTCTGTTTTCTAAATTTGTCAACAAAATTCAGTTCTAATAAATCTTAACATAAATTATAAGCAAAATCTATATTTTTAATTAATTTGTAATAACGTAATAGTTATAATTTTGACAAATATTTGTATTGAATCCCTAAATGCCTGAGGCATCAAATTACAGTGTTGACAATACTTTAAAGTTAAATAAAACCTAAGTGCTACTTTTAGTAGTTTTTATTTTTGGAATTTTTTTTTGAAGTCTAGTTTTAGCATCAAAAATCCAATTTTGAAAATGAATTATTATGATATTTCTACTCAAGATTTTGTGCAAGGGTGTCCATTACAAATCTTGATTTTCTAGTGTTGAGTACTCTTTAAAATGAGTCTCAAATACACTAGATCTTTTAAAAAAATCAAATTAAAAATTCTTTAAAAGATATTGTAGAGTAGATTTTAAAACACCACAAAATTTCTTGGAGTTATATATGTTATACCCTTTAAAACCTTTACTTCCTAAGAAGCCCAAATTGGGCCTCACATTTTTTTAGCAATATTGAAGAGTTTAAAAGGAGATTTTTAAATATTTTAATAATTAATTATTTAAAACCAATACCTGCAATGTTCTTCACTTAAACTAATGATATAATAAAATTTTCCATTTAGATTATACTTTTTACTATATGATCAATCAAAGTTGGCAACTTAAAATCATGAATTCTTAGGAAGTAAAGGGTTAACCTCCTATTTTTTTTGGTGACCAATTTTTTAGATTTGACATGTAAAAAGAAGATTGAAAGATTTCTAATCACTTTCATAGTTTTAACACCTTCACAATCAAACAATATAATCTTTCAATCTATAAGTGATATTGTTATTTTTTTTTCCCTTGTGATCTCAAACATGTCTAGTTTGAATTTGTAGGGTCACAATTCAAATTTTTTTGATAAAACTTTTCAAAATATTGGTATTATTTTTATTTAGAGTAAATTCCAATTTCCAAGAAGCTCTAAAAATGCCTTGGGCATTTAGGGGTTAATATGATGATAAATACATACCTACACTATTCATAAATGTTTAACAAAAAAATTATTTACATTCATTAAAATATTTATAAATATATGAAATTCATGACATCAAACTTTCATTGGACTTGCAAATTTAATGATATTGAAAACCATTCAAAATGAATTAAAACAATCAATGTTGTACTACGCAATACTACTGACTTGCGAACTAATGTAGAGCCCAGAGGACCAAAAATTAGTAGAAAATGGATACATGAACATTTAGATTTTTAGAAAATAGTAAAAAATTAAAAAAATTTAATTTAAAAATTTAAATTTAAAAAATACATTTTTCTAATTTGAATGGTATTCCTTCTCAACCATTTATATCTTTGGGAAAAAAATTATGTATTCTACACTTGTACAAAGGAGTGCACTTTGAGCACATGTGGAAGGTGGACACTTCATTTTTTTTAGAAAATTTCTTTGTGGGCTTGTGTAACTATATAGAAGTCTTTGTCTTCCAATTTTAACCTTCCAATTTGCATTTTTAGATTGAAATCAGTACTACCCCCCCCCCTGGCAAAAGTAGACAATCAACAAGGGATTTAAAAAAAACATTAAACTAATTAAAATATATATATTCAATCTCTACAATTGCCATATGTACCTTCATTTCAAATTTCATATGAAATTGACACATAGTGTGAAATTTATGAGCAAAAACACAGATGTCCAAGGCCAAGGGACAAAAAAAGGACATTTTTTTTTGCAATGACCTACCTAAAAACCTAAATTAGGACTGAGGTAGTTCACCTTGCGCTAGATCAATATCCAACATGAAAACTAATTGTCAACTACATAAGAATTAGAGTGAATTACATGGTACAATAAATAACACTATAAGTACCATAACATTAAATTACATTATTAGTGTAGCTTGGCACTTGGCACTTGGCACTTGGTCATTTGACAATGCATTAGAGTTAATGGTAAAGTGTGTACAATACGGGACCAAGAGCCAAAGTTTGGGAAAAACACAAGACCAAACTCACCAGGCACCAAAACTCAAGTCTGATGGAGTTTGGTGCTGTTCTTCTGTACTATTCTTAGTTGAACCTTCCTTCAACACCCGGCTACAAATACAGGAGGAAATTTACGATTAACTCTTTTATATGCACAAAACTTGTTTAGTCTATACATTCAATTGAAAATTGATCACGTGCTGGCCTTCCCACAGGTTTGTTTTTTCGATTGATCATGAATACCTTTTCTATTGGCAAGTGGTTGTTGGCCGAAGTTCAAGACAGCTTCCTAATGTGTGTATACTCACTGTTCATTAAAATTCATATGCTGTTACAGGACTAACCCAAGCAGGTACGAACAGGCTTGAACATCTTCTATGAGCTTGCTTATCAATGTGAGGCAGTTTGTGATGTTATTTCTCGGTGTGCAGGAACTGGACTTTCTCAATGAAGGACTCAACCGTGAAAAGAGTCTAGAAAACTTCAAGAAATAGTCCACCAAGTTGGCTTCACAAAGTTGTGTCCCTCATTCATACATACATATATATATAAACAAATAATTGTGAGTTGAGCTCTCAATGAATTCTTGCGATGGGTTTAGGGATACACTAATGTGCAAGCAATAAAGCACTTCTGCACTTGGCCTTTTTTGTGCCGATGTAGAATTCATACTTCCGCTTTGGATATCTCAAACTGAGCTCAAAAAGGCAAACTGGGAAGGAATCCGTCAGAACTGAGACTTGCATATATTTCATCAGGAGCTGATTACATTCAAACTTCTGCAATTTAAATCTGATGATGTCCATTATTAACCCCTAAAGGCCCAAGGCCTTTTTTCTGCCAAAAAACACTCAAAACTGCCATTTCTATAGCAAAAAGTACAAAAAAATTCAAATTGTTTTTTTTTCACATCTAACCATAGGATCTTACACCTTATTGGTATGAGAATGTGTGGAAAAAATTTCAAAATTTTTGACCGCACAGATTGCAAGATATCTGTGTTTAAAGTGGAAAAATCAAGTTTTTCAGCACATTGCGGGACCAAATTTTTTGACTTTAAACATTTTTA
Organism: Pseudisothecium myosuroides; assembly: GCA_951799445.1. NCBI lineage: Eukaryota > Viridiplantae > Streptophyta > Bryopsida > Hypnales > Lembophyllaceae > Pseudisothecium > Pseudisothecium myosuroides. The sequence continues at coordinate 25,071,252 of OX637292.1, read as the reverse complement.
ACTTAAAATTTTTGCACTACAGCGTTTTGAGCTTTAAATCTTTATAGTGGAGAATTGAGTTGAGAGTCTAGGAAAAAAAAAAATTCAAAAAAACTTAATTATCATTCTTAAAAAAATTGTTAAGTAGAAGTAGGTACAAGATAGAAGGAAAATCTAAAATATTCATATATTTTAGATGGAATTAAAATGCACTAATCCCAATGGTGAGATTGTTCTAGCAAGTAAACTAAACCATTCACAAAAAAAAAAATTGAAAAATTACAAAAATTGCATTCCGAAATGAATCCTACAAGTTATTTTTTTCAAGAAGATGCTCTAACTGCCCGAAAAACAAGAATGTCCATAACTTCCTCATAACAAATCCAAATGAAATGAATAAAAGCTTTCCAGATAGACAAAAATATAATCTATGAGAAAAAAAATATTTTTAAAAAAAATTCAAAATTTTGCAAATTTTTTTTGCTGCCCCCCGTCCCCACGCATTCCAAGAAATGGCATAACTTCTTGCTCAAAGGTCCGATTTCAAATTTTTTTTCCTGCCACGTACCTCTCTCAATCCTTCATGTTCACAAAAAGTTTCAAAAAAATCAGGAGAAAATTTCAGCAAAAAGGTACATGCCCGAAGACGCATTTGTCCCCCGAAGGGACAACGGGCTTTTAGGGGTTAAAGCTTGGGCATGTACTAAGAAATTGAGGTAGACTCACAGCAGACTTTTTTGGAATTCCTTGTGACTGGTTTGGAGGTTTTCTAGTTTTTCCCTGCTAGTTTTTGCTAGTTTATATGTTTCCCGGTGCTCTAATGTCATCGAAGAGGGATCTTCAAAGAATTCCTGTACAGAAGAAAATTGTGGATTTTCTTTTGCAAAGATTTTCATAAATTCTCTCCAAATCCCCAAATCCAATCCAACGTGGTAGACTTTGCACACATCTCACATTTCATTGTTGTTTCCACCTAATATTTGGTAGATTTTACAAGATGCAATTGTCCCATATGGATTGTCAAGAGTACCATGAGGGAAGACACATAAGACTTGTAAGTTGTCAAATTTTACGACAATGAATTCTATTCAAATAAATCTAGATATTTTGAGTTTGTATACTTCAAAAATCTAAGAAATTTTATAGTATATGAAATTTAAAAATGTTTAAACAAATGAAATCTACATATTACTAATACTCTTGAAATCTAGAAAGGATCTAGATCAAAAATTCTGAAATGTACAAATCAATGAGATTGAAATTTAAAATCTTTATATTAGTTAGATTTAAGACTCCAAAATCTACAAATAATATTGATTTTGTGCACTAAATTTATTAAAGTTAGATTTTAGAGGCATAAATCTACTTTCTAGAATATTGAATTTCAAAGATTGAGTTGATTTGGAGGTGGGGACATCTTCTAATAACACTGAAAAATGTATAGATTTCCCCTTAATAAAATTAACAAAATTCCATGTCTCACATTTCCTTGTGAAGGCCACATTCCCTATAAACATCAATTTCCTACATTTCTATGTTTCCTTGGAGGGGATTTTTAGTACAATGCCCACAGGGAATTCAAAAAATGTTCCTTGTAATTGTCTGCAAGGCTCCCTTCACCTGAACGATTCAGAGTTGTTATAAGAATCTGTCAGATGAGGAGGGCCGACTGATTTCATGATCTAGGAGGTAAGTTATTCATGCGATGGTTCAATAGATGATTTGCTCATGCTTCCATTTCATTTGAATGTTCTTGATTTCTTCACCTTCATATGAGTCATATATTTGCACAACGGACTCATTTGGAATTCCCTGTGACTGATGTGGAGATTTTGTTGTTTTTCCCTGCTAGTTTTTGCCAATTCCTATATATCCCGGTATTCTAATGTCATGGTGGAGGGGATTTTCAAAGAATTCATGTACAGAAGGAAATCGTGGGTTTTCTTTGAGGTGATTTTCATAAATTCTGTCCAAATTCTCTATGTGCAATTCAAATTGATAGACTTTGCAACACATTTACACATCTTACATTTCAATGTTGTTTCCACCTAATATTTGGTAGATTTTACAAGATGCAATTGTCCCATAGTGGTTGTCAAGGGTACTATGATGTTGGACACATAAAACTTGTAAGTTGTCAATCTTTAGCATTGCGCATTTTAATCACAAGAAATCTAACAATTCCAGAGATTGTACATTTTAGAAACTTGAGGTTTTTTAAAATATGAAATTTAAAATGTTTAAACAAAAGAAATCTACATATTACTAATAATTTTAACTCCTGAAATCTAGATAGGGTCCAGGTTAAAAATTCTGAAATGTACAAATCAATGAGATTGAAATTCAAATCTACACAACACTGAGATTTGAGAGTGCAAAATCTACAAATTCTATTGATTACGCGCACTAAAATCTACAATAAAGTTAGATTTTATAGGCATAAATCTACATTCTAGAATACTGAATTTCATAAATTGAGTTGATTTGGTGGTGAGGAACCTCTGCAAATAACATTGCAAAATGCACAAATTCTCCCTTGATAAAATTGTTAAAATTCCCTGTCTCACATTTCCTTGTGAGAACTACATTCACTGTGTTCTGAAAAATAGTGGAATTTTGTCACTGGAAAAGGGAATTTTCAGTAAAATGCCCGCAGGGAATTCAAAAAACGTTTCTTGTGTCAGAGTTGTATGTTCGCTCATTCATCTTTTTTAGTTCAACTTTGTATGCTGACCCAGACTGTCGCATAGGTTTTAAGAACCTGCAACAGGCTAGGGTCACTTGGCAATTCCGGATCTTGGAGATCATATTCCTTGTAAGCTTAGCTTAGTTTCATTCAGTATTATGAGTTCTTCAATCTGATGCGCTTGAGGAATGCTTTTATTTCGGCCTGATGCTATTGTAGCGTAGGCTTGGAACAAATTCTCTTGTTGTCAGCTTATTCACTCGCTTTTTTCAATATCTTACCATCGGTGGAAATCAATTGGAGGCTTTCATTCTCCGGGGTTTTTGTGCAGGGAGCTATGATCGCCTTGTACTAACTCAATGCTCAGCAGTATGGACAACTCATTGATGCCAAGGCTTGCACGAGATTGATAGGGAACTGGATTTTTTAATCTAAATATATAGGTAAATGGTAGAAGAGTTGTGTTCTCTTTCACCACGTGTGACTACATTTTGCCAGTTTGTGATAAATCTGTGTGTTGTTTTAATTGATCTTGCTGCATATATGTGACTTGTGCTCTATTGGAGATGATTTAAGCTTCTGAAAGTATGCATCCAATCAGGGCGATAGGTCTAGTGGTGAAGTGAAAATACTTAAGGATGTCATTGCTTTGCGGCCCTCTAGAGGCTTCATTGTATCAAAGTGTAGTATTAAGCTTATTGCAATAAAATTAAGGAGAACCAAAAGATCATTTTGGAACAGAGGGAATAATATTTTTCTAAGCAATTAGTCAAAGTGTTTTTTCCAATTGTTGTGTTCTTATCATTGAACACATTCAACTCTTGTTCCAAATAGGGGCAAGATTAATGAAGCTGTACAAATCTGGGGACACTTTTCAAAAGCTTTCATTTGCAAAATTTGTTTCGGCCATTTACGGAACAGATCTGAAACTAATAAGCATAGGCAAATACAATACTTGGTCCCGATCACACTTAGAAAAATTACAAAAGCCAAAGGCTACTTCTAGATGTTCTTGGTCTACATTCCATGTTTGTCAGGTGAGGACACCTAATATTGCACCTTATCTAAGACCGTCATCAGCACTTTGTATACATCGCCAAAGTCAATATGCATGTATGTAGAAGAAACAATTTTAGAACATCTAATGCCAAAACAAACTTGACACAACTTCATAATTTTTGAATATGGTATCCAAATGTAGCGTTCTTTGGTGTGTTGGAACCTCCTTTCACTTGCCAAGAAGAAAATCAATAAAAATTTGACTAGTCTAATAATTGTAATTAGGCACACTAGCAAAAAGTGGCGATTTTAGGGTACCCTCCTTACAAGAGCAAACTAATGAACTCTATGTATGTGTTAAAAGACCTTACTTTGGAACAATAGTAGAATTTGATATTTGAAAATGTATTCAAAGAAACAAAGATTTAGGTGAAGTTTTGAACTCTTGATTGATATTGTACCAACTAATAATGAGCAAAGCTTCCCTAGTTTGGCTTTCATTAGTTTGGCTTCCCTAGTTTGTGTCATTAAAAGTGGCATAAGGTAGTGTACTCTTGAAGTGACCATTTAAGAGCTGATTGCCTTTTGGGGGAAGCGTAATTCTTTGAAACAATTTCCAATAAATTTTCATAGGAAGAAAAAAGGAATTGGCATCTAACCCAAGTTGTTTCATATATTTTGGACCTTTGTAGAATTAGTTATGAATTTTTGAAGTTGAAATGCAGTGGTCACTAAAAGCAACCACCTCATGAAATGTACACTACTAGTACACTGAAGAAAGCAAAGTATACCTGTGTTTATGATTGCTTTTAGATCATAGGCACTTTTAGAACAGACTACCTTCTAGTGAGTTAGTCTTCTAAACGACATTGACAATAGATCTTGCAAGGATTTGTAAAATCTAAGAACATAAAGCATTTGTGTAGAACAGTCTATTTTGAATTTTTTTTACTTATAACCGTTGATAGTCATATACAAAGAGGTCAAATTTTTGGATCTCAAGTACTAGATAAATTGAGTTTGTAAATGGAAGCCTAGCATGGTTAGCGTATGCTAATGCTATAAAAGTTCAAAGCTTAATTGGTAGATTTTTTACTTTTTTATTTTATTTTGATGTCTTGTAACTACACATTTTTCAATTAATATCTACATAACTTCAAGATTTATTAACCCCTAAAGGACCACCATGCGTTTTTTGACAACATAGAAATTTTGGACAGGCTGGTGGAATGAGGATTTGCATATTTTAGGCTGAAATTTAAATAGAAGGTGGGGACAAGGAATATCATTCATATGCACTAAATTTCATGATATAATTGGAAATACGGATCAAAAGGTATGGCCTAATCTGTATTTTTTTTTGTAAATGGGCAATTCAGACAGATTTTTATTTTATTTAAAAAATAAATAAAAAATGAATTTGGTTTTCTTGGGTTATATAAACGTGGAAAGCTTTGAATAATTCCATTTCGATCAATGAGTCAAAAGTTTTGAGAAGTTTTAATTTGCAAGTAGTTATGGATTTTCTACTCTAAAACAAACTTTGAAGTCCTCTATCTTATTCAATTTTCAATATTTTTTGAAAATAATAAAAGATTGTTTTTTTAAACATTGCAACCATTAGGATTGGCATTTTTCAATTCCATAACTAAGTTTTTAACAATTTTGTATTTTGAATCATTCTCTACTTCTTTCTACCTATTATTTTTTTCCAATGTGTTGTACAATTCCAAATGCTGTGAAATTTTTGAAGCATGTAGCCGGGCATGTAGCCAACCTCTTTAGGAAAAAGACTTCAAAGAAGCACCACCATTTTGGACATTTTTTTTAATAGAAAAGTGAGCTTGTGAAGTGCAGGTGCCGAATTTATTTATGGCCAAAAAAATGTTTTCAGTGGATTTGAATGCTTATATCTTGCAATCGGCATACGGTGGAAATTTCTAAAATTCTTACCACATGTTCTTAAGTCAACATACTACAAGATCCTATAGTTACATATATCAATGAAAGATTTTTTTCAAAAATTTAGTACTTATATTAAAAATGGCAGTCTTTTAATGTTTTTAGCTATGTTTCTCAAAAAGTGCTTGGTTTCGGCCTGTCTAATTTACACTTGGTTTCTCACATGCTTTTGGCAATTATATCAATGTGAGTGATTAGGAGAATGGTATAAAATTATTCAATACTCACATACCACATACAAGTGAAAATTATAAAAATGGCATTTAAAAGACAATCAAGTGGGATATTGAAATGAAGGGTTTGTAAATATAGTATGCATGTCAAAAAAATCAAAGTAAAGTAACCACATATAAAATTGTCTTGTTAAACTTTTGGCACAATGAATGAGCACTAAAAAAATAAGTTATTTTTTGTTTGGCATAGGTAATCCCTGTGAGGGAAAATGCAAGTACTTGTGGACTTTTACAAGACATAATAAATTAGTTATAAATTTTCAAAGGTGAAAGTTGTAAGAGTCTATTACTGTAACTTAAATGAATCCAAACTCCATAAAGTGAAGGATAGATGTGATTCTTTTAACCCCTAACGGACCGAGGCCCTTTTTCTGCCAAAAAACACTCAAAACTGCCATATCTATAGCAAACAGTAAAAAAAATTGAAAATTGTTTTTTTTTTCACATCTAACCGTAGGATCTTACACCTTACTAGTATGAAAGTGCGTGGAAAAAATTCCAGAATTTTTGACCACACAGATTGCAAGATATCTGCATTTAAAGTAGAAAAAACAAGTTTTTCAGCACATTGCGGGACTAGATTTTTTTAGTTTGAACATTTTTAACATAAAATTTTTGCACTACAGAGTTTTGAGCTTTAAATCTTTATAGTGGAGAATTGAGTTGAGAATCTAGGAAAAAAAAAGAAATTCAAAAAAACTTAATTATCATTCTTAAAAAAATTGTTAAGTAGAAGTAGGTATGAGATAGAAAGAAAATCTAAAATATTAATGTATTTTAGATGGAATTAAAATGAACAAATCCCAATGGTGAGATTGTTCTTACAAGTAAATCAGACCATGCAAAAAAAAAAAATTTGAAAAATTTGAAAAATTGCATTCCGAAATGCATCCTACAAGTTATTTTTTTCAAGAAGATGCTCTAACTGCCCGAAAAACAAGAATGTCCATAACTTTCTCAAAGCATATCCAAATGAAATGAATCAAAGCTTTCCAAATAGGCAAAAATATAATCTACAAGAAAAAAAATATTTTAAAAAAAAAATCAAATTTTTGTCCATTTTTTTTTGGCTGCCCAGGCTGCCCGCCGTCCCCCCATTTGAGCTTATTTGGTCATAACTTTTTTTTCCGGGCACCGATTGTGAAAAAATTTATATTCCCACAAAGCTTATCAGCTTTTCTACCTCCCAAAAGAGTTTCAAAAAATCAAGAGAAAATTTCAGCCCGTAGGTACCTGCCCGAAAACACATTTGTCCCCCGAAGGGACAACGGTCCTTTAGGGGTTAAAAGAATAAAACACCTTCCAAAACAAAAAAATCAGACCATATACAAAATCATGAATAAAATGGTGGCATTTTCTTACAATGATATCCTACAATCTACAACTCAAATCACAACACAAATGATATTTTCTTTACAATAGAAAGAAAACAAATCATGTATGTCTATACCTTTAAACAATCTATCAATAGAATGCTAATCCAATTGTATTATGTATTTTCTAAACATTTATACTTGTAGACACTGTATGAATAAACTATGACTTTGCAAGAGCTGATTACAATTGTACCTAGCAAATCAATCCTAAACTCTGATGTTCAGGTTCTCAAGTATTTTCTAAGCATGTATACTTGTAGACATTGTATGAATAAACTATGACTTTCCAAGGGCTGATGACAATTGTATCCCAAAATTCAACCCTAAACTCTCATGTTTGGGCTCTCAAGTTTAGAGCGTGTAAGGTAAATACACCTTAAATCAACCATTTAAGCAATTCAATTGATTTCAACATGGTTCTCATTATTATATTGGAATTTTTTTGTGGGGTCTTCTTGGTAGTCCAAAGGGGATTCTAGATTCTCCGAGAATGCATTTTTTGGACACCATATGAATAAACTATGAATATTCAAAGTATTGGAAATAGGTGTTTCTAAAATCGACCCTAGACTCTCATGAATAGTGGGAGTACATTTTAGGAAAGAATCTGTAGGGTCCGGTTTTAGAAACTGAAGGGGTCCAAGTTGGGTGTGGTTACCTTACATGTTACAAAAGATTCGAAGTTGAAATAGATAAGCGAAATCTACAAATAGCAATGAGACTTCTGTTGAGTTTTGTTGTCAATCTCCCAGCAATGCTCTTGAGAAACAACACAATATTTCCATCACCTCTGAAAGAATCAACCAAGAGCAGGCTTCTGTAAAGGAAAGTACGTACAACAAATTTGTGACCCAAAATTAATCTACGAAATTCTCCAAGTCCTTAATTACTGAGACATTCTCTCACTTTAGCTCAAACTTTGTAAAACTGATTTGCCTGTTGGAGTACTCAGCAGTGTGGTAGATTAACCCTTGAAGGACGATGAAGCTTAATAGTGGTTTATGGATGACTTCATTGTTCACTCTAGAAATAAAGTAGTAGTTCATTGGTCCAATAATCGGAGCAGTTTTGGTGACTACCTTGGTCATAAGGGGCCTTGTCATAAGGGTTAACAGCTGTTTAACTCCAGTGAAGAGCCATTGGAAAGGTTTTCATGCTGGGTATGAGAGGAGCACAATGTACTCAAAAGATGCAGTAATTGCATTTACAATGAACAACGATTTTAAAGAGGAGCACAGAGCTGGGATGCCTTACAAATATTGCTTGACGTGGGATGCATAACATTTTGTGTGTGCTAGGCCGCTAGGGCTCAAGCTTATATGATCTTGTGTTATTTTCAATGCAGGGAAAAAACGCAAGAACTTACTCCCTCCTAGCTAGATTTAACTCATAAAGACCGGGGGAGTCCAAATTTTGAAGATGTATTACAAAATAAAACTTAGAGTATTAATTTAATGATGACTCTCAAACAATAGTTGTAAAATATGATCCATATCATATCCATATGGTTAGACCAACTAGTACACAAATCAATATTTTTCAATAAAATTTGAAGCCAAAAACTAAAAATTCCTTTTAAAATTGATTTTAGATTGAATATTCATGATTTTTGCAATAAAATATTTTCTTAAAGTTCAAAATATTTTGTATCTTAATTTTTTTATAGAAATTTGATATCTTGGAATGTGTTTGCATTCATTTGTTGTTCGAAATTTGAACATCTAATCCTTAATGGGTTTAGTGTGTACAATTTGGCAAAAAACTTTGTATATACCAACTAGAACTTTGCTTTGCTAAACACAACTATCAATGATTGATATGGTAATATAGTCCCTATTTTACCATACTACCGTAGTGTGACATGGGTTTCATTTTTTATTAATTCATTAATGTCAAAATCAAATTTCTATAAAACAATTAAGATACAAAATAACAAAATTTGTGGAAAATAAATAAGAGCTTGTCAAAAACTTCACTAATAAAGTACTAGTATTGCAAGGGTTTTGAATTTGTGAGAGATAATTTACAAGACCTTGACTATTGAGTTACCATATTTTGTTGTAGCTTAGAGACATTCTATATATATTCAATACCTTGAATCATTAACAATGTTGTTAACCTCTAAATGCCCCAAGTCCCCTTGAGGGACACTTGGGATTTGGGCAAGCCCGTGTGACCTCAAATTTTGACCTGATTTTTTGAAAAAAATTTAGAAGATAGGAAATCACATTGGCTTTCTAGAAATATAATTTTTTTTTCAATCGGTGCCTGGGAGCAAAAGCTATGCCACCCAAAGTCAAAAAAACAACTCGAAAGCAATTTTTTTTTTTTTTTAAAACTTAATTTTTCTTAAAGATTATATTCTTGTCTACATTTGAAGCTTATATTGATTCTATTTGGACTCAAAAAGAGAAAATTATGGACAATCTTTTTTTTTGGACAATCTAAGCATCTTCTTCAAAAAACAACTTATAGAATGCAATTTTGAATGCAATTTTGAATTTTTTTGAATTTTCTTTTGACAAGGTTAAATTTTTTTCCAAAAACAATCCCACCATTGGAATTATAGTGTTTTAATTCCACTTAAGAGCTATTAACAATTTTGTGTTTCGTTCAATTTTGGACCTACTTCTACACAATAATTTTTTTATACGTGAAAATCAAGTTTTGACATTTTGAAAAAAAATTCCCCGACTCTCAACTCAAATGTTCAACATATAAAAATTAAATTTGTGGTGTGTAGTGCAAAAGAAATCCACAAACAGCTTCAAAGTGATCTGAAATTGCAGGCCACAGTTCAAAAAAACTTCTATTCCCAACTTCAAATGCTAATATCTTCCAATCCGTACAGTAAAACTTCATGAAATTTTTACTACATGATCTGAGACAAGTGAAGTACAAGATCCAACGGTTAGAATCTTAAAAAAATGTTTTTTTTTTGGTTTCTTGAGTGATCGCAGCAAAAATGGCAGTTTTCAGTGGTTTCGGAGCTAGAAAATGCCTTGGGTGTTTCGGAGTTAGCAAATAAATGAATTACTACCACTACTTTGAATTGTTTCAAAGTCCACTTCTTCCGTGTGTGCATGATTTATCTAAATTTGAAAGGACATGACATTTTGACCACATTGAAGAAATGACAAATTGTGAAATAAGTATAAGACTACAAAATCAAAAACATCATTAATTCAAAATAATTTCATATTAGTGTAAACAAATCACTTTGGCTGAAAAAAATAATTAACTTATCATTGCAAAGACAAAACCCATGTCACACTACAGTAATAGAAATTACATGATGATGGTGAAAAAACAAGAGATGAAGAAAAAAAGCACTAATAAAAGTCTAGTTAATATTATTAGAGATTGGTAAAAAACATATATCAATAGTTCACAAAATAGATTAATAGATGAGCTCAATGTATGTAAAATTCCAATTTGTGATTTGAGTCCCATTTTTTAATATGTAAATTCATATTGACAATCAAACAAATATATTGGTATCATAAACGAAGCATTTTATTTTTAGATGTGAAAAACTTATATTTGATTGAAGTTTGTGGATGAGTCAACAAGTTGAATGGTGCTCGGAATGGTGTGATGCAAAATAACATCCCTAGCCATAATAAATCTTGCAAAATAACTTCTCAATTGTGCACAAAACAACATGCATACCAATGAGCACAGGTTGCAATATTCAAGGCTCACACTAGAATCTTCTTAGAGTCTTCAAAGAAAACAATCTAAATCCAATATTTTTTTTAAATGTAAGAAAATGATATTAAAATATAATTAAATGACATTATTAGATAAAATTAGCCATCGTTGAGGATATAGCTAGTTTATTATTTGTACATAATGTACATCTTCAAATTTTAATTACCTCTTTGTATGTACAAATATTTTTTTGAAATAAATGCAAATTTGAACATATTTGATGTGTGTTGTTTCTCATTTTTCCACTTGCAACTATATCATGGGTTTGTCTTACAATCCTAAACCTTCAATAGTTCAACCTCCTTTGTAAGTTCCAATGTGTGCAAATATTCTATGATTTGTAAAGAAAGACTATTTTAGAAGGCTTCCCTTGAATTGTGAATTTTAGATCCAATTAGAAAGATTGACTACTGTAGGTGTCCATCTGGATTGCCTACGCTAATCGTCCGTCCTAAAAGGTCTATCAGGACTATCCATCAAGATGATCCATTGGGACCATTCATAAAAACTGTCACTTAAGACTGTCTATCAAGGACTTTTGGCAAGAAGAAAGTGTCAAGAATTTCAAATGTTCGTGTTCTAGTATCAATGATTTTGAATTAGTCTGGGATTACAATAGTCGGAATTGAAGGGATGTTGGGCAATATAGATTACAAGGATCCAGTATTATACCTATCTACAATGAGATTGCATTATAAAACTGTATCTTTCATTTGGAACCTCATGTGGTATGAAAGCACTACCAATTATTGTAAGTTGAGTGATTATATCTTCTTAATTTGTGAATTTATGCAAACCCCCTTAGACCTTGAACTTCTAATCTATCGTGTGGCGTTAAGGAGTTTGATATGTAGAGAGCTTTAATGGAAGGTGTAGTGAACATGGATTCCTTTCAAGAATACTATGATTTGCGAGAATCCATAATGGGTAGGTATAAACTTAGGAGATACTCACTTTGGAGCAGGATTTTCTATCTCAAAGTGATGCTGGCTTTTCCCGTTGGGATGTCCACCAAAGTTGGTTGGGACATGTACTAATGCATCAAGATTGTGACCGAATGCCGACAGACAAAAGAAAATTATAATTTTGTAATTTCAATATATTTCATTTATTTTGGGATAAAAGAGCCAATGAAGTTAAGAGTCCCTTTTCCATCTCATCTAGTCAACTGGGCGGACATTATGTCCTTCCAATGGAAGAGACATCTGTTGGACAACCTTTCCATGTGGATTATCCAAACGATGTTCTTTTCATTGCAGAGAGAAAATGTTTGTCCAATCAAGAGGTTTCTATCTAGTAAATGGATTGAATGGAAAGGCCATCCCTTTGAGGGGCGCACCTATTGGATATCTAGGTCCGCCTACTCAGTCCATCCTACCCATGAGTCCGTCCTACCCATGAGTCCGTCCTACCCATGAGTCCGTCCTACCCATGAGTCCGTCCTATCCATGAGTCCGTCCTACCCATAAGTCCGTTCTACCAATGAGTCCATCCTCAAAGTGTCCGGCATCTCTGTCCATCCAAATTGCGATTGTGATCATCCAATTTGTCGACCGCAATAACTAAATTATCCCAATTGACAAACCTAATAGAGAATATTTGATTCGGATGGACACAAGGTTTGAATCCAGTGGACATTTTGACATCTAGACATGATACGACACTAAAAACTTTGCTTTGGAATGAATTCACAATAAAATTTTGCTCTCAACCTTGGTTAGTACTATCTACAATTGCAATTGTTTTGGTAACCATGGCTACCCTGCTTCAAACATATATAGCTATAATAGTACGTATAAGCGTTTCAATACCCACCATTGGAATTTAAACGAGCACAACGAGGTTCTAGTGTTTGTGTGGAGATTTATGTTATTTGGTATTTGGGCGTGGTCCATTGTGCTTTTCAAGCAATGAATCTTTTTAGTGCCTATTGGATGTATATGTGCAAGATAAGCCAACAAAATATAACAGTAAATGCAACTTTTGGTCAAATTGCCAAACTAAACAAGGCCACTGTGCTTTTGAGGGCAAGAGAGTATAGTCCTAGTTCATCAACTACAAATAAAAGATCAAATCATGTCATTTCTAAAAACAAAAAATTCATTGAACTCTAACACTCTTGAAGAAAGTTATAACCGGATGAAGTTTAGCCTTTGGAATGGTAATTTAAATTTCATCTATCCTTCTCTACCAACTCCTAAATTTGATTTGACTTGAAATTTTTGCTACAATCTTAGGTTAAAAACTACTATCTAAATATTAAATTTAAACTTGGATGAACATAATCTTCTTAAGTTCATCCATCCTTCATTATTTTATGAGTTTTTAAGTATTTTTCAAAGTTTGATATAGTTTTGGACTAAGCTTCTTCTATGAGATTCTAAATCTAAATTTCTTTCCTTGATTATCTTCAAAGTTTTTAATTTAACATCTACCTTTTTTTAAGGCTCTTAATTACTTCTATTCAATATTATTTTTTGACTTCTAAACTTGTTCCTTAAAGATTTTAATTTTACCTATTTAAAATGCAAAGTTATTTTAAGTTTGAACTTTGCTAGTGAAAATTATTGATGGATGAAGTTTGACCGCTAATTGGTACTTCAAACTTCATTTGCTAATTACATTCAACCTCTAATTCAAAATTAACTTCTAATTTTACTTTATATTATGGGTTCTTACTAATACCTAAGTTTTCAGTCTTGTTCTTTGTGAATGAAATTTACTAATTTCATCCATTTTAACTTTGCAACTTCATTCACTTATAACTTACTTGTTTTAACTCTATTTCCTAAGCGTTTTATGTTTTTGGAAACCTCTGAACCTATTTTATAAGCTTCTAAAATTGAACTTGAAATAAAATCTAATCTTAATGGTTTGAATCTAACTTGCAATTCAGCTTTGATTTAAGGTTCCTAATTAAGGCATTTGAAGGAAAAAATGGATTTTTATGAACTTATCTTGGTATTAACTTCATCTATGAGGTGATCAAAAACTCCCTCAAATGCGTCATTATTTGCCATCTTACTTTCTTTTGAATTTTTGCTCACTACTAATTTTTATAGTTTTTTGATACAAGTTTTGAACTAAAGCTAACTTCTATTTCATTCTAAGTTCCCATTCTTCCTACTTTTTTTTTCTCTTTTCTTTTTCCATTCTTTTTTCTTCTAATACTATTGTATTCCATTATTTGATATTCTAATAGTTGACTTTGTAATGGAATAGAATACTAGTCCAAAACTTGAAGAAAATAATTGATAATTGAAGATGCTTGTCTCCCTATCTAAATCAATTACTCCCTTTGTCCCACTAAAACCTCCAAATCAGGGATAGTTCATGTCCCACTAAAAACCTCCATTTATTGATTTCAACCATTTAGTAAGCGTTGGCCGTGTTGAACGACCTCATGGTGACAAGTTAATGAATTTCTTAAGAAATGAAACGGAATTTAGTTGTAAGAGTAAAATAAATGACCTGCAAGCTACATAGGTGGCATGGCAAGAAGCACAAAATGGCACAGTGGATACAAGAGGATACCAAGCACAAAAGGATCGGAAGTTGAAGCAATTTTAGGAACCCAAAAGGGGTGAAGGATTGGGGTAGGAATATATCCTAGCTTAATTGTGCATACCGTTGTAAAAGAAATGCAGAAATCATGAAAAACATCTGGAAAATTTCAAGGTTTCAAATCCGCATGAATATTGTTGATTCAACAGAATTAGTTGACATTACTATAATTAAAGAGCCAGCACGTATAAGTTACATTTGCAATATAGAAGGTCAATCGCCCAATCTCGACATTGATGAGCAACTACCTGACTTTATTTTGTGCATACAATTCCTATCAATGTATTGTTACAACAATCTGGTCGAAATTGAGTAAAGCAAACTGTGAAGACAGATCTAGTGCAATCACGTCCTTTCAATACATTGAAATTCAACGATCCAAATCAATCTTGCATACTTCGTATGTGTTGCCCACTTTGGATGATGTTGTCAATGTGCTCATGTGATATAGTAGTATGGACAACCTCACACAGCAATATTGACGTGCTCATTGATCTCAAGTGCTGAGTAGGACATAACAGTAAGATAACTTGCTCTCCACAACTCCAACATTATACTCTAAGACCAACACTCCCTAGTGGATCGAAACCCGATCTCTCATAATCCAATAATGAAGAGCCGGCAACATTCACGATTTGTGTTCAAAAATGATGAAAATGGCATGGATTTTGGTTGTCTAAATGACGGCTCCTCAATTGCAACTTTTGCATAGATCTAGAAGATGGATTATTGCTTCTTGAATGCATGCATCTTTAGCGCAAAGACTAAAAATACAATTAATCCTTCATAAGATAGAAATTTGGAGGTTTTTAGTGGGACAGAGGGAGTATTTTGTACTCTAATTCCTAATGGCCAAGTGGAATTTTTGAGGTTTTCTTCCTAATCTTATTTTGATTGCTAATTTTTCAACAACTAAACCACCACTTCATTCTATCATTTCTTCACTTGTACTCGCTGTTCCACAAGAGAGATTTCCAAGACTTAGTATAAGAAAGAGAGTTGATTCTAAATACTAGGATGTATTTACTTCTAAGCAAATTAAAACTTTCTACTTGCAATTTTATATTATACTTCTTCCCTCCAAACTCCTTGCCTTGTGCTAATATCCTACCTTCCTTCCATCTTCCCTTGCTATTCTACTTTGCAATTTTGCCCCTTCATTACCTAGCTATTCATCTTTTCTTGAATGAGATTAGCCCTAGGCTTGTTCAAAATGGACGGACTTGACCAAAAAAAGGCTAGGATTGTTCCAAAAAAATGGCTGAGACTAATAAACATATAGCCTAGACCGAGTTAAAGTGTCTAGCCTAGCTGGTTGGCGGGGAGCCCAATTGGTTGATTAGTTGGGGATCTGATTTGGTTGGCTGGCTGTAAGTCCAGTCCAAACGTCAATATTCTCTGTTGGGGGTCGGGTATCAAAGCCAGGTGCTAGCTGGTCATGATCGCTTACAGTTGGATTTGATTTGTTGCAACTCAGTAGCAGAAGTTTCGGGCCTCGAAGAGGCCGTTAACAGATGTTTTTCGGCACCCCTGCGGTGCAATTACAGAACAATTAAAATTTTATTTTTTTATTTTTTTAATATTTAAAAAATAATAATAATACTTTTTTTTAAAATAAAATATTAAAAAAATATTAAAATATTAAAAAATATTAAAATATTAAAAAATATTAAAAAAATAAAAAAGTCTGACGTGGCACTAGTAGTGCCACATCAGCACCCGAAATCAAATAATTTTTTATTTGAATTTTTTCTTCAATTGCACCCGGGGGGGTCAAAACTCGCGGCCCCTTCGGGGGCTGAAATTTCTTGTAATGTGGGGTGTATCTAAAAATTAGGGGTGTCCAAAAACTATGGTTTGTTCAAAAACTTGGGGATAGTTTTTAAACCACTAAGACTTGGTTTTGACTTAATTTCTTTGAGGTACTTAGATATTTGAAAATTAAAGAAAAAAACTTGCTTGGATATTTGGAAACTAAGTGCTACCTTAGTACCAAACGGTTTGAAGCTAAAGTTGAGCCAAACTTTAAGATATTTTTGGAAAGTTTTCTACAACACCTCTTGTCAAAGCTTTATTGTCTAGAAAAGTTTTGCAAATATACACGGTAGTTTCAAGACTTGGAAAGTCAAAGCTCCGCCGTCTAGGAAAGTTAGAAAAGTATAGATAAAGCTTAGACAAAATTACATGGTACAAACATATTAGTACACTCATATTAGTACAAGTGAATTGATAGATAGCATGTGGTATATTACGAATTAGTACAAAGGAAGCTAGTACAACCAAATTAGTATAAAAAACAACTCACACATCACTAGAAATCCCCCTATGTGGCACCACCAAAGTACATAGTACCCGAATAACTCTAGGATTAGTACAAATTACAATAGCAATTCAAAAACAACAAGTTAACTGTGAGAACAAGTACAAACAAATGCATATAAAAACAAGCTTTGAAAAGGGACCTCAATGTCCTTTAAAGATTGCTTGAGACACACCAACAATGTGCATAAAAGCTCCAAAAAACAACCATTTAGAGAATTGGTTCAAAAATGGCCAAAATTTAACTAAATGAATTCAATTAAGTCAAAGTGCTAACAATTGGTGTTTTTGAGAGGAGAATGACTGCCCTTATATACTTTTTCCGAGGACACCCTTCTCTCATTAGCCTTAGAGTAAACTTATCAATTAGGATTTTCATCTTGCTTTCTAAATTTTCTATTTTTTACAATGGTCTAAACTTCTAATTTTTGGAAAAAAACTTCAAATCACAAATGCATTGCGCCGTTGGTTGTAGAAGGAAATTTTTAGTTTGGATGGATCCCCCTAGCCCTTTTCCATTTATTAAAAAGTTGTCAAAACTTAACGCCAACTTAAAACTAAAATGGGGTAAAAAAACAATTATTAGAGTTTACCTTTTTTGAAGGTTCAAGTAACTAGCCTAGCTCTTTAGTAGATATGAGGGAGTAAAAAAAGATTCCTTTTTGACATTGTTTAAAATTTTTATGCCCCCAAAACATCAGTCAACTCCACGAACTTTCTTCAATTTTGTTGGTTTTGAAGAATCTTGATGGTTCATTTACTTTCAGATGTTGGAATGTCATGAAACTTGTTGGAGCATATTATTAGCATAAAAAATTGCACTAAATTTTAGTGAAACTTTATCGCAACTTGGATAATTTCTAAAAAAATTTCATCATAAGTTTTGGCAATTGACCGTCCGGAAGAAGATCTTCTGAGTATCAAAAAATTCTGAAACTTTTTATGGAGCCTCTTATGAAATTCCACAAAAGATATGTAGTTTTATATTTTACTCTACACATTTGAAGAAGGAGAATCAAATTCTACTACCTTCTTTAATTATTGGTAATCAAGAAATCTTTTACACAGAGGAAATCTTGGCAAACCAATTTTATTGTTGAATCTTAAGCGTGATTTCAACTCTAGAATACTTTATTTTGACTATAAATGCCCTCCACTGGTTTGTCTAGAGTTAATAACACTTGTAGGTTAATAATTGGAGTTTCTATTATTTTTTGGAATCAACTAAAGAACTAAAAATTTTCTTTGAAAATTGATTTAGGGCTCACATAGATTTTTTTGGACAAATTTAGCTATGATTTGTCGCATGCTCGATAAATTTAGGCAATTTAAGCACTATTCATTTAATATCTACAATTTATACCAATTTTGGGCTTCTACCCTATTCACATGCAAAATTTTGGTTTATTTTGAACAAAACTCTCTATTTAGGACCAAATATTATATTAGCATGTGACATATTTATTTTGGTTTTATACTCTTTTGGGGTCTTTTTATATATAAAACTTGATTTAAACTCATGATAAAAAGAAGAAGGAAAATCATGAATTTGAACTTCTAAAGTGATGAATTGGAAGCTCACAAATAGATTTAGACAAGATAAAACCAAGGTATCCATGAAAAGAAGGGATACCTTGTTGGATGTTTGAATTTTTGTAAGTCACATACTTTCTTTGACCTCTTATAAAGGCGACAAAGTATATCATTTGGATGTAACAAATAAAATATTCCATTTCCTAAATCTACGAGACTAAAGTGCATTAGTAAGTGTGGTTCTGCTGCCCAAGTACTTCACTATCGGTTACTTTAAAAATAACGTGAGACCTACTATACTAGAGTGCATTTTAAATGTTGGAGCTAATAATTTAAAAAAATATTCAACTTACTATAGCATCACTTTTTTGAAGCATATTGTATTACAACTACTATACAGTACATAGTAATGATCCATAGTACATAAAAGACAATCTAAAAAAGAGGCCAAGAACCTTCATGAGGAGCTTTCATCTATAAATGGACAAATTAATGAACAATGTTTCACTTTGGGTTGTTATTTGTTTATTCTCTTCAACTCAGATTTGTGGCAAGCGATTTTTAAGGACGCATTGTATAAGTCAGGCATAGCCAATATAATACTATTTACAGGATTTTCAATTTTTGTGTTCTTTTCTCCTATATTATATGTATGATTCATTTGTATAAATTATTTAATATTTGATGTCTGTATATGTTTTGTTTGTGTAGGTTGTATTCAATAGTAGTTAGATTGTGCATGTTGTACTAATCAACCATAAAATTGCATATTAATATTTGAATTACAATAGGAACATGTTTAAATGCCTCAAATTTCAATTATAACTACCATAGGGTGTAGGAAAATGAATAAAAAGCAGAAGTAGAAAAAAAAATAGGGACATGTTTATTGTGAAATAATAGCTGAATAGCTTCCTAAATAAATTTTTTTGACACACATATATGTGGATTACAAGGTATAATGAAGCACCAAGGTTTTATTATCGCAATGTGCAACATTTTGTAGGCTTCCGCATTCCATATTTCTTATAGAAGAGACTCACACAGCAACCATCATTATACTTCATCGTGTTCATGATTTGCTATGAACAATTTACTGATGTTCCTTGGATGCTATTTTCTTCATAATCCATTTAGTGCTTAAGATGAAGGCAGTGATATTAAGTGTTGTGAAAATGCTTGAGTGTGAATGTATAATGTGTAGGTGATGGATAGCTGGTTGGCATATACTCCCGTTGAAAAAACAATGTTGAGGATGCAGCAAAGACAAGCACGTGTCTTTCAATTTGAATCACCTTTGATTGCTATGAACTTATGTCATATTTTTGTTGTTCATGTGCTTCTTTATAGGGCAATGCCTCAGGAGGAGGGCATTCTGGGAAAAAAAGGGCCGACAAGGAGGGCAAAGCCTAATGAGGAGGCTCTTTTTTTTCCAAAATGCTTGACGACGAGAGGCATTGCCCAACGTAAACCACCAGCGGGCAACAATGTATTTTTGAATGACAGAACATTTTTGGATGAAAAATCCGTAATGCCCAATTACGTGGGCAAAATTGCGTAATCGTGCATAATTACGTGTATGGAAATCCCAATTGCGGAACAAAATGCTCCCACATAATGAATAGGAGGATTCTTGGCAGTGGTTTACGATTGCAATTTCCCTTCTTTGCGGTCCATGAGTGGTATTAGCCATCCATACTTTAAGTTTGGCTGTTTGTTTTGTTTTGTTTGTTTGTCATGTTGAGATCTCCCGGACCATGTGTCCCCTAGTGGCGTGTGTGGTACCATCAAAAAGTTCTCGGCGAGGAGGGGTGCACAGGTTTGGTTTCGTGGTGTTTGGACCTAGAATGTGAAAGTTATTGAATTTCAAAGTTTTTATGGAATCAAAAAATTTAGAAAAATACTTTTATTTTTCTTTTGACTGTGGCAACGGCATAAGGCACACTAGTACTTACTATGTTCACATGTATGGGTGTTTAGATACCAGAAGGGAACTCAAAATACAGTGCAATGCTTACTGCCTTAAACTTCAAAAGGTAATACTGAATATACTTCTCTTCTGTGGCAGTTTGTATTCAAACACAAAAAGTTTAGGGTTTATGCAAAAACAATTCAGCTCAAGCTCAATAGTGTGTAACCTATTGCTTAAATCCTTGCCACGAAGATGGATCCAGTCACAGGGCGACTATTAGCATGATTGATGTTAGCATTGCTCATTGTGGATGTGATTAAGGTTGGAGCACCCAATGGCGTCAGAAACTAGGTAAGGCATTGATTTCAGAACTTAAATGTAGGTTGACTATAGATAGATTATCATTTAGGTTAAAAAAAATAAGCTATCTATGATCTACCTACATTTAAGTTCTGAAATTTTCATCATGTGTAGAATCTGACGTCATTGGGTACATTGACGCCATTGGGTGCTCCTACCTTAAGCCGGATCACAAATTGAAGATCATGTACTTTTATAGAGAGGGAAGACTTTGGTCCTTTCAAGGGACAGCGTGAATTAAGTGTTCACTTGTTCTTATTAACCCTTTGAGGATGTTGCCCACCGAAAGAGTTGGCGTATGTTGTTTGTATATTGAATTTATTTGACCCTCTTCAAACACTCAAAAATTCCCCAAAGTTCTTTGTTGACCAATAGAGTGCTCGTGACTTGGTCTGAAATTTTTAGCTTGAATGGGATTCATGTGCTATTCAATTTTTCCTTTTGTATACAACAAGAGAGAGCGTACAGAAAACAACATCCTTAACCCAGTAACGCCGTAGGCGCCATCGTGTGGCGTCGGTTTGACAATATTGTGAGCTGGACAAAGTTTGAAAGTATTTTTTCATCCGGCCTTTTTTTGTTGACCTTTCATGTTGGGTTATGAAGAATATCCAATTGAATTTGTAGTCTTGTGAGTGTTTGTCTTCACGGGAATGAGAAGTTAGTGAAAAAAACGGATCACAAAATATGCTATTTTAGTGTATTTTGGGAAGTTATTGCTTCTTGCTCTAAATCTGAAATTTCTTCACAAAAATGATATTTTTTGAGTTTGAACCCACCTAACAAAATGAAGGTCATCTACTCGAGTTTCTACTCCAATTTGAATTTTGAAAAAATTCCTAATATTGAATATTTTATTGCAATTTGAACTTTAGATGCATTTTCAATGTCTAATATTTTCTAATTATAGAATGATACGGAAATTGAGTTTACACCGTGATGTTTGTCACCGTAATATACACACATGGTGAAATTTTCTGATTTTTTGAAATATTTTTCTATTTGATATGATTTTTCTTCACTTTTTCTTCAAAAATTCTCAAAAAAAACAAATTTTCAGAAAAAAATCTAAATTTTTTAAGAAATATAGAAGACATGTAGTTAATCTTTGAAAAATAAATATAAAATTTTTCATTCAGATCTAGTTGTAAAATGGTAGAAAACTGAGTGATAGGTAGTGAGGCTTGAAATTAGTGGTCATGGGTCCGTCCTTTAACCCCTAAATGCCCAAGGCATCCAAATATGGTGTCGAAGAAATTTTGAAGTTAAATAAAACCTTACCAAATTTTTATTTTTAGTAGTTTATATTTTTGAAAGATTCTTTTAGAAGTCTAATTTTAGCATCAAAAATCCAATTTTGAAAATGAATGATTATGATTTTTCTATTCAAGACTTTGTGCAAAGGTACCCATTGCAATCTTGACTTTTTGTTGTATTGAGGGCTCTTCAAAATGAGTCTCAAATACACTAGATCTTGGAGAAAAAATCACACTAGAAATTCATTTAAAAAAATTGTAGAATAGATTTTGAGAAGTCATAAATTTATTGGGGTTATATTTGTTAGGCCCTTCAACCTCATATTTTTTTGGTCTTGAACTTTTTAGATTTGACAAGCAACAAGAGAGCTCAAAGATTTTCATAGTTTTAACACCTTGATGATCAAACATTATAATCTTTCAATCCTTAAATGATATTGTTGTGTTTTCTTTTCTTGTGCGATCTCTAACATGTCTAATTCAAATTTGTTCGGTTACAATTCAAAAAAAATTCAAAAAAAATTGATTCAGCTTATCAAAATGTTGGCTTTTTGTTCAATTTAGAGCAAATTCTAAGAGGCTACAACAAGCCTTGTGCATTTAGGGGTTAAGGGTTAAGGTGTTAAAGTCCCCACACCACAGTGCTGTGAGAGTGGTGTATACACAATTGTGGGAGTGAGTATATGCAATTACGTTACACATCCAATTTTGAGGTGAAAGTGGGAGTGAGTACATGCATTTACATTTTACATACATTATAGAAATTTGTATACAGATGAGTCAGTATTTTTGTTCTGATCAATCAAAAACAAATTGTACATGCATCTTCCCAATTTGAATATGGTACATTGTAAGTTTCAACACTATTTAGATAGCATCACACAAAAAAATCTTTTCCATGATTCAAGGGAAAGTCTCCTTAAGATCATACAAATAGCTCCCTATTGTATCACAGGGAAGTCCAACAGATCTTGAAATGATCTAATGTTGCTAAACACCATGTTTTTGGTACTTCATCTAGGAATTGTTGCTTGTTCTAAAAATTCATGCCTAAATTCATGCCTAGATTGATCAATGATACCACTTGCTTTCTATTTTCTTATACGGTAGAAGGTCTTTGGGTGCACTTGGCGTGACGGTTGCGTGCAACTACAGGCCGTTGCAATCTATTAATTGTGAAATGAAAAAATAATGACTGAACAAAAGAGGAGTTTACAAACTATAAGTTGTGGCATTTAGTTTTTGAAGATTACTATTAGAAAGTTCTCCCTATTTGTGCATACTTTTGCTCAAATTTCATCAAATTGATTGTAAAGGAAGGTTTCTTTTTGAAGATTCAAGCATTACTTAGGAATCTCACTGTGATTTAGTTAGTGTTTACAAATTTATAGTTTATTCATTTGGTGCCTAGAAAACGCAATCATAAGATGTATTGAAATCTTCTTTCAATTAGCAATAAAAATTTTGGAAAATTAATTGTACCATCATGGTCACAAAATATAGAATGTGTTGGGATTTGAAGACCAGATAGCAATACATAGTTTCAATATTGAAAAAAAAAATTGAGATATTTTTTATAAAATAAAATAAGGGTATAAGAATGATTCCTACATATTTACGCCATTGAATTAAAAAAATGTATTATGAATGATTTTGAATCAATAATCTTGTATTACTATAATAAAAAATTAATTAAAAAAAATCACCTAAAGTGAATTGTTTCTCTCTTTGGAATTGAAATTTGGTATGCTTGATGGAAATTGATTGACCCCTAAAGGACCAACTTGTTATTTCTAGCAACATAGTGATTTTGGGCAGGTACTTGTGGCTAGAAATTTGTATATTTTAGATTGAAATTTTATTATGAGGTGAACACGGAATATCTTTCATGAGCACTAAATTTCATGACATTTGGAAATAAGAGTCAAAGTTATGGCCTAATATCTTGTTTGTTTTTCAATTCGGGCAATCTGGGCAAATAAAAAAATCACGTTTCTCAAAAATAAAAATTTGAAATTAGTTTTCTAGATTTATATATACATGGAAAGCTTTGAATCATTCCGTTTGATCAATCAGTCAAAAGTTATGGGAAGTTTTAATTTGCGGGTAGTTTTGGATTTTCTACTCTAAAATAAACTTTGAAGTCCTTTATTTTACTCAATTTTCATCACTTTTTGAAAAAAATAAAATCATAGGATTTAGATTTTTTATTACAACATTGCAACCATTGGGATGGGCATCTTTCAATTCCATAACTAAATTCTTAACAATTTTGCATTTTGAATCATTCTCTACTTCTTTCTACTTACTATTTTTTTCCTATATGTTGTACAATTCCAAATGATTTGAAAATTTTAAGCATGTAGCCAACTTATCTAGGAAAAAGAATCCAAAGAATCACCACCATTTTGGACATTTTTCATAGAAAAGTGAGCTTGTGAAGTGCAACTGCCTTGTTTTTTGTAGGGCCAAAAAAATTATTTTAGTGAATTTGAATGCTTATATCTTGCAATCCACATGGTGGAAATTTTTGAAATTTTTACCACATGTTCTCAAGTCAGCATACTATAAGTAACTACAGTTGCATATGTCAAAAAAATATTTTTTTTCAAAAATTTGGTACTTACACAGGAAATGGCAGTTTGGAAGCATTTAGGGGGAAAACATAAGGGACTTAAGGGGTTAAAAATGCAAGGTTTAATCATCCATGACAAAAAATGCCAATTGCATTCTACATCAACTATGTAACTCCATAAAGAACTCACTAAGTGTCTAATGAATGGCTTTCAAGGACTGTAGTAATAAATCATCTAATAATTGAATTATTTTTGGTTGACTATCTTGATTATAGGCTCCATTCATTTGGAATTAGTATGCAAAAATACTTTAAGTGGTATAAGATTGAAGCATTTTATTTCTTTATGAAACCCTAAGGAAGTGGCCCTTGAAACTACCAAAAACCTAAAACAAACTCCTTTTTTGGGCCTAATAGCAAACCAAATCTAGATGTGAACTATCAATGTCCTATTTAGACTTTGAGTAGATGATCAAAAATTCTATTAATCATTAACACCTAAGTGCCCAAGCCTTTCCAATGTGTTTTTCCTAAATAAAATGTGCATGGGCTTATAGTTATCCCCAATGAAGCAAATTGTTTTTTTTTTCAAAATCTAACCTTATAGATGTTTAAAGAGCTTGCTTATTAGTGTGCTATCTAGTTTTG
Source organism: Pseudisothecium myosuroides (assembly GCA_951799445.1). Classification (NCBI taxonomy): domain Eukaryota; kingdom Viridiplantae; phylum Streptophyta; class Bryopsida; order Hypnales; family Lembophyllaceae; genus Pseudisothecium; species Pseudisothecium myosuroides. Next base: position 25,046,136 of record OX637292.1, on the reverse strand, counting down.
AGTCTAAAATTGCATAGGAGTTGTGAGATTATAATAAAAACAATGTATGTATCTTATTTTTAATATGCTACTTCTTCCTACAATGTTTGAGAAATTTGCACATAAGAGTTTTTGTGATTGGAGGTGACATGAACAACTAGAAATTGTGTTAGCACACTAAAATGCACTTCTAAAAACCTTAATTCAAATGAAGAGCTATCAAACTCATTACACAATCCACTTTGCAATTGTTGAAATGCAATTTTTTTTATATGTAGATATCGCAAATAACTCTAAATCAACACTTGCATGTTTAAATTTCAATGGTGAAATTTATGAAAACACTTTACACTTTTCATTAAGACCATTTTCAAAGCAAATGGATGAATACAATTTTTTAGATCTCAAATCAAGTGAAATTGACTCTGGGCGGGCAGCGCAACTTAAAGCTCAACTTGGGGCTCGGCAACATCCTAACCATGCTACTAGAATTTGGGCTAAGTTTGACCTTAGTTGGATACACTCTCCTTCCTTAGCTCATAGATCTGGCTCCAATATTGTTTGGAGCAAGAAGGGTCCTCTTCTTTTGTTAATTTCAGTAGCCTCTTGTCTCTTTGGTTTCTACTTGGTTCTCTTCATTTCTAGCCTCAAGGCTTGGTTGTCTTTGGTTTGGTTTTTCTTTAATGTAATGGTTCTGCCATTTGTTCAAAATAAAATAAAAAAAATCAAGTGAAATTGTTAAGCTTTGTTCAAAGCCAGGAAATCAAGTAAAATTGGCAAGCTTTTTTCTTCTACTAATGGCACATATATGGCTTTGAGGACCTCCCAAAAATCAAATATTTGCATTTTTTCAGTGGAAAATAAAAGCTTCCAATAGTTAACCTTTGATACTACCTGTAAATTTTTTTTAAATAGTCAAAAGAATTCAATTGCCCACATCAAAATGAGCCTGAAATTTTGGAGCGACCATATACAGGGGATTAGGCAGTTAGGGGTTAAAAAACGTCATGGCCGTTTTTTGGCTAATGAATGACACATAATTCTTCTATGTAGGATAGAAATGCAACTATTCATCTTTGGAATTTTGTGTAAAATAAGAAGGTCTTGTACAATAATTTGACTTTCAATGAGTTCTTTTGGATTTTCTTAAACCAATGATTTACACGGTACCAAAAGGAATAATTTCCATGGTCACCAGCCCGTCCTTTAAGAGTTAACCCTTTAGGGCCGAGCTTGCCCATTTTGGTCGATTAAATCCAAATTTTGGAAATAATTTTATGCCAATGGCCCACCTGTAAGCAAGGTCTGAATGAAATATGAGGGCACGGAAATTGCACACTTGACGAGCTGTGAGCCCCCAATTCGTCACTAGGGACTCACAGGGTTTTTTTTTTTAATTTTTACAAATTTAAGTATAGTTTTATATACAAAAAGCCCAAAAAAGAGTGTAAAACCAAAATAGGTATGTCACGTACCAATATAGCATTTGGTTCCTTATAGGTTGTTTCTCCCCAAATAAATCCCATTTTCACTTGTACATAGGTTAAAACGTGGAAATATCGGTAAAAAGTAGAATTAAGGGCTAACCTGACCAAAACAGCCCAAACCTACGGTACATGTGACATCTTATGGCTAAAATTGGTCCGAGGGAACACCGTTGAGGTCCTAAGACCATTCCCAGAGATAGGTTTCACTTTCCCCATAGCATCAAAGAAATAGCGGAAACCCCAATTGTTGGCCTACAGGAGTTACAAACTCAAGATGGACCCGTAAGAAGAATCTACGGATGGAATATGGTGTTCTATGGTGGAAATCACATTTGGGACTCAATGGCGAAATCGGCTTGCCAAGATTCCCTTGTATGTGAAAGATTCCCTAGTTGCCAGAATTGAAAGGAGAAGGCAGAATTTGATTCTCCTCTGACCTTTGTGCAAAGTTAAAATATAAGATTGCACATCTTTTGTGAAATTCCATGAGACGTTCCATAAAAAGTTTCGGAATTTTTTGACTTGCAAAAGATGCCCTTTCGGACGGTCAACTACCAAAATCTACGATGGAAAATTCCTAGAAATTACCCAGTTTGCGGTAAAATCTCACTAAAAATTAGATTAGCTTCTTTTATGATAATAAGATGCCCCACCAAGTTTCAAGACATTCCGATAGCCAGAAGTGTCCGAACCGGTGAGATTCCCCGGAAATTGGCGAAATTGAAGTTTACGGTGGAGTTGACTTGCGTACCGGAAGCATACGAAATCGGAATGAGGTCAAAGCTAGGTCTTTTTTTACTCCCTCATACCTATTAAAGAACCTAGGCTAGTTACTTTTTTCAGAAAAGTCAACCTCCAAGATTTGGGTTTTTACCCCGTTTTGGCGTTCAGTTAGCGGTAGGTTATGTTGCGTTTTTTGGAGTTTGGTTAAGGGGTGGAGGATTTTTCAAGACCAAAAATGGCCTTCTGAAGCCAACGGCGCAATTGGTTTTCAATTTGGAATTGATCTCCAAAAGTTAGACATTTGGACCAGCGTAGAAAGTCAAAAATTGAAGATTAGGATGAAAATCTTAGTTGATAAGTTTACGACTTAGAAAAAGAGGGGGGGTGAGCACCCTTGGAAATGTATATAAGGAGGCTCATTTTCCTCTCACAAACACCCCTTGTAGCCATATTTTGGCTCATTTTACACAATTGGGTTCATTTAGTTGGATTTTGGCCGTTTTAGGCCACGTTGCCAATTTTGTGTGTTTTGAAGCATTTTTAGCTTCATTGTTGGTGTTTTTGGAGCTCTCTTTGAAGGACATTGGGGTCCCTTCAAAGCTTGCTCTTGCTTAACTTGTTGTGGTTTATTGCGGATTTTATTACGTGGTTTTTATTACTTGGCACTAATCCTAGAGAACGCCCCCTCCGTACCTTGGCGATGCCGCTTAAGGGGCCCTCTAGTGCCTAATTGTTGTTGCATGGGCTTAAGTGGAAACTCCTTAATTGAGAAGTTCCCCTAAGTTTGTGTGTATGTGTTATTTGGCTTTGGTTAGGTGCTAGTTTAACTCTTGAGGTGGTACTTTGGCTTCCCTTGTTCCTCGGTTCTATATGTTTTCCCTTACACGGCGAAGCTTTGACTTTGTTTTGTTTGAGTTGTCTTAGAAAATTGGAGAATTATCAAAGCACGGCAAAGCTTTGACTTTGCTTTGTTTGAGTTGTCTTAGAAAATTGGAGATTTATCAAAGCACGGCGAAGCTTTGACTTTCTTTACTCCAAAACCCCCCCCCAAAATTAGAAGTGGTCACTTTTTACTCCAAGTTTAGTTTCCAAAACATTTGTTGTAGAATTCCAAGTTTAGTATCAAAAAAACTAGTGCTTAGCCTCCAAGGTTCACATGTGATTTAGACCTTTAGCCATCCAAAAAAGAAACGAGCCTTAATTTAAAACATTAGAGGAAAAGAGATCTCAAGTGGTTTTGAGTTTTTAACAATCCAGAAAAAAGCCACAAGGGAGCCCAAGCCGCACGGGAGCCCTAAGGTCCAGGCAGGGAGCCCAAGCCACACGGGAGCCAAGGTCTAGGCAAGGAGCCACAAGTCGCACGGGAGCCCAAGGCCGCCCGGGAGCCAGTAGCCGTCACGTGTAAGGGTGAGGCTGCCCGTCCGACTGCTCGTTCCGACTGCTCGTTCTGGACTGCTTGTTCTGAACCGCCTTGTTCTGGGTCGCCTTGCTCCGAACTGCCTTGTTCTGGACTGCCTCGTTCTGGCTCCAGGCCGTGAATCAAAATTTGGAAAAAACAAGTTCGGACTCAAAATATCGATACTAGAAAGGCAAACTAACACTACAAGCAAACCGCTTGGTATTCTAAGAAGATAGGAGGAGACATACACTAGTGAAATAGAATTAGCAAGTAGAAGTAGGATTTAGTAGGTAGGAAACAATTAAGAAAAGAAATCTTGGTGCAACGTTTCCATTGCCAAAATTCTCTAAAGTAGCATAGTAGCTCTCAAAACTCAAATAAAGTAGAATGGAAGTAGAGAGAGATGAAGTGATGATTTAGAATTATGAAGTGGCAATTTAGAAGTTGAAGAGGATTTAGAAAGAGATAGGATTAGGTGGAAATCTAGGAAGAACAATTAGAACCATCAAAATTTGGATAGAATAATAATTGACCAAGGAGTTGAAGAGTCAACTATTATTGGAGAGCTGATTTCAATTATTTAGTTCAAGACTAGTCAACCCTTTGAAGTATAAATAATTGAAGTAGAATAGTATAGAAGAGAAAGAGAGATTAGAAGAAAAAGAAAAGAAAAGTGAAGTTCAAGAAATTGGCAAACCTTGTACTAAAACCCCTACTTTAAGCCGTGGGCAAAACTACCAAACGATTCCGAAACATGGCAAATGACGGGGAGTTTGAAGGGGTATACGATTACCTAAACAATGACTCCAACTCCAAGGTAAGCTCCTAACTTTAAACCATCCATTCCAATTTCTCAAAAATAGACATTTACAAGTAGGACCGAAATCTCAATTCAATTCAGAGTGTCTAGAATAGGAATATTTCAAGAACCGGGGTAGTGATGTTATAGAGTCTAATTGGAGGTTTTCAAAACCATCTCACACTTAGGATTCAGAGCTAAAACGAGTGAGATATAGGCGGATGAAGTTTAGGAGTAATATTGGATGAAATTTAGTACATTTCATCTAAATGGAACAAGAATAGAAACTTAGGTAAAACCATAAATCTAGACTCTAGAAGTGAAAAAAAAATTAGAATTCAAGTTGTAGGTTAGTAGAAAACATTATAATCTTTCAATCCTTAAATGATATTGTTGTGTTTTCTTTTCTTGTGCGATCTCTAACATGTCTAATTCAAATTTGTACGGTTACAATTAAAAAAAATTGATTCAGCTTATCAAAATGTTGGCTTTTTGTTCAATTTAGAGCAAATTCTAAGAGGCTACAACAGGCCTTGTGCATTTAGGGGTTAAGGGTTAAGGTGTTAAAGTCCCCACACCACAGTGCTGTGAGAGTGGTTTATACGAAATTGTGGGAGTGAGTATATGCAATTACGTTACACATCCAATTTTGAGGTGAAAGTGGGAGTGAGTACATGCATTTACATTTTACATACATTATAGAATTTTGTATACAGATGAGTCAGTATTTTTGTTCTGATCAATCAAAAACAAATTGTACATGCATCTTCCCAATTTGAATATGGTACATTGTAAGTTTCAACACTATTTAGATAGCATCACACAAAAAAATCTTTTCCATGATTCAAGGGAAAGTCTCCTTAAGATCATACAAATAGCTCCCTATTGTATCACAGGGAAGTCCAACAGATCTTGAAATGATCTAATGTTGCTAAACACCATGTTTTTGGTACTTCATCTAGGAATTGTTGCTTGTTCTAAAAATTCATGCCTAAATTCATGCCTAGATTGATCAATGATACCACTTGCTTTCTATTTTATTATACGGTAGAAGGTCTTTGGGTGCACTTGGCATGACGGTTGCGTGCAACTATAGGCCATTGCAATCTATCAATTGTCAGTGAAATAAAAAAATAATGACTGAACAAAAGAGGAGTCTACAAACTACAAGTTGCGGCATTTAGTTTTTGAAGATTATTATTAGAAAGTTTTCCCTATTTGTGCATACTTTTGCTCAAATTTCATCAAATTGATTGTAAAGGAAGGTTTCTTTTTGAAGATTCAAGCATTACTTAGGAATCTCACTGTGATTTAGTTAGTGTTTACAAATTTATAGTTTATTCATTTGGTGCCTAGAAAACGCAATCATAAGATGTGTTGAAATCTTCTTTCAATTAGCAATAAAAATTTTGGAAAATTAATTGTACCATCATGGTCACAAAATATAGAATGTGTTGGGATTTGAAGACCAGATAGCAATACATAGTTTCAATATTGAAAAAAAAAATTGAGATATTTTTTATAAAATAAAATAAGGTTATAAGAATGATTCCTACATATTTACGCCATTGAATTAAAAAAATGTATTATGAATGATTTTGAATCAATGATCTTGTATTACCATAATAAAAAATTAATTAAAAAAAATCACCTAAAGTGAATTGTTTCTCTCTTTGGAATTGAAATTTGGTTTGTATTACCATAATAAAAAATTAATTTAAAAAAATCACCTAAAGTGAATTGTTTCTCTCTTTGGAATTGAAATTTGGTATGCTTGATGGAAATTGATTGACCCCTAAAGGACCAACTTGTTATTTCTAGCAACATAGTGATTTTGGGCAGGTACTTGTAGCTAGAAATTTGTATATTTTAGATTGAAATTTTATTATGAGGTGTGGACACGGAATATCTTTCATGAGCACAAAATTTCATGACATTTGGAAATAAGAGTCAAAGTTATGGCCTAATATCTTGTTTGTTTTTCAATTCGGGCAATCTGGGCAAATAAAAAAATCACGTTTCTCAAAAATAAAAATTTGAAATTAGTTTTCTAGATTTATATATACGTGGAAAGCTTTGAATCATTCCGTTTGATCAATCAGTCAAAAGTTATGGGAAGTTTTAATTTGCGGGTAGTTTTGGATTTTCTACTCTAAAATAAACTTTGAAGTCCTTTATTTTACTCAATTTTCATCACTTTTTGAAAAAAATAAAATCATAGGATTTAGATTTTTTATTACAACATTGCAACCATTGGGATGGGCATCTTTCAATTCCATAACTAAATTCTTAACAATTTTGCATTTTGAATCATTCTCTACTTCTTTCTACTTACTATTTTTTTCCTATATGTTGTACAATTCCAAATGATTTGAAAATTTTAAGCATGTAGCCAACTTGTCTAGGAAAAAGAATCCAAAGAATCACCACCATTTTGGACATTTTTCATAGAAAAGTGAGCTTGTGAAGTGCAACTGCCTTGTTTTTTGTAGGGCCCAAAAAATTATTTTAGTGAATTTGAATGCTTATATCTTGCAATCTACACGGTGGAAATTTTTGAAATTTTTACCACATGTTCTCAAGTCAGCATACTATAAGTAACTACAATTGCATATGTCAAAAAAATATTTTTTTTCAAAAATTTGGTACTTACACAAGAAATGGCAGTTTGGAAGCATTTAGGGGGAAAACATAAGGGACTTAAGGGGTTAAAAATGCAAGGTTTAATCATCCATGACAAAAAAATGCCAATTGCATTCTACATCAACTATGTAACTCCATAAAGAACTCACTAAGTGTCTAATGAATGGCTTTCAAGGACTGTAGTAATAAATCATCTAATAATTGAATTATTTTTGGTTGACTATCTTGATTATAGGCTCCATTCATTTGGAATTAGTATGCAAAAATACTTTAAGTGGTATAAGATTGAAGCATTTTATTTCTTTATGAAACCCTAAGGAAGTGGCCCTTGAAACTACCAAAAACCTAAAACAAACTCCTTTTTTGGGCCTAATAGCAAACCAAATCTAGATGTGAACTATCAATGTCCTATTTAGACTTTGAGTAGATGATCAAAAATTCTATTAATCATTAACACCTAAGTGCCCAAGCCTTTCCAATGTGTTTTTCCTAAATAAAATGTGCATGGGCTTATAGTTATCCCCAATGAAGCAAATTGTTTTTTTTTTCAAAATCTAACCTTATAGATGTTTAAAGAGCTTGCTTATTAGTGTGCTATCTAGTTTTGAGTCTAAAATTGCATAGGAGTTGTGAGATTATAATAAAAACAATGTATGTATCTTATTTTTAATATGCTACTTCTTCCTACAATGTTTGAGAAATTTGCACATAAGAGTTTTTGTGATTGGAGGTGACATGAACAACTGAAATTGTGTTAGCACACTAAAATGCACTTCTAAAAACCTTAATTCAAATGAAGAGCTATTAAACTCATTACACAATCCACTTTGCAATTGTTGAAATGCAATTTTTTTTATATGTAGATATCGCAAATAACTCTAAATCAACACTTTCATGTTTAAATTTCAATGGTGAAATTTATGAAAACACTTTACACTTTTCATTAAGACCATTTTCAAAGCAAATGGATGAATACAATTTTTTAGATCTCAAATCAAGTAAAATTGACTCTAGGCAGGCAGCGCAACTTAAAGCTCAACTTGGGGCTCGGCAACATCCTAACCATGCTACTAGAATTTGGGCTAAGTTTGACCTTAGTTGGATACACTCTCCTTCCTTAGCTCATAGATCTGGCTCCAATATTGTTTGGAGCAAGAAGGGTCCTCTTCTTTTGTTAATTTCAGTAGCCTCTTGTCTCTTTGGTTTCTATTTGGTTCTCTTCATTTATAGCCTCACGGCTTGGTTGTCTTTGGTTTGGTTTTTCTTTAATGTAATGGTTCTGCCATTTGTTCAAAAGAAAAGAAAAAAAATCAAGTGAAATTGTTAAGCTTTGTTCAAAGCCAGGAAATCAAGTAAAATTGGCAAGCTTTTTTCTTCTACTAATGGCACATATATAGCTTTGAGGACCTTCCAAAAATCAAATATTTACATTTTTTCAGTGGAAAATAAAAGCTTCCAATAGTTAACCTTTGATACTACCTGTAAATTTTTTTTAAATAGTCAAAGGAATTCAATTGCCCACATCAAAATGAGCCTGAAATTTTGGAGCGACCATATACAAGTGCTTAGGCAGTTAGGGGTTAAAAAACGTCATGGCCATTTTTTGGCTAATGAATGACACATAATTCTTCTATGTAGGATAGAAATGCAACTATTCATCTTTGGAATTTTGTGTAAAATAAGGTCTTGTACAATAATTTGACTTCCAATGAGTTCTTTTGGATTTTCTTAAACCAATGATTTATACGGTACCAAAAGGAATAATTTCCATGGTTACCAGCCTGTCCTTTAAGAGTTAACCCTTTAGGGCCGAGCTTGCCCATTTTGGTCGATTAAATCCAAATTTTGGAAATAATTTTATGCCAATGGCCCACCTGTAAGCAAGGTCTGAATGAAATATGAGGGCACGGAAATTGCACATTTGACGAGCTGTGAGCCCCCAATTCGTCACTGGGGACTCACAGTTTTTTTTTTTTTAAATTTTTACAAATTTAAGTATAGTTTTATATACAAAAAGCCCAAAAAAGAGTGTAAAACCAAAATAGGTATGTCACGTACCAATATAGCATTTGGTTCCTTATAGGTTGTTTTTCCCCAAATAAATCCCATTTCCACTTGTACATAGGTTAAAACGTGGAAATATCGGTAAAAAGTAGAATTAAGGGCTAACCTGACCCAAACAGCCCAGACCTACGGTACATGTGACATCTTATGACTAAAATTGGTCCGAGGGAACACCGTTGAGGTCCTAAGACCATTCCCAGAGATAGGTTTCACTTTCCCCATAGCATCGAAGAAATAGCGGAAACCCCAATTGTTGGCCTACAGGAGTTACAAACTCAAGATGGACCCGTAAGAAGAATCTACGGATGGAATATGGTGTTCTATGGTGGAAATCACATTTGGGACTCAATGGCGAAATCGGCTTGCCAAGATTCCCTTGTATGTGAAAGATTCCCTAGTTGCCAGAATTGAAAGGAGAAGGCAGAATTTGATTCTCCTCTAACCTTTGTGCAAAGTAAAAATATGAGATTGCACATCTTTTGTGGAATTCCATGAGAGGTTCCATAAAAAGTTTCGGAATTTTTTGACTTGCAAAAGATGCCCTTCCAGACGGTCAACCGCCAAAACCTACGATGGGAAATTCCTAGAAATTACCCAGATTGCGGTAAAATCTCACTAAAAATTAGATTAGCTTCTTTTATGAAAATAAGATGCCCCACCAAGTTTCAAGACATTCCGATAGCCAGAAGTGTCCGAACCAGTGAGATTCCACGGAAATTGGCGAAATTGAAGTTTACGGTGGAGTTGACTTGCGTACCGGGAGCATACGAAATCGGAATGAGGTCAAAGCTAGGTCTTTTCTTACTCCCCCATACCTACTAAAGAACCTAGGCTAGTTACTTTTCTCAGAAAAGTCAACCTCCAAGATTTGGGTTTTTACCCCGTTTTGGCGTTCAGTTAGCGGTAGGTTATGTTGCATTTTTTGGAGTTTGGTTAAGGGGTGAAGAGTTTTTCAAGACCAAAAATGGCCTTTTGAAGCCAACGGCGCAATCGGTTTTCAATTTGGAATTGATCTCCAAAAGTTAGACATTTGGACCAACGTAGAAAGTCAAAAATTGAAGATTAGGATGAAAATCTTAGTTGATAAGTTTACGACTTAGGAAAAGAGGGGGGGTGAGCACCCTTGGAAATGTATATAAGGGGGCTCATTTTCCTCTCACAAACACCCCTTGTAGCCATATTTTGGCTCATTTTACACAATTGGGTCCATTTAGTTGGATTTTGGCCGTTTTAGGCCACGTTGCCAATTTTGTGTGTTTTTGAAGCATTTTTAGCTTCATTGTTGGTGTTTTTGGAGCTCTCTTTGAAGGACATTGGGGTCCCTTCAAAGCTTACTCTTGCTTAACTTGTTGTGGTTTATTGCGCGGTTCTTATTACTTGGCACTAATCCTAGAGAACGCCCCCTCCGTACCTTGGCGATGCCGCTTAGGGGGCCCTCTAGTGCCTAATTGTTGTTGCATGGGCTTAAGTGGAAACTCCTTAATTGAGAAGTTCCCCTAAGTTTGTGTGTATGTGTTATTTGGCTTTGGTTAGGTACTAGTTTAACTCTTGACGTGGTACTTTGGCTTCCCTTGTTCCCCGGTTCTATATGTTTTCCCTTACACGGCGAAGCTTTGACTTTACTTTGTTTGAGTTGTCTTAGAAAATTGGAGAATTATCAAAGCACGGCGAAGCTTTGACTTTGCTTCGTTTGAGTTGTCTTAGAAAATTGGAGATTTATCAAAGCACGGCGAAGCTTTGACTTTCTTTACTCCAAAAAACTCCCAAAAAATTAGAAGTGGTCACTTTTTACTCCAAGTTTAGTTTCCAAAACATTTGTTGTGGAATTCCAAGTTTAGTATCCAAAAAACTAGTGCTTAGCCTCCAAGGTTCACATGTGATTTAGACCTTTAGCCACCCAAAAAAGAAACGAGCCTTGATTTAAAACATTAGAGGAAAGAGATCTCAAGTGGTTTTGAGTTTTTAACAATCCAGAAAAAAGCCACAAGGGAGCCCAAGCCGCACGGGAGCCCCAAGGTCCAGGCAGGGAGCCAAGGTCTAGGCAGGAAGCCACAAGTCGCACGGGAGCCCAAGGCCGCCCGGGAGCCAGTAGCCGTCACGTGTAAGGGTGAGGCTGCCCGTTCGACTGCTCGTTCTGGACTGCTTGTTCTGGCTGCCTTGTTCTAAACCGCCTTGTTCTGGGTTGCCTTGCTCTGAACTGCCTTGTTCTGGACTGCCTCGTTCTGGCTCCAGGCCGTGAATCAAAATTTGAAAAAAACAAGTTCGGACTCAAAATATCGATACTAGAAAGGCAAACTAACACTACAAGCAAACCGCTTGGTATTCTAAGAAGATAGGAGGAGACATACACTAGTGAAATAGAATTAGCAAGTAGAAGTAGGATTTAGTAGGTAGGAAACAATTAAGAAAAGAACTCTTGGTGCAACGTTTCCATTGCCAAAATTCTCTAAAGTAGCATAGTAGCTCTCAAAACTCAAATAAAGTAGAATGGAAGTAGAGAGAGATGAAGTGATGATTTAGAATTATGAAGTGGCAATTTAGAAGTTGAAGAGGATTTAGGAAGAGATAGGATTAGGTGGAAATCTAGGAAGAACAATTAGAACCATCGAAATTTGGATAGAATAATAATTGACCAAGGAGTTGAAGAGTCAACTATTATTGGAGAGTTGATTTCAATTATTTAGTTCAAGACTAGTCAACCCTTTGAAGTATAAATAATTGAAGTAGAATAGTATAGAAGAGAAAGAGAGATTAGAAGAAAAAGAAAAGAAAAGTGAAGTTCAAGAAATTGGCAAACCTTGTACTAAAACCCCTACTTTAAGCCGTGGGCAAAACTACCAAACGATTCCGAAACATGGCAAATGACGGGGAGTTTGAAGGGGTATACGATTACCTAAACAATGACTCCAACTCCAAGGTAAGCTCCTAACTTTAAACCATCCATTCCAATTTCTCAAAAATAGACATTTACAAGTAGGACCGAAATCTCAATTCAATTTAGAGTGTCTAGAATAGGAATATTTCAAGAATCAAGGTAGTGATGTTATAAAGTCTAGTTGGAGGTTTCCAAAACCATCTCACACTTAGGATTCGGAGCTAAAACGAGTGAGATATAGGCGGATGAAGTTTAGGAGTAATATTGGATGAAATTTAGTACATTTCATCTAAATGGAACAAGAATAGAAACTTAGGTAAAACCATAAATGTAAACTCTAGAAGTGAAACAAAAATTAGAATTCAAGTTGAAGGTTAGTAGAAAACCATGGATGAAGTTTGAAGTATCGATTAGCGGTCAAACTTCATCCATTGATAACTCCTAGTAGGAAGGTCCAATTAGCACGTGTCTTAGCATTTTGGAAAGCTAGAATTAAGACTTACAAAGAAAAATTAACAAAAATTTAAAAATAGTAATCTGCCTAGAGTAGCACCGAGCCACATAAGTAGGATAAAGATCAAATAATTATTAAAAGAGGTAATCAAAGAGAAGAATTAGATTTGGAAATAGGTAGAAAGCACTTAGTAAAGTCCAGAACTAGTCTAACTTAGGAGAAATTCTTAATCATTTAGTAGCAAACAACGGATGAACTTTGGGTTAGAATATGGATGAAATAGGATAAAACTCATCCATCCAAGTCCAAACTTAGAACTTAGGTAGAAGTTGGCAATATAGAGTCAGAGTCAAAAACTTGAAGTAAAATAGAATAGGGAAGGGGTCTAAATCCAAGGATGAAGTTTGGATAGATTTATAGAAGCTAGAACTTCATCCGTCCATAACTCTTGCTAGGAAGGTCGCATAATGTTGAGTTTTATATTTTTGGAAATGGCATGAAATTCTCTGTCTTTATATGTGGCTAAATTTAGACTATATCACCTTTCTTTCAAAAACCACCGTGGCCTAGTTGGTACGACCTAATTAGAGTAAAACTTGTAATTTAAGTTAGTTTTTCTTGATTTCTTTAGTTCTTGCAAACTTGTGTATGTTTAGGATTTAGAAAAAATCCATTGCTTGGAAGGCACAATGGATTTACGCTAGGCACCCATAGAACGAGAATCAAACCTAAAACTCAAGAGCCTAGTTGTACTCACTTATTTACCAAGGGTGGGTAAATAAGCGCTCACATGAGCCCATGTACAAGCTCATGTACATTGATTTTAAATGAGTACCCACCCACAAAAAGGGAATTTGCATGAATCAAGGTTATGGAACTTTTATGGTAATGCCTAAAAAAGCCTATTAGATCTTGTCACCTCAGACTTGCAATTGTCTGCATCCCATCTATGTGGACAAATCAACATAAGGTCCAATTGGTTTTCAAGTGTACAATGAAAATTGCCATTGACTTAGGGTTATATTGAGACTATTCTGGGGCGCCCTCAGCCCTAAAGGGTTAAGGGGGGCTTGCTATTCATGCATCACTCTAAAAGTTGCTTCAAAAATCCAAATATATATACTCTGTATTTCCCTATTGAGTTCATCACTCATTGTAGGAGTCTATGGAGTGTTGCTTTTGGAAATTTATATGACCTTGGTGTTCGGGTTAGGATATCAGCTGGCTCAATCCAAAGCTTCCAACGCCAGAGCCTGAATCGCGCACACCACCAGTCGAAACAGCACCAAAACGCTGCACACCTGCCAAAAGCCACTTTCTATTTTTTCTTTTGGAACAGATCAAATTCTTCAATTCAATGCCAACCAATGCTGAATACTCTCTTCCAAAGTTCCAATCCATCCATCACTCTCAAAATTGAGCTCAATCACATTACCCACATTGCACACATTACCCACAATCCACACCTTGCAGCCGCAGAAAGTCTCCTTGCAACAGAGTACTGAGGGAGAGGTGTGGCACTTGGGACTGCATTGTGTGCCTCCCGGTGCTGACTTTAAGAAGCTGGAGTCGCTTTTCTTCGAGGTAGTGCTTCCTCATTTTACATTCATTGTCAGGAAATCCATTGATAGGGCGTCTCTCTCCAATTCAGGAATTGCTGGGGTTTGTAGGTTGTGGCGTTGAATTGAATAGAATTGGTGTAATTGTTGTGGATGCGGGAATTCTGGATTCTGGAATCCATGGATAGACCATCTCTCTCCCGTTCAGATAGTTTTTGCAAACTCTGGGGTTTCACATTCTCAAAGCTGATACTGAGGCTAGACTAGATGCTGGAGTTTCGCTTGCATTTGCTCGGGAATTTCTGGAATTGCAGGCAGTGGCGTTGAATTGAATAGAATTGGTGGATGCGGGAATTCTGCTCAACGCCACTCTAGAATAGACTCTGTTCAATGACTGACGAAGAAAATTACTGTTTCTGTGACTCTTCTATGAGGCTTACTCCGGCATTTCTCGTGTTTGTTGTGATTGCTCAACTGCGAGAGAGTTTTAGGTTCAAGCTTGTACATGTGATTCCTGCTACATGGTACTTGGATTGGTTACGTCGGCTTTGTCCCTTGATTAGGATTTACGAGTTTCTTACCATATTGTGTTTCTGTGTTGTGTTGCGCAGTGGGAAATAGCTTAACTGCAAACACCACTTTGCCGCTTTCAAACCCTTCGAAAGTAAGCACCTGTGGATTGGTTCATGTTGGTGACTCATTTATTTCCCTTGTACTGAGTCGGCCTTATATAAAATTGATGACTTAGTTGAGATGGCATAGAGTCTCCAATTTTCAGCAGAGGAATCCTGACCAAAGGTATTGAGTATCAACTCTTTCCACCACTTTAAGCATATTGCATTTCTACCAATATGTAGGAGTGTGCTTTTATTGGGAGATCACTCAATAAAGCTCATTGGAGAGATGACTTTGAGCGCTACAAGAGCCGCTCTCTCATTAGATCAATTTGTATCACTATGTTTGAATTCCTTATGCAATTATTCAAAGTGGGACATTGTAGAATTGTACAAGTGAAAGTAGAGAACTCCATCTCCCATTCAAAGTTCAGTGGCCCTAGGCATTATCAGCCAAGTCGTGATTTCTCACACCCAACTTGCGACTTGAAATTCAACCCCGAGTGTTGATTGCGATAAATGGTGACAGCAGTATCTACAATGAGCTCAATTAGAGTGAGTTACAGGATAGGGTAAGTGACAGTATAGGTACATAACACTAAATTTCATAATTAGTGCAGCTTGGTACTTGGTACTTGGTCATTTGACAATATATTATATGTGGTATTTGTTATTTAGTCAATACATTCAGTTGAAAATTGATCACATGCTGGCCTTCCCACAGGTTGGTTGGTTTGATTGATCATGAATACCTTTTCCATTGGCAAGTGGTTGTTGGCCAAAGTTCGTGACAGCTTACCACTGCTCATTAATATATGTATGCTGTTACAGAACTAACCCGATCAGGTATGAATAGGCTTGAACATCTTCTATGAGCTTGCTTATCAATGTGAAGCAGTTTGTGATATTATTTCTTGGTGTACAGGAACTGAACTTTCTGAATGAAGGACTCAACTGCGAAAAGAGTCTAGAAAACTTTAAGAAATTGTCCAACAAGTTAGCTTCTCAAAGTTGTGTCCTTCATATTCATTGGGAGTTGAGCATTCAACGAACTCTTGCGATGGGTTTCTGGGATACTGATGTGCAAGCAATAAAAGCAGTTGGCTTTCGTCCTGCCGATGCGGAATTCATACTTCCTTCGGATATCTCAAACTCCCCTCAAAAGGCAAACTGAGAAGGAATCCATCAGAACTTAGACTTATATATATTTCATCAGAAGCGGATTACTTTCAAACTTCTCGAATTTACATCTGATGATGTCCATTATTAAAGCTTGGGAATGTAGAAATTGAGGTACACTGTTTGCAGGGCTCCCTCCACCTAAACGATGCAGAGTTGTAAGAATCTGCTGAGAAGGGCCGACTGATCTCGTGATCCAGGAGGCAAGTTAGTCATGGGTACCATATATGATTTGATCATGCTTCCGTTTCATTTGAATGTTCTCAATTTCTTCACCTTCATATGAGTCAAATACTTGGAGTTGTATGCTCACTCATTCATCTTGTTGTTTTCTGGTTCAACTCAAACTTTGTGTGCTATCCCAGACCCCGTATCGCATCTGTGACAGGCGAGGGGCGCTTGGCAATTCCGGATCTTGGAGGGTAGGTACCTTGTAGCTTAGTTATATTCAGTGTCATGAGTTCCTCAATCTCATACGCTTGACGAATGTTTTCTTTGGATCTAATGCAATTGTAGCGAAGGCTTGGAACAAATTCTCTCGTTGTCAGCTTTTTCACTCGCTTTTTTCAATATATATCTTACCATTGGTGGAAAGTGATTGGAGGCTTTCATCCTCCGGTTCATTCGTGTTGTACTAATGTAACGCAGTACGGACGACTCATTAATTGCCAAGGCTTGCACGAGATTGAATTTTTTTAAATCTAAATATATAGGTAAAAGGTAGAAGAGTTGTGTTCTCTTTCACCACGTGTGACTACATTTTGCCAGTTTGTGATAAATCCGTGTCTTGTTTTGGATGATCAAAGGTTTTTAGCCTCTCAAAGAGTGCATACAATGGGGACAATATCACTGTAAATGAATGAGCGGGAAATACAACGATACCGAAACTATATATACTGACAGTATTCCGACACCAAACTTAACCAATATTTAATTATACAAACGGAGGTAAGATTGACCACCATGGTCTCGGCTTGCCAATCTTGACATAGTCATGAGTACGGAGTTCTAGAAATGCATCGGTAACCAGCTCTGTAATTCTGTTAAAAGAAGGAGAATTTGCAACCAATGGGCAGCCAGGAACACATTGACCAGTACACTATATACCGTAGTATAATCACCGCAAGCTCTTTTCAGCTAAAAAATTTGCGAGCACTATCTAGAGAGAGAGAAGACGAGTCATCACCCTGTCAAGACAGGCACTTTCTAACAAATTCATGACAAGCCTAAGCATGTGCAGCTCAATAATTGTAGAAACTTAAGCATCCCTTGGCAATAACTTTCATAAATTCATAGTTCATCATCTGCTCATAACAGGGTGGGAGGGTGGGATTACTATGCCTTGCCCTCATATTAGTGAGCTGTGTTTCTAACCTCACTGTGATTAGAAAGTAAATATAAACAAATTGCCATGTTCCATACACCAAATGTAGCAAATAACAATAAAAATATATACAAGTTTTGAACAAACTTCACAAGCAAATCTTTGGAGTTCCTGTAGAATGCCTAAAGCTTGAGGGTCTTGGCCTCACCTGCACCCATGGCCACAAAACGAACACATAGTTAGTTTCAGGTTGTGTGCGAGGTGTCTTCAGCCAAGGACCAGTTGTTATCCTTTTCACAAGTAAAAGCAAATACAAGAAGCCAAAATATCAGTAAGGAAAGCTCCATTGCAACAAGTACTGTCTCTCTTGTCAAACCTTATCAGCCATGGCGTATTCCTCAGGAGTAGAGTCTCACTACTACTGTCCAGAGTGTGTGCAACAATTTTGGGAATTCTAACACAAAAAAGTGCTACAATCAACGTTGGCCTCCCAAAGCAATCAGTCCATGTAAAGCTGTAAGAAAACCACAAATATTTTGGCAAACCCAAGTAAGAGGTGTGCTCAGTTCTGCAAGGCTTTGTTTGTTTGGCCCGTTAGAGCTGCACTGTTCCCCTGATGTGTCATGTGGCAGTTAATTTCTGATGCCTCCATTAACAACTGGGGCACTAATTAAGTGCATTAGTTTAAATTGAGCCACCACTTTTGCATATATTGATTACATTCAACTGGCCAGTAATCAGCCATATGTCAATGTAATCTTTGAGAAGGCTTCATCGAGTTGATGAATGTCCCTCCAACTTCCAGTCATAAGTGCATTGCAAAATTTATTTTGCATTGCAAAATTTATTTTGCATAAGCCGTCACAAGTAGTGATTGTACCACTACCATTAGGTATGTGGTATGTGTCAAAATTCATTAGATGATTGAGCACATTGTAGGAAGTAGTTAGGAAGTACTTCCTAATTAGTAGCTACTTTGTTTGTGTACTACCATTATTTGCAAATTAGTGGGGTCCCATCACTTTTTGAGATAAGTGTGTTTGTAATTGCTAAAGCTTGGGAGGACAAGGCCTATTACCAAGGTAGTTAATCCAAAACCAATAAGATTCATGGATGCATGGGTGCCTTTGTATTTTTGTTTTCAAAATACTCCATAAAGCCATTCATTGGACACCTATAGTCCATAGTAGGCTAAATTGAAAGTTTTAAGAAAAGGATTTCCTATGGCAAAAAAGATGCTATTGCCATTTGATTGTATAGAATTCATAAGAACCTTGCACTCTATGGCTATGTGATTGCAAATATATATTTGGAATGGTGCACTTTGTTCCATTATATGGCAAAGTTGACATTTGGAGAGAGAGAGAGAGAGAGAGTTAGAGAGAGAGAGAGAGAGAGTTAGAGAGAGAGTAAGTTAGAGAGAGTTAGAGTTTGTTGTTTTGTTTGTCACGTTGAGATCTCCCGGATCGTGTGTCCTCCGGTAACACACTTGGTACCATCGGAAAGCCCTTAGCGAGGAGGGGTGCACTGGCTTGGTTTCGTGGCGTTCCGACTCACAATGGGAAATTATTGATTTTTGAGTTATTTTGGGATCTAAAAAATTACTAAATTATGTATCTTTTGAACCGTGTATCAATTTGTCACGTTCTTGGTACCATTGGAAAGCCCTTGGCGAGGAGGGGTGCATGGGCTTTGATTCGTAGCGTTTGAACCTACAGTGGGAAAGTTATGAATTTTTGGGTTATTTTTTGTTTTAAAAATGACTTTTACTTTTGTTTTGGTTGTGGCTACGGCAGAGGGCTACACTAGTCCATACCTTAAGTTTGGCTGTTTGTTTGTTTTGTTTGTATGTTACGTTGAGATCTCCTGGACCGTGTGTCCCCCGGTGGCGTGCTTGGTACTGTCAAAAAGCCTTCAGCGAGGAGGGGTGCACGGGCTTGGTTTTGTTGCGTTTGGACTCACGGTGAAAAAATTATTGAATTTCAAAGTTTTTATTAAATCAAAAAATTAAAAAAATATGTTTACTTTTATTTTTTGGATTGTGGCAACGGTACAGGGCACACTAGTTCTTGTGAAAAGAAAGAAGGGATTTGTTGGATATCGGGGTTCCACAACGTCTGGTGGTCCGTCAAAGGTGTTGGCAGTAGTGTTCCTTCTTTTGTTGCCAGTGCCCTCGATGGTGCTCTAAAATTGATACAAAAAAGATTTTCAGCAAATCTGGGGACATTTAACTTAAACTAGTGTGCCCCTGTGCCGTTGTCACAGGCAAAATAAAAGTAAAATAATTCTTAAAATCAATAAGAACTCAAAAGTCCATAACTTTTCCACCATAGGTCTAAATGCCACAAAACAAAGTCCATGCACCCCTCCTCGTTGAGGGCTTTCCAATGGTACCACAAACATGACCAATTGACACACGGTTCAAAAGATACATAATTTAGCATAATTTAGTAATTTTTAAGAACCAAATATAACTAAAAAATCTATAACTTTTCGATCGCGGGTTCAAACGCCACAAAACCAAGCCCATGCACCTCTCCTCGCCGAGGGCTTTCCAATGGTACCACGAACGTGACCAATTGACACATGGTTCAAAAGATACATAATTTAGCATAATTTAGTAATTTTTAAAAACCAAATATAACTCAAAAATCTATAACTTTCCTAGTGCGGGGTCAAACGCCACAAAACCAAGCCCATGCACCCATCCTCGCCAAGGGCTTTCCAATGGTATGAAACACGCTACCGGGGGACACACAGGCCGGGAAATCTCAACGTGACAAATAAACAAAACAAAACAAACAGCCAAACTAGAGGTATGGATCTGGACGGGACTAAGTTAACTTAAGTTCCTGTGTTTTTCACCGTGTTGAAAAACCACAAGATGAGATGACTGCCCATAACATTGTTAAACCAGGTCTCTGACCTCCCCCAAGGTGGAGGTATAATGCTCCCCTATATACTTGGGGGGGCAATTTTAGTTGAAGTTGTGTACCTTTCATTGGTTGGGTTAAATAACTTTGATGCTCGGTGTCAGGCTGGTCGGGGACGGGTTTCAGCAACTGACCCATCCCCAACATAACTAAAAAGTTGACAGATCATCATTAGCTGTGTTACTATACATGTCAGAGAATGATGGAGCAATATGGGTTCCGTCAGCTTGTATTCACTATTCAGTTGGTGGCTCACTGTAGAATCATGGATGGCTAAGCTAATTGAAGGTGCAAAATATAATAGACAATGTTAATCTCTCCAAGCTTTCAACCTGTGGATTAATATTGTTGATCTGTTGAGACCATTGATTTCTGCTAAGCAAATTGCAGGCCTCATACTCTCACTGCCCTTGATCATTCTTAACCCGTAAATGCCCGAGGTACCAAAATCTGGTGTCAGTGAGCTCAAGATCACATACCATTGTTTACCAGGAGGCAAAGTTAACTTTTGCATCGTTGAAACAGGGATCCCTACAGTAAACAAAATTGTCTTATACGGCTCCTGAGCCAACCCCAATCCTTGAATGACCCTGCCATGTAAGTTATCTACAGTAGCAAAGCATAATCCGTTTCCACTGTTCCCAGCATGGGGAAGGACCCTAGCCTGGTCAAACAATATTATGCACGGATCCCACGCAGTAGAAACTCAACAGTCCCTCACGTCGTCTCAACACAATATTATATTCTCCTTCACGTGGGGCGGCTGCAACCAGGTCCCACATCCAGCCCATCATGCCACCACTCCTGGCCACACCCTCAGCCCGGGCTCCCGGATTGATATTTTTATTCTTCCTACACGTTATCAGTTTTGATCGCAGTTGCTTCTCACGGGCCTTTGGCCTGCTGTCCATCAATAATTTCGGAAACAATCACGTTGTCGCAACCTCGGCACAGTGGCGGGGTGGCGGGTCGGCCCTTCATCGTCTCTGGCGCTCTGTTTTTGGTCCCGGCTTTGATTTTAGTTGGTCCTGCTGCTGGTCTGTGTCACTCTCGAGATCAGTTTTCTCTTCTTGCAGCTCGGACTTCTCGGCGCTCAACTGCACACGGAAGTTCAGTTCAGTTATTGATAAGAAGTCGAATTGGCAGAGTGCTCTTGGATCCTCACGGCAGCAAGGTGTGTGCACTTAACTAGATAGATGCGTTTTAGTGCGAGTCTGAGCGTGGTTCCCTCCATCAGACTGCTTCGGAATTGGTTGGGTCTGGTTAGCGCTTCAACAAGCATTTGAGCAAGTCTTACGGTGTCGTTTGGGGCTACCGTGTGAGTGAACATTGGATCTTGGAAGTGCTGTTCCAGGGGTTCCTAGTTTCGTGAGGCTCTTGTGCTTGGGTCTTGTGTTTGGCACTTGCTTGAGAATCTGTAGCGACAGCTTGCGAGTGGGGTTTTGCAATGAGGTTGAGGAGCTTTCTACTGGCTCTGCTTGCAATTGTACAGCGGAGGGGACATAAAGATATGTGATTTCAAAGCCAAGAAAAAGATGAGATGCATCACATATTGTAGCAAAATTTTGTCTCTTCAATTGCAAACATTATACTCCTAAGGTACAAGACTAGTTGTAGTGTTAGGTTCAAATAGCAAAATTATTTACAATAAATGAATATTCATTCACAAAAGTTGGGCATGTGGCATCCCAACATTGAACTTTCTTTGTGTGAACTTTGAATCTTTTTTGAGAATTTTTTGAATGTATAGATATTTCCTACATATCTCTGCAATCAAAATTTGAAAAATCATCACCAATTGTTTTCAATATATTATCATGTAAAATCATTTAAATTGATTTAAGAAATTTGCTAAAAATGGGATTTTAATTTTTTGAAATTGAAATTTGGTTGGGATTGAGATTGAGATTGTGTAAGAATGTAAAGATAATTCTGCATGCCGAAAATATTAATTATATTTCACATTATGCAAAATTCTTTAAATGGTACAAATTGAAATCTTGAATCTTTTGGTCCCTTTGTTGTATAGCAATTCCAAAGGCAATACTTGCATTGGAGTTCATCTCCTTTGCGTTGTTGTATTGCAGAAACTTGTCAATGGAGGGTTGAGTGAATATGCTAAATACACTATGTTTTCTCCTTAAGGCCCATAGTATGCGGTGATCAGTTGCAAATTGTTGCAAGAATTTGCCTTAGCAAAATGAATGGTTGCAATTGTAAAAGGACATACAAACTTGGGATTGGTTGTAGAAATGGAGGATTTATACCTCTCACCAAACTAGTTGGTGAGGAATGAGCACATTGATAGCTTTGGATACATTTGGATATGAATTCTTGGAAAGAACGGTGATGGAAGTGGGACTTCTTGTTCCACTTAATTTGGATAGTTCAAAAAGAGATCGATGATTCTCTCTCATGATGCAATAATTTACCATCATGGATGTGGGTGAACTATAAATTGAAATAATTTGAACGCTTTCATTCATTCGAAGGAGTGATATTGTCAAAGACTTTGTTTCAATTCAACAATTTCATCCATTGAGAAATGGGGTTTCATAGTGGAATACTCCTTTGAAATTCTTTGTATCCTTTTTCAGCACATTGTTGGTCAAAAGAAAGTCTTTGAGCAAAAGGGGAGGCATTTTGAAAAGCTAATCAATCACAAGGAGGGAGCTACCTGCCTGGCTAGTGATTTTTGACATGGCATGAGATTGAAAGTCTTATTATTTACAAGGTAAGATTTGTCCTACAACACTCTAGGTCAAAGCATTGCACTTGCACTTCTCTCAAAAAACATGGCATTACATTTGAAATTGCAATATGGAATTTCATTAAATGCATTTTTGTGGGATTGGATAGTGAGTGTTGGATAACATACACACAAACAATTGCCACATTTATCCAAATGTTCCACTTGAAAATCTTGTTTAATTTTGTTCAAATTGTTTGACATTAACTACCAATAAATTTTTGAATCTTACTATACAATATCCAAATATTGTGTTGGATGAAGACTTATCCCTTTGTCAAAGTTTGAAATGCAATTTCTAGCATCCGTTTTGTATTTTAAACTTTCTATTTTTTGTAAGTGGAAATCTTAAAAGCAAACATCCAAATTGTGTTCTCAACATTGTCCATTCTGTGTATTGAACATGAATTGAAGTATACAACAGTGACAAAAGGTTATCTTTGTACTTATTTGGATTTAGTGATACTCCCAATTTGATTCAATATTGCACCCCCACATGTCCAAGAAGTTACAAAATTGTCCTATATGCAAACTATATGGTGTTGAATTTGGGCATTATAGCATTTATATGTTCCACTAATATTTGAATGAAAGATGATCATTGTAGTATGTTAAAACTACTAGTGTATGTTGTACCATATTTCAGTACATAATTTGAATTGAGAGAGACAAATACGATGTTCTACATATGATTCTCCATGGTTCTTCTAAGGGATAATATATACAATGAAATTGTTCTTGCAATGTTCACAACTTATAATTTTGAGATTGCATCTTGTGTCTCAGATAAGAATGTGGTTCCCTATTACTTTTATGTTACCATATAGTATTAGATTTGTATAGGAATTGCTTTATAGATTTGATGCAATTCTTTCTATGAGATCATTTTTAATATATTAGTTAATTGAAACCATCTTAGGACCTTAATTGAAATCATCTTTTGTGGGTTTGGATGTTATTTTTTGACTAATTTCTTTGAATTTGTTTTGATGCTATTGTAGAATTTTTATATTTTGCCTCATTGGCTGCATAAAATGGCGCGCTTTTTGATGCAAATGACCAACTTTTTCTCCATGGCAGTTTTTTGGAAATACATGGATTTTGCATGGTTCATCCGGTGAGTTTAAATGTTATTTACTGCATGTTAGCAATTGAAGAGTGCATGATAGAATATAGTATTGTTCAAATTTTGAAGTTCTTTGTGTAGTTTTCTATTTGATGTACTTTAAGCTCTACAAGTAACTTTTTTTTATGCATTTGTGTCTATAGTCAAATTTAGTAGTATGTCCTTAGATTTCATTAAATAGACAACTCTATTGCTGTACCTTGTGGTAAGGATTAGCAAATTAATACTAGAAGTGGATGGTAATTTTTTTGGTAACTTTGCAAAAAAATTTATTTGTTTGTAAGAATAAAAAAGAATATTATGGGATACTAGCGAAATATTTATAGTTTCTAGCAGAGAATGTTGAGCTTGAATTTTATGTACAATATTATTATTCAAAAAAGTTTTATTTCGAGAATGTTCAAGTTTGATTAGTTTATTCAATACCATAGGATAATGACTCTCTTTGATTTTTGTCAGGACATCTCATTGACAATAGACATTAAATACTTTGCAGGAAAGACGAGGGTTTCTTACAGGTGCAAGGTGAGCATTGTAATAGACTGGGCAATGTTATACCACGTCTTGAGAAAAGCTTGAAGGATATGGAAGCATCTCCACAAGGGAAGGTCTTGAATAAGAATCAATGTGTACATCTTTTGGGCAAACTCATACTAGCCATGAAGGGGATCAACAAAATGTTTTCAAGTGCTAGCAAGGACCTCAAGTTCCAATCTATTTTTGAAGAATTGGGTTGTCTTCAAAGGAAGGTAGAGATTGTGGTTCAAAGTTGCACCACACAACATCGATGGTGTCATTTAGTTGTATTTCAACTCCAAAACAAGGAAACTTTTCGTGAGCTCCTTTTAGATTTGAAGTGTTGTTATGATACATCACGTGATGTGTACTTACTGTGCCATCCAAATCAATCAAATGATATCTCACCTATTCATTTTGATGCACCTACCTATGAACAAATCCTTGAAGATGGACAAGAACTTAAGAAGAAGCTTGAACTTGTACCTCATGGAGAAATCTCACAGGATTACAAATTGGCGCAACATCTATTGTTGAGACTCAGAAATTTGGATCGAGTTGGTGGTGGAGACTTAGATGCTTTAGAGGTTCTCAATGATTTCAAGACACCGGAATTCCTCAATCGAATAGGTGGTGGAAGTAATGGACAAGTATTCAAATCAAATTGGTTGGGTCTTGAATGTGCCACAAAAGTGTTGGAAGGCGATTCAAGTTTTCTCATCAATTCTCGAAAGGAGGCTGGCATCTTGGCAGGCTTGAGCCATCCAAATCTTATCCAATTTTTTGGTTGCGGGATTAACAAAAAACATCACGAGAATGTTGGGGAAGTTGAAACTGGTGAAATGTACTTGGTGATGGAATTGATGGAAACAAGCTTGTCTTCGATGTTGAAGAATTCAAGAAAACCCTTTCCCTACCATGTTGCAATTGACATCATGCTTCAAATTGCAAAGGGCGTGTATTACCTTCATGACATGCAAGTTGCTCATCTTGACTTGAAACCTGATAATGTCCTATCAAGCCAAATATTTGAAGAGGAACCTCATTGCATATTCAAGATCACTGATTATGATTTATCTCAATTAAAGGTTTGTGGCAATCCAAAATATCCAAAGCCATCAATGTACACCTTTGGAACACGAGGTTACATGTCCCCAGAAATGATCAAGGGAAGTGAAACTCCATTGTATCCATTTCAAGCTGATGTGTGGTCATTTGCCATGATATGTTCAGAGATTCTATCTAGAAAGGTTCCTTACTCTGGTATGAAACCAAGGGAGTTTTATGATCAAATATCACGTTCTTATGGCAGCGGAAAAGAGATCTTGAGACCCGACCTACCCAGCAATTGCGAAGAACTCACGAACTTAATCCAAGAATGTTGGTCTCAAGACCCTCTTCAACGGCCAACATTTTCCCAAATTTGTGAAAGGCTCACAACTTTAAAGAAGTCCTTTTTGATGGGAACATACTCATGCAAGATGGTTCCAAAATTTGGTTCATCTTGGGCCTCAAGAGTTTTGAATCCCGTAGTGGGCCTTAAAAGAAATGAAGTCCATCTTGTCCGGATCCCAAAGGTATGAAGTGGTTGTACATACTATGAAACTCATTTAGTGAAGTTTGTTTTTTTGTAACTCTCTTTGATGCTTGACATTCATTGTGTACTTGTAGTGTATTATTTTTGATATGAAAATGATTTATCGAATATGACTTTTGCATTTCTACAGGTGGAAGAATCCATAGCCCCCCCCAAGGAAATTCCCATTGATTTGGATCATCAATTGTCCAAAGTCAAAGGGTTTTTGAAAATGAATTATGTAGGAATTGTTGGCATGGGTGGAATTGGCAAGACCACGCTAGCAAAAGCAGTCTTTGACGATGTGGCAGTGAAGTCGTCGTACCATGCATCGTGCTTTGTTGCACAATGCAAAGACTATCAAAGTTCGTATGATATATTGTGCAAGATATTACCACAACTTGGGAGTGATCACAAGTCCACAAATCTGGGAGCTGCCCAGAATATGATGAAAGAGCTCTTGGTTGCAAAGAAGGTTCTTTTAGTACTAGATGATATCAAGGATGGTTCCCAAGTGCGTGATATAGTACCTCCCGACATTATACAAGCTAGCAAGGGTACCACAATAATTCTGACAACACGCGATTGGAGTACAATACAATCATTTGTGGGCTTTGACGGGAAGTTGGACGTTGAATTGTTGGATGAAGAGGTAGCGACAACGCTTTTCACTACTCACCTTTCTTGGGGTGTAGCTGTTTTATCTCCGGACTTTGAGAACTTATGCAAGCGTGTTGTGACAGCTTGCAATGGCTTGCCATTAAGCTTGAAAGTGATGGGTGCATTTCTCCGTGATAAAAAGAGGTTGCGAAGTTGGGAACAAGCATTACAAAGGATGGCAAGAGGAAGGACTTTGGATGGTAATGAAGAAATTTGGAACACCTTGCAAATAAGCTTTGACGGATTGACCAAGGATAATGAAAAGGGGATGTTTTTGGATGTGGCTTGTTTCTTTTGTCGAGATGTATATCCGTTTGGCATATCAAGAGAGACCATCTTGTACATGTGGTCCAAAGATGGCATCCTTCCTGTGGACGAACTGGAGAGATTGATTGACATGTCATTGTTGAAGGTCAATGAATATGGTGACATTCTAGAAATGCATGACCAACTCCGTGACATGGGACGGAATATTGCCAAGAGTACAAGAATTTGGAAATCGTCCATGATACCAGAAACCGGATTCTCAAGCAAGGTGATATTCTATTTGTACAAGTGACATGACAAGAATTTGCAAGTTCTCTTGTATGCATCTAAATGTAGTTAATGATAATTCAAACCCATATAGTTCAAGAATCATGAGTTTTGATATATGTGAGATATATCAAGTATCATTTAAAGCCTTCATATGAAGATGTAATACATTCTAAATAGAACTTTCTTGCTTGCAGGATGTTGAGGTTTTGGAAGGCATTTCTTGGCAAGGGGAAATAAACCATGACTTGGATTTGGATAAACATGACCAAAGTTTTGATTTTGAAAAACTTCGTGTACTAATTTTGGTGAGTACTTGGGGCAATAACAAAGCGCATTTTCACAACTTGGACTTACTACTACGATTTGCTTCACAATGTTCTAAACTGAAGGCAGTTATACTAGAAAAGTTCCATGCATTGGTGGCATTGCCAAAGGAAGTGGGAAACTTGTCTTCCTTGACCACGCTCGATTTGAGCTGGTGTTCAAGCTTAGTGGCGTTGCCAGCGGAAGTGGGGAACTTGTCTTCCTTGACCACTCTTGATTTGAGGTCTTGTTCAAGGTTGGTGGCATTGCCAGTGGAAGTGGGGAACTTGTCTTCCTTGACCACTCTCAATTTGAAGAAGTGTTCAAGCTTGGTGGCATTGCCAGCGGAAGTGGGGAACTTGTCTTCCTTGACCACTCTCAATTTGAAGAAGTGTTCAAGCTTGGTGGCATTGCCAGCGGAAGTGGGGAACTTGTCTTCCTTGACCACTCTCAATTTGGAGTATTGTTTAAGCTTGGTGGCATTGCCAGTGGAAGTGGGGAACTTGTCTTCCTTGACCACTCTCGATTTAGAGGAGTGTTCAAGGTTGGTGGCATTGCCAGCGGAAGTGGGGAACTTGTCTTCCTTGACCACTCTCAATTTGTGGTCTTGTTCAAGCTTGGTGGCATTGCCAGCGGAAGTGGGGAACTTGTCTTCCTTGACCACTCTCAATTTGAGGGCTTGTTCAAGCTTGGTGGCATTGCCAGCGGAAGTGGGGAACTTGTCTTCCTTGACCACTCTCGATTTTAGGCGGTGTTCAAGCTTGGTGGCATTGCCAGCAGAAGTGGGGAACTTGTCTTCCTTGACCACTCTCCATTTGGAGTTTTGTTCAAGGTTGGTGGCATTGCCAGCGGAAGTGGGGAACTTGTCTTCCTTGACCACTCTCCATTTGGGATATTGTTCAAGCTTGGTGGCATTGCCAACGGAAGTGGAGAACTTGTCTTCCTTGACCACTCTCGATTTGGAGTATTGTTCAAGCTTGGTGGCATTGCCAGCGGAAGTGGGGAACTTGTCTTCCTTGACCACTCTCAATTTGAGGGCTTGTTCAAGCTTGGTGGCATTGCCAACGGAAGTGGGGAACTTGTCTTCCTTGACCACTCTCAATTTGGAGTATTGTTCAAGCTTGGTGGCATTGCCAGCGGAAGTGGGGAACTTGTCTTCCTTGACCACTCTCAATTTGAGGGCTTGTTCAAGCTTGGTGGCATTGCCAACGGAAGTGGGGAACTTGTCTTCCTTGACCACTCTCGATTTGAAGTGGTGTTCAAGTTTGGTGGCATTGCCAGCGGAAGTGGGGAACTTGTCTTCCTTGACCACTCTCAATTTGAGGGCTTGTTCAAGCTTGGTGGCATTGCCAACGGAAGTGGGGAACTTGTCTTCCTTGACCACTCTCGATTTGGAGTATTGTTCAAGCTTGGTGGCATTGCCAGCGGAAGTGGGGAACTTGTCTTCCTTGACCACTCTCAATTTGTGGTCTTGTTCAAGCTTGGTGGCATTGCCAGCGGAAGTGGGGAACTTGTCTTCCTGGACCACTCTCAATTTGAGGGCTTGTTCAAGCTTGGTGGCATTGCCAGCGGAAGTGGGGAACTTGTCTTCCTTGACCACTCTCAATTTGTGGTCTTGTTCAAGCTTGGTGGCATTGCCAGTGGAAGTGGGGAACTTGTCTTCCTTGACCACTCTCGATTTAGAGGAGTGTTCAAGGTTGGTGGCATTGCCAGCGGAAGTGGGGAACTTGTCTTCCTTGACCACTCTCCATTTGGGATATTGTTCAAGCTTGGTGGCATTGCCAACGGAAGTGGAGAACTTGTCTTCCTTGACCACTCTCAATTTGAGGGCTTGTTCAAGGTTGGTGGCATTGCCAGCGGAAGTAGGGAACTTGTCTTCCTTGACTACTCTCTATTTGGGGTCTTGTTCAAGCTTGGTGGCATTGCCAACGGAAGTGGGGAACTTGTCTTCCTTGACCACTCTCAATTTGATTTATTGTTCAAGCTTGGTGGCATTGCCAGCGGAAGTGGGGAACTTGTCTTCCTTGACCACTCTCAATTTGATTTATTGTTCAAGCTTGGTGGCATTGCCAGCGGAAGTCGGGAACTTGTCTTCCTTGACCACTCTCAATTTGGAGTATTGTTCAAGCTTGGTGGCATTGGCAGCGGAAGTGGGGAACTTGTCTTCCTTGACCACTCTCTATTTGGTGTCTTGTTCAAGCTTGGTGGCATTGCCAGTGGAAGTGGGGAACTTGTCTTCCTTGACCACTCTCAATTTGGAGTATTGTTCAAGCTTGGTGGCATTGGCAGCGGAAGTGGGGAACTTGTCTTCCTTGACCACTCTCAATTTGAAGAAGTGTTCAAGCTTGGTGGCATTGCCAGCGGAAGTGGGGAACTTGTCTTCCTTGACCACTCTCAATTTGAGGGCTTGTTCAAGCTTGGTGGCATTGCCAACGGAAGTGGGGAACTTGTCTTCCTTAACCACTCTCGATTTGAAGTGGTGTTCAAGCTTGGTGGCATTGCCAGCGGAAGTGGGGAACTTGTCTTCCTTGACCACTCTCAATTTGGAGTATTGTTCAAGCTTGGTGGCATTGCCAGCGGAAGTGGGGAACTTGTCTTCCTTGACCACTCTCAATTTGGAGTATTGTTCAAGCTTGGTGGCATTGGCAGCGGAAGTGGGGAACTTGTCTTCCTTGACCACTCTCAATTTGAAGAAGTGTTCAAGCTTGGTGGCATTGCCAACGGAAGTGGGGAACTTGTCTTCCTTGACCACTCTCAATTTGGGATATTGTTCAAGCTTGGTGGCATTGCCAGTGGAAGTGGGGAACTTGTCTTCCTTGACCACTCTCAATTTGATTTATTGTTCAAGCTTGGTGGCATTGCCAGCGGAAGTGGGGAACTTGTCTTCCTTGACCACTCTCAATTTGAGGGCTTGTTCAAGCTTGGTGGCATTGCCAGTGGAAGTGGGGAACTTGTCTTCCTTGACCACTCTCCATTTGGGATATTGTTCAAGCTTGGTGGCATTGCCAGCGGAAGTGGGGAACTTGTCTTCCTTGACCACTCTCAATTTGAGGGCTTGTTCAAGCTTGGTGGCATTGCCAACGGAAGTGGGGAACTTGTCTTCCTTGACCACTCTCGATTTGAAGTGGTGTTCAAGGTTGGTGGCATTGCCAGCGGAAGTGGGGAACTTGTCTTCCTTGACCACTCTCAATTTGAGGGCTTGTTCAAGCTTGGTGGCATTGCCAACGGAAGTGGGGAACTTGTCTTCCTTGACCACTCTCGATTTGAAGTGGTGTTCAAGGTTGGTGGCATTGCCAGCGGAAGTGGGGAACTTGTCTTCCTTGACCACTCTCAATTTGTGGTCTTGTTCAAGCTTGGTGGCATTGCCAGCGGAAGTGGGGAACTTGTCTTCCTTGACCACTCTCAATTTGAGGGCTTGTTCAAGCTTGGTGGCATTGCCAGCGGAAGTGGGGAACTTGTCTTCCTTGACCACTCTCAATTTGAGGGCTTGTTCAAGCTTGGTGGCATTGCCAGTGGAAGTGGGGAACTTGTCTTCCTTGACCACTCTCGATTTAGAGGAGTGTTCAAGGTTGGTGGCATTGCCAGCGGAAGTGGGGAACTTGTCTTCCTTGACCACTCTCCATTTGGGATATTGTTCAAGCTTGGTGGCATTGCCAACGGAAGTGGAGAACTTGTCTTCCTTGACCACTCTCAATTTGAGGGCTTGTTCAAGGTTGGTGGCATTGCCAGCGGAAGTAGGGAACTTGTCTTCCTTGACTACTCTCTATTTGGGGTCTTGTTCAAGCTTGGTGGCATTGCCAACGGAAGTGGGGAACTTGTCTTCCTTGACCACTCTCAATTTGATTTATTGTTCAAGCTTGGTGGCATTGCCAGCGGAAGTGGGGAACTTGTCTTCCTTGACCACTCTCCATTTGGGGTCTTGTTCAAGGTTGGTGGCATTGCCAGCGGAAGTCGGGAACTTGTCTTCCTTGACCACTCTCAATTTGGAGTATTGTTCAAGCTTGGTGGCATTGGCAGCGGAAGTGGGGAACTTGTCTTCCTTGACCACTCTCTATTTGGTGTCTTGTTCAAGCTTGGTGGCATTGCCAGTGGAAGTGGGGAACTTGTCTTCCTTGACCACTCTCAATTTGGAGTATTGTTCAAGCTTGGTGGCATTGGCAGCGGAAGTGGGGAACTTGTCTTCCTTGACCACTCTCAATTTGAAGAAGTGTTCAAGCTTGGTGGCATTGCCAGCGGAAGTGGGGAACTTGTCTTCCTTGACCACTCTCAATTTGAGGGCTTGTTCAAGCTTGGTGGCATTGCCAACGGAAGTGGGGAACTTGTCTTCCTTAACCACTCTCGATTTGAAGTGGTGTTCAAGCTTGGTGGCATTGCCAGCGGAAGTGGGGAACTTGTCTTCCTTGACCACTCTCAATTTGGAGTATTGTTCAAGCTTGGTGGCATTGCCAGCGGAAGTGGGGAACTTGTCTTCCTTGACCACTCTCAATTTGGAGTATTGTTCAAGCTTGGTGGCATTGGCAGCGGAAGTGGGGAACTTGTCTTCCTTGACCACTCTCAATTTGAAGAAGTGTTCAAGCTTGGTGGCATTGCCAGCGGAAGTGGGGAACTTGTCTTCCTTGACCACTCTCAATTTGGAGTATTGTTCAAGCTTGGTGGCATTGCCAGTGGAAGTGGGGAACTTGTCTTCCTTGACCACTCTCAATTTGATTTATTGTTCAAGCTTGGTGGCATTGCCAGCGGAAGTGGGGAACTTGTCTTCCTTGACCACTCTCAATTTGAGGGCTTGTTCAAGCTTGGTGGCATTGCCAGTGGAAGTGGGGAACTTGTCTTCCTTGACCACTCTCCATTTGGGATATTGTTCAAGCTTGGTGGCATTGCCAGCGGAAGTGGGGAACTTGTCTTCCTTGACCACTCTCAATTTGAAGAAGTGTTCAAGCTTGGTGGCATTGCCAGTGGAAGTGGGGAACTTGTCTTCCTTGACCACTCTCAATTTGATTTATTGTTCAAGCTTGGTGGCATTGCCAGCGGAAGTGGGGAACTTGTCTTCCTTGACCACTCTCAATTTGAGGGCTTGTTCAAGCTTGGTGGCATTGCCAGTGGAAGTGGGGAACTTGTCTTCCTTGACCACTCTTAATTTGGAGTCTTGTTCAAGCTTGGCGGCATTGCCAGTTGAAGTGGAGAACTTTTTGTGCTTGAGCAAGTGGTAAGTCCTAGATCCATGTACTCATACGGGGCTTATAAAAATGATTATATTTGAAAACTATATAAATTTGGATATTATAAAAGTCTCCATATGACCAACTCGATACCTTTTAATAACAAGATGAGGTCTAGTCCTTTAGAGGTTCAAGTCAATGCAATTAAAATTATTTCCAGATGAGAAAATCTCCAAACATGTGAAAAAGTATATACCTCACATACTCAAAGTTTTCCTTGATGTTGCGCTTGTAATTTTCTTACATCTGCTACAAGAGTCAAGTTACAAAGATGTCATCAAACTTTTAGTTTTCTAAAAAAGCAATATAAAGTATTAATTCTTGCTAAAACTACTGGAACAAATCAAGTGCAAGGGAAATCACGCCCAAGTTATAACTTGAAAAAGCTTCAAAAGCAGTAAGGAAGAGAGATTGGGCCAAACTGCCTTATTATAGGCAATTGTGTTGATTCAAGAACTCTCCAAAAGATCTATTCACAAAATCCAAAGCTTATATCAGAATTCCAGTTCACTTGAACCCCGAATAGCCCTAGGAAACCAAAATTAAAAGACTCAATTCTTCCCCCTTCCAACAAATCAGAATGCCAAGTGCTTGTGGATCATAACTTAGAGATATAAACATTGAATTTTTTTTTGAACCTTCACATTGTTAAGACTAGGTTAATCCATGTAGACCATTGAAAACAGTCAATTCAATCAATCAAACCATAAAGAATATAATTCAGACAATGCCAAAATTTATATCACTAGATTTAGTGGAGAACAATGCATAATGTTGCTCAAAACATAACCAAAATTTGACAAAAGAAAGCCTCGATATGACCTACAAAAAAGTGTTAAACAAACATAAAACTCAATTACATCCCCTAGCTCCCACACCCCGAAACAGGAGTGCGCTCAACTTGTTAGCCGTCATAGAATGTTTAATGATTGGAAAGCCATAGCCATTGTTTACTCCTTTATTGCTAAGATTACGGTTAAGGTATACAATGTGTACAAATCACTAGAATAAACCTGTGTTTTTCCTGACAGGCGATTTTTGACATGATCGTGTCACCTGCGGTGTTCAATCGCGTCAACGTAGATGTCACTTTTTTGCGTCATGGCTAACACGCAAAAAACATCGAAAATCTCAAATAACATGGACTAATGTCTTCATGTCAAGGGTCAGACATCACAGAAAACATAGGTCAACGGGGTCCTCAAAGGCCGCCATGTGGCTACCACCTAAGTGCCATGCGTGCACGAGCAGCCACGTAGGAATTTTTTCATCCAATTTTGTCCATGACGTGGCATCTGAGGTGGCACCTGACATGGCAGCGGGAAAAATGATGTGGCATCCAACAAGGATGATGTGGCATGCCACGTCAGTATAGTTTTCTGTTGTCTACAAATTTTAGTATTGTTTTTGGAGACGTCAACTTAGACATCTAGATGTTTTCTGAGATGTCAACTCTGACATCCGGATGTTTTTTGAGATGTTAAATTTAATGTCTACATATCCTGTGACATCAATGTGGACGTCTGTATTTCACTATGAATAGCTCTTGCAATGCTTAGGATGATTTAGGGGAACATAATGATGTCATGTTAGACGTTCATGTGATTGAATGTACTATTTGGCATGATTTTAATATGGATAGTCATACGTATCTATGTATCCTACATGACATTCATGTGCATTTCACAATGTCCATTACAACATGCCATACACAGTACACCATACACAATATCCTGTACACCATACATAATATACAATACACCATATTTGAAAACTATAGCACATGGCTTTACAAGCCATCTCATGTGAGTATATAGAAGGAAGAAGATAGGCTCTTTATACAAATAGGGTGGTAGGAGAGAAGACAAACCATATGGGATATGTAAAACATGTGAATTAAATTTCTATGGAGCAACACGCAAACGTCCAGCAGGATGTCCAAAGGATAAAGTAGGTTGTTTACTTCTATGTTCCTCTAAAGATTATCAAAGATTTCATTGACATACTAGGAGACAATGCTGTGTTGGAAGATGAAGCTTAGCACCTGTCGGTCCTATATATTTCATTGGGCCAACATACAGATGTCCGAGAGGACGTCTGCAAGATACAATGGGTTATCCGCATGCATGTCTCTCGAGGCGTACTAGTGTTTGCCAAATAGTGATGGGGGAGGTCTTAAAGCATACCAGTGTCTTTTAAACATTTAGGGGAGGGGGAAGGCATGGGTTCTCTATGTAGAGCAAGACGGGCATGTCACATTGTTGCCATATTTAAAATTGCTTACATAGATCTGATCGTCGATTTTTTTAATTGTCCTGAAAATTGTCCTACCTAGGATGTTATCATTAGAATCACAGCAAGGACAGTGCAATTCATTTCTTATCTCTGGAAAATGCAATGTATACCTTGTTTGAACCTTTTTTCCTCTTCTATATTCATATGTCATTCCACGTTCATGTATATTGTTCAAATTGACTAAAAGACATCTTTTGCTAAGATTGAAGAAGAGAGTACCAATGATTACCTACGTTTGTGGTCTTTGTCGCCGTATATGGCATATAACACAGAAGCTGTACGTGACGAATGATGATGTTGTAGAAGGCAGGGCATGAAGTCATATCCTAGAAAGGATATATAATAAGATGCCTACTATTTCTTGTTGAATGTCTTAACTCTCAAAGGATGTACTAACGCACACATGATAGAAGGTGACATTCAAATGCAAATATATCCAATCTTGGTCCAAGTTATGTCTCTCAAAATGTCCTCAGGTCTCCATAGACGTCTTTGGAGACATTTTGTTGTCTCTGATAATTTCTCCAAAATCATCTACATGTTTTGGACGACATCTCAAAAAATATCCACGAACTTCATCATAATATATGCTGGTAAGATCCTAGATGTCATGGGCTACTTTTTCCAAGACTGCAATCATGTCTGTCATCTTCTTGCACAAATAGTGAAGGGAGAAATGTATTGTCTTTTGAAAAAGCAAATGAACATAGTAAGATATACCATCATTAATTTGTGACCTCATAAAAAAGAAAAAAAGAC
Source organism: Pseudisothecium myosuroides (assembly GCA_951799445.1). NCBI lineage: Eukaryota > Viridiplantae > Streptophyta > Bryopsida > Hypnales > Lembophyllaceae > Pseudisothecium > Pseudisothecium myosuroides. The sequence goes on along the minus strand of OX637292.1, from coordinate 25,010,367 downwards.
AAAGACCTCAAAGTTGAAATGTAGCGTCTCTTTGTATACTTGTACTAATTCCAAGGTATGAAATAAAGACCAGTCTTCTCTGCAACAATTGAAGTTAGATATTCCATTGCCTGGACAAATTCATGAAGCAGAATCATTTCTTTAGTCTTATTTCTGTGAGTCTACAGTTCATGTTAGTAAGATGTTAAGAAATATGAAATTGTCTACCACTCACTTTACAACATCAATTTTGAGTGTTGGAAACAATGTATTTCCTTAATAAGGTTAAAGAAGGTAATGGGATTTCCATATCTATATGAAGTTTGCTAGCAGTACACATTGGATTGATCCTATACACTGCAATTGAAAGATGAAAAATTAATACATGACCACTTATGCACATGACACTATAAGAAAACAATATTTGATTTCATTGCTAGATTTTGCATCTTGATGGCTTGTCTGATGTCTTCAAATGTCTACAGACATCCAAAATTTTGCGTTGCCTAAGATGTGCTATATACATCAAAAACCCGTGATGGAAGTTGATCTTGTTGAAAGCGTGGTTTCTGATCATACCCTACACTATTGGACATCTAAGACAACGTCACAACACCCTCAATTGCTCGTTGAACTTCCAAAGAATGTACTTAAACGCATAAGGTACAAAGTCACACTGAAATGCAAATGTATCCCATCTTAGTCGAAGTTGTGTCTTTTGAAACGTCCTTAGGTCTCCATAAACATTTTGCCATCTCTGACTACGTCTCCAAATACATCGTCAGGTCTCAGGCAACATCTTGGTAGACATCTTCACGTTTCATACGACGTCTCCATAAACATTTTACCGTCTCTGACTACGTCTCCAAATACATCGTCACGTCTCAGGCAACGTCTTGGTAGACATCTCAACGTTTCATACGACGTCTCCACGTCTTCGTAGATATCTCTGAAATAAACATAGAATACCTACAATGCAACCCTCCTATGCTGACATGGCATGCCACGTCAGCATTATTCGATGCCACGTCAGTCAATTTCCACGTGGCAAACCACGTCATCTACCACATCATCAAAAAAATTCCAAAGACTGCCCCATGACTACCCGGTCTCTTTTTTTTACCTTGGACAAATGTTTTACCCAAAATTGCAGTAATTTTTGGAAAATTACCCGCAGTGAAATGGATCAACAAAGCTGATGTGGCTCTCGATGTTTTTGCTAGTGATCTTGAGGACATCAGCTCGTCATCAAATATGTCATCAAAAACCTCAATGTCAATAGTAACATCAACTTGTTTTTATTGAAATTTGTCGTTGTCATGTGAAACATCTTTGGAATTCTATCCTAAATCGCAATTTGTCTCTCAGACATCTTGATGTCCCTGCGAACATCGTTTGCTTTGCCTTAGACATTGCGTGTTTTGATCTGACATAAAAAAAAAACAGGTTTCTTATAGTGAATTAAAAAGCCATAGCTATTGTGGACTTCTTTCAATGCTAAAAATAGGCTTAAATCTTGGCTTAAACAAAAAATAAATTCTTTGAAACTAAGACCATACTATGTATTAGAGGATTAGATGCCACTTCTTTCAACAGATTCAATTGCGCCAGCTGCAGCATGTGTTGCCTCCACCGCCCTGCCCAAGCTCACAACTACTGCAACCCCTGATGCCACCATCAAATCTCGCCTTCTTGTTGCACCATCTTCCTGCATTGCGCTCAGAATTTGCAACTAGGAGGGTTTGCAAGGTGGGGGAAGCCCGTCAAAAGGCAGATTGGCATGTAAGACAAGGTTGTAGATACAAGAAGAGACGCTATAGCTACCATATTTGGAATTGTGTAATTTAGATTGCAATTGAGATTATCTATGGTTGCATCAATCTTTACAGGAATTTGGAAACGGAATGGGAATGGGAGAGGTGAGAATCTGAAGGCGGATTTTGGAGTTGGAGCCTTGGAAGTGCGTGTGAGCTCCCAGTTTGTCACTTGGGACTCGTAGAATTATTTATTTGGAAATTTGCAATTTAAAGTTAATAAAAGTATACAAAAAGCCATAAAAAGAGTGTAGAACCAAAATAGGGTTGTGTTATACCCATTATAGTATTTGGTCTAGATTTATGTTTTACTTAGAATCCCCCCAAACCTGACCTAAAAATAGAGTAGAAATAACAAAATGGCTCGATTTGGAAGATTTGAGTCACACAGCCCTCAAAGGGCTAAATTCCATCATGAATGTGGCAATTCATGGCTAAGTCGGTCCGAGGGATCCATAGCAAGGCCACTAGGTCGGGTTTTAGAGTTAGATTTAGAATTCCCTAATAGATCGACAAATTTCTAAAATCTCGATTGTTAGCATGCAAGAGCCACTAACGCAAGACCGAGCTCGTGGAGGAATCTACGGCCCAAGGATGGTGTCCTACGATAAATTCCATGCCAGGAGTCCGACGGCGAAATCGATTTGCCAAGATTCCTCTACCTGCAGAAGATTCCCGCACCGTCGCTAATTCGAGGAGATGGCCAGTTTCAATCTCCACTGACCAATCGTGCCAGGTATGGAAACACACCTACACGTCTTTCATGTGACTCCCTGAGAGGTCACGTAAATATTCCCGGCATCTTTCGACTTGCAGAAGAACCTTTTCCGGGTGGTCAACCCTTCTAACCTCCAACGGGAATTTCATGGAAATTACCCAGGTTACAATAAAATCTTACTAAAAATTAAACTAGCTTGTTTTATGTTAATAATGCACTCCGTGAAGTTTCACGACATTCCGATAGCGGCAAGTACCCGAACCGGCGAGATTCCTCGAGAATTAACCACGTGGCGGGGTCCCCGCCACGTTGACCGGCATTCCGGGACCATATGATGGCAAAACGAAGTCAACCAAGAGTCCTTTTCGACTCTCCCGCACCTACTGGAGACCCTAGGCTATTCACATTTCTCAAAATAGGAGACCCCCAAGATCTAAGATTTTACCACAATTTGATTTTTAAATTAAATTAGCCTACAATGGGTTTTTGGCCTCGGTACAGGGAGTTTAGGAATCCATGACTAAACACGGCGATCTGGAGCCAATGGCGCAATCCGTTCGGCGATTGGAGTTAATCTCCAAAAGTTAGGATGTTGGTCCAACATAGATGGTAGAAGTAGATTTTTAGGGATTAGGATGAAATTTTTTGAGGATGAGGATGAAAATCCAAGTTGATAAGGCTACCTTAGAACTCTGAAGGGAGGGGTGGGCCCTTGGAAACCTATATAAGGGCCCCATTTCTCTCTCTAGAACACCCCCAATTCTTATTTTGGGTTTGTGGGTCCAAGTTATTTTGGATATTTTGGCGTTTTAAGCCAAAAACCTCTACGGTGTTTTCGGAGCACTTTTGGCTCCATTGTTGCTTATTCTCAAGCTTTGAAGGTCCTTGAGGGTCCTTCTACCTTGCTTTGTGTACTCTTTTGTGTAGTTTTTGGTACCTTGTTGTAAGTGGAGAGCCTCTCTCTCTCTCTCTTGTATGTTTTGTGGTTTAACTTGTGAAGTTTAAGAGTCTTTTGGTATCTTGCACTAATCCTAAAGTCACCCCCCACCGTACCTTGGCGATGCCGCTTTGGGGGGCCTTTAGCGTGTGAGCTTTGTGTTGCCACGTGGTCTTAACTCGTGTGTTCTTTCTTTGTATTTTTCTTACACCCTCTTCTAACCTTCTCCTTGTTGAGTGGACCCCCCTCTGGGACGGCGAAGCTTTGACCCTATGTGTATTGTCTTTAAAAGTTTTGTTTCTTCCTTCTTCTAAAGTTTCTCTCATTGTGTGGATCCCCCTTAGAAACGGCGAAGCTTTGAAACTCCGGAGTGCCCCCAAGTCCTAAAGTTGGTGTTAAAACCAACTTAGCGGCAAAGCTTTGACCCTCCTAGGTGTTTAGTTCCAAAGTCTAGTTTCCAAGACCTTTGTGGAAACGTTCAGAGTTTAGCTTCCAAGATATGTAGGTTCCTTTGCATTTAGTGAATTTAGTTATTCCCAAAGTTTAGAGAGTTTAGTTGTTCCCCAAAGTTTACTTAGTTTAGTTGCCTCCCAAAGTCTTAGTGAGTTTAGTACCCTCCCAAGTTTTATTTTCCCCTAGCCTTAGCAAAAATCTAGTTTTCATTTAGCCTATAGCGGAAATCCAGTATCCAGAACCATCATCCAGAACCAGCAGCCGAACCAGCATCCGGAACCAGCATACAGACCAGCATCAGAATCAGCATACATCAAAATAATTTTTTTTTAAATAATAAAAAAATATATATTTGTTGCCGACCCCCCAGCCAACCAGCCGAGAAGCCAAGCAGGCTCTCGGTGGTGGCAATTGGGCCATTCGGGCTCCTCCCCATTTTTTTATTTTTTTATTTTTTTTTTATTTTTTATTTTTCCAAACCAGAACACAAACAATAACAAAACAAACCAAGACACAACAAAAGAATGTTGGACTAACCTATTGCTAAGTGGGGGTGAAGTAGGGATTATGATTCTTAACATACAAAAGGGAGAAGGAAGAAGAGAGCGGAGCACCATCGTACCTGCACACAAAATAGTTTTCCTCTCACCACTCACACCTACACACAATGGAAGGAGATTAGGGAAGGAGGAGAAGAAGTAGGCAAGAGAAGGAGAGAGATGATAAATAGTGACTTAGGCTTAGGCTAGGTAGGCTTTAGGAAGAAATCTTGGGAATTTGTGGTGACCGTTGAGAGAAGGATTAGGATGACACAAAGGCAAAATTGTGTAAGAGGGTAGGAGGGACATTAAAACCTCCTTGGAGTTTGAGACCATAGTGTAAGACTCATAAAAGCTTAGGTAGAATAGTACTAGTGTAGAAGAAGGAAGGAAGAAAGAAAAGAAAGGAGGAAGGGAAAGAGGGAAGTTAGATTACAAAGGTGTAATATTTTCTCAATTTAAGCGGTGAGCTCGGAAAAAAAAAATCAAACAAAACAAAGGACTACCATGGAGCATGAGGATGTATACGTGGACGTGGACAAAACGATTTCCGAAACCGGCAGTGAAGAGGTGAGTTTTTGAATTAATCCTTGGTATTTTTCCTAATTAGCGTTGATTTCCTTAATCAGCCCTTAAAGCGCAATTAGCGAGACGTGATTAGTGCGAATTAAAAGTTTAGATTCAAAAGTTTATAGATTAGGGGTAGAGGTTTCCGAAAACATATTACACTTAGGATTTGGCTTTAAACTGACCACATTAGGATAAATTAAGTAGTAGGGGGTAGGATGGAGGAATTTGAGTAAAAATTCATCCAAAAGGAACCATGGACGGAGATCAGGGTTAGATTATAAGGAGAATTTAGGAGTAATATTAAGGATTAATTAGCGGTTAAAAACTAGAGTCAAATTAAGATTTTAATTGGATAAGTTAAATTTCAAAGTCAAGTTTAGCATTAATTTGGAGAAGTAAAAGTTAGAGTTAATTGGGAAGTTTAATCTAGGGTTAAATTCTCAAGTCAAATCTTAGGGTAGATTAAAAGCAAGAGTTAGATTTAATTAGGAAGTCAAAAATTAAAGTAAAAAGTAGAAGTCAAAAGTGGAAGTTAAAAATCAATTTAGGAAGTAGAATTCGTGGTTAGAAATAGGAGTTAAATTTGGAAGTAGAAAGTCAAAATTCTAAAGGTCAAAAGTAGAACTAAATTTAGAAGTTAAATTTTAGAGTTAGATTAGAAAGTAAAAACTTATAGTTAAAAATCAAGATATAGAGTTAAATTCTGAGGATAAATTTTAGAGTTAACTTAGGAGTAAAAACCTAGAGTCAAAAGTCAAAACATAGAGTCAAAGTTGGAAGTTAAGAGTTAGAACCAAATTAAAGGAGTAAAATCTAGAGTTACATTTAGAAGTTGGAAATTAGAGTAAGAGTTGAACTTTAGGATTAGTCTTTAGAAGTAGAACTTTCAGGTTGAGTGTCGAAACACAAGGATAGTCTTAGGGGTTCATGGAAGGAACATAGGGGTTCCCCTTTTACGTAGTTAGGGACGTTAGAAATGACGCCCACTACCCAGTCAATCCTAGACATAGGATAGATAGTTAGGGAGTTAGAATTTCACTATCATCCCTGATCATTGCAGTTAGCTTGTGAGTTACCACATGCATTTCTAGTTATTTCGCTGCCCATCCACGACACTTAGGAAACATTAGCAAAAAAGATCCATTGCTTGGAAGGCACAGTCAACCGCGCTTATAACACCCCCATAAATTAAAAAAGTGGATAAAAGCATAAAACCTGGTCGATGTTCGCTTTATTACCAAGGGTGGGTAATCTAGCGCCCACAGTGCGCCACCAAGTTTGGGATATCGTATCAATTTTATCCATGTTGGAATGCAAGGTCTTTTAGGACTATTGTTGGTCACCAGCTTCTGGACGGGGGCCCGTGTAGTATGCGCTCTACACGAGAGGAAAGTTTTTGCCTCCGTCTATATTGCTCTTGTAGCAATCATGTATAAGACTTCCATAGGAGACCATATTTGCAACACATTTCTAAAGCCACCCTATTTGCAACACTATGTCTCAGTCATGTACATTATAGACTTTCAAATGTCCTCTAGTGATACATCGCGGTAGCAGTTGTGAAGTGGTGCACATAGTCACATGGTGTAAATAGGATCTCTTACCTTAAGTTGCCAATATACACTATTTTTTACTATAATATTGCATTTGTGTTTCATAATTTATTATAATAAAAAAAGTAATTGACAATTCTCTAGCCCTCGCTTTGATGGAATTGGTGAAATGCAGTAAAAATAAATATATAAATTCCTATACTATTGTCGCAAGGCCTAAGGCAGGTTAGATTTTTGAAATACATTGTCTAGAAAGAATGTGTTGCTTTGCACCTCTTTTATTAACCCTTGAACTTGTTTGGAGCCTGAAAGTGGTTCATAGAGGATGATTTTAGATGCAAAATTTTGGACAAATATAGGATTGAGATTTTTCATACAATTTTTTTTCTGAGAGTTCTTTGAATGTATCTTTGGTGGATGCTGGTGGTAGAAATTCCCTCATTGAAGTATTATTGACCTCTCTACATTAGAAGATGCTCAAAAAATGGATGATAAAAGGTTCTTTTCTAAGAAATGTCCTTGCATTAGAAAAAGGGTCTATTATACATTCTACCTTCATTCTAATGTCAATCTTGCTTTACAACCTCTAGGTTCCACCATTTTCAACTCAAATAATTTCAATTCATATAAGCCATTGATATTCCCATAAAGGTAGCTGACCGATATTTCCTCCCCTCCCATTATGGTGATATAGGTTGCTCTGATTCTACACACATGGAGATGAATAGTCCTAGGCGCAGTTGTGGCACATTATGATTGGCTACAAAACTCTTAATAGTGCAACCAATCTTTGGTCGAATTTGTTTGTAGCCTACAGTTTGAAATAGGAAGGTGTATGTGACAAGTATAGGTCAACTATATATCTTTAGCTAAAAAGTTTAGGATAATTATGTTTTGAGAAAAAAAAACCCGAAGATTTTTGGAATCTTTCCAAACTCTATTTCTGCACATGGGAAAACTATTGCAGTTAAGAAATCCGTGCTCTAGATACGCTTAATTCCTTAAGTGGTTAGAAATGGGTCAAATACTTTAAATCAAACTCATCCAAAGTTAGTGATTGTCTGCAGTTGCAGAAGTGAAGTGTATTATGGACTGTTGATTTTCAAACAATATAGAAATCTTAAGATTGAGATCTTGAAAATGGAAAAGGCAGTTACTACCTCTTTTGAGCTCATTGTGAGAAACTGTGGCTTCGTGAAAAAAACATACATGAAAAATGATGGAGTACACGACCATTGGTGGTTAAACTTTTCTAAAAATCTAAAACAGGTATATGTGTCATTTTGTCATTGGTTCAGAATATGAGGTGGGTACTTGTGATTATCACCTCCAACCCCATATTTGTATTTGTGTGACATCAGTTTAACTTACAAAAAATATGGGATATTTGAAATTTGTTTATATTCTAGTATCCATATTTCAATATTTTTAAATCTGTATTTTCGTATTTGTATTTCATATATGTATTCTGTATCCTACAACATCGACAACCAAGATTGTTTCTCACGACAGTGGTTGATGGCGGTTTACTTTTTTAATTGGAGATCAACAGCATTCAAGAGGTGTGGGAAATTTTTGTAATAGGATCAACAACTTTGGATTTTTCCAAAATGGGTGGAGGGAGAGAAATCAAAACAGGAAGATATGTTCACTCTTTTTGCCTCATTGTAAAGTAAACAAGAATTGTAGAGGGGTACAACTTAGTGATATTACTCTTATATATGGAGTGTTTTTTTATTAGATTCTCTACAGTTCATCTAAAAGTATATTATACTCCAATATAGTTTGAACCCCACTACTAAATTGAATTATAGAGCTTATGCATCTTCCAAAACAATACTGCTTCTACAATCTCTGTTTTTCAGCACTTCCAATTGAAACAATTTCACTTTACATGACCAATATGTACCTTTAAATATCTCCATAAATCATACTAAGCCAAATTAGTGTAGGTAGTCATTGCAAATGCAAAAATCTCTTATACATAGTTCTATATTCTTTTTGGACTTCATTTTGCCTTCTCTCTCTCAAATAAAAATAAAAATTTGTTTTGTAGTGAACATTGATTTTCAAAGAGGTTGAAATCTTGAGATCGGTAAGTAAGTAAGCACTTAATTCCTAAAGTCCCAAGAGTCCACTCGAGTAAGAAGAAAAATAGCAATTTCCAAGCGAAAGCAAAATGAAGGTAGATATCATCTCTTGTATATGATGTCTTCTTCCTAGCCACTTGTCCCTGTGATAGTGGCAAAGTTCAGCTACAAAACTTCTAGATGCAAAGAGAGTTGTCCTTCCCAACTTGACACTTTTCTTCAAGAACTCTCCGACACTCAAAAACTTGGTTCACTGAGAGAGGGCAATTATGGAAAGTGACACTTGAAGTGTCAAATTTATTGCAATGTATTCCATGATTTGCTTTTTGGAAGAGAGATTCATGAAGAGCCACCGGAATTGTGCTAAAATTGTATACTAAACACAAGATGGGGTAGATAGTTTTAATCTTCTTGTAAGATAGTTTTAATATTTGTGAGCGCCTTCTATTAGTAGCAAATTTACATTGGAAGGGATTCAATTTCAAAGATTATGAGATATAAGCATTTAAGTTAGTGAAAAAAATATTTTAGTTAGCTTGACTGCTTGCCCTCTATTAGCACACTACAAACTAGTGTTTTTTTTCCAAATTTTTGCTACTACAAGTCTTATAGAATCATTTTTTTGCGTGTTCCAAAAGAATCTCATACGTCCTAATCTGACCTTGTATTCAAATTTATATACTCTCAGAGGTTGGGATGAAATCCCTCTTACAGAACTTCATTTTTGATGCAGTAATTAGTCTTTTGAGAAGTTTGAAATAAATTCGGATTTTAGGCTAATATTACTTTATGGTTATCAACTTTATTTACAACTTATTGTTTGTGTTTTCATCCAAATGTTGACCATTTAACACCCTAATTTCATCCTCTTATCTTTTGCAATTTTTACTCAAATCCAAAGTTTTTTATCAACTAGGAATTCTACTAGGTCCAATATAATTTTTCTTCATGATATTTTCATTTTTCCAGTTTATGTGATTTTAAGTTACTACCTCTAATTTTTCATTTTGAACTTCATATGTCTGTCATTTTTGCATTTTTTGTCCAATTTTGAGTTTGAGATATTTTAAGAATCCGTCTTGAGGGTCTATTTGAGGTTAAACTACTTTTCAGACGTGCTTTTCTTATCAAACTTTGACTTCTCTCTCATAGTTTTGATCCCTACTTTGAACCTTCTATAACTTTTGAAGTTTGAATTTCATTCATGATTTTGGAATTTGTTCCAAGACTAGTATTTGACACTCTTTCTAGCATGATGTTGTCCTAGTCTAAATTTTAAAATGAAGACTTCCTTCCTATTATGCAAATGTCATCTACTTTGCTTGTTTGTGAAATGTGAATTCCACTTTTGAGAGATGGTTCTCTAGTTGGTTACATTGATCAAGTACAAGCATTGTGAAATATTTGAGGAAGCAATGAAAATGAGTTCCTTGAATGTCAATGGTATCATGGCTCGTATACTCAACGTCCAATATGTTTTAGGATGACGGATGATAGGTCTACCCATGTTGGAAACCACTGTTGTTCACATTAACATGATGGATGGTTCAATTGTTTCAATGAATATACCAACCATCACTACAAGAGAAAGGAGTGTTTTAAGTGAGTTTTTAAGTATAATCCCAGACATAAGATGAAAAGTAATGACCTACAAGGAAATTTTCAGTAAAAATTTATTAGAAATACATGTCTTTCTAGTAAAATTTTACTGAAAATCTCCTTAAAGGTCATTACTTATAATCTTGTGTCTAGGACTATACTTAAGAACTCATTTAAAACACCCCTTTCTCTTGTAGTGCATAGTCCTTGTGACAGGCTTAGTACAAAAATAAGAGTGCTAAATTTACTGAGTATGCCCTTAAAATTTTGAAGTAGGTGGATTAATAACATTAGCAAGAGGTTTTAGATTTCAATTTGTCTGGTCTAAACACTTGCTTTCAATAAGAGGAAGGTATGGCCACATAGATGCTGAAAGCAATTCATTTTATTGACTTACTTGGATGTGGCATTAATCCTTAATCCATAAAGGACCAGCCTGCTATTTTTAGCAACATAGAAATTTTGGGCAAGTATGTGTGATTGGAGATTTCCATATTTTAGGCTGAATTTGTAATAGAAGAAGGGGACGAGGAATATCTTTCATATGCAATAAATTTCATGACATTTGGAAATAGAAGTCCAAAGTTACGGCCTAATATGTTATTTTTTTTTGTAATTGGCCAGTCCAGGCAGAATAGAAAAAATCATTTTTTTGAAAAGTAAAAATTTGAAATTGGTTTTCTATATTTATATAAACGCGGAAAGCTTTGAATCATTTTATTCTGATCAATGAGTCAAAAGTTATGAGGAATTTTAGTTTGCGGGTAGTTATGGATTCTCTACTCTAAAATAAACTTTGAAATCGTCTATTTCACTCAATTTTCAATATTTTTTCAAAAAAATAAAATCACAAAATGTAGATTGTTTATTACAACATTACAACCATTGCATTGACATTTTTCAATTCCAAAATTAAACTCTTAACAATTTTGTATTTTGAATCATTCTCTACTTCTTCCAACTTACTATTTTTTTCCTATATGTTGTACAACTCCAAATGATTTGAAATTTTTTAAGCATGTAGCCAACTTCTTTAGAAAAAAGAATTCAAAGAAACAACACCATTTTGGACATTTTTTCATAGAAAAGTGAGCTTGTGAAGTGCACCTGCCCTATTTTTTGGAGGGCCAAAAAAAATGATTTTAGTGAATTTGAATGTTTATATCTTGCAATCCACGTTGTGGAAAGTTTTGAAATTTTTACCACGTGTTGTCAAGTCAGCATACTACAAGATCCTACGGTTACATGTGTCAAAAAAAGTATTTTTTTCAAAAATTTGATACTTGTACTAAAAATGGCAATTTTTAAGCGTTTCTGGTGAAAACATAGCCATGGAACTTTAGGGGTTAAAAGATGGACTAGTGACTGTGGATATCATCCCTTTGGATACCATATAAATCATTTGCTTATAAAAATGCAAAAGCACTCATTGGAAGTCAAACTACTATAGAAAATCTCCCCTTTTCACAACAAAATTTTGAGGATGAATATATAGTTGCACTTTTGTCCTATACAAAATTATTCTTTGACACTCATTACGCACAAAATGTCCACGACATCATTTACAGGTTAATTAGACTTATAATATTCATTTGGACTCATTGTTGTAGCCTCAAATAACTGGCGTGATCTTGTAGGATGATGCTTGTAAAATCAAGAAGCTACTTCAATAAATAGTACATAGAGACTTTGAATCATCCAAGGGGAGAAGATGTTTGCAAAAGTATACAGTACATGCTAGCAAATTGTGCCTAATTATCTTCACATGAGCTACTATTTACTTTCTTCAAAACATCAACAATGCGTAGTGAAGGTGTTCTTTTGAAATGCCCACTATGTTGTGGCAATCTTTTGTTCATTAGTTTTTTGCATTTTGTATGAGCAGATCAACCAGATTCAAAAAAAATTATTTATTGAAATTTTGTGAGAATCTAACCTCTATACAATTATGTTTTTTTTCTTCCAAATTGAACCTTGGGAGTATGTACTACAACAAATGGAGTGAACCTAAGACATCTTTTAAACCACAAAATGTTTTAAAAATATTTTTAAACAATGTTTTTAAACAATTTGCCAAAGAATGTCTTACTTTAGAATTCTTACAATGTGTCTTATCATGTGTCAAAGATTTTCATTTTATTTAAATGCATTCCATATTATACATTTTTTATTTTTTTTTATTTTTTTATTTTATTTTACATTATTATGTCTTTGTATATATATATCCATATTTATACTTATAACTTTGCGGTATTTGTAGTCATATATCTCCAAGTTGATTGCAAGAAACACCTACCGATTTTGTTGCGTTTTGAACAATGATGATTTTTTTTTGGAGTACTTTAACAAAAGAATAATGATTTTAAAAAAATTAAAAAGAATATGGATAATATATAACCCTTTTTGTTGAGGTTACCACCGAAGGAAATGCATGGAAAAATTCTCTAAGTAGGAGAACTAGAAAAGTGCCAAATTTCAAGAAAATAGATACTTTGATGTTTTAATTATTTCAATATAGGCAAATAAATAAATAAAAAATATAAATTGGCCATTTGCAACAACTCTATGGAAATGATCATTCACTAAAAGAACCACCAAAATAGTATTTGTATATTTCAAAATGCAAGAAGAAAGAAGCTCATTTTGTAGACTTCCATACTACATAAAAATAACTATTTTTATAATTCCTTTGGATTACAGCTACAAATTTATTAGAAGGCCAGGCTCTCCAAATTTCATCTCAAAATTCGTTTTCTTAGGTACTAAATAGTACTAAATCCCTCCCAATTGCAAGTGTGACATAAAATTGGGGGCTATTTTTGGACAATAAACTATTTTTAAAAATTCCAAAGAACAATATGCAAAGTATACAATACTCATGAGTACCTTATTTATAAATCTTGAGTCATTTGGAGCCAAAATGCAAAAGTTATAGCCTAAAAACAAATCAACACACAAAATGTGACGCAAAATAGGACAGGTGTTTCTTACAATCACCCTCTAGCTATAATTTCAACTATATCTATATTCATACAATTTTGTATTAGGTTCACTAAGAAAAAAAACCAAACTTTGAGCTTCCTGCAAAAAAATTATCTATTGACAATGAGATTTATGTAATAACAAAAAGCATAACATTGCATAACTCCTATGCATGCATCTCATCCATATCCTCCCGGGGAGGTCATTTAGTGTGTATATTAGAAACCACGTGAGATCTAATATAGGGTACTATATATTTATTCTACCTAAAATTTATAAAAAAATTATATCTAATATAGAGTGTGTAAAATTAAATGTAGGGTATTATAACTAATATAGGGTTATGTTTAATACCTTGTATTAGATTTTACGTAGAAAAAATATAGGGAGGCAATAATATGTAGGGAAAAATAATTTTATAGGGTGAGTATTTAATGTCCTTAAAGAAGAGATGGACAAAAAATGACACATTATTTGTCCCAAATTATCTATGAACCTTGGATGAGGGGCTCTAGTTGCCTCTAGAATTATCTGTAAAGTCCTTTGAAGTCACTTAAAATTTGAAGAATCTATCATAAATTTTGCTTTAGTGTACTCTTATTTGTTCATTCCAAATAGTAAAAAGGTATAAAAGAGCTTGGTGATCTATCATTATTAGGTGTGTAGAGCTTGGTGGTCTATAATTGTTTATTATATTGTAATGCAATGTTATCTTTTCTTTGTTGAGTACTTGCACTCACTGTATTCATTAGAATATATTGTAGATGATGAGTACTAAGTTGTTTGACACAACTAGAATGCATTGTTTACAGTCTGTGAATGTATTTGTTTGACCACAGTACATTGTTTAAATATAAATTACTTTAGTTTTTAGTAACCATATATAAAAAAATGGTTTGAAGGACTGACAAAAGAATAAAGAAAAAAAGGATAAAAAACAATAATAGGAAAAAAAAGTCATACAACACCTATTAGTTCTAATTTTAATTCTAATATAGGGGCCAAAAAATTGGACTCAAAAGTGCATTATAAAAAATATAGGGTGCTATAATAAATGCCAATTTAGAATTATTTTTAATAATAGGGTATATTAAATTATGAAATATTAAAAAAATAGACACCCATAAAATACCCTCCAATCTCACGTGTATACTAAACCTCTAAGCTAATGACTCCCCCGTGCATATCCTAGGACCAAGGTATACCCCTCCTCTCGGATCCTTGAGGAATCATTTGAGTTTAACTTCGTTGGCCTAATTGGTTGGATTTGTGGCTTGCTTTATCCTTAACCCGTGAATGTATTTGGCTATGTTTCACCAAAAACACTCCAAAACTGCCATTTCTAGTACGAGTACCAAATTTTGAAAGGAAAAAACATTTTTGGACACATTTATTCATAGGATCTTGTATTACACTGGTTTGAGAAGACGTGGCAGAAATTTCCACCATACGGATTGCAAGATATTAGTGCTTGAATTGACAAAATTCCTTTTTTTGGCCCTGCGAAAAATCGGCAGCTTCACATCACAAGGTCGCGTTTGTATGAAAAAATGTGGAAAATGGTGCTTACTATTTGGATTCATTCTTCAAGGCAAGTTGGGTACATGCTTGAAAATTTTTAGATCATTTGGAATTGTACAACATATAAGATAAAAATAGTAAGTAGAAAGAAATATAGAATGATTCAAAAGACTAAATTGTCAAGAATTTTGTTATGGAATTGAAAAATGCCAATCCCAATGGTTGTAATGTTGTATGAAGTAAGTCATTACCTCCGAAGAGCCTCTAGCAATAGCAAGCTACGGTGGAAAAAAAATCACACCCGCCATGGACTCTCAGTCGCCTTTTCATAACCGGTTGTTGACTTTTCAACGCTAATGTGGCACCTCTCCATTTGCAACCTATCACTATTGCCATTACAAGTTGCAACTCATAACCTTCTTTCCTTTCAACTTGCTTCCTACACCCTTGGATCATGAAGATCAAAGGTTGAGATTGAAAGATGAACAACCGGTTATGTCCAATAACCTATTTGCTGCTAGCGCAGCTCATCGATTATCTAATACATATCCAAGTCAAAGTAATTTCGTTCCTACTCTAATTCCAAACATGCTCTTATAACTCGAACCTATTCCAAGGAAACCTTCAATGTTTGAACAAAACGAAATTACTTAGGCTGGGATCATAATCCGACCTTGATACACATAATGTGTGCTCAAAATTTGTCAACAAAATTCAATTTTAATAAATCTTAACATAAATTATAAGCAAAATATATATTTCTAAACAATTTATACGAAATAATAAAGTAATAGACAGTTATAATTTTGACAAATATTTGTTGTATTTTAATCCCTAAATGCCTGAGGCATCAAATTCTGGTGTCAACAATACTTTAAAGTTTAATAAAACTTGAGCAAGTGCTATTTTTAGTAGTTTTTATTTTTGGACAATTCTTTTTGAAGTCTAATTTTAGCATCAAAAATCCAATTTTGAAAATGAATCATTATGATTTTTCTATTCAAGATTTTGTGCAAGGGTGTCCATTGCAAATCTTGATTTTCTAGTGTTGAGGACTCTTGAAAATGAGCCTCAAATACACTAGATCTTGGAAAAAAGTCACATTAGAAATTCATTTAAAAAAATTGTAGAGTAGATTTTAAAATGCCACAAATTGATTGGAGTTATGTATGTTATGCTCTTCAACCTCATGTTTTTTTGTGCAATACGGACAACTCATTGATGCCAAGACTTGCATGAGATTGATAGAGAATTGGATTTTTGATCTAAATATATAGGAAAATGGTAGAAGAGTTGTGTTCTCTTTCACCACGTGTTACTACATTTTACTAGTTTGTATAACTCCGTGTCTTGTTTTGGTTGATCTTGCCACATATATGTGACTTGTTCTCTGTTTGGAGATGATTTAAGCTTCTCAAAGAGTGCATCCAATTGGGGCAATAGGTCTAGTGGTGACGTGAAAATACTTAACCCTTAAAGGATGGACCTATGATCACTGATTTCAAGCATCATTGCCTATCACTCAAAATTCTACCATTTTGCAACTTGATATGAATGAAATTTTTTATTTTTCAGAGACGGAACTACATGTCTTCTATACTTCATTAATTTTTTTAGAGCAAGGAGTAACAACTTCCCAAAATACACTAAAATAGCATATTTTGTGATTTGTTTTTTTTACTGACTTCTCATTTAGTTGAAGACAAACACTGGGAAGACTACAAACTCAATTGAGACTCTTAATAACCCACCATGAAAGGTCCACCACAAAAAAGTGGATGAAAAAATGCTTCCAATGTCTATGTAGACCCCAATATTGTCATTTAGAAGCCACGAATTGGCTCTAGCGGCGTTACTGGGTTGAGAATGTCACTTCTTGGCGGCCCTCCAGAGGCTTCAGTTTTTTCTAATGTGTCAAAGTGTAGTATTAACCCCTTAAGGACAATTATCCGTTGAACGGACAATTGAAAATCCGAGTAGGTTCCTATGAAGTCAATTTTGGTCAGATGTTCATGAAATTTTGACACAAGGTGTAGATATGTAGCCCAGTACTAAAAATCTAATTTTTTTTCCGATCGGGTGCCCGGATCAGAAGTTATGCTGCCCTGAACTTTTCTGGCAGCTTGGGCAGTTTGGGAATCTTTTGAGAATCTTTTGCAAATAAGCTCATTAACTTCTGAAATTTGGCATGTATGTAACTTACATGATATAAGATGCAAATGTAAAAGAAAATAAGCATGCATAGTGTAAAAATCTTGCTCTAGGAGGAGTTAAAGTCTGCTGGCCCTGTTGGGCAAGACTGAAAAAAAACTTTTTCTTCTAACTTCGAACGTTATAATCTTTCAATCCGTGCAGTCAAAGTTTCTGAATTTTTTTTACACATTCATATGGTAGTCTAGTACAAATTTGTATGGTTGAATTTTGAAAAAAAGACTTTTATTTTTCATTTTTTTCTCATTGCCCTAAAAATGGCAGTTTTTCACAATTTCTGCCGGAAATATGCCTCCGGGCTTTAGGGGTTAAGCTTATTGCAATAAAATTAAGGGGAACCGGAAGATCATTTTGGATCAGAGGGAGTAATGTTTTTCTAAGCAATTAGTCAAAGTACTTTTTCCAATTGTTGTGTTCTTATCACTAAACACATTTGACTCTTGCTCCAAACAAGGGCAAGATTAATGAAGCTGTACAAATTTGGGGACACTTTTCAGAAGCTTTCATTTGCAAAATTTGTTTTGGTCATTTATGGAACAGATCTACTCCTAATAAGCATAAGCAAATACAATACTTGGTCCCGATCGGACCTAAAAAATCACAAAAGCCAAAGGCTACTTCTAGAGGGTCTTGGTCTACGTTCTATGTTTGTAAGGTGAGGACACCTAAAATTGCACCTTGTCTAAGATCGTGATCATAACTCTCTACACATTTCCAAAGTTAATATGTACGTATGTAGAAGAAGCAATTTTAGAACATCTAGTGCCAAAACAAACTTAACACAACTTCATAATTTTTGTATATGGTATCCAAATGTCGCGTTCTTTGGTGTGTTGAAACCTCCTTTCACTTGCCAAGAAAAAAATGAATGACAAATTGACCAGTCTAATAATCGTAACTAGGTTCACTAGCAAAAAGTGGCAATTTTAGGGTACCCTCTTTACAAGAGCAAACTAATGAACTGTATGTATGAGTTTAGAGACCTTAATTTGAGACAATAGTAGAATTTGATATTTGAAAATGTAATCAAAGAAACAAAGATTTAGGTGAAGTTTTGAACTCTTGATTGATATTGTACCAACTAGTAATGAGCAAAGCTTCCCTAGTTTGGCTTTCATTAGTTTGCTTCTCTAATTTGTGCCATTAAAAGTGGCATAAGATAATGTACTCTTGAAGCGACCATTTAAGAGCTTATTGCCTTTTAGGGGAAGTTAATTTCTTTCAAACAATTTCCAATAAATTTTCATAGGAAGAAAAACGGAATTGGCATCTAACTCAAGTTGTTTCATATTTTTTGGACCTTTGTGGAATTAGTTATAAATTTTTGAAGTTGAAATGTAGAGGTCACTAAAAGCGACCATCTCATGAAATGTCCACTACTAGTACATTGAAGAAAGCAAAGTATACCTCTGTTCATGATTGCTTTTAGAGCATAGGCGCTTTTAGAATAGGGTCATTGCAAGAAAGACCGATATTGAAACATTGTCACAAAGCGGGTGCGGAAGCTTCCTTTTGCAATAACTTTTGAAGCTTGACTCACAAGAATTTGAAATTTTTATTGGAGATGTCTGTCTTGAGTGTTATCATATCTCATATTTTCCAAAAAATTTAAAAATCATTTTATATTTAAAAATGAATTAAATTAATATGTCACGTTTTGAGTTTTAGGGGTTTTGAGTACTATGGAGTCCCCAAATTTAATTATCTAGGGCTGAAATTTCTATGGTGTATTCCCATACTAGAAAGTCATGTTTCTACCAAGGAAAATTTAAAAATATTTTATTTTATGTCTTCTACGTTCATACAAATAGGGCTCCCTTGCGTGCTCAATTTTGAACATTAAAAATGTTTTCAAGACCATTCTTTCAATGAAATCTCTTCACCATTAAGTCTTTCCAAATGGAAAATTTTTAGTTTCTTTGAAAATTATCTTTCCTATTTTTTACAAATTAAAATGTCCAAGTATCTATTTTCTAGTGATTCTGTACTTTTCTAATTTTCCTACTTAAATAATTTTTTTGGGCTTTTCCTTCATAGGGTACCTTTTACTTACAAGTCTATACATTGGTCATACTTTTCATATTTTAAAAAAAATGTTTTTCTAATTTTATAGTACTCATGAAAAATAGACCAAAAACTGCCAAAGTGGAACAAAATTAGCCAGTCATTCTTGCAATGACCCAACAGACTACCTTATAGTGGGTCAGTCTTCTAAACGACATTGACAATAGATCTTGCAAAGATTTGTAAATCTAAAATCTAAAACATTTGTATAGAATAGTCTATTTTGAAGGAATTTTACTTATAACCGTTGATAACCCTATACAAAGAGGTCAACTTTTTGGATCTCAAGTATTAGACAAATTGAGTTTGTAAATAAAAGACTAGCATGGTTTAGCATGTGCTAATGTTATAAAAGTTCAAAGTTCACTTGGTAGAATTTCTACATTTTTTTCCATTTTGATGTCTTGTAACTATACATGTTTTAATGAATATCTACATAACTTTAAGATTTATTAACCCCCAAAGGACCACCATGTGTTTTTTGGCAATATAGAAATTTGAGCAGGCTAGTAGAATGAGGATTTGCAAATTTTAGGCTGAAATTTAAATAGAAGGTGGGGACAAGGAACATCATTTATATGCACTAACTTTCATGACATTTGGAAATACGGATCAAAAGGTATGGCCTAATCTGTTATTTTTTTTTGTAAATGGGCAGTCCGACCAGATTAAAAAAATTAATTGTTAAAAAAATTAATTTGAATTTGGTCTTCGAGGGTTTACTTTGAATCATTCCATTTTGATCAATGAGTCAAAAGTTATGAGAAGTTTTAATTTGCGAGTAGTTATGGATTTTCTACTGTAAAACGAACTTTGAAGTCCTCTATCTTACTCAATTTTCAATATTTTTTGAAAATAATAAAATCATATAATATATATTGTGTTTTTAAACATTGCAACCATTAGGATTGGCATTTTTCAATTCCATAACTAAATTTTTAACAATTTTGTATTCTGAATCATTATCTACTTCTTTCTACTTACTATTTTTTTCCTACGTGTTGTACAATTTTTGAATCATGTAGCCAACTTCTTTAGGAAAAAGACTTCAAAGAAGCACTACCATTTTAGACATTTTTATATATAGAAAAGTGAGCTTGTGAAGTGCAGGTGCCCTGTTTTTCTATGGCCAAAAAATGATTTTAGTGGATTTGAATGCTTATATCTTGCAATCTATATGGTGGAAATTTCTAAAATTCTTACCACATGTTCTTAAGTCAACATACTACAAGATCCTGTAGTTACATATATCAAAAAAGTTTTTTTTTCAAAAATTTAGTATTTATATTAAAAATGGCAATCTTTTAACATTTTAGCTATGTTTTTCAAAAAGTGCTTAGTTTTGGCCTGTCTAATTTACACTTGGTTGCTCACATGCCTTTGGCAATTATATCAATGTGAGTGATTAGGAGAATGGTATAAAATTATTCAATACTCACATACCACATACAAGTGAAAATTATAAAAATGGCATTTAAAAGACAATCAAGTGGATATTGAAATGAAGGGTTTGTAAATATAGTATGCATGTCAAAAAAATCAAAGTAAAGTAACCGCATATAAAATTGACTTGTTAAACTTTTGGCACAATGAATGAGCACTAAAAAAATAAGGAATATTTTTTGTTCATAGGTAATCCCCGTGAGGAAAAATGCAAGTACTTGTGGACTTTTACAAGACATAATAAATTAGTTATAAATTTTCAAAGGTGAAAGTTGTAAGAGTCTATTTCTATAAATTAAATGAATTCAAACTCCACAGAGTGAAACATACATGTGATTCTTTTAAAACAAAAAAACACCTTCCAAAACAAAAAAATCATACCATATACAAAATCATGAATAAAATCCTAGCATACTCTTACAATGATATCCTACAATCTACAACTCAAATCACAACACAAATAATGGTTTCTTACACTAGAAAGAAAACAAATCATGTATGTCTACACCTTTTAACAATCTATCAATAGAATGCTAATCCAACTGTATCATGTATTTTCTAAGCACTTATACTTGTAGACACTCTATGAATAAACTATGACTTTGCAAAAGTTGATTACAATTGTACCCGGCAAATCAATCCTACACTCTCAAATTTAGGCTCTCAAATATTTTCTAAGGATGTTTACTTGTGGTCCTTGTGAACATTGTATGAATAAACTATGACTTTTCAAGAGCTGATTACAATTGTATCCCCAAATTCAACCCTAAACTCTCATGTTTGGGCTCTCAAGTTTAGAGCGTGTAAGGTAACTACACCTTAAATCGACCGTTTAAGCAATTCAATTGATTTCAACATGGTTCTCATTATTATATTGGAAAATATTTTGTAAGGTCTTCTTGGTGGTCCAAAGGGGATTCTAGATTCCCTGAGAATGCATTTTTTGGACACCATATGAATAAACTATGAATATTCAAAGTGTTGGAAATAGGTGTTTCTAAACCCGTCCCTAGACTCTCATGAATAGTGGGAGTACATTTTAGGCAAGAATCTGTAAGGGTTGGTTTTAGAAACTGAAGGGGTCCAAATTGGGTGTAGTTACCTTACATTTTACGAAAGAATCGAAGTTGAAATTAGGAGTAATTCAACCTTACTGTTTGAAACTGTGGCCTTCCACATGGCCAAGTGGTGCTTCAACAGCTCTAGGAAATGAAACAAAAGCCGCTCTCATGTTCTGGCACTCGCGTTTCTCGTGTTCAAAGAGTGTGCAGCATTGTAGGCAAGAATTTACATCAAAATCAGGTGCAATTCAACATTTCCTCATGGCCAAGTGGTGCTTGAACGGCTCGACTCTCGTTCTCTGTTCCTGTCACCTCGGTCTAACTGAACGCCACAGCCTCAAACACGCGCACCACCAGTCGGAATCCACTTTCTGTTTTCTCTGCAACAGATCAAATTCTTCAATTCCATGCCAACCAATGCTGAATACGCTCTTTCAAAGTTCCAATCCACTTATCACCCTCGAAATTGAGCTCAATCACAGTACCCACATTACCCACATTCCACACCTTGCAAGAAACTCCACAAATTGCACACATTGCACGAAACCGATAGTTGAGCTGTGGCGTCTTGCACGGTATCCGCATCGATTGACCAGATTGGTGCTGCCAGTGCAATCCCAGAGAGGAATTGCACGAAGCAGATTCTGGGTTCAGCTCGATTAGCAAGCTCTCCACGGATGGTGATCTCCAAGAATTTGAGGCACGGGTCTTGGAGGTTTGTGGTGAGAGCGCAAGCAGGGGAAGAGGGTTCTTTGCAGCCGCAGAAAGTCTCCTTGCAGCAGAGTACTGAGGGGGAGGGTGTGGCACTTGGGACTGCGTCGTTGCCTCCCGATGCTGACGTTAAGAAGCTGGAGTCGCTTCTCTTCCAAGCAATGCTTCCTCATTTTACATTCATTTTCAGGAAATCCATTGATAGCTAGGGCGTCTCTCTCCAATTCAGGAATTGCTAGGGTTTGTAGGTTGTGGCGTTGAATTGAATAGAATTGGTGTAATTGTTGTAGATGCGGGAATTCTGGATTTTGGAATCCATGGATAGACCATCTCTCTCCCGTTCAGATAGTTTTTGCGAACTCTGTGGGGTTTCACATTTTCAAAGCTGATGCTGAGGACTGGATGGAGTTTCACTTGCATTTGCTCGGGAATTTCTAGAATTGCAGGCAGTGGCGTTGAATTGAATAGAATTGGTGGATGCAGGAATGCTGCTCAACACCATTCTAGAATAGACTCTGTTCAATGACTCTTTTATGAGGCTTACTCCGGCATTTCTCGTGTTTGGTGTGATTGCTCAGCTGCTAGAGAGTTTTAGGTTCAAGCTTATACGTGTGATTCCTGCTACATGGTACTTGGATTGGTTACGTCGGCATTGTCCCTTGATTAGGGTTTACGAGTTTCTTACCATTTTGTGTTTCTTTGTCGTGTCGCGCTGTGGGGAATTGGCTTAACTGCGAACGCCAATTTGCTGCTTCCAAACCCTTCGAAAGTAAGCACCTGTGGATTGGTTCATCTTGGTGATTCATTTGTTTCCCTTGAATCGAGTCAGCCCTATATGAAACTTGATGACATAGTTGAGATGGCATAGAGTCTCCAATTTTCAGCACGGGGAACTTGACCAAAGGTATTGAGAATCAACTCTTTCCATCACTTTAAGCATCTTTCATTTTCACCAATACGTAGGAGTGTGCTTTTATTGGGAGATCACTCAATAAAGCTCACTGGAGAGATGACTTTGAGCGCTATAAGAGCCGAACTCTCATTAGATCAATTTGTATCACTATGTTTGAATTCCTTATGCAATTATTCAAAGTGGGACATTGTAGAATTGTACAAGTGAAAGTAGAGAACTCCATCTCCCATTCAATGTTCAGTGGCCCTAGGCCTTATCAGCCAAGTCATGATTTCTCACACCCAACTTGCGACTTGAAATTCACCCCCAAGTGTTGATTGCGATAAATGGTGACAGCAGTGTCTATAATGAGCTCAATTAGAGTGCGTTACATGATAGGGTAAGTAATATTATAGGTACATAACACTAAATTTCATAATTATTGTAGCTTGGTACTTGGTACTCGGTCAATGGACAATGCTCCGTATATTATACGTGATGTTTGTTGTTTAGTCAATACATTCAGTTGAAAATTGATCACGTGCTGGCCTTCCCTCAAGTTTGTTTGTTTGATTGATCATGAATACCTTTTCCATTGGCAAGTGGTTGTTGGCCGAAGTTCGTGACAGCTTAGCACTGTTCATTAGTATTCATATGCTGTTACAGAACTAACCCGAGCAGGTATGAATAGGCTTGAGCATCTTCTATGAGTTTTTTTTATCAATGTGAAGCAATTTGTGATATTATTTCTTAGTGTGCAGGAACTGAACTTTCTCAATGAAGGACTCAACCGCAAAAAGAGTCTAGAAAACTTCAAGAAATTGTCCACCAAGTTGGCTTCTCAAAGTTGTGTCCCTCATATTTATTGGGAGTTGAGCACTCAACAAACTCTTGCGTTGGGTTTTTGGGATACACTGATGTGCAAGCAATAAAAGCAGTTGGCTTTTGTCCTGCCGATGCGGAATTCATACTTCCTTCGGATATCTCAAACTCCCCTCAAAAGGCAAACTGAGAAGGAATCCATCAGAACTTAGACTTATATATATTTCATCAGAAGCGGATTACTTTCAAACTTCTCGAATTTACATCTGATGATGTCCATTATTAAAGCTTGGGAATGTAGAAATTGAGGTAAACTGTCTCCCTTCACCTAAACGATGCAGAGTTGTAAGAATCTGCTGAGAAGGGCCGACTGATCTCATGATCCAGGAGGCAAGTTAGTCGTGGGTACCATATATGATTTGATCATGCTTCCGTTTCATTTGAATGTTCTCGATTTCTTCACCTTCACATGAGTCAAATACTCGGAGTTGTATGCTCGCTCATTCATCTTATTGTTTTCTGCTTCAACTCAAACTTTGTGTGCTAACCCAGACCCCGTATCGCATCTGTGACAGGCGAGGGGCGCTTGGCAATTCCGGATCTTGGAGGGTATGTTCCTTGTACCTTAGTTATATTTATCATGAGTCCCTCAATCTGATACGCTTGACGAATGTTTTCTTTCGATCTGATGCGATTGTAGCGAAGGCTTGGAACAAATTCTCTCGTTGTCAGCTTATTCACTCGCTTTTTTCAATATTTATTTTACCATCGGTGGAAAGCGATTGGAGGCTTTCAGCCTCCGGTTTATTCGTGTTCTACTAACTCAATGTTACGCAGTACGGACAACTCATTAATTGCCAAGGCTTGCACGAGATTGACAGGGAATTGGATTGTTTTAATCTAAATACATAGGGAAATGGTAGAAGAGTTGTGTTCTCTTTCACCACTTGTAACTACATTTTTGTAGTTTGTGATAAATCCGTGTCTTGTTTTGGTTGATCTTGCCGCATAGTGAGTTGTTCTCTGTTTGGAGAGGATTTTAGCTTCTCAAAGAGTGCATACAATGGGGAGAATATCACCGTAA
Source organism: Pseudisothecium myosuroides (assembly GCA_951799445.1). Lineage (NCBI taxonomy): Eukaryota > Viridiplantae > Streptophyta > Bryopsida > Hypnales > Lembophyllaceae > Pseudisothecium > Pseudisothecium myosuroides. The sequence continues at coordinate 24,985,324 of OX637292.1, read as the reverse complement.
ATGAATGAGCGGGTAATACAACGATACCGAAACTAAATATACATTTATATATACTAGTTATTCCGATACCAAACTTGAACCAATATATAATTGTACTAACGGAGATAAGATTGGCCACCATGGTCTCGGCTGGCCAATCTTGACATGGTCATGGGTACGTGTTCCAGAATCCATTGGTAACCAGCTCTGTAATTCTAATAAAAGAAGGAGAATCTGCAGCCAATGGGCAGACAGGAACACAATGACCAGTACAGTACCGTAGTGTAATCACCGCAAGCTCTTTTCAGCTAAAAGAATTTGAGAGCACTATTCTTGTGAAAAGAAAGAAGGGATTTGTTGGATACCGGGGTTCCCACAACGTCTGGTGGTGCGTCAGAGGTGTTGGCAGCAGTGTTCCTTCTTTTGTTGCCAGTGCCCATAACATTCAGTAGTCTTCAGAGAGGCTGCCTTTTCTTATTTGGAGTCCTCATCCACAACTTTCATCCCCACATATTTAATGTGAGCTTCAATTCGGGGATAGTGACTGTCCATTATGATATGTTCCATTTTCTTTTCTTAATTTTAGGACTAGACATACAAATCAACAAGTATTTGTAGTGAAAGATGTTGGCCAAAAATCCAATGAGTGGTAAACGAATGCATTATATACCTATGCAATCAATAACTTATTTTGGATTTTGAAGAGGAAAGACAACTCTATATATACACATGGGGTAGTAGGAGGTAGAGCAACCCATGTGGGATAAATAAATTAGAATTTGTAGGTTCTCATGCACTCATAGTTAAGTCAAAAACAAAGAATTGTGTTAAAAGTAGAATTTCAGACCTCATTTAGGCATAGTTAAATTACTTTTCTCTAAAAACTTTGAACTTGAAAAAGTTGGTAAATGACAATAAGTTTCACCTCCAAAAATCTCTCTAGGATGTTGAATCTCCAATCAAAAGTTATGGACAAATTTTGGAGAGGGGTTGGAATGGATTTTAAAAAGTGTTAAAAAAAAATGTCCATTAAAAATCCTCTCCAAAATTTGTCTATAACTTTTGATTGGAGATTCAAAATCCCAAACGGAGTTTGGGAGGTGAAACTTATTGTCATTTAACAACTTTTTTTACTTCAATTTTTTTTGAAAAAAGTTATTCTACTATGCCTAAATGAGGTCTGAAATTTTACTTTTAACACAATTTCTTCTTTTGACTTAACTATGAGTGGTAGTTGAGAAACTACAAATTCTAATGTACATATCCCACATGGATTGTTCTACATCCTACCACTCCATGTGCATATAAAGAGTTGTTTTCACACCTCTAAAATACAATGCACAAATGGATTCCAATTCGAAGTGAGGTAATTCTACAATAACATTGAAATCATTAATTTCAAGGAATCCATCAGCATTTTGTTTAAAGATCCTATTGTTTAGTTTTCAGTTTTACTTAGAAATTTTTAATTTGCCACTAGCAGTGCATAGTTGCGGTGTGGGCACCATTTCATCCCTCGGATGAAATAGTGTGGTATATTCCACACCATTTCGTTCGGGGGAGGGCAGAGCCAGTGACTGCTACTGAATGTTATGTGAAATAGGCGATTTATTTCTGTTTCATTTGTTTAAAAAAAATAAAAAAAATAGGCGATTTATGAACCACCTACCTTATGTGCAGAGCATGATTCTGAAAGTCCACTTGCACGTGTCGGTCACCCACAGCGCCACCATTTCTATCATCGTGACATCCGGAATCTGCACACGTAACTTACTTCCAGGTCTGCAACGTCATCAAGGACTGCCCATCCCACTTTTGAAAATGCTGAATCAACAAATGCAAAGCAATGTTTTTTATTTGACACCGTTCTTTTCCAAAAAAACAAACAAATGCAAAGCAATGTATCAATTACTCCCTCCCGGAACGCATTGGAAACTCGTGCTTTATTCAGTAGTTTTCAGTAGAGACTTTCTTGGGCTTGATTTTGTTTAGGTTGCAATGAACATATACCATGTTCTTCACTGCTTGTGCTAATATAAATTTTGGACCCTTCTGAGTTTTACAATATGTTCGATGAATAATTAGGTAAAAAAAACATGAGGTTCCAATGTGGACACTTATTTTGGGACAGAGGGAGTACCAAGGTTGAAAAAGAATGCTATGTGAGAAAACCAAAAAAAGTTTAAACATGCCAGCTTGAAAAGATATGAACTGTACACCTGTGACAAAATGCACATAAATTTGTGCTAGGTGACTCAAATCTGGAGCCTGTTCGTGGAAAAAGTAGTCTTCGCCACTTGCACAGCTGATCAGTTCTATTTTCCACAAACAGTCTCCACCTTGTACTATCTAAATACCTGAAACAATTGGGTTTCTCTCAACAAATTCGATCAAACTCCAGCCCGTTCTATGCACAGTTATTGAGATTCAAAGCTAAAGAAATACACAATACAAGTGCTTGTCTCTTCCACAAGATCGGAAATTCCAAATTAAGAGGACAAATTACACTGATCAGTGATCATCCTCCAATGTAAACTAGAATCAGAAGGCGAGTACCTCATGCACAGATGTCTCTAGCACGGCCATGCAGACGAGTGAATGCGCAACGCTCTGTCTCCAATCCTTTGACACAGGCATCGCCAAATTGGGCTTAGCTCCAGTCCAGAAGAGTGAGCAGTGGTCTGCAAGACGAACAGAGGAGCGTCGAGACAACAAGAAGCGGGGACATGGCGAGGATGTGGTGGTGAAAAGAGTAACTCCTCTAACGCCCAGAGACGCCGTTGTGCCTAATTAAAAGCTCGAATGTCGAAACCTTGCACAAAACCAAAAACAGAAGAGAGAATTACTGCTGCCACATTCCGGAGCTAGAAAAAGCATAAAGGAAAAAAGGAGTCCACAGACACATGCAACCTGAAAATCTCAGAGAAATGCAATTGCGCATGCGGAACTTACTTGAAGAGCTCTTCAATTCTATCAACTTCAGTGGCAAACCGACCACTTCCAAGCTCGTAAGCCAGTTCCGCAGCATGAGAGTTCAATTGCCAGCAAGGAAATGAATTAGCCTACCAAACTCTGTCAGAATGCACCAGAAATTTCCCTAAATGCTAGAGGCACCAAATTCCGGTGTCCACAAAACTTTGAAGTTAAATAAAACTTTACCAAGCCGTTAGTATTTTTAGTGGTTCAATATTTTTTTTTTTGAAAATTCCTTTCTGATGTCTAGTTTTAGCATAAAAAATCCGATTTTGAAAATGTATTATTGTGTGGAACACGTTTTCATTTGTTTCGAAAACAAAAACAAAAAAAATGTATTATTGTGGTATTTCTATTCAAGATTTTGTGCAAGGGTGTCCATTGCAAACCTGGATTTTTTAGTATTGAGGGCTCTTGGAATTGAGCCTCAGATACATTAGATCTTGAAGAAAAAATCACACTAGAAATTCATTGAAAAAAATCATAGAATAGATTTTGAGAAGCCATTATAAATTGGTTGGGGTTATGCATGTTATGCCATTTAACCTTGTAGTTTTTTGACAACCAGTTTTTTAGATTTGACATGTGAAAAGAGGATTGAAAGACTTCAAATGACTTTCACAGTTTTAATACCTTCATGATCAAACATTATTATCTTTCAATCCATATGTGATATTGTTTTCTTTTCTTTAACCTTGTAATCTCTAACATGTCTAGTTTGAATTTATACCATTACAATTTTAAGAAAATTGATAAACTTATCAAAATGTTGACTTTTTGATCAATTAAAAACAAATTTACATAATCCCAAAAATGAACTTGGCATTTAGGGGTTAAAAATATCAATGAGCCATTCAACAATCAAAATAAAATTCAAAAAAGAAACCAGACACTTAAACACAAAACCTCTAATCTTTCCGGCATAATTACAAAGGAATTAAAAACGTAAAAGGCAATAAGAACCCCCTCAAAATGCATAAGTCTTGAGAAAGAAATTCAAGCCAAAGTACAACTTTTGCAGAGCAATGTGGAACCAAAAACACCACTACAATTCCGGAGCTCAGTAATCTAAGGTAGGAATATTATAAATGGTTAAAATAAGCATTTCAGCTTGTAGGATATGGGAAATTCTTTGAGAAATTGAGCTCAATGTGTACATAAACAAGGATGAGGAAGAATACAAAAAAATGGATTTTTTTCCCTCAAGAATGAATATTTTATGCAATATAAATGTGGATTTTTGATTTGGACCCCTTTTTGTCTTTGTAAGTTCACCTAAAACAACTACCTAAATTGGGACTTCATCTCAAATTCTCAAATGCTAATTTCAATGCCATATCAATGACCAATTGAATTGGTCATGAGTCAAAATTTGGGTAGTTTTGAATATTCAATTGGGTCAATACATCATGACTTAGTGCTTTTTTTATTTCACAATATCTCAGCACAATTTCAATCCATTTCTTGTCAACATTATTTCAATTGCCATTGATAATGCACTAAATTAGCACCTCTGATTGGGGGAATTGAAAAATGTGCCAGTTAGTATTAATTCAATCACATTGAAACTGTGACATCAAAGTAACCAATGTACCAGCAATGTACAAAGACAGCCCTACTAAAAAATTTTGCGGCTACTCTCTCACCCACCAAAAGAATTGCTACAAATTTTTTTGGTAGGGTGTGGTACATTTAAAGAGGTGGGTGATTTTACAGCCCTATGTCATTTCAACTTCAAAAATTCGTAACTAATCCCGCAAAGCTCCAAAAATATGAAACGACTTGGATTTCCACTTGTCTTTCAAGGAAAATTCAAGAAAAAATGGCACCTCCCAAAATTCAGTCTCAGCTCTTAAATGGGCGTGAAGGATGTGAGTCGTGACGAGCATCACCGAAATTTTCGGCCATGGCTGGAGTGTGCCTTTGCAACGCGCCATGGCGAGATGCGCACCTGGACCTCATGCCCGGCTTGGAGTCGCTGTTGCGGGCTTCGCACTGGAACCTCCAGTTCATTCCAAGCTCTTCGACGAATCCGGTCAGTTACTTCATTTCGAAGATTGGAATTATTAAATGTTGACGGTTCTTCAGGAGGTTCTGTCCATGTCTTCGGATGCATTAGCAGTTTGTTAGGGAGGACTGTTATTGCGAAATTATCTGCCATCGTCACCGATTGCATATGATAAGAATATGACGACATCATTTACGGGAAACAAAATGTTCTCATTCTCCCACTACTAACTCATAAATAATTTGAACGATTTTTAATATTTGTATTTGTACTTACAAGAAATAGAGACTTTGAAAACAGAAGTGAAAAAACCGCATGGTAAGGCAATCAATTAAAGAAACGCAGTTGAAAAATTGTGAGAACAAGAACATTCCGTTTTCTAGTAGCACAGGGGCGGTATTGTTGTATTCAGTGTGACCGAATCTTTGCAGTTTACAATGATTGACGACATTGTTGATAATAGATTGTCAGGTCGATCGGGGACGAAGATATATCTTGCATGAATGAAAGTATCCTTGACGTAAGCCGCGAGCTAGATTGCTTTTCATAATTTTCTAAGGTTTCTAATCTTTCGAATGAAGCTTAGAATGACTTTTTCAGAAAATGGAATTGGTGTTCATATTATTTTCACGCGAGGGTTGGAGTTGCAGGACTTCATCGTGACCATAACCTCGGGGTCCACAGTTGCCTTTATTGTTGTCACAAATGTGGCGAACCTGACTTCACCAAACCTGTGGAGACGGGTTGAGCGGCTTCCTTCTATTTCTTTCGGCTTTTTCTGTAATCAACAACGAGTTGATCACTCTCCTTCTCTTTAAGCTGCACAATTTGACAGTCGGACTTACAAAGGAAGATGTGGCGGGAGTTGTAGGCTCTAACGTGTAAGTGCATCTGCACAAAATGACATATGCAGCATGGATCGAATGGGTAGTCTGTTTCAAAATTCGTACGTTCTTGTCACCGTGAGCTCGGAGGACGAAAACCCTGCGTTCAATGACTCCTACTTCAAGTAATTTATTAGCGGATCTTACAATCATTGATCTATTCATTGTGAAAGTACAAGCATTAAAAGCACACTCGAACGGAGAGGCTAGGTTCAATTCAATTCACTTGCAATGTGCTTATTTTCTTTCGTTTTGATTTACAGGCGACCTACACAAAATAGTGAAATTAGGTTGCCTTAACAATTAAGTCGCCTTCCATCAAGAAAGTTAGTTTATAAGCCATCAAAGTCAACAAATATTTCTAAAAATATTTCCATTTGTACACATGGAGGTTCATGAGTCCCAATTACAACAGCATTCTTGTACAAAAATTGAAAATATTTATATAGTGTCAAATGTCAAAAAATTAATATGGGGCAACCTAATTTCACTATTTTGTGTAGGATGATAGTTTATAAAGGACGGCGTGAATTTGACTACTAATTTAGTTGAGTATTTATCCCTCCTTGTGCTTTGCGGTCATGTCAATTTTGTGAAGTCGGATAATACGCCTCTTCTTCAGGTGCTACTTGACACTAAAATTCTATCTTCCCTCGCTTGGAGAACGTTTGCCCACTGTAGAGAAAATTCCAACTTTCTTGTTTGGCCGGGACTCCCGTAATATGATGTTTGTGTTCTTGAAGAAACACATTATTTCACGAGAAGCGCGTTTAAGAACAACAGAAAATAGACACAAATGATGGCCCTCTCTGTTTTGTAAGGAACTCGTGTGAGTGAGGATGACCGTAACCACGTTCTTGTCTGATGCTCGACTTGTTCCTATACTTTGAAGTTTGAACTGTGAAGGATGAGATCTGGTATAAATGCTGTTCTAGATTACCTAATTCAATACCTGACACGGCATGCTGCGGCAGCTTCTAGCAGGCATTGGTTTGAAATGTTTTCCTTAATGATTTTTGGATTTCTTTGCTGGAATTATTGCACCGGACGTTTTGACATATGATTGAGACCAATTGACTTGTGCGCGATATCAAAATTTTGCGTTTGAGATTGTGATAATTGACTACATAGAGACGATGCAAAGTTTTAATCCATGAGTTGGCCTTCAGAAATCGAAATTTCTGTCCCATGCGTGTATTCTCGTATATGAAATAAACTTTCAATTGAAACTTTCTTGGCATATGGTGATTGGAGATCGAACAGTTTGCTTGAATATTTTGTGACCCTATTGACTTTTGGAACTATAAGGGGACCTCTAGTATTTCTATTTTGCAAGAGAAGCATTGGAATTTTGGTTGGATAAACTAACATTTGTGTTGCTGGTGGATGGATTATCTGTGCTGATGCAGCTACAGTAGTGGAGCCTTTAACTGGAAAAACATGGGAATTGGAGGAATTTGAGCGTTATCCAGCTTTGTTGGTAATTTGACATTTACATTCTGTGAGATGTAGAGTTTTGTCTTTTCTTATGAGAACCTCGTGACAGGCACTTATCAGAATTTACTTCCTTGTGCAGTCCTTGTCTCTCGATTAGTGCTACTCATTTTTGGATTGAGAAATTAACTTTTGGATTCGACTTGATGCTTATGTGAACGTTCTTTTGATTCAGGTGATGTTCATCTGCAACCATTGCCCGTTTGTGGTCCACCTTAACGAAGATATTGTGAAGCTTGCAGCCAACTGTATGCCGGTAGATTTCCTTGCATAAGATTTTCATCATGCAATGATTTTTATTTACTATACGTAGTTTGACTTTTATTATTTCTCTTCCCCTTATCTATTTGCTCTCTTCTTTGATTCTTTAAATGTGGATTAGCATGTTGGCCTCAGTTCTCACAAATCATTTGATGTGATTTTGTTTGCAGAAAGGGCTCGCAATGGTGGCTATACTGTTCCACATCCAGAGGTAGGTGCCTGTAGATGGATCAGAGGCTCCATTTGCGAAGGAGTGTGTAAGTCTGTCAACTAGCTTGTATCTTGTCTGCCGATCTGTAAGGAATGTTTGCTGATAACGTAGTGCTCCGTGCCTGATTTATGTGTGGAAAGCGCAGGGTGGCCCTCAATTTATGGCCAAGTAGGCTAAAACCTATGGATATCCGTTTCCATATTTATATGATGAGGTAATACCCTTGGCTTTGCAACTTTGTGGTCATGTAAAGAATCTTAAATTTTGCAGTTTTTTTTCTCTGGGATGATTCTGAATCGTAAAATAGAAGATATTGCCTTCGTGACAGTTCAAGATATTACCTTCGTGACATGGTGAACTTTGAATTTCAGACCCAAGAAGTTGCAAAGTCGGAGCTGTTTGTACACCTGAATTCTATCTGTACAAAAAGGTATACTGCTCTGCATTTTCTTCCCGGGTATGCAACTCCCATACTATATGGCCCTGATTATAATCACTTATAATGCCTTTTAGTCCAATTTCAAGGGATACAATTTGTTTTAATGTAGAAAATTATTGTAGCACTTCTAACAAGGAATTCAAAAACGTAATTATATATATGAAATGATATTTCTTTTTGGATAATAATAGCATTAAAAAACTAATTATATGAGTTTTTTTAATACATGTATCATGGGACAAGCTACCCAACTTTTGGAGCTTTTTAATAAAAATTTAATTTTAATTGGAGGGAACTTCTTGTAACAAATTTTTAAAACTATACACATATGTTTCAATTCTACATACATATTGTGAGTTTTTTTCTCATATGTATGCAATTCAACATTTTCTACATTTAATTCTCTTTTAATTTGGTTTTCACCCAACTTTTTGATCTTTTAATTTGATATAATTTTTACAAAAGCCATCCTCTGAGCCATTTTAATGCCGATGACCCCTGCATATAATACATGAGTTGCGTACTCGGGATTTTCTTATGATGAGCATTTTTGAATTTAGAGATAAGAGTAAGAAATCATATTATGGCAACGGGTTTAATTGTGTTTTGCTCAGACCGGATGGGAGTCTGAAGGTTTTGAAGAGCTAAGAACAGTCTGGTGGATATGAGCCTGATAAATTAAGAGTTCTCAATGTGTCTGTCGTCACCAATGTTTACATGAAGGACTTTGGTAGATGCATTCAACGTTTGGGAATGTGTATGTCTCTTAATCGTTGTGGATGAGCCCTTGGTTTAATATGTGAAGGCCAGACATTTCATTGTACTCCTGTACAGTTATTCTAGTGAGGCATATCAATTTCAGCTTCAACTGAATGATGGGTTCCACTTATGATCAGGATGGGCGGAGACCCTTTGAAGTAGCCTATCATGGTCGATTTGATGAGTCCCGGCCTCGCAGTAACGTTCTAGTTACCAGCAGGTGAGCATTTTATCATTTGTGTGTAGTTGTGAAGATCGATAGCACTGAAACGAGGGAATATAATTTGAAAACTGGTCGTAACTTCCGTAGAACGTCATGGATTTCTTGACGTTTTAATAATGTATGTCCCAGCGCGTTTTTTTCCTGGAACAGTGCAGGCTTGTGTGCCCTCACTACATTGGCGCATTAGGAAGGAATTGATCTTGGATTAGCTGAAATTGTGTAACAAGAGCATTTTTTAAACTAATTCTTTTGATTGAGAGTGGTGCATGTGTAGATGCAGCTTTGCAGCTCTAGGGAGGGACATGAAGTCTAGCCATCCATCCATGTATTTTCGACTCATGAAGCAGTTGGAGGAGTCAGTTCCAACCAAGTTATTTAACATGCACCAATAAATCATTGTAGAGAAGCAGTGAGTTAGTTGAATTTGAACATTACATGCACATTTGGCTATATGGGCAATTCCATTAAAATGGCGGTATTATTGCGCCATTTCGATGGTGTGACATTTTGACCATCTAGGACAAGTATAGAGTTTTGAATGGATATTCTGAAACATCTAGGATAGGTATAGATTTCAAAACGGACGTTCTGAACTATAAAAGTGCCAAAGTTCCAGAATGGCACCATTTTAATGGAATTGACCATCTATGATTTGTTGTAATTCATTGTTTAAATTTTAAAATAGATATTGTGGCCCCTTTTTTGTATTCTTTACGTCATTATTTTGATGAGAAATTAGGGCTTTTTTTTTTTGCTTTCTAGTGCCAGATTGCACCAAAAAAAGATAATTTGGCTAAAAATTTTCAAAAAATAGTGAAGTTTTTTGCCATAAAAATTTGAATTAAAGAAACATCTTGGATGAAATCGCCAGATTGTGGATGAAAATAAAACTATAGACATTTGATATGCACTAATGTGATATTTTCTATCCAATATGTGGATGAATGCTAAAATTTGGAGCACCACTATAACATTTTGTATCGCCACTTTGGCACTTCATAAAAAATGAAAAAAAACACCTAATGAGAATCTTTTTTGCAAAGGTGTTCGTGATCTTTGCTATTTTGATGCTTTTTTGGATACAATTGATTTGATATTAAAAATTTACCAAATTAAGTACATAGCTGATATTGTTTCAAATTCCAATCTAGGGAGTGCTTTATAGTACTAAATCAATGGATGATTGATCTAGTGGCTGATGCCCATTTCCTACTGCAGTGGGATCCGTGTGCTCCAGGTAAGACATTATTCACCCCCATCGAGCAATTTGCGCGGACTGGGTTCCGCCTCATCCTGGCTTCGTCATTGCCTGGACAAAGGCTTCCCAAGCTGCCCTTTACAGCACTCCGCTCATACCCAGCTCGCAGACCTTCCCAGCATTCTGTGATGTTTACCCTGGCATCCCCCCATCCTCCCGCCTTGCCAGATCAGGGAGCTACGTATAGTAAATGAATTTGTCGCAATTGAACAAAAAAATCTAATCAATTCACAGAGTCAAATCCAAAAATGCTGATAAACTTTCCTCAGGGAAGCATCTTCATAGGATGAAGGCTTAACTTAATTTACATGAAGATGTATAAGTAACAGATTGTTGTGAAATTCTACATACTAGGCAAATCTACTTTGGAGCCACAGGTGATAGAGAGTCAGAGTAAGCTAGGTCTACTCTTTCACTCTTTGTCTAACTCAGTCGGTCTTTCAAACTGTAACTTACACTCTTTGTGGAATTCCACATACCAAGAAATTCAATTTTGGGGGCAAGTTACAGCAAGGAAACTGTACTGGACATACCAATCTGAAAATGAAGGGAGAGGATGTGAGTTTTAACTCTGCTTGTTCTCAATGCAAAAACTGTCAGAAGTACAAACACATCCAGTTTGGAATTATGGATCCTCCATTTCAAAAAGCTACAAGGATTGTTCCTTCGTCTTTTAGTCATCTAGCTCTTGCTGACTGCTGTGTCTCTGACCTGAGAAGAAGAAATGCCTCCCTTCAGTTGAAATGAGCTCAGCCAGCACAACATTTGTCAAACTTCATGTCCATGCTCACATTAATTTACCTTGAGGGTTTGATCAAGGATTCTGAAGGCCGGGAAAACTTGCCAAAAGTTTATCAAAACTTTGCCAAAAACTGTCTTCTCTGTGAACAACACACAAGCACAGTCTGCTCACTTTGAATGGGATTTTGAATTCCCTGTTTGAAAATGTACGTGGCAGGTAAATGGTCCCAATACTGCCATGGGACCAGAAATGAACAATTTTCAACACAACGGACTCATACTTGTACAGATTCAGTATGAGCTGGCTGGCTGAAGTTGGAGCAGATCCTTAGAACTATGTGGTTCTTATGAAAGTGCTGTCCAGCCCTTTTTTTTTACTTTTTGAGAAAGTGCCAAGATGGCGATCACTTAAAATTTGACGAAGCATTGTAATTTTACATTCATCAATCTTTTGGACCAAAAAACACTTTTCAATCATATTCATACACTTTTTCATCCAAATTTGGTGACTTCATTCACATTTTTAGTAAAAATGGAAAATTTATAGCGAAAAAAGATTACTTTTATCTGGCAAAAATTAGGCATTTATTTTGAAACGGTGCAATCTGGCCCCGTGGTGCAAAAAAAAAAGGGCTGGTGCTGTCTAGTGTGTCAAGATTAATTGTGCACTCTACTGCTGTTCAAGTGTGTACAACAACAATATAAATGTAGTTTCAACGAAGTAAGTTACAACTACATGACTTTGACTATATCCAAATGTTGTTTGAAATCTTGTTCTAAGTTGTAAGCTCCAATGAATACTGAATTTGTTCTTGCAGGACACAAATTGACCAGTGATTTGCAGTGCTCACCGCTTTTTGCCGAAGGTAGTCAGGATGCTTGTGATCAGTAAATTTGTGGTTTTGTTCTCCTCTTTCGTCCTTTAGAGACTCCGTTTTGTTGTGGGTTTTAGTCCACTCCCCATATCTAGTGGATTTCAAGCACTGTTGATTAGGGAAGAATTATTGCGTGGTCTTGTCAATTGTCATAGATAAGCGAAATCCACAAATAGCAATGAGACTTCTGTTGAGTTTTGTTGTCAATCTCCCAGCAATGCTCTTGAGAGAACAACACAATATTTCCATCACCTCTGAAAGAAGCAACCAAGAGCAGGCTTCTGTAAAGGAAAGTACGTACAACAAATTTGTGACCCACTTGGTTTCTCCAGATCTACCAAATTCTCCAAGTCCTTAATTACTGAGACATTCTCTCACTTCAGCTCAAACTTTGTAAAACTGATTTTGCCTGTTGGAGTACTCAGCAGTGTGGTAGATTAACCCTTCAAGGACCTTGAAGCTGAATAGTGGTTTATGGATGACTTCATTGTTCACTCTAGAAATAAAGTAGTAGTTCATTGGTCCAATAATCGGAGCAGTTTTGGTGACTACCTTGGTCATAAGGGGCCTTGTCCTTTAAGGGTTAACAGCTGTTTAACTCCAGTGAAGAGCCATTGGAAAGGTTTTCATGCTGGGTTTGAGAGGAGCACAATGTACTCAAAAGATGCAGTAACTGCATTTACAATGAACAACGATTTTAAAGAGGAGCACAGAGCTGGGATGCCTTACAAATATTGCTTGACGTGGGATGCATAACATTTTGTGTGAGCTAGGCCGCTAGGGCTCAAGCTTATATGATCTTGTGTTATTTTCAATGTAGGGAAAAAACACAAGAACTTACTCCCTCCTAGCTAGATTTAACTCATAAAGACCGGGGGAGTCCAAATTTTGAAGATGTATTACAAAATAAAACTTAGAGTATTAATTTAATGTTGACTCTCATACAATAGTTGTAAAATATGATCCATATCATATCCATATGGTTAGACCAACTAGTACACAAATCAATACTTTTCAATAAAATTTGAAGCCAAAAACTAAAAATTTCTTTTAAAATTGATTTTAGATTGAATATTCATGATTTTTGCAATAAAATATTTTCTTAAAGTTCAAAATATTTTGTATCTTAATTTTTTTATAGAAATTTGATATCTTGGGATGTGTTTGCATTCATTTGTTGTTCGAAATTTGAACATCTAATCCTTAATGGGTTTAGTGTGTACAATTTGGCAAAAAACTTTGTATATACCAACTAGAACAGTTTTGCTTTGCTAAACACAACTATCAATGATTGATATGGTAATACAATCCCTATTTTACCATACTACCGTAGTGTGGCATGGGTTTCATTTTTTCTTAATTCATTAATGTCAAAATCAAATTTCTATAAAACAATTAAGATACAAAATAACAAAATTTGTGGAAAATAAATAAGAGCTTGTCAAAAACTTCACTAATAAAGTACTAGTATTGCAAGGGTTTTGAATTTGTGAGAGATAATTTACAAGACCTTGACTATTGAGTTACCATATTTTGTTGTAGCTTAGAGACATTCTATATATATTCAATACCTTGAATCATTAACAATGTTGTTAACCCCTAAATGCCCAAAGTCCCCTTGAGGGACACTTGGGATTTGGGCAAGCCCGTGTGACCTCAAATTTTGACCTGATTTTTTGAAAAAAATTTAGAAGATAGGAAATCACATTGGCTTTCTAGAAATATAATTTTTTTTTCAATCGGTGCCTGGGAGCAAAAGCTATGCCACCCAAAGTCAAAAAAACAACTCGCCGGGCAAATTTTTTTTTTTTTTAAAACTTAATTTTTCTTAAAGATTATATTCTTGTCTACATTTGAAGCTTATATTGATTCTATTTGGACTCAAAAAGAGAAAATTATGGACAATCTTTTTTTTTGGACAATCTAAGCATCTTCTTCAAAAAACAACTTATAGAATGCAATTTTGAATGCAATTTTGAATTTTTTTCAATTTTTTTTTGACAAGGTAAATTTTTTTTTCCAAAAACAATCCCACCATTGGAATTATAGTGTTTTAATTCCACTTAAGAGCTATTAACAATTTTGTGTTTCGTTCAATTTTGGACCTACTTCTACTCAATAATTTTTTTATACATGAAAATCAAGTTTTGACATTCTGAAAAAAAGTTCCCCGACTCTCAACTCAAATGTTCAACATATAAAAATTAAATTTGTGGTGTGTAGTGCAAAAGAAATCCACAAACAGCTTCAAAGTGATCTGAAATTGCAGGCCACAGTTCAAAAAAACTTCTATTCCCAACTTCAAATGCTAATATCTTCCAATCCGTACAGTCAAACTTCATGAAATTTTACTACATGATCTGAGACAAGTGAAGTACAAGATCCTACGGTTAGAATCTAAAAAAAATGTTTTTTTTTTGGTTTCTTGAGTGATCGCAGCAGAAATGGCAGTTTTCAGTGGTTTCGGAGCCAGAAAATGCCTTGGGTGTTTCGGAGTTAGCAAATAAATGAATTACTACCACTACTTTGAATTGTTTCAAAGCTCACTTCTTCCGTGTGTGCATGATTTATCTAAATTTGAAAGGACATGACATTTTGACCACATTGAAGAAATGACAAATTGTGAAATAAGTATAAGACTACAAAATCAAAACCATCATTAATTCAAAATAATTTCATATTAGTGTAAACAAATCACTTTGGCTGAAAAAAATATTTAACTTATCATTGCAAAGACAAAACCCATGTCACACTACAGTAATAGAAATAACATGATGATGGTGAAAAAACAAGAGATGAAGAAAAAAAGCACTAATAAAAGTCTAGTTAATATTATTAGAGATTGGTAAAAAACATATATCAATAGTTCACAAAATAGATTAATAGATGAGCTCAATGTATGTAAAATTCCAATTTGTGATTTGAGTCCCATTTTTTTATATGTAAATTCATATTGACAATCAAACAAATATATTGGTATCATAAACGAAGCATTTTATTTTTAGATGTGAAAAAATTATATTTGATTGAAGTTTATGGATGAGTCAACAAGTTGAATGGTGCTCGGAATGGTGTGATGCAAAATAACATCCCTAGCCATAATAAATCTTGCAAAATAACTTCTCAATTGTGCACAAAACAACATGCATACCAATGAGCACAGGTTGCAATATTCAAGGCTCACACTAGAATCTTCTTAGAGTCTTCAAAGAAAAAAATCTAAATCCAATATTTTTTTTTAAATGTAAGAAAATGATATTAAAATATAATTAAATGACATTATTAGATAAAATTAGCCATCATTGAGGATATAGGTAGTTTATTATTTGTACATAATGTACATCTTCAAATTTTAATTACCTCTTTGTATGGGCAAATATTTTTTTGAAATAAATGCAAATTTGAACATATTTGATGTGTGTTGTTTCTCATTTTTCCTCTTGCAAGTTGCAACTATATCATGGGTTTGTCTTACAATCCTAAACCTTCAATAGTTCAACCTCCTTTGTAAGTTCCAATGTGTGCAAATATTTCTATGATTTGTAAAGAAAGACTATTTTAGAAGGCTTCCCTTGAATTGTGAATTTTAGATCCAATTAGAAAGATTGACTATTGTAGGTGTCCATCTGGATTGCCTACGCTAATCGTCCGTCCTAAAAGGTCTATCAGGACTATCCATCAAGATGATCCATTGGGACCATTCATAAAAACTGTCAATTAACACTGTCTATCAAGGACTTTTGGCAAGAAGAAAGTGTCAAGAATTTCAAATGTTTGTGTTCTAGTATCAACGATTTTGAATCAGTCTGGGATTACAATAGTCGGAATTGAAGGGATGTTGGGCAATATAGATTACAAGGATCCAGTATTATACCTACCTACAATGAGATTGCATTACGAAACTGTTTCCTTCATTTGGAACCTCATGTGGTATGAAAGCACTACCAATTATTGTAAGTTGAGTGATTATATCTTCTTAATTTGTGAACTTATACAAACCCCCTTAGACCTTGAACTTCTAATCTATCGTACGGCGTTAAGGAGTTTGATATGTAGAGAGCTTTAATGGAAGGTGTAGTGAACATGGATTCCTTTCAAGAATACTATGATTTGCAAGAATTCATAATGGGTAGGTATAAACTTAGGAGATACTCACTTTGAAGCAGGGTTTTCTATCTCAAAGTGATGCTGGCTTTTCCTGTTGGGATGTCCGTCAAAGTTGGTTGGGACATGTACTAATGCATCAGGATTGTGACCGAATGCCGACAGACAAAACAAAATTACAATTTTGTGTTTTCAATATATTTCATTTATTTTGGGATAAAAGAGCCAATGAAGTTAAAAGTCCCTTTTCCATCTCATCTAGTCAACTAGGCGGACATTATGTCTCTCCAATGGAAGAGACATCTATTGGACAACCTTTCCGTGTGGATTATCCAAACGATGTTCTTTTCATTGCAGAGATAAAATGTTTGTCCAACCAAGAGGTTTCTATCTTGTAAATGGATTGAATGGAAAGGGCATCCCTTTGAGGGGCGCACCTATTGGATATCTAGGTCCGCCTACTCAGTCCATCCTACCCATGAGTCCGTCCTACCCGT
The DNA here is from genome assembly GCA_951799445.1 of Pseudisothecium myosuroides. NCBI lineage: Eukaryota > Viridiplantae > Streptophyta > Bryopsida > Hypnales > Lembophyllaceae > Pseudisothecium > Pseudisothecium myosuroides. Next base: position 24,968,618 of record OX637292.1, on the reverse strand, counting down.
GAGTCTGTCCTACCCATGAGTCGGTCCCCAAAGTATCCGGCATCTGTGTCCATCCAAATTGCAATTGTGATCATCCAATTTGTCGACTGCAATAACTAAATTATTCCAATTGACAAACCTAATAGAGAATATTTGATTCGGATGGACACAAGGTTTGAATCCAGTGGACATCTTAACATCTAGACATGATATGACACTAAAAACTTTGCTTTGGAGTGAATTCACAATAAAATTTTGCTCTAAACCTTGGTTAGTACTATCTACAATTGCAATTGTTTTGGTAACCATGGCTACCCTGCTTCAAACATATGTATAGCTATAATAGTATAAGCGTTTCAATACCCACCATTGGAATTTAAACGAGCATAATGAGGTTCTAGTGTTTGTGTGGAGATTTATGTTATTTTGGTATTCAGGCGTGGTCCATTGTGCTTTTCAAGCAATGAATCTTTTTTAAGTGCCTATTGGATGTATATGTGCAAGATAAGCCAACAAAATACAATAGTAAATGCAACTTTTGGTCAAATTGCCAAACTAAACAAGGCCATTGTGGTTTTGAGGGCAAGAGAGTATAGTCCTAGTTCATCAACTACAAGTAAAAGATCAAATCATGTCATTTCTAAAAACAAAAAATTCATTGAACTCTAACACTCTTGAAGAAAGTTATAACCGGATGAAGTTTAGCCTTTGGAATGGTAATTTAAATTTCATCTATCCTTCTCTACCAACTCCTAAATTTGATTTGACTTGAAATTTTTGCTACAATCTTAGGTTAAAAACTACTATCTAAATATTAAATTTAAACTTGGATGAACATAATCTTCTTAAGTTCATCCATTCTTCATTCTAAAATTCCTCCTTCATTATTTTATGAGTTTTAAAGTATTTTTCAAAGTTTGATATAGTTTTGGACTAAGCTTCTTCTATGAGATTCTAAATCTAAATTTCTTTCCTTGATTATCTTCAAAGTTTTTAATTTAACATCTACATTTTGTTAAGGCTCTTAATTACTTCTATTCAACTATTATTTTTAGACTTCTAAACTTGTTCCTTAAAGATTCTGATTTTACCTATTTAAAATGCAAAGTTATTTTAAGTTTGAACTTTCCTAGTGAAAATTATTGATGGATGAAGTTTGACCGCTAATTGGTACTTCAAACTTCATCTGCTAATTACATGCAGCCTCTAATTCAAAATTAACTTCTAATTTTACTTTATGTTATAGGTTCTTACTAATACCTAAGTTTTAGTCTTGTTCTTTGTGAATGAAATTTACAAATTTCATCCATTTTAACTTTGCAACTTCATTCACTTATAACTTACTCGTTTTAACTCTATTTCCTAAGCGTTTTATGTTTTCGGAAACCTCTGAACCTATTTTATAAGCTTCTAAAATTGAACTTGAAATAAAATTTAATCTTAATGGTCTATATCTAACTTGCAATTCAGCTTTGATTTAAGGTTCCTAATTAAGACATTTGAAGGAAAAAATGGGTTTTTATGAACTTATCTTGGTATTAACTTCATCTATGAGGTGATCAAAAACTCCCTCAAATGCGTCTTTATTTGCCATCTTACTTTCTTTTGAATTTTTGCTCACTACTAATTTTTATAGTTTTTTGATACAAGTTTTGAACTAAAGCTAACTTCTATTTCATTCTAAGTTCCCATTCTTCCTACTTTTTTTTTCTCTTTTCTTTTTCCATTTTTTTTTCTTCTAATACTATTGTATTCCATTATTGGTATTCTAATAGTTGACTTTGTAATGGAATAGAATACTAATCCCAAACTTGAAGAAAATAATTGATAATTGAAGATGCTTGTCTCCCTATCTAAATCAATTACTCCCTTTGTCCGACTAAAACCTCCAAATCAGGGATAGTTCATGTCCCACTAAAAACCTCCATTTATTGATTTCAACCATTTAGTAAGCGTTGGCCGTGTTGAACGACCTCATGGTGACAAGTTAATGAATTTCTTAAGAAATGAAACGGAATTTAGTTGTAAGAGTAAAATAAATGACCTGCAAGCCATATAGGTGGCATGGCAAGAAGCACAAAATGGCACAGTGGATACAAGAGGATACCAAGCACAAAAGGATCGGAAGTTGAAGCAATTTTAGGAACCCAAAAGGGGTGAAGGATTGGGGTAGGAATATATCCTAGCTTAATTCTGCATACCGTTGTGAAAGAAATGCAGAAATCATGAAAAACATCTGGAAAATTTCAAGGTTTCAAATCCGCATGAATATTGTTGATTCAACAAAATTAGTTGACATTATTATAATTAAAGAGCCAGCACGCATAAGTTACATTTGCAATATAGAAGGTCAATCGCCCAATCTCGACATTGATGAGCAACTACCTGACTTTATTTTGTGCATACAATTCCTATCAATGTATTGTTACAACAATCTGGCCGAAATTGAGTAAAGCAAACTGTGAAGACAGATCTAGTGCAATCACGTACTTTCAATACATTGAAATTCAACGATCCAAATCAATCTTGCATACTTCGTATGTGTTGCCCACTTTGGATGATGTTGTCAATGTGCTCATGTGATATAGTAGTATGGACAACCTCACACAGCAATATTGACGTGCTCATTGATCTCAAGTGCTGAGTAGGACATAACAGTAAGATAACTTGCTCTCCACAACTCCAACATTATACTCTAAGACCAACACTCCCTAGTGGATCGAAACCCGATCTCTCATAATCCAATAATGAAGAGCCGGCAACATTCACGATTTGTGTTCAAAAATGATGAAAATGGCATGGATTTTGGTTGTCTAAATGACGGCTCCTCAGTTGCAACTTTTGCATAGATCTAGAAGATGGATTATTGCTTCTTGAATGCATGCATCTTTAGCGCAAAGACTAAAAATACAATTAATCCTTCATAAGATAGAAATTTGGAGGTTTTTAGTGGGACAGAGGGAGTATTTTGTACTCTAATTCCTAATGGCCAAGTGGAATTTTTGAGGTTTTCTTCCTAATCTTATTTTGATTGCTAATTTTTCAACAACTAAACCACCACTTCATTCTATCATTTCTTCACTTGTACTCGCTGTTCCACAAGAGAGATTTCTAAGACTTAGTATAAGAAAGAGAGTTGATTCTAAATACTAGGATGTATTCGCTTCTAAGCAAATTAAAACTTTCTACTTGCAATTTTATATTATACTTCTTCCCTCCAAACTCCTTGCCTTGTGCTAATATCCTACCTTCCTTCCATCTTCCCTTGCTATTCTACTTTGCAATTTTGCCCCTTCATTATCTAGCTATTCATCTTTTCTTGAATGAGATTAGCCCTAGGCTTGTTCAAAATGGACGGACTTGACCAAAAAAAGGCTAGGATTGTTCCAAAAAAATGGCCGAGACTAATAAACACATAGTCTAGACCGAGTTAAAGTGTCTAGCCTAGCTGGTTGGCGGGGAGCCCAATTGGTTGATTAGTTGGGGATCTGATTTGGTTGGCTGGCTGTAAGTCCAGTTCAAACGTCAATATTTTTCTGTTGGGGGTTGGGTATCAAAGCCAGGTGCTAGCTGGTCATGATCGCTTACAGTTGGATTTGATTTGTTGCAACTCAGTAGAAGAAGTTTCGGGCCTCGAAGAGGCCGTTAACAGATGTTTTTCGGCACCCCTACGGTGCAATTACAGAACAATTAAAAATTTTATTTTTTATTTTTTTAATATTTTTAAAATAATAATAATAACAATTTTTTTAATTTTTTTTAAATATTAAAATAAATAAATAAATATATATATATTTTTTTATTTTTTTATTTTTTTTAAAGTCTGACGTGGCACTAGTAGTGCCACATCAGCACCCGAAATCAAATAATTTTTTATTTGAATTTTTTCTTCAATTGCACCCGGGGGGGTCAAAACTCGCGGCCCCTTCGGGGGCTGAAATTTCTTGTAATGTGGGGTGTATCTAAAAATTGGGGATGTCCAAAAACTATGGTTTGTTCAAAAACTTGGGGATAGTTTTTAAACCACTAAGACTTGGTTTTGACTTAATTTCTTCAAGGTACTTAGATATTTGAAAATTAAAGAAAAAAACTTGCTTGGATATTTGGAAACTAAGTGCTACCTTAGTACCAAACGGTTTGAAGCTAAAGTTGAGCCAAACTTTAAGATATTTTTGGAAAGTTTTCTACAACACCTCTTGTCAAAGGTTTATTGTCTAGAAAAGTTTTGCAAATATAAACAATAGTTTCAAGACTTGGAAAGTCAAAGCTCCGCCGTCTAGGAAAGTTAGAAAAGTATAGATAAAGCTTAGACAAAATCACGTCGTACAAACATATTAGTACACTCATATTAGTACAAGTGAATTGATACATAGCATGTGGTATAATACGAATTAGTACAAAGGAAGCTAGTACAACCAAATTAGTATAAAAAACAACTCACACATCACTAGAAACCCCCCTATGTGGCACCACCAAAGTACATAGTACCCGAATAATTCTAGGATTAGTACAAATTACAATAGCAATTCAAAAACAACAAGTTAACTGTGAGAATAAGTACAAACAAATGCATATAAAAACAAGCTTTGAAGGGACCTCAATGTCCTTTAAAGATTGCTTGAGACACACCAACAATGTGCATAAAAGCTCCAAAAAACAACCATTTAGAGAATTGGTTCAAAAATGGCCAAAATTTAACTAAATGAATTCAATTAAGTCAAAGTGCTAACAATTGGTGTTTTTGAGAGGAGAATGGCTGCCCTTATATACCTTTTCCGAGGACACCCTTCTCTCATTAGCCTTAGAGTAAACTTATCAATTAGGATTTTCATCTTGATTTCTAAATTTTCTATTTTTTACAATGGTCTAAACTTCTAATTTTTGGAAAAAAACTTCAAATCACAAATGCATTGCGCCGTTGGTTGTAGAAGGAAATTTTTAGTTTGGATGGATCCCCCTAGCCCTTTTCCATTTATAAAAAAGTTGTCAAAACATAATGCCAACTTAAAACTAAAATGGGGTAAAAAAACAATTATTAGAGTTTCCCTTTTTTGAAGAAAGTAACTAGCCTAGCTCTTTAGTAGATATGAGGGAGTAAAAAAAGATTCCTTTTTGACATCGTTTAAAATTTTTATGCCCCCAAAACATCAGTCAACTCCACGAACTTTCTTCAATTTTGTTGGTTTTGAAGAATCTTGATGGTTCATTTACTTTCAGATGTTGGAATGTCATGAAACTTGTTGGAGCATATTATTAGCATAAAAAATTGCACTAAATTTTAGTGAAACTTTATCGCAACTTTAGTAAAATTTCTAAAAAAAATTCATCATAAGTTTTGGCAATTGACTGTCCGAAAGAAGACCTTCTGAGTATCAAAAAATTCTGAAACTTTTTATGGAGCCTCTTATGAAATTCCACAAAAGATATGTAGTTTTATATTTTACTCTACACATTTGAAGAAGGAGAATCAAATTCTGCTACCTTCTTTAATTATTGGTAATCAAGAAATCTTTTACACAGAGGAAATCTTGGCAAACCAATTTTATTGTTGAATTTGAAGCGTGATTTCAACTCTAGAATACTTTATTTTGACTATAAATGCCCTCCACTGGTTTGTCTAGAGTTAATAACACTTGTAGGTTAATAATTGGAGTTTCTATTATTTTTTGGAATCAACTAAAGAACTGAAAATTTTCTTTGAAAATTGATTTAGGGCTCACATAGATTTTTTTGGACAAATTTAGCTATGATTTGTCGCATGCACGATAAATTTAGGCAATTTAAGCACTATTCATTTAATATCTACAATTTATACCAATTTTGGGCTTCTACCCTATTCACATGCGAAATTTTGGTTTATTTTGAACAAAACTTTCTATTTAGGACCAAATATTATATTAGCATGTGACATACTTATTTTGGTTTTACACTCTTTTGGGGGCTTTTTATATATAAAACTTGATTTAAACTCGTGATAAAAAGAAGAAGGAAAATCATGAATCTGAACTTCTAAAGTGATGAATTGGAAGCTCACAAATAGATTTAGACAAGATAAAACCAAAGTATCCATGAAAAGAAGGGATACCTTGTTGGATGTTTGAATTTTTGTAAGTCACATACTTTCTTTGACCTCTTATAAAGGCGACAAAGTATATCATTTGGATGTAACAAATAAAATATTCCATTTCCTAAAGCTACGAGACTAAAGTGCATTAGTAAGTGTGGTTCTATTGCCCAAGTACATCACTATCGGTTACTTTAAAAATAACGTGAGACCTACTATACTAGAGTGCATTTTAAATGTTGGAGCTAATAATTTAAAAAAATATTCAACTTACTATAGCATCACTTTTTTGAAGCATATTGTATTACAACTACTATACAGTACATAGTAATGATCCATAGTACATAAAAGACAATCTAAAAAAGAGGCCAAGAACCTTCATGAGGAGCTTTCATCTATAAATGGACAAATTAATGAACAATGTTTCACTTTGGGTTGTTATTTGTTTATTCTCTTCAACTCAGATTTGTGGCAAGCGATTTTTAAGGACGCATTGTATAAGTCAGGCATAGCCAATATAATACTATTTACAGGATTTTCAATTTTTGTGTTCTTTTCTCCTATATTATATGTATGATTCATTTGTATAAATTATTTAATATTTGATGTCTATATATGTTTTGTTTGTGTAGGTTGTATTCAATAGTAGTTAGATTGTGCATGTTGTACTAATCAACCATAAAATTGCATATTAATATTTGAATTACAATAGGAACATATTTAAATGCCTCAAATTTCAATTATAACTACCATAGGGTGTAGGAAAATGAATGAAAAGCAGAAGTAGAAAAAAAAATAGGGACATGTTTATTGTGAAATAATAGCTGAATAGCCTCCTAAATAAATTTTTTTGACACACATATATGTGGATTACAAGGTATAATGAAGCACCAAGGTTTTATTATCGCAATGTGCAACATTTTGTAGGCTTCCGCATACCATATTCCTTATAGAAGAGACTCACACAGCAACTATCATTATACTTCATCGTGTTCATGATTTGCTATGAACAATTTACTGATGTTCCGTGGATGCTATTTTCTTCATAATCCATTTAGTGCTTAAGATGAAGTCAGTGATATTAAGTGTTGTGAAAATGCTTGAGTGTGAATGTGTAATGTGTAGGTGATGGATAGCTGGTTGGCATATACTCCCGTTGAAAAAAACAATGTTGAGGATGCAGCAAAGACAAGCACATGTCTTTCAATTTGAATCACCTTTGATTGCTATGAACTTATGTCATATTTTTGTTGTTCATGTGCTTCTTTATAGGGCAATGCCTCAGGAGGAGGGCATTCTGGGAAAAAAAGGGCCGACAAGGAGGGCAAAGCCTAATGAGGAGGCTCTTTTTTTTTCCAAAATGCTTGACGACGAGAGGCATTGCCCAACGTAAACCACCAGCGGGCAACAATGTATTTTTGAATGACAGAACATTTTTGGATGAAAAATCCGTAATGCCCAATTACGTGGGCAAAATTGCGTAATTGTGCATAATTACGTGTATGGAAATCCCAATTGCGGAACAAAATGCTCCCACATAATGAATGGGAGGATTCTTGGCAGTGGTTTACGATTGCAATTTCCCTTCTTTGCGGTCCATGAGTGGTATTAGCCATCCATACTTTAAGTTTGGCTGTTTGTTTTGTTTTGTTTGTTTGTCATGTTGAGATCTCCCGAACCACGTGTCCCCTAGTGGCGTGTGTGGTACCATCAAAAAGTTCTGGGCGAGGAGGGGTGCACGGGTTTGGTTTCGTGGTGTTTGGACCTAGAATGTGAAAGTTATTGAATTTCAAAGTTTTTATGGAATCAAAAAATTTAGAAAAATACTTTTATTTTTCTTTTGACTGTGGCAACGGCACAAGGCACACTAGTACTTACTATGTTCACATGTATGGGTGTTTAGATACCAGAAGGGAACTCAAAATACAGTGCAATGCTTACTGCCTTAAACTTCAAAAGGTAATATTGAATATACTTCTCTTCTGTGGCAGTTTGTATTCAAACACAAAAAGTTTAGGGTTTATGCAAAAACAATTCAGCTCAAGCTCAATAGTGTGTAACCTATTGCTTAAATCCTTGCCACAAAGATGGATCCAGTCACAGGGCGACTATTAGCATGATTGATGTTAGCATTGCTCATTGTGGATGTGATTAAGGTTGGAGCACCCAATGACGTCAGAAACTAGGTAAGGTATTGATTTCAAAACTTAAATATAGGTTGACTATAGATAGCTTATCATTTAGGTTTAAAAAAATAAGCTATCTATGATCTACCTACATTTAAGTTCTGAAATTTTCATCATGTGTAGAATCTGACGCCATTGGGTACATTGACGCCATTGGGTGCTCCTACCTTAAGCCGGATCACAAATTGAAGATCATGTACTTTTATAGAGAGGGAAGACTTTGGTCCTTTCAAGGGACAGCGTGAATTAAGTGTTCACTTGTTCTTATTAACCCTTTGAGGATGTTGCCCACCGAAAGAGCTGGCGTATGTTGTTTGTATATTGAATTTATTTGACCCTCTTCAAACACTCAAAAATTCCCCAAAGTTCTTTGTTGACCAATAGAGTGCTCGTGACTTGGTCTGAAATTTTTAGCTTGAATGGGATTCATGTGCTATTCAATTTTTCCTTTTGTATACAACAAGAGAGAGCGTACAGAAAACAACATCCTTAACCCAGTAACGCCGTAGGCGCCATTGTGTGGCGTCGGTTTGACAATATTGTGAGCTGGACAAAGTTTGAAAGTATTTTTTCATCCGGCCTTTTTTTGTTGACCTTTCATGTTGGGTTATGAAGAATATCCAATTGAGTTTGTAGTCTTGTGAGTGTTTGTCTTCACGGGAATGAGAAGTTAGTGAAAAAAACGGATCACAAAATATGCTATTTTAGTGTATTTTGGGAAGTTATTGCTTCTTGCTCTAAATCTGAAATTTCTTCACAAAAATGATATTTTTTGAGTTTGAACCCACCTAACAAAATGAAGGTCATCTACTCGAGTTTCTACTCCAATTTGAATTTTGAAAAAATTCCTAATATTGAATATTTTATTGCAATTTGAACTTTAGATGCATTTTCAATGTCTAATATTTTCTAATTATAGAATGATACAGAAATTGAGTTTACACCGTGATGTTTGTCACCGTAATATACACATATGGTAAAATTTTCTGATTTTTTGAAATATTTTTCTATTTGATATGATTTTTCTTCACTTTTTCTTCAAAAATTCTCAAAAAAAACAAATTTTCACAAAAAAATCTAAATTTTTTAAGAAATATAGAAGACATGTAGTTAATCTTTGAAAAATAAATATAAAATTTTTCATTTAGATCTAGTTGTAAAATGGTAGAAAACTGAGTGATAGGTAGTGAGGCTTGAAATTAGTGGTCATGGGTCCGTCCTTTAACCCCTAAATGCCCAAGGCATCCAAATATGGTGTCGAAGAAATTTTGAAGTTAAATAAAACCTTACCAAATTTTTATTTTTAGTAGTTTATATTTTTGAAAGATTCTTTTAGAAGTCTAATTTTAGCATCAAAAATCCAATTTTGAAAATGAATGATTATGATTTTTCTATTCAAGACTTTGTGCAAAGGTACCCATTGCAATCTTGACTTTTTGTTGTATTGAGGGCTCTTCAAAATGAGTCTCAAATACACTAGATCTTGGAGAAAAAATCACACTAGAAATTCATTTAAAAAAATTGTAGAATAGATTTTGAGAAGTCATAAATTTATTGGGGTTATATTTGTTAGGCCCTTCAACCTCATATTTTTTTGGTCTTGAACTTTTTAGATTTGACAAGCAACAAGAGAGCTCAAAGATTTTCATAGTTTTAACACCTTGATGATCAAACATTATAATCTTTCAATCCTTAAATGATATTGTTGTGTTTTCTTTTCTTGTGCGATCTCTAACATGTCTAATTCAAATTTGTTCGGTTACAATTCAAAAAAAATTCAAAAAAAATTGATTCAGCTTATCAAAATGTTGGCTTTTTGTTCAATTTAGAGCAAATTCTAAGAGGCTACAACAAGCCTTGTGCATTTAGGGGTTAAGGGTTAAGGTGTTAAAGTCCCCACACCACAGTGCTGTGAGAGTGGTGTATACACAATTGTGGGAGTGAGTATATGCAATTACGTTACACATCCAATTTTGAGGTGAAAGTGGGAGTGAGTACATGCATTTACATTTTACATACATTATAGAAATTTGTATACAGATGAGTCAGTATTTTTGTTCTGATCAATCAAAAACAAATTGTACATGCATCTTCCCAATTTGAATATGGTACATTGTAAGTTTCAACACTATTTAGATAGCATCACACAAAAAAATCTTTTCCATGATTCAAGGGAAAGTCTCCTTAAGATCATACAAATAGCTCCCTATTGTATCACAGGGAAGTCCAACAGATCTTGAAATGATCTAATGTTGCTAAACACCATGTTTTTGGTACTTCATCTAGGAATTGTTGCTTGTTCTAAAAATTCATGCCTAAATTCATGCCTAGATTGATCAATGATACCACTTGCTTTCTATTTTCTTATACGGTAGAAGGTCTTTGGGTGCACTTGGCGTGACGGTTGCGTGCAACTACAGGCCGTTGCAATCTATTAATTGTGAAATGAAAAAATAATGACTGAACAAAAGAGGAGTTTACAAACTATAAGTTGTGGCATTTAGTTTTTGAAGATTACTATTAGAAAGTTCTCCCTATTTGTGCATACTTTTGCTCAAATTTCATCAAATTGATTGTAAAGGAAGGTTTCTTTTTGAAGATTCAAGCATTACTTAGGAATCTCACTGTGATTTAGTTAGTGTTTACAAATTTATAGTTTATTCATTTGGTGCCTAGAAAACGCAATCATAAGATGTATTGAAATCTTCTTTCAATTAGCAATAAAAATTTTGGAAAATTAATTGTACCATCATGGTCACAAAATATAGAATGTGTTGGGATTTGAAGACCAGATAGCAATACATAGTTTCAATATTGAAAAAAAAAATTGAGATATTTTTTATAAAATAAAATAAGGGTATAAGAATGATTCCTACATATTTACGCCATTGAATTAAAAAAATGTATTATGAATGATTTTGAATCAATAATCTTGTATTACTATAATAAAAAATTAATTAAAAAAAATCACCTAAAGTGAATTGTTTCTCTCTTTGGAATTGAAATTTGGTATGCTTGATGGAAATTGATTGACCCCTAAAGGACCAACTTGTTATTTCTAGCAACATAGTGATTTTGGGCAGGTACTTGTGGCTAGAAATTTGTATATTTTAGATTGAAATTTTATTATGAGGTGAACACGGAATATCTTTCATGAGCACTAAATTTCATGACATTTGGAAATAAGAGTCAAAGTTATGGCCTAATATCTTGTTTGTTTTTCAATTCGGGCAATCTGGGCAAATAAAAAAATCACGTTTCTCAAAAATAAAAATTTGAAATTAGTTTTCTAGATTTATATATACATGGAAAGCTTTGAATCATTCCGTTTGATCAATCAGTCAAAAGTTATGGGAAGTTTTAATTTGCGGGTAGTTTTGGATTTTCTACTCTAAAATAAACTTTGAAGTCCTTTATTTTACTCAATTTTCATCACTTTTTGAAAAAAATAAAATCATAGGATTTAGATTTTTTATTACAACATTGCAACCATTGGGATGGGCATCTTTCAATTCCATAACTAAATTCTTAACAATTTTGCATTTTGAATCATTCTCTACTTCTTTCTACTTACTATTTTTTTCCTATATGTTGTACAATTCCAAATGATTTGAAAATTTTAAGCATGTAGCCAACTTATCTAGGAAAAAGAATCCAAAGAATCACCACCATTTTGGACATTTTTCATAGAAAAGTGAGCTTGTGAAGTGCAACTGCCTTGTTTTTTGTAGGGCCAAAAAAATTATTTTAGTGAATTTGAATGCTTATATCTTGCAATCCACATGGTGGAAATTTTTGAAATTTTTACCACATGTTCTCAAGTCAGCATACTATAAGTAACTACAGTTGCATATGTCAAAAAAATATTTTTTTTCAAAAATTTGGTACTTACACAGGAAATGGCAGTTTGGAAGCATTTAGGGGGAAAACATAAGGGACTTAAGGGGTTAAAAATGCAAGGTTTAATCATCCATGACAAAAAATGCCAATTGCATTCTACATCAACTATGTAACTCCATAAAGAACTCACTAAGTGTCTAATGAATGGCTTTCAAGGACTGTAGTAATAAATCATCTAATAATTGAATTATTTTTGGTTGACTATCTTGATTATAGGCTCCATTCATTTGGAATTAGTATGCAAAAATACTTTAAGTGGTATAAGATTGAAGCATTTTATTTCTTTATGAAACCCTAAGGAAGTGGCCCTTGAAACTACCAAAAACCTAAAACAAACTCCTTTTTTGGGCCTAATAGCAAACCAAATCTAGATGTGAACTATCAATGTCCTATTTAGACTTTGAGTAGATGATCAAAAATTCTATTAATCATTAACACCTAAGTGCCCAAGCCTTTCCAATGTGTTTTTCCTAAATAAAATGTGCATGGGCTTATAGTTATCCCCAATGAAGCAAATTGTTTTTTTTTTCAAAATCTAACCTTATAGATGTTTAAAGAGCTTGCTTATTAGTGTGCTATCTAGTTTTGAGTCTAAAATTGCATAGGAGTTGTGAGATTATAATAAAAACAATGTATGTATCTTATTTTTAATATGCTACTTCTTCCTACAATGTTTGAGAAATTTGCACATAAGAGTTTTTGTGATTGGAGGTGACATGAACAACTAGAAATTGTGTTAGCACACTAAAATGCACTTCTAAAAACCTTAATTCAAATGAAGAGCTATCAAACTCATTACACAATCCACTTTGCAATTGTTGAAATGCAATTTTTTTTATATGTAGATATCGCAAATAACTCTAAATCAACACTTGCATGTTTAAATTTCAATGGTGAAATTTATGAAAACACTTTACACTTTTCATTAAGACCATTTTCAAAGCAAATGGATGAATACAATTTTTTAGATCTCAAATCAAGTGAAATTGACTCTGGGCGGGCAGCGCAACTTAAAGCTCAACTTGGGGCTCGGCAACATCCTAACCATGCTACTAGAATTTGGGCTAAGTTTGACCTTAGTTGGATACACTCTCCTTCCTTAGCTCATAGATCTGGCTCCAATATTGTTTGGAGCAAGAAGGGTCCTCTTCTTTTGTTAATTTCAGTAGCCTCTTGTCTCTTTGGTTTCTACTTGGTTCTCTTCATTTCTAGCCTCAAGGCTTGGTTGTCTTTGGTTTGGTTTTTCTTTAATGTAATGGTTCTGCCATTTGTTCAAAATAAAATAAAAAAAATCAAGTGAAATTGTTAAGCTTTGTTCAAAGCCAGGAAATCAAGTAAAATTGGCAAGCTTTTTTCTTCTACTAATGGCACATATATGGCTTTGAGGACCTCCCAAAAATCAAATATTTGCATTTTTTCAGTGGAAAATAAAAGCTTCCAATAGTTAACCTTTGATACTACCTGTAAATTTTTTTTAAATAGTCAAAAGAATTCAATTGCCCACATCAAAATGAGCCTGAAATTTTGGAGCGACCATATACAGGGGATTAGGCAGTTAGGGGTTAAAAAACGTCATGGCCGTTTTTTGGCTAATGAATGACACATAATTCTTCTATGTAGGATAGAAATGCAACTATTCATCTTTGGAATTTTGTGTAAAATAAGAAGGTCTTGTACAATAATTTGACTTTCAATGAGTTCTTTTGGATTTTCTTAAACCAATGATTTACACGGTACCAAAAGGAATAATTTCCATGGTCACCAGCCCGTCCTTTAAGAGTTAACCCTTTAGGGCCGAGCTTGCCCATTTTGGTCGATTAAATCCAAATTTTGGAAATAATTTTATGCCAATGGCCCACCTGTAAGCAAGGTCTGAATGAAATATGAGGGCACGGAAATTGCACACTTGACGAGCTGTGAGCCCCCAATTCGTCACTAGGGACTCACAGGGTTTTTTTTTTTAATTTTTACAAATTTAAGTATAGTTTTATATACAAAAAGCCCAAAAAAGAGTGTAAAACCAAAATAGGTATGTCACGTACCAATATAGCATTTGGTTCCTTATAGGTTGTTTCTCCCCAAATAAATCCCATTTTCACTTGTACATAGGTTAAAACGTGGAAATATCGGTAAAAAGTAGAATTAAGGGCTAACCTGACCAAAACAGCCCAAACCTACGGTACATGTGACATCTTATGGCTAAAATTGGTCCGAGGGAACACCGTTGAGGTCCTAAGACCATTCCCAGAGATAGGTTTCACTTTCCCCATAGCATCAAAGAAATAGCGGAAACCCCAATTGTTGGCCTACAGGAGTTACAAACTCAAGATGGACCCGTAAGAGGAATCTACAGATAGAGTATGATGTTCTAGAGTGGAAATCACATTTGGGACTCAATGGCGAAATCGGCTTGCCAAGATTCCCTTGTATGTGAAAGATTCCCTAGTTGCCAGAATTGAAAGGAGAAGGCAGAATTTGATTCTCCTCTGACCTTTGTGCAAAGTTAAAATATAAGATTGCACATCTTTTGTGAAATTCCATGAGACGTTCCATAAAAAGTTTCGGAATTTTTTGACTTGCAAAAGATGCCCTTTCGGACGGTCAACTACCAAAATCTACGATGGAAAATTCCTAGAAATTACCCAGTTTGCGGTAAAATCTCACTAAAAATTAGATTAGCTTCTTTTATGATAATAAGATGCCCCACCAAGTTTCAAGACATTCCGATAGCCAGAAGTGTCCGAACCGGTGAGATTCCCCGGAAATTGGCGAAATTGAAGTTTACGGTGGAGTTGACTTGCGTACCGGAAGCATACGAAATCGGAATGAGGTCAAAGCTAGGTCTTTTTTTACTCCCTCATACCTATTAAAGAACCTAGGCTAGTTACTTTTTTCAGAAAAGTCAACCTCCAAGATTTGGGTTTTTACCCCGTTTTGGCGTTCAGTTAGCGGTAGGTTATGTTGCGTTTTTTGGAGTTTGGTTAAGGGGTGGAGGATTTTTCAAGACCAAAAATGGCCTTCTGAAGCCAACGGCGCAATTGGTTTTCAATTTGGAATTGATCTCCAAAAGTTAGACATTTGGACCAGCGTAGAAAGTCAAAAATTGAAGATTAGGATGAAAATCTTAGTTGATAAGTTTACGACTTAGAAAAAGAGGGGGGGTGAGCACCCTTGGAAATGTATATAAGGAGGCTCATTTTCCTCTCACAAACACCCCTTGTAGCCATATTTTGGCTCATTTTACACAATTGGGTTCATTTAGTTGGATTTTGGCCGTTTTAGGCCACGTTGCCAATTTTGTGTGTTTTGAAGCATTTTTAGCTTCATTGTTGGTGTTTTTGGAGCTCTCTTTGAAGGACATTGGGGTCCCTTCAAAGCTTGCTCTTGCTTAACTTGTTGTGGTTTATTGCGGATTTTATTACGTGGTTTTTATTACTTGGCACTAATCCTAGAGAACGCCCCCTCCGTACCTTGGCGATGCCGCTTAAGGGGCCCTCTAGTGCCTAATTGTTGTTGCATGGGCTTAAGTGGAAACTCCTTAATTGAGAAGTTCCCCTAAGTTTGTGTGTATGTGTTATTTGGCTTTGGTTAGGTGCTAGTTTAACTCTTGAGGTGGTACTTTGGCTTCCCTTGTTCCTCGGTTCTATATGTTTTCCCTTACACGGCGAAGCTTTGACTTTGTTTTGTTTGAGTTGTCTTAGAAAATTGGAGAATTATCAAAGCACGGCAAAGCTTTGACTTTGCTTTGTTTGAGTTGTCTTAGAAAATTGGAGATTTATCAAAGCACGGCGAAGCTTTGACTTTCTTTACTCCAAAACCCCCCCCCAAAATTAGAAGTGGTCACTTTTTACTCCAAGTTTAGTTTCCAAAACATTTGTTGTAGAATTCCAAGTTTAGTATCAAAAAAACTAGTGCTTAGCCTCCAAGGTTCACATGTGATTTAGACCTTTAGCCATCCAAAAAAGAAACGAGCCTTAATTTAAAACATTAGAGGAAAAGAGATCTCAAGTGGTTTTGAGTTTTTAACAATCCAGAAAAAAGCCACAAGGGAGCCCAAGCCGCACGGGAGCCCTAAGGTCCAGGCAGGGAGCCCAAGCCACACGGGAGCCAAGGTCTAGGCAAGGAGCCACAAGTCGCACGGGAGCCCAAGGCCGCCCGGGAGCCAGTAGCCGTCACGTGTAAGGGTGAGGCTGCCCGTCCGACTGCTCGTTCCGACTGCTCGTTCTGGACTGCTTGTTCTGAACCGCCTTGTTCTGGGTCGCCTTGCTCCGAACTGCCTTGTTCTGGACTGCCTCGTTCTGGCTCCAGGCCGTGAATCAAAATTTGGAAAAAACAAGTTCGGACTCAAAATATCGATACTAGAAAGGCAAACTAACACTACAAGCAAACCGCTTGGTATTCTAAGAAGATAGGAGGAGACATACACTAGTGAAATAGAATTAGCAAGTAGAAGTAGGATTTAGTAGGTAGGAAACAATTAAGAAAAGAAATCTTGGTGCAACGTTTCCATTGCCAAAATTCTCTAAAGTAGCATAGTAGCTCTCAAAACTCAAATAAAGTAGAATGGAAGTAGAGAGAGATGAAGTGATGATTTAGAATTATGAAGTGGCAATTTAGAAGTTGAAGAGGATTTAGAAAGAGATAGGATTAGGTGGAAATCTAGGAAGAACAATTAGAACCATCAAAATTTGGATAGAATAATAATTGACCAAGGAGTTGAAGAGTCAACTATTATTGGAGAGCTGATTTCAATTATTTAGTTCAAGACTAGTCAACCCTTTGAAGTATAAATAATTGAAGTAGAATAGTATAGAAGAGAAAGAGAGATTAGAAGAAAAAGAAAAGAAAAGTGAAGTTCAAGAAATTGGCAAACCTTGTACTAAAACCCCTACTTTAAGCCGTGGGCAAAACTACCAAACGATTCCGAAACATGGCAAATGACGGGGAGCTTGAAGGGATATACGATTACCTAAACAATGACTCCAACTCCAAGGTAAGCTCCTAACTTTAAACCATCCATTCCAATTTCTCAAAAATAGACATTTACAAGTAGGACCGAAATCTCAATTCAATTCAGAGTGTCTAGAATAGGAATATTTCAAGAACCGGGGTAGTGATGTTATAGAGTCTAATTGGAGGTTTTCAAAACCATCTCACACTTAGGATTCAGAGCTAAAACGAGTGAGATATAGGCGGATGAAGTTTAGGAGTAATATTGGATGAAATTTAGTACATTTCATCTAAATGGAACAAGAATAGAAACTTAGGTAAAACCATAAATCTAGACTCTAGAAGTGAAAAAAAAATTAGAATTCAAGTTGTAGGTTAGTAGAAAATCATGGATGAAGTTTGAAGTACCGATTAGCGGTCAAACTTCATCCATTAATTACTCCTAGTAGGAAGGTCCAATTAGCACGTGTCTTAGCATTTTGGAAAGCTAGAATTAAGACTTACAAAGAAAAATTAATAAAAATCTAAAAATAGTAATTTGCTCAGAGTAGCACCGAGCCACATAAGTAGGATAAAGATCAAATAATTATTAAAAGAGGTAATCAAAGAGAAGAATTAGATTTGGAAATAGGTAGAAAGCACTTAGTAAAGTCCAAAACTAGTCTAACTTAGGAGAAATTCTTAATCATTTAGTAGCAAACAACGGATGAACTTTGGGTTAGAATATGGATGAAATAGGGTAAAACTCATCCATCTAAGTCCAAACTTAGAACTTAGGTAGAAGTTGGCAATATAGTCAGAGTCAAAAACTTGAAGTAAAATAGAATAGGGAAGGGGTCTAAATCCAAGGATGAAGTTTGGATAGATTTATAGAAGCTAGAACTTCATCCGTCCATAACTCTTGTTAGGAAGGTCGCATAATGTTGAGTTTTATATTTTTGGAAATGGCATGAAATTCTCTGTCTTTATATGTGGCTAAATTTAGACTGTATCACCTTTCTTTCAAAAACCACCGTGGCCTAGTTGGTACGACCTAATTAGAGTAAAACTTGCAATTTAAGTTAGTTTTTCTTGATTTCTTTAGTTCTTGCAAACTTGTGTATGTTTAGGATTTAGAAAAAATCCATTGCTTGGAAGGCACAATGGATTTACGCTAGGCACCCATAGAACGAGAATCAAACCTAAAACTCAAGAGCCTAGTTGTGCTCACTTATTTACCAAGGGTGGGTAAATAAGCGCTCACACGAGCCCATGTACAAGCTCATGTACATTGATTTTAAATGAGTACCCACCCACAAAAAGGGAATTTGCGTGAATCAAGGTTATGGAACTTTTATGGTAATACCTAAAAAAGCCTATTAGATCCTGTCACCTCAGACTTGCAATTGTCTGCATCCCATCTATGTGGACAGATCAACAAAAGGTCCAATTGGTTTTCAAGTGTACAATGAAAATTGCCATTGACTTAGGGTTATGTTGAGACTATTCTGGGGCGCCCTCAGCCCTAAAGGATTAAGGGGGGCTTGCTATTCATGCATCACTCTAAAAGTTGCTTCAAGAATCCAAATATATATACTCTGTATTTCCCTATTGAGTTCATCACTCATTGTAGGAGTCTATGGAGTGTTGCTTTTGGAAATTTATATGACCTTGGTGTTCGGGTTAGGATATCAGCTGGCTCAATCCAAAGCTTCCAACGCCAGAGCCTGAATCGCGCACACCACCAGTCGAAACAGCACCAAAACGCTGCACACCTGCCGAAAGCCACTTTCTGTTTTTTCTTTTGCAACAGATCAAATTCTTCAATTCAATGCCAACCAATGCTGAATACTCTCTTCCAAAGTTCCAATCCATCCATCACTCTCAAAATTGAGCTCAATCACATTACCCACATTGCACACATTACCCACAATCCACACCTTGCAGCCGCAGAAAGTCTCCTTGCAACAGAGTACTGAGGGAGAGGTGTGGCACTTGGGACTGCGTTGTGTGCCTCCTGATGCTGACTTTAAGAAGCTGGAGTCGCTTTTCTTTGAGGTAGTGCTTCCTCATTTTACATTCATTGTCAGAAAATCCATTGATAGGGCGTCTCTCTCCAATTCAGGAATTGCTGGGGTTTGTAGGTTGTGGCGTTGAATTGAATAGAATTGGTGTAATTGTTGTGGATGCGGGAATTCTGGATTCTGGAATCCATGGATAGACCATCTCTCTCCCGTTCAGATAGTTTTTGCGAACTCTGGGGTTTCACATTCTCAAAGCTGATACTGAGGCTGGACTAGATGCTGGAGTTTCGCTTGCATTTGCTCGGGAATTTCTAGAATTGCAGGCAGTGGCGTTGAATTGAATAGAATTGGTGGATGCGGGAATTCTGCTCAACGCCACTCTAGAATAGACTCTGTTCAATGACTGACGAAGAAAATTACTATTTCTGTGACTCTTCTATGAGGCTTACTTCGGCATTTCTCGTGTTTGTTGTGATTGCTCAGCTGCGAGAGAGTTTTAGGTTCAAGCTTGTACATGTGATTCCTGCTACATGGTACTTGGATTGGTTACGTCGGCTTTGTCCCTTGATTAGGATTTACGAGTTTCTTACCATATTGTGTTTCTGTGTTGTGTCGCGTAGTGGGAAATAGCTTAACTGCAAACACCACTTTGCCGCTTTCAAACCCTTCGAAAGTAAGCACCTGTGGATTGGTTCATGTTGGTGACTCATTTATTTCCCTTGTACCGAGTCGGCCTTATATAAAATTGATGACTTAGTTGAGATGGCATAGAGTCTCCAATTTTCAGCAGAGGAATCCTGACCAAAGGTATTGAGTATCAACTCTTTCCACCACTTTAAGCATATTGCATTTCTACCAATATGTAGGAGTGTGCTTTTATTGGGAGATCACTCAATAAAGCTCACTGGAGAGATGACTTTGAGCGCTACAAGAGCCGCTCTCTCATTAGATCAATTTGTATCACTATGTTTGAATTCCTTATGCAATTATTCAAAGTGGGACATTGTAGAATTGTACAAGTGAAAGTAGAGAACTCCATCTCCCATTCAAAATTCAGTGGCCCTAGGCATTATCAGCCAAGTCGTGATTTCTCACACCCAACTTGCGACTTGAAATTCAACCCCGAGTGTTGATTGCGATAAATGGTGACAACAGTATCTACAATGAGCTCAATTAGAGTGAGTTACAGGATAGGGTAAGTGACAGTATAGGTACATAACACTAAATTTCATAATTAGTGCAGCTTGGTACTTGGTACTTGGTCATTTGTCAATATATTATATGTGGTATTTGTTGTTTAGTCAATACATTCAGTTGAAAATTGATCACATGCTGGCCTTCCCACAGGTTGGTTTGTTTGATTGATCATGAATACCTTTTCCATTGGCAAGTGGTTGTTGGCCGAAGTTCGTGACAGCTTACCACTGCTCATTAATATATGTATGCTGTTACAAAACTAACCCAATCAGGTATGAATAGGCTTGAACATCTTCTATGAGCTTGCTTATCAATGTGAAGCAGTTTGTGATATTATTTCTTGGTGTGCAGGAACTGAACTTTCTGAATGAAGGACTCAACTGCGAAAAGAGTCTAGAAAACTTTAAGAAATTGTCCAGCAAGTTAGCTTCTCAAAGTTGTGTCCTTCATATTCATTGGGAGTTGAGCATTCAACGAACTCTTGCGATGGGTTTCTGGGATACTGATGTGCAAGCAATAAAAGCAGTTGGCTTTCGTCCTGCCGATGCAGAATTCATACTTCCTTCGGATATCTCAAACTCCCGTCAAAAAGGCAAACTGAGAAGGAATCCGTCAGAACTCAGACTTATATATATTTCATCAGAAGCCGATTACTTTCGAACTTCTCGAATTTACATCTGATGATGTCCATTATTAAAGCTTGGGAATGTAGAAATTGAGGTACACTGTTTGCAGGGCTCCCTCCACCTAAACGATGCAGAGTTGTAAGAATCTGCTGAGAAGGGCCGACTGATCTCGTGATCCAGGAGGCAAGTTAGTCATGGGTACCATATATGATTTGATCATGCTTCCGTTTCATTTGAATGTTCTCAATTTCTTCACCTTCATATGAGTCAAATACTTGGAGTTGTATGCTCACTCATTCATCTTGTTGTTTTCTGGTTCAACTCAAACTTTGTGTGCTATCCCAGACCCCATATCGCATCTGTGACAAGCGAGGGGCGCTTGGCAATTCCGGATCTTGGAAGGTAGGTACCTTGTAGCTTAGTTATATTCAGTGTCATGAGTTCCTCAATCTCATACGCTTGACGAATGTTTTCTTTGGATCTAATGCGATTGTAGTGAAGGCTTGGAACAAATTCTCTCGTTGTCAGCTTTTTCACTCGCTTTTTTCAATATATATCTTACCATTGGTGGAAAGCGATTGGAGGCTTTCATCCTCCGGTTCATTCGTGTTGTACTAATGTAACGCAGAACGGACAACTCATTAATTGCCAAGGCTTGCACGAGATTGAATTTTTTTAATCTAAATATATAGGTAAAAGGTAGAAGAGTTGTGTTCTCTTTCACCACGTGTGACTACATTTTGCCAGTTTGTGATAAATCCGTGTCTTGTTTTGGATGATCAGAGGTTTTTAGCCTCTCAAAGAGTGCATACAATGGGGACAATATCACCGTAAATGAATGAGCGGGAAATACAACGATACCGAAATTATATATACTGACAGTATTCCGACACCAAACTTAACCAATATTTAATTATACAAACGGAGGTAAGATTGACCACCATGGTCTCGGCTTGCCAATCTTGACATAGTCATGAGTACGGAGTTCCAGAAATTCATCGGTAACCAGCTCTGTAATTCTGTTAAAAGAAGGAGAATTTGCAGCCAATGGGCAGCCAGGAACACAATGACCAGTACACTATATACCATAGTGTAATCACCGCAAGCTCTTTTCAGCTAAAAAATTTGCGAGCACTATCCATACCTTAAGAAAGAAAGAAAGAAAGAAAGAGTGTTTGTTTGTTGTTTTGTTTGTCACGTTGAGATGTCCCGGATCGTGTGTCCCCCGGTAACACACTTGATACCATCGGAAAGCCCTTAGCGAGGAGGGGTGCACTGGCTTGGTTTCGTGGCGTTCCGACTCACAATGGGAAATTATTGATTTTTGAGTTATTTTGGGATCTAAAAAATTACTAAATTATGTATCTTTCGAACCGTGTATCAATTTGTCACGTTCTTGGTACCATTGGAAAGCCCTTGGCGAGGAGGGGTGCATGGGCTTTGATTCGTAGCGTTTGAACCTACAGTGGGAAAGTTATGAATTTTTGGGTTATTTTTTGTTTTAAAAATGACTTTTACTTTTGTTTTGGCTGTGGCTACGGCAGAGGGCCAGACTAGTCCATACCTTAAGTTTGGCTGTTTGTTTGTTTTGTTTGTATGTTACGTTGAGATCTCCTGGACCGTGTGTCCTCCGGTGGCGTGCTTGGTACTGTCAAAAAGCCTTCAGCGAGGAGGGGTGCACGGGCTTGGTTTTGTTGCGTTTGGACTCACGGTGAAAAAATTATTGAATTTGAAAGTTTTTATTGAATCAAAAAATTAAAAAAATATGTTTACTTTTATTTTTTGGATTGTGGCAAAGGCACAGGGCACACTAGTTCTTGTGAAAAGAAAGAAGGGATTTGTTGGATATCGGGGTTCCACAACGTCTGGTGGTCCGTCAAAGGTGTTGGCAGTAGTGTTCCTTCTTTTGTTGCCAGTGCCCTCGATGGTGTTCTAAAATTGATACAAAAAAGATTTTCAGCAAATCTGGGGACATTTAACTTAAACTAGTGTGCCCCTGTGCCGTTGTCACAGGCAAAATAAAAGTAAAATAATTCTTAAAATCAATAAGAACTCAAAAGTCCATAACTTTTCCACCATAGGTCTAAATGCCACAAAACAAAGTCCATGCACCCCTCCTCGTTGAGGGCTTTCCAATGGTACCACAAACATGACCAATTGACACACGGTTCAAAAGATACATAATTTAGCATAATTTAGTAATTTTTAAGAACCAAATATAACTCAAAAATCTATAACTTTTTGATCGCGGGTTCAAACGCCACAAAACCAAGCCCATGCACCTCTCCTTGCTGAGGGCTTTCCAATGGTACCACGAACGTGACCAATTGACACATGGTTCAAAAGATACATAATTTAGCATAATTTAGTAATTTTTAAAAACCAAATATAACTCAAAAATCTATAACTTTCCTAGTGCGGGGTCAAACGCCACAAAACCAAGCCCATGCACCCATCCTCACCGAGGGCTTTCCTATGGTATGAAGCATACTACCGGGGGACACACAGGCCGGGATATCTCAACGTGACAAATAAACAAAACAAAACAAACAGCCAAACTTGAGGTATGGATCTGGACGGGACTAAGTTAACTTAAGTTCCTGTGTTTTTCACCGTGTTGAAAAACCACAAGATGAGATGACTGCCCATAACATTGTTAAACCAGGTCTCTGACCTCCCCCAAGGTGGAGGTATAATGCTCCCCTATATACTTGGGGGGGCAATTTTAGTTGAAGTTGTGTACCTTTCATTGGTTGGGTTAAATAACTTTGATGCTCGGTGTCAGGCTGGTCGGGGACGGGTTTCAGCAACTGGCCCATCCCCCACATAACTAAAAAGTTGACAGATCATCATTAGCTGTGTTACTATACATGTCAGAGAATGATGGAGCAGTATGGGTTCCGTCAGCTTGTATTCACTATTCAGTTGGTGGCTCACTGTAGAATCATGGATGGCTAAGCTAATTGAAGGTGCAAAATATAACAGACAATGTTAATCTCTCCAAGCTTTCAACCTGTGGATTAATATTGTTGATCTGTTGAGACCATTGATTTCTGCTAAGCAAGTTGCAGGCCTGATACTCTCACTGCCCTTGATCATTCTTCTAAAATCTGGTGTCAGTGAGCTCAAGATCACATACCATTGTTTACCAGGAGGCAAAGTTAACTTTTGCATCGTTGAAACAGGGATCCCTACAGTAAACAAAATTGTCTTATACGGCTCCTGAGCCAACCCCAATCCTTGAATGACCCTGCCATGTAAGTTATCTACAGTAGCAAAGCATAATCCGTTTCCACTGTTCCCAGCATGGGGAAGGACCCTAGCCTGGTCAAACAATATTATGCACGGATCCCACGCAGTAGAAACTCAACAGTCCCTCACGTCGTCTCAACACAATATTATATTCTCCTTCACGTGGGGCGGCTGCAACCAGGTCCCACATCCAGCCCATCATGCCACCACTCCTGGCCACACCCTCAGCCCGGGCTCCCGGTCGGCCCTTCATCGTCTCTGGCGCTCTGTTTTTGTCCCGGCTTTGATTTTAGTTGGTCCTGCTGCTGGTCTGTGTCCTGCTGCTGGTCTGTGTCACTCTCGAGATCAGTTTTCTCTTCTTGCAGCTCGGACTTCTCGGCGCTCAACTGCACACGGAAGTTCAGTTCAGTTATTGATAAGAAGTCGAATTGGCAGAGTGCTCTTGGATCCTCACGGCAGCAAGGTGTGTGCACTTAACTAGATAGATGCGTTTTAGTGCGAGTCTGAGCGTGGTTCCCTCCATCAGACTGCTTCGGAATTGGTTGGGTCTGGTTAGCGCTTCAACAAGCATTTGAGCAAGTCTTACGGTGTCGTTTGGGGCTACCGTGTGAGTGAACATTGGATCTTGGAAGTGCTGTTCCAGGGGTTCCTAGTTTCGTGAGGCTCTTGTGCTTGGGTCTTGTGTTTGGCACTTGCTTGAGAATCTGTAGCGACAGCTTGCGAGTGGGGTTTTGCAATGAGGTTGAGGAGCTTTCTACTGGCTCTGCTTGCAATTGTACAGCGGAGGGGACATAAAGATATGTGATTTCAAAGCCAAGAAAAAGATGAGATGCATCACATATTGTAGCAAAATTTTGTCTCTTCAATTGCAAACATTATACTCCTAAGGTACAAGACTAGTTGTAGTGTTAGGTTCAAATAGCAAAATTATTTACAATAAATGAATATTCATTCACAAAAGTTGGGCATGTGACATCCCAACATTGAACTTTCTTTGTGTGAACTTTGAATCTTTTTTGAGAATTTTTTGAATGTATAGATATTTCCTACATATCTCTGCAATCAAAATTTGAAAAATCATCACCAATTGTTTTCAATATATTATCATGTAAAATCATTTAAATTGATTTAAGAAATTTGCTAAAAATGGGATTTTAATTTTTTGAAATTGAAATTTGGTTGGGATTGAGATTGAGATTGTGTAAGAATGTAAAGATAATTCTGCATGCCGAAAATATTAATTATATTTCACATTATGCAAAATTCTTTAAATGGTACAAATTGAAATCTTGAATCTTTTGGTCCCTTTGTTGTATAGCAATTCCAAAGGCAATACTTGCATTGGAGTTCATCTCCTTTGCGTTGTTGTATTGCAGAAACTTGTCAATGGAGGGTTGAGTGAATATGCTAAATACACTATGTTTTCTCCTTAAGGCCCATAGTATGCGGTGATCAGTTGCAAATTGGTGCAAGAATTTGCCTTAGCAAAATGAATGGTTGCAATTGTAAAAGGACATACAAACTTGGGATTGGCTGCAGAAATGGAGGATTTATACCTCTCACCAAACTAGTTGGTGAGGAATGAGCACATTGATAGCTTTGGATACATTTGGATATGAATTCTTAGAAAGAACGGTGATGGAAGTGGGACTTCTTGTTCCACTTAATTTGGATAGTTCAAAAAGAGATCGATGATTCTCTCTCATGATGCAATAATTTACCATCATGGATGTGGGTGAACTATAAATTGAAATAATTTGAACGCTTTCATTCATTCGAAGGAGTGATATTGTCAAAGACTTTGTTTCAATTCAACAATTTCATCCATTGAGAAATGGGTTTCATAGTGGAATACTCCTTTGAAATTCTTTGTATCCTTTTTCAGCACATTGTTGGTCAAAAGAAAGTCTTTGAGCAAAAGGGGAGGCATTTTGAAAAGCTAATCAATCACAAGGAGGGAGCTACCTGCCTGGCTAGTGATTTTTGACATGGCATGAGATTGAAAGTCTTATTATTTACAAGGTAAGATTTGTCCTACAACACTCTAGGTCAAAGCATTGCACTTGCACTTCTCTCAAAAAACATGGCATTACATTTGAAATTGCAATATGGAATTTCATTAAATGCATTTTTGTGGGATTGGATAGTGAGTGTTGGATAACATACACACAAACAATTGCCACATTTATCCAAATGTTCCACTTGAAAATCTTGTTTAATTTTGTTCAAATTGTTTGACATTAACTACCAATAAATTTTTGAATCTTACTATACAATATCCAAATATTGTGTTGGATGAAGACTTATCCCTTTGTCAAAGTTTGAAATGCAATTTCTAGCATCCATTTTGTATTTTAAACTTTCTATTTTTTGTAAGTGGAAATCTTAAAAGCAAACATCCAAATTGTGTTCTCAACATTGTCCATTCTGTGTATTGAACATGAATTGAAGTATACAACAGTGACAAAAGGTTATCTTTGTACTTATTTGGATTTAGTGATACTCCCAATTTGATTCAATATTGCACCCCCACATGTCCAAGAAGTTACAAAATTGTCCTATATTCAAACTATATGGTGTTGAATTTGGGCATTATAACATTTATATGTTCCACTAATATTTGAATGAAAGATGATCATTGTAGTATGTTAAAACTACTAGTGTATGTTGTACCATATTTCAGTACATAATTTGAATTGAGAGAGACAAATACGATGTCCTACATATGATTCTCCATGGTTCTTCTAAGGGATAATATATGCAATGAAATTGTTCTTGCAATGTTCACAACTTATAATTTTGAGATTGCATCTTGTGTCTCAGATAAGAATGTGGTTCCCTATTACTTTTATGTTACCATATAGTATTAGATTTGTATAGGAATTGCTTTATAGATTTGATGCAATTCTCTCTATGAGATCATTTTTCATATATTAGTTAATTGAAACCATCTTAGGACCTTCATTGAAATCATCTTTTGTGGGTTTGGATGTTATTTTTTGACTAATTTCTTTGAATTTGTTTTGATGCTATTGTAGAATTTCTATATTTTACTCCATTTGCTGCATAAAATGGCGCGCTTTTTGATGTGGATGACCAATTTTTTCTCCATGGCAATTTTTTGGAAATACATGGATTTTGCATGGTTCATCCGGTGAGTTCAAATGCTGTTTAGTACATGTTAGCAATTGAAGAGTGCATGATAGAATTTACTATTGTTCAAATTACAAAGTTCTTTATATAGTTTTCTATTTGATGTACTTTGAGCTCTACAAGTAGTTTTGTTTTATGCATTTGTGTGTATAGTCAAATTTAGTAGTATGTCCTTAGATTTCATTAAATAGACAACTCTATTAGCATACCTAGTGGTTAGGATTAGCAAATTAATACTAGAAGTGGATGCCAAACTTTTTGGAAACTTTGCAAAAAAATTATTTGTTTGTACGAATAAAAAAGAATATTACGGGATACTAGCAAAATATTTCTAGTTTCTAGCGGAAAATGTTGAGCTTGAATTTTACGTACAATATTATTATTCACTGAAGTTTTATTTAGAGAATGTTTAAGTTTGATTAGTTTATTCAATATCATAGGATAATGACTCTCTTTGATTTTTGTCAGGATATCTCATTGACAATAGACATTAAATACTTTGCAGGAAAGATGAGGGTTTCTTACATGTGCAAGGTGAGCATTGTAATAGATTGGACAATGTTATACCACATCTTGAGAAATGCTTGAAGGATATGGAAGCATCTCCACAAGGGGAAGTCTTGAATAAGAACCAATGTGTACATCTTTTGGCCAAACTCATACTAGCCATGAAGGGGATCGACAAAATGTTTTCAAGTGCTAGCGAGGACCTCAAGTTCCAATCTATTTTTGAAGAATTGAGTTGTCTTCAAAGGAAGGTAGAGATTGTGGTTCAAAGTTGCACCACACAAGATGGATGGTGTCATTTAGTTGTATTTCAACTCCAAAACAAAGAAACTTTTTGTGAGCTCTTTTTAGATTTGAAGTGTTGTTATGATACATCACGTGATGTGCACTTATTGTGCCATCCAAATCAATCAAATGATACCTCACCTATTCAATTTGATGCGGCTACCTATGAACAAATCCTTGAAGATGGACAAGAACTTAAGAAGAAGCTTGAACTTGTACCTCATGGAGAAATCTCACAAGATTACAAATTGGCGCAACATCTATTGTTGAGACTCAGAAATTTGGATCGAGTTGATGGTGGAGACTTGGATGCTTTGGAGGTTCTCAATGATTTCAAGAAACCGGAATTACTCAATCAAATAGGTAGAGGAAGTAATGGACAAGTATTCAAATCAAATTGGTTGGGTCTTGAATGTGCAACAAAAGTGTTGAAAGGCGATTCAAGTTTTCTCATCAATTTCAGAGATCAAGCTAGTACTTCGGAAGGCGATTCAAGTTTTCTCATCAATTTCAGAAATCATTCTAGTACTTTGGAAGGCGATTTGAGTTTACTCATCAAATCTCGAAAGGAAGCTGGCATCTTAGCAGGCTTGAGCCATCCAAATCTTGTCCAATTTTTTGGTTGTGGGATTAACAAAAAACATCACGAGAATGTTGAGGAAGTTGAAATTGGTGAAATGTATTTGGTGATGGAATTGATGGAAACAAGCTTGTCTTCCATGTTGAAGAATTCAAGAAAACCCTTATCCTACCATGTTGCAATTGACATCATGCACCAAATTGCCAAGGGTGTGTATTACCTTCATAACATGCAAGTTGCTCATCTTGACTTGAAACCTGATAACGTCCTGTCAAGCCAAATATCTGAAGAGGAACCTCATTGCATATTCAAGATCACTGATTACGATTTATCTCAATTAAAGGTCTATAGCAATCCAAAACATCCAAAGCCATCAATGTACACCATTGGAACACAAGGTTATATGTCCCCGGAAGTGATCAAGGAAAGTGAAACTCCATTGTATCCATTTCAAGCTGATGTGTGGTCATTTGCCATGATATGTTCAGAGATTCTATCTGGAAAGGTTCCATTCCTTGGTTTGAAATTCAAAGATTTTTGTGATCAAATATCATGTTCAAATGGCAACGGAAAAGAAAGCTTCAGACCAGACCTACCCAACAATTGCAAAGAACTCACAAACTTAAACCAAGAGTGTTGGTCTCAAGACC
Source organism: Pseudisothecium myosuroides (assembly GCA_951799445.1). Classification (NCBI taxonomy): domain Eukaryota; kingdom Viridiplantae; phylum Streptophyta; class Bryopsida; order Hypnales; family Lembophyllaceae; genus Pseudisothecium; species Pseudisothecium myosuroides. Next base: position 24,939,286 of record OX637292.1, on the reverse strand, counting down.
CTCTTCAACGGCCAACATTTTCCCAAATTTGTGAAAGGCTCACAAGTTTAAAGAAGTCCTTTTTGATGGGAACATACTCATGCAAGATGGTTCCAAAATTTGGTTCATCTTGGGCCTCAAGAGTTTTGAATCGCATCATGGGCCTTCAAAGAACTAAAGTCCATCTTGTTCCAAAGGTATGAAGTGGTTGAACTATGAAACTCATTTAGTGAGGTTTGTTTTTTGTAACTCTCTTTGATGCTTGACATTCATTGTTTTTGTTGTAGTGTATTATTATCGATATGAAAATGATTTATCAAATATGACTTTTGTATTTCTACAGGTGGAAGAATCCATTGCCCCCCCAAAGGAAATTCTCATTGTTTTGGATCATCAATTGTCCAAAGTCAAAGGGCTTTTGAAAATGAATTATGTAGGAATTGTTGGCATGGGTGGAATTGGCAAGACCACGCTAGCAAAAGCAAGCTTTGACGATGTGACAGTGAAGTTGTCATACCATGCATCGTGCTTTGTTGCACAATGCAAAGACTACCAAAGTTTGTATGATATATTGTGCGAGATATTACCACAACTTGGGAGTGATCTCAAACCCACGAATCTTGGAGATGCCCAGAATATGATGAAAGAGCTCTTGGTTGCCAAGAAGGTTCTTTTAATATTAGATGATATCAAGGATGGTTCCCAAGTGCATGATATAGTACCTCGTGACATTGTACAAGCTAGCAAGGGTACCACAATAATTCTCACAACACGCGATTGGAGTACAATACAATCATTTGTGGGCTTGGACGGGAAGTTGGACGTTGAATTGTTGGATGAAAAGGTAGCAACAACGCTTTTCACTACTCACCTTTCTTGGGGTGTAGCTGCTTTATCTCCGGACTTTGAGAACTTACGCAAGCATGTTGTGAAATCTTGCAATGGCTTGCCATTGAGTTTGAAAGTGATGGGTGCATTTCTCCGTGATAAAAGGAGGTTGCAAAGTTGGGAACAAGCATTACAAAGGATGGCAAGAGGAAGGAATTTGGATGGTGATGAAGAAATTTGGAACACCTTGCAAATAAGCTATGATGGATTGAAGGATGAAGTGGAAAAGATGATGTTTTTGGACATAGCTTGTTTCTTTTGTAGAGATGTCTATCCATTTGGCATATCAAGAGAGACAATCTTGTACATGTGGTCCAAAGATGGCATCTTTCCGGTGGACGAATTGGAGAGATTGATTCACATGTCATTGTTGAAGGTCAATGAAAATGGTGACATTCTAGAAATGCATGACCAACTCCGTGACATGGGACGGAATATTGCCAAGAGTACAAGAATTTGGAAATCGTCCATGATACCAGAAACCGGATTCTCAAGCAAGGTAATATTCTATTTGTACAAGTGACATGACAAGAATTTGCAAGTTCTCTTATATGCATCTAAATGTAGTTAATGACAATTCAAACCTATATAATTTCAAGAATCATGAGTTTTGATATATGTCAGATGTATCAAGTATCAAGTGAAGGCTCCATATGAAGATGTAATACATTCTAAATAGAACTTTCTTGATTGCAGGATGTTGAGATTTTGGAAGGCATTTCTTGGCAAGGGGAAATTAACCATTACTTGGCATTGGATAAACATGACCAAAGTTTTGACTTTGAAAAACTTCGTGTACTGATTTTGGTGAGTACTTGGGGCAATAACAAAGCGCATTTTCACAACTTGGACTTACTACTACGATTTGGTTCACAATGTTCTAAATTGAAGGCAGTTATACTAGAAAACTTCGATGCATTGGTGACATTGCCAAAGGAAGTGGGGAAATTGTCTTCCTTGACCACTCTCGATTTGAGGGATTGTTCAAGCTTAATGGCATTGCCAGCAGAAGTGGGGAACTTGTCTTCCTTGACCACTCTTGATTTGAGGGATTGTTCAAGCTTGGTGGCATTGCCAGCAGAAGTAGGGAACTTGTCTTCCTTGATCACTCTCCAAATGAGGGCTTGTTCAAGCTTGGTGGCATTGCCAGCGGAAGTGGGGAACTTGTCTTCCTTGACCACTCTCCATTTGGGGTCTTGTTCAAGCTTGGTGGCATTACCAGCAGAAGTGGAGAACTTGTCTTCTTTGACCACTCTTGATTTAGGGTCTTGTTCAAACTTGGTGGCATTGCCAGCAGAAGTGGGGAACTTGTCTTCCTTGACCACTCTTGATTTGGGCGCTTGTTCAAGATTGATAGTGTTGCCAGCGAAAGTGGGGAACTTGTCTTCCTTGACCACTCTTGATTTGAGGGCTTGTTCAAGCTTGGTGGCATTGCCAGCGGAAGTGGGAAATTTGTCTTCCTTGACCACTCTCCATTTGAGGTCATGTTCAAGCTTGGTGGCATTGCCAGCGGAAGTGGGGAAATTATCTTCCTTGACCACTCTCAATTTCAGCAAGTGTTCAAGCTTGGTGGCATTGCCAGCGGAAGTGGAGAAGTTGTCTTCCTTGACCACTCTCCATTTTGATGAGTGTTCAAGCTTGGTGGCATTGCCAGCGGAAGTGGGGAAATTGTCTTCTTTGACCACTCTTGATTTGAAGGCTTGTTCAAGCTTGGTGGCATTGCCAGCGGAAGTGGAGAACTTGTCTTCCTTGACCACTCTTTATTTGGGATATTGTTCAAGCTTGGTGGCATTGCCAGCAGAAGTGGGGAAATTGTCTTCCTTGATCACTCTCCATTTGAACCAATGTTTAAGCTTGGTGGCATTGCCAGCGGAAGTGGGGAACTTGTCTTCCTTGACCACTCTTGATTTGAGGTCTTGTTCAAGCTTGGTGGCATTGCCAGCGGAAGTGGGAAAATTGTCTTCCTTGACCATTCTCGATCTGGGGTCTTATTCAAGCTTGGTGGCATTGCCAGTGGAAGTGGGGAAATTGTCTTCCTTGACCACTCTTGATTTGAGGGATTGTTCAAGCTTGGTGACATTGCCAGCAGAAGTGGGGAACTTGTCTTCCTTGACCAATCTTGATTTGAGGGATTGTTCAAGCTTGGTGGCATTGCCAGCAGAAGTGGGGAAATTGTCTTCCTTAACCACTCTCCATTTCAGCAGGTGTTCAAGCTTGGTGGCATTGCCAGCGGAAGTGGGGAAATTGTCTTCCTTGACAACTCTCGATGTGAGTTGGTGTTCAAGTTTGGTGGCATTGCCAGCGGAAGTGGGGAAATTGTCTTCCTTGACCACTCTCTATTTGAAGTCTTGTTCAAGCTTGGTGGCATTGCCAGCGGAAGTGGGCAACTTGTCTTCCTTGACCACTCTCAATTTGAACCGGTGTTTCAGCGTGGTGGCATTGCCAGCGGAAGTGGGGAACTTGTCTTTCTTGACCACTCTTGATTTGAGGTCTTGTTCAAGCTTGGTGGCATTGCCAGCGGAATTGGAGAACTTGTCTTCCTTGATCACTCTCAATTTGCGGTGTTGTTCAAAATTGGCGGCATTGCCAAGAGAAGTGGGGAAATTATCTTCCTTGACCACTCTCAATTTAGAAGAGTGTTCAAGCTTGGTGGCATTGCCAGCGGAAGTGGGGAACTTGTCTTCCTTGAAGACTCTCAATTTGATTTTTTGTTCGAGCTTGGTGGCATTGCCAGCAGAAGTGAGGAAATTGTCTTCCTTGAAGACTTTCAATTTGGGGTGTTGTTCAAGCTTGGTGGCATTACCAGCGGAAGTGGGGAACTTGTCTTCCTTGATCAGTCTCCTTTTGTGGGCTTGTTCAAGCTTGGTGGCATTGCCAGCGGAAGTGGGCAACTTGTCTTCCTTGACCACTCTCAATTTGAACCGGTGTTTCAGCTTGGTGGCATTGCCAGCAGAAGTGGGGAACTTGTCTTCCTTGACCACTCTCGATTTGCGGTGTTGTTCAAGCTTGATGGCATTGCCAGCGGAAGTGGGGAACTTGTCTTCCTTGACCCCTTTTGATTTGAGGTCTTGTTCAAGCTTGGTAGCATTGCCAGCGGAAGTGGGGAACTTGTCTTCCTTGATCACTCTCAATTTGCGGTGTTGTTCAAGCTTGGTGGCATTGCCAGCGGAAGTGGGGAACTTGTCTTCCTTGAAGACTCTCAGTTTGATTTTTTGTTTGAGCTTGGTGGCATTGCCAGCGGAAGTGGGGAAATTGTCTTCCTTGACTACTCTCCATTTGGGGTGTTGTTCAAGCTTGGTGGCATTGCCAGCGGAAGTGGGGAACTTGTCTTCCTTGACCACTCTCGATTTAAAAGGGTGTTCAAGCTTGGTGGCATTGCCAGCGGAAGTGGAGAACTTGTCTTCCTTGACCACTCTCGATTTGCGGTGTTGTTCAAGCTTGGTGGCATTGCCAGCGGAAGTGGGGAAAGTGTCTTTTTGACCACTCTCCACTTGGGGTCTCGTTTAAGCTTGGTGGCATTGCCAGCGGAAGTAGGGAACTTATCTTCCTTGACTACTCTCACTTTGGAGTCTTATTCAAGCTTGGCGGCATTGCCAATTGAAGTGGAGAACTTGTTGTGCTTGAACAAGGGATAAGTCCTAGATCCATGTACTCATAAGGGGCTTATAAAAATGATTATATTTGAAAACTATATAAATTTGGATATTATGAAAGTCTCCACATGACCAACTCAAAACCTTTTAATAACAAGATGAGGTCTAGTCTTTTAGAGGTTCAAGACAATGCAATTAAATTTATTTCCAGATGAGCAAATCTTGAAACATGTGAAAAAGTATATACCTCACAAACTCAAAGTTTTCCTTGATGTTGCGCTTGTAATTTTCTTACATCCGCTACAAGAATCAAGTTACAAAGATGTCATCAAACTTTTCGTTTTCTAAAAAAACAATATGAAGTATAAATTCGTGCTAAAACTACTAGAACAATTCAAGTGCAAGGGAACTCGTGCCCAAGTTGCAACTTGAAAAAGCTTTAAAAGCAGTAAGGAAGAGAATAGGGCCAAACTGCCTTATTATAGGCAACTTTGTTGATTCAAGAACTCTCCAAAAGTTCTATTCACAAAATCCAAAGCTTATGTCAAAATTCCAGTTCAATTGAACCCCGAATAGCCCTAGGAAACCAAAATTAAAAGACTGAATTCTTCCCCCTTACAACAAATCGGCATGCCAAGTGCTTGTGGATCATAACTTAGAGATATAAACATTGAATTTTTTTCTAACCCTCACATTGTTAAGACTAGGTTAATCCCTGTAGATCATTGAAAACAATCAATTCAATCAATCAAAACATAAAAATATAATTCAAACAATGCCAAAATTCATATCACTAGAATCAGTGGAGAGCAATGCATAATGTTGCTCAAAACATAACCAAAATTTGACAAGAGAAAGCCTCCATATGACCTACAAAAAAGTGTTAAACAAACATAAAACTCAATTACATCCCCTAGCTCCCACACCCCAAATTAGTAGTACGCTCAACTTGTTAGCCGTCATAGAATGTTTAATGATTGGAAAGTCATAGCCATTGCTTACTCCTTTATTGCTAAGATTACGGTTAAGGCATACAATGTGTACAAATTAAAAAGTCATAGCCATTGTGGACTTCTTTCAATGCTAAAAATAGGCTTAAACCTTGCTTAAACAAAAAATAAATTCTTTGCAATTGCGACCATACTATGTACTAGAGGATTAGATTTCACTTCTTTCAACAAATTCAATTGCGCCAGCTGCAGCGTGTGTTGCCTCCACCACCCTCCCAAGCTCAGAACTATTGCAAACCTTGATGCCACCATCAAATCTCGCCTTCTTGTTGCACCATCTTCACACATTGTGCTCAGAATTTACAACTAGGAAGGTTTGCAAGGTGTGGAAAGCCCATCAAGGGGCAGATTGGCATGTAAGACAAGGTCGTAGATACAAGAAGAGACGCCATAGCTACCATATTTGGAATTGTGTAATTCAGATTGCAATTGAGATTATCTGTGGTTGCAACAATCTTGGTAGGAATTTGGAAATGGAATGGGAATGGGAGAGGTGAGGATCTGAAGGCGGATTTTGGAGTTGGAGCCTTGGAAGTGCGCCACCGTGTCTGGGATATCGTATCAATTTTATCCATGTTGGAATGCAAGGTCTTTTAGGACTATTGTTGATCACCAACATTTGGACAGGGGCCCGTGTAGTATGCGCTCTACAAGAGAGGGAAGTTTTTGCCTCCGTCCATATTGCTCTTGTAGCAATGATGTATATGATATCCATAGGAGACCATATTTGCAACACATTTCTAAAGCCACCCTATCTGCGACACTATATCTCAGTCATGTACATTATAGACTTTCAAATGTCTTCCAGTGATATATCTCGGTAGCAATTGTGAAGTGGTGCAAATAGTCACACATGTGGTATAAACAGGGTCTCTTACCTTAGGTTGCCAATATACACTATTTTTTACTACATTATTGCATTTGTGTTTCATAATTTATTATAATAAAAAAAGTAATTGACAATTGTCTAGCCCTTGCTTGGATGGAATTGGTGAAATGCAGTAAAAATAAATACATAAATTCCTATACTATTGTCGCAAGGCCTAAGGCAGGTTGGGTTTTTGAAATATATCACCTAGAAAGAATGTGTTGCTCTACACCTCTTATATTAACCCCTAAACTTGTTTGCAGCCTAAAAGTGGTTTTCAGAGGATGATTTTAGATGCAAAATTTTGGACAAATATAGGATTGAGATTTTTCATACAATTTTTTTTTTAGAGTTCTTTGAATGTGTCTTTGGTGGATGGTGGTGGTAGAAATTCCCTCATTGAAGTATTATTGACCTCTCTATATTAGAAGTTGCTCAAAAATGGATGATAAAAGGTTCTTTTCTAAGAATTGTCCTTGCATTAGAAAAAGGGTCTATTATACATTCCACCTTCATTCTAATGTCAATCTTGCTTTACAACCTCTAGGTTCTACCATTTTCAGCTCAAATAATTTCAATTCATATAAGCCATTGATATCCCCATAAAGGTAGTTGACCCATATTCCCCCCCTTCCATTATGGTGATATAGGCTGCTCTGATTCTACACACATGGAGCTGAATAGTGATCAATTATGGCGTAGGTCCTAGGCGCAGTTGTGGCTCATTATGATTGGCTACAAGACTCTTAATAGTGCAACCAATCTTTGGTCGAATTTGTTTGTAGCCCATAGTTGGAAATAGGAAGGTCTATGTAACAAGTATAGGTCAACTATATATCTTTAGCTGAAAAGTTTAGGATAATTATGTTTTGAGAAAAAAAAATCTGAAGATTTTTAGAATCTTTCCAAATTCTATTTCTGCACATGGGAAAACTATTGTAGTCAAGAAACTCGTGCTCTAGATACGCTTAATTCCTTGAATGGTTAGAAATGGGTCAAATACTTTAAATCAAACTCATCCAAAGTTAGTGACTGTCTGCAGCTGCAGAAGTGAAGTGTATTATGGACTGCTGATTTTCAAACAACATAGAAATCTTAAGATTGAGATCTTGAAAATGGAAAAGGCAGTTACTACCTCTTTTGAGCTCATTGTGAGAAACTGTAGCTTTGTGAAAAAACCATATATGAAAAATGATGGAGTACACGACCATTGGTGGTTAAACTTTTCTAAAATCTGAAACGGGAATACGTGTCATTTTGTCATTGGTTTAGAAAATGAGGCGGGTGCTTGTGACTAACACCCACAAACCCATATTTGTATTTGTATGACATCAGTTTAACTTACAAAAAATATGGGATATTTGAAATTTGTTTATATTCTAGTATCCGTATTTCAATATTTTTAAATTTGTATTTCCATATTTGTATTTCATATATGTATTCTGTATCCTATAGCATCAACAACCAAGATTGTTTCTCACGATGGTGATCGATGGCGGTTTACTTTTTTAATTGGAGATCAACGGCATTGGAGAGGTGTGGGAAATTTTTGTAACAGAATCAACGGCTTTGGATTTTTTCAAAATGGGTGGAGGGAGAGAAATCGAAACAAGAAGATATGTTCACTCTTTTTGCCTCATTGTAAAGTAAACAAGAATTGCAGAGGGGTACAACTTAGTGATATTGCTCTTATATATGGAGTGTTTTTTATTAGCTTCTCTACAGTTCATCTAAAAGTATATTATATTCCAATATAGTTTGAACCCCACTACTAAATTGAATTATACAGCTTATGCATCTTCCAAAACAATAATACTTCTACAATCTCTATTTTTCAGCACTTCCAATTGAAACAATTTCACTTTACATGACCAATATGTACCTTTAACCCCTAAACGCCCCAAGGGCCCAAAAGTGTCCTCACATAGTTTCAAGTCCAATTCAAAGTGTTGTAACTTTTGCATCCAATGTCCAAATTCAATAAAACTTGTTGGAAAATTTGCACTCTCTCTTCTAGTTTATGTGGTAGAAGTTTCAGATCAATCCAGGACTTATTGATTTCTTGGAAGCCAATCGAAGTTCACAGGTTCAATTTGAGGTCACCAAACTGCATTTGAAGGCTGCAACTTTGGGGGCTTGTATCTCCTTCATCTAATGTTAGTTTTCAATAAAATTTGTTGGATTATGTTTTCCTTGATGTCTAATTATTGTGATAGAATTTTCATGTCAATCTAAGTTGCTTTGAATGTTTGGGAGCAATTCAAAGATCAAAACCCTGACATTTTTGGATTATAGTGAACTTTGGCGGCTTGTTTCTTCTTCATACAATGTCCGATTTCAATAAAAGTTTTTGCAAAAGTTGCAGATACTAAGGTAGTGTGCTCTAAAAGCAAGCGGCCTCTTCAAATCGATCCTATATTTAGGTCTGAAATGGACATTAGGTGGTCCTTAAATGGACCTCTCAAGCCATTGAGAGAATTGAGAGACAAGCTTTATTTATTGCAAGAGCCAATCATTGACCTTCATTGTCATGACCCTTGATACAATCTCTGATGGATGAATGCATTGATAGATGAAAGAATTGATGATGACTGTGTCATGACTTTTGTCATGACCAGGGATGGATGAATGATGACTGGTCATGATGACCCGAGTGATGACCAGGGATGGATAAATGATGACTGGTCAGGATGACCAGGGATGGATAAATGATGACTGGTCATGATGACCAGGGATAGATAAATGATGACTGGTCAGGATGGTTTGAGCTCTTGTTGTTAATAAATCTATATTTGTGTTTTTATTGCCTTCCATTGCTATTTGAAGTTGCGGATTGTGAGAGGTTTGTAACATTCATTTACTCAAATCACTTTAGAAGTTGCAAGTGGTCAGATTTTGGAAGACCTAGGGTTACAAATAGGTGCCTACAACAGTTTTTTTTGAAAATTCATAAGTAATTCAAAAACGATTCAAAAAATATGAAACCACTTGTGTAATGTTCCGCATCCATTTTTCTTTCTCTGAAAAATGATCCAAAAATATTTTTGTTCAAGGAAACCTGTGAAAAAGGCAGATCAGCCCCTAAATGGTCGCTTTTAGGCCCTACTACCTTAGTCTAGTTTGTGTGGCTAAAATTTCATATCAATCCAAGAATTTATGAGTGACTAAGAAGCATTCTAGGAGAAGGGGGGTTAGCCTTAGTTGTGTTTTTTGCAAGTTTTCTTGCTATTTTTTTGACATTTGCAAGCCTTTTTGCAGTCACAATGAGTCAATTCAATGATGTTTTTTTCACCAATGTATTAGTATGTAGATTTTGAATCACTTTGTAGTTTAAATTTTTTTCATTTGAGGAGGTTTTTTTGCAATCTACATGGTCAAGTGACTCTGAATTTGATTCTCGTCATCTACAACATGTACACTACAAGATTGTACAGTTGAGATTTTTATACCCTACTAACATTTTGAACTATATCACTTCAAAGGCAATGATGTTTTTAAACCCAAAAAGGCCTTGATCCTTGAGGGGTTAAATATCTCCATAAATCATACTAAGCCAAATTAGTGTAGGTACTCATTGCAAATGCAAAAATCTCTTATACATAGTTCTATATTATTTTTGGACTTCATTTTGCCTTCTCTCTCTCTCAAATAAAAATAAAAATTTGTTCTGCAATGAACATTGATTTTCAAGGAGGTTGAAATCTTGAGATTGGTAAGTAAGTAAGCACTTAATTCCTAAAGTCCCAAAAGTCCACTTGAATAAGAAGAAAAATAGCAATTTCCAAGTGAAAGTAGAATGAAGGTAGATATCATCTCTTGTATAGAATGTCTTCTTCCTAGGCATTTGTCCTTGTGACAATGGCAAAATTCAGCTACAAAACTTCTAGCTGCAAAGAAAGTTGTCCTGCCCAACTTGACACTTTTCTTCAAAAACTCTCCTACACTTAAAAACTTGGTTCATTGTGAGAGGGCAATTATGGAAAGTGACACTTGAAGTGTCAAATTTGTTGCAATGTATTCTATGATTTGTTTTTTGGAAGAGAGATTCATGAGGAGCCACCGGAATTGTGCTAAAATTGTATACTAAACACAAGATGGGGTAGATTTTCTTGTAAGATAGTTTTAACTTTTGTGAGCACCTTCTACTAGTAGAAAATTTACATTGGAAGCGATTCAATTTCAAAGATTATGAGATATAAGCATTTTAAGTTAATGAAAAAAATATTTTAGTTAGCTTGACTGCTTGCCCACTACAGACTAGTTTTTTCCCCAAATTTTTGCTACTACAAGTCCTATAGAATCATTGTTTTGCATGTTCCAAAAGAATCTCATACGTCCTAATCTAACCTTGTATTCAAAAGTTATATACTCTCAAAGTTTGGGATGAAATCCCTCTTATAGAACTTAATTTTTGATGCAATAATTAGTCTTTTGAGAAGTTTGAAATACATTCGGATTTTAGGCTAATATTACTTTATGCTTATCAACTTTATTTACAATTTATTGTTTGTGTTTTCATCCAAATGTTGACCACTTAACACCCTAATTTCATCCTCTTATCTTTTACAATTTTTACTCAAATCCAAAGTTTTTTATCAATTAGGAATTCTATTAGTGTCCAACATAATTTTTCTTCATGATGTTTTCATTTTTCCAGTTTATGTGATTTTAAGTTACTACCTCTAATTTTTCATCTTGAACTTCATATGTATGTCATTTTTGCATTTTTTGTCCAATTTTGAGTTTGAGATATTTTTGTGAATCCGTCTTGAGGTTCTATTTGAGGTTAAAAACTACTTTTGAGACGTGCTTTTCTTATCAAACTTTTACTTCTCCCTCAAAGTTTTGATCCCTGCTTTGAACCTTCTATAACTTTTGAAGTTTGAATTTCATTCATGATTTTGGAATTTGTTCTAAGACTAGTATTTGACACTCTTTCTAGCAAGATGTTGTCCTAGTCTAAATTCTAAAAAGAAGACTTCCTTCCTATTATGCAAGTGTCATCTACTTTGCTCGTTTGTAAAATGTGAATTCCACTTTTGAGAGATGGTTCTCCAGTTGGTTACATTGATGAAGTACAAGCATTGTAAAATATTTGAGGAAGCAATGAAAATGAGTTCCTTGAATGTCAATGGTATCATGGCTCGTATACACAACGTCCAATATGTTTTAGGATGACAGGTGATTGGTGTACCCATGTTGGAAACCACTGTTGTTCACATTAACAGGATGGATGGTTCAATTGTTTCAATGAATATACCACCCATTACTACAAGAGAAAGGAGTATTTTAGGTGAGTTTTTAAGTACAGTCCTACACATAAGATGAAAAGTAATGACTTACGAGGAAATTTTCAATAAAAATTTATTAGAAATTTATGTGTTTCTAGTAAAATTTTACTGAAAATCTCCTTAAAGGTCATTACTTATAATCTTATGTCTAGGATTGTACTTAAAAACTCACTTAAAACACCCCTTTCATTTGTAGTGCATAGTCCTTGTGACAAGCTTGGTACAAAAATGAGAGCGCTAAATTTACTAAATATGCCCTTAAAATTTTGAAGCAGGTGGATTAATAACATTAGCAAGAGGTTTCAAATTTCAATTTGTCAGGTCTAAACACTTATGGCCAATTTCATTCAAATGGTGGTATTCTGTTAATTTGGCACTTTTAGCAGTTCAGACCGTACAGTCTGAACTATTTTTTCTATGCTAGAGTCTATAACAATACTAGATTTTTGAAACTGCACGCTCTAATATATATATATGTCAATCCTAGATTTCCTACATCTAAAATTGACCTAGATGTTAGCAATGTACACTTGTCCTAGATGTCATAATGTGAAAATGGCACATGGAATACCGCCATTTTAATGAAATTGGCCATACTTGATTTCCATAAGAGGAAGGTATGGCCACATAGATGCTGAAAGCAGTTCATTTTACTGACTTGCTTGGGTGTGGCATTAATCCTTAACCCCTAACGGACTAGCTTGCTATTTTTAGCAACATAGAAATTTTGGGCAGGTATGTGTGATTGGAGATTTCCATATTTTAGGCTGAATTTATAATAGAAGAAGGGGACGAGGAATATCTTTCATATGCAATAAATTTCATGACATTTGGAAATAGGAGTCAAAAGTTGCTGAATAATATGTTACTTTTATTTGTAATTGGGCAGTCCAGGTAGATTAGAAAAAATCAGTTTTTTGAAAAATAATAATTTGAAATTGGTTTTCTAAATTTATATAAACGCGAAAAACTTTGAATCACTTTATTTTGATCAATGAGTCAAAAGTTATGAGGAATTTTAGTTTGTGGAAAGTTATGGATTCTCTACTCTAAAATAAACTTTCAAGTCGTCTATTTCACTCAATTTTCAATATTTTTTCAAAAAAATAAAATCACAAGATGTAGATTGTTTATTACAACATTACAACCATTGGGATTGACATTTTTCAATTCCAAAATTAAACTCTAAACAATTTTGTATTTTGAATCATTTTCTACTTCTTCCAACTTACTATTTTTTTCCTACATGTTGTACAACCCCAAATGATTTGAAATTTTTAAAGCACGTAGCCAACTTGTTTAGAAAAAAGAATTCAAAGAAACACCACCATTTTGGACATTTTTTCATAGAAAAGTGAGCTTGTGAAGTGCAGCTGCCTTGTTTTTTGGAGGGTCAAAAAAAATGATTTTAGTGAATTTGAATGTTTATATCTTGCAATCCACGTTGTGGAAATTTCTGAAATTTTTACCACGTGTTCACAAGTCAGCATACTACAATATCCTACGGTTATATGTGTCAAAAAAAGTTTTTTTTCAAAAATTTGGTACTTGTACTAAAAATGGCAATTTTTAAGCATTTCTGGTGAAAACATAGCCATGGAACTTTAGGGGTTAAAGGATGGACTAGTGACTATGGATATCATCCCTTTGGATACCATATGAATCATTGGCTTAAAAAAATGCAAAAGCACTCCCAACAAAATTTTGAGGATGAATATATAGTTGCACTTTTGTCCTATACAAAAGGATTCTTTGACATTCATTACGCGACATTGTTTATAGGTTAATTAGACTTATAATATTCATTTTGACTCATTGTTGTAGCCTCAAATAATTGGCGTGATCTTGTAGGATGATGCTTGTAAAATCAAGAAGCTACTTCAATAAATAGTACATAGAGACTTTGAAATATCCAAGGGGAGAGGATGTTTGCAAAAGTATACTATACATCAGGGTTTTTTTTTGTTTTTTGGAGCAGTGCTGAAGTGGCATCATACAAGAAAATAATGTAGCCAAATATTTTAGTATTCATCTATATTTTGGATAGAACTATCTTTTCATCCACATATTTGGATGATTTTCATTTAAAATTGACAATTTCATCCAAATTTTAAAAAAAGTTGGAGCAATTTGGCATCATCATCCAATTTTTCTTCAAATTTTTCCTATAGGCTTGGTGCACCCTTTTCTTTTTTGAGGCATTTGGGCCTCATAAGGCCCAAAAAAACAAACACTACAATACATGCTAGCAAATTGTGCCTAGTTATCTTCACATGAGCTACTATTTACTTTCTTCAAAACATCAACAATGCGTAGTGAAGGTGTGCTTTTGAAATGCCCACTATATTGTGGCAGTTTTTTGTTCATTAGTTCTTTGCATTTTGTATGAGCAGATCAACCACTTTCAATTTCAAATTCAAAAGTTTTGATTTATTGAACTTTTGTGAGAACTTGACCTCTATACAATTATGTTTTTCTTCTTCCAAATTGAACCTTGGGAGTGTGCGCTACAACAAATGGAGTGTACCTAAGACATCTTTTAAACCACAAAATGTTTTAAAAGTGTTTTTAAACAATGTTTTTAAACAATTTGCCAAAGAGTGTCTTACTTTGGAATTCTTACAGTGTGTCTTATCGTGTCTCAAAGATTTTCATTTTATTTAAATGCATTCCATTTTATACATTTTTAAATTTTTATTATTTATTATTTATATTTTACATTATTATATCTTTGTATATATATATCCATACTTATACTTGTATAACTTTGCGGTATTTGTAGTCATATATCTCCAAGTTGATTGCAAGAAACACCTACCGATTTTTGTTGCGTTTTGAACAATGTTGATTTTTTTTGGAGTATTTTAACATAAGAATAGTAATTTTTAAAAAATTAAAAAAATATGGATAATATATAACCCTTTTTGATGACGTTACCACTGAAGGAAATGCATGGAAATTTTTTCTAAGTAGGAGAATTAGAAAAGTGCCAAATCTCAAGAAAATAGATATTTTGATGTTTTAATTATTTCAAAATAGGAAAATAAATAAATATAAAAAATATAAATTGGCCATTTGCAAGAACTCTATGGAAATGATCATTCACTAAAAGAACCACCAAAATAATATTTGTATATTTCAAAATGCAAGAAGAAAGAAGCTCATTTTGTAGACTTCCATACTACATTAAAAAAACTATTTTTATAATTCCTTTGGATTGTAGCTACAAGTTTATTAGAAGTCCATTCCCTTCAAATTTCATCTCAAAATTCGTTTTCTTAGGTACTAAATAGTACTAAATCCCTCCCAATTGCAAGTGTGACATAAAATTGGGGGCTATTTTTGGACAGTAAACTACTTTTGAAAATTACAAAAAACAATATGCAAGGTGTACAATACTCATAAGTACCTTACCTATAAATCTTGAGTCATTTGGAGCCAAATTGCAAAAGTTATAGCCTAAAAACAAATCAACACACAAAGTGTGACGCAAAATAGGACATGTGTTTCTTACAATCACCCACTAGCTATACTTTCAATTATATCTACATTCATACAATTTTGTATTAGTGCATGGACATGTTATATTAAAATATCTATGTTTTTGGATTTGCTATATTCCCAAACTAGCAAAAAATCCCAACAGAATACAACACAAACTAGGCAATTGCTTTATTTTCCAGAAGACATTGTCTTTGTATTTTAACCTCTATCCTACTCCATCACAAATATTCCTGTAGCCTAAGTGCCTAATGTTTCAACTCCAATCTTGAATGGAAAATCTACCACAATCCAACACAAAAAATATAAACTTCAACTAACTTCAACTTCATTGAAACACGAATTTTGAAACAATTCTCACTACAGAGCAACAATAGAAGTTTGCCAGAAAAATGAAACCTAAGAACTAATACTCCACTACCACTACTAATGCAAAATTCAAAGATTCATTAAGAAAAAAAACCAAACTCTAAGCTTCCTGCAAAAAATTTATCTATTGACGATGAGATTTATGGAGTAACAAAAAGCATAACATTACATAACTCCTCTCCATGCATCTCATCCATATCCTAGGACCAAGGTATACCCCTCCTCTCAGATCCTTGAGAAATCATTTGAGTTTAACTTCGTTGGTCTAATTGGTTGGATTTGTGGCTTGCTCTATCCTTAACCCATAAATGTATTTGGCTATGTATTCACCAAAAACTCTCCAAAACTGCCATTTCTAGTACAAGTACCAAATTTTGAAAGAAAAAAACATTTTTGGACACATTTATTCATAGGATCTTGTATTACATTGGTTTGAGAAGACGTGGAAAAAATTTCAGAAATTTCCACCGTACAGATTGCAAGATATTAGTGCTTGAATTGACAAAATTCCTTTTTTGGCCTTGCAAAAAATTGGGCAGCTTCACATCACAAGGTCACGTTTGTATGAAAAAATGTGGAAAATGGTGGTTACTCTTTGGATTCATTCTTCAAGGCAAGTTGGGTACATGCTTGAAAAGTTTTAGATCATTTGAAATTGTACAACATATAGGATAAAAATAGTACATAAAAAGAAATAGAGAATGATTCGAAATACTAAATTGTCAAGAATTGAGTTATGGAATTGAAAAATGCCAATCCCAATGGTTGTAATGTTATATGAAGTAAGTCAGCACCTCCGAAGAGCCTCTAGCAATAGTGAGCTACGATGAAAAAAAAACCCACCCGCCATGGACTCTCAGTTGCCTCGTCATATCCAAGCCTAAGTAATTTCCTACGTACTGTAATTCCAAACATGCTCTTATAACTTGAACCTATTCCAAACATAATCCGAGCTTGATACACATAATGTGTGCTCTAAATTTGTCAACAAAATTCAGTTTTAATAAATCTTAACATAAATTATAAGCAAAATCTATAATTCTAAACAATTTATACGGAATAATAAAGTAATAGACAGTTATAATTTTGACAAATATTTGTATTATTTTAATCCTAAATTCCCGAGGCATCAAATTATGGTATCGACAATACTTTAAAGTTAAATAAAACCTCACCAAGTGCTATTTTTAGTAGTTTTTATTTTTGGACAATTTTTTTTGAAGTCTAATTTTAGCATCAAAAATTCAATTTTGAAAATGAATCATTATGATTTTTCTATTCAAGATTTTGTGCAAGGGTGTCCATTGCAAATCTTGATTTTCTAGTGTTGAGGATTCTTGAAAATGAGCCTCAAATACACTAATCTTGGAAAAAAAACTCACATTAGAAATTCATTTAAAAAAATTGTAGAGTAGATTTTAAACGCCACAAATTGATTGGAGTTATGTATGTTATGTTCTTCAACTTCATATTTTTTTGCACAGTACGGACAACTCATTGATGCCAAGGCTTGCATGAAATTGATAGAGAATTGGATTTTTGATCTAAATATATAGGAAAATGGTAGAAGAGTTTTGTTCTCTTTCTCAATGTGTTACTACATTTTACTAGTTTGTATAAATCCATGTCTTGTTTTGGTTGATCTTGCTACATATATGTGACTTGCTCTCTGTTTGGAGATGATTTAAGCTTCTCAAAGAGTGCATCCAATTGGGGCAATAGGTCTAGTGGTGACGTGAAAATACTTAACCCTTAAAGGATGGACCTATGATCAATGATTTCAAGCGTCACTGCCTATCACTTAGTTTTCTACCATTTTGCAACTTGATATGAATGAAAAATTTTATATTTATTTTTCAGAGATGGAACTACATGTCTTCTATACTTCATTAATTTTTTTAGAGCAAGGAGCAACAACTTCCCAAAATACACTAAAATAGCATATTTTGTGATCTATTTTTTTTACTGATTTCTTATTTAGTTGAAGACAAACATTGGGAAGACTACAAACTCAATTGAGACTCTTAATAACCCACCATGAAAGGTCCACCACAAAAAAGTGGATGAAAAAATGCTTCCAATGTCTATGTAGACCCCAATATTGTCATTCAGAAGCCACGAATTGGCTCTAGTGGCGTTACTGGGTTGAGGATGTCACTGCTTGGCAGCCCTCCACATGCTTCAGTTTTTTCTAATGTGTCAAAGTGTAGTATTAAGCTTACTGCAATAAAATTAAGGGGAACCAGAAGATCATTTTGGAACAAAGGGAGTAATGTTTTTATGAGCAATTATTCAAAATGCTTTTTTCAATTGTTGTGTTCTTATCATTGAACACATTTGACTCTTGCTCCAAACAAGGGCAAGATTAATGAAGCTATACAAATCTAGGCACACTTTTCAGAAGCTTTCATTTGCAAAATTTGTTTTGGTCATTTATGGAACAGATATGCTCCTAATAAGCATAAGCAAATACAATACTTGGTCCCGATCAGACCTAGAAAAATCACAAAAGCCAAAGGCTACTTCTAGAGGTTCTTGGTTTCTGTTCCATGTTTGTAAAGTAAGAACACCTAAAATTGCACCTTGGCTAAGACCATCATCATCACTCTGTGTACATCTCCAAAGTCAATATGTAAGTATGTGGAAGAAGCAATTTTAGAACATCTAGTGCCAAAACAAACTTACACAACTTCATAGTCTTTGTACATGGTATCCAAATGTCGCGTTCTTTGGTGCGTTGGAACCTCCTTTCACTTGCCAAGAAGAAAATCAATGAGAATTTGACCAGTATAATAATCGTAACTAGGCACACTAGCAAAAAGTGGCGATTTTAGGGTACCTTCCTTACAAGAGCAAACTAATGAACTCTATGTATGTAATTAGAGACCTTAAATCTATGGGACAATAGTAGAATTTGATATTTGAAAATGTAATCAAAGAAGCAAAGATTTAGGTGAAGTTTTGAACTCTTGATTGATATTGTGCCAACTAGTAATGAGCAAAGCTTCCCTAGTTTGTGCCATTAAAAGTGGCATAAGGTAATATACTCTTGAAGCGACCCTTTAAGAGTTGATTGCCTTTTGGGGGAAGCTAATTTCTTTGAAAAAATTTCCAATAAATGTTTATAGGAAGAAAAATGGAATTGGCATCTAATCCAAGTTGTTTCATATTTTTTGGACCTTTGTAGAATTAGTTACGGGATTTTGAAGTTGAAATGCAGTGGTCACTAAAAGCGACTACCTCATGAAATGTACACTACTAGTACATTGAAGAAAGCAAAGTATACCTTTGTGTATGATTGCTTTTAGATCATAGGCGCTTCTAGAACAGACTACTTTATAGTGAATCAGTCTTCTAAACGACATTGACAATAGATCTTGCAAGGATTTGTAAAATCTAAGAACATAAAACATTTGTATAGAACAATCTATTATGAAGGAATTTTACTTATAACCATTGATAACTCTATACAAAGAGGTCAAAATTTTGGATCTCAAATACTAGATAAATTGAGTTTGTAAATAGAAGCCTAGCACGTTTTAGGGTACGCTAATGTTATAAAAATACAAAGTTTAATTGGTATAATTTCTACATTTTTTCCCCCATTTTGATGTCTTGTAACTACACATTTTTCAATGAGTATCTATATAACTTCAAGATTTATTAAGCTATGATGTTTTTCAAAAAGTGCTTGGTTATGACCTATCTCACTTACACTTGGTTGCTCACATGCCTTTGGCAATTATATCAATGTGAATGATTAGGAGAATGGTATAAAAATTTAATCAATACTCACATACCACATGTGTGTTACCACATACAAGTGAAAGTTATAAAAATGGCATTTAGAAGACAATCAAGGTGGGATACAGAAATGAAGGTTTGTAAATATAGTATGCATGTTAAAAAAATCAAAGTAAAGTAACCACATCTAAAATTGTCTTGTTAAACTTGTGGCACAATGAATGAGCACTAAAAAAACAAGGAATATTTTTTGTTTATAGATAATCCCTCTAAGGCAAAATGCAAGTACTTGGGGACTTTTACAAGACTTAATAAATTTCTAAAGGTGAAAATTTTAAGAGTCTATTAGTATAATTTAAATGAATCCAAACTCCACAGAGTAAAGCATATGTACATGTGATTCTTTAAAAGAAAAAATTCCTTCCAAACCAAAACAATCGTACCATATACAAAATCATGAGTAACATTGTGGCATACTCTTACAATGATATCTACAATCTACAACTCAAATCATAATCCAAATGATGGTTTCTTCCCTCTAGAAAGAAAACAAATCATATATGTCTATACCTTTTAACAATCTATCAAAGGAATGCTAATCCAATTGTATCATGTTTCTTCTAAGCATTTATACTTGTGGACACTGTATAAATAAACTATGACTTTTCAAGATCATGTCATGCTCTCAAGTTCAGAGCGTGTAAGATAACTACACCTTAAATTGACCGTTTAAGCAATTTAGTTGATTTTAGCATGGTTCTCATTATAATATTGGAAAGCTTTTGTGGGTTCTTCTTGGTAGTTTAAAGGGGATTCTAGATTCTTTGAGAATGCATGTTTTGGACATCATATGAATAAACTAAGAATATTCAAAGTGTTCAAAATAGGTGTTTTTAAAACTGATCCTAGACTCTCATGAATAGTGAGAGTACATTTTAGGCAAGAATTTGTAGGGGTTGGTTTTAGAAAGGGGTGCAAATTGGGTGTAGTTACCTTACATGTTACGAGAGAATCGAAGTTGAAATTAGGAGTAATTCAACCTTACTGTTTGTAACTATGGTTCCACATGGCCAATTGGTGCTTCAACAGCTCTACTAAATGAAACACAAGCCGCTCTCATGTTCTGGCACTCACGTTTCTCGTTCTGTTCCAAGAGTGTACAACATTTCAGGCAAGAATTTCCATCAAAATCAGGTGCAATTCAACATTTCCTCTGCTACTACGGTTCCACATGGCCAAGTGGTGCTTGAACGGCTCGACTCTCGTTCTCTGTTCCTGTCACCTCGGTCTAACTGAACGCCACAGCCTCAAACACGCGCACCACCAGTCGGAATCCACTTTCTGTTTTCTCTGCAACAGATCAAATTCTTCAATTCCATGCCAACCAATGCTGAATACTCTCTTCCAAAGTTCCAACTCACCCATCACCCTCGAAATTGAGCTCAATCGCATTACCCACATTGCACACATTGCACACCTTGCAAGAAACTCCACAAATTGCACACATTGCACGAAACCGATAGTTGAGCTGTGGCGTCTTGCCCGGTATCCGCATCGTTTGACCGCCAGTGCAATCCCAGAGAGCAACTGCACGAAGCAGATTCTGGGTTCAGCTCGATTTGCAAGCTCTCCACGGATGGTAATCTCCAAGAATTTGAGGCACGGGTCTTTTGGAGGTCTGTGGTGAGAGCGCATGCAGGAGAAGGGGGTTCTTTGCAGTCGCAGAAAGTCTCCTTGCAGCAGAGTACTGAGGGGGAGGGTGTGGCACTTGGGACTGCGTCGTTGCCTCCCGATGCTGACTTTAAGAAGCTGGAGTCGCTTCTCTTCCAAGTAATGCTTCCTCATTTTACATTCATTTTCAGGAAATCCATCGATAGGGCGTCTCTCTCCAATTCAGGAATTGCTAGAGTTGGTGTAATTGTTGTGGATGCGGGAATTCTGGATTCTGGAATCCATGGATAGACCATCTCTCTCCCATTGAGATAGTTTTTGCGAACTCTGTGAGATTTCACATTTTCAAAGCTGATGCTGAGGTCTGGAATGGATGCTCGAGTTTCGCTTGCATTGGCTCGGGAATTTCTAGAATTGCAGGCAGTGGCGTTGAATTGAATAGAATTGGTGTAATTGTTGTGGATGCGGGAATTCTGGATTCTGGAATCCATGGATAGACCATCTCTCTCCCATTCAGATAGTTTTTGCGAACTCTGTGGGGTTTCACATTTTCAAAGCTGATGCTGAGGACTGGATGCTGGAGTTTCGCTTGCATTTGCTCGGGAATTTCTAGAATTGCAGGCAGTGGCGTTGAATTGAATAGAATTGATGGATGCAGGAATGCTGCTCAACACCACTCTAGAATAGTCTCTGTTCAATGACTGACGAAGAAATTTACTGTTTCTTTGACTCTTCTATGAGGCTTACTCCGGCATTTCTCGTGTTTGTTGTGATTGCTCAGCTGCGAGAGAGTTTTAGGTTCAAGCTTATACGTGTGATTCCTGCTACATGATACTTGGATTGGTTACGTCGGCTTTGTCCCTTGATTAGGGTTTACGAGTTTCTTACTACATTGTGTTTCTGTGTTGTGTCGCGCAGTGGGGAAAGAGCTTAAACTGCGAACGCCAATTTGCCGCTTCCAAACCCTTTGAAAGTAAGCACCTGTGGATTGGTTCATGTTGGTGACTCATTTGTTTCTCTTTCCATCACTTGAAGCATCTTTCATTTTAACCAATATGTGGGAGTGTGCTTTCATTGGGAGATTACTCAATAAAGCTCAGCAGAGAGATCACTTCGAGCGCTACAAGAGCCAAACTCTCACTAGATCAATTTGTATCATTGTGTTTGAATTTCTTATGCAATTATTCAAAGTGGGACATTGTAGAATTCTACAAGTGAAAGTAGAGAACTCCATCTCCCACTCAAAGTTCAGTGGCCCTAGGTATTATCAGCCAAGCCGTGATTTCTCACACCCAACTTGCGACTTGAAATTCAACCTAGTGTTGATTGCGATAAATGGTGACAGCAGTATTTATAATGAGCTCCATTAGAATGAGTTGCATGATAGAGTAAATAACACTATAGGTACCATAACATTAAATTTCATAATTAGTGTAGCTTGGTACTTGATACTCAGTCATTTGACAATATATTATACGGAGTATGTGATATTTGTTGTTTGTCAATACATTCAGTTGAAAATTGATCATGTGTTGGCCTTCCCACAGGTTTGTTTGTTTGATCATGAACCCCTTTTCTGTTGGCAAGTGGTTGTTGGCCAAAGTTTGTGACAGCTTCCCAATGTGTATTAATATTCATATGCTGTTACGGAACTAACTAGAGCAGGTATGAACAAGCTTGAACATCTACTATGAGCTTGCTTATCAATGTGAGGCAGTTTGTGATGTTATTTCTTGGTGTGCAGGAACTGGACTTTCTTAATGAAGGACTCAACTGTAAAAAGAGTCTAGAAAACTCCAAGAAAGAACTGTCATCCAAGCTGGCTTCTCAAAGTTGTCCCTCATATTCATTGGGAGTTGAGCTCTAAAAGAAATCTTGCCATGGGTTTTAGGGATACACTGATTTCTTCACCTTCATATGAGTCATATACTCGGAGGTGTATGCTCGCTCATATATTCATCTCAATGTTTTCTGGTTCAACTCAAACTTTGTGTGCTAACCCAGACCTTCGCATAGGTTTTAAGAACCTGTGACAAGCTAGGGGCGCTTGGCAATTCCGGATCTTGGAGGGTATGTTCCTTGTAGCTTAGTTTCATTAAGTATCATGAGTTCTTTGATCTGATGCTCTTGACGAATGTTTTCTTTTGATTCGATGCAATTGTAGCAAAGGCTTGGAAGGTGAATGCAAGAAACACTTGTACTATTTGTTGCGTTTTGTCACACCCTAGTTTTTGATTTTTTTTTCCCCATAACTTTTGTGTTTTAGCTCCAAATGACTCAAAATTTATAGGGAAGCTATTCATAACCATTATACACCTTGCCTAATTTTTTTTGTAATTTTTAGAAATAATTTTTATTTTTAAACAGCCCCGATAATTTCTCACAATGAGTGATTTAGGGGGTTTTTGCACTTTTTTTAATCCAAAAAAATGAATTTTGAACTGAAGTTTGGAGAGAACGGTCTTCATATAGCTACTGTCCAAAGGATTTTTAAAAATACTTACTTTTATGTGGTGTACAAGTCTACAAAGAGAGCTCCTTTCTGCAATTTTTTTCAAAGGTATGAAACATTATTTTGCTGCTTTTTTTGGTCAAAACCCGTCACCAAATTTTTTCCTCAAATGGACGATTTTTAGATTTTAAAAAAAAAAATCCTATTCTTTACAATTTAAAATGTCAAAAGTGGTATTTTCTTCACTAAAATTTTGGACATAGAATTCACCCTAAAACCGGTGAAGAAAATACCACTTCTGACATTTTTATTTGTAAGAAATAGGAATATATATATATTTTTTAAATCTAAAAATTACCCATTTGAGAAAACTTTTTGGTGATGGATTTTGACCAAAAAACGCACCAAAATAATGTTTTGTACCTTTAAAAAAATTGCAAAAAGGAGCTCTCTTTGTGGACTTGTACACCACATAAAAATAAGTATTCTTACAAATCCTTTGGACAATAGCTATAAGTCTACTAGAAGACCATTCTCTCCAAATTTCAGCTCAAAATTCATTTTTTTGGGTTAAAAAAAGTGCAAAAAAATCCCTAAATCACCCATTGTGAGAAATTATTAGGGTTGTTTAAAAATAGTAAATTATTTTTGAAAATTACAAAAAAAATTAGGCAAGGTGTATAATGGTTATGAGTAGCTTCCCTATAAATTTTGAGTCATTTGGAGCTAAAACACAAAAGTTATGACCAAAAAAAAATCAAAAACTACGATGTGACAAAATGCTTTAAGTGTTTCTTGCATTCACCCTAGAACAACTTCTCTCGTTGTTAGCTTAGTCACTCGCTTTTTTCAATATCTTACGGTCTCTGGAAATTGACCAGAGGCTTTCATTCTCCGGTTTATTTGTGCATGGAGCTATGATTGTGTTGTTCTAACTCAATGTTGCATAGAATGGACAACTCATTGATGCCAAGACTTGCACGAGATTGATAGGGAATTGGATTTTTTAATCTAAATATATAGGTAAATGGTAGAAGTGTTGTGTTCTCTTTCACCACGTGTGACTACATTTTGCCAGTTTGTGATAAATCCGTGTCTTGTTTTGGTTGATCTTGCTGCATGGTGATTTGTTCTCTGTTTGGAGAGGATTTTAGCTTCTCAAAGAATGCATACCATCGGGACAATATCATTTTGAACGTATGAGCGGTAAATACAATGAAACCGAAACTATATGCTCCGTGGTATACAGTATTCCGACACCAACTTGAACCAATATACTAACGGAGATAAGATTGATCACCATGGTCTTCCCTTGCCAATCTTGACATGGTCATGGGTATGTACACTAGTTCCAGAAATGCATCGGCAACCAGCTCTGTAATTCTAATAAAGAAGGAGAAGCTGCACCCAATGGGCAGCCAGGAACACAATGGTAAATACACTCGTGTAATCACTGTAAGCTTGAGTCTTTTCAGGTAAAAATTTTGAGAGCACATTTTTTGCAAAAAAAAAGAAGGGAATTGTCTGGTACCGGGGGTCCTACAACGTGGTGT
Organism: Pseudisothecium myosuroides; assembly: GCA_951799445.1. Taxonomy (NCBI): domain Eukaryota; kingdom Viridiplantae; phylum Streptophyta; class Bryopsida; order Hypnales; family Lembophyllaceae; genus Pseudisothecium; species Pseudisothecium myosuroides. The sequence goes on along the minus strand of OX637292.1, from coordinate 24,914,367 downwards.
TGGCAACAGCGTTCCTTCTTTTGTTGCTAGTGCCGGACCTCGGTGGTGCTCTGAAATTGGTACAAAAGATTCACCAAACCTAGGGACACTTAACCCCTAAAGGATTAAGGCCTTTTTTCTGCCAAAAAAACACTGAAAATTGCCATTTGTATAGCAAAGAGTTAAAAATTCAAATTCAAATTCAAATTCCACATCTAACCATAGGATCTTACACCTAACGAGTATGAAAAAGTGTGGAAAAAATTTCAGAATTTTTGACCGCACAGATTGCAATATATTTGCATTCAAAGTAGAAAAAACAAGGTTTTTAGCACATTGCGGAATTAGATCTTTTGACTTTGAACACTTTTAACTTAAAATTTTTGCACTACAGAGTTTTGAGCTTTAAATCTTTATAATGGAGAATTAAGTTGAGAGTCTAGGGGAAAAAGAAAACTTCAAAAAACCTTAATTATCATTCTTAAAAAAATTGTTAAGTAAAAGTAGGTACAAGATAGAAGAAAAATCTAAAATATTCATATATTTTAGATGGAATTAAAATGCACTAATTCCAATGGTGAGATTGTTCTAACAAGTAAACTAAACTATGTGGGAAAAAAAATTTGAAAAATTTGAAGAATTGCATTCAAAAATGAATCCAGCAAGTTATTTATTTCAAGAAAATGCTCTAACTACCCAAAAAACAAGAATGTCCATAACTTTCTCATAACAAATCCAAATGAAATGAATCAAAGCTTTCCATATAGAAAAAAATATAATCTTTGAGAAAAAAATATTAAAAAAAAATTCAAATTTTTGCAAATTTTTTTTACTACCCAGGCTGCCCCCCATCCCCTGTTTTGAGCTTATTTGGTCATAACTGTTGTTCCCGGGCAGCGATTGTGAAAAAAACTATATTTCCACGAAGCTAATGAGCTTTTCTACCTCCAAAAATAATTTCAAAAAATCAAGAGAAAATTTTAGCCCGTAGGTACTTGCCCAAAAACGCATTTGTCCCTCGAAGGGACAATCGTCCTTTAGGGGTTAAATCTGGACGAAAGGGAGTAAATTCCTGTATTTTCTCCCGCGTTGAAAAACCACAACATCAAATGAGCTCAGACCGAAGTCCTGGCCCACACATAACATTGTTTGGCAAGGAAGCAGAGGCATCTTTTGCATCCTTGAAACAAGGACCCCTACAGTGAACAAAATTGTCTTATATGGCTCCTCAGCCAACCCCAATCCTTGAATGAGCTTCCCATGTATCTAGCAAAGCATAATACAGTAGAACCTCTCTTATGCCTTTATCTGAGAGAGATTGTACTTTGAAGCCTTTGTTGCTAAACAGTGGTTGAAGGCCCTATAGTTAGAAGCCACGTGAGGCAGTGAACACTACTGCACCTCTCTTAACCCTTAAAGGACATTGCAAGCCCCACGGGCATTTTGAAAGTCAAACTTGCATTTTTCACCTCGTTTTTTATTTTAAATGCTTTTGAGCTTAACTAACAAAATGTATCTCCAATAATCTACTTTTTACTCCATTTGAATTTTTTCCAAAATTGTTAAAATTGTAATTTTTATGACACTTTGAAGAGAGCATCTTGAAAGCTCAAAATACACCACTTTTTGAACTTTTTCTATCAAATTTCTATTACTATGAACCTAAAGAGTACATCAATTACACCATGATGTTTGTCACTATTATTTCCATTTTCTTTAAAACTTTCATACTATTTTAAGCATTTTTGTAATTACTATGATTTTAAAAAAGAAATTTCTTTTAAAAATCATATGAAATTGAATTTAAAGTTTTTAATTATGAAAAAATGAGATTAAATCTTAAACATATATTACTACATGTGAAAAATATTAAAATTTTGAAATATGTGATTTAATATAGAAATCCAATGAAGTTTGACCAAGCTCGGACATGAAATGTCCTTTAAGGGTTAATGCATAAACTTCTCTCAGTGCATAGTCCCAACACTATGCACTAAGAGAGGTTCTACTGTTCCCACTGTTCCGAGCATGGGGAGGACCCTTGCGTGGTCATACAATATTATGCACGGATCCCGCGCAGTAGTGAAACAGTCCCTCACGTCTTCCCAATACAATATTATATTCTCCTTCACTTGGGGCGGCTGCAAGCAGGTCCCACGTCCAGTCCATCATGCCACCACTCCTGGCCACACCTGCCCCACCCTCGGCCTTCATCGTCTCCGGCACTCCTGGCCACACCTGCCCCACCCTGGGCCTTCATCGTCTCCGGCGCGCTGTTTGTTTGTTTGCTGTCACGGCTTTGATTTAACTTAGTTGGTCTTGCTGCTGGTCTGTGTCACTCTCGAGATGAGTTTTCTCTTCTTGCAGCTCGGACTTCTCGGCGCTCAACTGCACTCGGAAGTTCGATTCAGTTATTGATAAGAAGTCGAATTGACAAAGTGTCCTTGGATCCTCACGGCAGCAAGGTGTGTGCACTTAACTAAATGCATTCCAGTGTGAGTCTGAGCGTGGTTCCCTGCATTAGACTGCTTTAGAATTGGTTGGGTCCGAGTAGCGCTTCCACAAGCATTGCAGCAAGTCTTAGGGTGTTGTTTGGGGATACCGTGTGAGTGAATATTGGATCTTGGAAGTGCTGTTCCAGGGGTTCCTAGTTTTGTGAAGCTCTTGTGCTTGGGTCTTGTGTTTTGCACTTGCTTGAGAATCTGTAGCGATAGCTTGCGAGTGAGGTTTTGCAATGAGGTTAGGAGCTTTCTACGATAGATGTATGTATAGGTGTTTCCTACATATCTCAACAATCAAAATCTGAAAATTCATCACCAATTGTTTTCAATAAATTATCACATAAAATCATTTAAATTGACTTAAAATATTTGTTAAAAATGGGGTTTTGATTTCTTGTATTGCAATTTGGTACACTTGCTTGAGGTTGTGTAAGAATGTAACGATAATTATGCATGCCAAAAATATTAATTATATTTCACATTATGCAAAATTCTTTAAATGGTACAAATTGAAATCTTGAATCTTTTGGTTCCTCTGTTATATAGCAATTTCAAAGGCAATACTTGCATTGGAGTTCATCTCCTTTGCGTTGTTGAAGTGTAGAAACTTGTCAAGGGTGATTGCACGAAACACCTGTACTATTTGTTGCGTTTTGCAATAGTACTCATGATTTTTTCAGGAGTACTTTACATTAGAGAAAATATGGGCCCTGCGGAGGGCTGCTCCACGGCCCGCCGAGGGACCTTGAAGTTTACTTTTTTTTTGCAAAAAAATTGATTTTTCCCCTATTTCCGCGCAGCAGAAACTGCAGCAACAGTGGCGCAGGAACTGAAAACTGCGAGTAAAAAAAAAAAAAAAAAAAAAAATTATTTTTATTTTTTATAATCTTAAAAAAAGTTATTAAAAAAAAAAAAAAAAAACTCGCGAAAGCTGACTGCTCACCGCAGCAGTCAGCTTGGTGTGACAAACCAAGCTTTTAATAGCTTGGTTTGTCACATTCTAGCAGCCCTCTAGAGGGTTCAGTTTTTCTCTAATGAAAATTAGAAAATCAATTTTTAAAAAAATTAAAAATTATGGACAATGTATGCATCTTTAAGATGAAGGTAACCACCAAAGGAATTTCATTAAAAAATTCTCTAAGTAGGAGAACTAGAAAAGTGCCAAATCTTAAGAAAATATATACTTTGATGTTTTAATTAGTAGAAAATAGGAAAAAACTTAAATAAAAAAAATAAAAATTGACCATTTGTGGCAACTCTATGGAGATGGTCATTCACCAAAAAAACCACCAAAATAATTTTTTCCATGCTTCAAAATGCTAGTAGAAAGGGACTCAATTTGTGGACTTCTACACCACACAAAATTTGGTAATTTTAGAATTCCTTTGTACAATAGCTATAAGTCTACTAGAAGACCATCTCTACCAAATTTCAGCTCCAAATTCGTTTTTATGGGTACTAAATAGTACTAAAAACCTCCAAAATGGCATTTGTGACATAATATCGGGGGCTATTATTAAATAGTAAAACATTTTAAAAAAATTCCCAAAAAATACACAAGGTGTATAGTAGTCATCAGTACCTTGTCTATGAATTTTGAATCATTTGGAGTCGAAACCCAAGAATTATGGCCAAAAAAGTAATCAGCACGAGACGTGTGACAAAAAATAGTACAAGTGTTTCACGCAATCACCCTCAATGGATGGCTAAGTGAATATGCTAAATACACTATGTTTGCTCCCAAATTCTTGCACCAATTTGCAACTAATCACTACATACTATGGGACATACAAATTTGGGATCGGCTGCAGAGATGGAGGATTTATACCTCTCACTAAAGTGGTTGGTGAGGAGTGAGCACATTGATAGCTTTGGATACACTTGGGTATGAATTCTTAGAAAGAATGGTGATGGAAGTGGGGCTTCTTGTTCCACTTAATTTGGATATTTCAAAAAGGGATCGATGATTCTCTCTCATGATGTAATAATTTACCATCATGGATGTAGGTGAAATATGAATTGAAATACTTTTTCATTTGAAAGCTTTCATTCATTCAAAGGAGTGATATTGTTAGAGACTTTGTTGCAATTCAATGGTTTCATTGAATGAGAAATGGAGGTTCATAGTGGAATACTCCTTTGAAATTGTTTGTATCTTTTTTCAGCACATCGTTGGTCAAAAGAAAGTCTACGAGCAAAAGGGGAGGCATTTTGAAAAGCTAATCAATTACAAGGAAGGAGCTACCTGCCTGGCTAGTGATTTTTGACATGGCATGAGATTGAAAGTCTTATTATTTACAAGGTAAGATTTGTCCTAAAACACTCTAGGTCAAGCATTGCACTTGTACTTCTCTCAAAAAATATGGCATTACATTTGACATTGCAATATGGAATTTCATTCAATGCATATTTGTGAGATTGGATAGTGAGTGTTAGATAACATATGCACAAACAATTGCAACATTTATCCAAATGTTCCATTTGAAAAATCTTGCTTAATTTTGTTTATATTGATTGACATTAACTACCAATAAATGTTTGAATCCTACTATACAATATCCAAATATTGTGTTGGAGGGGCATCAATTTTCAATTAGATTTGTTATGAAAATATTACAAAGCCATATTATATTATTTATACAATAACTCTTTAAGGTGTCAAGTTTTGGTGCATATATTCTATTGAAAAACGGCAATAGACTTAGTGGTCCGATAGTGCTCATCTCCTTATAAGACAATATTAATGTGTATTTAATACAATGTAGAGAGATTGACTTTAATTCTTCTAAAGGTACCATGTTTTTATTTCGTAACGACCTTAGAATTTAAAATCTTTCTTTTTTCAATGATGATGTAAGTTGTATTGCAAGTTATTACGAGTGGAATTGGATAGTAGTCCAATATAGTAAGAAGCACTAGTTTCTATAAGTGAAATTTTTTGTTTGTATTGAATTAATTAATTAAGACAACACATCAAAAGAATTGATTGCTCCTTTAGAATCGGAATTGGTGCATGTGTGCTCATCCAACTTTGTTTTGCTCGGTTTTTGTCACTAAATGATTTTGTTTGTTATTAGGGTTTGAATTTAAGTATGTATTTATGGCTTGGAGTATATTTTTTGAGCTAATATTAGAATGGAAGATGAATGGAAGTCACATCCAAGCCACTTATGTTTATATTTTTGAACTTCATCACAAAGTTCCTCTGTCACGAAATGTCAACAGTAATCGCACGATTATCGTCAAGCATTGCTTTCGTGTTACATTCATTTGTTTAGAAACATTGTTACAACACGATAATGACATTCATTAATACCATGCAGTTGAGGCATGTCATTCATATTTGAGTTTGAAGTACTAAAGTTGCACGATAACTATGCATGACGAAATATGTACGACTTTAGTGATTTAGTGATGGGTGACTAACTTTGTGCAGCATTAGTGCTTTTCTAAGATATATTAAGTTAGTGCATTAATCACACAACATCATGTCCATGCATAGTTATTGTACTAACATTGCATTTTTTTATTTTTCACAATTTCAATACTAATTCATTTGAAAAGCGGCAGGAATTATATTCAAAGTAGAAGTTCAGACTTCATTTAGGCATAGAAGAATAACTTTTCTCAAAAAACTTTGAACTAAAAAAAGTTAGTAAATTAAGATAGCTTTCATCTCCAAAAATCCGTTTGAGATTTAGAGTCTCCAGTCAAAAGTTATAGACAAAGTTCAAAGACGGGTTGGAAGAGACATTTTTTTGACATTTTCAAACATTGCCTTTGAATTTTGTCCATAACTTTTGATTGGAGGCTCTAAATCTCAAACGGATTTTTGGAGATGAAAGCTAGATTCATTTACCAACTTTCATTAGTTCAAAGTTTTTAAAAAAAAAAGTACTTTACTATGCCAAACTGAGGTCTGAATTTCTACTTTGAACACGATTTATACATTTTCAAAACAACTTGACAATGAGAAGTCAAGCTCTCAACTTCAAGTTGTCCCATATCTTTTGAGTGTTCATAAACTAGATTTTAGTACAAAGAGGGCCTCTCCACCCTCATCTCTCATCAACTATCAATGAAGAGTTTCCATCACTATGTTACCAAGTTTCTTGGTGGCCTAGTCATGGAATCAATTCAAGCTACAATGAAGTAATTCTTTCACTATGCTATCAAGTTTCTTGGTAGCCTATTGATGGATTTAGTTCAAATTTAAATTTGATGGCCTATAGTAGTGATGGGTTCAATTCAAAATGCCATTGATTTAGTTAAAAATCTTTTTTAAATTAGAATGGTGATCAACAATTGAACATTGGCAATACTTTCTGGAACATTTATACTAGTTAATTAACATTATTGCAGTAATGACTCCAATGACATTGTTGTCATGAATTTTCCGTGTCCTTCAATACACAGAAAATGCACGATAAAGAATGTAAATTTTTGTGCATAATTTGTGTCTTTTGCACACTTGTGATTAATGCATAAAAGTGACATAGTTAGTATAAATTACAAAGTAGTGCCATTTCTTTGCAGGAATCGTGTGCATCGTAACAATGTGATAATTTGCAAATTAACATACGCACCCATGAAACAACAATAACTACACAATAATTGCTGACAATTCGTTGGTCCTGAACTTTGAGATGTTGTTGAAATAGTTATGAATTTTTTATGTTAGACTAACAAGTTCTTAAGGCATCCTTTCCTTGAAATGTTTCTCGGTGGTCCATTGAAGAATCTTATATATATATATATATATATATATATATATATATATATATATATATATATATATATATATACCTTTGTTTCAAGGTCTTTTACCTTTTTAGATTAGGGAATGATATAGGTTTGGCCTTCCAATTGGGAGACAGTATCTTCAAGCACTGATAGTCACCATATTCACTTTATACATTAGAATGTTATACATGTGCCACAACTTTAGGAATCAAACACAAAACTTCTAGCTTTGTTCATATGTTCAAGAAATTCTCATCCTCAAATACAAGCCATGAGGTATTTGCCATTTGGGGATGAAAAGTCATTAGCATTTGATTAATTTGGAAAGAACACTATCACTTGTTTGATGAAAGTTATATAGCCTCCTTAAGTTGGTAGTAATTTTATTCCACAACTTTCTATGAGTAGAAACTTTGTTTTGAAATTTTGATGGTTTAATTTTTGAAGAAAATCTGAATCAACTATTTTGATATGATGTTGTCATTATTGTGAGTTATGGTTAAAATCTAGACAATTATTATGTTTCAATTTTGGAAATATGGAATTTGAAAGAATGCAATTAAGGTGGCCTTGAAAGGATATGCTAGTGAAACAATGCTAATGCTATTTAGTACAAATTTGTGTTAAGTAATATTGAATAAAGGATGTTAATTGATTGGGGTTGTCAATAACCTTGTTTTGTATGAGTTGGACAAGTCTCTTGTGGATGAGTGTAAAAGAATATGGTAGTAAAGATTTGAGAATTAAGGAAGTATCATTTTGGATCAAGCATATCAAACAATATGAATACAATGATGAAGACTTATCCCTTTGTCAAAGTTTGAAATGCAATTTCTAACATCCATTTTGTATTTTAAACTTTCTATTTTTGTAAGTGGAAATCTTGAAAGCAAACATCCCAATTGTGTTCTCAACATTGTCTACTTTGTGTATTGAACATGAATTGAAGTATACAACAATGACAAAAGGTTATCTTTGTGCTTATTTGGGTTTAGTGATATTTCCAATTTGATTCAATATTGCACCTCCCACATGTCCAAGAAGTTACAAAATTATCCTGTATTCAAAGTATATGGTGTTGAATTTGGGCATTATAGCATTTTTATGTTGAACTAATATTTGAATGAAAGATGATCATTGTAGTATGTTAAAACTACTAGTATATAATATACTATATTTTAGTACATAATTTGAACTTAGAGAGACAAATACAATGTCTTACATATGGTTCTCCATGGTTCTTTTAAGGGGTAATATATGCAATGAAATTGTTCTTGCAATATTCACAACTTATAATTTTGAGATTGCGTCTTGTGTCTCAAAAACATAGTTAAGAATGTGGTACCCTTTTACTTTTATGTTACCATATAGTATTTGATTTGTATAGGAATTGCTTTATAGATTTGATGCAATTTTCTATGAGATCATTTTTAATATATTAGTCAATTGTAATCATCTTAGGACCTTAATTGAAATCATTTTTTGTGGGTTTGGATGTTATTTTTTGACTAATTTCTTTGAATTTGTTTTGATGCTATTGTAGAATTTCTCTATTTTACTCCATTTCTTGTATAAAATGGCGCGCTTTTTGATATGGATGACCAACTTTTTCTCAATGGCAATTTTTTGGAAATACATGGATTTTACATGGTTCATCCGGTGAGTTCAAATGTTGTTTAGTACATGTTAGCAATGTTGAAGAGTGCATCATAGAATGTAGTATTGTTCAAAACTTGAAGTTCTTTATATAGTTTTTTATTTGATGTACTTTGAGCTCTACAAGTAGTTTTGTTGTATGCATTTGTGTCTACAGTCAAATTTAGTAGCATGTCCTTAGATTTCATTAAATAGACAACTCTATTAGCATACCTAGTGGTTAGGATTAGCAAATTAATACTAGATGTGGATGCCAAACTTTTTGAAAACTTTGCAAAAAAATTATTTGTTTGTACGAATAAAAAAGAATATTACGGGATACTAGCAAAATATTTCTAGTTTCTAGCGGAGAATGTTGAGCTTGAATTTTACGTACAATAGTATTGTTCACTGAAGTTTTATTTGGAGAATGTTTAAGTTTGATTAGTTTATTCAATATCATAGGATAATGACTCTCTTTGATTTTTGTCACGATATCTCATTGACAATAGACATTAAATACTTTGCAGGAAACACGAGGGTTTCTTACATGTGCAAGGTGAGCATTGTAATGGATTGGGAAATGTTATACCACGTCTTGAGAAACGCTTGAAAGATATGGAAGCATCTCCACAAGGGGAAGTCTTGAATAAGAATCAATGTGTACATCTTTTGGCCAAACTCATACTAGCCATGAAGGGGATTGACAAATTGTTTTCAAGTGCTAGCAAGGACCTCAAGTTCCAATCTATTTTTGAAGAATTGGGTTGTCTTCAAAGGAAGGTAGAGATTGTGGTTCAAAGTTGCACCACACAAGATGGATGGTGTCATTTAGTTGTATTTCAACTCCAAAACAAAGAAACTTTTTGTGAGCTCTTTTTAGATTTGAAGTGTTGTTATGATACATCACGTGATGTGCACTTATTGTGCCATCCAAATCAATCAAATGATACCTCACCTATTCAATTTGATGCGGCTACCTATGAACAAATCCTTGAAGATGGACAAGAACTTAAGAAGAAGCTTGAACTTGTACCTCATGGAGAAATCTCACAAGATTACAAATTGGCGCAACATCTATTGTTGAGACTCAGAAATTTGGATCGAGTTGATGGTGGAGACTTGGATGCTTTGGAGGTTCTCAATGATTTCAAGAAACCGGAATTACTCAATCAAATAGGTAGAGGAAGTAATGGACAAGTATTCAAATCAAATTGGTTGGGTCTTGAATGTGCAACAAAAGTGTTGAAAGGCGATTCAAGTTTTCTCATCAATTTCAGAGATCAAGCTAGTACTTCGGAAGGCGATTCAAGTTTTCTCATCAATTTCAGAAATCATTCTAGTACTTTGGAAGGCGATTTGAGTTTACTCATCAAATCTCGAAAGGAAGCTGGCATCTTAGCAGGCTTGAGCCATCCAAATCTTGTCCAATTTTTTGGTTGTGGGATTAACAAAAAACATCACGAGAATGTTGAGGAAGTTGAAACTGGTGAAATGTACTTGGTGATGGAATTGATGGAAACAAGCTTGTCTACTATGTTGAAGAATTCAAGAAAACCCTTACCCTACCATGTTGCAATTGACATCATGCATCAAATTGCAAAGGCCGTGTATTACCTTCATGACATGCAAGTTGCTCATCTTGACTTGAAACCCGAGAATGTCTTGTCAAGCCGAATATCTAAAGAAAATCCTTATCACACATTCAAGGTCACAGATTATGATACTTCTCAATTAAAGGTCTATAGCAATCCAAAACATCCAAAGCCATCAGAGTACACCACTGGAACAACAGGTTACATGTCCCCTGAAGTGATCAAGGGAAGTAAAACTTCATTGTATCCATTTCAAGCTGATGTGTGGTCATTTGCCATGATATGTTCAGAGATTCTATCTGGAATAGTTCCATACTCTGGCTTAAAACCAAGGGAGTTTTATGATCAAATATCACATTCATATGGCAACGGAAAAAAAAACTTCAGACCAAACCTACCCAACAATTGTGAAGAACTCACGAGCTTAATCCAAGAATGTTGGTCCCAAGACCCTCTTCAACGGCCATCATTTGCCCAAATTTGTGAAAGGCTCACAACTTTAAAAAAGTCATTTTTGATGGGAACATACTCATGCAAGATGGTTCCAAAATTTGGTTCATCTTCGGCCTCAAGAGTTTTGAATCCCATAGTGGGCCTTAAAAGAATTGAAGTCCATCTTGTCCCAAAGGTATGAAGTGGTTGCACTATGAAACTCATTTAGTGAAGTTTGTTTTTTGTAACTCTCTTTTATGCTTGACATTCATTGTTTAATTGTAGTGTATTATTTTTGATATGAAATTGATTTATCAAATATGATTTTTGCATTTCTACAGGAAGAAGAATCCATTCCCCCCCCAAAGGAAATTTCCATTGATTTGGATCATCAATTGTCCAAAGTCAAAGGGCTTTTGAAAATGAATTATGTAGGAATTGTTGGCATGGGTGGAATTGGCAAGACCACACTAGCAAAAGCAATCTTTGACGATGTGACAGTGAAGTTGTCATACCATGCATCGCGCTTTGTTGCACAATGCAAAGACTACCAAAGTTCGTATGATATATTGTGCAAGATATTACCACAACTTGGGAGTATTTACAATCCCACGAATCTTGGAGATGCCCAGAATATAATGAAAGAGCTCTTGGTTGCCAAGAAGGTTCTTTTAATATTAGATGATATCAAGGATGGTTCCCAAGTGCGTGATATAGTACCTCGTGACATTGTACCAGCTAGCAAGGGTACCACAATAATTCTCACAACACGCGATTGGAGGACAATACAATCATTTCTGGGCTCTGACGGGAAGTTGGACGTTGAGTTGTTGGATGAAGAGGTTGCGACAACGCTCTTTACTACTCACCTTTCTTGGGGTGTAGCTGCTTTATCTTCGGACTTTGAGAACTTACGCAAGCATGTTGTGAAAGCTTGCAATGGCTTGCCATTGAGCTTGAAAGTGATGGGTGCATTTCTCCATGATAAAAAGAGGTTGCGAAGTTGGGAACAAGCATTACAAAGGATGACAAGAGGAAGGACTTTGGATGGTAATGAAGAAATTTGGAACACCTTGCAATTAAGCTTTGATGGATTGACCAAGGATGTTGAAAAGAAGATGTTTTTGGACATAGCTTGTTTCTTTTGTCGTGATGTATATCCATTTGGCATATCAAGAGAGACGATCTTGTACATGTGGTCCAATGATGGCATCCTTCCAGTGGATGAATTGGAAAGATTGATTGACATGTCATTATTGAAGTTCAATGAAAATGGTGACATTCTAGAAATGCATGACCAACTCCGTGACATGGGACGGAAGATTGCCAAGGGTACAAGAATTTGGAAGTCATCTATGATACCAGAAACCGGATTCTCAAGCAAGGTTTATTCTATTTGTACAAGTGACATGACAAGAATTTGTAAGTTTTCTTGTTTACATGTGAATGCAATTAGTGGTAATTCAAATCCTTTTATTTTCAAGAATCATGAGTTCTGATGTATGTTAGATATATCAAGTATCATTTGAAGCCTCTATATGAAGATGTAATACATTCTAAATAGAACTTTCTTGATTGCAGGATGTTGAGGTTCTGGAAGGTATTTCTTGGCAAGGAAAAATTAACCATGACTTGCCTTTGGATAAACATGACCAAAGTTTTGATTTTGAAAAACTTCGTGTACTAATTTTGGTGAGTACTTGGGGCAATAACAAAGTGCATTTTAAAAACTTGGACTTATTACTAAGATTTGCTTCACAATGTTCTAAATTAAAGGCAATTATACTAGAAAACTTCCATGCATTGGTGGCATTGCCAACGGAAGTGGGGAAATTGTCTTCCTTGACCACTCTCGATTTGGGGTCTTGTTCAAGCTTGGTGGCGTTGCCAGCGGAAGTGGGGACCTTGTCTTCCTTGACCACTCTTAATTTGAGGGCTTGTTCAAGCTTGGTGGCATTGCCAGCAGAAGTGGGGAACTTGTCTTCCTTGACCACTCTTAATTTGAACTCGTGTTCAAGCTTGGTGGCATTGCCAACGGAAGTGAAGAAATTGTCTTCCTTGACCACTCTCGATTTGGGTCTTGTTTAGGCTTAGTGGCGTTGCCAGCGGAAGTGGGGACCTTGTCTTCCTTGACCACTCTCGATTTAAAAGGGTCTTCAAGCTTTGTGGCATTGCCAGCGGAAGTGGGAAACTTGTCTTCCTTGACCACTCTCGATTTGAAGTGGTGTTCAAGCTTTGTGGCATTGCCAGCGGAATTGGGGAACTTGTCTTCCTTGACCACTCTCGATTTGAGAGCTTGTTCAAGCTTGGTGGCATTGCCAGCGGAAGTGGGGAAATTGTCTTCCTTGACCACTCTCGATTTGAAGTGGTGTTCAAGCTTGGTGGCATTGCCAACGGAAGTGGGGAAATTGTCTTCTTTGACCACTCTTGATTTGGAGTCTTGTTCAAGCTTGGTGACATTGCCATCGGAAGTGGGGAACTTCTCTTCCTTGACCACTCTTGATTTGACGTGGTATTCAAGCTTGGTGGCATTGCCAGCAGAAGTGGGGAACCTGTCTTCCTTGACCACTCTCAATTTGAGGTGGTGTTCAAGCTTGGTGGCATTGCCAGCAGCAGTGGGGAACTTGTCTTGTTTCACCACTCTCAATTTGGGGTCACGTTCAAGCTTGGCGGCATTGCCAGCGGAAGTGGGGAACTTGTCTTCCTTGACCCCTCTTAATTTGAGGGCTTGTTCAAGCTTGGTGGCATTGCCAGCGGAAGTGGGGAACTTGTCTTCCTTGACCACTCTCGATTTGAAGTGGTGTTCAAGCTTGGTGGCATTGCCAACGGAAGTGGGGAACTTGTCTTCCTTGACCACTCTCGATTTGAGGTCTTCTTCAAGCTTGGTGGCATTGCCAGCGGAAGTGGGGAACTTGTCTTCCTTGACCACTCTCGATTTGAAGTGGTGTTCAAGCTTGGTGGCATTGCCAACGGAAGTGGGGAACTTGTCTTCCTTGACCACTCTCGATTTGAGGGCTTGTTCAAGCTTAGTGGCATTGCCAGTGGAAGTGGGAAACTTGTCTTCCTTGACCACTCTCGATTTGTACTCGTGTTCAAGCTTGGTGGCATTGCCAGCGGAAGTGGGGAACCTGTCTTCCTTGACCACTCTCAATTTAAAAGGGTGTTCAAGCTTGGTGGCATTACCAGCGGAAGTGAGGAACTTGTCTTCCTTGACCACTCTCAATTTGAGGGCTTGTTCAAGCTTAGTGACATTGCCAGCGGAAGTGGGGAACTTGTCTTCCTTGACCACTCTCGATTTGTACTTGTGTTCAAGCTTGGTGGCATTGCCAGCGGAAGTGGGGAACTTGTCTTCCTTGACCACTCTCGATTTAAAAGGGTGTTTCAAGCTTGGTGGCATTACCAGCGGAAGTGAAGAACTTGTCTTCCTTGACCACTCTCAATTTGAGGGCTTGTTCAAGCTTAGTGGCATTGCCAGCGGAAGTGGGGAACTTGTCTTCGTTGACCCCTCTCGATTTAGAAGAGTGTTCAAGCTTGGTGGCATTGCCAGCAGAAGTAGGGAACTTGTCTTCCTTGACCACTCTCGATTTAGGGTCTCGATCAAGCTTGGCGGCATTGCCAGCGGAAGTGGGGACCTTGTCTTCCTTGACCACTCTTATTTTGAGGGCTTGTTCAAGCTTGGTGGCATTGCCAACGGAAGTGGGGAACTTGTCTTCCTTGATCTCTCTCGATTTGAAGTGGTGTTCAAGCTTGGTGGCATTGCCAGCGGAAGTGGGGAACTTGTCTTCCTTGACCACTCTCGATTTGGAGTCTTGTTCAAGCTTGGTGGCATTGCCAGCGGAAGTGGGGAAATTGTCTTCCTTGACCACTCTCAATTTGAAGTGGTGTTCAAGCTTGGTGGCATTGCCAGTGGAAGTAGGGAACTTGTCTTCCTTGACCACTCTCGATTTGAGGTCTTGTTCAAGCTTGGTGGCATTGCCAGTGGAAGTGGGGAACTTGTCTTCCTTGACCACTCTCGATTTGAAGTGGTGTTCAAGCTTGGTGGCATTGCCAGTGGAAGTGGGGAACTTGTCTTCCTTGACCACTCTCGATTTGAAGTGGTGTTCAAGCTTGGTGGCATTGCTTGTGGAAGTGTGGAACTTGTCTTCTCTGACCCCTCTCGATTTAGAAGAGTAATCAAGCTTGGTGGCATGCTAGCAGAAGTGGGGAAGTTGTCTTCCTTTACTTCTCTTAATTTGAGGGCGTGTTGGAGCTTGGTGGCATTGCCAACGGAAGTGGGGAACTTGTCTTCCTTGACCACTCTTGATTTAAAGTGGTGTTCAAGCTTGGTGGCATTGCCAGCGGAAGTGGGGAACTTGTCTTCCTTGACCACTTTCGATTTGAGGGCTTGTTCAAGCTTGGTGGCATTGCCAGCGGAAGTGGAGAACTTGTCTTCCTTGACCACTCTCGATTTGGAGTCTTGTTCAAGCTTGGTGGCATTGCCACCGGAAGTGGAGCACTTATCTTCCTTGACGTCTCTCAATTTACAGTTTTGTTCAAGCTTGGCGGCATTGCCAATTGAAGTGGAGAACTTGTCTCGGTTGAACAAGGGGTAAGTCCTAGATCCATGTACTCATAAGGGGATTATGAAAATGATTATATTTGAAAACTATATAAATTTGAGTATTATGAAATTTTCCATCTGACCAATTCAAATTCTTTTAATAACAAGATGAGGTCTAATCCTTTAGAGGGTCAAGACAATGCAATTAAAATTATTTTTGGATGAGCAAATCCCCAACCATGAGAAAAGTATATACCTCACAAACTCAAAGTTTTCCTTGATGTTGCGCTTGTCATTTTATTACATCCACTGTAAAAGTCAATTTTCAAAGATGTCATCAAATTTTTAGTTTTCTAAAATAGAAATATAAAATATAAATTCTTGCTAAAACTACTGGAACAGATCAAATGCAAGGGAAATCATGCCCAAGTTGCAACATGAAAAAACCTCAAAAGCTTTGGATTTTTCCAAAATGGGGGAGGGAGAGAAATCGAAACAAGAAGATATGTTCACTCTTTTTGCCTCATTGTAAAGTAAACAAGAATTGTAGAGGGGTACAACTTAGTGATATTGCTCTTATATATGGAGTGTTTTTTATTAGCTTCTCTATAGTTCATCTAAAAGTATATTATACTCTAATATGGTTTGAAGCCCACTACTAAATTGAATTATAGAGCTTATGCATTGTCCAAAACAATACTGCTTCTACAATCTCTATTTTTCAGCACTTCCAACTGAAACAATTTCAATTTACATGACCAATATGTACCTTTAATTATCTCCATAAATCATACTAAGCCAAATTAGTGTAGGTAGTCATTACAAATGTAAAAATCTCTTATACATAGTTCTATATTATTTTTGGACTTCATTTTGCCTTCTTTTTCTCTCAAATAAAAATAAAAATTTGTTCTGCATTGAACACTGATTTTCAAAGAAGTTGAATTCTTGAGATTGGTAAATAAGTAAGCACTTTATTCCTAAAGTCCCAAGAGTCCACTTGGGTTAGAAAAAAAATAGCAATTTCCAAGTGAAAGCAGAATGAAGGTAGATATCATCTCTTGTATATGATATCTTCTTCCTAGGCATTTGTCCTTGTGACAATGGCAAAGTTCAGCTACAAAACTTCTAGATGCTAAGAGAGTTGTCCTTCCCAACTTGACAGTTTTCTTCAAGAACTCTCCAACACTCAAAAACTTGGTTCATTGTGAGAGGGCAATCATGGAAAGTGACACTTGAAGTGTCAAATTTGTTGCAATATATTCCATGATTTGTTTTTTGGAAGAGAGATTCATGAGGAGCCACTGTCTGGAATTGTGCTAAAATTGTATACTAAACACAAGATGGGGTAGATAGTTTTAATTTACTTGTAAGATAGTTTTAATATTTGTAAGCGCCTTCTATTAGTAGCAAATTTACATTGAAAGTGATTCAATTTCATAGATAAAGAAATATAAGCATTTAAGTTCATGAAAAAAATATTTTAGTTAGTCTGACTGCTTGCCCTCTATTAGCATGCTACAAACTAGTTTTTTTTCATAAATTTTTGCTACTGCAAGTCGTATAGAATTAATATTTTGCATGTTCCAAAAGGATCTCATACATCCTAATCTAACCTTGCATTCAAAAGGTATATACTCTTAGAGTTTGGGATGAAATTCCTCTTATAGAACTTCATCTGTCAATATTTTATGCAACAATTAGTCTTTTGAGAAGTTTGAAATAAATTCGGATTTTAGGCTAATATTATTTTATGGTTATCAACTTTATTTACAACTTATTGTTTGTGTTTTCATCCAAATGCTGACCATTTAACACCTTAATTTCATCCTCTTATCTTTTGTAATTTTTACTCAAATCCAAAGTTTTTTATCAATTAGGAATTCTATTAGTGTCCAATATAATTTTTCTTCATTTTATTTTCATTTTTATTGTTTATGTGATTTTAGGTTATTACCTCCAATTTTTCATCTAGAACTTCATATGTATGTCATTTTTGCACTTTTTGTCCAATTTTGAGTTTGAGATGTTGTCTTAGTCTAAATTTTTAATTGAAGACTTCCTTCCTATTATGCAAATGTCATCTACTTTGCTTGTTTGTAAAATGTGAATTCCACTTTTGAGAGATTGTTTTCCAGTTGATTACATTGAATCAAGTACAAGCATTATAAAGCATATGAGGAAGCAATGAAAATGAGTTCCTTGAATGTCAATGGTATCCTATCTTGTATATTTAAAGTCCAATATGTTTCAGGATGATGGATGATTGGTCTACCCGTGTTGGAAACCATTGTTGTTCACATTAATAGGATGGATGGTTCAATTGTTTCAATGAATATACCACCCATCACTACAAGAGAAAGGAGTGTTTTAGGTGAGTTTTTAAGTATAGTCCTAGACATAAGATGAAAAATAATGACCTACAAGGAAATTTTCAATAAAAATTTATTAAAAATACATGTGTTTCTAAAAACATTTACTGAATATCTCCTTAAAGGTCATTACTTATAATCTTATATCTAGGAGTATACTAAAAAACTCACTTAAAACACTCCTTTCTCTTGTAGTGCATGGTCCTTGTGACAAGCTTAGTACAAAAATGAGAGCACTAAATTTACTAAATATGCCCTTAAAATTTTGAAGCACATGGATTAATAACATTAGCAAGAGGTTTCAGATTTCAATTTTTCTAGTTTAAAGTACTTGCTTTCACTAAGATGAAGGTATGGCCACATAGATGCTGAAAGCAATTCATTTTATTGACTTGCCTGGGTGTGGCATTGATCCTTAACCCCTAAAGGACCAGCTTGCTATTTTTAGCAACATAGAAACTTTGGTCAGATATGTGTGATTGGAGATTTCCATATTATAAGCTGAATTTTTATTAGAAGAAGGGAATGAGGAATACTTTTCATATGCACTAAATTTCATGACATTTGGAAATAGGAGTCAAGAGTTACGGCATAATATGTTATTTTTTTTTGAAATTGGGTAGTCCAGGCAGATTAGAAAAGATCACTTTTTTGAAAAATAAAAATTTGAAATTGGTTTTCTAAATTTATATAAACGTCAAAAGCTTTGAATCATTTCATTTTGATCAATGAGTCAAAAGTTATGAGGAATTTTAGTTTGCGGGTAGTTACGGATTCTCTACTCTAAAATAAACTTTGAAGTTGTTTATTTCACTCAATTTTCAATATTTTTTGAAAATAATAAAATCACATGATGTAGATTGTTTATACAACATTACAACCATTGGAATTGACATTTTTCAATTCCAAAATTAAACTCTTGACAATTTTGTATTTTGAATCATTCTCTACTTCTTCCTACTTACTAATTTTTTCCTATATGTTGTACAATTCCAAATGATTTGAAATTTTTTAAAGCATGTAGCCAATTTGTTTAAGAAAAAGAATTCAAAGAAACGCCACCATCTCAAATATTTTTTCATAGAAAAGTGAACTTGTGAAGAGCAGCTGCCTTGTTTTTCGCAAAGCCAAAAAAAATGATTTTAGTGAATTTGAATGTTTATATCTTGCAATCCACATTGTGGAAATTTCTGAAATTTTTACCACGTGTTCTCAAGTCAGCATACTACAAGATCCTCCAGTTACATGTGTCAAAAAAGTTTTTTTTTCAAAAATTTGGTATTTGTACTAAAAATGGCAATTTTTGAACGTTTTCGGTGAAAACATAGGGGTTAAAGGACAGACTAGTGACTGTGGAAATCATTCGTTTGGATACTACATGAATCATTGGCTTAAAAAAATGCAAAAGCACTCATTCAAAGTCAAACTACTATAGAAAATCTCCCCTTTTCACAACAAAATTTGAAGATGAATAGTTGCACTTTTGTCCTATACAGAAAGATTCTTTGTCATTCATCAGGCACAAAATGTCCGCGGCATCATTTATGGGCTAACTAAACTTATAATATTCATTTGGCTCATTGTTGTAGCCTCAAATAATTGGTGTGATCTTATAGGATGATGCTTGTAAAATCAAGAAGCTACTTCAATAAATAGTACATAGAGACTTTGAATTATCCAAGGAGAGAGGATGTTTGCAAAAGTGTACATGCTAGCAAATTGTGCCTAAATATCTTCACATGAGCTACTATTTATTTTCTTCAAAACATCAAAAATGCGTAGTGAAGGTGTGCTTTTGAAATGCCCACTGTGTTGTGGCAATTTTTTGTTCATTAGTTCTTTGCATTTTGGATGAGCAGATCAACCACTTTCAATTTTAGATTCAAAATTTTAGATTTATTGAAATTTTGTGAGAACCTGACCTCTATACAATTGTTTTTTTTTCCTTCCAAATTGAACCTTGGAAGTGTGCACTACAACATATGGAGTGCGTTTAAGACATCTTTTAAACCACAATGTTTTAAAAGTGTTTTTAAATGGAGTTTTTAAACAATTTGTCAAAGAGCGTCTTACTCTAGAATTCTTACAATGTGTCTTATTATGTGTCAAAGATTTTCATTTTATTTAAATGCATTCCATTTTATACATTTTAAATTACTTTTTGTTTTTAACTTTTATTTTACATTATTATGTCTTTGTATATATCCATATTTATACTTGTATAACTTTGCAATATTTGTAGTCATATATCTCCAAGTTGATTGTAAGAAACACTTGCCAATTTTGTTGCGTTTTGAATAGTACCCATGATTTTTTTTGGAGTACTTTAACATCGGAAAAATAATTTTTAAAAGATTAAAAAAAAATATAGATAATATATAATTTTTTTTGATGAAGGTAACCACTGAAGGAAATGCATAGAAAAATTCTCTAAATAGGAGAACTAGAAAAGTGCCAAATCTCAAGAAAATAGATACTTTGATGTTCTAATTATTTAAAAATAAATAAATAAATAAATAAATAAAATATAAATTGACCATTTATAACAAATTAAAAACTCTATGGAAATGATCAATCACTAAAAAAAATACCAAAATAGTATTTTATATGTTTCAAAATGCAAGTAATAAGAAGCTCACTTTGTGGACTTCCACACTACATAAAAATAACTATTTATAGAATTCCTTTAGACTGTAGCTATAAGTCTAATAGAAGACCATTTTTTCCAAATTTGTTTTCTTGGGTACTAAATAGTACTAAAACCCTCCCAATTGACAAGTGTGACATAAAATTGGGGACTATTATTGGACAGTAAACTATTTTTGAAAATTACAAAAAACAAACACGCAAGGTGTACAATATTCATGAGTACCTTACCTATATTCTTGAGTCATTTGGAGCCAAAATGCAAAAGTTATGGTCTAAAAACAAATCAACACATAGAGTGTGTGAGCGCTTGTTTACCCACCCTTGGTAAAGAAGCGAGCACAACCAGGCTCTCGGTAAATAATCGTTCTGACTCGATCTATGGGTGTCTAGCGCCAATCCATTGTGCCTTCCAAGCAATGGATCTTTTCTATGCTCCTAAGACTCGCTAATTCGGATAAGGAAGAAAACAAAACAAAACCCTAATTGGAATTGCTGTAACTGGTAAGTCTGAATCAAAGCCTAAGAGGGCTTGGTGGTTTGGGAGAAGAGTTAATCTTAGTCTGAACTTATCTATCCTAAATGGAAGAGTACCTCACGCCATTTCTAAAAGTATAAAGCTTGTTTGATTTGGACTCTCCGAGAGAAAGTTATGGACGGATGAAGTTTGACCTCTACTCGGTTCCTCAAACTTCATCCATGCTTTTCTATAGACTCCGGATTTTGATTTGACTTGGGATTTGGGCTATGAGCCTGACCCCCTAAGGTTAAACTAATCACCAAGTCTTGACTCAAATGGATGAAATCTTCTAGGGATCATCCATTACTTGTTCCGGACTTCATCCCTTCTTAACTGCTTGGGGTTTAGGTATTTCCTTAAGCTGGGTTTAGTTTTGGGTTACCCTAAACTTGTTCTAAGATGTTCTAAATCTATACTTAACCTAAACTTAATCTTAAAAGTCCCTAATCCGCCTTCTAATCTTACTTAAGGATCTTAAGTGTGGTTACTAATGTACTAATCTTAGAACTTAAGACTTGTTCCGAGGGGATCTTGATTTTAGCTTTCTACTTTGACTAACCACATTAGATTTGGGGTTTCCTATCAAAAGTTATCCATGGATGAAGTTTGACCGCTAATCGGTCCTTCAAACTTCATCCGCTAATTATGACTAGCCCTAAATTCAACACTAAATTCTAATTTAACTTTTGGTTCCTAAATTAATCCCTCTTTTTATGTTAGCTTTCTTGTTCCTCTTGGATGAAATTTGTTAGGTTTCATCCAACATGACTCCCTAACTTCATCCGCTCATAACTCCTTCGTTTTAGCTCGGATTTGGACGTGTTTTAGGTTTTTGGAAACCCCTAGACCCCTGATTTCTTCCTCCTAACCTAAATCTGACCTGACCTATGGTCTATGCTACTCTAGCTTTCGGCCTTCTTCTAATTACCTGAAATAAGACGAATTTTAACAAAGAAGAGTGGGGTTTTTAGGGGCCCACCTCATATTGGAGGTCCTGGATCAAATGGTCAAGGTTCCCCCCCTCGGCCATGTCCCTTTCTCTTGGATTCTTGGCTCCTTGAATGATTCTTGAATCGGAGAAGATTTTGGAACGAAGTGGTAGATGCGGTGGGATTTCTTTCTTCTCCTTCTTTCCACCCCTTCTTACACCAACCGACTTTGCCTTCCAAAGTTCTTATGCGTTGACTTCACCCCTTATGCCTTGGCCTTCCCAAGTGCTTACGCGTTGACCTTTCTCTTACACCCCAAAGACACACTCTTTTTTACTCTTACACTCGCTCTCTCAATGGTCCAAATTTGTTAGTTGAGATTTCCCCTAATCCATCCACTAGCATGCTTTTCTCCTATTTCATCTTCCTCCTTGTTCGTAATGCTCAAGGTTTTTGGTTATGGTGTGTGGAGAGCTTGGGTGAGTTGTGCGTGGAGT
Source organism: Pseudisothecium myosuroides (assembly GCA_951799445.1). Taxonomy (NCBI): domain Eukaryota; kingdom Viridiplantae; phylum Streptophyta; class Bryopsida; order Hypnales; family Lembophyllaceae; genus Pseudisothecium; species Pseudisothecium myosuroides. Next base: position 24,891,978 of record OX637292.1, on the reverse strand, counting down.
GATTATGTGAATTTGCAGGTTACTTGGTGCTTCAACACGAGTTCCTTTCCCAATCCTACAACATCTTGTCTTACATGTCCTTTTGCTAAATCCCTTCCTCTACTATTTTACTTTCCTACTTCTACTATGCTAAATTCTACTTCTACTTTGCTAATTCCTATTTCTACTATGCTAATTTCTTCTTCTACTTTGCTAACTTCTACTTCTACTATGCTAATTTCTACTTCTACTATGCTAATTTCTTCTTCTACTATTTAGATTCTAGCCTTAACTCCCCCCTTCTTTATCACTCTTTTTTTTCTTTTCTTCTCTAGAATCTAGACTACCAAAAAAAAGGACAAAAAAAAGAACGAGAAAAAGACCAAAATTTTGGCCTACGGCCTGGCTGTTGCGGAGCCCAGCGCTGCGGTGGTTGGCTGCTGCGGTGGCCTGGCTGGCTAGGGCTTGGCTGGCTGGGATTTTAGGGAGGGCCTAGGCGTGCTAGCCGGGCTCCCCACAAGGCAAAGTTAAACTGGATTAAAAAGTAACTCAATCTCAGCCCATAGGGGGATTTTGGAGGCTAAACTTTGAATTAGTTCCAAGAGGTTTTGGAAACTAAACCTTGTACGTAACTTCTGGGGGGGGTCAAAGCTTCGTCGTCGAGTTGGTTTTAACACCAACTCTAAGACTTTAAGAACATGGAGTAGTTCGAAGCTTCGCCGTCTAACCGATTTTTAACACTTCCTCTAAGACTTAGGTACCAGTGGAATCAAAGCTTCGCCGTCTAACCGATTTTTAACACTTCCTCTAAGACTTAGGTACCAGTGGAATCAAAGCTTCGCCGTCTAAGGGGGAAGCCACACGTCAACAACCACCTTCAAAGAAGGACCCAGACCATTAGAACATAACGACCCTAGGAGGGCCCACAACTCCACCGTACGGGGGGGAGGACCACGCACCAAGGGCTCTTAGAGAGAGCAAAAAGAGGTCCCCGACTAAGGGAGAAGCACTCGGAGGTTAATACAGACACGCGGTTTGAAAAACGCAATCCTTAAACACTAAAGACCCCCAAGTGGGTGTGAGTGTTTCTAACTCCACCTTTGAGTCAGAAAGTTACAGACGGGCTCTAGCGGCAGTTTCGTTGGAGCTTTTACTCCTAATTGGATGGTTCCTAAGTAAGTGTTTGCCTTCCAAGCAATGGACACTTTTTGTGATTGGTAATCCTGTAAAATTCCACTAATTCTAAGAAAAGCTATGGTTAATTAATTAAACGTTATGGTTAGGTAAAAAACAAAGAAAGAAAACAAAATCTAATCTAACTAAAATTGTATCTAAGTAGCCTTTTAGAATATAATTTTCTCTTCCCAGAATGGTTAAGAAAACTAGATTCCAAGATTCCTAGCAAAAGTTACCACGAAGTACGTTTGGCCCCTTAGTTGTGCTAACCTTCATCCACTAATCTAAAATAGCAAATCAATCCAAAATAATTCTAAATTCTAAGGTTAAGTTATTAGTTCCTTTAAGTTATGGATTTTTAAGACTAATCGGAATTTTGACCTAATTGGATGTTTTTCATTCAAATTTGGTCTCAAATTTCATCCAACCTTTTATCCTTCAAAAATAATGTATTTTCAAAAGTAAAAGGGGATTTTGGAATCCTATTAGATTCCTTGTCTGATTCCTATCTAAAATGATTCCTAAAAGGTTCCTTTGGACGAAAATCTTAAGTTATTGTCCAATGAGGGGTTATGGTTAATTATTGGTAATTTTCGTTATTGGGTTAAATTTTAAGTATGATTTGATTTTATAACTCCTAAACTACTTATTAGGTTCTAAATCTAACTTAAACTCTAAATTCTAATCTAAAAACTAACTTCTAATAGCAAAGATTCTAACTTTAATTTGAAAACAAAAACAAAGCAAAAGCAAAGGGTAAAATTAACATACCTCTGGGTCCATAGTCTCGTCATCGCATAGCACTAGCATAATGGTCTCAAAATAACCCTCGTTCTCCATCATGGGTACTCCGTTTGTTGATAAAAGTTTTAGTGTCAAAATGTATGGAAAAATCCTTTTCCTACATTCTTCTAACTGATTTCCTACAAATAAAAGAGTTAGTCTAAGTATTTAACTTAATTCCTTTGATTTTAGGAATTTACGTTAAACTTCTAATGGGTTTTAGTTGATTTTAAAATAACCTTTTGAATTAAAGTAACTTCAAGGCCCTATTTCCAACCACCTCGAATGTTTGTTTTAATTTAAGAATTAATTTTAAAAGATTAATATCTTCCAAATTAATAATATTCCAATGAATAATCAATTTTATTTGTTATTCATTAGTCTATTATTCTTGTTGGATTAATCTATTATTTTTGTTGACTTTTTGTCTTCTCCTATTTGGCTTATTAGGCCAATAAAACAAAAATCCAAGTCAACAAGACCAACTAATTTCTTCCAAAAATACTAATTGATAGAAAAAACCAAATTCTTCAATAGTAAAAGGAATAAAACCAAAGAACTATTCTAAATGAATAGTAGATGAATAGTAGAAAAACAAAAACAATTTGTCTTGAATGAATAGTAGATGAATAGTAACGGAATAAAAACCAAAACAAATCTAAAATGAATAGTAAAAGCACAACAAAACAAAACGAAATGAATAGAAAACAATAAAAAACCACACCAAATCTAAAATGAATAGTAAAAAACAAAACAATCAAGGTCACATGAATAGTTAGATTCTCGGCCCAATAGTGTTCAGTATTCCTCCTTCTTCCTTAAGTACGTTATTCCTTCTTCTTCTTCCTCTTAATTATGTTTCAATTCAAATTCTTGGTTGTTATTGGCATATGGCTATAGAGTGTGAGTGTTTGTCAAATTCGAGATTTGAGAGTGGCAAGTTAGAAATTTTGAGAAAAAACAATCAAAAGACCAAAATTGGTGGTGTGGCGAGCAACGGCCAACCTTATTTGATTTTTGTTTTTTGTTGTATGAGAGTATCAAGTTTCAAACTGAATGTTGGATGGCCTGGACTGGCCTTTGGTCCGGTGTTGGAGCTTCAGCCCTTCAGTGCACCCCGTAAGCTCTGACTCCCCACTCCTTGGCTCCCCGTGAACTCCCGCTCCTGGCTCCCCCGTGAACTCCCGACTCCCCAAGGACTGACACGTGGCAGGGCTGGGTGACCTCGTTCTCCGCTTCGTTCCCTTCCCCTACTCCCGTCCGTGCTGTCCGACCTTGTTGTCCGACCTTGCTGTTCCGTTCTTGCTGTTCTGATCTCAATTTTCTGGTCCTAAATTCTGGTTTTAAACTCTGGTCCTAAACTCTGGTCCTAAATTCTGGTCTTAAGCTCTGGTCCTACACAAAACTAAACTAGTTTTAAATGATAAAAAAGATACACGAAACTAAATGACAATTTTTGGGTTTTTGGATAACGAAGCAAAACAAACTAAACTAAATGACAATTTTTGGAGTTTTTTGGGATAACTAAGCAAAACAACTAAACAAAATAAAGGCTAAACTAACGGCTAGAGGTTGGGAAATTTCTAAACTAAGAAACTAAACTAAATGGAAGGATTTTTGAGGATTTTTGAGTAAAAGTGGTAGACTAAACAAAACTCTAAAACTTGTGACTTTGGCAATGAGAGCACAACAACGCGATGAGCAATTTTCGGCGGTAGAAAGGGAACCACTGGGCGTGAGTTGTTGGCTTAAGTAGCCAATGCACTAAGGATGTTTTCCCAATTATCCTTTCAAGTTCAAAGTAAATTTCAGTTGAGGTAAAAGCTTCGCCGTGCGGGGGCAACCCCAAGCCAAACTTGTGGAAATTAGTTCCAAGTGGCTGCAAGAATGTTTTAATTCTTAAAAGAGGTACACATGAAAGTGTTTAAACCGAACATTAAGGATTAAAGGAATTCCCAAGGTATCCAAATGGTTTACTTCCTAAATGACGTACACATGAAAGTATTTAAATCGAAAAGTAGGAATTAAGTCAAACCAAACTTTGTTATACAACGAAGTTTGGTTGGTATTTTGAGTGTTGGAATCTTTTGGCAAAGACTAGCTTCACTGCCTTAAGAACTCTTAACTCAATAACTGTTGCAAAACACAAAATTAGTATGTGACAAGGTATGCAAGTTTTGGGGGATGAAACCTCCCAAAAGCATGAACTTAGTGTGGTTGTGAAGGTTGAAAGGAAACCCCGAGTCCTTAACCAAATCCTCTACTAAAGGAAGCAACGAAAACAAAAATGAGCAAAGATGACCAAAATTTGGTCTAGCTTAATTGCTTCCGACAAAGCCGGTAAGCAAACGGAACAAAGAAAGAGTGTCTGTACTCCAACAGAGTGTTGGTAGGCAGATAATGAACAAAATGCGGTATGAGAAACTTCGCGGGGAGGCCTTATATACTCGCTAGAAGGCCCCATCACTTAGTTTACTATGAGATTTTTGGTCTTCTTACTCAAAAACTAACCTAAACTAAATTCTAAACTACCCTAAGATATTTCCTAAATAATCTTTGTTTAATCTTTAGAATTTTCTAGAACAAACCTTAATTAGAAAAGAAATCTTTTCCTAAATAAAATCTAAGATTTTCCCAAAGATATTTAGGAAATTAACTATTTTGACTTTGAGATATTTTGCAAACAACCCTAGGATATTTCCAAATATTCTTAATTTAATCTAAATTAGCTTTTAAAGGAAAGATTTGAAATCTTTACTAAATCCAATTTTTGACTTTCACCAAGATATTTTGTGAAATAACTTTGAATTACCGCTAATTACTCTAAAAAAGTCAACGCTACGGCTGAACTCTTCCTATCTTCTTGAAAACAACTCCAAATTGAAAACCGATTGCGCCATCGCGTTCAAAAGATCCCAATTAGTCTATTGAAATCTCTACCCCCCCACTTCCAGGCTGTAAATATGTGTAAAAATCACTCGCGGTAACTTCAAAGAAAAGTCAAAATTCCAATTTATGGAATTTGCATTTCCCGAAAAAATTGACTAGCCAAAGTTGCCTGGAAGGTTTGTGAGAGTAAGAAAACATTCCTTGTTCGCGACATTCGGACACTGTTAGCTCCTAGTTCGCCGGTCAACCCGCTGCCATGTTGTAAATTCTTGTTAAATTCGATGTCGTCGTCGATTCTGGTACTTCTGACTATCGGAAAGTCTTCAAACTTGACTGGTCGCTTATTTTATATATAAAACTCTAATCTAATTTTTAGTGAGATTTTACCACACTTTGGGTAATTTCTAGGAAATTACTATCAATTTCAAAGGCGGTTGACTTCCCATGGAGTCATCGTGGAATTTTGTAAAATCCCGAAACTTTTGGGCAATCTTCTAGGAAGTGTCCAAAAGCTAAAGGCAAAACCAAACCTCCAATAAGGATGCTAAATTTAGCAGTTCTTTAATAATTTCCGCCCTAGGGGAAAATTAATCTGGTACCGGGGTTTGTCGTGGATGATTAGCTCCGCTGTTGACCTCTTGGCATGCTTTTACCCTAAAAGCACCTTTCTGTAAGCTCCAATCACCTCGCCCTTCTTCTACTTTGCATTCTGGTTCGTATTCTTCAACATTTGTAGGTTTTTACATAACTAGTCCAAATTTTACATGAATTGGATCTAGATACTTCTAAACCTGAACATAGACTCTTATGATTCAGCCAAGCTGTCACATGTGCTCACATGTCGAGTTTTACATGGATAGGACACTAGAACTGGCTAATTCTCACATCCTCACATCTCTCTAACACGTAAATATGGACTCTAAGACACTAAACTAAGACCTAAATATAGTAAAGCAAAGTATTTTATGTTTTCTATGATTTTAGGACAATCTCTCACTAATCTGGTAGGGACTTCTACCAAACTCCTCTCAACCACTAATTCATACTATTTTGCATGAATTTATACTAAAAACTAACAATAAATCGTGAAAAATAAACCCAGAGCTCCAAGTGCTATCTTAAGGGCTCACAGTGGATGGCAGAGCCAAGGCATGGAGGGGGGAGCTTTAGAATTAGGACAAAACTCAAAGAACTCCCAAGCAAGTTAGTGCTTTCAAGCAAAGAACTTCAACTGACAAGTTAATGACCAAAGTGACTCAAAAATAAGCCAAATAATACCTAAGACCACTCAAAGCTCATAAACACAAAGGAAGAAGGACCCCCGAGACCTTCAAAAGCTGAAAATAGAACAACAACGGAACACCACGTGCTCAAAACACCGTGGAAGTGCCTTTGGCTAAAATCGCCAAAAAATCCAACATAAGTTGGACCCACGGACCCAAAACATGAATGGGGGTGGTTTGAGAGAGAAATGAGGGCCCTTTTATAGGTTTCCCAAGGCCCTCACCCCCTCTCATTTAACCTAGGTAACCCTATCAACTTGGATTTTCATCCTTATCTTTAGGATTTTCACTTAGTTTGGGTTTTACGCTGGTCCAACACTCTAACTATTGGAGTTCAACTCCAAATCAAAAACCGATTGCACCATTGGCTTCAGAAGGTCATTTTTAAGATTGGAATCCCTCTACCCCCTATTCCAACCCCAAAATCCCACCGTAACCTATCGCCAACTGGAGTCAGTAAAAGAGGTAAAAATCTATTTTTGGAGGTTACCTTTTCTGACAAAGGTGACTAGCCAGGGTGGTCTAGGAGGTCTTAGGGAGCAAGGAAAGACCCTTCGTTGACTTCGTGTGCTCCCGGGACGCCGGTTAACTCCACGTAAATCCAGCCACGTGGATAATTTGAAGGAATGTTGGTGATTCGGCCGTCTCCCGCTATTGAAACACCATGAAACTTGTCGGGGCGCGTTATTAGCATAAAAGAAGCTAACCTAATTTTTAGTGAGATTTTACCGCCACCTGGGTAATTATCGTGAATTTTCCATCGTGATTTTAGGCGGTTGACCGTCCGGAAGGTATAGTTCTTTAATCCAGAAAATTCCGAAACTTCTTGGGGAACCTCTCATGGGGTTTCCCAAGAGATTTGCAAGTTCACATCTTGATCTTGCATGTCTTGATACGGAGGGCAAAAAGATACCTCCGTTGGTTTACCGGCAGTCAAGGAATCTTCCGCATACGGGGGAATCTTGGCGAATGAATTTCACTTTTGACTTCCCGGTACGATTCCGATCCAATATCACAATCCGGTGACTGTAGATTCCTCCACTGGCCTGTCTTGAGAAAGTGACATCTGCAAGCTAACAATTGGGGTTTCTACTATTCGTCGATGGAATGGGAAAACTGAAACCTCTCTCGGGGAATCTATCTAAGAATCTCCCTAGACTTACCTCAGACCAATTTAGCCAAGCATGGTCACATGCACCGTGATTTTAGGCTATTTTGGGTAAGAACCCTCAAACCTTCTAGTTCTCACTACTTCTGTGGTTCTAACCTATTTACAAGTGGGTTTTAGGGCTATTCTAAGGAGAAAAGGCTATTTAGGACCAAAGGGCATATTGGTATGTAACATGCCCATTCTGGTTTACACTCTTTTTAGGGCTTTTTGTATATAATTACGACTTAAATTGCAAATTTTAGGAAAAAAGAAGACTATGAGTCCCAAGTGACAAATTGGGAGCTCACAGAGTGTGACGCAAAATAGGACAAGTGTTTCTTGCAATCACCCTCTAGCTATACTTTCAACTATATCTATATTCATACAGTTTTCTATTAGTGTATGTACATGTTATATTAAAATATCTATGTTTTTGGATTTGCTACATTCCCAAACTAGCAAAAATTCCAATAGACTACAATACAAACTAGGCAATTGCTTTATTTTCCAAAAGTCATTGTCTTTGTATTTTAACCTCTATCCTACTCCATCACAAATATTTATGTAGCCTAAGTGCGTAATGTTTCAACTCCAATCTTGAATGCAAAATCTAGCAAAATCCAACACAAAAGATATAAACTTCGACTAACTTCAACTTCATTGAAACACAAACTTTGAAACAATTCCTACAACAAAGCAACATTAGAAGCTTGCAAGAAAATGAAACCTAAGAACTAATACTCCACTACCACTACTAATGCAAAATTCAAAGATTCAACTAGAAAAAAACTCCAAACTTTGAGCTTCCTGCCAAAAAATGATCAATTGACAATGAGAGAGCTGCCAACAACAAATACCATAATATTGCATAACCGGTCACTCCTAGAGTCTCGCCGACGTGTCTCTTCTAGATTGGCTTCAACCAGGGGCGTTGATTCCTGATAACCACCTGTACAGAGCTGATTATTATATTCTCAAGACGGTTTACGATTCCAAGAGTCGATTATAAGTGCAATGCGGTTCGTAGGACCCACATATAGAGACTCATAAGATGCCACGACACCAATATAATTTATCCAATTTTTATGATTTCATTCATAATGCTATGTGCTTAATGTGCTTCAGTAATGTCAAATTTGAGCATTAAGCACACTTCTTGAAATGGTTACAGTATTGAAATTGCTTTTTGTGGTGCCATTTTTATTGCAACTTTGCATCTCTCTGTCAAAGGAAGCTTTCAGCGAATTTGCAAAATTTAGAGTCATCACAATTTACCGCAAGTTCATGTAGCTCGACAAGAATATCATTTAGTGAGTGACACTGATTGACAAAATCTTCCATCAACAACAAAATAGGTTCTTCTATGATCACAAAATTCATTTTAGCCAAACCTAGAGTCTCTGAATCATTGGAAATTTCAAAAATACAAACATCGTTGACAAACACTTCAACTGATGTGTCCTTGACATATTTGCAGATGCTCCACAATTGACACACAACTAGGAATCACAGGAGTGATTAATCTTAGCGCCTATCGTACAAATTGCTACTATCAATCAATGAAGTTGTGTGTATCAAAGTTGATTAATTGTAACGTCAATGTATCTTAGCAAACGACGCACAATGCTTGCCACCGATCGATAACTATACTCACATGATCCACAAAGTTTTTAGCAGCAACACGTTTGCCAATCTTGCTCTCTTAGCAACCTTGACATAATCTTACAATTATCTACAATAACGTCTGAATCCTGAGATGAGATGCCACTGCAATCCACATTGAGATCAAAAGATAGAAGTGAAAAAGATGAATTCACAAAGGGCAATTAATTAGAAAAAACAGAATCCACAATACATCTCTTTAATTTCTACAACCAATGTCAAGGGCGTGAGCAAGAATGTAGACCGTTGCACAACTTAATAATATCAGTGGCATTCACTACAAGGAATATTGTGTCTTATTTGACAAGAAATTGACAGAAAGCTGTCAAATGCTTTGTCAATGGGAACTTGTAGATTCGGCCAGCTATATGACAAAACTAAGTCAACTATTTTGTCACTTTTGAGAGAATTTTTGTCAACTTTTATTTCTTTGAACCCGTTGCCATACTGACTTCTATTAAAAAATGTGCTCTGTGCCAAGGTGCAAACTTGGAGTGGCAAGAGCGGCCATTGTCAAGATGGATCCACCGGCCTACAATCCGCTCCTCCAGAATGGAATCATTGATCTCAAAGTTCAACACCCTACCGATCTTTACTCCTACTTCCCAAGAGCAGCATCCAAGTGCACACTAAAACAAAACTACCTCAAGGCATCAATTTTAACTACCATTCTCATCAAGAAACCGTACTACTATTGCAAAGTAGGGAGAAGGTTCTCAAGTTTCAAAATGAGAGAAAACTGCATATCCTCCAAGCTTGCACAACACTACTAATTTCCAAGATTACAAAGCTTCTTGTCGGCAAAACAACCATTCGGCTCTTACAGTGTTCCAATTTGGAACATACTGGCAGAACTCATCACTAGAGGAAACCTCTGTTAATTGGAACAAGCATGAAAACAAGCATTACCATTCCAAAAAACGTTCTCTCGCGTGTACAGTGACGTCACCCAAAATCCCTTTTAATTGACAAGGAGAGAACGTGTCAGAATTTGGTACAACGAGAAACGTTCGGCAGTAACATCAGTTTCTGCGGCTTGTTTTAGGCTTTGTCACAACAACCATCACAGCGCCAGGTCAGTGCCACGTCGGACCACAGTGACATGTGGCAGTCAAAGAGACCGCAAACTGACTTCTCTGTTCATCCACAGACATTGACGTGAAGTCAACGGAAACTGACGTAGGCTTATCGTAGCGAGACTTCAGCAAGCTGGAGGTCATGAACTGAGTGTCCTGCAATACGGAACTCCTCCGACATGGACGTTACGTCAAAGAACTCTGCATGACGATTAAAATGACGAACCCATTTTCTGCCGTTTGCATAGACATGTCCTCCGTATAAAATTTTGATGGATTGAACGTGAGACTACTGAGGATGAGAACATGCACCGTCCTTATCTTCAAGTTGTCGACGTTGCCAGCCTTTTACACCAATGATTCCATGGTGCATCTTTGCGCTATATGTTTTCCTGTCGTCACACATGGAGATCGACGAACGGGGAATGAAAACAACAAAGCGTCATCCCTACCGAACTTACAGTTCCGGCCAAACAATTTCTGAGATGTACCTAACAGTAATTTCTGACTAGCGTTGGAACACGATGTCATATTTCATGCGAGACAAAGGAGGTTTCACGCTGATACAACCGGCGCTTGAGTGAGTGCGACGTGTTCGCAGACACTCTCCACGTACTCTGTTGACGTCGGGTATTTCAAAACGTCGAATTTCCAATACTATTGAAGACGATCATCACCACCATTCACTGTCGGCTATGACGCTGTAACCCTTCTCAGTAGTCTTCATTTTGTGACTATGAGGACGCTCAGATCACTGCTGCGCTTCACAAGGCGACTGGCGGAATCGTGCATCCTCGTTTACTAAGTCGTTACTTCCGGAAATGTGTACGTTTTTGGAAGCAATTGTGCACGTTTCCAACGACAGCGGATAGTCACATCAGAAATGCTAGACGTAGCGAGTGACAATATCAGCAGCGCACTTGCAGAGAAACCCACAAGTTGAAACTGTTTTTCGGCAAATTTAACACCTCCACAAATTTGATTGACACCACCGCCAAGGTAACAAACTGTACTCTAAAAAACATGAATACGACCGTCGCATACCCTGTTAAGACTCTGTACAACGGATTCAATGAAATGCCCACACACAAAATAGGAAACCATACAGGCATACGCTTGACGATTAGCAGACATGAATGCTTGTTGTGACAGTATTGTGGTGATAAAATATTGCCACTTAAAGCATTCCTTTCACGTAAAGGTTTTTCCAAAAGCAGAAGAGGGTGCGCCTCAATGTCCTCTCTCTTTCTACGAGAGTGCCGTCCACTTACGCTTCCGTCCTTAGCCTGTATGCATCATTACTGTACAGTCCTAAGTCTAATGTCATCAGCATAACAGCACCTAGCCAAGAGTAGCGCTACTACGAACTCTGACGTGTCCTCTGATTGTCTTCTGTCGTCAGCAAGCGCCGAGCAAAAATTAGCGCTTCCCTCTTCAAGCCGGCACTGCTGGAAAACCTGAGCAAACGAGAACAACAGAGCAGACGACTCATGATCAATGTGTACGCTACTGCACTCTTCCTATTAGAGCTAAAACGAGTGAGATATGGAAAGATGAAGTTTAGGACCTAATTTGGATGAAAAGTGATTAGAAGATAAACAAGACAAATTAAGATTAGGAAATATCAATTAGAAATAACCTAGGTCTCAAAAGTAAAATTAAAAGTTAATTATCAAATTAGGGTTAGGAGTAATCAACGGATGAAATTTTAAACACTGATTAGCGGTCAAACTTCATCCATCAACAACTTTTGCTAAGATAGGTGGATCTCCAAGTAAGATACCATTTTGGAAAGCTTAGGCTAGACTCTAGAAGGAACAACTCCAAAAATTCTAAAAAAATGTGATTATCCAAAACTCAATCCAAACCTCAAGGAACAAGGATGGGAAGAACTAGGATGTTTTAACTTGATCAAAGGAAGAAGTTAGTATTATTAAGTCATTATACAACCCCTAAGTAACCCGGAAGTGGGTCAAAATTCAAGAAAGACCAAAAATCCTAGGAGATATTCAAGGATGAAGTTTGGGTCAAGGAACGGATGAAGTCAACCTAAAATAGTTCATCCAAGTCAAAACTTAGGATTTAGGCAGGTCCTAACCACTTAAATTTAGGGTTCAAATTTCAAAGGTAATTGAATTCAAGAGCACGTCCTACATCATGGATGAAGTTTGAATAACCCCGGAAGGGCTAAACTTCATCCGCTCATAACTTTTGCTAGGAGAAGGGGATAAGGTCGAATTTTATGTTTTTAGAAATTGCATGAAATGTTCTATCACCTAGGGTTGTTAAATTTTGATTGTAACTAGTTCAAATTCGAAACCACCGTAACCACCTTTTGATTAAAGAAGTTAGAGTAGAAATTCCCGTGTTAGATTGCTTTGGTTTTTTGTACATTGTAGATATTAGGAACGTAGAAAAAAGATCCATTGCTTGGAAGGCACAATGGATTTACGCTAGGCACCCATAGGACAAAAATCAAACCTAAAACTCAAAGAGTCTGGTTGTGCTCACTTATTTACCAAGGGTGGGTAAATAAACGCTTACAGGGGACAAGGAATATCATTCATATGCACTAAATTTCATGACATTTGGAAATACGAGTCAAAAAGTATGGCCTAATTTGTACTTTTTTTTGTATTTTTTTTTGTAAATCGGCATTCCAGACAGATTTTAATTTTATTTATAAAAAAAAATAAAATTTGAATTTGATTTTCTAGGGTTATATAATCTTGGAAAGCTTTGAATCATTCCATTTCAATCAATGAGTCAAAAGTTATGAGAAGTTTTAATTTGCAAGTAGTTATGGATTTTCTACTCTAAAACAAACTTTGAAGTCCTCTATCTTACGCAATTTTCAATATTTTTTGAAAATATTAAAAGATTGTTTGTTTAAACATTGCAACCATTAGGATTGGCATTTTTCAATTCCAGAACTAAATTTTTAACAATTTTGTATTTTGAATCATTCTCTACTTCTTTCTACTTACTATTTTTTTCCTAAGTGTTGTACAATTCCAAATGCTGTGAAATTTTTGAAGCATGTAGCCGAGCATGTAGCCAACCTCTTTAGGAAAAAGACTTCAAAGAAGCACCACCATTTTGGACATTTTTTTAAATAGAAAAGTGAGCTTGTGAAGTGCAGGTGCCGTATTTATTTATGGCCAAAAAAATGATTTCAATGGATTTGAATGCTTATATCTTGCAATCCATGCAGTGGAAATTTCTAAAATTCTTACCACATGTTCTTAAGTCAACATACTACAAGATCCTATAGTTACATATATCAATAAAAGTTTTTTTTCAAAAATTTAGTACTTATATTAAAAATGGAAGTCTTTTAATGTTTATTAGCCTTGTTTTTCAAAAAGGGCTTGGTTTCGGCCTGTCTAATTTACACTTGGTTTCCCACATGCCTTTGGCAATTATATCAATGTAAGTGATTAGGAGAATGGTATAAAATTATTCAATACTCACATACCACATACAAGTGAAAATTATACAAATGGCATTTAAAAGACAATCAAGTGGGATATTGAAATGAAGGATTTGTAAATATAGTATGCATGTCAAAAAAATCAAAGTAAAGTAACCACATATAAAATTGTCTTGTTAAACTTTGGCACAATGAATGAGCACTTAAAAAATAAGTTATTTTTTGTTTGGCATAGGTAATCCCTGTGAGGAAAAATGCAAGTACTTGTGGACTTTTACAAGACAGAATAAATTAGTTATAAATTTCAAAGGTGAAAGTTGTAAGAGTCTATTACTGTAACTTAAATGAATCCAAACTCCACAGAGTAAAGGATACATGTGATTCTTTTAAAACAAAAAAATACCTTCCAAAACAAAAAAATCAGACCATACACAAAATCATGAATAAAATGGTGGCATTTTCTTACAATGATATCTACAATCTACAACTCAAATCATAACCCAAATGATATTTTCTTTACAATAGAAAGAAAAAAAATCATGTATGTCTATACCTTTAAACAATCTATCAATAGAATGCTAATCCAATTGTATTATGTATTTTCTAAACATTTATACTTGTAGACATTGTATGAATAAACTATGACTTTGCAAGAGCTGATTACAATTATACCCGGCAAATCAATCCTAAACTTTGATGTTTAAGTTCTCAAGTATTTTCTAAGCATGTATACTTGTAGACATTGTATGGATAAACTATGACTTTCCAAGAGCTGATTACAATTGTATCCCAAAATTCAACCCTAAACTCTCATGTTTGGGCTCTCAAGTTTAGAGTGTGTAAGGTAACTACACCTTAAATCAACCATTTAAGCAATTCAATTGATTTCAGCATGGTTCTCAATATTATATTGGAAATTTTTTGTGGGGTCTTCTTGGTAGTCCAAAGGGGATTCTAGATTCTCCGAGAATGCATTTTTTGAACACGATATGAATAAACTATGAATATTCAAAGTATTGGAAATAGGTGTTTCTAAAACCGACCCTAGACTCTCATGAATAGTGGGAGTACATTTTAGGCAAGAATCTGTAGGGGCCGGTTTTAGAAACTGAAGGGGTCCAGGTTGTGTGTAGTTACCTTACATGTTACAAAAGAATCAAAGTTGAAAGTAGGAGTAATTCAACCTCACTATTTGAAACTGTGTTTCCACATGGCCAAGTGGTACTTCAACAGCTCTACTAAATGAAACAAAAGCCGCTCTCATGTTCTAGCACTGATTGCCTTTGTATTTTAACCTCTATCCTACTCCATCACAAATATTCCTGTAGCCTAACGTTTCAACTCCAATCCTGAATGCAAAATCTAGCACAATCCAACACAAAAGATATAAACTTCAATTAACTTCAATTTCATTGAAACACAAATTCTGAAACAATTCCCACTGCAGAGCAACAATAAAAGCTTGCAAGAAAACTAAACCTAAGAACTAAGGTAGGACCACCCACTTTGGGACATGTGTCATGATTTTGATCGTCCCAACCTTGAAAAGGAGAAGAACACACATTCCAAGGAGAAAAAATTACATCCAAGCACCCTACTTGGTTTGTAATAGCGCATCCTACATGTTGGCCATGGCTCCTTGATTTGGAATGGGTGGATCTACCTTAGTACCCTTGGGAGTCCTTCTATCTTGCCTTGTGTACTCTTTGTGCTCTTGTTGTGAGTTGAGCTGTTATTCTGTACCTTGTGTGTATTTCTTGTGCCCTCATGAGCTAGTTTTGTGGTTCTAGGAGTCTTTTTTTTTAATCTTGCACTAATCCTAGAGCAATCCCCCACCAAACTTTGGCAATGCCGCTTTGAGGGGCCTTTAGAGTGTGAATTTGTTGTGTTACCACGTGTCCTAACTTGTTGTATATTTCTTAAGTGTTTTATGGCCCCACCTTCTTCTAACTTCTCTTCCGTTGAGTGGACCCCCCTCTGGGACAGTGAAGCTTTGACTTTGTTAGGTGTTCTTTTTAGAGTGTGCTTTTTTACCTTCATCTAAAGTCTCGCTCGTTGTGTGGACCCCCTAACTTTTAACTTCTATTCTAAATTTTAACTTCCTAATGTAACTCTAGATTTTTACTCCTTTAACTTAATTCTAAATTTGAACCTCCAAGTTTGACTTTATGCTTTGACGTTTGACTCTAGGTTTTACTTCAAAAACTAACTCTAAGATTTACCCTCGGAATTTAACTCTATATTTTGATTTTTACTCTAAGTTTTTACTTCCGAACCTACTCTAAATTTTAACTTCTACCTCCAATTTTTAACTTCTACTTTTAGCTTTTTACTCTAACTTTTTAAACTAACTTGAATTTTAACTCTATGTTTTAACTTTTAACTCTAAATTTCACTTCTAAATTGATCCCAAATTTTAACCTCTAGGTTTGACTCTACTTCTAACTTTTACTTTTACGTTGAGCTTTGACTTTTTACTATCTAATTGTTACTCCAAATTTTAACTTCTAAGTTTTACCCTAGCTTTTGACTTCTAATATTCACTCTAACTTTGAATTTTTGACTTCAAGATTTCACTCCTATTTCTACTCTTAATTTCTATCTCTTAAATTTACTCTAAAGTTTTTACTTTTAATTTCTACTTCTACTTGGATTTTTTGACTCCTAATTAACTCTAAACTTTTCCTAAACTACCCTAAGATTTCACTTCAAAATTTATCCCCCCCCCCAGATTAAACTTCCAAATTAATTCTACTTTTTAACTTCCCAAGTTAACTCTAGATTTTGACTTTTAGAATTTTAACTTTTACAACTAAACTGTAATTTGACTCTAGTTCTAACCACTAATTAATCCCTAATTTTAATCCTAAATTCTCTTTCTACCCTAAATCCCTAAGTTCCTTCCATGGTTCCTTTTGGATGAAATTTTACTCAAAATTCCTCCGTCCTATCCCCTACTACTTAACTTATCCTAACGCGGTCAATTTAAAGCCAAATCCTAAGTGTAGTATGTTTTCGGAAACCTCTAGCCCTAATCTATAACCTTTTGAATCTAAATTTTTTACTTTGCACTAATCACGGCTTGCTAATCGCGCTTAAAGGGCTGATTAAGGAATCAACGCTAATTAGGGAAAAAGCACCAAAGTATAATTCAAAAACTCACCTCTTCACTGCCGGTTTTGGAAATCACTTCGTCCATGTCCACATATACATCCTCACGCTCCATGGTAATCCTTTGATTTGTTTGATTTTTTTCAAGCTCACCGCTTAATTTGGGAAAAATATTACACTCTTGCAATCTAACTTCCCTCTTTCCCTTCCTCCTTCCTTTTCTTTCTCCCTTCTTCTTCTACACTAGTACTATTCCACCTAAGCTTTTATGGATGTCTTACAACTATAGACTCAAACTCCAAGGAGGTTTTAATGTCCCTCCTACCCTCTTACACAATTTTGCCTTTGTGTCATCCTAATCCTTCTCTCAACGGTCACCACAAATTCCCAAGATTTCTCCCTAAAGCCTACCTAGCCTAAGCCTAGGTCACTATTTATTGCCTCTCACCTTCTCTTGCCTACTTCTTCTCCTCCTTCCCTAATCTCTTTCCATTGTGTGTAGGTGTGAGTGGTGAGAGAGAAGCTATTTTTGTGTGCAGGTACGGTGGTGCTCCACTCTTTTCTTCCTCCTCCCTTTTGTATTTTTTGACCCTAATCCTACTCCACCCCTCGCTAGCAATAAGTTAGTCCAACATTCTTTTGTTGTGTTTTAGTTTAGTTTTTTTTTGTTTTAGTTTGAGAGAATCCAAAAACCAAAAACCAAACAAAAACCAAAAATGAGTTCAAAGGGGGGAACCCGGTCTAGACCTCGGCTGCTGGACCACCGAGGTTCTGGACCACCGAGCTGCTGCCTGCCTCTCGGCTGGCTGGTTGGGGCGCTGGTTAACTGAATTTTTTAATTAATTAATTAATTAATTTTTTTGTTGCTGCTGGTTTTGGTTGTTGGTTTTGGATGCCGGTTCTAGAAAAAATATTTTGAAAGCTAAACTTTGGACGTTTCCACAAAGGTCTTGGAAACTAAACTTTGGAACTAAACACCTAGGAGGGTCAAAGCTTCGCCGCTAAGTTGGTTTTAACACCAACTTTAGGACTTGGGGGCACTCTGGGGGGTTCAAAGCTCCGCCGCCTAAACTTTTAACACACACTTTAGGACTTTGACCTTGTCACAAGTTCAAAGCTTTGCCGTTTCCAAGGGGGGTCCATACAACGAAAGAGACTTTAGAAGAGGGAAAAGATAAAACTTTTAAAGAAAACATATATAGGGTCAAAGCTTCGCTGTCTCGGAGGGGGGTTCACTCAACAAGGAGAAGGTTAGAAGAAGATTTTGGATAAACTTAGAAAACATGTACAAAGGGGGTTCAAAGCTTTGCCGTCTCGAAGGGGGGTCCATTGAACAAGTAGATGGTTAGAAGAGGGATGTCAAAAAAAATACATGGAGAGAACATATGAGTTAAGACCACGTGGCAACACAAAGTTCACACGCTAAAGGCCCCCCAAAGCGGCATCGCCAAGGTACGGTGGGGGGTGACTTTAGGATTAGTGCAAGACACCAAAAGACCCTTAAAACTTCACAAGTTAGATCACAAAACGCACAAGAGAGAGAGAGGGGCTCTCCACTTACAACAAAGTACCAAAAACTACACCAAAGAGTACACAAAGCAAGGTAGAAGGACCCCCAAGGACTTTCAAAGCTTGAAAATAAGCAACAATGGAGCCAAAAGTGTTCCAAAAACACCGTAGAGGTTTTGGGCTTCAAACGCCAAAATATCCAAAATAACTTGGACTCACGGACCCAAAACAAGAATTAGAGGTGTTCTTGAGAGAGAAATGGAGCCTTTATATAGGTTTCCAAGGGCCCATCCCTCCCTCTAGAGTTCTAAGGTAACCTTATCAACTTGGATTTTCATCCTCATCATCAAAGATTTTCATCCTAATTCCTAAAAATCTACTTCTACCATCTATGCTGGACGAACATCCTAACTTTTGGAGTTTAACTCCAATCGCCAAACGGATTGCGCCGTTGGCTCCAGATCGCCGTGTTTAGTCCTAAAGCCCTCTAGACCCCGTACCGAGGCCAAAAACCCATCGTAGGCTAATTTAGTTTAAAAACCAAATCGTGGTAAAATCCTAAATCTTGGGGGTCTCCTCTTTTGAGAAATGTGAATAGCCTAGGGTCTCCGGTAGGTGCGAGAGAGTCGGAAAGGACTCTTGGTTGACTTTGTTTCGCCATTGTGTGGTCCCGGAATGCCGGTCAACTTGGCAGGGACCCCGCCACGTAGTTAATTCCCGAAGAATCTCGCCGGTTCGGGTACTTGCCGCTATCGGAATGTTGTGAAACTTCACGGAGCGCATTATTAACATAAAACAAGCTAGTCTAATTTTTAGTGAGATTTTATTGTAACCTGGGTAATTTCCATGAAATTCCCGTTGGAGGTTAGAAGGGTTGACCACCCGGAAAAGGTTCTTCTGCAAGTCGGAAGACGCCGGGAATTTTTAAGGGACCTCTTAGGGAGTCCCACAAAAGACGTGTAGGTGCGTTTCCGTACCTGGCATGATTGGTCAGTGGAGATTAAAACTGGCCATCTCCTCAAATTAGCGACGGTGCGGAAATCTTCTGCATGTAGAGGAATCTTGGCGAATCGATTTTGTCGTTGGACTCCTGGCATGGGATTTATCCTAGAACACCATCTTTGGGCTGTAGATTCCTCCACGGGCCCAGTCTTGCGTCAGTGGCTCCTGCATGCTAACAATCGGGATTTTGGGAATTTGTCGATCTAATGGGGAATTCTAAATCTAACTCTAGGAACCAACCTAGTGGCCTTGCTGTGGATCCCTCGGACCGACTTAGCCATGAATTGTCACATTCATGGAGGGATTTAGCCCTTTTGGGCTATGTGACACAAATCCTCCAAATCTAACCGTTTCGTTATTTCTACTCTATTTTTAGGCCAGGTTTGGGGGAAATCTAAATCTAAATACAAATCTAGACCAATTACTATAATGGGTATGAAACAACCCTATTTTGGTTCTACACTCTTTTTATGGCTTTTTGTATACTTTTATCAACTTTAAATTGCAAAATTCCAAAAAAATAATTCTACGAGTCCCAAGTGACACTTTGGGAGCTCACAATGATTCACAGGCTTGAATTATGAGTCACTTAGGATTACCAAACTCAACAATGCCGACCGCTCCCTTTGTCCTCAAAAGTTCTTCACGACAAGGAAAGATTCCAAGTTTAGGAGAGGATTTCATGTAGACCCATACTGTGTTAAGTTTCCAAAACCTAATCTTCTTCCAACTCAAAATCTGACAGTCCTTTTGATTCGAAAAGGTAATATTAGTGCGTAACTAGGTCTCAGCTTATCAAATTAAGCATAATAGGAAGGGAAAAAAATATAGCTGAATCTAATACAAACAAGAACCGTATTTGTGCACTTCCCTACTGATTTACTCCCAATGTGAACATAGAGCGACCTCGTGAGGACGAATGTGGACAAGCTGTTACCTGATTGATGTTACCTATATAAGTATGGAGAATACCTTGTGGTGGGGTCGTTGACATCACCATTCGGATGGCCAGAGACACGTAGCAATGGATCCAGCTGATTACACTCTACATTAAGAACCATCTGCAACCCTGGTCGACAAGCACGCGTCTGTAAAACTACAATTCCGTAATGTACAGGACGATGTGAAATTATCAAGTGAAGTTATCAGCGTGAACATGGCACGATGAATGGACATTCTTCAACTACACTCAACAGGTAGTAGATAGAAAATTCGACATGGTAATTTTTTGATAAGGACCATGAACACCCTCACTAACCGTTTTCATGAGTAAGTCTCGTAATTCCTCCAATGGCTTCTTTTGCTTTTCCGGGCACTGCAAGTAAGTTGACGTCCAAATTTCGAATTGTGCTTACACACAATGCTGTTGAAATAGCCTGTAGCAATTGAAAACCATAGAATCAGATACAAATTGAATAACATGCTTCCAACTGATTGTGCATAACCAAAAATATTACGAGAGTTGAAAATAAAGAAGTTGAAAGACCAGACCAACACGTACATTGAAAAGCAAACCATTTGTATCTTAAAAAAATAGGATCCAGTTCTGCCCCTCCGCCTGCCTGCAGATATTACAAAATGAAAAAATATAAACTCAAATATATTCTCACTTCACAAATGCAGTACAAACATGTTTTCATTGCAGTAATAGTCAAATAGTAGTAAAGTACGTTTGTGATAGATGCCTAGACTACAAATAGGCACAATAGTAGTGCTTTTGAATTCTAAACAGGGGGTCTGATGGTCGCAATTGTAAAGAATATTTTTATCTAATGAGTTATAAGCGAAAAGCAGGGTTGTCACATCGGACAGGTTAGGGTCACCGGACGTCTTGGACGGACGGGCGGCCCGGACGGGACAGCTGGATGGTCCGAACGTGTTGGACGGGTAGGGCAGAAAAAATCTACCCGAGAATTTTCCTCTTTGTTGACCGACCGATTTTTGTCCGAGCGCGGACTCAAACCTTGCATCCGCGCTTGACTAGCTTGAGTCCGCGCCCAACCGTACTGCGTCCACGCCTGACCGGCTTGAGTCCCCGCCTGACCGGCTTGAGTCCCCGCCCGACTGGCTTGAGTCTACGCACGACCAACTTGCGTCCACGCCCAACCGACTTGCGTCCATACCCGTGCCTAATCGACTTGTGTCCGTAAGGTAAGCTCCACGTCGACTATTTTTACTGACACAAAAAGTCAGCTGCCCGCTGACTATATCGGACGGGCGACATCTCTATCGGACGGGCGTACTGGATGGGCATACTGGACGGGCAAACCGGACAGTCCATCCAGTTCGACAACCCTGGCGAAAAGGTGAACCTTGGAGAATTCAGAGAATAGACTCCTCATTGTCTGCACCAATTTCGAAGCCACGGATCCTATAGATTTCATCATCTAACGTTCTAAAGTCTAAAGTAACCTGGAATTGTTATCTAAAGGCGTGAAGTTTCATCCGCTGTTGTAGACCCGCATTTTTGAGAGCTTCATCTAAAAGCAACACACACAAAGACATGATTTCAGACACTGTGGAAGAGATGCGATACATATATGACACTAGAATATGAAAATGCTACAGCAGCAGACCTTGTTGTTCTCACCTTGGCCCCTGGAACAACACGAAGAATAAGACCACCGGCTAATGAGACATTTTCCAGAGTGATGCGTGCGCCGTCAAGAACAAGAGTAGAGGATTGCGAGATTCCAAAAGGGTTGGTCATATTCTTGCACACATCTGCAAAGGTCAGATTCCATCCTGGGCTTTAAACAACTCAAGGTCACACTTCGACCTTTTGTCCGTTGAATATAGCGAAGTCTGGATCTTCAATTTGTGCTCCGGCCTAAACACATCCACGATGAGCATTGCTAATATCAATCATGCAAATAGTCACCCTGTAGTGGATCTATCATCCTGGCAAAGATTTAACCCTTCAACGGCCCTCGGGCTCTACGACTACGGCACCGTATGCAAAGGATACGGTCACCCCTGAATTTCAAGAATTGAGAACTCAATGGCAAACCAGGATTCCAGCCGTTCCGATTGCTTTTGTGTAACTATGTGGTCACGCAGAAATTCTTGCGAGGCTTCCGACCGATGTGATTGGGAGAATTTTTGGAAAACCTGGCTGATGTTGCACTAAGCTGTCTGCCACGCCGAGTTTATGAT
This sequence comes from Pseudisothecium myosuroides, assembly GCA_951799445.1. Lineage (NCBI taxonomy): Eukaryota > Viridiplantae > Streptophyta > Bryopsida > Hypnales > Lembophyllaceae > Pseudisothecium > Pseudisothecium myosuroides. The sequence continues at coordinate 24,869,769 of OX637292.1, read as the reverse complement.
TTATGCGCAATTTTCTGCTTAGCTGTCGGACAATCGCTCTGGTGGATGGCCAGACAATGGTGCGGCGACCCTAAGCAAAAAATTACGAGTAGAAATTCTGAGAGGATTCACGGATCTCACGAACTAATCGGCGTATGCACAAGAGCCGGGTCGCCCGGAGATGCGACAGGCGCAGACTCACATACGTAAACCAAAGGCGTCTTTGCGCTTGTTCCCATCCTGTACGATGCATCCTGGGCGGCCATGCTGGCAACACGCAAAGGGAAACTATGGCGGGAGGATAACTAATTTTGCTAGGAAATCCCCGTGGCCACGTGTGAGCGCTTATTTACCCACCCTTGGTAAATAAGTGAGCACAACCAGGCTCTGAGTTTTAGGTTGATTCTCGTTCTATGGGTGCCTAGCGTAAATCCATTGTGCCTTCCTAGCAATGGATCTTTTCTAAATCCTAAACATACACAAGTTTGCAAGAAACTAAAGAAGTCAAGAAAAACTAACTTAAATTGCAAGTTTTACTCTAATTAGGTCGTACCAACTAGGCCACAGTGGTTTTTGAAAAGAAGGTGATACAGTCTAAATTTAGCCACATATAAAGATAGAGAATTTCATGCCATTTCCAAAAATATAAAATTCAACATTATGCGACCTTCCTAGCAAGAGTTATGGACGGATGAAGTTCTAGCTTCTATAAGTCTATCCAAACTTCATCCTTGGATTTAGACCCCTTTCCTATTCTATTTTACTTCAAGTTTTTGACTCTGACTCTATATTTCCAATTTCCACCTAAGTTCTAAGTTTGGACTTGGATGGATGAGTTTTACCCTATTTCATCTATATCCTAACCCAAAGTTCATCCGTTGTTTGCTACTAGATGATTAAGAATTTCTCCTAAGTTAAACTAGTTCTGGACTTTACTAAGTGCCTTCTACCTATTTCCAAATCTAATTCTTCTCTTTGATTACCTCTTTTAGTAATTATTTGATCTTTATCCTACCTATGTGGCTCGGTGCTACTCTGAACAGATTACTATTTTTAGATTTTTGTTAATTTTTCTTTGTAATTCTTAATTCTAGCTTTCCAAAATGCTAAGATACGGGCTAATCGGACTTTCCTACTAGGAGTTATCAATGGATGAAGTTTGACCGCTAATCGGTACTTCAAACTTCATCCATGGTTTTCTACTAAACTACAGCTTGAATTCTAGATGTTTGTTTCACTTCTGGAGTCTAGATTTAGGGTTCTACCTAAGATTCTATTCTTGTTCCATTTGGATGAAATGTATTAACTTTCATCCAATATTACTCCTAAACTTCATCCGCTAATATCTCACTCGTTTTAGCTCTGAATCCTAAGTGTGAGATGGTTTTGGAAACCTCTAACTAGACTCTACAACATTATTACCCTGGTTCTTGAAATATTCCTATTCTAAACACTCTGAATTGACTTGAGAGTTCGGTCTTAATTGTAAATGCCGATTTTGAGAAATTGAAATGGATGGTTTAAAGTTAGGAGCTTACCTCGGAGTTGGTGTCATCGTTTAGGTAATCGTATACTCCTTCAAGCTCCCCGTCATTTGCCATGTTTCGGAATTGTTTGGTAGTTTTGCCCACGGCTTAAAGTAGGGGTTTTAGTACAAGGTTTGCCAATTTCTTGGACTTCACTTTTCTTTTCTTTTTCTTCTAATCTCTCTTTCTCTTCTATACTATTCTAATTCAATTATTTATACTTCAAAGGGTTGACTAGTCTTGGACTAAATAATTGAAATCAACTCTCCAATAATAATTGACTCTTCAACTCCTTAGTCAATTATTATTCTATCCAAATTTTGATGGTTCTAATTGTTCTTCCTAGATTTTCACCTAATCCTATCTCTTCCTAAATCCTCTTCAACTTCTAAATTGCCACTTCATCTCTCTCTACTTCCATTCTACTTTGTTTGAGTTTTGAGAGCTATCATACTACTTAGAGAATTTTGGCAATGGAAACGTTGTACTCAAGATTTCCTTTCCTACTTACTTCCTACCTATTAAATCCTACTCCTTCCTTGCTAATTCTATGTTCTTTAGAATGTCAAGCGGTTTGCTCCTAGTGCTAATTTTTGCTTGAATTCCAAATTTATTCCAACAATTTTGACTCACGGACTAGCCAGAATGAGGCAGTCAGACCATCAGTCCACACGAGGTAGTCCAGACCATCAGCCATACGAGGCAGTCCAGGCCATCAGCCATACGAGGCAGTCCAGACCATCAGCTCTATGAGGCAGTCAGACCATCAGCCCATGCGGCAGTCCCTTCTCCCGAACTCCGATTGGCACCCTTCACGCGTAGTAACTCCCGGTTGGTCCGACCCCTTCCGCCGCGCGGCCACGTGGCGACTTTTGATTGGGAGGCAGCCGACAGTTTCTTGTTTTCGGATGGGGTCCCCTGATGGGCTCTTGATGCTCTTGGGTCTCGGCAGTTTTGGCTTACGGGGCTCTAGATGGCTGGGTCTCGGCAGTTTTGGCTTACTGGGGCTCTGGATGGCTGGGTCTCGGCAGTTTGCTTACTGGGGCTCTTGGATAGCTACTTAATTTCACCTTTGGTCTCTCTCTAAATATTCTACAACAAGGCTTGTTTCTTTTTTGGGTGGCTAAAAGTCTAAATCACATGTGAACCTTGGAGGCTAAGCACTAATTTTTGGATATTAAACTTGGAATTCCACAACAAATGTTTTGGAAACTAAACTTGGAGTAAAAAGTGATAGTTTCTAAATTTTGGGTTTTTTTTTGGAGAAAGTCAAAGCTTCGCCGTGCTTTGATAAATCTCCAATTTTCTAAGACAACTCAACGAAGCAAAGTCAAAGCTTTGCCGTTCTTTGATAAATCTCCAATTTTCTAAGACAACTCAAACGAAGCAAAGTCAAAGCTTCGTCGTGTAAGGGAAAACATATAGAACCGGGGGACAAGGGAAGCCAAAGTACCACGTCAAGAGTTAAACTAGTACCTCACCAAGGCTAAATAACACATACACACAAACCCATGCAACAACAATTAGGCACTAGAGGGCCCCCTAAGCGGCATCGCCAAGGTACGGAGGGGGCGTTCTCTAGGATTAGTGCCAAGTAATAAGAACCACGCAATAAAAACCCGCAATAAACCACAACAAGTTAAGTGAGAGCAAGCTTTGAAGGGACCCCAATGTCCTTCAAAGAGAGCTCCAAAAACACCAACAATGAAGCTAAAATGCTTCAAAAACACACAAAATTGGCAACGTGGCCTAAAACGGCCAAAATCCAACTAAATGGACCCAATTGTGTAAAATGAGCCAAAATATGGCTACAAGGGGTGTTTGTGAGAGGAAAATGAGCCCCCTTTTATACATTTCCAAGGGTGCTCACCCCCCCTCTTTTCCTAAGTCGTAAACTTATCAACTAAGATTTTCATCCTAATCTTCAATTTTTGACTTTCTACGCTGGTCCAAATGTCTAACTTTTGGAGATCAACTCCAAATTGAAAACCGATTGCGCCGTTGGCTTCAGAAGGCCATTTTTAGTCCTACTAAATGCCTCACCCCGTAACCAAACTCCAAAAAACGCAACATAACCTACCGCTAACTAAACGCCAAAACGGGATAAAAACCCAAATCTTGGAGGTTGACTTTTCTGATAAAAGTAACTAGCCTAGGTTCTTTAGTAGGTATGGGGGAATAAGAAAAGACCTAGCTTTGACCTCATTCCAATTTTGTATGCTCCCGGTACGCAAGTCAACTCCACTGTAAACTTCAATTTCGCCAATTTCCGGGGAATCTCGCCGGTTCGGGCACTTCTGGCTATCGGAATGTCTTGAAACTTGGTGGGGCATCTTATTAGCATAAAAGAAGCTAACCTAATTTTTAGTGAGATTTTACCGTAACCTGGACAATTTCTAGGAATTTCCCATCGTAAGTTTTGGCGGTTGACCGTTCGGAAGAGCATCTTCTACAAGTCAGAAGATTTCGAAACTTTTTATGGAAACTCTCATGGAATCCCACAAAGGATGTGCAAGCTGATATTTTTACTTTGCACAAAGGTCAGAGGAGAATCAAATTCTGTCTTCTTCTTTCAATTCCGGCAACTAGGGAATCTTTCACATACAAGGGAATCTTGGCAAGCCGATTTCGCCATTGTCCCAAATGTGATTTCCACCCTAGAACACCATACTCCACCCGTAGATTCCTCTTACGGGTCCATCTTGAGTTCGTAACTCCTGCAGGCTAACAATTGGGGTTTCCGCTATTTCTTCGATGCTATGGGGAAAGTGAAACCTATCTCTGGGAATGGACTTAGGACCTCAACGGTATTCCCTCGGATCAATTTTAGCCATAAGATGTCACATGTACCGTAGGTTTGGGCTGTTTTGGTCAGGTTAGCCCTTAATTCTACTTTTCACCGATGTTTTCGCGTTTTAACCTATGTACAAGTGGAAATGGGATTTATTTGGGGAGAAACAATCTATAAGGGACCAAATGCTATATTGATACGTGACATACCTATTTTGGTTTTACACTCTTTTGGGGGCTTTTTGTGTATGAAACTATACTTAAATTTGTAAAAATTAAAAAAAAGAAAACTGTGAGTCCCTAGTGACAAATTGGGGGCTCACATCACGCTTGTGGGAAGAGGGACACGCCTAAACGCTCCGAGGCCAGCGACACAACTGGAGCCCTTTACATGACAAGCGACTACGGGGTACACCTTGGACTCACAAACCTGACAACTTCAAATCACAGACCATTGAAGAGGATCTCACAGTATATCGACAAAGCATTGATTCACAATATCACTGAAATTGTCAAAATGTCTGGGACGAAGCCCCACAGCAATCCCCAACTACGTGAAATTCGTGAATCCTGCCTAAATGAGTCGTAGGTAAATCCTGCCTAAATCTTGCCTTCACACGGTTACACGGGGCCTTCATGCTAGCTATGAACATGAACTATACAACGATTTGCTACGACGAACTCCTCAAAATGGCGCCGCAGGATTCCACAGTGTCACAATTCACACCTCAAATTAAGAAGAGTAAGCAGAACAACTTGCGGATTGGAAGACTCATACAAGCACTGCCCAATCCTAGCCAATCTCGAGTCTTAGCCTACCATCATAGCACAGCAAATTGCCTCTACTCCAGCATTGCCAACGCTTCAACCCAACCCGCGACCACCCAACTCCACGCACCTCTTTGAAGCAGAATGCCCCGACCCTTGCCCCAGCATCAATACCCCTTCCTTACCCCGCCTTGGTCAAAATAACATGAGGCCTCAGTCCTCGCAGCATCCAAGGTTCCCATCTCCCGCCAGAACTCGCCTCTCCCGCCTCCTTATATCAATGGACACAGCCACGTGTCTACACAGGTGACCCTTGTCTTCGCCGGGTACCCTGACATACGTACTTTTTGCTGTTCCGTAGGTCTAATAGCATATTCTGCTCAGCCTGCGGCATTCTACCGAGTTTTACAAGAAGTGACACCCCGCGTTCGACGCGCATTTGCAGACGGTCGAATTCTGCTGAATATCGTGAACCCTAATTCGGACAACCACATGTCCGAATACGTGAAAAAACCAAAGATACAACCACAGAGGGCCTTCGTAACGTTCAGGGGTTAAGCAGTAGGTTGCACACCATTGAGCTCGAGCTGAATCGTTTTAGCAATTGCATGCATGAAGGTAACTTTTGTGTTTGAATACAAACCGCCACGGAAGAAAGTATGTTCAAGATTACCTTTTGAAGCATAAGGCAGTAAGCGTTGCGCTGTGCTTTGAGTTCCCTTCCGGTACCTGAACAACAAGATACAATATGCGAACACAGAAGGGAAATTGCAACTAGGAGTACATGAACAACAAAAATATGACGGAAGATCATGGCAAGTAATAGTGATGGAGATTGAAAGATGTATGGAAGAGAAAAAGGAACTTTTATTTATAGCATTGTGTCCAATGATACACAAAGTGTCTATCCTTCTAATACACAGAGTTCTAACTAAAAAGTAGCTACATATAACTAGTCTTGGAGAACAGCTATGGATATTTGGATTTCATCTTATTAGAACCTGTAATAGCTATATACGTCTAAAGTAATGTAGATACGATTAACAAAACTACCACAACTGTAGATAGTGCTGTCCAAAACTTAGACCAAAACCTTGTTGTAAATTCACTCCAAAGAGTGTACCTCTTGCAAGCACACCTAGTCTTTATGGATTCCCTAAAGTCATAGTGCTCTTGAAAGGAATCCATATTGACAACACCTTCCATCCCCGCTTCCATCAAAGCCCTCCACATGTCAAATCCCTTGGCACTACAAGTATTTTCAATCACACATTGACATATAAGAAATTCAAGGTCCTCGGGTGTTTGTATGAGATCACACATCAAACAGATATAATCACTCAAAGTGCAAAAATTTGTAGTACTTTCATACCACATCAAGTTCGTAATGAAGGAAACGATCTCATAGTTCAATCTCACATTGAGTATTTTTAACTCCACCCTTGAGTCAGAAAGTTACACACGGGCTCTAGCGGTTGTTTTGTTGAAGATTTACTCCTAGTTGGGTGGTTCCTAATTAAGTATTTGCCTTCCAAACAATGGGCACTTTTTGTGACTGATAATCCTGTAAAATTCTACTAATTCTAAGAAAAAACTATTTGTTAACTAGTTAAAAGGTTTAGGTTAAGTAAAATGGAAAAGAGAGAGCAATCTAATCTAACTAAAATTGTATCTAAGCACCCTATTAGAATATAATTTTCCTTCCCCAAATGATAAAGAAAGTTAGATTCCGAGATTCCTAGCAAAAGTTACCACGGGTCAAGTTTCGGTCCCTTACTTGCTAAAACTTCATCCACTAATCTAAAATAGTAAATCACTTCTAAATAATTCTAAATTCTAGGATTAGGTTATTAATTCCTTTAACCCCTAAAGGACCATTGTCCCTTCGGGGGACAAATGCGTTTTCAGGCAGGTACCTACGGGCTGAAATTTTGTAGTGATTTTCTGAAACTTTTTTTGAAGATAGAAAAACTGATAAGCTTTGTGGGAATATAATTTTTTTCCCAATCGGTGCCTGGAAAAAAAAATTATGACCAAATAAGCTCAAACGGGGGGACGGTGGGCACCCCGGGTAGCCAAAAAAAAATGGACAAAAATTTGAATTTTTTTCTTTTATATTTTTTTTCTCATAGATTATATTTTTGAGTCTATCTAAAAAGCTTTGATTCATTTTATTTGAATTTGTTATGAGAAAGTTATGGACATTCTTGTTTTGGGGGCAGTTAGAGCATCTTCTTAAAAAAAAACACTTGTAGGATTCATTTTTGAATTCAATTTTTTCAATTTTTCAGTTTTTTTATTTTTACATGGTCTGATTTACTTGCTAGAACAATCTCACCATTGGGATTAGTGCATTTTAATTCCATCTAAAATATATTAATATTTTAGATTTTCCTTCTATCTCATACCTACTTCTATTTAACAATTTTTTTAAGAATGATAATTAAGTTTTTTTGAATATTTTTTTTTCCCTAGAATCTCAAGTCAATTCTCCACTATAAAGATTTAAAGCTCAAAACTCTAAAGTGCAAAAATTTTAAGTTAAAAATTTTCAAAGTCAAAAAGTGTAGTCCCGCAATGTATTGAAAAACTTGTTTCTTTAACTTTAAACGTAGATATCTTGCAATCTATATAGTAAAAAAATTTGAAATTTTTTCCACACTATCATACTAGTTAGGTGTAAGATCCTATGGTTAGATGTGAAAAAGAACAATTTTCAATTGTTTTTACTCTTTGCTATAGATATGGCAATTTTGAGTGTTTTTTGGTAGAAAAAAGGCCTTGGTCCTTTAGGGGTTAAGTTCTAGATTATTAAGATTATTTGGAATTTTGACCTATTTGGATGTTTTTCATCCAAATTTAGTCTCAAACGTCATCCAAAATTTTATCCTTAAAAAAAACAACTATTTTTAAAAGTAAAAAGGAATTTTGGAATCTTTATAGATTCTTTATTTGATTCCTTCCTTAAAAGATTATTTAAAGATTCTTTTGGATGAAAATCTTAACCTCTAAAGTCCCAAGGCCATTTTTCCATCAAAAACCACTCAAAACTGCCATTTTTGTAGCAAAGAGCAAAAAGAAATTAAAAATGTGTTTTTTGCATATTTAACCATAATTTCTTGTACTAGACTAGTGTAAGAATGTGTGGAAGAAATTTCAGAAACTTTGACCATGTAGATTGCAAGATATTTGCATTTAAAGTGAAGGAATCAAATTTTTTTGCACCTTGCTTAACTACATTTTTTGGCTTTGAACCTTCTTAATTCAAAATTTTTGCTCTAATGATTTTGAATTTCTAATTTTACATAATGAAGAATTGAGTTGAGAATCTAGGAAAATTTTTAAAAAAAAAATACACTTATTTTTCACTCATTAAAAAATTGTTAAATAGAAGTAGGTTCAAGATTGAAGGAAAAATTAAATCTTTAACCCTTTAGGGCCTAAGGAGCCCCAAGCAACCTCTTGAATTCTTTTGGAATCAAATTTTCATATTAAAATTCTATAATTTAATTTAAATTATTATTTTTCCACAAATAACCATGCATATCTTCTATCTGATCTGATTTTTAAATATTTTTTGGGAAAAAATTGAAATTTATAAGATTTTTTTATAGTTTCTATCTTTGAAAAATCATAGTAATTATAAAAAAGCTCACTTTACCATGAAATTTTTATAAAAAATAGAGGAAATTATAATGAACATTATGGTGAAGTTGGCATTCTCTCTTTAGTTATACACAAATAAATTCAATAGAGAAACATGTTCCATAGTGCATTTTGAAACTTTAGAAATCCCAACTTCAAATCGACAAATTGCCATAGACAAATCATTATTGCTCCAAATTTGATGGCCAATGGCTCATTGGAAGCGGAATTCCCGTGCCCTCATATCTCATTCAACCTCACAGGCAATTAAGGCTAGGAAAGTGTTCCAATTCTCAAAATTCAGTTTAAAAAGACCAAAATTGGCATGCTCGGCCCTAAAGGGTTAATAGCTCTAAGATAGAGTTGAAATATACTAATCTCTACGGTGAGATTGTTCTAGCAAGAAATCTTAACCTTGTCAACTTTTTTTTTGGATAAATTGTCAAAGTTGAGTTCAGAAATGAATCCCATAAGTTATTTTTTCAAGAAGATGCTATAATTGCCTGAAAAATAAGATTGTCCATAACTTTTGCATAACAAATCCAAATGGAATGAATCAAAGCTTCCCATGTAGATAAAAATAAAATCTATATGAAAAGAAAATAAAATTTAATTTAAAGTTTTTGTGAGGATTTTTTTCTGTGCGCCGAACAAAAATTTGGATTTTTTGTGCCATAACTTTTGCTCCCAAGCACCAATTGAAATTAAAATTACATTTTCGGAAAGCTAATGTGATTTTCTATCTTCACATAAAAAATTCAAAAAATTACAAAAAATATTGAGACCGTATATGCTTGTCCAAAATCCGTTTTGTCCCCCAAGGGGACAACGGGACTTTAGGGGTTAAATTCCCACCCAACTTTATGGTTAAATTCAATTGTTAGTAACTTCTTCGTTGTTTGGTTAATTTCTAATTGTGATTTGGTTTTGGAAACCTCTGAAAATTACCTATTAGGTTCTAAGTTCTAACTTAAATTCTAAAATTCTAATCTAAAAACTAACTTCTAAAAGCAATGATTCTAGTTTTAATTTAAAGGAAAAAACAAAGTAAAAGAAAAGAGAAAAACTAACATACCTCTATGTCCATCGACGCCATGGTTCCATCATCGCAAATTACTAGTATAATAATGGATTTGAAATACCCGTTGTCCTCCATCATGTGTGCTCCGTCTGCTTGATAAATTCCAGTGTCAGAATGTTTGTAAAATCTCTTTTCTACATTCTTTCTGGCTAGTTTCCTACAAAAGGTGATTAGTTTAAAGTATTTAACTTAATTACTTTTTGTTTAGGAATTTAAGTTAAATTTCTAGTGGTTTTAGTTGGTTTCTAAACCAACTCTTTGAAATAAAATAAACTTCAAGGCCCTATTTCCAACTACCTTGAAGGTTTATTTTATTCAAGAATTAATTTAAAATATTAATATTTTTTAATTTTAATAATATTCCAATGAATAGTTAAATTTGTTTGTTATTCATTAGTTTATTATTTTTGTTGGATTAATCTGATATTTTTGTTGACTTTTTGTTTTTTTCTATTTGGCTTATTAGGCCTAATAAAACAAAACCTAAATTAACATTCACCCTAATTGATAGAAAAAATCAAATTCTTCAATAGTAAAAGGAATAAAATCAACTAATTATTCCAAATGAATAGTAAATGAATAGTAAAAAAAGAATTAAAAAAAACAAGAATTGTTCCAAAATGAATAGTAAATGAATAGTAACGGAATAAAAAACAAAACCAATCCAAAATAAATAGGAAATGAATAGGAAAAAGCACAACAAAACAAAACCAAGGCCCACGTGAATAGTTAGATGAATAGGAAAAAACAACAAAACCAAGAACAATTCCAAGTGAATAGTTAGATGCGTTAGAAGTATTAGTTTTTTAATCCTAATTCCTTCCCAAAGCGCCACTTTGTCTCCTTCTTCTTCTTTTAGTCTAATTCATGTTCGTTTCAATTCATTCTTATTTTCGTCGATCACCTTCTCATCAAGTTGTATGCATTGACTTCTCTCTCCTTATTTCTTCATTCTAACTGAGCATAATTGTAAAGTAGTGTTTGAGTTGTCTTAGAATTGGAGCTTAGTTCATAGTGTTTGATTGATGAACGTCGTCGAGGATGATAAATCAATTTAGATTATGTTTTTAAGAGAGAAACCTTACCTTGAGGATTTGAGTAGAGTTGTGTAAGTGTTTGAAATTTTCAAACAAAACCTAGAGCTCTCAACTAGAGCCTGAACTCCCAACTGGGCTTGGATTCACGAACTGGGCCTGGATTCACGAAGTGGCTTGAACTCACAAATTGGCCTTCCCAGCGGGTGACACGTGGCACTCCCGTGCTCCTCCAGTACCCGTCCTTCTGACCGGTTGGCTCGTTGGCTTGATTCAAAACTAGCTGGTTCGTTGGCTTGACTCGGAACTAGCTGACTGTTGGCTTGATTGGTAACTGTTGGCTTGTTGGCTGGTTATTCCGATCTGAAATTTTGGTCTTGTTCTGGATCTAAAAAATTCTCACTAAAGGATAAATAATTAAGACTAAGTAAAGCAACACTAACTATTTGGTAGTGAATTGATTTTTTGGGATAATAAAAACTAGCGAAGCAATTAACTATTGTTTTGGAATTTTGGGATAAAATAAGAAAGCAAACTTCTAAAACAAAACTAAAATACTTGGGGGTCAGTTAGTTTTTTGGGATAATAAAAACTAGCGAAGCAAACTAACTAAATGATTTTTTACGTTTTTTGGGATAAACTAGCAAAGCAAACTAAACTAATACAAAAGTCAAACTATCAACTTAAATCCATAACTTTGGCAATGGAAGCAAAAAGCAAAATGAGGCAAATTCCGGCGGAAGAAAGGGAGCCACTGGGTGTGGTTTCTTGGCTTAAATAGCCAACACGCCAAGGGTTTTTTTCCAATTATTCCTTCCCCTTTTCAAGTGTTCAAGGTAAATTTTGTTTGAAGTGAAAGCTTCGCCGTGCGGGAGCAATCCCAGGCTAAATTTGTGCAATGTGGTCCAAAAGTGTCCAAAAATGTTTCAACCCTTAAATGAGGTGCACATGACAGTGCTTAAACTAAAAATTAAGGACTAAAAGAATTCTCAAGGTATCAAATAGTTTTAATTTCTAAATGAGGTACACATGACAGTGTTAAACCAAAATTTAGGAGTTAACTCAAACCAAAATGGGGTGATTGCAAAAAACACTTGTCCTATTTCTTGTCCCCTTGCCCTCAAAAATTGGCTTTTTGCTCATAACTTTTGCATTGTTTGTCCATTTGGCATGAATTTGGAATGAAGGTAGATGCTAAAGTTTTAGACCTTGGGTAATTTTTTGAAATTTTTTAAAATTAATTTACTATTTTTAACTTGCCCCCAATTGGGTGTCTACCTTGGCCATTTTGGGGGGTTTTTAGTCCTATTTTTGATCCAAAAATGCAAATTTGAAGCCACAAATTGGACATGTTGGAGTTCTACTAACATTACAAGGGCTGACAATGAGTTTTTATGAAAATAGAAACATGTCAATTGCACACATGGGGTCAAAGTGACCTTCCTTTGCACAAAAGCTACGAAGAGGGAAAAATTTTATTTCATGAATTTTTTGGTACAATGTGAGTGCAATCTTGTCTAGCAAAATGGCTTTTTTTATAGAATTTTTTTGAATTTTTTTTGAATTACTAAAAATGAAAAACTCCATAGACCCCTTTTTTGCTATTTTTTGCTCCCAGTGGCTTCTGTAGTACTCCATAGTAGTCAATAGTACTACATAATACAACATAGTATTGAATGGACGGTCTAGATCTGCAGGCGCCTAGGATCAATGGTTCAGATTTGTCGGAGCGCTGCTAATACACAGTACTGGTAGTATTGCGTAGTACTGCCAGTCCTATAACCAAAAAACGCAGTTTTGACGGAAAAACGTGAAGTGTTTCTTGCAACTACCCAATGGCAAAATTTGTTATACAACAAAGTTTGGCCGGATTTTGAGTGTTAAAATCTTTTGGTGAAGACTAGCTTCACCGCCTTAAGAATTCTAACTCAATGGTTGTTTCAAAACATAAAATTAGTACGCAACAAGGTATGCAAATTTTGGAGGATAAAACCTCCCAAGAGTGTGTTTTTAGTGTGCCTTTGATGGTTGAAAAGGGAAACCCGAGTCCTTTAACCAAATCCTTCACTAAGAGAAAGCAAAGAAGCAAATGAGCAAAAGATGACCAAAATTTGGTCTAAATAAATGCTTCCGACAAAGCCGGTAAGCAAATTGAAAAAAGAGAGTCTCTACACTCTAACAAAATGTTGGTAGGCAGATAATGGAATATGAAAAACTTCGGAGGGGGGCCTTATATGCTCCAAGGCCCCACCACTTTAGTTTACCATGAGATATTAGTTCTTTTATTCAAAAACTATCCTAAGTTAAATCCTAGTTTACAATAAGATATTTGCTAAATAATCTTTGTTTAATCTTTAGAATTTTCTAGAATAAGCCTTAAGTAACAAGAAAATCTTATCCAAATAAAATCTAAGATTTTTCCCAAAGATATTTAGGAAATTAACTATTTTGATCTTGAGATAATTTAGGAATAACCCTAGGATATTTTCAAATATTCTTAGTTTAATCTAAATTGGCTTTTATAGGAAAGATTTGAAATCTTAACTAAATCCAATCTTCAATTTTCACCAAAATATTTTGCAAATTAACCTTGAATTATTGCTAATTACTCTAAAAAAGTCAAACTTATGGCTGAACTCTTCTTATCTTCTTGATAACAACTTCAAATTAAAAACCAATTGCGCCATCGCGTTCAGAAGACCCCAATTACTCTTTACGACCCTTCACCCCTTTTTTCAAGCTGTAAATACTTGTAAAAACCACTAACAATAATTCCAAAGAAAAGTCAAAATCCCAACTAATGGAATTTGTATTTCCCAAAGAAACTGACTGGCTAGGGTTGCTTGGAAGGTTTGTGAGAGTAAAAAAACATTCTTTGATTGTGACATTCGAGCACTGGTCCGCCAGTCAACCCGCCGCCATGTTGTAAATTCTTGTTAAATTCGATGTCGTTGCCGATTCTGGTACTTCTGACTATTAGAAAGTCTTCAAACTTGACTGGTTGCTTATTTGGCTCTCAAAACCCTAATCTAATTTTTAATGAGATTTTACCGCACTCTGGATAGTTTCTATGAAATTACCATCAGTTTCAAAGGCGGTTGACTTCTCATGGAGTCATTGTGGAATTATGTAAAATCCCGAAACTTTTGGGCAATCTTCTAGGAAGTTTCCAAAAGCTAAGAGCAAAACCAAACCTCCAATAAAGATGCTAAATTTAGCAATTCTTTAATAATTTCCACCCAAGGGGAAAATTAACCCCTAAAGGACCATGACTATATTCTCACCAAAAACGCAAGAAAACTGCCATTTCCATTGCAAGTAAAAAAAAAAAAATTTAACTTTTTTTCAGACATGTAACCGTAGGATCTTGTAGTAGACAGGTTTGAAAAGATGTAGTACAAATTTCAGACATTTCGACCGTCTGGATTGAGAGATGTGAGTGTTTGAAATTGCAAAAATGAATTTTTTTCACTGCGGGGAATCGGGCAGCTGCAGTTCAGAAGCTTACAGTCCTTTTAGAAAACGTCCAAATTGGTGGTGGCTCCTCAAATTCTTGATTGAGGAAAAGTTGGCTACATGTCTGGAAAATTTCATTCCATTCCGAATTGAACAACATATAGAGAAAAATAGGAATGTCATGAAGACATTTAGAAAAAAGGCTTACACTATGGTTTTTTAAAAATTTCATAACTTTTCGAAAAAAAGTTCAAAAGAAAAAATGAATGGTGAATACCTTCCCCTATAAGTTTTCTATAAGGAAAAAAATTTACAAAAATGAAAAAATAAAATCTGCATATTCTAGACTATAGATTGCCATTCTGGTCTACTCAAAAGCACCGGGCATGTGGGAATTTAGAGAACAAGATTTTAGTTATTTCATGTAGAATTAGAAGTAAGAAATCCATTCTTGCTAATTTATTTTGTTTCTATGGGTTAGAAATAGAAGAATTACTAAGATTACGGATTAGCAAAACGTAGGGTATCTTAGTAGGATAAAATGATTAAGGAGAAAAACTACATTTTATGTCCTAACCGGAATCCGGAATTGGAATCTCCGCCGATCGGAAAGGTAAAAGGCAAGACTGCAGTTCCAAGTAAAAGTAAGGTACAATCTGGCACCAAACCTTCAGTTAGTCGAAAACAACAAATTAGAAGGGGGGCATCCAAACCAGCAGAAGGGACTTCCAAAAGGCTGAAGACGACTTAGACTTAACTTCAGTTAGTTTGAGGAAGTGATAGTCAGGTGATGGTACCTAGGTTTTCTTATCCAGGAAGTGATAGTCAGGCGATGGTACCAAAGTTTTCTTATCCAGGTAGTAGTGGTTCAAGTTCCTTTTAGGGAGGAACTGGAGTTTCCGGAATCGGACTTATCGAAACCGAGACTCACTTTTTGGTATGATTAGCGGCATGTTAAGGAAGAGTAGGAGTTTTGAATCAGAAGAGTGAGACATGTCACTCTCTGGTTAGTTACTATTTAAGGGTTGAAATTCTATTGAAGCCCTAGAGGTATTTGTATGCTTTTGTTTTCCTTTCATTTTGCAAATATATACAGAATTTCACTTCATATGAGCCAGTCTGAAAAGTTTGGTGATGTTTTGGTATGCCGACAATGCTAGAACCATTGTTAAGTGCGGTTAGCTGTGTTTGCATGTGTAGGAAGAGAGAGTAGCCTCTCCGGATTCTGTCAAATCCGGTTCCGGGCATTGCAAGAAGTTGGTTGGAAAACTAAGGATACTAGGAGTGAAGTCTGGTTGAGTGTTGTTACTTGTGAAACTTCTGTGTGGGATAGCCGCTCTTAGGTTAGGTATGATCCGCTGTCAACCGGATGTACGCTAGTCGAAGTGTTATTGAGGTCCTGCTACAACCAGAATTGAGTAATAGGCAAGTAGTCAGGGTCGTCTAGTTACCCGGTTATCAAAGTCCGCCTAGGAACCTGGTTTGGATAAGATCTGTCGTTGTAGTAATGTGGGGATTGTAGGAGTTTCCTGAGTGACCTACTAGTACGGATTAACCTCCGGATTAGTTGTGAGGAAAAACTTGAATCCTAGTTGTCTTTTGTCTTTTGTTATTCTTCTCTTTTTAGTGGAACTTCATTCACTTTAATCCTTAGGAGGGTAGGATTCAACGCATCCTTCCTGAACTCTAATAGCGGACCCCTCTAATATAAAGGCTAAACTTATTATATAGGTTACTGAAGTTACTGGATACGGAAGTGTAACTGGAAAAGGCACAGGATAACGACACTCCTTCCAGTTCCGCATCCGCCCAGTTAAGTTATCAGATTCTTAGTTCAGATAGGGAGAGGTACATGATCACGACACTCCTCTTTATTTGTAGAGAGATCGATAGCGATGAGGCATGAGAGAAAATATACTGTAAGAAAATAAAAAGAGTTGTGAGAGAGTTTCCGGTCTAGCATCCGGAAGTTAGTTACTTGGGGTGTTTTCTACATCCCTTCTGGTTATTTCTAGGAACTACAAACTAAATCCTGTGGGAACGATACACGAGTCACTTAAAAGGTGTTTTAACTGTTTTTAAGCCCTTTTGAGAGTAATTGTGCTTCCTTGTTCTACGACAGGGCACAATGAGAATGTTAAGGTGAAGGCACAGGCTCTAAGTATATTAAACAACACAAATGAACAAGAGAATAACTATCCCCTGGTATGGGGAAGATGATATTATATACTATCTCAATTGGATGTCCAACACCTAATCTTGGGTGTGGATAAGGTGGAGAGCTTTAGGTAACTAGTAGATCACTCTATTTAATGACAGTTCACTGGGAGTACTGTCACCTGGAAGTAGCACTTACTATTCTAATTCTGAGTTAGCCACTACTTCAACAGAGAAAACGGGTTTCAGACTTGAAGGTGGTGGGTTCGAATTCAGCCGGCCTTCTTCTGGCCTTGGCCCTCCCCACCTGCAGCGCCGACGGTTGGCTGACCTCTGCTGCCCTGCAACGACTGGTCGACTGCCTGCAGCAGTGGACGGAGCGGTGACGGAGCGTGCCAATTGACAGTCGTCAGCGACCTGTGGCCGTCTACCTGCAACTCCGCCATGTGTCGCCAAAGCAGCGCTGCTCCTCTGCTGCGGCTTGCGGGTGCTCCAGGGGCTCCTCCTGCGACAGAACAAAGCCATCAGGTAAGCTTTTTTCCCTTTTTTTTCTTTCTCTAAAAATGGGTCATGGTGAATGATACAGGCAGAGCACATGTTCAAAAATTTTGTATTGGAACTCAGGAAGAAAAAGGGAATAAAAACGGAAGTGGACAACAGAAGCTTGAAACAAAAACTTCCCTATTGGGGAAAAAAAATCCAAAAAAAGATTAACTTTAGATTGAAGTCATTGAACATACTTTTATATAGTTTGACGACGTCCACGGCAGCGCGTTGCCCTCCGCCTGTATTGGTTGGTCTGTGGTGAAATTCTTCGAAGCACCCTCGGTTCAAACACAAGTATATCCTAATGTGTTTACGGCAGTAAAAAGTACAATTAGGATTTCCACACTTGAAATAAGGACGTCGTTTGCGAGTGTATATTGGCAAATGAGGCCGTCCATCTTGTTCCTCCGCCCCGTCCATATCACAACCTTTCCAATTTTGAAGTAACGTGTCACAAAAATTTGTCTTGAACTGCAAATGCGTAATTGGCTTTTTCCGATGATGGTAAACCGGCATGAGATTTTTGTATAATATAAACATGTTCACCATGGTGGTGTCGAGTAGAAATGAGAATATGCGATGCCACCACTTATGAGAACGTGTTTGGCACAAATACGAGGCTTGCAATTGGTCAACAATGTCGACGCCCCGCATATGCGTAGTGTACTCCAAGTGGACTGGAAAAGTGGAAATGTCATCTCTCTCTGCTCCATTTTTGCGTGGCACCGTCGGCATTGGAATACATGGAAAAGTGATTGGCAGAGCATGCGTTGAAATTAGAAGAACATGTTGTTTGTCCTTCCAAAGGATACAACAAATGCTTCGACTCTCATGCATTTTCCATGCTATAGTTCCTTGCGGTGAGTTGGCCTAATTTTTCAAATTTTTCAATTCCATTGGTAATTCTATACAATTGGACCGTATAGTCCCTGTTGCAAAAATGTCTTTACTTGCGAGCTCAATATACAAACCAATACTTGAGAAAAAGCTATCGGTTATGAGAACATGACCCTTATTCTCCAAACCAGTGACCAATTTCAATACAACATTGTGCGCTAACCAAGGCTGGCCA
This sequence comes from Pseudisothecium myosuroides, assembly GCA_951799445.1. Taxonomy (NCBI): domain Eukaryota; kingdom Viridiplantae; phylum Streptophyta; class Bryopsida; order Hypnales; family Lembophyllaceae; genus Pseudisothecium; species Pseudisothecium myosuroides. Next base: position 24,851,715 of record OX637292.1, on the reverse strand, counting down.
TACTGTACAGGTGGAACCTCTGTTGCGGCCACAACTGCATGCGCTCCACAATAAATATCGAAATTGAAAACGTACTTTGAAATAGAATCCGCCAGGCACCACACCTTTATGCCCCACTTCTGGGGCTTTTTTGGCATGTACTGTCAAGCGAGGCAGTACATGCCCTTATATCAAATCATCATCTCATCAACCGTGATAAATTTTCCAAGTTTTCAATTCCTTTTGAAACTTTCTCTCATGTTTGTAACGAGCCAACGGACTTGGCCCATTTTATCATAACCCGGTAATTCCCTCTCTGTCACATACGTTGCCGGATCCGTAATATGAAGACATCTCATTAGACTCTGGAACCTTGCACGAGTGAAAACACTTGTGAAATACATGGACAATGGAAAAATGATCCTTTCTTTGCCCAATATGTTTTGATATTTGGTTGTCTTTTCAACCCAATGAACATAGACACTGCTAAAAATGCCTTCAATTCCGGTACTGTCATATGCACCCATGCATTGCTTCCCGGTAGTTTTTTGTTTATCATTGGGGGTTCTTGCATACCGATTTGTCTCTACAACAATTTTGCGTAGAAGAGTATACGGCCAGAACAAATCAAACAATTGCATGAATGATGGCTAACGTTGGAAACTTGTATTAGCACCATGTACACCATGAAATTCCTTTGGTGTAGGGTCATACTTGAAATTACAATGGGACCACGTGGATTCCCTAAAAATATGCTTGATACTAGTGGGATCACCCTCATCGCCACTTGCACCCGTTTCTATTTCTTTGTTTCCTTCTTCATTATCTGACTGCTGATATTTATTGAGTCTACTCCGCATCTCTAATTCAATAGAATCAGAACCAGGGTAACGACATTGAAGACTTCCAACAAGAAGAAAGTAATTTTCTTACCCCCCCTCCAGATCATGCAACTGAGTAGCAGCATACTGTACCTCAGTAGCATCAAAAATTCTAGCATTCACCTCATACTTGTCATCCCAAGTGGCCATTGGCTGCCTCAGGTCCTTAGCTTTGTTAGAAGGCAAGCCGATGACGTCACCCATAGCCCCGGACGGAACAGCCTGGCCAGATTTGAAACTCCCCTCCTTCCTCCCGCCGGCGCTAGTCCCTGGCGAGCCTTTGTTACCTCCGCCCACTGGCTGTTCAGGCCGCCCATCTTCCGTCGTCCTGCCGCCGTGCTCTTCCCTGGTGGCTGCTTCCCGCTCCAACTTGCGTTGCCTTCGAAACCGCGCTGCTTCTGATCGATAGGAGTTGGAGTTGTGCAGCAGTTTGGGAGGTCACTTGACGTCATTTTAGCAGTGCGTATTGTCTTCACTGTCTTTGACATCTGTGTCTAGAAAGTGTTCATCGCAGCTGCTCTGTCGTCCTCCTTCTTTGTACTCCTGACTCAGAAAATAGTCTTCATCTGCTTCTCCGATTAGTAGATCCTCAGTTTGGTCGATTGATAATTGCACAGCAGGTGCTCCATGTGCATGTTGAAGCTCTTGTGTTGATGGAAGGAGTTCCTGGAAGACATTAGGATTGCCGCTCGTGTTTGGAAACTAGACGTTGCTCTGACTTTGTGATCCTCTTGCAAATGAACTAGGTCTGTCACTACAATACTGCAGCGTATCGATGGCTGGACTTGGGCACGTGTTGTCCTCATCTTTGCTGCAACTACTTGGACTATAGGGGAGAGGACTCGGAGGTCTCGCAGCTTCCAAGGCTGCAGCTCAAATAGCTTGCAGCCGCTGATTCCTACAAGGAGGGACGTCATCGCACGCAAGCTGGGAGATAGAACTGTAAGTCAAACTATGCATACTTGAACTTTTCTTTCTACAAATGCAATGCAAAAACTGTAATGTAGGAGAGAGAAAAAGAGGACATACCCATTTTCCTTTGATGAAACAAGGAAGTCTCGGCATGACGTTTCTCTCCTCCTCTCTGTAGACTGCTACACTGATCTAGCCAGACCTCTTGTTTGATCAACTTCAGAATGTCGGGATCAAACTCTCTTCTTTGGCACCATCCTAAGACGTGTACAGCATATCGATAGAAGTGATGACGGAAACTCGCTGCCAATGGGTCTCGTGGCCACTTCCTACTGCCTTTTCTAAGAGAGAGAGATTGCAAATACGTGACATCCAAGAGCCTAACAATCTTCAAAGCTTGTGCAACTGTGGCACCCTCTCTCTCCAAGAACAAATGCTGCAGTTGATCTATAGCAGACACCCGAGATGCTATCGCCCTCTCGTCACTGTCTACAGGTTCGAAAACTTCATTGGATGTGCTGCTAAGCTCTTTCCGACCCTCACTACAGTCTGCGCTCTCCTCTCTAGTGACAGACTTCTGTGCTTTGAGCTCTCGATGGACAAGGTACGGACTACGCTCTTCATCGCCGACCTCAGCTGTGGAGGACTCCAACGTCAAAGGAGGCAGTTTGGCTGGCATTGCACGCTCCATGGCGAGGAGATTGGAATCCATCTTTGCCTTTCTTGCGTGTTGTTTGCTTCTGCTCTGTCAATTGTCTGAAGCTATGTTTCTTTTATATCTAATGTGATGTAGCATTCACATTTTTTGAGAAAGTAGTAATGCCTTGAGGAAGACAGGCATTTGAATATTGAAGGTTTATTTTGGGAGATTGACGTAGTACTTGCAAGTTAGTGATGGTTAGAGCACTAGGTACTTCATAGAGCGTTTATGATTCATGACATTTGGGGCTTCTTGACGGTTGTTTACTTGATTTTTTTAGAATTTTTCATTTTTATATGTGGAAGTCAAACAAAGTCATGGTGCAATTTGAACTATAGATGTTTAGACTACTCTCTAGAATGTTGTAGCTTTATTGCCTGTCACTAAACATTGGAAAGACAAGAGTATTACCATTGAAAGATCTAAGAATTTGTATTTCTAAATATAAGTTCTTGCTCTTTGATGGTTTCTGCATTTCATGTAAATGCTAGTTTCTAATTATTTGCTATTCAATTGAAATGGTTAGTTGGTTCTGTAGTCTTCTTTGCTCTTTTATGTGCCTGGGATGCTCAACTGCCGTTTTGCAATACAAGAACTCGCAGCAACTGCCACAATATTGAAATCTTGTGTTAAAAACAGCTCCATGCTTGAACCCGTTATGTAGTTGGTTGTTAGACATGCCCCATCCCCTGCCCACCACTCTTGGACTGACTTCCATAATTTCCAGTGCTGTGTATATGTCCCTGCCCATTCTGTCCATTTACGAAAAAAAAATAATAAATCAGGCCATAACTCTTCACTAATTTTGTCAAATGCCATGAAATTTAGTGCATTTCACAGATATTCCTTGTCTCCACCATGTATTAAATTTTCAGACTGAAATACAGAAATTTGCACTCACACTAGCCTGCCCAAAAAATCTATACTACCAAAAAACGTTGTTTGGTCCTTTAGGGGTTAATCTGGTACCGGGGTTTGTCGTGGATGATTAGTTCTGCTCTTAACCTTTTGGCATGATTTTACCTTAAAAGCACCTTTCTGTAAGCTCCAATCACCTCGTCTTTCTTCTACTTTGCATTCTGGTTTGTATTCTTAAACATTTGCAGGTCTTCACATAACTAATCCAAATTCCACATGAATTGGATCTAGACACTTCTAAACTTGAACATAGACTCTTATGATTTAGCCAAGCTATTACATGTACTCACATGTCAAGTTTTACATGGACAAGACACTAGAACTAGCTAATTCTCACCTCCTCACTTCTCTCTAAAACGTTAAACTAGACTCTAAGACGCTAAACTAAAACCTAAACATAGAAAAGCAGAGTATTTTGTGCTTTCTATGATTTTAGAAAGATTCCTCACTAATCTGGTAGGGATTTCTACCAAACTCTTCTCAACTACAAATTCATGCTATTTTGCATGAATTGATACTAAAAATTAACAATAAATCACAAAAAATAAACCCAGAGTTCCAAATGCTAACTTGAGGGCTCACAGTACAAAATTGGATCTTTATACCTTATTTCACCCAACATCCTTGAAAATTCAACTATAGAGATTCCAGACAGACCCAAATTTGTGGTTGCTAGAATGTGAATTGTTGAAAATCTCGCCAATTTTGTCCTTCCAAAACCGCTATGAACTCCATAGAGTACACGATATGTGGCTCCAAGAATATGAGGTTTTGGAGTTTTGGATCGGAAATTGCGGATTGCAGAAGGATAAGTGGCTATCAAGAAACAGCTCGTAAATGTGTTTACAGCAAAAGCTAAACTTTTTTGTTCATACTCTCCATCAGTAAAGCCATGTGCCACAATCGGAGAAGCAACAAAATTGAAGTATCCCACGACTTTGCTGATGAGCTGAAGTGGAACTTGGTTCTCCACTCTGTACAGGTCACTATGCAAGATACCAACCTAAATGGAATATTTGTGGTAGAAGACATTTTGCTGATCAGAACCTATATGGAAGATTTGTTGTCATACTGGACGGATCATCTGCCTGTCCGTCCGTCCGATTCGCCCGTCCGGTAGGGATGTCACCCGTTCGATGTAGTCTACGGGCAACTGACTTTTTGTGTCAGTAAAAATAGTCGACGTGGATTTGCCTTACTAACACCTAGCTAAATTTGGTCATGGATGCAAGTCGGTCAGGAGCAGACCCAAGCCAGTCAGGCATGGACCCAAGCTAGTCGGGCACGGACACAAGTCGGTCGGGCGCAGACCTAAGCTGGTCGGGCGTGGATGTAAGTCAATCGGCGCGGATGCAGGGTTTGAATCCGTGCCCGGACAAAAACCGGTCGGTCAGCAAGGAATGCCATGTTTGCAAAGACCCGGCCACGTCACATATTGAAGGAAAATTTTTGGGCAGGAAAACATTTTCGGGCAGATTTTTTTTGCACTACCCGTCCAACAAGTCCGGTTGTCCCGTTTGGGTCGCCCGTCCGTTCGGGACGTCCAGTGACCCTGACCCGTCCGATGTAACAACCTTGATCAAAACGCTTCGGCATCTTGCTAGTCCAGAGTTGTCTATCACATTCGGAGAAACTCAAGTCAATAAAGTCCGCTAGAAACAGCGCATCCAGTGTAAGAAGATGTTTCACCTCTTGTGAGCTCCCAATTTGTCACTTGGGACTCGTAGAATTATTTTTTTGGGAATTTGCAATTTAAAGTTGATAAAAGTATAGAAAAATCCATAAAAAGAGTGTAGAACCGAAATAGGGTTGTGTCATACCCATTATAGTATTTGGTCTAGATTTGTGTTTCTTACTTAGAATCCCCCAAACCTTGCCTAAAATAGTGTAGAAATAACGAAACGGTTAGATTTGGAGGATTCGAGTCACACAGCCCCAAAAGGGCTAAATCCCACCATGAATGTGGCGATTCATGGCTAGGTCGGTCCGAGGGATCCACAGCGAGGCCACTAGGTCGGGTCCTAGAGTTAGATTTAGAATTCCCCATTAGATCGACGAATTCCCAAAATCCCGATTGTTAGCATGCAGGAGCCACTCACGCAAGACCGGGCCCGTGGAGGAATCTACAGCCCAAGGATGGTGTTCTAGGGTGAATCCCATGCCAGGAGTCCAACGGTGAAATCGGTTCACCAAGATTCCTCCACCTGCAGAAGATTCCCACACCGTCGCTGATTCAAGGAGATGTCCAGTTTAAATCTCCATTGAACAATCGTGCCAGGTACGGAAACACACCCGCACGTCTTTCATGCGACTCCCTGAGAGGTCACGTGAAAAATCCCGGCATCTTCCGACTTGCAGAAGAACCTTTTTCCGGGTGGTCAACCCTCCTAACCTCCAACGGGAATTTCATGGAAATTACCCAGGTTACAATAAAATCTCACTAAAAATTAGACTAGCTTGTTTTATGTTAATAATGCGCTCCGTGAAGTTTCACGACATTCCGATAGCGGCAAGTACCCGAACTGGCGAGATTCCTCGGGAATTAACCACGTGGCGGGGTCCCCGCCACGTTGACCGGCATTCCGGGACCATACGATGGCGAAACGAAGTCAACCAAAAGTCCTTCCCGACACTCTCGCACCTACCGGAGACCCTAGGCTATTCACATTTCTCAAAATAGGAGACCCCCAAGATTTAGGATTTTACCACGATTTGGTTTTTAAACTAAATTAGCCTACGATGGATTTTTGGCCTCGGTACGGGGAGTAGGGGGATATAGGACTAAACACGGCGTTCTGGATCCAACGGCGCAATCCGTTCGACGATTGGAGCTAATCTCCAAAAGTTAGGATGTTGGTCCAGCATAGATGGTAGAAGTAGAAATTTAGGATGTAGGATGAAAATCTTTGAGGATGAGGATGAAAATCCCCGTTGATAAGGTTACCTTAGAGCTTTAGAGAGAGGGGTGAGCCCTTGGGAAACCTATATAAGGGCCCCATTTCTCTCTCTAAAACACCCCCTCACTTTTGTTTGGGTCCGTGGGTCCAATTTGCTTTGGATATTTTGGCGTTTGAAGCCAAAAACCTCTACGGTGTTTTTGGAGCACTTTTTGCTCCGTTGTTGCTAGATTTCAAGCTTTGAAGGTCCTTAGGGGGTCCTTCTATCTTGCCTTGTGTACTTCTTGTGCGTTTGTTATACCTTTGTTACGAGTTAAGAGTCCTCGTTTCTCTCTTGTAGTTCCTTTGTGATCTAACTTGTGAGTTTAGGAGTCTTTTGGTGTCTTGTCCTAATCCTAAAGTCACCCCCCACCGTACCTTGGCGATGCCGCTTTGGGGGGCCTTTAGTTGGTGAAGTTGTGTGTCTTTACGTGTCCTAACCGTGTTGTTTCCCTCACTTGTGTATTCTCATCCTCTTCTAATCTTTCCCTTGTTGTGTGGACCCCCCCTCGGGACGGCGAAGCTTTGGCTTTGTCACGTATGTTCTTTAACTTTGTCTTTTCTACCTTCTTCTAATCTTCCCCTTGTTGTGTGGACCCCCCCTCGGGACGGCGAAGCTTTGGCTTCGTCACGTGTATTCCTTAACTTTGTCTTGTCTACCTTCTTCTAGCATTCCCCTTGTTGTGTGAAACCCCCCCACGGCGGCGAAGCTTTGAACTAGTGACCACGTCAAGTCCTATAGTGTGTGTTAAAATAGTCTTAGACGGCGGAGCTTCAACGTTGCTAGTATGCGAGCAGGGAGCGGGGAGCGGCGAGCGGGGAGCAGAAAATGGTGAGCGGGGAGCGTACATCTTGGACGAAAAAGGGAAATGTGAGTTAAAAAAAAAGAAAAATAGAGGAAATTCAACCTAAATTTGGGTAGAATCATTTTGAATATAGGATGAAAGTTGATGGTCCAAATATGGAAAGGATTTGTTGAAAATTGGGATGGAAGGGTCTAAAGGATGTACATGGAAGGAGATGGAAAAATTGGATAGAAATAGAAGGATTGGATGAAAGTAGAAGAAAAATTGAATGAAAAAAATGGATGACAGTAGAAAAAGTGGTGGATGAAAGTAGATGGAAATGTTGGATGAACTTCATTAAAAATTTGGATGAACCAAAAGTAAGAATTTTAGTGATAGTAGAGAAAACATTGGCTTAAGATTTAGGAAAAAAATGAACGATATTATTTTCAACTATGACTTTGCATTTGACGATAGGAAAATGAATGACAATCCCATTAAAAATCATCAAGCAAACTCATAGAATTTTGGCTTGCAACTAAAATTACAACTTGGGAGTCCTTTGACCGTTTCAAATGTAAATTAGGGATGTTGCTTCCATGTCACGGGTTTAGGGTCCTATACCTATTACCGTGGTTGATATGGGATAGTAGGACTGAATTGTTCTTTTTACCTTGGAAGGGTGACATAGTAGTTTAGGAGCTTGTTAGTATATTCACACATGGTCCTAATGAATCTAGATTGCAAACAGTAATGGGATTCTGTCATGTCTATGGGTGCAAGTAAAATAAAGGCACAATTTAAACAGCCCAGAGAAAAGTTCACATGATTCAGACACTTCAAATTCAGACCATCATGCATTCAGTACAAGGGACACCATTGTCTTGTAGTTTTTAATCAGGTGAATTTAATGTAATGCAAGTAGTGGCCCTTTTAGTCTCACTACATCTTCATTCATAAGTACATAATAGACTTGTAAAAACAAGGGAAAATCATCTCCAGCTGAAAAGAAAACCTAACTAGATCCCAAATGATTTAGGATCCCACTAAGCAAAACTTGCTTCACTTCATTGAAGCTGAAACTAGCAGCATGGATGAAGACATCTATTGTGCACTGTAGATTACAAATTACAGTGAAGATGTAATAAAGATGTTTACAGTTCGCCCAACTTCCACGCTTACCCAAACAACTCAACTTCATCTCTTTGAAATTCGGACAGGTGCACTCTGGGAAAGACGAAATTGTTAGCATGTAATTTTCATTTCGAGGTTCTATCCCTAAGTTCAAAGAAACAATGCAACCAAATCCCGGATGTGGAACCATTGTAACCCTTTGAATGCGGGCATTCAAAATGAGTGCCGAAGCGCAATTGTTCTGTTGCTTTGTTGTTGGTGCTTTGGGGTTCCTGCGAACAACTTTACTTGCTCGAATCTTGGGATGCTCATCTGGTGACGATGGAATAGGATAGGCACGAACAAGTTCTATGCCTTCTTCTCCGCCGAAGAGTCGTCGAGGTGAAATAACTTGCCGTTGTGGAAGCATAAAACCGGCAGACTCAAGAGCTAAGATTTCGGCCTTTGAAAGTTTTGTGCCTATTTGAACCGGCCAAATGGTGGGCACAGGTGGCACAGATAATACCCACTTGCGCCGTGTTCCCTTTACACAACGTTCAATGTCATCATTGCAGAAGTAAAACTGCGTGCGCTCATGTGAATTCTTCCTGTAATTCACCATTATACCTGTATATGTCGGTGCAGCTGTCGCAATGTTGTTTTGGATGATTTTGGCCGTGCACTTCTTCTTTGTAATTGCTTGAAGTGCAAAACATGCTTTTGCTGATGTTTTTGCCAATCGGGCAATGTGCCATTGCACCTCATCACATACACTCTCTTGGATTGCTGACACATGAGTCCATTCACGAGGATCAGGCTGTCTAAGATTCTCGTCGATTGACATTGAATCATGGACTTCCATATACTCAGGTGCAGCAACCTCTTCTAAAATTGGATTGAGTTCATCTGCGCTTGTTGACGCTCGGAAGGCCCTTGTTTGGATATGTGGATGAGAGAAATTCACCTTATCAGGCCTATGTGAATCAAATTCGCAGCCAAGAGGCATGTCAGCCTTCCTCTTCTGCGATCCAAATACTTCTTGACCTTCCAAATGGGGTTCCCTATTGATAAATTCTTCAACTCCCGGAATATTTGAAATAGCTGCAGTGAGAGACTTTGGATTTCCAGTTCTTTATGCTGAACGTTGTGCAACTCGTAGCAAGAGCTCTTCCTTCCCCGGCCCGGTCCCTGCTTGATTTCCTTTTAGGTATTGGTAATACTTTACCATTTGCATAAACGCTCTTACAAAATCATCGACAGTAGCTACATATAAGTCGTTTCCACGATTTCCAGATTGTTGAAGCCACTTATTGTGAACTGTCTCCGCTAGGTTGCACGATGGCATTTCAGCTTTCTCAGACTCAGTAAGATCCTGCAATCACAGAAATACAACACCTATGTTACATCTTTGTAGGCTCCAAGCTACTCCATACTACAAAGTCATAAAAAAGAAAGACTGTCATTTAAGTGAGTATATTCAGTGTTGCAATACGGCACGTGTTAAAAGGAAAAAAGACAAAATGTTGCACACCCTAACAATGGGGGAAGTACCTCTCAGTCTCAAAAAGGGCCTTGGTAGGTGCCCTAACCATGAGACAATGTCCAATATTGACAACATTGTATGCCAGTGCCAAACAAATTATAAAACTTTTGTGTTGATGCTTAAGAAGGAAAAGGTCAATTCAGTTCACCAATAAAGAGTCTAATATGATTACAAATGATTGTAAATGAGGCAAAAAACTTACAAGTTGATTGAACCCTCCCCATTGTCGATATCGAAAATGCCAAAATGAAAGCCACAGCTCCAAGCGGCGCAGCCCTTCCTCCGTAGTGGCACCTGATGACAACCACCATGCTCTGATGGCTAGGTAACGCTCTTCGGACTGTGCAATCGATGAGGCGTTTTTATACTGCTTGTATAACAAACGATGTTGATCTTGCAAGTCACCTCGAATGTCTGCCTTTGTGTGTTTCTCCATGGATTGAGTCCAGTGGAAAAGGCAAGTCCTTTCTCGATTGGGCATAGGTTCAGCAATATTCCCTGAACCATACACGATCCTCACAGCATTCCAATTGGCTTGAGCACTATCCGCCATGAAGCCCTTGAATTGAGTCTCTGCTACACCATGTCGTTTTAGAACTGAATTCAAGTTCTTCCAAAAAAGAATTTGTGCTGCGCAATCCTCGGATTGCATGTCGCAACATGCAATTGTCATAACACGACAATAAGCTGAGTCATAGAGGTGACATGCCATGGTTGTCCAGTCTTTAACACGCTTCACGTGATCAAACATCAGCCAAGCTTCTTGAAGATCTCCACCCGTTTGCATACGCTTCACCAAATCAACTCCACTTCCTGGACCTATTTCGGACATTTTAAAAACAAATACCTTATCTACATCCGTCCCTTGACCAAGAAATTTACTTTCTTGTACAAATGCCCATGTGCTGGATCCTCTCAATCTGGTTATACTATCAATAACTCCAAATTTTCTCAAGTACTTGAAGGAAGTTACCTCGTTCCGTATACTTGGAGAGCTCAAGTACTTGCATTTTTCCAAGACCGGCATGAGATTGTCAAAATCCATGGCCTTTGGCTGCTCTCCGTCTGGACACAAAAGTAAGCCTCCTAGAAGTTCCTTTGTAGCCTCCATGACAATTGAGGAATTTGTCGCCGAAGGCGTTCGTTCCAATTGCTCTCCAATTAGAGTTCGGGTTCTCTCTTGCATGTCTCTAAGTTCTCCGTCCTTTACCGGATGTGCATGACTCCCGAGATGAACAAACGCCCTAGTAAGCGTGTAATTTCCTGCCACATAATACACTTGCACAGTACACCGTGCAATACATGCCGGAGGCTCTTTGCAAATCTTGCATACCAACGTCGAACCTAGTGGATGCGGTTGTCCAACATCAAGTGTTGTTGGTGAAAGCCCTTCCCATTCTAACTCATTGACTTCCTTCATTCGATGAACACGATTCATAAACTCGCACTTAGAATTCACACATCGAAGGTGCCCCAAGCAATTAGATTTTCGAAAAGACAAACCCATTCGACTGACTATATTTGTGGTCACTGTCTTTGACCAAACATGGCCATCGTACCGCTTATTCATGCCGGCCATCTGTTTTGCTTGGAATGAGGTACCACTAGTATCAGCTGCAGGCAATTCGAATATGACATCGCCATTGAAAGATGGAGGTAACACTGTCACTTTTTTAATTTGTATACTATCATAGTCTAGTTTGGACAAGACATTCCTACATCCTTTCAAATTACGCAATCCTCTCAAGCAATCAATTACAGATGAACCTGACCCACTAGAGACACCTGGATTAGGGGTCACTACTGATATAAATGAAGGATTAGTAGCCAAAACTGCGTTCGAAGAAGGAGTTTCCAAATTCAAGCTTGGTTCAGGAGAGTTCGCTTCTGAATCTGAACTGAGGACGGTGACAAAGTGCGATTGAGGTTCAACTTTGACATGGTTCAGAAGTGGAGTTTGAAAGGAAGCTGAAGACGACCAAGGAACAGTTCCCGCGCCGCTGGAGTTGGACTCAACTATATTAGCGACTCCGTAAGCCCTATACCTTCCAGCCTTGAGGGTCCACATTGTATTTTCTCCAACTGAAGATGGTAGTTGTCCGACAGTGTGAGTAAGGTTCCCAGAATCGGGATCAAAAATGTCTTCATCTAGATGAATAGAATCAGGCTTAAGTTTAAACCTGAGACTTAACCTCAATGCCGACACAGAAGCAAGCCCATCTATTCCTACTGGAAAAATTACAGGTACACCCTCACCATTTTCTCTCACGACCACCATATCTGTGAATTGTTCCATTAGATGGCACCCCTATATGGTGGAAAAATGTTTAAACTATGAATGGTTGGATATGACCTTGAGATGGGGACCTACGTAAACTCATTTTGGAGGCATACTCAAAGAAACTATACTAATATGGCATATGAAAGGCAATGGAGACAAACATCATGGAACAACATATACAATGCAATTATCTTTGATCTCTTTTGTGCACCATTGTGGTTGCCCTAACTAATTGTAGCTTTTAGGCTGGAGAGACGTTGTAAAACAATAATGAAATGAATAAATATAGCTCTCTAAGAAAACTGCACTCTAAGAAAATGAATTGAAAGGAAGGATATTTTACTGAATCAAAACATGTTAAGGAAATGTAGAGTAACGTTTAACATTTTGAATACTTCCCATTTATTTTCATATTCGGTGACACTAATGAAAAGAGCGCCGAATCGACCTTTATGTATACGTTGTAGTAAAATGGTAGTGGTGTATTTAAGCAAAAAGTGTCAATTATAACAATAAATCCGTTAGATTTCATAATTTTGATTTTCTTGAGAACTGTGTGATTGTCAGAGATTTCAAACACTTTTTGTAACCGCCTTTTATTTATCACCTTCATCAGAACCGGAGGACCTTATAGTCTCACTTTCTATGTCTTCTAGGCAATTAGAGTTTGTTTTACGTTAGTTAGTGTATTGGGTTGTTGTTCCCTATTATGTGAAGGGAGATTGTAAGAGATTATTACATAGGACATGTGTTGTTGAAGACTTTGAATAGCTAAGTATGTTTTCTTTTTGGTAGAGTCAATGTCTTTAGAAATATCATCTTAAGGTAGAATGGTTGAACAGTAAATAGTGCGGAGGCAATAGAGAAGTATTAAAATGCTCATTGTTTAGAGATGTATGTGTGGTAAATCAAATGCTTGAATTCATTACGGTTCCACCGTTGCAGGTTGCAAGTAGGCAAACAAAGAAGAAAAGAAGAAACAAACTATATTACACCACTCCGAAGGAAAGGTTGAGATCTAAGATGAGAGCGGCCGCCAAAGTTTTGAGTCGAGGAAAGGAGGGCTATGGTGAAACGTCTAAAGCACTTGATTTTGGAGGCCTGGAGGTGGACGACATCGCTGGCGATGGTTCCTTGAGCCTAGATAAAGTTATTGAAGAACCAATGTCTATGGTAGCAAGAGAGGAGGGCAACAAAGATGATGCAGAAGAAGATGAGAATGAGGAGGCTAATGAAGGTAGAGAAGATTTGGTAAGCATATCATATTATGAAGTCATTTGCAATGAATTTTTTTAATAAGCATCTTTGAGAATTCAAGAAAGTAGAAATACAATTAGTACATAATTATTTACAAGCTCGGTGCATATCAACGTAAGTAGAAGGTTGTAAGTGTAAGAAGAAGGCCACAAAATTTACAAGATAGTGTGTTGAATTTACATCAAATTTTTTATCGTAGAGTTGCATTTTATAGAAATGACTAAATCGTGTATCTTGAAAATACGATTCCAACGGTATATAGCACGCCTCAAACGGACACTTATTGAATGTTTTAGAGACTAAAAACCAAAACAGAATATTGGAATCTGGCCTGAAATCTACAGAATCGGAAGTTTTTAAGGCAAATCTTGCCCGCGGAGTTTTTAGAGGACTTTGAGGATTTTTAGGAAATTGGTCGTGAGTTCAAAAATTCTGAAAAAATTTGAGGTGACTTGTGAGGTTATAATCTATGCGTAAAAAAAATTTGGATTTGAAATCTTCAAAATCACAAAAGCTATTAAGGAGATTCCCTTGACCGAAATCTACCAATTTTGTACTCTTTTTTTTCTTTTTTTCTTTTTTCTTTTTTTCTAGGATTCATTTCCAAGTATATGTTATGAGATTAACGCTTGGAGAAAGATTACTAGAAAACATCAACCTAATTAGCAAAGAAGGGGCTAAAAAGTTTTGTATGTGGTTGTGAATATAGGATTCTAACATCCTATAAATATGATAACACACACATACATATTATTATCATTATTAGCACCACCATGACTATGATTATGGGTACTTTTTCTTCCTACTATAAGTAAAAGGAAAAAATTACCACCCTCCCACCTTTATTGGAAATAAAATATATAGGCAATATAATTCTACTACTATATATAATTTTATTTTCAATGATTCAGGGCTATAATATGGCCCTATATCAACTCAAAAGAGTGAGAATTGTTGGCTTAGCTTGATAAGATCAAGCTTGAACTGATCAATATCAATATCAGATTGAATCACGAGATCCAGAGGTGATACTAACTAGGTTGTGAGCCTGTAACACAATCAACTTGCAGTTGAACTGGATGCTTAAACAGCCAAAAGTGAAATAAAACGGACGGATGGATACGGAACAACAAGAAAAAAATGGCGCTCCTTTAACTGGGACCCAACGTAACTAGTGTTGCTTGTTGATGATCTGGCTTCTGACAGCTTTGATGACAGGCTTGTTTCGGCAACAGCCACAAGGCATGATGGACCCATAGTAGTAAATTTGAAACACTACTGTTTGAACTGAGAGGTCCATGTAAACTCGTTTTTATCACAAAACTTGTTTCTCTGCAGTTCAATAAGCTTGCTACTGTACACCACCTGAAGGACTGGTTATGAGCTATTGCTGTAGTTTGTTTTGCAGGAACTGAGTGACCTGATTTGCAAAACAACTCTGTTGTATCCATACTGCACTGTTTCTAGCAAGCTGCTACGGGAGTATCATGGCTGCTTCACAATCTAATACCGCCCCTTCTCAGGTTTTTTTATGTTCATGAGGATTTTGTGCATCTATAGGTGTATCTAGAATTTTTTCCGTGTGAAAGCAATAACACGCGTCTGTGGGCTGAAGACACCTGGTGTAACCTCACTAACATTGCAATTTGTTGTCTTGTTGTTGGGATGGGCACAGGTGAGGCCCACGACCTCGCGGAGTATTTTGGACACTTTACAAATACTCTAATCCTCTAGTTGATTCTCTCATTGCCCATATATTTGAAGGTTACAATATGATTATAGTGTTGATATTATTGGTGGTTTTTTGACATATTTGTAAAAAGTGAACATTTGCACTTATACACAGTTAGTGGATGCTATGGAAAAAAAGATTTTTATGAGCACCTTTGTGCTCATGATGCAAGTATAACTGTATCAGTAATGACTTTGTATAGTTTTTAGAATGGTATGCCTTGACAGAACGTGCTGAACTTACCAATGAGCTGAGAAGCTATCAACTTTTGCATGAGATAATGACGTAAAACAAATAAGAGCCAAAGCTGTATTGAGAGATGTATAAGCCTTTGACAAGTAGCTTTGTTGAACGTGATGGGATTCTGATAAGCGCCCAGACTCTGGGATGTTCCGGAAAAAGGTTTTTTCCCCCAAAGTCCAACGGACACTTTAGCTACTATATAAACTGTAGTTTGCAATGGTAGGTTCTTTGAGTGCTCGTCGGCGAGGAGCCTTTTCACTCAAGGCTTTGGAGTTTTGATTCATTTTAGATCATGGAGGAGGATGGGGAGTATGCGGTGCATGGAGAGGAGGAGGAGGAGGAGGAATATGCGGCGCATGGAGAAGAGGGAGCCATCCAGCCGGACATTGAGGTAAGAAATTGTTACCTTCATGTCCATTTTTTTTACGGTTTAGGGTTTTGGAGCCACTGGTATGCTGATTTTGTAGGGTACCTCGTTGACGAGGACACTTTGTTTAGGCTCTTACGGTGTACGGTTTTGAAGCCAACGGTATGCTAATTTTGTAAGGTTCCTCGTTCACGAGGACACTTTGTTTAGGCTATCACGGTGTAGGATTTTGGAGCCACCGGTATGCTGATTTTGTAGACTTCCTCGTTGACGAGGACACCTTATTTAAACTATTACAGTGTAGGATTTTGGAGCCAATGGTATGCTGATTTTGTAGGAGACCTCGTTGACGAGGACACCTTATTTAAACTATTACGGTGTAGGATTTTAGAGCCACCAATATGCTGATTTTGTAGGAGACCTCGTTGACGAGGACACCTTATTTAAACTATTACGGTGTAGGATTTTAGAGCCACCGATATGCTGATTTTGTAGGAGATCTCGTTGATGAGGACACTTTGTTTAGGCTCTTACTGTGTAGGATTTTGGAGCCAATGGTATGCTGATTTTGTAGGCTTTCTCGTTGACATGGACACCTTATTTAAACTATTACGGTGTAGGATTTTAGAGCCATCGATATGCTGATTTTGTAGGAGACCTCGTTGACGAGGACACTTTGTTTAGGCTATCACGATGTAAGATTTTGGAGCAAATGGTATGTTGATTTTGTAGGAGACCTCATTGACAAGGACACTTTGTTTAGGCTATTACGGTGTACGATTTTGGAGCCAACGGTATGCTGATTTTGGAAGAGACCTCGTTCACGAGGATACTTTGTTTAGGCTATTACGATGTAAGATTTAGGGGCCACCAATGTGCTGAATTTTTAGGCATCCTTAGTTTAGGTCATGAGGGTCCACCGGTGTGTTGATTTTTTAGGGTTCTTCATTCACAAGGATGTCTGGTTTAGGGGACTAGTTTTATTCTTTTTATGCAAATTGAGATTTAGGATTTAGGGTTTTAGGTAAAATATTTTTTTAGGTTATGCTATTTCAAGTTAGTTTGCCATTGATGTACGAATCGGAGTTTCAATTGTCTTTAACTGATGGATCCTCGTTCACGAAGGTACTCATGACTTATAAAAATTTAGAATTTTTTGCCTTTTTATGACTTTCCATTTATACATTATTTACATTTTATTTCGGAATGTGTACATTAATCAGATGGATGAGGAGGATGAAGAGAACCAGGAGGCAATCATTATTGCGTCATATGTCGAGGATGAGGACGAGACAGTCAACATTACCCATGTCACTGAAGAAGACGGCGAGAATGAGAATAATGCCGTCAAGGCTATTACAGGAGAAATGGACACAGTTGCAGCATCTCCACCTGTACTTACGGGAGATTTGCCACCACTACCAGTTCAGGTACATGTCAATTTCAAGCATTTGTAAATTCATCTACTTTCCACTTGTACAATGTTATTTACCGTTATTTTGAATATCTGTGCTCATTTTCAAAATGTCCATTGCGGATGTAGGCTATGCAGATTGTGCCTGCAAACCCACCTTACGAGGTGATTGACCTCAGCGATATCGAAAGTGTTGACACGACGTACTGCCACTGCCAGTTTAGTGTTGTAGGGAGTACGTCGTTAGCATATGGAGAGGCTAGGTCCTCTTTTCCGCATACTCCGACGTCATCATTTAGGCGTCTTCGTATGGTGGCCTCACCCATGTCTACGTCAGGGCCATCTATGGCTTCCACACGTGATAGAGATGTTGTTAGGGTTTTGCCAGTTACCCCTAGCCATTTGCGATCACGAGTTGCAAGGCAAATGGCACTGGAGTTTTATCGTCGTACTCCTCGGCGCTCGGCGCGAATTGCACGTCTCAATTTACTTTGAGATTTTATCAATATCAAGTTCACATCATTTGATGTGAACTCGCTTCTGGTTTATATATTGGAGTCATATCTTTTATTATTTTATACTCATGTTTGTAAATTGTGCATTTGAAGGTTGTATCAATTGATCTTGAAGAAGATGATGAACCCATGTGCGAATGTCCACCTCATGTAATGAGCGTGGTAGAGAGTGAGCAACTCCACCGCAAACAGCTGAAGGTCGACTCCACAGGTCTCATCAACTCACTACGTATACAACCAAGTACGAAGTCTCGTCTCCAAATTCCTCTTTGTAGAATGATTGTAATGGACGAGATTCGACCAGTCGGCGAAGTAGACGTCCAAAAATTGGAGAGTGAGTTTGTAACTGACTACCGTGAAGGTGATCGCGTTTTGTACATTTCTTTATACAACAATTTAGAAAAAACTATGGACGTGAGCAAAGAAGAAATGGCAAAGTGGGATCCTCTTTGGCAACTTGTCAATGAGGAATTTGAGAAGGAGTTGATGGAAGATGATGACCTTGTCCAATTGAGAGGTAAGATGTTTTATGTTTGGGACGGGAATCACCGTTTGACGGCATGGATGCGCCATATCACCAATTGTCATCCTGAAGAATTGCATTGGCACTGGCGAGTCCACTGCATTATATTGGATCCAAGGGGTCAAATGGCAAACTTGCTAAATGCCATGAGCGACGTTAATTGGTACGTTTACTACTTGATTTGAATATATTTGTATGATTTCAATATGAATTTATTGTAATTGAGTTTGTTTTCATTCCCATTTGAATGCATTGTATAGGTCTACTGAGCACGATCATGTCAAGAGCACAATTCCAGCCAGATTGCGCCGAGTTAGGAATTTTGGAGTTCTACCCCTCGCTGATTTCAAAGACCTTATTTCCCCTGAAGAGTACCAATATTGTGAGAAGGTCAAGGCAATAAGACCAAGTTGGTTTTCTTTGACGGTCAATGTCTTCATCTCCTTCTTGTATAAGGTACAATTGTCTTTCTAATTGTTTTTTTTCATGTAGTTTGTATGATTTATGTAATTCTCTTGATATTTTATTTCCAATTGTAGCGGGAGATTGCAGTGGACGCCAATGAAGCAGCTCGAGAATATACAATGCGAATACCACTCCAAGAAAGGACTGCTCCAGGCATTTGGGAAGCAATGAAGAATGCCTCGGACAAGTTTGTGAAGGCCATTCATGCCAAAGATTTTGATAAGTATCTTGCGGTGGCAAATCCAAAGAATGAAAATGATTTTTTGAAAGAGGTATAAATTCATTTTTACTTCATTTATAATTGTAATCTCAAAATATTTCATTATATTTGTTTTGCTCTAACATAAATGTTATCATGTGTTTAGATTGATCGCCACTTCAGCGAGAATCCAACTCCCGAAATGACAATCGAAAAGCTACAAAAGATAGCCACTGCTAACATTGAATCAAAACACAAAGCACGGTGGTTAAGATGGTGGAATGCATCGTCGACTGTTCGACAGTCTTATCGTTTTCCAGGGTCTAAAGATAAGGACATCTTTTGGGATTCTTGGATCAACAAGGCATCTTTTTGGGCTGAGGTATTGTTCTAACATCACAAATTAACTCTTCAATTATAATTATTATGGTTTTACTCTTTGTTTTCTTAACATTCTCTATTTCATTTTAACAGTTGGAGGAGGCAGTTGTTAAGATGGTTGCAAACATTTGCAAAGACGAGAAAATCATTGTGGATTGGACTATTCAAGGAGTTCGAAAGCCCTCTGATTATGTTGAGAGTTGGCGCATCCTTCTGTGGGACAAAGCATTCACTTCTTTCTTTGGAAACAAAGATCAAAAACTCTATACGAAGAAGTCTATATTTAAAGAATTCCCTGGAACTGAAAGTACAGTGAGACGTGTTGTATACAGGTACTACAATGCTATTCAAATTGTTAGCATCTATAATTATTTAGATTTTTATTGTCTTTTAATTTTGGATCCCTGTTTGTTATTGTTACATATGTAATAGATGAAAATGCTTAATTTGTTATTCTTGTAAGATGTTTCATGAAATGATTGCTCATCAATCATGCCATTTGTATCTTCAACTTCAGGTACTTCATGCGAGTTCTACTTCCGCAAAATGCAATCTCGATAGAGGTTGTACCACCCTTTTTTCTGTATTGGCTACAGAAAGACTCTGATCTTTGTATGTATACATTTGAGCAATTGAAGAAATTCAAACCTCCACACTTGGAAGCAGGAGGGTGGTACCTTGATTGCCATCGAAACTACACTCCGGACTCAGAGGTTGCAGAGAGAACAACTTTTGACGGTGGTAAGCTTATTCCTGTTGACCCTGAAGATGCGCAAGAAGAGAATTCCACAGAAATTCAGCCACAAGAGAAGGCACCAAAGAAGAAGAGGCTTACAAAGAAGGAGAAACTGGAGATAGAAAAGGCGGCTAAAGAGAAGGAAGAGACGGAAAAGATGGCAAAAGAGAAGGCGGAGAAAGAAAAAGCGGAGAATGAGCTTGTGGCCTTGCCCTCACAGAGTCATGAAACAACACCTATGTCGGACCAAGGCCCTGATGACGGCTATGCACCCGCTGCTCCAGACTCTTCTTTATCAAATGTTGTTCATGCCACTACTCACCGAATTCGGAAAAAGAAACAATTATTGTTCCCTTCAGTCAGCTCTCCTATGATAGAGCCACATTCTCTTCATGTCTTTGTAGAGTGCACTTCGATTTCTACTCTCTTGAATAGTTTACAAGAGCCCACTGGCCCTGATCCTCGATGGATAAAGTTGCATAATACCATCGCCAAGGTATTGTATTCTAAACCTAAATCTAGCATTTTTCTTTTCATGCGATTGCTTTTGAAGATTTCAATTCTAACTTGAGATGTATGAACTGTACAGATTAGTGCTACTCGCAATCGTACTGTCACATCCGACTTCTGTAAAAAGTACAAGCATACGGGGATTGATTTAATTATTGCAGACATTCCTGAGAATCTTCCCGTTCCAGGTATTTCGACTTTAGTTCCAGACTGGAACTCACGCTCAGAAAACTACGTTGAAAGTCTCTTTGAGATGGCGAACATGTATTTGCACGACAATGGTGCCCTCCTACTCATACATTGTGATGACCGTACTTTGCTAAAAGAAGTTGATGAGTTGGCCGACCAATATGACATGAAGTTGGCCAAAGATTGGTGGGGAATCAATGAGCTTCATCTTGCATCTGCACGCGACCCATCAATGACGGTAAATAGAAGATTTGCAATTTACATCTTTACTACTTGTAAGGATTTAGGAGAATGGTTGAATTAAATTTTAATATATGCTTGAATTGTAGAGATGGATATGGGGAATACAATTTCTCTTCTAATTTTTAACTTTTGAATGCTCCAGTCTGTTAGGTTCTGGATTCAATTGTTCATTCGGCGGGACATTCCTTCACGGTTTTTGTTCCAAGAGAACTGCGACTCTTCTTATGACGGTGAACCAATAGAAAAAAATGATGCTGTCTTCAATTTGACGGACACCGAAAACCTTACTATGAACAAGGAAGTTCCGTGGAGAGGGCCGCGTGAGAAGAACTTACCCTTCATGCGAGATCTCATTCTACAATTTTACAAGCCTGGAGATATTGTCCTTGATTGCAAAGCTGCAACAGGTATTTCTTTATTTTCTACAATTTCAAATTCTTTTCACTATTGTAAGTAATTGAATCTTCATAATTCATTCATATGTTTTTTATTTTCCATCAGGATCATCCATCAAGGCTTGTTTGGAGACTGGGCGACACATCTTGGCCTTAGAAGATGATCCTCTCATCTTTAAGGCCAAAATTTCTCCATTCGCCCCTATTGCAATGTCTACTTCTAAAGGCAAGGACAGGGTCATCACACCACCACCTAATCAGCCACCTACAAAGAAACCAAAGAAGAATCGATTCATCTCTTGTGCGTAAGTTGTGGTTCACTTATTTTTTCATAAACACCTATGATATGAATATATTACATTCTTCGTAAATGATTTTTGCATTATATTTTACTTATTGCAACCTCTATTTTTTGTCTTGTAGAAGCACCATAGTAGAACGAGTGCAAGGTACAAATGAACAGAGCCCGCCTTTCAATTTCAATCTCCCGATTTATGCAAAAAAGATTGCTCAGGCATATGTTGAAGCCCCCTCTCCTGTATTGAATCGACGGAAACGTCGATATAATCTGGAGGTTACAGAGTTTTTGGATATAGAAGCAGATGAAGGAGAAGAATTTGAGATTGAAGGTGCTGCCTTGAGTGATTGCAATTCTAGTGATGATTTTTGAATGGTTTTCGTTTTCCAGTGGGATTGACTATTGTGGCTCTAAATGGCCCTACAGTTTTGTGGTATATTCTTTATTTTTGTTATAATATGCAGGCATTAAATTGTGCATGCTCTCAATTTTAAATGATATATGCAAGTGGATCAAACAAATTAAATTATTGCATCTTCTTTTTTGCATGAGTATTGGTCTTCTATGCCTAATTTCAAGACTAGATTTGTTTGTAAATGTTTCACACATACCTATAATCTTTATAGTTTCAATATCATGCCATTCCTGTAGGTGTCATTTTTTTGGTGGTACTGTACAATTATAGTTTTTCATTTATTTTATTTTAAACTAATTAATCTTATCGTCCTAAGTCTTGATTGACGATCATAGATCTCCTCCCACTTTCACTAAAATGGTAAACCATCACTTTATATGTTAACCTCATTATTTTTTAAACCCACCACTTTACATGATTTTTTACTCCAATAATTAAATTCAAATGAAAAATACACAATAATTGGGTCTCTTATATTTCATAAATGAAACTTCAATACCCAATTCTTTGCTCTTTCATCTTTGCTCTGGGCTCCTGTATAAGACTTCAAATGTCTGAAAATTAAAGGATCATAATGCTTACATCTGGGCATGGCTATAGGTTTGAGCTTCTAAAATTCCACAACTTCAGGTCAAGTTTGGATTAAAAAAATCAATCTAAATTATTTAAAACAAATTGAATCTACGGTTGTAGATTCTTTTCTTCACGGTAATAGGATTTTGAATTTTTTAGAAATAAAATCCCTGTTCCTCACTTGCTTTTCCTGCTCCCTGCATCCAGCTCTCATACCTAAACCCTTACTTTTGTTTACCTTTCCTAATCCTCCACCCATTTTTTCCAACCCTTTTCATTCATTTTTGTCATACATTATAATTAGATTTCATCCAAGTGTTCCATCTAATTTTTTCATTTTTTGATTTCATCCATTTTTCTCATCCACCTTTTTCATCCATTTCATCCAAGTGATCCAACTACTTTCATCCATTCCATCCATCTACTTTCATCCATTCCATCCATCTACTTTCATCCATTTCATCCATCTACTTTCATCCATTTTCTCCCACAATTCAACTTCTTTTTAAAAAATTTAATGAACTTTCATCCATTTTTCTCTAACCCTTTCATCGTCTTTTCCAAAAATTTCATCTATTGTTTTATAAAATTTCATCCACTTTTTTATCCTTTTTCTTCCATTTTAAAAAAAAATGTCAATTTTGCAAATTCCCGCTCACCAATCCCTGCTCACCGCTCCTTGCTCACCGCTCACCGCTCACATACCAGCATTCCCCGCGGAGCTTTGAACCCGTGGAGTGTTACAAGTCCTAAAGTTGGTGTTAAAACCAATTTTACGGCGGAGCCTTGAACCTCCATAGCTTTAGATTTCAAAGTCTAGTTTCCAAGACCTTCTTGGAAAAGTCCAGAGTTTAGCTTCCAAGATTGGTCACGAGTTTCTAGGAAGAAAGTGACCATCCCGTAGCACTTAGCTTAGGTGACCGTTCTAAAAATTGGGGGCCTAACTCCCCGGACGGCGAAGCTTCGACCCTAGCCCTAACCCCTTTAAAAAAATCCATTTTTTAGTTGTATTAGTGGGTTCCCCTAAGGGAACTCGGTTGTGTGGATTTTTTGGGAAGGCAGCTAGTAACCCGAGCCAACATACAGCCAGCACACCGGACCAGCCTACCGGCCAGCACACAGCCAGTATACAGCCAGCATACCGGACCAGCACACCGGCCAGCATACAGCCAACATACAGCAGCATACCGGACCGGCAGCCAACCATACAGCCAGCCATACAGCCAGCATCGGGCAGTCAGCTTGACTGAACTAACATCAGCATCAGGCTAAGTCAGCTTGACTGAACTCAACATCAGCATCGAGCTAGTCAACTTGGCTGGACTGAGATACTAATTTCTGGATTTCCAGAACTAAACGGGACGATGCCCTGCGGGGCCCCAACCAACCTTCTTCTTTTTTGATTTTTTGATCTTTTAAAGTCTGAAATTTTGGAATCCAGTTGGGGAGGGAAAAAACTCAACTTGGAACTTCAAAAACACCATAGCAAAAAGGGGGGAAAGAAATAGAAGCTGCCGCTCCACGCGCCACCTGCACAAAAGTATCCGATCCTATCTGCATCACCACTCACACCTACACACAATGGAAGGAAATTAGGGAGAAGGATGTGTTATAGGAGTGGAAAGGAGAGAGATGATAAATAGTGCCTAGCTAGGAGATTAGGTAGGAAATCTAGAAGAACTCCTTGCAACCGTTGGGAGGAGGATTAGGATGACACAAAGCAAAGTTGCGTAAGAGGGTAGGAGGCTCATTAAAACTTCACGAAGTTTGAGACTAGAAGCGTAAGACCACCATCACCACGGTTGGTGGAATAGTTCAAGAGTAGAAGGAAGAGGAGGAGGGAAAGAAAAGGAGAAGGAAATGGAGGGAAAGGGTTAGACCATCATACTTGTAACGTTTTCTTTTCTACAACTTAAGCCGTGGGCCTTAAAAAAATAAATAAATAAATAAATAAAGACCATAACACAAAAATAAAAGAAGACAATCGCGAGTGGCCACCATGGAGCACGAGGACGCGCATGTGGACGGGGATGACGTCATTTCCGACACTAGCAGTAACGAGGTGGGTCATTAAACTAATCCTAGTCGGTTTTTTCCTAATCAGCACTTATCTTCCTAATCAGCCCTTAGAGCGTGATTAGCATCCGAGATTAGCGTGAATTAGAAGTTTAGATTCAAAAGTTGATAGATTAGAAATAGAGGTTTCCGAAAACATCTTATAATTAAGATTCGACCGTAAACTGACCGCGCTAGGCTAAGTTAAGCGGTAGGGGGGTAGAACGGAGGAATTTTAATTAAAAGGGAACCACAAGAAACAATGGACGGAAATTAGGATTAGATTAGAGGGAGGATTTAGGATAAAAAATTAAAGATCAAATAGCGAGTTAAAAACCTAGGATTAAATTAAGAGTTTAATTAGGGAAGTTAAAATTCAAAAGTCGAAAGTTGGAATTAAATTTAGGAGGATAACATTTAGAGCTAATCTAGGATTAAAACAATAGGATTAAATTTGGAAGTAGAAGTCAAAAGTCAAAAGTCAAAAGTTTAGATTAAACTTAAAGGTTAAATTTTAGAGTCAATTAGGGGAGTAAAAAGTGAGAGTAAAAAGCTAAAAGTAGAAGTTAAAAGTTAGAAGTAGAAGTAAAATTTTAGAGTTAGTAGAAATCTAGAGTCAAAGTGAAAACTTAGAGTCAAACCTAGAGGTTAAAATTGGGGATTGATTTTAGAAGTAAAAATTTAGGATTAAAAGTAAAAAAACCTAGAGTTAAATTAGGAGTAAAAAATCTACAGTAAAAAGTGAAAAGTTAGAGTTAATTTTAGAGGGTAAATCTTAGAATAGTTTAGAGATAATGACATAGAATTAGAAGTGAAACTTAGAATTACCCTAAAAGGTTAAAACTTGGAAGTTAGGAGTCGAAGTTAATTTAGAAGTAAAAACTTAGAGTTAAAAGTTAAGCCTAGAGTTAAATTCCGAGGATAAATGTCAGGGTTAAATTAGGAGTAAAAACCTAGAGTTTCATTTAGAGGTTGAAGATTAGAGTAAGGTTAAACTTTAGAGTTAGTCTTTAGAGTAGAACTTCTAGGTGGAGTCTTAAAATCCCACGATAGTCTTAGAGGTTCATGGAAGGAACATAGGGGTTCCTCTTTTTACATAGTTAGGGACGTTAGAAATGACGCCAACTACTCAGTCTACCCTCGACATAGGATAGATAGTTAGGAAGTTAGAGCTTTACCATTACCCCTGAGCATTGCAGTTACCTTGTGAGTTACTACATGCATTCTAATTATTCGCTGCCATCCACGACACTTAGGAAACGTTAGCAAAAAAGATCCATTGCTTGGAAGGCACAGTGGACCGCGCTCACATCACCCCCATATATTAAAAAATGTGGATAAAGGCATAGAACCTGGTCGGTGTTCGCTCGATTACCAAGGGTGGGTAATCCAGCGCCCACACCTCTTCATCACTCCAAGCATACACCCCTCTGTCAACGTCGTAGACTGCCAAAATGGCTTTGGCGTCATTGACAACCACGTCGTGAAACTCCGCCGACTTCTCCCCCACCAACCCATACTTACCAATAAGAATCAGCTTCAAATGATCTGTTTCACTGCAATCCAAGTTGTCATGATTGTGTAGCCCAAATCTCCAACCTCTTGGAGAGAACGCTTCAGCAGGTCGGCGAACATAGTCTGGCACCTTCAATATGACGAATTCCAAGTTGTTTGCCTCAACCTCTTAATTGGGACGGAGCATGAGCATGTGGTCTACATACCACTTTGGGATCTCTCGTTGACCTTCAACAACACATATAAATGAGAAAGAACACGAATTAGTACAAAACGAGTGACAGCCAAAATCTACTGAAAACAAAGTAGAAAAGTAGGCTAACAATATAGTGTGGGCACTAGATTATCCACCCTTGGTAATAAAATGAACACCGACCAGGTTCTCAGCTTTTATCCACTTTTTTAATATATGGAGGTGTTGTACGTGCGGTCCATTGTGCCTTCCAAGCAATGGATCTTTTTGCTAACGTTTCCTAAGTGTCGTGCATGGGCAAAAGAAATGCCTAGAAATGCATGTAGTAACTTCCAAGCTAACTGCCAATGATCAAGGGTGATGGTGATTTAACGTGAAATTCTAACTTCCTAACTATTTATCCTATGTCTAGGGTTGAATGGGTAGTTGGCGTCATTTCTAACGTCCCTAACTACGTGAAATAGGAACCCCTATGTTCCCTCCATGAACCCCCCAGGTTAATTCTGAGTTTTAACTTCTATTCTAAGTTTTTTACTTCCCAAGGTTAATTTGAACTCTTAACTTTTACCACTATGGTTTAACCTCTAGATTCTACTCTACGGTTTTACTTTTACATTAACTCTAGAATCTACCCCTTGACTTTAACTCTATGTTTTGACTTTTGACTCTAGGTTCTTACTTCTAAACTAACTCTAGATTTTATTCCTTTGAATTAACTCTATGTTTTGACTTTTAACTCTAAGGTTTTACTTCTAAAATTAATCCCAATTTTTAACTTTTGGGTTTGATTCTACGATTTCACTTTCAACTCTAGATTTTCTACTTCTAACTCTAAAATTTATTTTTGCTTCTAACCTTTACTTCTACTTTGAGCTTTGATTTTTACTATCCAATTTTTACTTCAAATTTTAGCTTCTAAGATTAACCCTAGCTTTTGACCTCTAATCTTCACTCTAACTTTAAATTTCTAACTTCAAAATTTAACTCCTATTTCTAACTCTAGAATATTCTTCCTAAAGTTGACTTTAAATTCTACTTCCTAAGTTTATCCTAAATCTCTACTTTTAATTTTTACGTTATACTCGGATTTTTGACTCCTAAATTAACTTTAAACTTTTACTTTTTAACTACCCTAAGATTTCACTTGAAAATTTAACCCCTAACTTTGAACTTCCAAATCAATTCTAACTTTGTAACTTCTCAATTTCACTTCAATTTTCACCTTTCAAATCTAATCCTAAATCTTACTTCCTAATTTAAGGACTTCTAAATCTAACTTCTACCTTCCGCTAATCTAATCTTGCTAATCACGAGCTAAAGTCTAATCGAGAAAAATCAAGGAAAAATTAGGGAAAAACGTCAAAGATCAGTTTAACGGCTTACTTCATCGCTACCGGTGTTGGAAATAACGTCGTCCAAATCCGCATGCACGTCCTCATGCTCCATGGTAATCTTTCGTTTTGTTTGATTTTTTTCCAAGCTCACCGCTTAATTTAAGGAATTAATACACCCTTGTGATCTAACTTACTTCTTTCCCCTCCTCCTTTCTTTTCTTTCTCCTTCTCTCCTTCTACACTAGTACTATTCCACCTAAGCTATTATGGAGCCTTATACTATGGTCTCAAACTCCAAGGAGGTTTTCATGTGCCTCCTACCCTCTTACACAACTCCACCTTTGTGTCATCCTAATCCTCCTCCCAACGGTCACCACAAATTCTCAAGATTTTCCTCCCTAAGCCTACCTAATCTTAGGCCTGGGTCACTATTTATCGTCTCTCACCTTCTCCCACCTATTTCAACTTCTTCTTCACTAATCTCCTTCCATTCTTGTTTTTGTGGTGTTTGTGGTGAGAGAGTTGGGAGTGCTTGGTTGCAGGTGTACGCGTGCAGGTGCTACTTCTATTTCCCCCCTTCCCTTTTGTTTAGACTCTTTTTCCTAAGTCCTATGTCCCTAATCTACCCCTAGCCCATCTAATCCAACATCTTTTCTTTTCTTTTTGTTTAGGGAAAAAAGAGAAAATTAAAAAAAAAGAATAAGTGAGCTTGGGGCCCTGGACCAAGCACCGCCTGCTGCCTGGCTCCATCGGTTGGTGGTTGGGAGGTTGAGTTGTATTAATTATTTATTTATTTATTTATATGTATATATATATTTTTTATTTTTTTTTATTTTTATTTTTTCGTAAATGGATTGTTTGACTGGATTGTTGAACTGGACTGTTGAACTGGACTGTTGAACTGGACTGTTTGAACTAGACTGTGAATTGGACTTATTTGAACTGGACTGTGAACTAGACTGCCGGAATTGGACTTGTTCTTTTTTTCCTTTTGCTGATTTTTTAATTGGAGTTGGGTAGGCTAGACTCACACAAAATTTGGGAAAAAGTAGACTTGCATAAAATCTCAGGAAAACCTAGACTTGGGGAAAACTAGACAAATTAAAAACTTAGGGAGAAACTAGACAACTAAAAACTTAGAGGGAAACTAGACAAACTAAACCTTGGGAACCCGGAACTTGCCAAACACAAAGAAAACCCACATATCTTGGAAGCTAAACTTTGGACGTTTCCACAAAGGTCTTGGAAACTATACTTTGGAAATGAACACCGGAGAGGTTCAAACCCTCGCCGCTAAGTTGGGTTTAACAACAACTTTAGGACTTTGTGGCACTCCAGGAGTTCAAAGCTCTACCGTTCAAAATCGTTTAACACACACTTTAAGACTTTTGTTAGTCACAAATTCAAAGCTTTGCCGTCCCGGAGGGTGTGAGCTCCCAATTTGTCACTTGGGACTCGTAGAATTATTTTTTTGGAATTTTGCAATTTAAAGTTGATAAAAGTATACAAAAAGCCATAAAAAGAGTGTAGAACCAAAATAGGGTTGTTTCATACCCATTATAGTAATTGGTCTAGATTTGTATTTAGATTTAGATTTCCCCCAAACCTGGCCTAAAAATAGAGTAGAAATAACGAAATGGTTAGATTTGGAGGATTTGTGTCACATAGCCCAAAGGGCTAAATCCCTCCATGAATATGGCAATTCATGGCTAAGTTGGTCCGAGGGATCCACAGCAAGGCCACTAGGTCGGTTCCTAGAGTTAGATTTAGAATTCCCCATTAGATCGACAAATTCCCAAAATCCCGATTGTTAGCATGCAAGAGCCACTGACGCAAGACTGGGCCCGTGGAGGAATCTACAGCCCAAAGATGGTGTTCTAAGATAAATCCCATGCCAGGAGTCCAACGACAAAATCGATTTGCCAAGATTCCTCTACATGCAGAAGATTTCCGCACCGTCGCTAATTTGAGGAGATGGCCAGTTTTAATCTCCACTGACCAATCATGCCAGGTACGGAAACGCACCTACACATCTTTTGTGGGACTCCCTAAGAAGTCCCTTGAAAATTCCCGGCATCTTCCGACTTGCAGAAGAACCTTTTCCGGGTGGTCAACCCTTCTAACCTCCAACGGGAATTTCATGGAAATTACCCAGGTTACAATAAAATCTCACTAAAAATTAGACTAGCTTGTTTTATGTTAATAATGTGCTCCGTGAAGTTTCACAACATTCCGATAGCGGCAAGTACCCGAACCGGCGAGATTCTTCGGGAATTAACTACGTGGCGGGGTCCCTGCCAAGTTGACCGGCATTCCGGGACCACACAATGGCGAAACAAAGTCAACCAAGAGTCCTTTCCGACTCTCTCGCACCTACTGGAGACCCTAGGCTATTCACATTTCTCAAAAGAGGAGACCCCCAAGATTTAGGATTTTACCACGATTTGGTTTTTAAACTAAATTAGCCTACGATGGGTTTTTGGCCTCAGTACGGGGTCTAGAGGGCTTTAGGACTAAACACGGCGATCTGGAGCCAACGGCGCAATCCGTTCAGCGATTGGAGTTAAACTCCAAAAGTTAGGATGTTCGTCCAGCATAGATGGTAGAAGTAGATTTTTAGGAATTAGGATGAAAATCTTTGATGATGAGGATGAAAATCCAAGTTGATAAGGTTACCTTAGAACTCTAGAGGGAGGGATGGACCCTTGGAAACCTATATAAGGGCCCCAGTTCTCTCTCAAGAACACCTCTAATTCTTGTTTTGGGTCCGTGAGTCCAAGTTATTTTGGATATTTTGGCGTTTGAAGCCAAAAACCTCTACGGTGTTTTTGGAACACTTTTGGCTCCATTGTTGCTTATTTTCAAGCTTTGAAAGTCCTTGGGGGTCCTTCTACCTTGCTTTGTGTACTCTTTGGTGTAGTTTTTGGTACTTTGTTGTAAGTGGAGAGCCCCTCTCTCTCTCTTGTGCGTTTTGTGATCTAACTTGTGAAGTTTTAAGGGTCTTTTGGTGTCTTGCACTAATCCTAAAGTCACCCCCCACCGTACCTTGGCGATGCCGCTTTGGGGGGCCTTTAGCGTGTGAACTTTGTGTTGCCACGTGGTCTTAACTCATATGTTCTCTCCATGTATTTTTTTTGACATCCCTCTTCTAACCATCTACTTGTTCAATGGACCCCCCTCCGAGACGGCAAAGCTTTGAACCCCCTTTGTACATGTTTTCTAAGTTTATCCAAAATCTTCTTCTAACCTTCTCCTTGTTGAGTGAACCCCCCTCCGAGACAATGAAGCTTTGACCCTATATATGTTTTCTTTAAAAGTTTTGTCTTTTCCCTCTTCTAAAGTCTCTTTCGTTGTGTGGACCCCCCTTGGAAACGGCAAAGCTTTGAACTTGTGACAAGGTCAAAGTCCTAAAGTGTGTGTTAAAAGTTTAGGCGGCGGAGCTTTGAACCCCCCAGAGTGCCCCCAAGTCCTAAAGTTGGTGTTAAAACCAACTTAGCGGCGAAGCTTTGACCCTCCTAGGTGTTTAGTTCCAAAGTTTAGTTTCCAAGACCTTTGTGGAAACGTCCAAAGTTTAGCTTCCAAGATATTTTTTCTAGAATCGGCATCCAAAACCAACAACCAGAACCAGCAAACAGAACCAACATACCGAACCAGCATCAGACCAGCAAACAGAACCAGCAGCAACAAAAAAATTAATTAATTAATTAATTAAAAAATTCAGTTAACCAGCCCCCCAACCAACCAGCCGAGAGGCAGACAGCAGCTTGGTGGTCCAGAACCTCGGTGGTCCAGCAGCCGGGGTCTAGACCGGGTTCCCCCCTTTGAACTCGTTT
Source organism: Pseudisothecium myosuroides (assembly GCA_951799445.1). Classification (NCBI taxonomy): domain Eukaryota; kingdom Viridiplantae; phylum Streptophyta; class Bryopsida; order Hypnales; family Lembophyllaceae; genus Pseudisothecium; species Pseudisothecium myosuroides. The sequence goes on along the minus strand of OX637292.1, from coordinate 24,820,282 downwards.
TTGGTTTTTGTTTGGTTTTTGGTTTTTGGATTCTCTCAAACTAAAACAAGAAAAAACTAAACTAAAACACAACAAAAGAATGTTGGACTAACTTATTGCTAGCGAGGGGTGGAGTAGGATTAGGGTCAAAAAATACAAAAGGGAGGAGGAAGAAAAGAGTGGAGCACCACCGTACCTGAACACAAAAATAGCTTCTCTCTCACCACTCACACCTACACACAATGGAAAGAGATTAGGGAAGGAGGAGAAGAAGTAGGCAAGAGAAGGTGAGAGGCAATAAATAGTGACCTAGGCTTAGGCTAGGTAGGCTTTAGGGAGAAATCTTGGGAATTTGTGGTGACCGTTGAGAGAAGGATTAGGATGACACAAAGGCAAAATTGTGTAAGAGGGTAGGAGGGACATTAAAACCTCCTTGGAGTTTGAGTCTATAGTTGTAAGACATCCATAAAAGCTTAGGTGGAATAGTACTAGTGTAGAAGAAGAAGGGAGAAAGAAAAGGAAGGAGGAAGGGAAAGAGGGAAGTTAGATTGCAAGAGTGTAATATTTTTCCCAAATTAAGCGGTGAGCTTGGAAAAAATCAAACAAAACAAAGGATTACCATGGAGCGTGAGGATGTATATGTGGACATGGACGAAGTGATTTCCAAAACCGGCAATGAAGAGGTGAGTTTTTGAATTAAACTTTGGTGTTTTTTCCCTAATTAGCGTTGATTCCTTAATCAGCCCTTTAAGCGCAATTAGCAAGCCGTGATTAGTGCAAAGTAAAAATTTAGATTCAAAAGGTTATAGATTAGGGCTAGAGGTTTCCGAAAACATATTACACTTAGGATTTGGCTTTAAATTGACCGCGTTAGGATAAGTTAAGTAGTAGGGGGTAGGACGGAGGAATTTTGAGTAAAATTTCATCCAAAAGGAACCATGGAAGGAACTTAGGGATTTAGGGTAGAAAGAGAATTTAGGATTAAAATTAGGGATTAATTAGTGGTTAGAACTAGAGTCAAATTACAGTTAAGTTGTAAAAGTTAAAATTCTAAAAGTCGAAATCTAGAGTTAACTTGGGAAGTTAAAAAGTAGAATTAATTTGGAAGTTTAATCTAGGGGGGGGATAAATTTTCAAGTGAAATCTTAGGGTAGTTTAGGAAAAGTTTAGAGTTAATTAGGAGTCAAAAAATCCAAGTAGAAGTAGAAATTAAAAGTAAAAACTTTAGAGTAAATTTAAGAGATAGAAATTAAGAGTAGAAATAGGAGTGAAATCTTGAAGTCAAAAATTCAAAGTTAGAGTGAATATTAGAAGTCAAAAGCTAGGGTAAAACTTAGAAGTTAAAATTTGGAGTAACAATTAGATAGTAAAAAGTCAAAGCTCAACGTAAAAGTAAAAGTTAGAAGTAGAGTCAAACCTAGAGGTTAAAATTTGGGATCAATTTAGAAGTGAAATTTAGAGTTAAAAGTTAAAACATAGAGTTAAAATTCAAGTTAGTTTAAAAAGTTAGAGTAAAAAGCTAAAAGTAGAAGTTAAAAATTGGAGGTAGAAGTTAAAATTTAGAGTAGGTTCGGAAGTAAAAACTTAGAGTAAAAATCAAAATATAGAGTTAAATTCCGAGGGTAAATCTTAGAGTTAGTTTTTGAAGTAAAACCTAGAGTCAAACGTCAAAGCATAAAGTCAAACTTGGAGGTTCAAATTTAGAATTAAGTTAAAGGAGTAAAAATCTAGAGTTACATTAGGAAGTTAAAATTTAGAATAGAAGTTAAAAGTTAGGGTTAGTCTTTGGAAGAAGAATTTCCAGGTGAAGCGTTAAAAACCAAAGTTAGTCTTAGGGGTTCATGGAAAGAATGTAGGGGTTTCCATTCTACGTAGTTAGGGACGTTAGAAATGACGCCAACTACCTAGTCAATCCTAGACATAGGATAGATAGTTAGGGAGTTAGAAAGTTCACTATCACCCCTGATCATTGCAGTTAGCCTGTGAGTTGCCACATGCATTTCTAGTTATTTTCGTTGCCCATCCACGATACTTAGGAAACGTTAGCAAAGAAGATTCATTGCTTGGAAGGCACAGTGGACCGCGCTCACAACACCCCCATATATCAAAAAAGTGGATAAAAGTATAGAACCTAGTCGGTGTTCGCTTTATTACCAAGGGTGGGTAATCTAGTGCCCACACTCATACATCATCTCTATCTCAAGATTGAATGGATGACACTTCCATGGATGAAGTGAGTGGAAGACTGCTGGCAATTATAAATGCCATGTCCAGATACAACATTCTTGTCCAGCGCTTCTGTACTGATGTTTTCTCATCTTCTCTATGAGTTTTGTTTCTCTATTGTTAGATCTTGTCTGTTTCATGTGTCTAACATTGATATACAAGTTCCGATACAATCACAAGTATACTGTTAGTTAGCTGTTACATGGACCTAGGGCCACCTTGTTATTTTGGCAAAATTTGCCCGCTTTCCTTCAGAAAATTGTTAAGGTTTCCCAATCTTCATTGACAAAGAAAACTGGTTTACAGATATGAAGATGCAAGCAAGACATCATTAAATTCATCAACAAGGTTGGAATGTATGATGCAAGTCTATCCCTGTGAGAACTTTCTCACTCTCAGCAAAAGGGGGGTTTCTGTAAGTTCCACTGACTAAAGCTACAAGACTGAAGCAACAAAAATATGATGCAAGCTCATGGCAAGTATCTTATTTTATGTCAGAATTGCATGCAGGTTTTTAATGAAATTGTTCATCAGGCAAATACAAAATATGCAGTAGCGTATTGGTAGACGAATATTCGACAAAACAAAATTCAACTACACTTTCAGTTCAGTCTTTTAATTCAAAGAAGGATCAAGATCTTAAGAAACAAGTTTTACTTCTCTGCCAAGAAAATTAGATATTCTATGTACAACAGAATGCTCATCTCTAATATGTCAAGGAGGGGACCATCAGTAGGTAGCTCCTTAGCAGATAATCTTTCTTCCAATTGAAAGTGACCATGAATTTTTTGTAGAACCTAACAAATAAACCAAATACCGTAATCATCTTCATGGATTATGTATTGTTTGATCTGATATGTAGAACTCCTGAAACAAAATGAACAGCTTGAAATATATCCTACCAATACGTACGCAACATTACAGTCAGCTAATGTCTGTTGGCCGTTGTGGGCGCTAGATTACCCACCCTTGATAATAAAGTGAACACCGACCAGGTTCTATGCTTTTATCCACTTTTTTAATATAAGGGGGTGTTGTAAGCACATTCCATTGTGCCTTCCAAGCAATGGATCTTTTTACTAACGTTTCCTAAGTGTCGTGGATGGGCAAAAGAAATGTCTAGAGATGCATGTGGTAACTTCCAAGCTAACTGCGAATGATCAGGGGTGATAGTGATTTAATGTGAAATTCCAACTCCCTAACTATCTATCCTATGTCTAGGGTTGACTGGGTAGTTGGCGTCATTTCTAACGTCCCTAACTACGTGAAATGGGAACCTCTATGTTCCTTCCATGAACCCCTAAGACTATCTTTGTGTTTTAACGCTCCACCTGGAAGTTTTGCTTCTAAAGACTAATCCTAAAGTTCAACTCTTACTCTAAATTCCAACTTCCAAATGTAACTCTAGATTTTTATTCCTTTGACTTGATTCTGAATTTGAACCTCCAAGTTGATTCTATGTTTGACCCTTGACTCTAGGTTTATTACTTCTAAACTATCTTTAAACTTTTACCTCTTGAATTTAACTCTATGTTTTGACTTTTTACTCTCGGTTTTTACTCCTAAACTAACTCTAAAATTTACCCTCCAAAGTTAGCTCTAGATTTTTGACTTTTTAACTCTAGGTTTTACTTCTAAAATTAATCCCAATTTTTAACTTTTAGGTTTGACTCTACGTTTTCACTTTCAACTCTAGATTTTCTACTTCTAGAAACTAACTTTAAAATTTAACTTCTACTTCTAACTCTTACTTCTACTTTGAGCTTTGATTTTCACCATCCAATTTTTACTTCAAATTTTTACTTCTAAGTTTAATCCTAGCTTTTGACCTCTAATTTAAACTCTAACTTTTAATTTCTTACTTAAAAATTTAACTTCTATTTCTACTCTAAAAGTCTATCTCCTAAATTGACTTCTAACTTCCACTTTCCAAACTTACTCTAAAATCTTTACCTTTAATTTGTACTTTCTACTCGGATTTTTGACTCCTAATTAATTCTAACCTTTTACTTTTAAACTACCCTAAGATTTCACTTGAAAATTTAACCCCTACTTTAGACTTCCAAATTAATTCTAACCTTTTTTAAACTTCCCAAAGTTAACACTAAATTTTGAACTTGGATTTAAGTTTTACAATTAAAACTTTACTTTGACTCTAGCTTTTAATTGCTAATTAACCCCTAATTTTAATCCTAGATTCTCTTTCTAATCAAAATCCCTAATCTCCGTCCATGGTTCCCTTTGGATGAATTTTAATCAAATTCCTCCGTCCTACCCCCTACTGCTTAACTTATCCTGACACGGTCAATTTGAAGCTAAATCCTAAATGTAATATGTTTTCGGAAACCTCTACTTCTAATTTCTAACTTTTTGAATCTAAACTTCCAATTTCCACTAATCTCGGCTCGCTAATCGTGCTTAAGGGCTGATTAAGGAAATCAACGCTAATTAGGAAAAAAGCACCAAGGATTAATTCAAAAACTCACCTCTTCACTGCCGGTGTCAGAAATAACTTCGTCCACATCCGCGTGCACATCTTCATACTCCATGGTAACCCTTTGTTTTGTTTGATTTTTTCCAAGCTCACCGCTTAATTTTAGAAAATATTACACCCATGCGATCTAAACTCTTTCTTTCCCTTCCTCCTTTCTTTTCTTTCTCCTTTTTTCCTTCTACTCTAGTACTATTCCACCTAAGTTTTTATGGAGCCTTACACTCAAACTCCAAAATCCAAGAAAATTAATGGTCTCTCCTACCTCCTTACACCTTCCAACTTTTTGTCATACTAATCTTTCTTCTAATGGTCACCAAGCTTTCCCGAGATTTCCTCCTAGGTCTACCTAACCTTAGGTCTACCTAGCCTTAGGTCTAGAGTACTATTGATCGTCTCTCTCACCTCAATTCCTATTTTATTCTATTCTCCTCTAACCTTCTTCCATTGTATAGGTGTGATTTGCTTGTTAGTGAGAGTTGGAATTTGCTTGTGTGCAGGTACGATGGTGTGCCTCTTTTTCTCCCTCCTCCCTTTTCATTTTAGGCTTCTAAACCTCCATTCCCACCTAGTTTAGTGGTAGGTTAATCCCATAATTTTTTTCAAGGAAGACAAAACCCCTCTAAAAAGACAAGTTTGAGGTAGCCCCCGACCCAAGCTCCCTACCTAGCCGCTCGGCTCTCTTGGCTGGCTGAGGAGGTCGGGTTTTGTTTTAACCCCTAAAGGAACATTGTCCCTACGAGGGACAAATGCGTTTTCGGGCAAGTACCTACAGGCTGAAATTTTCTTCTGATTTTTTTAAACTTTATTTGGAGGTAGAAAAGCTAATTAGCTTCAAGGAAATATAATTTTTTTCACAATTGGTGCCTGGGAAAAAAAATTATGACCATATAAGCTCAAAATAGGGGACGGGGGGCAACTTGGGCAGCAAAAAAAAATGGACAAAAATTTGACTCTTTTTTTTTATTCTTTTTTTTCTCATAGATTATATTTTTGGCTATCTACAAAGCTTTGATTCATTTCATTTGGATATGTGTGAGCTCCCAATTTGTCACTTGGGACTCGTAGAATTATTTTTTTGGAAATTTGCAATTTAAAGTTGATAAAAATATACAAAAAGCCATAAAAAGAGTGTAGAACCGAAATAGGGTTGTGTCATACCCATTATAGTATTTGGTCTAGATTTGTGTTTTTACTTAGAATCCCCCAAACCTTGCCTAAAAATAGTATAGAAATAACGAAAAGGTTAGATTTGGAGGATTCGAGTCACATAGCCCCAAAAGGGCTAAATCCCACCATGAATGTGGCGATTCATGGCTAGGTCGGTCCGAGGGATCCACAGTGAGGCCACTAGGTCGGGTCCTAGAATTAGATTTAGAATTCCCCATTAGATCGACGAATTCCCAAAATCCTGATTGTTAGCATGTAGGAGCCACTCACGCAAGACCGGGCCCGTGGAAGAATCTACAGCCCAAGGATGGTGTTCTAGGGTGAATCCCATGCCAGAAGTCCAACGGCGAAATCGGTTCGCCAAGATTCCTCCACCTGCAGAAGATTCCCGCATCGTCGCTAATTCAATGAGATGTCCAGTTAAATCTCCATTGACCAATCGTGCCAGGTACGGAAACGCACCCGCACGTCTTTCATGCGACTCCTTGAGAGGTCACGTGAAAAATCCCGGCATCTTCCGACTTGCAGAAGAACCTTTTTCCGGGTGGTCAACCCTTCTAACCTCCAACGGGAATTTCATGGAAATTACCCAGGTTACAATAAAATCTCACTAAAAATTAGACTAGCTTGTTTTATGTTAATAATGCGCTCCGTGAAGTTTCACGACATTCCGATAGCGGCAAGTACCCGAACCGGCGAGATTCCTCGGGAATTAACCACGTGGCGGGGTCCCCGCTACGTTGACCGGCATTCCGGGACCATACGATGGCGAAACGAAGTCAACCAAAAGTCCTTCCCGACTCTCTCGCACCTACCGGAGACCCTAGGCTATTCACATTTCTCAAAATAGGAGACCCCCAAGATCTAGGATTTTACCACGATTTGGTTTTTAAACTAAATTAGCCTACGATGGGTTTTTGGCCTTGGTACGGGGAGTAGGGGGATCTAGGACTAAACACGGCGATCTGGAGCCAACGGTGCAATCCGTTCGGCGATTGGAGCTAATCTCCAAAAGTTAGGATGTTGGTCCAGCATAGATGGTAGAAGTAGAAATTTAGGATGTAGGATGAAAATCTTTGAGGATGAGGATGAAAATTCCTGTTGATAAGGTTATCTTAGAACTCTAGAGGGAGGGGTGAGCCCTTGGAAACCTATATAAGGGCCCCATTTCTCTCTCTAGAACACCCCCAATTCTTGTTTTGGGTCCGTGGGTCCAAGTTATTTTGGATATTTTGGCATTTGAAGCCAAAAACCTCTACGGTGTTTTCGGAGCACTTTTGGCTCCATTGTTGCTTATTTTCAAGCTTTGAAGGTCCTTGGGGGTCCTTCTACCTTGCTTTGTGTACTCTTTTGTGAAGTTTTTGGTACTTTGTTGTGAGTGGAGAGCCTCTCTCTCCCTCTTGTACGTGTTGTGATCTAACTTGTGAAGTTTAAGAGTCCTTTTTTTTATCTTGCACTAATCCTACAGTCACCCCCCACCGTACCTTGGCGATGCCGCTTTGGGGGGCCTTTAGCGTGTGAGCTTTGTGTTTTTGTGGTCTAACTTGTGTGTTTCTCTTTGTGTTTTTTTTCTTACACCCTCATCTAACCTTCTTCTTGTTGAGTGGCCCCCCCTCCGGGACGGCGAAGCTTTGAACTCACGTGTGGTTGTTTTTCCTTAAAAATTTAGTTTTTCCCTCTTCTAAAGTCTCTCTCACTGTGTGGACCCCCCTCCGGGACGGCGAAGCTTTGAACTCACGTGTGGTTGTTTTCCTTAAAAGTTTAGTTTTTCCCTCTTCTAAAGTCTCTCTCACTATGTGGACCCCCCTCCGGAACGGCGAAGCTTTGAACTCACGTGTGGTTGTTTTTCCTTAAAAGTTTAGCTTTTCCCTCTTCTAAAGTCTCTCTCAGTGTGTGGACCCCCCTTGGGAACGGCGAAGCTTTGAACTAGTAACAAAGTAGAAGTCCTAAAGCGTATGTTAAAAGTGTAGACGGCGGAGCTTTGAACCCCCGGAGAGTCTAGAAGTCCTAAAGTTGGTGTTAAAACCAATTTCACGGCGAAGCTTTGCACCACCCCCCATGTTTAGATCCAAAGTCTAGTTTCCAAGACCTTTGTGGAAACCTCCAGAGTTTAGATTCCAAGATATGTAGGTTCCTTTGCACTTAGTAAAGTTTAGTCATTTTCCAAAGTTTGAGAGAGTTTAGTGGTTTCCCAAGTTTTATTTAGTTAGTTGTATCCCAAAAAATCTTAGTAGATCTAGCACCCCCCAAAGTTCTATCCCCCCCTAGGTTAGCAAGAATCCAGTCTTTTTATTTGGCTTAGCCAAATTTCTAGTCTCTTTAGCCTTAGTCAAGAAGCTAGTCTTTTTATTTCAGCCTTAGCCAAAATTCTAGTCTTTTAGCCTTAGTCAGAAATCGAGTATTAGGACCAGCATAACGAGCCAGCCAACATCAGACCAGCAAACAAGCCAGCCAACATCAGACCAGCAAAAGAGACAGCCAACAAATAGAACCAACAGCCATAACCGGAAAAAAAAAAAATTAATTAATTTTGTGGCCGACCCCCCAGCCAGCCAGCCGGGAAGGCCAGCCAGCCGGAGGGCCAGCAGCTCTCCCGATACAGCGGCTCTCCGGTACAGCAACTCTCCAGTACAGCGGCTCTCCGGTACAGCAACTCTCCAGTACAGCGGCTCTCCCGGTACAGCAGCTCTCCGGTACAGCAGCCCTCCCGGTACAGCAGCTCTCCGATACAGCAGCTCTCTCAGTCCAGCAGGGGAGGCTGGGGCCATTCGGGCTCCTCCCCAATTTTTGGGTTCTCTCGTTTTTTTATTATTTTTAGTTCTCCCCAAACCCGAACACAAACAAAGGAAAACAAAAACCAAACCAAAAGCATGTTGGACTAATTTTGTGCTAAGAGGGGTTAAAGTAGGACTAGGCCAAAAAATACAAAAGGGAGAAGGGAGAAATAGAGGTTGCCATTCCACACGCCACCTGCACAAAAACATCCGATTCAACCTGCATCACCACTCACACCTACACACAATGGAAGGAAATTAGGGAGAAGGATGTGTTATAGGAATGGAAGGGAGAGAGACGATGAATAGTGCCTATTTAGGAGATTAGGTAGGAAATCTAGAAGAACTCCTTGCAACCGTTGGGAGGAGGATTAGGATGACACAAAGCAAGGTTGCGTAAGAGGGTAGGAAGAACATTTAAACCCTTCTCGTAGTTTGAAACCATAGTATAAGACTCATAAAAGCTTAGGTGGAATAGTGCTAGTGTAGAAGAAGGAGGAGAGAAAGAAAAGGAGAAGGAAATGGGGGGAAAGGGTTAGAACATCATACGTGTAACGTTTTCTTTCTACAAATTAAGCCGTGGGCCTTGGAAAAAAATAAAATAAAATAAATAAAAACCGTAACGCAAAAATAAAAGAAGACAATCGCGAGTGGCCACCATGGAGCACGAGGACGCGCATGTGGATGACGTCATTTCCGACACTAGCAGTAACGAGGTGGGTCATTAAACTAATCCTAGTCGTTTCTCCCTAATTAGCATTTGTTTTTTCCTAATCAGCCCTTAGAACGTGATTAGCATCCGAGATTAGTGTAAATCAGAAGTTTAGATTCAAAAGTTGATAGATTAGGAATAGAGGTTTCCGAAAACATCTTATAATTAAGATTTGACCGTAAACTGACCGCGTTAGGCTAAGTTAAGCGGTAGGGGGTAGAACGGAGGAATTTTAATTAAACACGAACCACAAGAAACAATGGACGGAAATTAGGATTAGATTAGAGGGAGGATTTAGGATTAAAATTAAAGATCAAATAGCGAGTTAAAAACCTAGGATTAAATTAAGATTTTAATTAGGGAAGTAAAAATTCAAAAGTTAAAAGTTGGAATTAAACTTAGGAGGATAACATTAGAGTTAACCTAGGATTAAAACGATAGGATTAAATTTAAAAGTAGAAGTTAAAAGTTAGAGGTAGAAGTAAAATTTGAGAGTTAGTTGGAAGTAGAAAAAATCTAGAGTCAAAGTGAAAACGTAGAGTCAAACCCAGAGGTTAAAATGGGGGATTAATTTTAGAAGTAGAAACCTAGAGTTGAATTTCAAGGGTAAATCTTAGAGTTAATTTAGGAGTAAAAACTTAGAGTGAAAAGTTAAAACATAGAGTTAAAATTCAAGGGTAAATCTTAGAGTTAATTTAGGAGTAAAAACTTAGAGTTAAAAGTTAAAACATAGAGTTAAAATTCAAGGGTAAATCTTAGAGTTAATTTAGGAGTAAAAACCTAGAGTCAAAAGTCAAAACATCGAGCACAAGTCGGTAGTTAATATTTAGGAATCAAGTTAAGGAAGTAAAATCTAGAGTTACATTCCGAAGTTGGAACTTTAGGGGTAACTTTTAAAAGTAGAACTTCTCGGTGGAGACTTAGAAACCCGAGATAGCCTTGAAGGTTCATGGAAGGAACATAGGGGTTCCCCTTTTTACGTAGTTAGGGACGTTAGAAATGACGCCAACTACCCAGTCGACCCTCGACATAGGATAGATAGTTAGGGAGTTAGGATTTCACCATCACTCTGAACATCGTAGTTAACTTGTGAGTCACTACATGCATTACTAATTATTCGCTGCCATCCACGATACTTAGGAAACGTTAGCAAAAAAGATCCATTGCTTGGAAGGCACAGTGGACCACGCTCACATCACCCCCATATATTAAAAAATGTGGATAAAGGCATAGAACCTGGTCGGTGTTCGCTCTATTACCAAGGGTGGGTAATCTTGCGCCCACAATATGTTATGAGAAAGTTATTGACAATCTTGTTTTTTGGGCAGTTAAAGCATCTTCTTAGAAAAAATAACTTTAGGATTCATTTCTGAATGCACTTTTTCAAATTTTTCAAATTTTTTTTTTGTATGGTTTAGTTTACTTGCTAGAACAATCTCACCATTGGGATTAGTGAATTTTAATTCCATCTAAAATATATAAATATTTTAGATTTTCCTTCTATCTTGTACCTACATCTACTTAACAATTTTTTTAAGAATGATAAGTTAGTTTTTTTTGAATTTTTTTTTTCTTTCTAGACTCTCAACTCAATTCTCCACTATAACAATTAAAACTTCAAAACTCTATAGTGCAAAAATTTTAAGTTAAAAATGTTTAAATTCAAAAAATCTAGTCCCGCAATGTGTTGAAAAACTTGTTTTTTTCACTTTAAATGCAAATATCTTGCAATCTGTGCGGTCAAAAATTCTAAAAAAAATCCACACATTCTTATACTAGTTACGTGGAAGATCCTACGATTGGATGTGAAAAAAAAACATTTTTCAAATTTTTTACTCTTTGCTATAGAAATGGCAGTTTTCAATGTTTTTTGGCAAAAAAAAGGCCTCGGTCCTTTAGGGGTTAATTAATTTTAATTAAAAAATTTATTTTCATTTTTTTTGATTTGGTTTCCGATTGGTTCTGATCTGGTTTCTGATCTAGTTTTCCGACTGGTTTCTGGCTGGTTTTGATCTGGTTTTCCGAACTGGTTTTCAGGTTGGTTTTCTGATCTGGATTTTTCGAACTAGTTTTGGCTGGTTTCTGATCTGGATTTTTAGGCTAGTTTTCTAACTGGTTTTCTAGACTGGTTTTCTAAATTGAATTTTTAGACTGGTTTTCTAAACTGGATTTTTAGACTGATTTTCTAAACTGGTTTTCTAGAGACTGGTTTTCTAAACTGGTTTTTTGGGACTGGTTTTCTAATTAAGGAAAAAATTGGACCTTGCTTAAAAACAAAAGAAAACTAGATCTTGGCTCTAAAAACTAAAGGAAAAAAACTGGACTTTTTGCTAAACTTGGGTAACCCAAAACTTGCTAATGCTAGATATCTTGGAAGCTAAACTCTGGACATTTCTAAAAAGGTCTTGGAAACTAGACTTTGGAACTAAGGACTGGGGAGGTTCAAAGCTTTGCCGTCCGGGTCGTTTTAACACACGCTATAGGACTTTCCGTAGTCACAAGCTCAAAGCTTCGCCGTCCCAGGGGGGGGGTTCACACAACGAGGGAGACTTTAGAAGAAGATAGGAAAATACACTCTAAAAACAACACCTATTAAAGTCAAAGCTCCGCCGCCTCGGGGGGTTTCACACAACAAAGGAGACTTTAGAAGAAGGTAGAAGAACACATTCTAAAAGAAACACCTAACAAAGTCAAAGCTTCGCCGTCCCGGAAAGGGGTCCACTCAACAAGAGAGAATTTAGAAGGTGGGGCAAAACACTTAAGAAATACACACAAGTTAGGATACGTGGTAACACAACAAACTCACACTCTAAAGGCCCCCCAAAGCGGCATTGCCAAGGTACGGTGGGGGGTTGCTCTAGGGTTAGTGCAAGATCCAAAAAGACTTTTAGAACCACCAAAACTAGCTCACAAGGACACAAGAAAGATACACAAAGTATAAAAAAACCCGGTCAACTCACGACAAGAGTACATAAAGAGTACACAAAGAGTACACAAGGCAAGATAAGAGGACCTCCAAGGACCTTCAAAGTTTAAAATGCAATAAAAATGGAGCCAAAAGTGCTCCAAAAACACCGTAGAGGTTTTGGGTTTCAAACACCAAAATATCCAAAATAACTTGGACCCACGGACCCAAAACAAGAATTAGAGGTGTTCTAGAGAGAGAAATGGGGCCCTTATATAGGGTTCCAAAGGCCCACCCCTCCCTCTAGAATTCTAAGGTAACCTTATCAATTTGGATTTTCATCCTCATCCTCAAAGATTTTCATCCTAATCCCTAAAAATCTACTTCTACCATCTATGCTGGACCAACTCCTAACTTTCGGAGATTCACTCCAATTGCCGAACGGATTGCGCTGTTGGCTCTAGATCGCCATGTTTACTCCTAGATCCCTATTCCCCCCATATTGAGACCAAAAACCCATCGTAGGCTAATTTAGTTTTAAAACCAAATCGTGGTAAAATCCTAAATCTTGGGGGTCTCCTATTTTGAGAAATGTAATTAACCTAGGGTCTCTGGTAGGTACGAGAGAGTCGGAAAAGACTCTTGGTTGACTTCGTTTCGCCATTGTATGGTCCCGGAATGCTGGTCAATGTGGCAGGGATGTGAGCGCTTACTTACCCACCCTTGGTAAATAAGTGAGCACAACCAGGCTCTTGAGTTTTAGGTTTGATTCTCGTTCTATAGGTGCCTAGCGTAAATCCATTGTGCCTTCCAAGCAATGGATCTTTTCTAAATCCTAAACATACACAAGTTTGCAAGAAACTAAAGAAATCAAGAAAAAACTAACTTAAATTGCAAGTTTTACTCTAATTAGGTCGTACCAACTAGGCCACGGTGATTTTTGAAAGAAAGGTGATACAATCTACATTTAGCCACATATAAAGACAGAGAATTTCATGCCATTTTCAAAAATATAAAACTCAACATTATGCGACCTTCCTAGCAAGAGTTATGGACGGATGAAGTTCTAGCTTCTATAAGTCTATCCAAACTTCATCCTTGGATTTAGACCCCTTTCCTATTCTATTTTACTTCAAGTTTTTTACTTTGACTCTATATTGCCAACTTCTACCTAAATTCTAAGTTTGGACTTGGATGGATGAGTTTTACCCTATTTCATCCATATTCTAACCCAAAGTTCATTCGTTGTTTGCTACTAAATGATTAAGAATTTCTCCTAAGTTAGACTAGTTCTGGACTTTACTAAGTGCTTTCTACCTATTTCCAAATCTAATTCTTCTCTTTGATTACCTCTTTTAATGATTATTTGATCTTTATCCTACTTATGTGGCTCGGCGCTACTTTGAGCAAATTACTATTTTTAGATTTTTATTAATTTTTCTTTGTAATTCTTAATTCTAGCTTTCCAAAATGCTAAGACACGTGCTGATTGGACCTTCCTACTAGGAGTTATCAATGGATGAAGTTTGACCGCTAATGGTACTTCAAACTTCATCCATGGTTTTCTACTAACCTACAACTTTAATTCTAATTTTTTTTTCACTTCTAGAGTCTAGATTTATGGTTTTACCTAATTTTCTATTCTTGTTCCATTTAGATGAAATGTACTAAATTTCATCCAATATTACTCCTAAACTTCATCCGCTAATATCTCACTCGTTTTAGCTCCGAATCCTAAGTGTGAGATGGTTTTGGAAACCTCCAACTAGACTCTACAACATTACTACCCTGGTTCTTGAAATATTCCTATTCTAGACACTCTGAATTGAATTGAGAGTTCGGTCCTACTTGTAAATGTCTATTTTTGAGAAATTGGAATGGATGGTTTAAAGTTAGGAGCTTACCTCGGCGTTGGAGTCATTGTTTAGGTAATCGTAGACCCCTTCAAACTCCCCGTCATTTGCCATGTTTTGAAATTGTTTGGTAGTTTTGCCCACGGCTTAAAGTAGGGGTTTTAGTACAAGATTTGCCAATTTCTTGAACTTCACTTTCCTTTTCTTTTTCTTCTAATCTCTCTTTCTCTTCTATACTATTCTACTTCAATTATTTATACTTCAAAGGGTTGACTAGTCTTGGACTAAAATAATTGAAATCAACTCTCCAATAATAATTGACTCTTCAACTCCTTGGTCAATTATTATTCTATCCAAATTTTGATGGTTCTAATTGTTCTTCCTAGATTTCCACCTAATCCTATCTCTTCCTAAATCCTCTTCAACTTCTAAATTGCCACTTCATAATTCTAAATCGTCACTTCATCTCTTCCATTCTAATTTATTTGAGTTTTGAGAGCTACTATGCTACTTTAGAGAATTTTTGGCAATGGAAACGTTGCACCAAGAGTTCTTTTCTTAATTGTTTCCTACCTACTAAATCCTACTTCTACTTGCTAATTCTATTTCACTAGTGTATGTCTCCTCCTATCTTCTTAGAATACCAAGCGGTTTACTTGTGGTGTTAGTTTGCCTTTCTAGTATCAATATTTTGAGTCCGAACTTGTTTTTTTCCAAATTTTTGCTCACGGCCTGGAGTCCAGAACAAGTAGTTCGGAGCAAGGCAGTTCGAAATAAGGCAGTCCATAACGAGCAGCCAGAACAAGCAGTCAGAACGAGGCAACCAGGCGGACTTGGCTTCCATACGGCCTTGGGCTCTCGGGCGGCTTTGGCCCCCATGCGACTTGGGGATCCCTGCCTAGACCTTGGGCTCTTGTGCTGCTTGGGCTCCCTGCCTGGACCTTGGGGCTACATGCGGCTTGGGCTCCCTTGCGGCCTTTTTTCTGGATGTTCAAAACTCAAAACCACTTGAGATCTCTTTTCCTCTAATGTTTTAAATCAAGGCTTGTTTCTTTTTTGGGTGGCTAAAGGTCTAAATCACATGTGAACCTTGGAGGCTAAGCACTAATTTTTGGATACTAAACTTGGAATTCCACA
Source organism: Pseudisothecium myosuroides (assembly GCA_951799445.1). NCBI lineage: Eukaryota > Viridiplantae > Streptophyta > Bryopsida > Hypnales > Lembophyllaceae > Pseudisothecium > Pseudisothecium myosuroides. Next base: position 24,805,035 of record OX637292.1, on the reverse strand, counting down.
ACAAATGTTTTGGAAACTAAACTTGGAGTAAAAAGTGACCACTTCTAATTTTGGGGGGGTTTTTGGAGTAAGAAAGTCAAAGCTTTGCCGTGCTTTGATAAATCTCCAATTTTCTAAGACAACTCAAACGAAACAAAGTTAAAGCTTCGCCGTGCTTTGATAAATCTCCAATTTTCTAAGACAACTCAAACGAAGCAAAGTCAAAGCTTCGCCGTGTAAGGGAAAACATATAGAATCGGGGAACAAGGGAAGCCAAAGTACCACGTCAAGAGTAAAACTAGCACCTAACCAAGGCCAAATAACACATACACACAAACTTAGGGGAACTTCGCAATTAAGGAGTTTCCACTTAAGTCCATGCAACAACAATTAGGCACTAGAGGGCCCCCTAAGCGGCATCGCCAAGGTACGGAGGGGGCGTTCTCTAGGATTAGTGCCAAGTAATAAGAACCACGCAATAAAAACCCGCAATAAACCACAACAAGTTAAGTGAGAGCAAGCTTTGAAGGGACCCCAATGTCCTTCAAAGAGAGCTCCAAAAACACCAACAATGAAGCTAAAATGCTTCAAAAACACACAAAATTGGCAACGTGGCCTAAAACGGCCAAAATCCAACTAAATGAACCCAATTGTGTAAAATGAGCCAAAATATGGCTACAAGGGGTGTTTGTGAGAGGAAAATGAGCCCCCTTTTATACATTTCCAAGGGTGCTCACCCCCCCTCTTTTCCTAAGTCGTAAACTTATCAACTAAGATTTTCATCCTAATCTTCAATTTTTGACTTTCTACGCTGGTCCAAATGTCTAACTTTTGGAGATCAACTCCAAATTGAAAACCGATTGCGCCGTTGGCTTCAGAAGGCCATTTTTAGTCCTACTAAATGCCTCACCTCGTAACCAAACTCCAAAAAACGCAACATAACCTACCGCTAACTAAACGCCAAAACGGGATAAAAACCCAAATCTTGGAGGTTGACTTTTCTGATAAAAGTAACTAGCCTAGGTTCTTTAGTAGGTATGGGGGAGTAAGAAAAGACCTAGCTTTGACCTCATTCCGATTTCGTATGCTCCCGGTACGCAAGTCAACTCCACTGTAAACTTCAATTTCGCCAATTTCCGGGGAATCTCGCTGGTTCGGGCACTTCTGGCTATTGGAATGTCTTGAAACTTGGTGGAGAATCTTATTAGCATAAAAGAAAATAACCTAATTTTTAGTGAGATTTTACCGCAACCTGGATAATTTTTAGGAATTTCCCATCGTAGATTTTGGCGGTTGACCGTCCGGAAAGGCATCTTCTGCAAGTCAGAAAATTCCGAAATTTTTTATGGAACCTCTCATGGAATTCCACAAAGGATGTGCAAGCTCATATTTTTACTTTGCACAAAGGTCAGAGGAGAATCAAATTCTGCCTTTTCCTTTCAATTTTGGCAACTAGGGAATCTTTCACATACAAGGGAATCTTGGCAAGTCGAATTCGCCATTGAGTCCCAAATGTGATTTCCACCCTAGAACACCATACTCCACCCGTAGATTCCTCTTACGGATCCCTCTTGAGTTTGTAACTCCTGCAGGCCAACAATTGGGGTTTCCGCTATTTCTTCGATGCTATGGGGAAAGTGAAACCTATCTCTGGGAATGGACTTAGGACCTCAACGGTGTTCCCTCAGACCAATTTTAGCCATAAGATGTCACATGTACCGTAGGTTTGGGCTGTTTTGGTCAGGTTAGCCCTTAATTCTATTTTTTACCGATATTTTCGCGTTTTAACCTATGTACAAGTGGAAATGGGATTTATTTGGGGAGAAACAACCTATAAGGGACCAAATGCTATATTGATACGTGACATACCTATTTTGATTTTACACTCTTTTGGGGGCTTTTTGTGTATAAAACTATACTTAAATTTGTAAAAATTGAAAAAAAAAAAACTGTGAGTCCTCAATGACGAATTGGGGGCTCACAAGGGACCCCGCCACGTGGTTAATTCCCGAGGAATCTCGTCGATTCGGGCACTTGCCGCTATCGGAATGTCGTCAAACTTCACGGAGCGCATTATTAACATAAAACAAGCTAGTCTAATTTTTAGTGAGATTTTATTGTAACCTAGGTAATTTCCATGAAATTCCCGTCGAAGGTTAGAAGGGTTGACCACCTGGAAAAGGTTCTTCTGCAAGTCGGAAGATGCCGGAAATTTTCATTGAACCTCTCAGGGAATCTCACAAAAGACGTGTAAGTGCGTATCCGTACCTGGCACGATTGGTCAGTGGAGATTAAAACTAGCCATCTCCTCGAATTAGCGATGGTGTGGGAATCTTCTGCAGGTGGAAGAATCTTGGCAAAGCGATTTCGCCGTTGGAACTCCTGGCATGGGATTTACCCTATAGCACCCTCCTTGGGCTGTAGATTCCTCCACGGGCCCTGTCTTGCGTTAGTGGCTGCTGCATGCTAACAATCGGGATTTTGGGAATTCGTCGATCTAATGGAGAATTCTAAATCTAACTCTAAGACCCGACCTAGTGGCCTCGCAGTGGATCCCTCGGACCGACTTAGCCATGAGTTGGCACATTCATGGTGGGATTTAGCCCCTTTAGGGCTATGTGACTCAAATCCTCCAAATCTAGCCATTTCGTTATTTCTATTTTATTTTTAGGCGAGGTTTGGGGAGATTCTAAGTACAAACACAAATCTAGACCAAATACTATAATATATATGACACAATCCTATTCTGATTCTATACTCTTTTTATGGCTTTTTATATACTTTTATCAACTTTAAATTGCAAATTTCTAAAAAAATAATTCTACGAGTCCCAAGTGACAAATTGGGAGCTCACAGCCATGGACCGATCTTTGAATGAAAATAGGATTGTCTACTATCACTTTTTCGTGATCTTCAACCTCCTACTTTGAAGTTGCATAAGAAATTCAGTGATCAAAAGTTTGTTTCAACAGATTTGACTCTTGTACCTGAAGTGATTTCTCCATAGCTCCGTACATCTCCTGAAAATCACACTTGTGCATTTGCAAAAATGCTTAAAGTGACGCAAATATTATCCTCTACCTTAAATTTTTGCTAAACAATAACAAAATAATTCTCATGTGCGGATTGCCAGTGCAAAACATTAACCTAAAACCTAGCATATTGACCCCAAAACAGCAGCGGGAAGAAAGAAATAACTTGAAACAGAACTGCATTTATTGTCTTGCACCCAACGTGCCAAAGCATGATGACCAGTCATTAAGGAACTTCCTTCAACTCAAACTCATTTTAAGGCCAAATGATGGTTCATATTTTGCAGAGCCCTAGCAAAGTTTCCAATCAGTTTCTCTATCAGAACAGGTCTAAAATGAAATCGAGTGCAAAAAAGCATGCATATACATTCCATTGGTGATAGAGACCACTCAGACGAGTGTAGAGATCACAATAATTGAATCGATTAAAGTTTGAATCATGAGAACTGTGAAGCAAATATTCTTTTGAAGTTTCACTGCGTGTGAATAGGTAGGCATGAAGATAGAATAGTAAACTGAAGGAGTGCTAAAAATTGGGAAATAATCCAAAATTTAAAATTAAATTTATACTCCAGAAGTCAAACCTAGTTGACACGCCAGGTAGGGACTCAACAATCTTCATAAGTAGATCCACCTCATCAATAGGATTCTCTTTCTTCTCACCTGCTTCACCTACAGTATACAAGAAGAAATCATGCCAGGCCCCGCAAGTTGTGCACAAAATTTCCAGAAATTTTTATGTAATCCTTTGGTGTTAACCCCTAAAGGACCAAGGAGATTCATATTTGTATAAAAGTTTTGAGTAGGTCATATGGAAACTTTCTATAATCAAATTTATTTAATTTTTGATCAAAACATGCAAATGTTCATCACTGGTTCTTGTGATATACAATTTGGCTTGTTCCGAATTATATTCTACACAATATGATGAGGCATGAACCATTTTAGAACCATGAATCCTTGTTCCTTGAGGGTTAAAGAGGAGATTTTAGAGATGGTGCGGAGTACCTTGTTCTGCAACTCCATGAAAACCACCTTGTAAATACTTCTGTACATATTCCGGTAATGGTGATGCTTTCGGTGGTAGAAGCTCTTCCAAAGCCCGTCCCAGGAGGGCATAGCACAACGTTCCAGCTTCATCAGCTGCTGTCCGAACAGCTACATCTTCCATAAAACCTGCCTCATCTGGTACACCAGAGATCTCACAACTGCTTCTTCGACTTTTATGGCCAGTCAGAGGTCTCCTCTCGGCTTTCTCCTTTTTCTCAAAGTATTTGCTCCAAGTGGCTGCCAATCTGCAATCCAAAATACCATGGTGTTGGCCAAATTCTGCATTGGTGAGTGTATTTTGCTAACACCACTGTAATTTTTTTGTCTTTTAATATGCTTTTGAAGCGGTTTATTTTCATTGTTCAAATGTCTGAATTCGAGATTTCTTGCACCTAGTCAAAGTATTTTTTAATGCTCTTCCAACAATAGAAATTTCAAGTTCTAATTACAAAGCAGTGAAAAAGTTAGAGTTATCTTTGACGGGATAGTTATACCGGACTATTGAGAACGCCCCCATCGGTGCACGCACCTGTTGCTGAGGACCAGAATCACTAGGCTGTCATGGCCACAGCAAACAAATTATCTCCAAGAAAATTTAAAATATAAAATTAATTCAAATTTTTTTGTTGTCTGTCCTTGCTTATTTTGGACTTTTTGTTGTTGGGCACCAATTGAAATGAAAATTATATTCTTTGAAAGCTAATTAATTTTCCCATTTTGAAAAAAAATCACATATCTCTGCTTTATATATGTGATTTAATATTTTTGTTTGGTGTTGTCAATTAAATTTTGAAACTACTTGCCATCAATATTTCTTGTGCTTACATTTTGAATTAATCAATATTATTGTCTTATCTTGTATTGCATTAGTTGTCTTGCGCTTATTGCTTTTGTAGCTTGTCTTGATAGTGAGTGAAGTTAAATTTTTTGTAATTGGTTGCTTAAAAAACATTGTTTGATGCTCTTTGCTTTTGACATTAGAAGAGATTTGAGGGCTCTAAGAGCCCGTGAGTTATCTGGCCCTGGAAACAGTCTGGGAACAGTAATCTAACGTGGCCGAGAGAGTGCCACGTTAGAAAATTAATTTTTTAATTTATATATATATATATATATATATATATATATTTATATTTAATTTAAATTTTATTTATTTATTTTAATTTTATATATATATATATATATTTTTTTTTTAATTTTTTTAATTTTTTAATTTTTTAATTTTTTAATTTTTTAATTATTTTTATATTCTGACTGTTCCTAGTTGCGGGAACAGCCTGAAACGGCCCTTCCCAGCCCTCAAATCTCTTCTAATGGATAATATAATTTTCTAATTTAGCATTTATTTGTATTGAATTTTTGCAGACAAAAAAAAGACTTGATTGGCAAATTACTTCACCATGTTTGCAACTTTTGTTTTGTAGTGGGAACTGGGGAGGTAGTAGAATGGAAGCAAAAATTGCCGTGGATGTTGGAATGTTTCAATTATTTGAAGTAAGATCAGTACATCAATGTAAGTGCATTTGTGGCCAATGATGGAATTTCTTTGCTTGTCATTTTCACTTCCCTTTGTTTTGTATTCTTGTGTTGGTAAGATGCTTTGGTCTTCCTTTATATCTTCATATTACCTTTATTTTTTAATTCTCCTTCATTGATTTGTTTCTACACTCATTGTAGTGTTTCTATTACTCTTAATGATCCAATTCTTTGTTTTTTGTGCTTTGAATGAAGTAATCTGTTAGGGTTGGCAAAAAAAACAATTATGGCATTATGAAGAGTAAATTGTAGTATTTTATTTGATAGTTTGAGCATTACTATTAGAATATTGCTAACCAGATTATTATTGTTGTGGTTCTTATAGAATTGAAATTTTTTTATGCAATTTAGGGCTTTTTGCTTCAAGAATGGAATTGAGGAGGAGGGAAAGAAAATTCAAAGAGGCAATGAAGATCATGATGTGAAAGAAAATCAATTTCAAAGTTAGCAATGTCTAAAACTCAATTTTGAGTGCCACAATTTGGAATTGCTTTATATTTTGTCAAATTTTTTTAGAACTCCAAAAAACATTCTTGTGCCTTGACATATTGATATACATCATTCTAGATTGTTGTACCCAAAAATTAAAGGAAGTTGACATTTTTTAAATTTAAAATATTCACAAAAACTTTTTTTGAATCCCCTGTAGCACTGTCTTGAAAATCCCCTCCAAAGAGACATAAAATTGTTACAAAATCATTGTTCACAAAGAATGTGGCCGTCACAAGGAAATGTAAGACAGGGAATTTAAAAGGGAAAATTTGTGCATTTTTCAGTGTTATTTGAAGATGTTCCTACCTCCAAATCAATTCAATTTACAAAATTCAACATTCTAGAATGTAGATTTATGCCTCTAAAATCTAACTTTAATGTAGATTTTAGTTTGCATAATCAATACAATTTATAGATTTTGGAAGCTAAAATCTGAAGGATATGTAGATTTTCAAATTTCAATTTTATTCATTTGTACATTTCAAAATTTTTAGTCTACACAATTCACAATTCACACATCTACACAATTCACAATTCTCATCTACACAATTCACAATTCACACAATCTATACAATTCACAATTTAGGAGCTCAAAATATTAATAATTTGTAGATTTCATTTGTTTAAATATTATATGTTGTAAAATTTCTTAGATTTTTAAAATGTACAGACTTTTAAAATGTTAGATTTTTGTATTGAACTCATTGTCCTTATATTTGACCACTTACAAGTCTTATGTGTCCAACCTCACGGTACCTTTGACAATTGATATGGGACAATTGCATCTTCTAAAATCTACCAAATATTAGGTGGAAACAACAAGGAAATGTAAGATGTGTCAATGCCTTGCAAAGTCTACCAATATAGGCAATTTCGTTAAAAAGACAATATTTTTTTTAAATGGCATGAAAACAATTCAGAATGGCCGTTCTAAAATCTATACTTGTCCTAGATGGTCTAGAACGGTCGTTCTAAAATCTATATTTGTCCTAGATGATGAAAATGGCACACTATCAAAGTGGCACTTGGAATATCGCCATTTTAATGAGATTGCCCATCAATTTAGATTGCACACGGGAGATTTGGGGGGAATTTTACGAAAACCCATGCAAAGAAAACTCACGATTTCCTTCTACAAAGAAATTCTTTGAAGATTTCTCCATGATGACATTAGAACACCGGGATACATAGAAATTAGGAGAAACTTGCAAGGAAAAACTACAGAATCTCCAAACTAGTTGCAAGGAATTCAAAAAGAGTCTGCTGTAATTCACAATTTGCCAAACATGCAAATGATGTTGGTTCTCATGATATTTGAATTTTTTTTTTGAATTGAGAGCACGGGATTGCATTAGCCATTATAAAGATAGTATAGATTGTAACACGAACCATTGTTACATCTTAATGCCTTTGCATTTGAAATATTTGTTGAAAAAGACAATGTGTTGAATTTGTATATTAAAGTCATATGATGCATTTTTAGGTTCAAATATTGTGTACAAAGACTAGAATTCATGCTGCATATAACTGATTCAATCCATCTAGAAAAATTAAATTATTTTTTCTATATCATCAAAAAAGTTCAAAATTGCCAAAAATTACATTGACTTTCATAAAATTGACAATTTTTTTATGATATAGAAAATGATAACTAAATTTTTGGGGATTGGTCGAATGAATTATGTGGAGCATGAAATCTAGTCTTTGTACACAATATTTGAACCTAAAAACTCATCATATGATTTTAGTAATACATTGAACGCATTGAATTGTTCAACAAATATTTCAAATGCAAGTGCATTAAGATGTAACAATGGTCCTTGTTTCAACCTATATTCTCTCTACAATGGCTAATGCAATCCCATCTGAATCCCATGCTCTCAATTCCAAAAAAATTCCAATATAGTGAGAATCAACATCATTTGCATGTTTGTCAAATTGTGAATATTTTGAATTTTATAAATGTCAACTTCCTCCAATTTTTGGATACAGCAATCTAAAATGATGTATACCAACATGCCAAGGCACAAGAATGTTTTTTGGAGTTCTAAAAAAAATTTTGACAAAATATAAAGCAATTCCAAATTGTGGCATTCAAAACTGAGTTTTAGACATGGCTAACTTTGAAATTAATTTTCTTTCACATCACAACTAATTTTTTCTTGAAACTTCCACAATATTGTGTTATATATTGCATACTACAACTTTTGTGTATATACTTTAGATTTTGCCCATTGATGCTTATGGTATAATTGTTTGAATGAAAAGTTTCAAATCCGTACTCAGTTTTGGCAGTCATTATATATATGTCATTTATAGAGCATGTAAGAGCTTGTAACATTGCCTTCATTATCAAAAGGCTTCTCAACACCTATATTTTTATTATTTCTTATATTTGTTGCTTGGTGAATTTGGCAATAAATCTAGTCAAACTGTGGGTAGTATATAGGCAGTTACTACCTCTTTTGAGGTGATAGTGTTAGACCAGGTCAAAAATTGTGAAACTAAGATGAATTTAAACAAATACATGTGTCATTTTTCCATTGGAGAAAAAAAATAAAAAATAAAAATCTTCATTTAAATAAATTACATGCTATAAAAGTATCAATGTAAAACAAATACTCAAACTTTTAAAGAACAAGACACCCTAAACCAATGTTGCAACAACTAACTTTTTCTTGAAACTTCCATAGTATTGTATTATATGTCGCACACTACAACTTTTGTTTGTACACTTTTGGATTTTGCCCATTGATGCTTATGGTATAGTTGTTTGAATGAAAAGTTTCAAATCCGTAATCAATTTTGGCAGTCACTGTATGTAGATTGTATTGTATGTGCCTCCGGACTTATGGACACAAGTGATTTTGTGCTACTCTTGGGTTTTTATTCTTGATGGGTCACTCAATATCATTCTCGCATGACAATGCTCGGTCCTTCAACCTCTTATTTTGCCCAATTTGCGGAAAAAAATTCAATAGTAGTGAAACTTGTAAAAATGCTCTCCAAAATTTCTTCACTTGATTTAAGGAATATTATCACTTTAGAGAGGTTATTGGCTTAGAGCATCGCCACCATCACACAAAAAATGTGACTTGCCAAATGTCTCATCAAATCTCTTTGTTGATTCCTAGTGCCAAGTCTTTACTATAAGGCGGAATATCCAAGACATGTTGGCTACTATTCATGCCACCATTATTGCTTGTCCAATGAGTTCTTGGAATGGTGAGATCTCAATAGTGAATCTCAAATTGGGGGGCACAGAAACAATACGGGAGGATTTCGTGCCAAGCTCATAGTCATAGTTTGGCGAGCCTGGACCCTTCTATTCCATTGGGGAGCCAACAATTTGGTAGAAAAAATAGCCCGGCCCCACCATTTGCCTTCCGGGCATCTGTTTTGTGCCACAATGCGGATGCTCTTATAGAAGTTCAACGAGGGTCTTCTTTTGTGAGCGATTTTTCTTTAGAAAGCGATGAATTATTTATATTAGGGAATATTTTGGCAAGATATTCTTGCTGTCGTTGTGGATGAAATCGTAAAATACTACCAAATCTTGAGGCCATTTTGTTTTATTTTGGATGAATGTACACTCTTTTGGATGAAAAAATGAAATTTCTTTTGCTGTCCATATATTGTAGGTTTCATCCATTTCTATAGATGTAAATAGCTTCCTCACTACAATGAAGATTGTTTTCTGCACTGCCTATAATAAATGAAAACAAAAACAAAAACAAAAAAACTGAGTTCACCTGTATTTTTGTTCTGGCCCCGGCAACAAGACCAGGGATAAGTTCCATCGTCCGTGCAAAGTTGCAAACCAGAAACCGATGAACCAGCGAGATGATGCCTTCTGGATAAACGTGACTCCCATCCAACGACGACATTCATCACCGAGTTCATCCACAAAATCCATTCATCCATTCACAAGCAGGGGTCATGAACTCATGCGATTAGGTGGGGTCGCCTCCGTCTCTCTCGCCCTGCACAATTGTACAGTACTGTACCCGTCTCGCACAATTTGGCATTCTGCCCCTGCATCGAAATCTCCGCTCCGTCAGTCGCAATCCACTGTTGGCAATCATCAGAAACACACAACCCGATCCAACCAAAGCTCGCAAAATATCTCGTACGGGATACCGGATCTGCGCCTTCGCAATTTGCTTTGGTTTTGCTGTATTGGTAGCTAGGACTCTTTGTTGTGTTGGTAGGACTCTGTATTGGTCGTCGTTGTATGTAGTCTAGCTATGGCTGTTTTACCGCATGCCAATGAGCAGCAGAAGGAGCCCGCAGTGAGGGACAAGTCTGTGTACAGCCCCGTGCAAGCCAGCAGGTTGGACCACACGCCTACTCTTCCCGCTGTGTTGCAGGGGCACTTCAAGCTGAGCCATGGCCCTCCTACCACCGCTGCGGGACAACCCGAGGAGATTCACAAGCTCTTCCCGTGCTTGTATGGCCAGCCGTCAGTGCAGCTTGTGCGGAGCGACGCGCCCGTGCCGGAGGAGAAGCTGAAGCTCGGGGTGGTGTTGTCGGGGGGACAAGCGCCGGGAGGGCACAATGTTATTGCTGGGTTCTTTGACTACCTTCAAGCGCACGCGCCTGGAAGTGTTTTGTATGGGTTCAAGGGTGGTCCCGCGGGGATCATGCGCAACAATGTGGTGGTGATCACGAGCGCGTTTCTGTATCCGTATCGGAATCAAGGTGGTTTTGATATTATTTGCAGTGGGCGGGATAAGATTGAGACTCCGGAGCAGTTTCAGCAAGCGGTGGATACGGTGACGAAGCTTGATTTGGATGGGTTGGTGGTGATCGGCGGCGACGACTCCAACACGAATGCCGCGCTTCTTGGCGAGTATTTTAGGTCGAAGAAGGTGAAGACGCACGTCATTGGGTGTCCGAAAACTATTGACGGCGACTTGAAATCGACCGAGGTGCCGATCAGCTTCGGCTTCGACACAGCGTGCAAGATTTACGCGGAGATGATTGGGAACATCATGGTGGACGCGCGATCGACAGGGAAATACTACCATTTCGTCCGTCTCATGGGACGCGCTGCTTCTCACATTACCCTGGAATGCGCACTTCAGACGCATCCCAACGTCGCAATCATCGGGGAAGAAGTGAACGCGCAGAAGAAGACGCTTCGTCAAGTGACGAACAGCATTGCCGATTTGGTGTGCAAGCGCGCCTCTCTGGGAAAACATTACGGCGTGGTGCTCATCCCCGAGGGTTTGATCGATTTCATCCCGGAGATTCAAAACTTGATTTCGGACTTGAACGAGATTCTCGCCTCGCAGGGCTGCGACGAGCACGGTCACTGGAAGACCAACCTCAAACCCCCTTGCCGGGCGCTTTTCGATTCCCTCCCGCACAGCATTCAAGACGAGCTGCTGCTGGAGCGCGACCCCCACGGGAATGTGCAAGTTTCTCGTATCGAGATGGAGAAGATGCTGATCTCCATGATTGAAACGGAGCTTCTCGCACGCAAGCATGAAGGAGAATTCGCGGGGCAATTCAAAGGGCAAGCGCATTTCTTCGGTTACGAAGGTCGTTGTGGGATGCCAACGAACTTCGATGCGACTTATTGTTACGCTTTGGGATTTGCGGCTGGGGCTTTGATGCATATGGGACAGACAGGTTTGATTGCTTCCGTGTCGAATCTGACAAAACCGTCTTCGGAATGGACCGTGGGCGGGACGGCGCTCACGCAGCTGATGGACGTGGAGAGACGGAAGGGGAAGAACAAGCCCGTGATTAAGAAGGCGATGGTGGAGCTGGATGGGAATCCGTTCAAGAAATTTGCGTCTTTGAGGGAGGCGTGGGCTGTGGAGGATAGCTATGTTAGTCCTGGGCCTATTCAGTTTGCAGGGCCTACGGCCGATGACACCAACTTCACTTTGAAGCTGGAGCTGGGAGCCCCGGTCTCCATTTAGAGTATGCCATTGCAGATATATTTAGTGTGCTAAATCTCCAGAGTAAGGATTTGTTTAATGCCTTTACAATGTCCATCAGGATTGATTCAACCGAATAGTTGGATGCTTCGTGATGAGACATTCGAGTTGTGATCTTACCGTTTGTTTGGTGCTGGTAGCTGTCAGAACCTGGTGGCTCAAGTGTAGCAGAGTTGTAGCCGATTCTCAGGTTTTGGAAAGCTTTACGAACATTTTTGAGATGGTGACGAATTAATAAGCCTGTTGTTGCAGGAGGACATTGGTTTGTCTTCTTTTGATTAAGAGTAATGTAAAGGATGTGATTATATTGTCTCTTACTTAGTGTCTTGTATGTCTTGTTCTGTTGAAGAAAGAGGTCTACTTGTTGCGTCGTTTTCCTTCTGTATCGAGGTTCATTGATCGCAGATGTTTCATGATTTCGTCTCAGATATATTTTCTATGAGTCGCAAGTCAGGAATTGTTTCACATATCCTGTTCTTTTCCCCCGCATGTAATATAAGTTAGTAACGCGGGACCGCAGTGATCCCGTATATGACTGCAGTGATCCCGACAATTCCTCATTACACAGTTCCATCGAGCGTAGTTGCTATGAAACACTTCTTGAAGTTTTGGAGGTTTGTTTCAGTTGGGTACAAGTGCTAAGGTGAGTGCACCCATAATGGGCACTAATAGCAATTGAGCATTCTTGCTTTTATTAAATATAAATTATCGTGTGTGTGTGTGTTCGTGTGTTCAAAGTATTGTTTGTAGTTGTACCAAAAATCTATACTCAAATTCTTCAAGGCTTTCATGTTTTGATTGTGTACATCTCATGTCATCAATATTTAGGTTTTAATGTCCTTTTTGGTACAAATTTAGAAGTCACATTTTTGGGTAGTAATGATCATGGGTGGAGGAGTGAATGATTTAGTGAAGAGAACTCAAAAACAACCAAATGTTTCCATACATGCCACACTTATTTGACCCACCTTGAACTACAAAATAAATAACATTTATAAGACATACTACTCATCAACAAGTCTCCTTTCTAAACCAAGATATGTAGTCTTGATGTCATTCATGCTAGCTCATTTGGAATGCACATGGGACCCAAGATGAATAGATTCTCAATCCAATAAAATAGACTTCTTTTTTGAAGAGTGAAATAGGTATTATAGTTAGTGTGAGCTATGGATGACATGAGTGAAGTCCATAAAACTTCACGGAGCTTTTTTAAATGGGTTGTACGCTGTCCACTTTTACACTTATGATACCACTCCTCCAATTGTAAGGTAGAAGCACCAAAAATCAGGCCATTTGCTAACCTAGGTTGTTGAATGGTTCAAATGGTGAATTTTTTCAGTGAGAAGGTTAACCCTGGAGCGCTCCGACGTCCACTTTCTGGACGATGAACAGATTCAGATCCTTGTTTTTGTCTCATTCCTGCTTGGATGAAAGTCATCCTAATTTTTGGTGATACTTTATCAAGTTGTTGTCCTATCCATCGGTTGGATTTGGTGTTACTAGAATGTATACATTTCTAAAATTACAAATGTGGAAGTATGTCAAGTGGTCAATTTGCATTGACTTTAGTTCAAAACTAGATGTGCAGAAATGAAGTCAAAGATGTAAAGGTCACAAAAATTTCAAAAAATCAGCGTATGAAGAGAACCTTATTTCAAATCCATTCCAACAAGTTTTACTCAAAAAATGATAATATTTTACTTGTAATTGAATTTAGAAGGAATTTTGAAATTTTCTTTTCAAAATTTATAGAAAAAGATTGGTGATAGCATTAGTAGATCTAACCGTACGGATAGAATTTAAAAATCAAAATCTATAGCTTTCATTTGTATACCAATTCCAAAATATTCTTCCAAATTGTAGTTTATAATGGTTTTTCTCAAATCATCAATTTTGGAGATGAATCCAGACGTTTAGGGGTTAACTCAGTCAAGTGATAACCCCCGGCATTTCATAATTTTTCAATACTCAAGAACAGCCTATGAATTTTAATAGTTGGAATCATTAAATAAGCCACCGCACGACCAACTTGACACCAAATTTCATCCAAAGTGCTATTCCAATTGCCACTGGCTGCTCTTCATCCCATGTGGTGATTTCGGACGCAGGTGGGAGCGTATTAAAGGTCTTATACATCCGTGCAAACCATGGACTTCGCAAAGTACCATGTACTATGAACCACTCGGTTTGATAGCTACAGCGTTGATGATTTCAATGTTTATTTAGGGTGCTCCTTTGTGCAATGTCCAATTCGTTGTGTGCCACTGTTCACTGCCGTTGAATGGAGAGAACGGATGCAGATCCGCAAATTAACGATTGTGATACAGATTACTCTATCATAACATTTACAAATTGGTATGACATGGGCAGTAACGGAATAGAATATCAACAACTATTGATGAATCAAAGTTCTATCAACTCAAAATCAGAATTGAAGCCTTGTAGTATATGATACATAGGATGTACGTGCTAGAAGCCATCCATTGAGGTCATGGTACTTCTACTCGTGGCACATATGCCCTAAATCTCTTATTAGAGACGGAAAAATGCTAAAATATGACATAGACGCAACGAATCGCCCGACCCAAGGTATTATTCTCAAACAATTGCACTTGCATCAGCAATTTTGTGTTAAGCAATTCCCTCCCGCAGTAGCTGAGCTCTGTGCAACCTCCCAACGTCAGATGTCAGAATTCACCTACAGATGCAGTCAGATTCCTTTCCAACCACGTCATGATTTAGCACGAAATGCTCATGACAGATTTGTCAGTTGTGGCTATTATAAACGCCACTAGGGTCGGCATTATTTACAATCCATGGATGTGTCACCACTTTATGGAGAGGCAATCTTTGATTTGAGTCCTTCACCAAGAGCTGCACACACCACATATAGTACCCCATCCCTTCGTTAGACAAACTGAGATTGCTCAAATCCCAGTGACCATGATATAGAGGATGTTACTAGAATCATAAACCCTAAACCGAGGTCGCAGGTGCTTGAAAGAAGTACTAGACATCACATTACCTGGCAGATAAGATCTCGGGCTGCTGAGGAAATGATAGGCTTTGACGGAAATTTCAGATCCACGCGAACAATACTGCAAAGGAGAATATTAGACCAACCAGCTTCGCAAGAGGTAAATAAAATGAAGGCACTATCAAGCATCGGCAGCACTAAAACAAACAACGGTTGACACATTATTTTCATAACAGTTAACCACTAGAAGCGAGGAAGAAGGAATTACCGCTTATACGTGTCAGAATGCTTCTTCGCTTCAAATGGTGGGGTGCCATACAGGAACTCAAAGCAAAGGATACCCAAGCTCCATACATCAACGCCGGCATCATGCTCTTTACCCTCAACTGAGCCACAGCACAGAACAGTTAGCAGAAAGACCAAAAATAAGATCGATGAATAAGATAGGACAGGGATATGTGTGTTCAGAAACTGAAAACAGAATATTAAGCTGGACATAGGTACATACCCATTTCTGGAGGGAGATAATCCAAAGTTCCACAGAGAGTCCTCCGTCTGTTGCTGGTATGCACAGACCAACCAAAGTCGGCTATTTTCAGCTCACCCTGCACGGCAAACTGCACGTCAGGAAAGAATTTTGGTTGGAGTAGGACTGCCACCGAACTATTACAAGCGTGTAGTCGGAAAGGGTGAAGGGTAGGTTTCAATACCTTCAGGCCTATCAGGAGATTCTCGGGCTTGATATCACGGTGAATCACATGCTTCTCGTGGCAATACATCAGAGCGCGAGCAAGAGACGAAATATACTGCACGTTGATATAGAGTATAGTATTTAGATCAGCAGTCAACAACGCCACTCTTCAATATTGAGATTTCAAACGCATGGTAGAGAGCAGCCGCTAAAAAAGTTTAATTCAAATCCGACACGAGAAGTGATTTTGACCTAATTTCCATCTCAGGATCACAATTCGGGTTCAATAGAGCACCAACATCTTCAGCACCGGTTTCATTTTTCAAGGTCCGTGTAAAATGGAACGGGGCATGCAGATAAGCTTACCGTGGCCGCTCTTTTCTCATTGAAGACCTTGCACCTTTGGAGCTCCTTGTAGAGCTCACCTTTTGCGGCATACTCAAGAATCAGATATACTCTTGCCTGCCAATGGAAGATGTTAGTTCAATTATTACCCAATAATGTAGCTCACAGAGCATTGGAAATCGCAATAACAGAAGCATCAGATATAGGACTTTTCCGCACACCGTAGTTGGAAGGGGAATCCAAATATCTCATCATTTGCTTCCTCTCACGTCAAAAAGATTGGAATGAGATAGACACTATTGACCATGGTAGTAATTTCATGAAACATGGAATTCTTTTTACAATTTGTAAGATCTTACCTGATCATAAAAGTACCCGTACAGGCGTAGGATATTGGGATGGCGAAGGTGAGATTGAATTTCAATCTCACGCCGCAGTTGATGCTCAACTTGAGATTGCTGAAGCTGGTTCTTAAATAGAACCTTCAAAGCAACAACATACTTGCTCTGCCATTGCACATAATCGAAACATTATTTAAGTAGACTCAATCCAACCAAAAAAAGCAGGCACAAGACTAGCAGAGTCAAGTGCCACAAAAATATTAATGCAGAGGTTTACAACCACGTGAGACAGGTCCCGGCTATTGAAAACCCTTGCAGACTATCCAAGTTCGATTACATGTATGCACATTATAACGATGTTGATTCCAGTAAGCAGCAGCCCTACGTACAACTTCAAATTCAAGGCCACAAGCGACCACATGACAAAAGTTTCGTGCGTGATGTCAACAGTGCAACACTCTCGTGCATATCCATAAAAAAATTAGCTTATCATAACTGAAATGCAGTGTCACCTGCTTCTCCCGGGCGAGGTAAACATTCCCAAACTTGCCCCTGCCTAGCGGCTTCCCAATGTCGAAGTCAGTCAGCGACCACCGCTTCTCTCCCTTGATGTTTCCATCCTCAGCTCCTTCATTGTCCTGACGCAGAAGAATTTCACCAAAAAAAACGTCGGCAACATATCTTAAACACATGTAACGCTCACAGGCCACAATCTCAATGTATTGAAATCTCACCTTGGCATCGGAACCCATCTCGAAGACTCCGGCGCCGAGCGTTTAGAATCTGTGCAGCTTTACTCACAAAGCTCCTAAGCCGCAAGAACAGGTCAAGAACTCTGCCTTCCCATACTACCAAACATTTCACACAAACACTCAACTCGATCCAAACCCTTGCCTCTTCTTTCAATTTCTAAAGCTCCTTCCACACACTCCGAAACACCGTGTGCCAAAACAGAACCAGACCTTCTTGTAATCCCCACTGAAATCTCTAGAAAAAAATTTGTGGTGAAGCGCGCACTAATAGTGGAGGTGACAGAGGAACCGAGAAGGTGAATTGAGACTTGTGAAGCCACAGATTACCGTTGAGACAGGGAGGGGATGAGGTCGGGGGCGTGAGGACAGATGAGACTGGCGCAGCTATAAACCTCGGCAATGGCGATGGCTGTCTGCGAGAATGACGAGTCGGGGTAGGTTCAAAAAACTGGCGCTCTAACAGTCACACTCCACAGTCGGCTTTCGATGAAAGTCATCTGCAAACGGTCTTCTCTGTTCATCCGGTTTCCGTTCGTGTTCGTTGCTATTCCCGTTCATGCTCGTTGCTATTCCCGTTCATGCTCGTTGCTATTCCCGTTCATGTTCGTTGGTGGCGGCATTGTGATTATTGGCTCCACTGACAGTCCACACCTAATTGCGTCCAAACAAGCAATTGAGCATTGCTTCTATTATTTAATATGCCTTATTTTTTGGTGGATTTTATTGGAGATTAGAAGAGTATTTTAGATTCTTTTCTCGTACATTTTTAGGTTATCGTATGAATAAAGGGTGAATTTTAAAGGGCTAAAAATAGGTATACTCAAAAGCATCCCTAGGTTGCAATGAATAGAGGGGTTATACTTTAGGCATGAAATTTGAAGATGCAATCTTAGGAGTCAAAATTAGGTGACATTACCTTATTGAGTTAATCCCTAAGTGCCTAAGCCTTTCCAAGAGTGTGTTTTCCCTATGAAAAAGAGCATAGATCCATAGTTATCTTCAACGAAGCAAAATTATTTCTTTTTCCAAAATCTAACCCTGTAGATATTTATAGAACTTGCTTATTAAAGTGCTTACCAATTTTGAGTATGAAATTGCATAGGAGTGTGAGATTATGACAAAAAAAATGTATCTATCTTGTTTTCAGTATATTGCCCCTTTTCACATTGTTTGAGAAATCTGCACACAGGAGTTTCGGGGGATCAGAGGTGACAAGAACAACTAGAAATTGTGTTAGCACACTATAATGCACTTCCAAAAAACTTAAGATCAAATGAAGAGCTATCAAAATTTGATTACACAATCCACCTTACAATTGTTGAAATGCAATTTTTTTTATAAATAGAAATTACAAATAACTTTAAAATCAACACTTGCATGATTAAATTTTCAACAATGAAAATCATAAAAACACTTTATTCTTTCTATTGGGACCATTTTCAAAACAAATGGATAAGTACAATTTTAAATTCTTAAATCAAGTGAAATTGACTAGCTTTGTTCAAAGCCAGAAAATCAAGTAAATATGGCAAACTTACTCTTTCACTAATGGCACACATATGCCTTTGAGGACCTCTCGAAAATTTAAAAATAAATATATTTATCTATTTATTTATTATAAAAATAAAAGCTTCTAATAGTTATCTTTAATACTGTTTATAAAAAAAATTGAGAATTGTCAAAGGAGTTTACATACACAAACAAGCTCAAATCTTGGAGTAACCATATATATAGTCACTCATGCAGTTAGGAATTAAGAAGAAGCTTTGCATAAACAAAAGCTACATGTGAGGAAGTTTGAGTAGGATTTTACTTGACAAGAAAGTCAATGCTATGGGGTTACTTAGAGCCTTTGATAAGATAGGTATATGTTTTTTACATTTTAGAAAGTTTGGTACATTGATTGTCTTGTTGGTGAAGGTGCAAAGTTGAAGTCACTACAAAAAAAAATGTAGAAATATGGTTAATACAATAGTATTTCAATATGCAATAATTTGATTATAATTATATTACATAACATATTACATGTGATTTAGGTAAATTAATGTCACACGCATTGGTGGGACAATTCATTTGAACAATTCATTTCAAAGACATGATAAATGTAAAGGCAAAGTTATCTGCTTCTTCTCACCATGGTAGTTTTTAGCCATTTGTACCAAAAAAAAAGAAAAGGATTTAGATGTAATTTGAATTTTAATGAAAGAGGAAAAAACAATTGAGAGTGTGAGAAATAACAGTTTGTTTTCAAAATCTAACATTATACTAGAATGGCATGTGTTGTTGTATTATTTTTTAGACCTATATTTCAATGAAGGAATACTTTTTACACATGCCCCTGTCATTCCCTTTCTTTTTTACTTTTACAATGCAAAGATGCCACAAAACAAAATGAGATATACCAAATTAAAAAATATTTTTGGTACTTCTATAAATGTAAGGTTTTTCAACATTTCAAGCATTTTTATAGTCTAAAATAGTCCAAAGGGACTAAAATGTCTATAGAATAACCAAAAATTATTGAGTTCGTTGAATCTATTGAACTCACAAGGTTTACTATTTTATTTCTCCTAGTTTCCATCAATCATTTGTTTTGATGGAGGAAACAAAAGCTCAGGGTCCATTAGCAAGGGTGTCGTCCCATAAGGAATTGATGGAGCAAGGAGAGTTCGGCTATTTCTTGCTACAACTTGATCATGACAACTAGTTGTACAGTACCCACCAACAAGTTTACATTCACAAAAGTCAATTTACAGAAACAGAGCACATACCCCCCAATTTCGAATTGCCACTTTATGCTCAAAAATGATCCAAATCACAAACCGCAAAGTGCATTGGAAAGATAATGAAGTCTACATTACTTAAGTCATAAGCATTTACAAAAAAACTTGTAAACTTATATATAAATATACCATTTTTTGACAAAGTATCTACTATCTAGTGCTATCACCATTAGCTTTGATTACGACCTTCATACGGTAAGGCATATTAGCAACAAGAACTTCAATTATCTCTAGAGATACCTCTTCCCAAGCCTTTTGAATGGTGTTGACTAATTCTTCTCTATTTTGCAGTAGCACCTAATTTTGAACGATGTCTTTCACAATCTTCCATAGTTTTTCGATGGGGTTTAAGTCAAGAGAGCTTGTAGGTCACGAAAGCTTTTTTATGCCATGTGCTTGCCTTCAATCACTTGATTCTTTACTATGGTGCATTGGAGCGCCATATTCCATGAGTATAAGTGTCTTAGGGTGATTGTGGAGAAAATAAAAGCCATTCAATCAACTTTCATAGACTACATCAACAAAGTCCTACCTCTTTGTCTATCACTTGGCATTATAATAAGTGAACACTTATTGAAATTCGTAAACACACACCATATCATCATTGTTGAATGAATAAATATTTAAAGTAGTGATAAACAATCCAAAGAAAAACATTCATGTGACTTTTGCCATACCTTCACTTGCCTTGATCTTTTTTGGGTTTCAAATGAACACTAATCTGCCGATATTACATTATTTTAGTCAAATTTAGTCAAATATTGTCTAGTGCTAGTGTTTATAGATTTAAAGCACACCTTACACCACCACTTAAGTCACTTGTTACAATCAAGAACACCTATAAGCTCACACAATCTATTTTTGTCTCTAGAAGTACACCTATTCATCAAAACACATACACAATGTATCTATAAGCTATCACATTGCTTGGCCCAAGCATGTTTTGCATTAAGAGGTTGTTAGAGCTCCATATATGAAGCACAAATTGACAAAAATCTGATTTGTGTTGGCACAAGAAGCATTGATGTTGCCTTCATAATGTAGGAGCTACAAACACAACTTGAAGTGCCATCAATGCAATTCAATTTTCCTTAGACATTTGGCTTGAATTAGCATCCAAATGACACCAAGAATATAGTTAAGTAACTTGTTTTTCAACATTTAGTTGGTAGTTTCATAAAGTTTGGAGGTCTGAAGTGGGAGATATGATCAATCAAAGTTGCACTTCATTTTCAGTGGCACTTAGAGTTCGAAAATTTGAACGTAAACTTGTTGGTGGGTACTGTACATGTCCCCTTGTGCTGTTGTATCATATGTTTTCACTTCATATTGAGAGTAATGTTTACCCCTAAGTGCTCAACTATGGATGATGAATGTTGTAAAAAGTACATTCATCCAAATTTATATTCATTGAAGAAGCTTCATGATAATTCATGTAATATATGAATGGAAAGAAGAAAGAATGTTCAACATGAATAATTGATATGTTGGAGGAGTTTTAATTTTAATTACAAGCTTAATTTCAAAAGTAATCTTACTAACTTTAGGTTGAACACTTGAGGAGAGTGAAAATCTTATCAACAAATTCAGGCATACCTTTGAATTTGTTTACAATTTCACATTATTTGCTAACATCTCTCCTTACAACAAGAAGTAAGGTAGTCTGCTCTTCAAGCGACCATTTGAGCCAACCTAATTCATCATCGGCAATAATAGATGTTTCAAGGAACATGTCACCCATTCCTAGATACGGGTCACATTTAGAACATGGTTGCTTCTAGAGCACAGCGCCTCAAGGGTCTTTTGTACAGATAAATTGTCTTTCTATCTTGAGGATTTACTTTTGACTACTATTAAATTCACATTAGTTCTAATCTCATCCATTATATATCACTAACTCACATAAAAATATAATATCATCCATTGAATGTCACTAACTCACTGATTAGATATCATGAATATCCTCAGTCTCTGTGCTTCAAACAAGTTCTGTACGTACATGGCGGCGCTCGTATTCATGACCGCCGATCTTCGAATCCCATATTCCGGTCCTCCACAATTCCGCCAGTTCCGATCAACCATCTGCGAGCAAAATCATTTTGATGTCTGCGTGCAAAATTTCCACAAGCAGCAATCCCATTCTTCCTGTTTGAATTGGTTACCGAATGGAGAATGTTGCAATCTCAAAGCGGCAGGCTGTGGAGTTCGCCAAGGGCATTGTGGAAGCGAGGGATGCGGAGCTTGCGTTCTTGTTGCAGCTCCAGGAAATCGTATAGAGTACTGCAGCTTTGCCAGATGGTCATGAGTTGGAGGAGAGCCCCTCGCCGCCATTGCTAATTGGAGTCGACTTGCAAGGCACGTACTAATTAAATTGATTACCTGTTAGGTTTCAGGAATGCTTGCTTCACTGCTTTGCTTTGCTTTTGTTAATTTCGAGTATGTGTGAGGTTTGGATTCTCCACTTAGTTAGCGCGATTGTACGTGATGTTTGATATGAAATTCTAGCTAGCCTGGTATGGCAGTGCGTTGCGAATTGAAATCATAGTTGCGATTCCGATTTTGTGATGAGATAAGGACTTTCTTGTAGTCCTCGAGATTAGTAAGGAGCAAGAGCATTGATTGGAGGAGTTTGTATCTTAGACATTGATGCATTAGGGTTTGGGGGGTGTGAGGTGCTAGCTCCTGTCTATGGCCTGCATGTTCTGAATTGTGATTGTGTGCTATTTGTGAGATTTTCAATGTCTCGGATAGTGTAAGGATGGCAGAGAGACTTGCCTGTCATTGGCTCATGTCACAATAGTATGGCAGGGGCGAGAATTGCTTAGGCAAGGGTAACCTACTTTGTGAAGATTACACTATATTAGCTCGGGGGTGTAATTGGTTTTATTCTCTTGCTATTGTAACAAAAGAGAACTAAAAATCTAGCGTCCCATGCATGGAGGATGAGTCCGAGCTAAAAATCTCCATGCAGCCTGGTCAACCACAAGGAGGCAACAACAATTGTATGTGAATGTGATAGTAACAAAGCAAGAGTATCTTTGAACACAGGCTTGGAGCGATCTTAGGTGCTAAGCAATTTGCTGCACACAATTAATTCGTTTCTTTGGCCCTGAATTCTATTCAAGCAATTCATTCCAAACAGATGTGGGCTATTGCAGGGCACAGTGATTAGCATTCTTTCACCGTCAGAGCTTATTTCAGACATGGAGTAGACCATGCATTGAGTATTGGGAATGATCTTTTGATGCATCTTGCACGCAGATAATCAGATAGCAGCTGACAAAGACAAGGCTGTTGCATTGACTGTGGCCGTGGAAGAGCTTGGTACCCTTGTTGTGGAAACAGAGGAGACGCAGCTATCCTTACTTGAGGCGGACCGATTAGCTCACTTAGACGCCATTCAGGAGCACGATGCGCAATTTGCATTCTCCATAGCAAACGTGCCGCACGAAGATTGGGAAGAAAATGGAGACGAGATGGAAGACCCCTTTGATTTTTCTCACGATCCAAATGAGATTTTGGCTTACAGTGAAGCTGACGATCAATTGGATTCAATTCTGCTCCAGTTGGGGGACGCTGCTTCCTCCCTTCTCAGAAAGAGATTACATTCAGGTTTTGGGGAAAGCCCTCTTGTGATTCGCCGTATGAATGTGCCGGCCACTCACGGACTGAACGCGGAGCAGCGAAGGAAGAGGAAGAAGAAGGTTCACCAGGAAACTGTCCCAGCTACTGTTCGCAAACGGAAAAAAAAACGTAGAGTAAGATTTCGTTTAGATAGTCTGGAGCGCAAGGACGGGGAGACCACTGGTCAGACAGATGAACGTTTGGATGATGGTGAATGTGGGCAGAGGGTATGTCAGATCTGCTTTGACGCCACAATAGCAACAAACCCGTTTGTTTCTCTGGAAGGTGGTTGCCGCTTCTCCGACTCTCTCTTTGTCTGCTCTATAACTATGTATGCTTGTTAACTTTTGCTGCTCAATCCTACACGTACAACCTTACAATAGAGGACCAAAATCGACATAATGTTTGGTTTCAGAGTACTTTACGAGGCAAAAATGTCCAATCTTGCATGCTTCCGGCCAATGTTGGAATGGAAAGATCAATTACAGGGAGCTAGAAACAGTGGTTGGTACTTTGAGTTCCCATCTTCTCTCATTCTCTATGTTAGAAGAATACGAGTCCGAGGATCGGATAAGACTCTACCAATGGAAGCATGAAATTATGTCCCTAATCGCAAGCGTGAAGATGAGAGCTTTCCAACATTAAAAACGGGTACCCTTCCCCTTCAGGGTGAGGAACAATTTCCAATGCTGGAATAGTGCGCCGTATGGCAACTTCTGCCAACGATGAGAACCTCGAAGATGGAATTGTCTACTCTGAGTCTCCCATTCGCGTTATTATTATGACAGTTTGTCAAAAGGGGAACTGGTGAAGTGCTTCTCAAGAGACACCCAGTGCATGATAGATGGAGATAGTAAACAACGGGTGTACATTTCAGGGGGTGGTGTCACCTGGGCAACGCTCAGCTTGTGCTTTTTGATGTTGTACTTCTTTATATTTCTTGGTGCAATGCAATTCAAGTCTGATTTTAAGAGCTTCGATCTTACATTGTGACTCAGGATGTGGACATAAATTCTGCGAGACATGCGTCTCAAGGCACGCGGAGGCGAAGATACTGGGTGGACAGACGCACATTACCTGTCCTCACGGTGATTGCCGGACTACTATTTCCTTCACCCAGTTGTCGTTTCTTTTGAACTCGAAGATGCTGGAAATTCTGTCAAGGAGACAGATAGAAGCAGCCATTCCTGTTTCGGAACGCCTCTATTGTCCTTTCGAGGACTGCTCCGCTTTGCTCTGTAAACCCGAACCCAGTTGCCATGGCCTGCGACCATCGAGTTCTGCACATCCACATTCAACTGCCTTCGGATGTGTAGAATGTGATGCTTGCCACCGAGCATTCTGCTTGGAGTGTGAAGTGGCCTGGCATTCGGATATGAGTTGCGCCGAGTATAAAGCCCACCTGAAGAACCGGAGTCGCTTGGGTGACGAGAAGCTGCTTCAGCTAGCTGGCAAACAGAAATGGCAGCGCTGCAAGTGTGGGAGGGTCGTTGAACTCATACAAGGTTGTTACGATATGTCATGCATGTAAGTACTCGTTCATTCTACTCACTGTTCAAACAAGAGTAAGCCGGATTAGTAAAACTGGAATTTAACTAATTGTAGACTATATTGTATATCTGGTTGAATTTACATTATTTTTGAAAACCTAGAGCTTCAATTGGCTCTCGGTCCTTGCTCAAATTTTGTTGAGTCAATAATCAATTTTATGGCTTTAATAAGAGTAAAATTTGGTTCTTAGCATTTTGGAGAGATTTTTAGTTGATTATTAGTAAGTTGATACATTGGTCTTCTATAACTGAAAAACCAGATGCAACTGAAAAGCCAGATGCACGATTTCACTGGGGGATCTCTCGATGCAGTCAACGGTGTATTGAAATGTACAAACGTGGAGATTATTTTCGTATTTCAAGCTGTCACTGAGTACTAGTTACTGTCAATGTTCTTATCTGGGGATCTCGCGATGATATTAAGTACCCTTTCAATCGGTGCTATTTATTGAGTAGACGCAAGCAAATTTCCTGCGTTGTTCTGAAAATGCTGTGGGCTTACATGTTCTCAATATATTTCGAAGTTTTTTAGATATGCCCAAGTGTTTTTTATGGGCGTCTTCATATAATCGGGGAATGTGGATCATCAGAATGAACCTCACAATGGCTATAAGTCATTCTCATTGCTTTCAAAAAACTATTACCAATAATTCCGAGTTGAGCGTCTGTGTTGATGGCCTGACAGTTACTAAACAGTTGACTTGTATTGTATCTAGACTATGATTTGGACTTAATTATGAACTTTTATTGTTTCCTCTTTCTGCGTTGCTATATTTGAGGTTTTGCTTGTTTATCCCTGATTGCAGATGTGGACATGGTTTTTGCTACATTTGTGGAGCTCCGTGGCTATCGGACGAGAAAAAGACTTTCAAAGTGAAGCTGTCCAAAGTGGAACGAGTCAAAATTGTGAAAAGCTCTACAGGCAGCTAAATCATGCAATTGATCCTCAGTTTCTGCAAGACTTTTTGTTATATTTTGAATGCTATTGTTTTGGAATGGTTTAAGCCGCAGAGCCGCTTCCACAGTAGCATACTCAGGATCATGGTGAGTATATTCCAGCAATGGTCACCATCTCAATTTTCCGGAACATAATGCATCTGTCCGAGGCTAATTGCAATTTTCTGCATTCCACTGAGAATCAGAGTTTAAGTTTATGATTCACTTACATTCAGGAAAGTAAAGGTTTCAGGTTGACCGCATTTTTGAATACCGATTATGTAGAGCACAACAACATATCACTCGAATATGACGAAAGTGTGAAACCCAGATTCTCTAGACGTACACACTGTACACATTCCAGATAGCGTTGGGACGTAAGAATCACTCATGTGCCGCAGCGAGAGTATTGATTTCGTCCTGAGCATCGAGTTCAATACCAAAAGTGTCACGGAGGGAAAGGTAATGACTTCCTTCATTCGTATTCACCAATTGATTTGATTTCCTGCTTTGAGAAGTTACATTGTGATCCACAACAATTGAATGTACTCTCTCAAATAGTCGGTATGATCAGTGTAGCTATGCACTTTCAGAAGCAAATCAAGCAGTTTGGTACATCTTAGGCAGAAAGTAGTACAGTTCGAGAGTATATTGTCCGTTGACAAGTTTCAGGACTCCAAATTCTAGTCTCACAAAGAAGCCTCATCTTTGCAACATATATTATAATTACTGTAAGCTTACATCTTTCATCGAGAGTGCATATCCCAATTCATGAATTGACTGAATTTAGTTGAGAAAAGAGGTACCAGAGGGAATGTATAGCCTGGAACTCCAAGAGGCAGAATATTCTACCTTTGGAAATTCAATGAAGAGATCAAACCCTTACATGAAACAAACATTGGCAAGTTGACATAACTAACAAAAAATAAATGACAAAACCAACAATGGGCTTGAGAAAGAGTTTAGTCATGTGCAATTGCACAAAAAGAAGAATAGGAACATCTTCTCCTTGTTGAAACTAATTTTTAGTGCCACTATTACAAACCCCGCCCTGTTTCATTCCTTGAAAGAGCAACAAAACAAGAGATGAGTGAAAAAAGTCACAACCATCAAAACATGGGGGACCCCTTGGCTACTAACATTAGGTCAATTTTAGCCTCCGATGAATGAGAAGTGACAAAGGTTTGAATTTTTGGAATGAAAAACAATTGAGTTTACCGTAGTGTGTATAGACTCAAATGCCAGCTTAGCTCCATTGTTAATAATGTTATAAAATTGAGAGAATTAAAGATTTGATTTGGAATAAATTGTGATTTCATTTGGAAAAAGTTTCATTCGAATTAGAAGATTTTGGTTGTTATTAGAAGTTGATATGGTTGTCGAGAATATGGTGCTAATGGTTATAAAATTGAAAAAAAGCGTTGATTTGTCTTGTTTCAGTAATGCGTGTTACAAAGTGAACTTAGATATGGTTATAATTTTGTAGAAAGGAGGAATATTTTTTACCTATTGTATGTATACGTGTATTTTTCATATTGAGGAATCTATTGTGTATACTAATGTTATTTGTGTTGAAGAATCATCACAAATATCATTGATAAAAATATTTTTCCCTTGTAAAAAGTTATAACCATATTTAATTTAATTTTGTGAAATGCACTAGTGTAATAGGACAAATTACTATAGTTGCGTGGAGTATACAAGTAAAACCACTAAATTTCATATAACCTTTAAAGGAC
This sequence comes from Pseudisothecium myosuroides, assembly GCA_951799445.1. NCBI lineage: Eukaryota > Viridiplantae > Streptophyta > Bryopsida > Hypnales > Lembophyllaceae > Pseudisothecium > Pseudisothecium myosuroides. The sequence goes on along the minus strand of OX637292.1, from coordinate 24,777,257 downwards.
CATTGTTCTCTTGGGACAAATGAAAGTGTAGGCAAATATCTATGATTTCAACTTTTGGTGTGGTTATTTGAATTTTTTTTATAAGATAGAGAAATAAATTAGTTTTGCAGAAATATTTGTTTTTTCAATGGGCGCTTAGAAAAAAAGTTATGCCATCTAAAATAAAAAATTTTAAGAGTGGGTAGCAAAAAAATCAAAATCAAAAAATATTAAATTAAAATAATTTTCTTAAGACTAAATTTTTCTATATGGAAAGATTTAATTCATTCTATTTGGATTGTTTATGTGAAAGTTAACCCCTAAAGGTCCAAACACCGTTTTTTTGACAACATAGCGATTTTAGGCAGCTTACTATGAGTGGAGTTTTTATTTTTTTTCTTTGAAATTTTCACACAGGATGTGCCCGAGGAGTATCTTTAAGGCCCAACAATTTTCATAACTTTTGATTACATGGTTAAAAAGTTATTGTATGATATGTAATTTTCAGTGCGCGGCGGGCAGCCCGGGCAGCTCAAAAAATTCTTTAAAAATCATTTTTTTTAAAAATAAAAATTTGAAATTGGTTCTTTAGATTTATATGTACGTGGAAAGCTTTAAATCATTCCATTTGGATTAATGAGTCAAAAGTTATGAGGACTCTTAGTTTGAGGGTAGTTATGGAATCTCTACTCTAAAATAAACTTTGAAGTCCTTTATTTCACTCAATTTCCAATATTTTTGAAAAAAAATAAAAACATTGGATGTAGATTATTTATTACAACATTACAACCGTTGGGATTGGCATTTTTCAATTCCATAAATAAATTCTTAACAATTTAGTGTTTTGAATCATTCTCTACTTCTTTCTACTTACTATTTTTTTCCTATATGTTGTGCAATTCCAAATGATCTGAAAATATTCAAGCATGTAGCCAACTTGCCTAGAAGAATGAATCCAAAGAGTAACCTCCATTTTGGGCATTTTTTCATACGAATGTGACCTTGTGAAGTGCAGCTGCCCAGATTTTCGCAGGGACAAAAAAAGGGTTTTTGTCAATTCAAACGCTAATATCTTCCAATCCGCATGATGGAAAATTCTGAAATTTTTTCCACATCTTCTCAAACCAGTGTTCTATAAGATTTTACGGTTATATGTGTCCAAAAATGTTTTTTTTATAAAATTTGGTACTTGTATTAGAAATGGCAGTTTTGGAGTGGTTTTGGTGAAAACATAGTCTCAGACCTTTAGGGGTTAAGAAGAGTCTTATTTTTTAGGTAATTTGAGCGTCTTCTTGAAAAAATTACCAAGGTAAACTAGCCCATCATGGTCAAATGACCCATGATGGACACCTAAGGAATGACCCCATGATGGTTATTCTCAGTTTACGAGATTTTGGACCACAATCAATGCCTTACCTGACACTAATGGATTATTTAGTAAATTCATTAGGAACATCCAACTATTTCAGTGTAAATCACTATAGGAAGTGATTTTTTAAGGCCTTTGACTTTAGAAAATATTTTGATTGCTTTAAAAGAGTAAAGTGAGCATTATGGATATAGTTGCATGTTGGTTTTGGGGTAGTCTACAGACTCCTTTGGGCTGAACACTCAAAAAATTATGGCTAATTCATACTTTGTTGAAAAAATGTAATTTCAATTGCTCTTGCTATTTTTCACAGTTGTTTGTATGTGGAGAAGAAATTTAAAAAAATCAGCCATGGCATGAGGGCAAACTAGCAATTCTGACCATGATGGGTTATTTTACCTTAGTTGAATTCATTTCTAAACTCAATTTTTACAATTTGTCAATATAAAAAGGTCCACTATTACAAATTTATATTGACAATGTGTTTTAATTCCTTTTCAGAGTCATTAATGATTTAGAGTTTTTTTGGTCATCTTGTATCTACTTCTATTTAATATTTTTTTAATAAATAAAATTTAAAGTTTCAATAATTCTCATAAAGTTTTTTGAAGTTATTAATGATTTACGTTTTAACTTTTAAATTCTCAACTCTATGGGAACCAACATCCTATATTTAAATTATGAATGTTTTCAAGAGCTTACTATAGGAGCTATAGGAAAAAGATCTCCTTTGAACACAATTCTTGCGTTTTTGACAATGAGCGGTCAAGCTGTCATCTTCAAATTGTCCTATAACCTTCTAGGATTCATGACAGACAGTGGATTTCATTATAAAAATGACCTCTCCACTCTTCATTCTTACTAAATGTCAATGAAGTAATTCTTTCATTTTTCCATCAAAAATTTTCTTGGTAGTAAATGGTCAAATGATATATATTTTTTTAAATCAATGAATTGTAATTGGATTCTTTGGATTTTCAATAAACCATCTTTACATTTATTTGTAGATTCAGTTATCTGGTCCTAAAATTAACAATAAAATTCACCACTTTAAAAAAAATTAATTTAAGACAAATTTGCTATCCAAGTAAGGTAATATGCAAATAAATTGCCAACTTGAATTGATGAATTTCCTTCAACTTAGTATTTGAACCCAGTTGTATTTTATTTGTCAATTTTTTAACTGATTGCTTTTGCAAACTTACGGAAATCTAGTGCGCCTTGTTCTATTGCCACAATCAAAATAAAAGTAAAAGTATTTTCTAATTTTTTAATTAAAAAATAACTCAAAATTTCATATCTTTCACATTGTAGGTCTAAACATTACAAAACAAAGCCTATGCACCCTTCCATAGAGGGCTTTCCGACGGTACCAAGAACGCAAATGGTGGACACACGATCTAGGAGATCTCACCATAACAAACAAAACAAAACAATTAACCTAACTTAACCCTATATATAAATGCAGTCGTGAAGAATAAGTGTCCGATGATACTAACGTCTTTCATGTAAGACAGAAGTGCAATTGTTCATCCTTGGAATTTTGTGTAAAAAGGAGAGACCTCCAATGAGTACTTTTGTTTTTTTTAAAGTAGATGATTCACACTATATTAGAAAGAATGATTTCCGCGGAGACCAGCCCGTCCTTACATATAGGGTTAAGGTATGGATGACCATAATGCCCCCAAAATTAATTTTTATATTGATTTAAATGACTAAAGCTTAGACAAACAACGGAATTACCAGGGAGTACCATCGATGAGGTGTGAAAAGAACGGCAAACAGCTGAGTCACCCCATAAACTGACTCCCCGTTCACTGAGTGCGTCAGCCAGATATTTCTTGCTACAACACAAGAAACATATGAAACAGAAACAGAAACAGAAACAGCAGCACCTTGGCGCCGCATATGAGTCCTCGTCACCTCATGTTCACCCAATCCTGACAGGACCACCAAAGTCAACCATCAACATTTTTTAAGTTATTTTGAATTTTCTCCAAGCGGATGAGACGATCTGAGTGACGCCCGTTGCAGCCGATCAGGTTCTAATATACAGCTGAGCACAGCTCATTCACGATTATATAATTTTGTATTTTTTTTCTTGAACAATTGGAAGCCAGTCAGACCGGTTGCATGATCATACGAAGTTCCGTAAGATTGTGAGTTTGTGACAATTTAGTGTAGTCTGTAAACATGAAATGAAAGAAGTATTTGTCATGGTAGCAGTGAAGAAGGTAGATGGCTTAGAATTCTGAACTTTTCACATCTAAGTATCAGATTCCGGGTATCACATTTGTATAAAACTTAACTTAGAGCATTGCTATTGTTTCACTGTAAGAAGACCTGACCTTGTGCAAGGCATGCACTGCCTTCATTTCATCCTCCAATATTTACATTCTAACTTCCAAACTCACTCCGGGCCCCTCAACAAGCAAGCTTTGAATGCCGTCTTACCATGTCCACTCAATTTGACGCAATGCTTGAATTCTCAGGAGCATTCTCTTGTCAATTCTCAATACTTTGTTTCTTGTCTAAATTTGTGGTGAACATTGGCTCTGAAATTGAAGACAATGAGCAGTAACTCCCTTGAATCAAACAATAGTCTAATTTGAGCATTTGCTTTGACATGACAACGGACATGAGTGGGGCACCAGTCCAATTTGTCCCACATACTGAAACGAAGAGCTTCACCAAGTTGCTTTGGCGTGCCATTTGGACCGTGTAACGGTGGAGATGCTCTTAAGGTATGCTCAAAATAGATGCACTTCGTGATTGACTTGAGAGTTGAGACTATATCTTGATCCACCGAAATCCTCGCCGGCACCGTTTCCCAAAACCTTGTCCTCTAGACACACAGTCAACCCCACCTTACACACAAAGTCAAATCGCAAAGTCATAATCGCAATACGTTAAGTCCACGCCGTCTTCGCCACATCAGGTTGCACATTTTAGTAAACGGTGTACCCGATGCAATTAATGTTCAGAATCTTCATTTTTTTTCATTTGCTCCCAAAAAATAAAAAACTGCCGAAGTGCAAAGGTCAATGTCTGTCAGATCAATCTCCAGCTCCACATTGAGCTTCCTTGCAACAACGCTCACTGTGCAACACCGACGTCTTCTTCCCACAGAGCTTACAGTAGCTCTCCCACCAATCGCTTCAGTATATATAGTGCTCCTGAGTCTACTCACAAACCCCGGCAAATTCTCTCGGTGCGTATTTTCACTGAGTTTCTCAAACCAGGTCAGTGTATATGATCACTGCCTTTGATCAGCTAGCAGTTTATAGTGAAGATCCATGTAGGGGGAATGGTAATGTCTGCTTTGCGTTTAGTGCAGGATTTGGGGTCTACTCAATTGACCTGTGTGTTATATTTTTTTGTGTGTAACTATTGATGACTATGGCGGTGAGGCAGTGAGCGAGTCTTTGATATAAAGTTGTGATCAATGCAGCTAAGCCGTCAACTGGTGATATTCATCTGCACAAAGTCTTAAAAAATAGAACTGTTGTAAACTTGCGTTTGTCAGGTCGGGCAACTGAAAACTGCCGAATCAAGTCTTGAAATTTCGTTAATTCTGTAAATCGATGTGTCAGTCAGTCTTCCATATGAAATTCATATCAAAGTACTTAGCTGTAGTTGTGAAGATTCATGTTTTTTTGAGTCTGTAGTATCCATTCCCTGCTTTGTGCTGAACGTGTGATTCAACTTGATGGGATGGTTTTTGTGTATGTGGAATAATAACTACACCGGTGAGGATTTGCGAAACTTATGTGTCCCGTCTTCCATATAAAATTCGGATCAAAGTAGTTATAGTTCTGAAGATTCATGCTTTTCGATTTCGAAGCTATGCAATGTCTGACGCGTGCAGAGCTCTTGAGGGACTTCGATTTTGTGCATGTGAAGAATACCAACTACGCCGGTGGTTCTTTGTAAATCGATGTGTCAGTCCTCCCGAGTGGCTAGCTACAGTTCTGAGGATTCTGGTGGTACATGATAAGAAGTCAGTCGTTAGACGGAAAGCTAGCCACTCCAGAAGTGGAATGCGTAGTGGTTCTTGCAGTTACGCAAGGACAAGCGAGCTAGATGTAGCAGAGATGTAACATACTATTGGAGTCCTGAGCATGAGTGTAACTTAACGGCTCTTAGTACGTAGTTTAGATGTATCATGTATTTAATTAAGGATGAGTTAATGCGAAGCTAGTCACCTGTGTGGTGAGAATTATATTCAAAATTAACAGATTCATGTTTTTGATTCCGAACCTGAGCCATGTCTGATGCGTGCAGAGCTCTTTAGAATCTTGGAGTTTGCGTACGCAACGACTGATGACCATGGCTATGGCGATGACGAGATCTACGTTCCTGCTAATGCTGATAGTCACAACACTCCTTGCAACACAACATACAACCGCACAGACAACCACCTCTCCTGTATCCATCTCAGCGCCATACACCAAAACCATCACCGCAGGTCAAACGAAGATCATCCTCGCAACCCAGAACTACATCGTCTCCCTGGAAAGCTCCCCTTGCGCCATCACCGTCCGCCACCTATTCAGCAACCCCATCGGCCACTTGTTCTGGACAGCGAATTACTTCGTGGGCTCCCTCGTGGGCGCCACCCAATGCACCTTGACGTTCACCACTAATGGTGACTTGCAACTCACGGTGCTATTCCAGGGGAGCAATACCATGATCTGGCACAGCAACACGGCGGGGAAGGGCGTTAGCAAGATGGCGTTGGAGAATAACTTCGATAGTGGAGACTTTCAGCTTCTGACTGCGGGGAATGTGGTGAAGTACAGCTCGTTTGGTGTTAAGGAGTTTTCCATCTTGCCCACACAGAAACTCAGGTTAAGAACGATCACATCTAGATGAGAAATGCAAATTGTATATTGATTTGCATATCTATCTGCGTAACAAGTTAATGTAATTGTGAAAATGATGCATGAAATGCCGCCAATTTAACGAAATTGACGTTGCTTGTTCTGATTTGGAGTTGCGTTTCTGATTTTGGGGGTTGCAATTGGCTCAGACTTGGAGAATCATTGGTGGCACCGGATGCTGTGTTCAACGACAACATACAGCAGGTTCTGTTTTCTGGAGGTCGTTACTTCCTGAAGCTAGAGAGCGGTGATCTTCGCCTGTACTCCGACTTTGGGAACGGACAGAAACAGTACTGGAGCTTGAAGAGGACTACCATTCCCACCACGGATTTGAGTCTCGTTGCTTATGCTAGTAAGTCTCTCTGCTTAAGAAGAGCGAGTGAACTCAACATGGCTGATTATGTGTGCTAGATAGGCGACTCCGTAGGACTGGTATAGAATTCTGCTACATCATGCTGAGTTTATCACTCGGGTATGTGAAATAACCTTCCTGTGTATTGCTCTGTTTGTAGTACGCAATCTAGCATAGCCCAAACAGCCACAAAGTCGAACCAACACGTGCAATCAATAGCCGTATTTTTTTTGTTGGGAGAAAATGAGATTGTGCCACTAGAAAAAGCGGTAACTATGGATGCAATTCTTACTTGAGTTTCTTATAAATGGCAGGCATTGTGACTGGCGTGGGTGGCATTGGACTGTTCAAGAGCAACGGGGCTTTGGTGTGGACTTCAGGGAAAATTGGAATCATCACTTCGAATCCTCATGACACGTACTTCGGAGTGGACCCTGATGGCAATCTCCGAACGTACGCGCTTGTGAAAGGACAGTTCTGGGGACAGGATTTTGTGGCCATTCCCGGCGTTTGCGATTTGCCCAACTCTTGTGGAGAGTATGGCGTCTGCAGCAACAACGTGTGCGGGTCAGTGTTATTTAACTGGACTTCGGTGGTTGTCATCAGTGGCATTGCACAGAAAGAAGTCAATTTTTGAAAGCTAATCTTTTTTTAATTTTTGCAGCTGTTTACCAAACTGGGTGCCTGTCAATTCCAACGACAAGACACAAGGATGCAAGACACTGGCGCCGTTCACAAAATGTGGCTCTGGGAGACAACAGTTCCTCTCATTTGCAGGCTACGACTATGTGTACAACCACTATTCAACAGGAGAGAAGGTCCCCATAGGAACCTGCGAGAGCAAATGTTACGCTGACTGCAAGTGCCTGGCATATTTTTACAATGCAAACACGGGTGAGTGTTACCTGTCGAACGAAGTGCAGACCTTGAAGAAAGTTCCAGACGCCAAGAAGACTGTGCACATCAAGATCTAAGGGAGGATATCTTTCTTTGGATTCATACTTCTCGAGCGAATTCAATTAGTGCAACCCGCTGAAATAACAGTAGCTCGTTCAAATTATGCGTGTATGTGAGGGGCACTGACTACAGTATTTTAGATAAAATCGATATAATGTGGGATACACTGTTTTCGTATTAACTAATCTCAAATTGAGTAATTCTCACCTACAACGAAGGAACTGAAACGGCAGCGTCCTTCAAACTTTCCTCCAACACCGACCTCACAACCTCCGTTGCCTCCTTCGCATCCGGTTCATTGAACAACGCCGATACGACGGATATTAGGATTAGTAATCGTCTGTCACCCTAACCTACCTATTATCAAAAAAGCAACTTTGGAACATAGCTTTGAACCGTCGTAACTTTTGCATACAGAATCCAAATGATGCATTCTTTGGTGCGCTGGAATCCTCTTTCTTTCGCCGACAAGAACATTCAATATTAATTTGACCAGTCTACTAATAGTAACCATGCTAAACATGACTTTGCGTATTCCTGCCTAGTTCTTCACGAAGAAGGACCCGGAACGGCAGCGTCCTTCAAACTTTCCTCCAACACAGACCTCAACACCTCCGTTGCCTTCTTCACATCCGGTTGATTGAACAACGCCGAGACGACTGCCACCCCCCTGAGCGTCTCAGGCCGAGGCTGGGCCATCACTTCCGCAGCATTGGCTCCAGAGATTCCACCAATACCAACCACAGGAATGGGACTCCCGTAGCAAATTTCCCTAAGCCCCTGGATCCCAATGGTCTTGTTGTTCTTCTTCGTGTTCGTGGGATACACTCCTCCTGATCCAATATAATCAGCTCCGTCTTTCCAAGCCTGCTCCGCTTGCTCGGGCGTTTTGCAAGAGACTCCGATGATCTTTCTCGGTCCCAAGATGGCTCGTGCACGCGCAACGGGAAGGTCGCTCTGCCCCAAATGCACACCGTCTGCATCGCATGCCATCGCTATGTCTATTCGGTCGTTGATGAGGAGTGGGACGCCGTACTCCCGGGCTACTTTCAGGGAGCTTTCTGCTTCCTGCATTGTAAGGAATAAGACATTCAAACAGTTAGGGACCTGGTTCTGTCTCCTTGTGACTGACCCCTGGTACCAACAGGAACTCATCTCTTTCAATCAAAACTACGTTGGCCTTGGGTGGAAGCATGCGTTGGCTAAATGTCTATGGCTACTCATCTCGAATGGAAATAGGGGTTGTCGACTGTTCCTTCAATACATGTCACACCCTCCCACTTTGAATGATTGCATTAGAGATCATGATGTATAGTGATAGACTTTGATCTCGAGAGTTTGGCTCCGATACCGAGAGTGATCACACCATAGCTCTACAGTGATCACTGAATTATCCTATTAGTGACGGCGCAAAATTGGAGTCGCTGCAAAAAATTCTTGTCTTCTGAAAATTATTGCAATTTAGTTTACTGCAGCCTGCATCAATTTAAAATAGTGCGACTTTGGTAAATTAATGTCACACGCACTAGTAATAAAAATCAGAGAAGGGATCTCTCCCAAACCACACTCTTATATACTGGTAAAAACGCTTAAACTGACCCAGATAGTATCCACTACCATATACTGACAAAGATATCAAGTAGGATGACAGGTACTTACTTCAAGAAACTCGCCTGTCTCGGCCTCTTTCTCTCTGCACATGCAACAGGCGCTTCAAGTAAATTACCACTTAAAATGCAAGTCCGTGCACCAATTTTTAAAGCTCTCACACGAGAACTGGCAAAGACCAATTTGGCATAGCTGCAGACCTGATTTGAACTATGGTGGCACCACCTTCAATTGCCCCCCGAACAGCTTCAGATATGGAACGACCCCACGTCTTGTTGATTGAAGAGTCAGTGACTGCATAGAGAAGAAGAGACTCAGGCCGAAACTTTCTCTGCTTCGAATCCTTCTCCCAGTCCGAGAGCTTATATAAATGGTTTACAGGACCTTGCTTGCCTTCCCCAATCTTCAATATTGCACTTTCTTCCAGTACCTCCATTAAGTAGCGCTTCGCGGCCTACAAGGACGACACCCACCAAGTGAAAAAACTACATCATTTGTTCTATTTGCTGTATGATACGCTATTTTGTAGTTTTGATGCTAATTCGAGCATCCCGTATTTGCGTATATATTGATGAGTTAGATTTGGATCTTGCATTAGCCACTTGTTGATTGAGTGATTACGTTCTTGACGGTAACCCCAAGTTACACTACTCAACAGGAAAAATCCATCCACTCTATGGCATGCTATTTTGATGGCACATTTAATCAAGGATGACACTAAATAGAATGAGCTGCTTTGAGAAGTGCATCTAATTGGGGTCCATCACTATGTCATGCCTGAAACGCTACACGAGGTTCCACTACAAAGGAGGCAGAATAAACTGTACCAATACAGCAGAGAGCATGGATTGGCCTTTGGCAAGCTCGGCCGCTATTGACGACGCCAAAGTGCAACCAGTGCCATGTGTGTTGCGTGTCTCCACTCGAGCCCCCGGCAGCTCATGCCAATCAACTCCTGCAAACACATTCGTCAAAAGTCTGAGTCCCTTTGTACCGAGTAGAATGTGACATTTAGATCGTCTTCTACTATTTTTACAGAATTCCAACTCAAATAAGGCAACACTTCATAGAATCAACATAGAGAAAACTTAACCCCCATATATGTTCTAGAAAACCTAACCACGATAGAATTGGCAGGGTTTAATGAGGTCAGATTTTCTAGGAGAGTGGTGGAGAGGCTACAAAAAATGGCCAGGTACTCAAAGTTCGGAGGATGGAATATAGTAGAGAAAAGGTAGTACCATCATAAAGAATGTCAATTAGAGTGCTTGTTCCAGGTAAGTGTCCACCTTTCACGAGGACATACCTGCGAGATCAAGCAGAACCAGAAACATTACATCCAACGTAATTGAAAAGTTTCATAACCAGGTACATTAGCAAAAAAGGTTTGGTACAAATTCTCAAAACTAGTGTGCTTGAGCAGGAGAGATGAACTAACCGGGGACCAAGTTGGTGGATAGCTTCAGCTGCTTCGCGCATTTCGGCGACAGTCGTCACAGGATCGCCTCCAATGATTGCAGAAGCCTCCGGTAAGTTGGGTGTCACCAGGTCTGCCAAAGGGAATAAATCATCTCTGCACACAAAACCATGATGATTCACATATAGTCAACTACTATAACATTCTAAAGTAGTACAGCTTGCACACTTTCCACAATTGCGCCAAGAAAATCTTGAGAACCTAAACATAGAAGAACAGACTCATTTTTAAAGCAACCTATTTCATTGCCAAACTTGCAATCACTGTTAAATGAGACTTTATGCAAACACGCCGACTAAAGGATTGAACAAAAAGAAAGAAAGAAATCTACTGTGGGTCACAGATGTCTTTGCAAACATAACATGAACCCAAGACTTTGCACAAGAGGAACCTGAATTTCTTTTCTTGGCTCACTGATTCCAGAGGTGCTAAGGCAGCTCTTCAGGAGTGCAATGTGCAAAGGTAAACATACCGTAGGGCATCAAGTATCGCTGGCCCAGCGAGCTCATCTCCGCTTGTCGAGATTAAAACGGGATCCACGACTAGTCCTGCTCCACAACCACCATCCTCAGTAACCTCTAAAGATGAAGGAGTCATGGCTATAAACTGGCCAATTCGATTGATCACAATGTGCCAAATTCTATATCACCAGAATCGATGAAGACCATTGCATGCGTTGATCAAGAATTTAAAATTTGGACCAAAAATAATCCCCATATGACCTACTCATGAGGCCCAATTTGGGCTTCTTGACCGTTTAAGGGTTAAGAAACCCCGACTATCTTTGTAACCTAAACCTCTTTAACAACGAACTGTGAGAATGAAGATTAGAAAACCAATTTGCAAACATCGGTGAGTTCAGCAACGAGTATCACCTTTGACGGGATACGTTCGCAAAACATCACAAAGACTTTGAATTATTTCAACGGACGGCAACATGCCTGTCTTCACCTGCATTCAAATGTCACGCGCTTCTTCAGACAAGCCATATTCAAAGTCTAGGGTTTTAGCCCAAAAGGGTCTATCCATACGAAATCCTCTCCAACAAGGATCAAATACCAAATGCACTATGAAACCGAAAACCATAAGCTCAAGACATTACCACATCAGCACCGATGTCCGTCAAAACAGACTTCACTTGAGACTCCACAAAATCTGTTGGCACCGCATGAATTCCCTGCATTACATAGAATTGTATTACATTCCAGGGAGCCATGCACAGCACACTCAAACCTGTTTAATCCTATCACTTGGGATCCCAAATGGTTCGAATAGTGCGACAAGTGCGCTATACTCAATGAGTAGTGACAGCGTCGCAAGTGAACAGAATATTCTCGAATATCATTTTAGAGAAGGTCATAATAAAGAGATTTCAGTGTACATTGCTGCGAATTCCATCAATAGGCACAAAAATTCCACAAAACTCCAGACCTAAATTATAACAAAATAACAATATAACAAAATTCCACTTGGAATCCCAAATTTTTCACTATGAAATAGTTAGAATGTGTGATAGTCCATGATAGTGATAGTGTCGCAAGTGAGCAGGATATTAAAGAGAAAGTCCTAAATGAAGAAATTTCAGTGTACATTGCTGCGAATTCCATCAATATGCACAGAATTCCACAAAACTCCATAACTGAATTTATACGAAAAAGCAATCAGACGCACATACTTGAACTCCAACGGTGTTTTGCGCCGTCACCGCGGTAATGGCAGTGGTGCAGTACACCCCGAGCGCTCCACACGCTTTCATATCAGCTTGAATTCCAGCTCCTGCTCCAGAATCTGAGCCTGCCACAGTGAGCACTCTCGGCACTCGTTGCCGCTCCTCGCCCCCCATTTCAACTCGAATTTCGCTCTTAAACTTAATTTCATTAACAAGCCCAGGCACCCTAACCCTAGAGAATTTGTGCAACCTTGTACTTCCCAATGGCGTGTCAAGCTTTGCAAACAACTGCATCAAGCGTGACAAACTCTCATGAGAAACCATGAAAACATGAATCCATGAAGCACATTCACAAAAACCTAAGATAATACAAGTGCAATGCAACAAGGGGGATGAGTCTTACATGAAGGTGAGACGAGGCTCCTTGCAGCAACTGAGCTGCCATAGCCGCATGTAGGAAAGCTCAAAAACCCACAGAAAGAAGCTCCAACTCAGAGAGCGTCATCAAAATGGAGTGCCAGGGCATCAACCACTTGGCCGCCTCTCAATAAGTCTCGTTCTCTTCCGAATTTTTTTATTGCAAAGCAGCTGACGTGGAAACTTCGACAACGGGAACGGGAAAATTAGGAAAATTATAATTCAGTCGCAATCTAGAGTGAATTATAATTTAGAGTCAACATGCGTGCATCTTCTTCTCAAGCTTTGTACGAAAATCGCTACTGCAGATTTAACGATACTTCAGCTTGTGAATCTTGTAGAAGTTGCGAAATTGTCTTTAGCAGTTGGAGTGAGGATATGGAGTACACAGGATGGATAGGGAAGCCATGGCCAGAGCTCAACGAAGGGATTTTGTACTCTGACTCCGTCCCCTCCAGGTATTAATGCTCATCGCCCCGTTGTTGCTCGCATTGTGGCGATTATAACTTAAGCTGCGGATTAGTGTTCATGACCTAATTTGTACGACTAATTGGCTTAAAAAGAAGACCATTTAGTGAATCCGCGTTTCCTTAGGGTTTAAGAAGAATTGATATGGTTCAGTGTCGGTGATTGCTGTTGTTATGCTGAGGCATATCCACTTTTAGGAATAATGCACTTCATTCTAACATGGTTAACATTCTAACAATGTGTTACTCGAATCCTCATAGTCGCTGTTTAGCCTGTGCAGAGCCAAAATTAGATGTATTAGAAATTTAGAATGTGTGATTTCAGTAACTTTGATGAAGTTTTCTCTAAGAGAGGAATGTGATATGTGGTGAGAAAAGTATATTTGTTTGATCAAAGTTCCTAAATCTTTGTCAACTCGATTTTGAAGCATTGAAGTTTGCGTGATTGGCAGCAAATACGATTTCCACTTTTCAGATTTGAATTTTGATCTGATTGGTTAAAATTATGTTTTTCACTGCATTTTAAAAGAACAGATGGAAAAGGATACGAAGAAGATGAAAACTTCCCCAGTTTGTGAAGGACTTTCCTGTTTTTTCTATTGCAGTCCCAAGCTTGTTGGAATATTACTCCTCGAGGTATAAGGAGTTGGTGTCGCAGAAGGGGTACTACTCTCAATTGGGTCCCTCACATAATGTTCTCTTTTGTATAGGTGTACGATGATGTTTATGTTTACTGGTATGCTCTGTCTTCTGTTTGGCGAAGGGGCTGCCCTACTCGCTTTGCAGATGGTTGCAGCGAATTCAGAATGTTCAGGTTGTACTCACGCCCACATTCCTTCATTTTCGCATTTGTTCTGTATTGTTGACCGTGTTAGACTTATTTAATACGTTGTTTTTTGTCTTTGTGTAAATGTACAAACAGATTTGTGTCGATGGAAACGTGAAAACAGATGCGGACTACTCACACAGGATCCTCAAAATTCTTCCGTGATACCAGTGTGTTTCTGAATTTCATATCATGAGGGGATTGTAAGTGCAAGAAGAGGATTTGGGATATCGCAGAGTTCATATTGGGGCTCTGTAACCTGCACTTGAACTTGTGGTCTCTAAGATTGCTAATGTAACTTCTTTTATGGTTCCTTATCGCCTTGGTGTTCTTTATGAAGATGATCATCTGTTAAGTACGGTATGTGTGGTTCAATTTGATAGGCGTTGTTGGTCTGGTGACTTCTGAATTCTAATGGCTGTTCTAGTGACGCAGACCAGATCTTTCATTGAGACAGATTTTTTCCTATAGTATGTGCCTTTATGGTTGTTCAGCCCAATTCACAGAAACTGTGATGGTCATTGTGTCTCAGGTAGCCATTAATAAACCTTCAGGCCTGCAAGTCTTACCAGGAGGGCTTTTCCAGCAAAGAAACGTATTGAAGCAGCTGGAATGGCACACTGCGGAGAAAGACGCATTTGCAAGTTTGCTCAGCATCAATTTCGTCTTCTGTTGAGCCGAGGCTCTGGAAACCAGCACCAGTCCACCTCCTCGGTCGAGGAACCTTAGGTTGATTTTACCTTGTCAAATACCAACATGAGAATTCACAATTGTTAACGTGATCGAAGACCTACTTGAATGTTCGGCAGTATGAAGGTTACCATATCATTAGGTTTTCAATCGGCAGTACTGGTAATTGATGCTGTTGATTGCCCACATATATCTGATGGTTATCTGTAAATTTCCAGTGAGTGTGGGAGGTACCAACTTCTTAGATGTTGTTAGCGACTGGAGTCGTTTTAGTTGAATATTATGAGAGCATGATGGTTTTAATGCAGGTGGATGCTGCTTGGCTAGATTGCTGACCTCATTAGTTTTCCTGAATCCACATTCGCAAGACTTCTACTTTGTGCAAAGTCTCCTTCCGCTAAGTCAAGTCTGGCTGCTGATTTGGCAGCAGGCACATCTACAAGCATTGGCAGGTTAGCTGTGCCTCCCTTGGGTGCAGAGTCTTGGGTTCTCAGATTTTAGAAATGCACATGCTTGAACGAAGTCTGTGGACTGTGGTTCACATCGTTGGGTTTCGTTTGGGACAGGAATAAGAAAGGAGACAATGAAGTTGATCGAAAGATATCAAAAAACTTACCGTGCTCTCGCAACTGGTATCATTATGTAAGATGAGGTGAATTTCAGAAAAGATTTTTTGATTGTCGATTGGCTGCTGCTGTGGGCATTAGTGAATAGCCGTACTTACTTTTGAAAAATGATGTTGTATGTTTCCATCAGAGAGAGTTGTAGTTCCTACACACCTTTAGTAATTGTGCGGTATGTGAACAGGTTGTAGTAGAAATTCCAATTGGAAAAGTGAAATATCCGAGAGTTGCAGGCGGACTCTACAAGGCATCAGAAAAAGGTCCGATACTAGATAGCATTTGTCTAATGAAGATGTTGGATAATCTAAAGCTTCAAAGTGACAGCATTTATTGAAAATCTAGAACTACATATGTGTTTGCTTTGTAGTATTGCTGATACATCCATGTGTTCTACTGCAGGCGGGAAGCCGTCACGAAGCAAAGTTACTGTGATGGGGCGAAACGTTATGGGAAATCAAACATTAGTTGAGCTAAGTTAGTGTGCAACATAGCAAGCAATTAAGAAACGTTCTGTAACCTAATGTTCATCTCATGGACCTATATTCGATTTACTGTCAGGGTGAAGCATGGTGGAGGTTCATAATCACGGTATTTTCGGGTATAAATTGTGCTACCAATAGTTGTTCTTTTGACTAGATTCATAGGTGATATTGATAACCACTCTATAGTGGAGTGTGGATTTGGTATCTAGAGACACCTTTTTATCTTGGGGCACTCCGACAGGAGTGGGAGGAACTTACTATTTTGAGGATGTTGAAAAGTCATGTTCATTGGCAATGGCAATAGAGTTTAGTTTTGGGAATTGAGCGTTAGTTAGTCTCCTGGGAAGTGTGTCATATGTACACCAAGATTAGTTGACTCTAGGTTTTGTATCATTTGTATTCACCATGAGCAAGCAAAATCTATATCCTAGTTGTTTTAACCCCTAAATGCCCAAGGCATGTTTGGAGCTTCTTGAAATTTGTTCTAAATTGAACAAATAGTCAACATTTTCATAAGTTGTACCAATTTCTTTTGAATTGTAACCGTACAAATTCAAACTAGACATGTTAGAGATCACATAGGGAAAAAAAACATAACAATATTACTTACAAATTGAAAGATTATAATGCATGATCATGAGGGTGTTAAAACTATGAAAATTTTTCAATTCTCTTTTTACATGTCAACTCTAAAAAGTTGGTCACTAAAAAAATATGAGGTTATAGGGCCTAGCATGCACAACCCCAATCAATTTACGATTTTTCAAAATCTATTGTACAATTTTTTTAAATGAATTTCTACAGTGATTTTTTCTCCAAGATCTAGTGTATTTGAGGCTCATTTCCATGAGCCTTCAACACTATGGAAAGTCAAGATTGCAACAGGTATCCTTGAACAAAATCTTTAATAGAAAAATTATAATCCTTTATTTTTAAGATCGGCTTTTTGATCCTAAATCTATACTTCAAAAAGAGTTCTCCAAAAATATAAACAACTAAAAATAGCAATTTGGTTGGATTTTACTTAACTTCAAAGTTTCCAAAACACCAGAATTTGGTGCCTTGGGCAGGTAGGGGTTAAGGAGCATCGTTTAAAGAAGTGCATCTATACCTTGTTTCAAATTTGAAATGTACGTCAAGGTTAGGGCAATTGACATTCCAATTCCATGCATCTTGTTACTTAGGTTTGTGCAACACTTTCATTTTGGTTTGAGCGAGCCCACAACTCAAGGTGAATAAAACTCTATGTCTCATGCTTTTCTCTTTGATGAATTATGTTAAAGAGATGGGAATTGAGTTGGAGAAAGAACAATGTTCAATATGACCCATACAAAATCTATAATTCCTCACAAAATGACTATGATAGGGCTACACCACTTGAAAGTCTACATTGTTGCACCTATATAGTTATTTTCAATGTATTAGAGATAAAGGCTATCAATAAAAAAATATAATGTTTACAATAGATCCTACTTTCTTTAATATATGATTATGTCAATGATTCTCTAGGGCTCACATGTCTTGTTAATTCCTAAATGCCCAAGGCACTATATTTTGGTGTCAAATAAAGTATAAAGTTAAAACAAAAATCTTATCAAATTACTATTTTGGCTATTTTCTATTTTAGTTGAATATTTGTTAAAGTCAATTTTAAGCCTCAAAAATCCAATTTTGAAAAGATTTGTTTACGATTTTTCTATTGAAGATTTTTTATGCAAGGATGTCCATTGCAAATCTTGATTTTTAGTGTTAAAGGATCTTGGAGATGAACCTCAAATATGGATTTGGAGAATTAATTACATTGAAAATTTTCTTAAAATCAATTGTAGAATAGATTTTAACCATTTCATCTATGAGAATCCGTAAATCAATTGTAGTTATGCTTGTTATGTCTTTAACCTCATATTTTTTTTATAACCTCAATTTTAGATTTGACATGTAAAAAAGAGATTGAAAGACTTCAAATCACTTTCACAGTTTTAACACCATCATGATCAAATATTATAATCTTTCAATCCATAGGTGATATTCTTATGTTTTCTTTCCTATGTAATCTATAACACATCTAATTTGAATTTGCATGGCTATAATATTAAATAATTGCTAAATTTCATTAATACTTGGACTATTATTTGTTTAGTTTTGAACAAATTCCAGGAAACTCAAAAAAAGCCTTGGGCATTTAGGGGTTTAATTGCCTAATTTTTGGGGGGTTTTGTTGGATGTCAAAAGCATAATTTAGATTCTTTTCTTGACATGTTTTGGATACCATTATGAATGATTTATGGATTTTCAAAGTGTTGGAAGTATATACCTATAAACACCCTTAGGCTTTCATAGATAGAGGTAGTGCATTTTAGGCAAGAATTTAGAGAAGTAAAAAAGTGGTTGTAGTTGCCTTACAAGGAATTGCATCTAAAAGAAACTATAACTAATTGATTGCAACATGTTTCTAAAATTGACCCTACAAATTCTTGCCTACATGTATAGTTTCTATTCATGAGACACTATTGCTAATTTTAGATACATTTATTTTCAACTTTTTACACATTCATATTTTATTCATTTGGTGTCCAAAAAAAATTTAGCTATGAAAATCTAGGATTCCCTTTGACTTCCAATATGACCCAACAAAATACTCTAGTATTAGAGTTGAATAATAAGAATCACATTCAAATGCTTATTAGGATAAATTTGAAGTGCATTTATCTTGTGACTTTCAAAGATTTTTATAGTATCTTTTCATTTGGTGTTAAAATTGATATTAGCAAGGATTTTAGGAATGAATCCAAGTAAAACTATAAACTAGATTTACTTTTGCCAACATTACTCCTACCACCAAGTAAAAATAAATCATTTTAGACAAGTTTGACTTTATCCCATTAAAATTTTAGCTCTCCCACTTACAATAACAATTGTCAAACAAATTTTGTTTTGTTCGACATCATACCACACTAATTTGTCCTAATAGTAATGGGAGAGAATTAGCATCACCTTGAAAATTAGTATCACTGCGAAAAAATTATTTTCATGGAACTTAGTACAATATGGTATAATTTCAACCTACACCAATTCAAAATAGTATAACTTTGATAAAGTAATATCACATTCACTATTAAAATAAATCACCAATAAGGTGGGCACCCCAAATGCGTCCACTGACCTAAACCGCCGCTAAACCAACATCTTCACTATGTGTACATCTCCAAAATCAATTATGTACCTAAATATGTAGGAGAAATTATTTTAGAACCAAATTTTGTTCTTTTATAAGTTTTGCAAACGGTATCCAAATGTCACGTTCTTTGATGCGTTGGAACCTCCTTTCAAGTACCAACAAGAAAAAAGAAAGTTCGACCATTCTAATAATAGTAACTTTTTGCACAGAAGCAAAAAGTGGCGGTTTGGGTGCAAGTTACAACCTGCGAAGGATCCCTTTTAGATGAATCCTTCAACACGTAAGAGCTTCATTCATCCATCAGTTCACCATGGAAATGGATGAAACGGAGACACCGATGTCCGGATTCAACACTTAGACACTCCTTCAGCGGTTCTCCTCGACTCACAATCATGAGTAATCTTGCAGTTTTTCCTTTAGATTTTGCACATGCCTCCAACATGATCCCTGAAACTGCTCACATGGTTTCCCAGAATTTCGTAGCAATCGAAGAAAACACGCCGTTCTCTGAGAATCGTAAGGAATCCTGTTTTGATCGAGGATGCAACAATCACGTAGGTTACGATCGTTAGGTCTTGGGCGCACCCTTCCGCTTTCGCTACGCGAATTCAAGCAGTTGCTGATTCTGGATTTGAACGTGTTGAATTTGAAGATGTGTAACATCCAACTCCAAAATTAGGGTTTAGGGTGTGGAGCAAGAATTTTGGTGGATTGTGGAGAATTCTTTTTTCGTCGTGATGTTAAGTGATGAGGATTTCGTTGCGAGCCGGATGGTGATGAGGGACATAGGCAATTGGGTATTTGAGATAAGAAGTGGATTTGTAAGGGTTTAGGGTTTGCTCTGTTTTCGTTGTCGGGGCGTTAGCGATGGAGGACCGAATGGGTTACGCGATCGTGCAGGCTTGTCGCGCCATGAAGCGGCGTCACAAACTGGAGGAGGGAGCGTACGCACCCGCGATCGCCGTGATCTCCCAGGTCTTAAACTCTCAAGTAGCCTTGGAACTGGAGGAGAACGTGAAAAGTTTGCAGCTGGAGTTGAACCAAAGTTACCAGAAGCATTCCCAAGTCTCGGAGAAGCTGGTGCAAGAAGTAACTGAGAGCCAGTCGTTACGAACTCAGCTCGCGGAGAAGGAAGTCGCCATCACTCAATTGCAAGAGAATCTGACAGCAGAGAAGGCGACTCTCTTGCAGGTCGAAACGGATGCCAAGGAGACGAAAAGCACCCTGGAAACGACTGTGGCCGAGGTCCAGGAGCTTCGCATGCACGTCGCCGAGCTTGAATCGCAGATCAACGACTTGAAGGTCGAGAACAACATGCTGATTGAACGATGGATGAAGCAGAAGATGCAGGATGCGGAGCGGCTGAACGAGGCGAATGCCATGTACGAGGATATGATGGAGAAGGTGAAAGCTGGGCAACTGCAGGAGCTTGCGCGTGCGCAAGTGGATGGCATTGTGAGACACAGTGAAGCTGGCGCGGAGGATTATGTTGAGTCAGGGTTACCCTCATCTGTGAAACATGTGATTCGCGCACACGATGTCATGTGCTCTACTGTCAAATTTGAGCATGGTGGCAAATCTGTCTTCAGTGGAGGCCATGACCGCGTTGTGAAGAGCTGGAACGTCTCCAGTGGCGCCTGCGTTTCGACTCTGCGTGGCTGTTTGGGCTCCGTCTTAGACCTCTCCTTGTCTTTTGATTCCAATGTCGTGATTGCAGCCTGCAGTGACCATAAACTGCATCTCTGGGAAACTCAGACAGGCCGAATGCGACACACCTTGACAGGGCATACTGAGAAAGTGGTGTCTGTGGATGTGAGCAAGACTAGCAACCGACGGGCTGTAAGCGCTGCTTACGACAGATCCATGAAGACATGGGACATGCAAACGGGGTATGTCACTAACACATTGATTTGCTACTCGAATTGCAATGCCGTGGCGCTCACCATGAACGGGGAGGTCCTCTGCTCGGGACACATGGACGGAAACCTCCGGTTATGGGACATTCGCACTGGGAAGCAATCCAGCGAAGTGGTGGCTCACAATCAGGGCATTACCTCTGTTTCAGTGTCGAAAAATGGACATACCATGCTCACCAGTGGAAGGGACAATGTGCATAACCTGATCGATGTGCGAACGTTGGAAGTGCAAGCTTCCTTTCGAGCTCCGGGCCTTGTGGTGGCCACGAATTGGAGCAGGTCGTGTCTGAGTCCTGATGAGAAGTATGTGGCGGCTGGAGGAACGGATGGATCTGTGGTTGTGTGGAATCGATATGCCAAGGATAGTACTGTGACACTCAAGGGGCATGCCAGTGCTGTGTTAGCTTGTACATGGAGTGATCAAGGGCGGCCTCTGGTGACTGCAGACAAGAGCGGGTGCGTCATTGTGTGGGAGTAGATGGGAATGATCTGCCTCCCTTGTGTGTACATACAGGTCAAGCAACGAGGCCAGCCACTCTGCCTCTTTATCCTTTTATCCCTTCGTCCCTTTTATTCCTTTGTAGAGGCAGAGACAAAAGAGGTGCAGAGGAGATGAATCTACATTCCGTGTAAAATTTCATTCCTGGTCAAGAAAAGAGACGTTGGTTTTGTGCATATTGGTTTTGTTGCAGGGTGGTGTTGACGTTGACAGAGTACCTGTGAATTGCTCTCTTCTTGGGTGGATTAATCCACTTGGCACGCTTCACTGGTAAGGTAGAGGACACCATTAGCCTCGATTGAAGCATTCTTACATAAATCGAATCGGAATGTGATTCTCGGGAGATTTATAGAGCCGTGGAGAAGTCACTTTTGGATGTTAGAGCCAAAATAATGTGTAGAGGTCAAATTTTTATCAGTCCGAGTTTCTTATGCAATTTCAAAATGGGAGGCTGTAGACCACTGTAAGTGATAGTAGACAACCCCGATTGCATTTAAAGGTTAGTGGTCAAACTGATTAAGCCAAGTCATGCGTTGCCAATATGTCCAGCCAAGCGAATGCGTCGATGAGTTGCTGTGGGTAACAGGGTGTTGGTATAGGAGACGGGATGAGGTGTTAACTGATTTAGCCCTTAAGTTTTTATTCTTCTTTGGAATACAATTTGCACCTCCGAGTTTTCTGTGTATTTTTGCTCTTTGAGGAATGTCGGTGATGTGATAACCGACAGTAAGATTTACAAATAGTATACGACGTATTTAGCTTTGAGATTATTGTCTCGGAATTGTGGCAGATGAATGCATTACTTTATTGATATTCCCATCTGGCTCCGTGGTTCTGCAAAATGGTTATTGATGTGGCTGCAGATTATTTACCTACAGTAGTTATTATTTGCAATGCTCTGTTCTAAGACAATGTTCCGCAGGGGTCCAGAAATGGGTCAGACATTTGGAAAAAAACTGAAAGGACATATGGTGGGTACAGTAATATGCATTTGAATTCTGAAGACTAGGTTAAATTTGTCAAGTCTGGAAACTTGCAAGTACATGCTTTATAAGTGCGAGATGGAGATACCAGAACTTTTGTTTTGTCCAAATTAAATCTTTGAAAGTATGTGTTGAAATCACTTTGTGCGGCGGTCTCTCTCAGTCTCAGAGCAGATGTCTTACACAAGAGTCAGTAAAATTGCCAGAGACCCAGTTCCCAAAACAGTTGACCTGATAATTTGAAAAATCATTACTGGAGCATTGTCAGGTTATTACCCGGAATTACATAAGGAATTTAGATTGTGAACTGAAAGTTCTACTCAGTAATCAAAATACATACATCTTTTCCATACAATTTTTAAACCTAGAAATATAAAACAGTGAGTGACTTATTGCCGCAATAAACCTATAGACCTCCAATATGCCAATTGGTTTTTGAAACCAGAAATGCCGTACAATGTTTGCAAGACTTCTTCTTCTATCAATGAACTTGAAAGTACAATGAAAAGATTCAATCAACGTGAGGATGTTTTATGGAGTTTCTTCCTAGATGTGCTTTATACATGATCTGTACATCTTTATAGCATAATAAGTGCAATAGCTTTTGTGTAAAGGTAAGTGGGCCTAAAATCATCTAAATAAGCATTTGCGCTTGGTCTTCAACTTGTTGGGATTTAGAAGGGGATTCCATATTCTCTTTGCATGTATTTTTGGACAATGAATGAATAAATTATGAATTTTCAAAGTGTTGAAAATGGTTGTTTCCAAAATCTATTGTAGGCTTTCATCTTCATAGGGCTGCCATTTTAGGCAAGAATCTAGATGGGATGGATTT
This sequence comes from Pseudisothecium myosuroides, assembly GCA_951799445.1. Taxonomy (NCBI): domain Eukaryota; kingdom Viridiplantae; phylum Streptophyta; class Bryopsida; order Hypnales; family Lembophyllaceae; genus Pseudisothecium; species Pseudisothecium myosuroides. The sequence goes on along the minus strand of OX637292.1, from coordinate 24,754,047 downwards.
GCAAATAGGTTACAATTCAGTGAAATTACTTTCATCTGTTTCAACAAAACAAATCAAACAAACTGATGGACCTTTGTTGGATTGAAATACTTTAGCATTGCTAACATAGTTAACTTGGTTTACAGTAGTCAAAGGCCAATATTCTCGACAGAGTTGGCTTCTGTTTATGTCGTCCTCTGAGTGCAACGAGATATATTTCGCTTCATTTGTGTGGGGAAAAAACACCCGATTCCTCAATTCAAGGTTGGCTTCTGATCATCACTGCCCGAAAAACTGACAATATGGTCTTGTCAGCTTGCATTCAATCCAGTAGCTACAGCTGAGTACGCTCTTTGCTATTAAGTTACCAATTCGCCATACATTACGTTGAACATCTCAAGTGTACATGAATGAATGCAACAGTACTCAGGCATCTCATCAAACCAATGTATGATGAACATTGTTTTCTCCTCACAGTGACTTAATAATTTTGTAACCAACATCTCAAAAACTGTCAATAACTTAAACCACAACTCAAACCTTGAAGCTGTTCTTCTTATTACCGCAGGCTACAGTATAACTTTGATAAGAGTCATGGTGAGGGCTTCATTTTATTCAGCTTCTGCTGGTGCAAATTACAATTTCTCTGTAGTGAGGAGTCCAGACTCCAGAGGATCCCAACACTCTCCATAGTATCTCAGTGCACTAAAATTGTCAGGTTCCAATTGAAAAGCAAAAAACATGTCCGTTATTAAATTGATTCTCCTTCAAATGTACATATCTATATCTTCCAAAACAGTAAAATATCTTTCCCTGCAGTCGTACTGCAAAAGTAACATGCTTCTGAATCCAGCTGTTGCACAGCAACCTGTGCTACAAGAATTCTGTCTGTCTGTGTCCTTGCATGTCAGACTACTATCAATGACGCCCAACTCACCACCTGAGATGGTAGAATCATTTGTTTACTTCAGTTCCTGACATGAATAGAGCCAGTGCATGGGAAAAAACCTGCGGCTACAGGAAGACCATTATTTTGAGCACATAGAACTCTGTCTTGAACTTCTTTTGAAGCAACCGAGAAAAAAAATTAAGCTATCGCCGAGGCTTCTGCCTCTGGTTCTGTGTACTTTTTCCCCTGCAATGGAAATCGTCCATGTGTTTCACGAAAATTAATTAATTAATTAATTAATTAAGTTATGCATTGCAAGTGGTTGGCAGTCACAAATCTACAACACAGAGTAGGAACCGATCTGCTTCTTGAACTTCACAGAGCTTGATGTATAGGGCAATGCCCGCAAAGGAGGGCATTGCACCAAATAATCAGTCGACAAGGAGGGCGGAGCCCGACAAGGAGACCCCGATTATTTGGCGCAATGCCCAACGATAAGGGCCATTGCCCAACATAAACTACTGCAGGATCATTAGATGTTTTGGGGGGTCTCTAGAGGGCTGTTTCAGGGTTGTTCCCCAATCTGGCCCGATTTTGTGAAAAGCGGTACAGCTGTCCCAAAAAAAATTGATTTTTTTTTTCAAATATCATTTTGAGCAATTTTTTTTTCAAAAATGATGTGGCAGTCATTCTACCACATCAGCCAGCTGCTGCAGTGCATTCCCACAGCTTGAAAACGTAGGGGAACTCGCAACCCTCCAAGACCTCTGAATTTCTTCTAATGCAACGAAATTGGATGAAAATCGGTAATGAGAATCTGATGTTGGATGTAGAATCCGTAATGCCTGATTACGGGGTCAAACCCGCAAAATTAGGCATTACAATGCAGATAATCGGTCAACGAGGAGGGCGGAGCCTGACGAGGAGACCCCGATTATTTGGCGCAATGCCTGACGATACAGGCCATTGCCCGACATAAACTACTACAGGATCAATGAAATTAGGTGAAAATTGGTAATGAGAATCTAATGTTGGATGTAGAATCCGTAATGCCCAATTACGGGGTCAAACCCGCCCAGGAAATGGATGTGTGTTTTCCTGCAAGTGGTTTACGTAAGGTAGAACAGCTCCATCATGGGTAGAATTGGAGTTTGTACTCATGCTACACTGGAAAAAACAAAATTAATTTTTCCACAGGAAGACAAGTGTGAGAAATGGCGAGAGCAATTGAAATTATATATTTTTGACAAAGTATGAATTTGTTATGAATTTTTGAAGTGTGTTGCCCATCATGACCCAAAAGGGTCTTTAGACTACCTCCAAACCAACAAAATGTGTACTCATAATGGTCATTTTACTCACCTAAAGTAATCACAATGTTTCCTAATATGCCCACAACATAAAGGCCTAAAAAAGTCACTTCCTTTGATGAATTTATACTCAAAAGGTGGAAGTTCCTATTGTAGTCACTAATCACTTCATTATTGTCACCAAAGACATTGATTGTGGCTAAAATCTCATTTATTGGAGAAAAAAATGTAATGGGTCATTCCCTAGGTGTCTGGAATGGGTCATTTGACCATAATGGGTTGTTCTAATTTAATATGAAAGCATTACAAAGCTTAATGTAATATGAAACCATTAACCCTTAACCCCTAAAGGACCATTATCCTTTCGGGGGACAAATGTGTTTTCGGGCAAGTACCTACGGGCTGAAATTTTTTCTTGATTTTCTTAAAAAAAATTTGGAGATAGGAAAAAAAATAAGCTTTGTGGGAATATAATTTTTTTCAAAATTGGTGCCCGGGAACAAAAATTATGACCAAATAAGCTCAAAACAGGGGGCGGGGGGTAGCCTGGGCAGCAAAAAAAATGGACAAAAATTTTAATATTTTCTTTTAATATTTTTTTCTCATAGATTATATTTTTGTCTATCTGGGAAGCTTTGATTCATTTCATTTGGATTTGTTATGAAAAAGTTATGGACATTCTTGTTTTTCGGGCAGTTAGAGCATCTTTTTGAAAAAAATAACTTATAGGATTCATTTTTGAATGCAATTTTTTCAATTTTTCAATTTTTTATTTTTTACATAGTCTGATTTACTTGCTAGAACAATCTCACCATTGGAATTAGTTAATTTTAGTATTATCTAAAATATATTAATATTTTAGATTTTCCTTCTATCTCGTACCTACTTCTATTTAACAAATTTTTTTTAAATGATAATTAAGATTTTTTGAATTTTTTTTCCTAGACTCCCAACTCAATTCTCCACTATAAAGATTTAAAGCTCAAAAATTTGTAATGCAAAGATTTTAAGTTTAAAATGTTCAAAGTAAAAAAATCTAGTCCCACAATGTACTGAAAAACTTGTTTTTTTCACTTTAAACGCAGATATCTTGCAATCTGTGCGGTCAAAAATTCTGAAAATTTTTCCAAACACTCTCATACTAGTTAGGTGTAAGATCCAACGATTGGATGCGGAAAAAAAATTCAATTTTTTTTACTCTTTGCTATAGATATGGCAATTTTGAGTGTTTTATGGTAGAGAAAGGCCTTGGTCCTTTAGGGGGGGTAAAGGACCATGAGTGCAGATTCTTAACAATGAATGAATGGAAACACGTTCCAAACTCACCAAAATGCATTTTTTCATCCATCAATTTTTTTTCAAGATTCTTATATTAGTTCTTTGACATTTGTGCGGTTTAGATTATAAAGATTTTGCTTTGCACATATTCTATAATTCAAAAGATATTGGAAGGTCTAGTCTTAAAAAGTAACTTTTTCAATTCAAAAAATGACCCTTCAAAAATGACTTGAATCCAAAAATCAAATAAAAATCTTCAAAATTACTATAATTAGAAATCAATATTTTAAACTTGTAAGAAAAAATATTTTAAAAACCATAAATATTCAATCTACAATTGATTTTAGAAAGAATTTCCAATTTATGGCTTCAAATTTTATTGAAAAATATTGGTATGTGTTTTTGTTGATCTAACCATATGGATGTGATCTATAAATAGCCATTTATAATTATTGTTTGAGAGTCGTCACTCAAATATTCTTTTAAATTGCATTTTATAATAGATCTTCACAATTTTGGAAATTTGGACACCCCTCCAATCCTTTAGGGGTTAAGGTAGGTACCCCAAATGTGCCAATGATCCTAAACTGCCATCTTTACTCTATATGTACGTCTCCATAATCAATTCTGTACCTAACTTTGTGGAAGAAAGCATTTTAGAATCAAAATTTGTTCCTTAATAACTTTTGCGTACAATATCCAAATGTTGCGTTCTTTGGTGCATTGAAACTTCCTTTGACCTGTCAACACAAACATATAAAAATTTGTTTAGTCTAATAATAGTAACTAGGCTCAATAGCAAAAAGTGGCGGTTTGGGGGTACCCACCTTCCAAAGCTTCATGAAATATATGAAACCATCACAAAACTGAATTTATCATAAGAGCTAACGAAGAATATATTTATATATACACAAGATAGTTTGCCTAGACCAAAGGATTTCTTTTGGTAATACTATTATTTTGAGGGAGTATAAGGTGTCAAGGCGATGTATTCCTCTATTTCAAAAGAAAAATTAGTTAAATTGCTAAATATTCTTAGAGCAATATCATTCTTTTTTAGATGAATTATTTATATTTCATCCACATTTTGTATGTTTCATCTATTTATTTAGATGTAAACAAGTGCATCACTCTAATGAAGATTACTTCCAACATTGCCCAAAATAAATGAAAGAAATAATCCTTGGTCTTGATTATTCTACTAGACAAACAACTCTAAATCAGAGTCAATTTCACACCTGAATAGATTCAATAGAGTTTTAAAATCAATACTCTAATCACTTTAATACTTTAATCTACATCCTAGCAATCAAAAGCTCAACAAGTCATTATTGTACCTAGTTCTAGTGCACCTCTAACATGTGTCCAAAGACAGATTATAGTAACTCCTTGCTACCTTTGCAATACCCATTTGTAAATAAATTTTGAGAGGGAGATGGGGAGGGAGGTGCATAAATGAATTTTATTAGATTCATGTACGGAGCATGGAAATATGCGCATGTGAGGGCGTGTTGTATTGTAGTGGATTGTACCACCTACAATATGGGAAGAAAATATGGGAATTGATTGCAACATGAAGAATGGAGAGTCCAAAATACAAATCATGGATATAAATTTCTTCTTATTTTGATGACGCACACAACATTTTGATTTTACACATAACCATATTTTAATTTTATAAATCAATAAATAAAAACAACAACACTATATTTTCTTGTAAGTAAACTAAAATTCTCATCCCAATCCAACGTTTCATAAATACATGATTTTTGTATATGCAAAAAAAGTCAATCTACAACACCAAGGCAAAATTATGATGTTCTTTGTAGGAATTATTGAAAGTCAACTATTTGTATAAAAGAAAAGACATTTATTCAAACTATTTCAATCATTATGAAACTTTTACAAGGGACACTGATATGGATGTTCTTATTGTTTTTGAGATACAATCAATGTACTTTATACTATTTTCATGCTACATCAAATTGTATCATTTTCATTCAAATTTTTATCCACTTTCATCCATATTCATCCAAAATTCATCCAAAATTCATCCTAATTTCATCTCTATGTTCTAACTAGCTAAACTAAACTGCATTCTTCCAAATTACATTCAATTACTCTTTTGGGAGTTGCATTAACCCCTAAAGCACCGAACATGCTTTTTTGAGAATATAGCTTTTGGGGGCAGCTCACTACGAGTGGAGTTTTTATTTTTTCTCTTTCACATTTTCACACAAGATGTGCCCGAGGAGTAGCTTTAAGGCCCAACAATTTTCATAACTTTTGACTGCACGGTTAAAAAGTTATTGCATGATATGTCATTTTCATTGCTCGGCGGGCAGCCCGGGCAGCAAAAAAAACTTCTTTAAAAATCACTCTTAAAAAAAATAAAAATTTGAAATTGATTCTTTAGATTTATATATACCCGGGAAGCTTTGAATCATTCCATTCCGATCAATGGGTCAAAAGTTATAAGGATTTTTAGTTTGAGGGTAGTTATGGAATCTCAACTCTAAAATAAACTTTGAAGTCCTTTATTTAACTCAATTTTCAATATTTTTGAAAAAAAATAAAAACATTGGGTGTAGATTATTTATAACAGCATTACAACCATTGGGATTGGCATTTTTCAATTCCATAAATAAATTCTTAACAATTTAGTGTTTTAAATCATTCTCTACCTCTTCCTACTTACTATTTTTTTCCTATATGTTTCACAATTCCAAATGATCTAATCCAAAGAGTAACCACTATTTTGGACATTTTTTTATACAAATGTGACCTTGTGAAGGGCAGCTGCCCGTTTTTTCGCAGGGACAAAAAAAGGATTTTTGTCTATTCAAACGCTATTATCTTGCAATCCACATGGTGGAAAATTCTGAAATTTTTTCCACATCTTCTTAAACAAGTTTACTATAAGATCTTACGGTTACATGTGTCCAAAAATGTTTTTTTTCTAAAATTTGGCACTGGTATTAGAAATGGCAGTTTTTGAGTGTTTTTGGTGAAAACATAGTCAAAAACCTTTAGGGGTTAAGGTAACTACACCTAATTTTGATCACTTTCTAAAACCGTGCAGTCTAGATTCTTGCCTAAAATGTACTTCCACTATTCATCACAGTCTACATGTGGTTGCCCTAATTTTATTGCAATTTTAGGTGTTGTTACCTTATTCAAACTCACTCAGTCTCACACTAATTGACTTTGTGAATAAAATATATACCATGGGAATCAGAAATTCCATGAGCCAGCCAATCAGGAACCTGACAATTTAGTGTAGCATTAAGTTAAGACCAAATTTGGGAAAGTATGGTCTAAACCTGGATGGATGACGTGGACCCTCTCTGTAAAGGTTCCATTGATAAGGCCAAACTGAATGTCCCACTTTTTCAACAGAACATTCTTCAACAAATCACTAAATTAAGATATAGAAACATAAGCTTACCCATAATTAGAAATTGGAGGATGTCCACACTTCACTTCAGTACAAAAACTGAATACGAAATACTGTAATTACTGTGGGACCAGAAATACTGTGACTGACACCTGTTCATAAGTTTTATTTTTTATTTTTATTAAACGGTGGAACCACTGCATTAAAAAAATCGAACCAAAAACAACCAAGCCGTGAGGCTTGACAATGAAATGAATCAAAGAAGAACCAAGAGGACAAAAAACTACTGGAAAAGGCAAGGAGGAGAACCTTTTTTGCTCCAAATAATGTTAGATCTTGACCTATGGGCTAGAAATGGAGAATGAATCCAAATGAGGTCAAACTTAGACCAAATTTGAGTTGCTTAGGTAGGATGTTGGTGAGCCTCTAGCTTGGCTCTATAACTATTTTTCATACTTGTAAAATTTGCTAAAGTAAATAGTAACTTTTCATAATGTGTTATGCCTTTTGGCTTTTGCCAAAACTGGAGTGGTGTCATCTCAAACAGACTAAAAATGATTTTGAATTTTTAAATTGAAGAAAACTTTGTCATTTACAAAATTCAAAATGAAGGTTAGAATGAAAAACAATAGTTTCAATTTAGATTTCTTTTATAAAAAATAAAAAAAATAATGAAAAATGCAAATTGTTGTGTGATTTGGATTTTTAATACACAACGCTTGCAATTGCAATAAATCACCAAGTCTTTTATTGAGTTTTTTAACCCCTAAAGGCCCAAAGTCCCCTCGGGGGACACTGCAGGCTTGTGCAACCTAAAAATTTGACTTGATTTTTTGAATTTTTTTTTGAAGATAGGGAATCAAATTAGCTTTCTAAAAAAATAATTTTTTTTAAAAATCGGTGCTTGGGAGCAAAAGTTATGCCACCCGAAGTCAAAAAAGCAATTCACCGGGCAGAAAAAAAAAACTTTAAATAATTGAATTTTTTTTTTTTGAATTTTTTTTCTTAAAGATCATGTTTTTGTCTACATTTGAAGCTTTGATTCATTCTATGTGGACTCGAAATGAGAAAGTTATGGACAATCTTGTTTTTTGGGCACTCTAAGGATCTTCTTCAAAAAACAACTTATAGAATTCATTTTTGAATGCAATTTTCAAGAAAATTCAATTTTTTTTTTGACAAGGTTAAGCTTTTTTGCAAGAACAATCCCACCATTCGGATTATGGTGTTTTAATTCCACCTAATAGCTATTAACAATTTAGTATTTTGTTCAATTTTGGACCTACTTCTACTTAACAATTTTTTTATATGTGAAAATCAAGTTTTGACATTCTGAATTTTTTTTCCCCAACTCTTAACTCAAATGTTCAACATAAAAAAATTTAACTTTATGGTGTGTAGTGCAAAAAAAATCCACAAATGGCCGTCAAAGTCATCTGAAATTGCAGGCCACAGTTCAAAAAAACTTTTTTTTCCAACTTCAAATGCTAATATCTTCCAATCCGTACGCTCAAACTTCATGAAATTTTTACCACATGATCTAAGACAAGTGAAGTACAAGATCCTACGGTTAGATTGTAAAAAAAAAGTTTTTTTTGGTTTAGGAAGTGATCGCAGCAGAAATGGCAGTTTTCAGTGGTTTCGGAGCCAAAAAATGCCTTGGGCCTTTAGGGGTTAAAATAGAGAGGAACTAAATCTTAACTTTAAAATCCGTAATATTCTTATGCACTTCAGGTCAAAAAATTGAATAAATGGTGACTCTTGGGTTAAGATTTTAAAATGTTAAAAAAATTCAAAAGATAACAATTGTAACTATTAAAAAGATCTTAACCTCACCTTCGTATACAATACAATACCATCAAAGAATTTTCAACTCAAATTTGTATCCATTTTTTACATTTAAATATTCAAAGTAATAATTTATTGTGAATTATATGCCCATGAGTGCATCTAAACATATAAAATCAATAAAAATTAGAAGATGTGGAATTTAGCTTGTGTCTTTTGAATACAATGTATATATTGGGGTTGAAGACTAATCCAAGTTCTCAAGTTGAAGCCACTCAAGATTTAGGGTAGTGAGTCCTAAGTCTCTTTGAATTCTCAAAATCTAATTGGTGGAAAGTTGAAAATTGGAACTTCAAGCTTTACACTACAACCAAAGCCCAAAGTCTCATATCACTCTTAACTTCTAAAGTTCTTTCATGTTTAGAAGCCCATAATTGCTTTAAAACACTAGTCTCCAAAGCAAGGCTAAAATCTTCATCTATATTTATATTTTAGCAAATCCAATTTTAGTATCCTTTAGTTAACTTAAAATTTTAAAATCTTTTAAAATTAAAATTTCAGAATAAAAAACCTTACCAATTGCAAGATATGATGCTTGGGGTTCAAAAAGAAGTATTTTCAACTCCTCCCACATGCTTAGATTTCATCTTTCAAACATTTTATCCAAAAATGTGTAGATCCTACAACTTACAACTCTCTATAATATGTTGAAGAAATAAGTTTAGAATGCACACAAAAAAATTCAATTTTTTTTTCATATTCATGTTTGAAAAAAATAGTAAGTAGAAAGAAGTAGAAAATGAGTCAAAATACTAAATTATTAAGAATTCAATTATAAAATTGAAAAATGCCAATTCCAATGTTTTTTATTTCAAAAATATTGAAAATTGAGGTAATTAAAGGATTTCAAAGTTTATTTTTGAGTAGAAAATCCATAATTGCGTGCAAACTAAAATTCCTCATAACTTTCATCTCATTAATCAAAATTGAATGATTCAAAGCTTTCCATGTATATAAAAATCTAGAAAATCAATTTCAATTTTTTATCTTAAAAAAAAGTGATTTTTTCATCTGCTCGGATTGCCCAATCTTAGAAAAAACAATACATATCATATAATAGCTTTTTAGCCATGTAGTCAAAAGTTATGAAAATTGTTGGGCATTGAAGCTACTCTTTGTCCACATGTTTTGTGGAAATTAAAAAATAAATTAAAATAAAAACTCCACTTGTAGTGAGCTACCCAAAATTGCTATGTTGCCAAAAGACCAGTAGTTTGGTCCTTTAGGGGTTAAACGCCTACATGGTAGCATTTTTGGGGAGTTTGGGCATCAAGGAAGTAAATTAGGACTTGGAGGCCAATGTTGTCCTAGTATTATAAATGGAAATCCCAATATGTTTTAGAATTCCAAATAAAAGAAAAACACAATATTATACATCCTAGTAGACTAAAATTTTCTCCAAACGTATTCAATGCATATTTGATGCCAAAAATGCCCCCCAAATGGAGTTTGACTTTTTGGCCCATTTCTTGGCATTTAATTGCTATATAATATTATACATGAAACAAGTTGGGGCATAGAGTTGGGGCTTTGGCCTTCACACTATTATTCCTAAGTTCTACATTTACAATTTTTGATTCACCTTCTACAACCTAAGAAAAGTGGGACTTGGGATAGTATGATGGGGACCTTATACATCTTACAGAATCAGGATCCTTTGAAAATAAATAGTCCTAAAAACATTGATATATTCTCTAAAATTTCAAAAATAATTTATTGTACGTATTAAAAGTTTTTGTATTGTATTTAAAGAATGTACAATGTGAAGAAATCAATTTGAAAACAAGTTTATAAACGCAATTTTTATACCCTATTAAGGTTGACCAACCCAATTCCGTTCACTACTAATTTTATCATCCTACTTTTGGTCCCAATTCTATCTAGAAAAAAATCCAAATCTGTTCATTTTTTTGACATCATTAGTACCATTTGAGACATGGAAAGGCGGTTATGGGTTGTTTATGGGACATTTATGACTCCAATCAATGGACGGTTCTGTAATTTAAGGGCTAACCACTTCAAAAATTCACAAAAATTACAATTTTAATTGAAAAATTATAATTCCACTTGATTTTGATTTGTGAAACAAGCGCACACCTTTGGAGAATACGTGCCCTTCTTGAAATTGGCCCCAAGATATTCAAATTGCAAATCAAGGTGGTAATAAGCTTGTCTACCTTAGATGAAGTTTTACTCCTTTGCCTTCAAGTGGCAATTGAACCACAACAAAATGAAGGGACAAAAATTTGATAAGAGGTAATTTTTCACTAGCCCTTTAATAATTCTTGAAATTGATTTTTTGAGGCCCAAAATACTCCACAATTCATAGAAAATGCATCCAAATTTTCCTAAGCAAGCAAATTAAATTCCTCAATTTGTAGCACAAAAAATAATTTGTCCATGTGAACAACTTTTAAATCAAACAACAACAATTCACCCAAAAAGTCAAAAACACAATTTGGTTGCAAGGAATTCTAAAGCTTTAAGCTTCATTTTGTAGTTTAAACCCTAATGCTATTTAAATTCATGTAGAACATAAAGAAAGATCAAGTAGATTCATATAAAGCCCACTTTGAGCAGAAGGAAGTGAAATTCCTACCATAGATGTACATTGTTATAAGCTTTCTAGAAATATAAATTTTATTTCTAATTGGGTGTCTGAGTCAAAAGTTATGGGGATTAAAAAACTTCCGTTGGGGACCTGGTCCCCTAATTCATTATATTGTTTCCTCTATGAATGGAAATTGTCCATGTCTTTTAAGAAAAATAAAATAAACAATGAGGATTGAAAGTTTGAGGGCAATTTGGACAATGTGCTATTAGAGAGGGCAAGCAATTGGGCAAGCAATTGGGCAAGCAGTTGGGCAAGTAGTTGGACAAACTGGGAATTTTTTTCATTAGGTTTAACTTCAAAATCTCACAATTTATGAATTTAAATGGGCTAAATAATTTCCACACATTCTCATAGTAATATAGAGAAATAAAATGAGGTTGAAAATGAAAAAAACAAATCAATTTTCACTCAATGCACTAAAAATTGGCAATTTTAGAACGATTTTTAAAATCATTTAAAGGCATAGCTTATCCATTTGGTGCATGTTTGAAGTGCCTTGAGAAAGTTTCAAAACCATTTGTTAAAAGTTTATTACTTCATAATAAAATTAAAAAACACCATTTATAAAGTAGGATTTATTCAAAGTAAATGCTTAAATTCCTTAAAGACCATTTAAGGGTTTAAGTATCAAAATTGTTTAAATATTGAACAACAGATGAATGCAAATACATTCCAAGTAGATAATAATGCATTTTTATATTCATCTTTATTTTAAAGATTTTTGTATTAATTCTTTAACATTTGTATGGTGTAGATTCTAAAGTTATTTGTAGGTTTGTCCTCAAAAAGTATTTTTTAGTTCAAAAATGGCCCTTCAAAAATGACTTCACTAAAAAATAAAAATAAAAAATCTTTAAATTTACTATGATTAGAACTTAACATTGTGAATTTAAGGGATATTTTTTGTGAAAATCATAAGGGATATTCTACAATCGATTTTAAAAGGAATTTTCATTTTTTGGCTTCAAATTTGATTGAAAAATATTGGCTTGTGAACTAGTTGGTCTAACCATTTGAATATGATTTAAAGATTATATTTTACAATTATTGTTTGAGAATCATCATTAAATTGTTATTTCAAGTTGCATTTTATAATACATCTTTACAATTTTGGAAATTTAACTATCTCCTGGTCGTCAAGGGATTAATGTCATATTGGTGGCACTTCAAAAAACACCTCTATGACATAATTGGGGGTGAAAGGAATCATGTGGTTCTACCTTATTATAGAGCTAAAGGAACAATATCCAAAGTGATACTATTGGCCGATATAAATAGACATGGACAAATTGCAAAGTCAAAAGGTCGTATCATTTTTTTTTTATGTTGAATGAAGTTTCAATGAGTGCCAAAAAAATCAACTTAGAAGGCCATGTTGAACTCTATCATTCAATAATCCAACCTTATAGGAATGCAAAGGTCAAAAAATGTTTTTTTTTAAATTTTTTTTAATTTATAACAAATGAAAACCATTGTATTAAGAGAAAAAAGTAACCGCCGAGCCAGAGGCTGGACAAATAAGAGATGATGAGCAACAAAAAAGAAACAAGAAACTAAGAGAACAAACAAAAAAGAGGACCCTCTTTGTTCCACCTAATAGAGCAACCAACCGTGGTAGCAAGAACCAGGGATTGTAACCAAATACTAGAAAATTTGGTCCAAATCCTATCATAATGTTGAGGACTACGTCTAGAAGCAAGGTTTGTCTTGAGAGCAGCAGCCCATCTTGAGTCAAGGAGGGCACACCATAGAGTTGAGTGGAGAAGGATGGTGGGCCAATGATCCTAGGCAAAAACCATATAGTTGTGCTAATCCAACATAGCCATAAAGCAACACTATGAACAATAGACCATATTATGTGAATTCTATGGAACAACTTAGGAGTAGGAGTCCCAAAAATACATTGGATGGCATCCAATCTTTAGTGAGGGTCCAAAATTGGAGACGCGCCATGGATATAATGCATCATTGAAAGTGCATAATCCCAAATTTTTGGGATCTAGAGCACTCGAAGAACCTATGTAGAAGGGTCTCTATGACAAGAGAATTGCAACAAATACAATTCGCATCAATCCCTGGAGCAATTTGAGCCCGCCATGAGTTAACAGCAACAACATTATGCCAAATTGACCAAATAAAGGTCGCGTCCTTCTAAGGGCAAACTTTGATCCAAATGTCTCTCCAACGTGGGGCATAGGAATCCGGAAAGAAGGTAGGCCATTTCGTTGCTATGGGACACTTTGGTTGAGTTGAGATCATAAGTAGCTTACGACCAAGGGTAGCCGTATATTCCATGAGTGGTTTGCCATTGGACCACTTCCATCACCCTGGATCATACTAAAGAAAATAAATGGGTCTTGAAAACAAGAGCTTGGGTGGACGTCTTTTCCCTTTTTTGACTTGGACAACACGAATTCTCCACACAATGCCTTTGTGAACCGAAGCAGCTATTACATCAAGAAGGAGAGATAACTGTCTAGAGTGGATGCTCACAATGGCACGTGTAGAATCACCCCCCAAGGAAATATCTTGAATTTGGGGACCGAATAATATAGGGTTGGATTCAGACACTAGCCATGTGATTTCTAAAAGTGTGTCATTGGGCATGGAATAGAGGCTAGCCCAATCCCCTAAGGAAGCTAAACATGACTGGTCAGTTGAGAATTGAAGCCAGGTATGAGGGATCTGAGAGATTAGAAAGAATCAGTGGTGGCGCTTCATAGTAGTAAATGGGAACTCCTCTGAGATGGTCTCCCATGTCTTAAACTCACTAGCATTGGCATCCTATAAGTCTCTAATGGTCCAAAGTCCTGCCCTAGCTAAGACTCGTGCTCTATCAACAAAAATTGAAACCTATAAAGCTCATTGACCACCAAATGCTAGTAGAAAGGACCTTAGATGCATTAGTAGATGGAACTAACTCAATGTGTTTCACGAGCTTCTTCCACGCAGAGGAGATACAATTCCATATTCTCGACCCTTTAGACACCAAAGATCTTTGTACCATAAGCCACGTAGTAGAAGAGAACCAAAACCCCGACTTTGGGTGTGGTTTCATACGGTGAATTCTGTATCGAAATACCAAGTTCTATGGCAATGGATGACTTTTGAGATCACTATAGAAATGAAGAGTGCATCTATTGGTCCAAAAATCAGGTCATTTTTGAGTACTACCTTGGTTAAAGGCTGCGTCCTCCTAGGAATAAGCTTAAAATCCATTCAATTCCTTCATGTGTACTTACAATTTATTGCAGCCAATCTGTATCAAAAATTAATGTGACTTGGAAAGAACACCAATTGGAGAGTGATTTATTTCCTTTGGATCAATAGTTTTCTTAACAAATTTTTGAAATGCATCTAGAGAAATGATCAATAATATTATTTTGTAGTTGAAAGAACATGAAAGGTGGTGAATTTGATGAAAAAACTCTCAAAATGGATGCAAAATTTCCGATACAAAAAGTATATATTAGTTGAGATTTAGCATACCTGAACTGAAAGTAGATTTCAATGTCTGGAAAAATTTGCCAGCTAAAATAGTATGCTTTGGATGACTTAAAGTATAGGGCAATGCCCTAGGAGGAGGGTGTTTTGGGAAATAACGGGCCAACAAGGAGGGCGGAGCCTGGCGAGGAGGCCTGTTATTTCCCAAAATTCCGACGACGAATGCCATTGCACAACGTAAATCACAAGCAGAAGGATGAGAAATCGAGGATGAGAATCTGAGATTGGATGTAGAATCCATAATACCCGATTACGATCCTTATCAGACTGAACAAGAAAGTTTTTAATCCAATATTTTTTCATAGAATTGCTGGGATGCATTTGAGATGGTTAGTGTTGGAAACCCCCTCCTAGTGCCATTGTTGACTTTTCTACAAACAAAGATGCAAAACCCACAGATTTCGTTATAGTGTTTTTTGGCTATTTCTTGTTCTTTTGGTTGTGATTTGGATTGGGAGGGCACTAATTAAACCCATCCCACAAAGTGGCCTAGGCATGGTGAATTTTGTGGAAGGTAGGGTAATTGTAAAAAAAAAAGCCCTCTATTTTGTGTTGTGTCTATTATGTGTTCTTCACCTCTCCGAGCTAATTTGGGACCTTTGATTGCAAATATGAATTCAAAATTTGCAAATTTTATCATGTCATGTGTGGCAAATAAAAAATTCCTGTGTTTTTCCCTAAGTGAATAAAAGCACCTTACCTAGCCTACTTCGTGGGACAGGTTTAGTGTCCTACTTTGAATTGAGTCCAAACTTTTCTTTTCTTTTTCTAATAAATTTTAAGGCCAAACTATTTTGTAATAGTGCAGATTGAAATAGAAGTATAAGGTAGGAGGCTGTAAAACAGAGCGGGCATTTAGAATGGACCCTATAAATGGCTGTGAAATGGACATGAGTTGGTTCTGAAATTGACTAGTATAGACTAGTATAGTCATTGAATGAATCAAGGAAAAAAGCATTCTTAATTGCAAGAGCCAATCATTTTCTTTGCTTTTCCCATTTTTATTTAGAATTGCAAGTGAACCGTTTATGAAAGACCTAGGATCACAAATAGGGACCTACGACCCATCTCGTTTGAAAATTCATAAGTAATTCAAAAATGCTCGAAAAAATACGAAACCACTTGCGTTAGATTCCTCATCAATTTCTCTATGTCTGAAAAATGAGCTAAAAATATTCCCATCCACGGAAATACATGAAAAAGGCGGACCAGCCCTTAGATGCTCCATTTCTGAGCCTCCTACCTTAGAACTGTTCCAACCTGCAATTATTCCATTTAAACTGGTCAACTTTTTATGATCAGACTTTGTGTCAACCTTCCATTAGTAAATGTAGGCAGCGTAGGTACTGATTTTTTCACATGGGTTAATTACTAAATTCATGCATGTGAGATAAATTTTCAGTTACTGGTCGTAAAGGAATTAATTTAACTGCAGGGGAGTTGAGTTGAGTTCACTTAGTTAAACAATATTCCTGAAATAATAATAATAATAATAATATTATTATTATTATTATTTATTTCCTGAATTATTTTATGCTCACAAGCTTATGAGAGTGAGTGTCTGTACAAACTGAGGGGCAGAGGTGCCAGATTTGTCTTTAGGGGCGGACTGCAACATTCGAAGTGACCGAGGCATATTTTGGGTAGAAATTGTTAAAAACTGTCACATTTTAGTGCTGCAAGAAAAGAATTGAAAAAAATTTAGTTTCTTTTCAAAATTCAACCATACAAAATTGTACCAGGCTTCTCTAGGAATGTGTTAAAAAAAATTCAAAAACTTTGACTGCACAGATTGAAAGATTAAAACATTTGAAGTGAGGAGAAAGTTTTTTTCCAACCTTCCTTGATATGGTTAGCAAACTTTAACTCCTTCTAGAGTTAGATTTTTACACTAAACATGTTTTTGTTTTTTTTACATTTGTACTTCATATCATGTAAGTTATATTCCAACCAAAATTCAAAATTATAAGAAATTTTTTGCACATATTGCCTGAAGCTACCCGAGTTGCCCAAAAAGTTTAAGGCAACATAACTTTTGATCCGGGGATCCAATCAGAAAAAAAAATTAGATTTTCATCAGTGTAGAGGGAGTACATGATTACACATTGAATCCAAATTTCATGAACATCCAACCAAAATAACTTCGTAGGAACCTACATGAGATTTATTGCATATGTTGAACAGACACTCGGTCCTTTAGGGCCTAACCTTTGACTGATGGTACCGGTGGCCATGTAGAAAGTGGGATGCATGCTCTGTGGCTGTGTTTTTTTTGTTTTTTTTTTCCCTTGAAATATATGGACCATGGCCATGGGTTTTTTTTTGGGGGGGGGGTCCCCTTGAAACTTATGGACCATGGCCGTGGATTTTTGATTGGCAAAGTGTAATTCATCAGTGCTTGTAATTGTTTTATTCAGTTGGCGAGAGCAGTGAGTTTGCTCTTTACTGTGAAATCAGGAAACAGAAATATTACAGACTGCGTAGTTGCAGCAGAATTGAATTGCTGTCGGACAGTATCACGAGGTACCGTCAGTGAAGTGTAGGGCAGGGTCGGCACCTCTCCGCCAAATATTTGTTTTTTTCAAAAAAAAAAGGTTTGGTAGATGCTAAAAATAGATTTTTTTTTGCAATTATTCTTTTTTTCACTATACAATTTTTGTTTTTTTGAAAAATAGTTTCCCTAAAATTTTGGCATCTATTTTTAGAATTATTTTTTGCCAACCCTACCGTACAACTACGATAATGTTGTGCGGCAAATCATAGGATTTAAGCAAAAGCTGCACATTGTTCTTGGCAATCTCATGAGGACTCGACAGTATTCTATAGTATAATTAGGGTGATCTGACCCCTCGCTCATCCCAAATTTTACCCCCTTGGGTGAAACTCTGAATCTTTTTATTTACCATTTATAATAAAATTTGGAAATTTTGAATTCAAATGTGTGATTAGAGGCTCCAAATTTGTTGGAAGCAGTGTAAAAAATAGATTAATGAAGCACAAAATAGGGGGGTTGTTTTTAGCATGCATCCATAGGAAAAAATTAGGGACTTCAGGAGGACAAGTAAGGGAGGTGGTTCCCCTTGCCATATGTACTGTAATGGAGGTTAATCACAGTCAACATTTGCACATTTTTTGTAGTTGCCCTAGTAATTTGCCTCCTCTTTGTAGAAGAAGTTGGATTTTCTTTTCTAAGGGCATCCATTGCATCCTCTCCTTATCAAAATCTCTCAATTCATTTCCTATGGTATCAAATTCTCACCAGCCACTTTTCTTCAATTTCAAATTTGCAAAGGCTACAAGCTTTCAAATATGTGCCGGTATTGAAAATAAATTCCAAATTTTTTATTACATCAGGTAGATACAAATGATAGAGTAGGGGGTAGCTGCCACAACCAACTCTAAAGCAATATGTGCCCCCGCCTCCAACCTGTCCAAGCACTTCAGGCCCTTTAATGACCAACTCTAAAGTGATCTTGCTTTTTCCAAGAATATATCCACTTCTTGAACACATCGGGTATTAGCCTTGGATTTGAAATGCACTAGAAGAAACCCGTGTTTTTTCTGATGTCCAAAATTTGCTTCAGCATGTCGTGTTTGATGTCTACTGATGTCAACATTGATGTCCAAAAAATCGTGTCAAAGTTGACAAGGTAAAAACATCCCGCTTGATGGTGTGACATTAGATGTTTAGCATCTAATGTCCACAGAGACATTAATTCTGCACTCAAGGGAATCGTGCCATGTGGCTGCCAAATCTACGCCACATAAGTGCCACGTGAGTGAGGAGAGCCATGTAGGATTTTTTTCATCCAGCCCGTTCATGATGTGGCCCATGACGTGGCGGGAAAAGTGACATGGCAACCAGCGAAGATGATGTGGCATGCCTAGTCAACACACTTTTATGCCATCTTAAATATTTATTTAGTTTTTTGAGATGTCAACTTGGACATCTAGACATTTTTAAAGACATCAACTGGTGCATACTATACTAATAGGGCAGGGTCAACAAAAAATAACATTTAAAAGAAAGTAAAAATAAAAAATAAATTAAAATAGTCAAAATCAACAAGAGTTAAAGATAATTTACCATCTACCATCAAGAGAATTTTTTATGGCAAAGTAAAGGA
Organism: Pseudisothecium myosuroides; assembly: GCA_951799445.1. Lineage (NCBI taxonomy): Eukaryota > Viridiplantae > Streptophyta > Bryopsida > Hypnales > Lembophyllaceae > Pseudisothecium > Pseudisothecium myosuroides. Next base: position 24,735,101 of record OX637292.1, on the reverse strand, counting down.
ATTACCTCATTGATAGATTGTAAGAATGAAGGGTCGAAGGGACGTATTTATAATAAAATCCATTGTTCGTCCATGGTCAAACAAAAGATATGGGATAATTTGAAGATGAAAACTTGACTATTGGACATATGGATGTTGTTTTAGACATGTGTATGGTTTGTTTTACTTCCTACCCCCCTACTTGTATAAAGAGCTTACGTTTTCATCCATGGTATACATCCACCCTTTATTCATTTTTTGCAAAGCATGCCACGTGGCTGCCCTTCTCCTAAATTTTTACATTTGGTCAGCGTTTGACTACAGCCCACAATAATTTGTACAAACCTATCCTTAGTCAAAATGCATTTGCTTGCTGACGTGGCAATACTATGTTTTTTTGCATGTTTAAAAAAACAGGGTGAATGCAAGAAAGACCGACCGAAAAATGTAGCATTTTTCATAGTACTCATTTTTTTCCGGGAGTACTTTATACTTAGAAAAACAATTTTTAAAAAATGTGAAAAATATATTTAATGTACACACCTTTAAAAAGAAGGTACACTATGAAGGAAAAGCGTAGAAAAATTCTCTAAGTAGGAGAACTAGAAAAGTGCAAAATCTCATGAAAATAGGTACTTTCACATTTTAATTTGTAAAAAATAGGAAAAGCAATTTTTTTTAAAACTAAAAATTGCCAATTTTGGAGAACTTTATGATGAAGAGATTTCATCAAAAGAATGATCTTAAAACCATCTTCAATGTTTAGAAATATGCGTGCAAGGGAGCCCTAATTGCACACATGTGGAGGACATAAAATAAAATATTTTTAAATTTCCTTTGATAGAAACATGAATTCCTACTATGGAAATAGACCACAGAAATTTCAGCTCTAAATCATTAATTTTGGGCACTCCCTAGTACTAAAAAACCCTAAACCACAAAGTGTGACAAATTAGCTAAATTGAAATTTAAATATAAAATGATTTTTGAAAAATTCTAAAAAATAAGGGATCTAAATAGTATCAAGTTATCCATCTGCAATAAAAATTTCAGGTTAATCAGGTTAATACTTCAAAGTTTATAGCCAATAACAACTTCGTCACTTCAATTGTCACGCAAAATAGTACCGGTCTTTCTTGCAATCAACCAACATCACTATGTTTGAGTTCATGTCAAATAAAACATAGACGTCAGTGATAGCATCAATGTGTTTCAGCAATAATTTACCAACGTTCTTTGCGACATCCATTAAAATTTGCCTTCTCGGGCCATCAACACTCTAACGTCATGATGTCTACAAAAACACCACATGTCCAAGAGCTGACATAAAAAAAAAGGGGCTTCTTCTAGTGATGGCAAGCAACTAAAATTTGACAATTTCATGAAAGTGGCGGCTACACATCTACCTTTTATTTTTGCACACCGGTTGGTTGATGGTCCTACTGTCTAATTTTTTTTGTCTAGTTTTGGATCTTCTATTTTTACATTCCAACCAATTATTTTTCCAAAGGTATCGGCTAACAATGAACTAACTTGCAATTCTCCCTGAACATTGGTCACAACCAACGATCTCAAAATTGGCTAAATTTTGCTCGGTTTCTTTTGTCTTCAATGTAAATTCAAAAAAAATCTTCTAGAAATGAACATTTGGCTAAAAACCTTGAACCTGTTTTGAGATTGTTGGTCACAACTCTTATTTATCCAAATTAGAAGGATTACTTGTAAATTGCAAAAAACACCTTGGTTTGGAGCTCATGTGCCTAGACGCTAAATGGGTAACCAATTTGTATGCTTGACATTAATAATTTTGCACTATAGCTCTCATGATTTGGAGGTCTTCACTAATTTGCCATTATTTACTGCTAGTATGATAATGTTGCTTGCCACCTAAAGTTTTCTTGTTTGTAAAACCACTCAATAAAGGATCCATAGCCGTGACTACTATTTTTGGTCTTTCTACATCCATTGCCAAAAAAGGGGCCCTCCGTGAGGTTTTCTTTGGGAGCTATATCAATGTTGACACCAACCGCGCCTCAGTGAGATAAAATTGGATAAATTTTGTGATTTTTTCATCCTACAATACAACGCAATTTACATTCATTCCAAAGACACGTATATCCGCCTTGACCTTCTAGGATTAACTCAAACAAAAATCAAAATTGTTTTTAAGTATGCAAGATCGATAATGTCTGAACATGCTTGCTGTTTCATTGACTATATAATAAAAACACCATATACAAACTACTCAGAAGTTGGGACCGATTAGGAGAGAGATCAAAATAAAAATGAAGGATTCAACTAGACAAAATCTTATACAGATTATATATAGGATCTCTCTCTCTATGTATATATGTGTGGATGCATAGAGATACGTATATTTGCACATATATGGACAAATACACATATAATAAAAATGCAAATATGTTTTTTGATACAAGTGCAAATAACGTCCCATATCTTGGAATAATATCCTAAGTTGTTACCAATATTTGAATTCCTTGACTTCGAAAAAAAATTGGACAAGGATACTTTGCTTCAAATTAGTTTATTGTGGCTTTGGCATATGATTGACTATTCCTATCCACTCAACAATATGGTCTTTGTATTACTGTATTTGTTAGGTAGGTTTGACTAAAATTTATTTTAAAGATAGATGCCAAAATGTTTGTGAACTTATTTTTTCAATTTTTTGCTCATAAAGAAGAGGATCTTGTGAAATGTTCTTATTTTTAGCATCTACCCAAATATTACTAAGATTTACAAATTCAATTGACCAAATGACAATTTCACTTGATTTTTATGCATCTTGGTCATTGATTCCTTTCCTCCTCTCTCTTCATCTTGGATGTAGATAATTTTTCTTCTTTTCCTCGTATTTGAATATTGTTGCCCAAAAGTAGCAAATATGAATCCAATTTCTTTTTAGTAGCAGAACTCACCCAAAGGCAAAATTTTAGTTTTAAATTTTTTTAATTAAATACTCAAAGCATGGTTTAGAAAATCAGATTTTTATCACCTAACAACAAATGATAATTGATAAATCACACATGAAATCATCAAAATTGAATAAATTAGTTATGAACATGCCCCCAAACCATGATTTTCATAAAAAAGAGATGGCAACTTCATAGATTTTGTTGGCACCACTTAGAAAAACTTAGGAATCCTCAAGAAAAATTCTCGACAAAAAATCACTAAAAGACCCGAAGCACTTGCCATCCAAAGAATTTTTTAGCAACATTTCACTCAAAAGGAATACAATTTTTATTTAGGGAATATTAGGCAATATATTCTCCCATTTTCAGTAGACAAAATCACTAAATTGCTACATGCTGATTCTTAGAACAACATCACTCATTTTGGGTTGAATGTACATTCTTTTGGATGAGTGATTTAAGTTTCAACAACATTTTGCATGTTTCATCCATTTCTATTGGTGTTAACAACTGCATCACTCCAGAAAAGATTGCTTCCTGCACTGCCCAAACTAAGGTAGTCTGCTCTAAAAGGGAGCGGCCTCTTCAAATCGACCCTATATTTAAGTCTGAAATGGACATTAGCTGGTCCTTAAATGGACCTCTCAAGCCATTGAGAGAATCGAGAGAAAAGCATTATTTATTGCAATAGCCAATCTTTGGCCTTCATTTACTCAAATCACTTTAGAAGTTGCAAGTGGTTGGATTTTGGAAGACCGAGGGTTACGAATAGGTGCCTACAACATTTTTTTTTGAAAATTTGTAAGTAATTCAAAATGATTCAAAAAATATGAAACCATTTGTGTAACGTTCCACATCCATTTTTCTTTCTCTGAAAAATGATCCAAAAATATATCTATTCATATAAACCTGTGAAAAAGGCAGACCAGCCCTTAAATGGTCGCTTTTAGGCCATACTACCTTAAATGAAAAGAAAATCCCAGCTGCCATCACGTTTGCCTTCATACATTTCTCTCTTGCTCTATGAAGGCAGTGTTGCAGTACAACCTACTCTAACTCTGTCCTCCTTCCCTATGAGGCTCCTCCTGCCAGGCCACTTGTGGCTGCCGCTCTTGTACTTCTTTAATGCAGTGAAATTCTGTCTCATTTGTGTCAAAACAAAACATAACAAAACAACCCTACTTCACTTGTTTCAAAAAAACCAAAACCAAAACCAACCCTACTCTACTCTACATAACAAGAGGTCTGTCCACCTACTGTTGTTGCTGTTGTTGTAGTATTTTTCCCATGGACTATAAAGCTCAGTACCAAAGTACTCTACTTGCCCACATAATGAGCCTCATCATCAAGGTGCTCTCTCTACTCATCAGTACTTACAGCTGGAAGTAGCCTGCCTCCCTGTCCAGGTCTTTCTCTCCTGGACCCCTTGCCCTTGACCAGTTCAGCCTCACACTCACAAGTCCGTCCCAACAGTCGAAAACTCGAAATAAGCTCACTGTCTGCTGCCTCTGTTGCTTCCAGTAGTGTTCTGTACAATCTGTAGTAGTTTCCACGCGTTTCTTTAATGCTGTCTGTCGATCGACAGTAGCGAGACTCTCTTTGCATTTATAACTTAGCTGCTCTTGTCCTTGCATCACCGTAGCAGGGGAAAGTATCATAGGTAGGTGTTCTGTACAAACTTAACTTACATAGTATCGATATGTATCAATAGTATTGTGGAGTTGCAATTGCGAATTGGATTATTCGGTTGCAGGGTAACAAGTGTTAATTGAACAGGATACTCGAAGCTCATCCTTCGCGCCATCAATGCAGGGTGTGAGTAGTGAGTGAGTGAGTGAGGCTCGCGGGGTATTATGGTTCCTCATTGTTCGGTAGGTAGTCGGTACTCGTAATACAACAGACGAGGTTCTGTGAGGAGGTGAAATGGGGTGGTTTTGTATTTTAGGGCTCCGAATTCTGGGAGAGATCGTCATGGGGAGGAGAGAGTTGAGCGATTATTAGTAAACTTATCTGTGGAGTAGTGGCTAGTGTATATTATATTATTGGAAAATTTCTGTTTGTGGGTTTTGGGTTGCGCACTCGAATGTGGAGGGTGACTGAAGTGTTGGGTTTGAATGCAGAGACGGCTTTGTTTGGGTATATTGTATTAGCGACCTTGTTATCGCAATCACGTCAAGGCGTGACCTTTTCGTAGTTTAGTTTGGAGTGTTGCTGTTATAGAGCTTCGATTGCTGTGATCCTTGAAATTTCAGCCAAGTGTATTCGTTGTCCAATCCAGTGTCACTGTCAACAGCCTCCCCGTAGAACAGACGCTGAGGTTTTATAGTGAAGAAGGTAGGCTTTCAATGTTTTTTTTTATTGGCACAGCTATGGTTTTTTTTTTCGCGTTTCATAAGCACAGCTAGTGCACTCATAGACTAGCAAGACTCTATATGAAAAAGTACCGAGTTCGACCTCGTTTCTTCCGTGTTTCTTCATTGGTACACTGATGATTATTGGTAGCTAAGGGCGAGAGTTCGGGACGTTGCAGATGGGCATGGCCGATAGACATTATGAGCAGCTGTTGTGGCAAGTGAGCGATCAATCCCAGGGAATTTTTTGGTGTCCATCTCGACATTGCCTGCCGACGGAGTGAGCGGAGGAAAGACGGGAGTATTGGCTATGGCGTCTGTACCCGCCATTCCTGTCGATGAGGCTGTGGCAGCCCTGTCCACCTTTTCTCTGGAGGTTTGTATCGATCCCGTTCTCGTTTCATATAAAACCTTTAAATATCAATAGGAGTCCTTTGAATTCATGACGAAGTTCTGTGTTTCCAAGACCTCGTTTATTATTACGAAGCAGTGACTATGTTGAGGTGTACGATATGGAGGCAACAGATTGTCTACTGATTAGAGGCGTGGAGGGAAAAATAGGGCATATAATCCCGAAGTACTAGAACTTTGGAGAATGATTACCTTCCTATCTCGCATTGCTCTTCCAATCGGGGTTAGCTTGACTTCTTATAAATTTAGTTCGTGACCATGCGTGACATTTTTCCAGTAAGCTACTACTTTCTTGGACACTGGTGTCGTTTGAAGGCTGTGATACCAAGGGTAGAGAGCTGCTCAGGTGATACCTTGTGTATGTTCGATGAAGAGAATGTACTTGTGGTGTACACTGACCATGGGGTGGTCTCAACTGAACAGCACTTGTCCCCTTCCGAGATGTTAGGGTTTTGGGGGTTAAGCTGTTGGATCAAGCTCAAGTCGGTGCTTTATGGTGGCCCATGTTGACGTTTGTTACTTCGTTGCTGGCAGGATGAGCAACCTGACGTACAAGGGCTGGGTGTTACTCTGGTCAGTGGACGAGTGGCAACCGAGAGCCCCGTCGGTAATATACAAGACCCGTATGGCAGCATTATAGTTCTTCTTCTTTTTAGAATGGTTAGAAAGATTGCGTTCTCATTGGAGCTTGTTGTATTGTCAACTGGTCTCAGAGGGTTGGGGCCATTGTTGGCTTGCAGACTATGATGATGTTCCAGCATACCAGCTCTCTCTTGTGGAAGATACGAATGCTGTCACGCAGCTGGTAAATTTTCAGCTACGTTCTGGTACTAGTGGGTTCTCAATTGTAGAGGAAGACTGACATATATGTATCCGAATCTTTATACGGATGATTGACAATTTATAAGTTAGTTTATTCGACAAAACTGAATGGTGAAGGTAGTGAGATTTGGATTTTTGCCTGACTTGATGTGTTTACATTGTTGCATCAGGATAACCTTCTTGATGAGGGAAAGGGCCTGGTTTCTATTCTCTACACGTATCGCAGCTGTGTGAAAGCTCTCCCCCAGGTATCTTAGGACTACTGAAGGTTGAAACTGTGAGAGAGTGCCCACCTGAGAGTACATTTGTTTAGAAAAGGGGATTCTACTCCTGAAGGGGTAAACTGTGGCTCCAACCAACCGATGAAAGCATAGAAAGGATAGAACTGTGCCGATCAGTGGTGATGGGTTTTTTTCTCGTGGTGGAAAGGTTTAGCAACAATAGTGCATGATTTCTGATAAGTTCACTTGTGATGTGATTTTTTTTGGGGAGGAGAGGACCGTATTTGAAGTTCGCTTTGATTGTCATTCTCCAGTTGCCTGAGTCTATGAAGGACAGCCAAGGTGATCTGTACTTAGAAACGTATCAAGTACTTGATATTGAAATTGGGCGTCTTCGAGGAATACAACGGTGGCAATCATCTGCAGCTTTTAAAGTGAGATGTCCCGTACATCTGCTCAGGTCATGGATCTTTTGAGTAGAAGATTAGAAGATTAGGCGAGTAAAGGTGTTTTATACTAGATGATTAAATAGTACATCCAACTCAGCAGAAAGCAATTTGAATAGTTTCATAGGTGACCGTAGTAGACCCGTAAAACTTTAGGTCTTCGAGCGAAGGAATTCTCTTAGATTCCTTAAAATCAGTTACATGACCATGAGCTTTGTACAAACAACAGGGCCGAGGTTTGCGACTCGGTCTCAAACTGCTCCTTGATTGAATTTTTAAAGTCGGCGTGGTATTAATCTAGATCCCTGACATGGCAGCTTGCAGTTGACATGCACAATTACACGCAGTCTATAAAGAAACTGAACGGTCCAAGCGTCACGCACATGTGGTACGCTAAATCTTTCTCTTTAAATTCTGCTGCAACAAAATATTAGAGGTGTTCTTTAAGAGAATCCTGCCATGGTTGTATGAGTGGGTATTGTGATGACGACTCTTTGTTTTCAATGAGTAACCGACAAACTGGTTGACAGGTCCATGCTACGATTACTTGATGTTCTACTTCAGCTGGACCACCTAAAGAATGCAAAGGCTAGCATTCCAAATGACTTTTCTTGGTACAAAAGGTAAGTTTATCCATGTAGTCAGTTAGTAAATCTCTGACTAGGAATTGGGTTTTTCTTCATGTGCCTTATTATGCGCAAGTAGAAGTGCTGGTGGTTCTGTTCGAGAGTAGATGACGATCTTGCATGTTATTATTCAGGACCTTCACTCAAATCAGCGTCAATTGGCCAGATACTGAACAAATGCGCGAGGAACTAGACGACCTTCAGGTTCGCATTATCTGAAACTTTTTCAGAATCACTTTGTAATTGACATCTTTTGCTATTCAATGCCAATGTTCTGAATGTGGACATGGGAATGTTTTTAATGCTAATGCTATCATGAAAACAGAGAAAAGCCATTGAGGTCTGTTTTAATTATTATTGTCTCACAGATTTTCTTGAGCACTCGATGGACGATATTGTTGAACCTGCAGCAAGAGATTTTCCGAGTTAACGGGTATGCCCAGTTCTTATAACATGCATTAGCTCATGTACATAACCTTTTGGTTGATTCTCGTAAGTGATTAATATTTTTTTGTTTTGCAGGGTTGAGGACATTATTCAAGTGCTCATTCTCTTCACTCTGGAGTGCTTAGAGTCTGACCGTGTGTTACTGTATTCGGAGCGCCACTCCCTCTTACGAGTGTTGCCGGTTCTTGTTGTCCTTGCAACTTCTGGTGAAAAAGAAGGGGAGTCCATCTTTAAGAAGATCAAGATCTCCCGTCTTATGAATATATTCAAGGTTCGCTTCTTTCTATGCTATTTGTAATCTGGAGCCATCATGATGTGTTCTCTGCTTTTGGAATACATTGCATCCAAATTTTTTACATTTAATATCGCTCGTCGTTAGGGACTTTTATCTTTTTAAATTCTTGCATAGCTCTCAGTCCATTGTAGTACTGAGAGCTTTTCTCAATGCGTTCACACTTCAAGCACATTTTGTATTAGAATGTTAACTTTGGTTCATAAGAAGGTAATGAGATCCCTGGTTACAGAACATCCTATGGCTGCTCGAATTCGATAGTATAGGGAATGGCTGACTGGACATTAAATTATGTTGCTGTGAACAGCGTGATCCAGTAATCCCAGCATTTCCGGACCTACATTTGGCACCTGCAAGCATGCTGAAGGAGTTGGCACCTTATTTTCACCGCCTTACTGCACAAATGCGATTTATAGGGCTCCCGCTGCCGCATGAGCTCAGCGCCAGAGAGGCCATAGAATATCCACCTGCAGCACTCCTTTGTGAATGTCATCTAAAAATTTGTTTTCTTATGTGCGCACGTTGCCTTTCTCTGGTCAAATCATTCTCTTTTCTTGCATGACTGCATCATCTTAGGCATTGAAAAACTCCAGATTGTATGAGCCTTAACTATCAGCAAGTACCAGAGGGAGTATCTTATTGTGAATAACATCTCAACTATGCGGGTTGATCATGATGATTTCTGCATACGGTTTGCTGCTGCCGTTAACCAGGTAAGCAGACAGCTTTCCGTCAAGTCAAGTAATTACTCTTCTTTATGTTTGGCATACATGAGATTCCCGATTTCACGAGAAAAATCTGTGTGCGGTGGCTTCGACTCTTATGACTGGTGTGCTTGCAGCTGGAGTCAGCGAGCGTGGAAATGGAAGTTGACCCAGCGCTGAGGAAACATGTTAAGGAGAATGTTTACCTGGTTGTTGTCGAGGGCTTTCAGCTGCTGAGTGAGTGGACAGGGCGAGTTTGGCAGCAAAGTGCCTGGAAATTTTCTAGACCTGCCAAGGATTCTGAACGTTTTGATTCGGAGCGCGCTGTTGAAGTCACTGATTATGAAAAGGTATTATCTACGGTAGTTCAGTAGTTTCAAATGAGAAAAAATGTATGCTGGCGTCCAACTTCAGTACTGTTTTCAGTATTCAGCTTTCATTACAGGGAACTTGATAATTAGATCCCTCACGTCGAATGTACTGTATGGAATTTGGTGCAAAAGGTGGTCAGGTGCAATTATACCGCGGAGGAGAGGAAGGCACTGATGGAGACCCTAGGATATATCAAGGGAGTGAGCACCATGATGGAACGAGTAGATACTCTTGTGGCCAATACTGTGTGGGAATCTGTCCATGCTCAACTGCAAGATTTTGTTCAGGCAAAAATCCCCACTATGCTTCGCACATCGATGAGGAGGAAAAAAGAACTTGTACGGTAAGTTTCGTTCTTGAAATCCATGCTGCTATGAAAATAATCACTCTATTTTTAAGAGCTCAATTATGCATGCTGCTAAGGATTTATTTATGGATCACTATTGCATTGGAACAAACGTTCGTATGGAAATCATGCAATGCAAAATGGATATCATAGGTAGATCATGATTATCAAGAAGTGGTATTGTTTAGACATATAATCAAGATATTGCCAGTAAACTCAAACGCCAACGTTGTTATGCCGTTCCAGGCTTTTATCAGACATGAAAACCATAGCAGCGGACTGGCAGGGGAAGCCACCACCAGTAGGTGAAAAGGTGAAAAGCAGAAAGTTAAGTAGGGAGGAGAATATAGTTCCTCCAGTTGTATACAACCCTCGAGCTGCCTTCCCTACTGCAGCCCAGGTATTGCATCTGCCATTAAAATCAGCGACTTGAACGGAAGTTATTTTATGTTGTATTGCATAAATTCCTTAGTCTCTATTCAAAATCCTGTAGTCGTTCTTATTTTCATTTCTCTCCAACTTTCTTGAAGATGAATACCATCACTGCTAGGTTACCTTATTTCCCTAACTCGTACTTGTTTGATTTTCATGGTATTATGTTTCGTATGCAGCTTCATTGCCTCCAGTACCTGATACATGAGATTGTGACTGGGGGCTCTCCCAAAAAGACCGGCGGTTTTTTCACTTCAAGCGAAACAGAAGTTCCCACCGCTGAATTGAGGCAACTTGAAAGTTTCTTCAACAGACTTGCATTCTTCCCTCATGTCATCGACTATAGAGGTACATACATTTTGCACATGACTTTCAATTGTACATCTTATGCATGGCGGCTACTTAGAGATACAGGTCTGAGTATCATATTGCAAGTATTAATATGAAATTTGAAAATTGTCGTTGGCAAAAGGCAGGTTGCTGAGAATGTTTCTAACTTCAATTGAAACATCATATACTCGTCTTGTATGATTGTGTTCTTGATTGATTGGGTGGTTTTATGCAGCAACTCTTGCACACGTAACGGACTTGGGTTTCCTGTGGTTCCGTGAGTTTTATCTTGAAACTTCCCGTGTTATTCAGGTAAAGTTGAAATACGCTCCCGTGCAGTATACATAAGAATAATTGCTGAGAGCACTATGATTGAAAATTTTCTGTAAAACGCTGAAGTGAATTCGGCTGTGTATTTGGATCTAGTTTCATGCAAGTCAAATAAGTGAGGTCATCTAACAGCAGTTTCTGTTATGAAATCTGTCCCAGTTTCCTATTGAGTGCTCCCTGCCGTGGATGCTTGTGGAGCATGTTTTGGATTCCAAGGATATTGGATTGCTGGAAAGTGTCCTTCTACCTTTTGATATCTATAATGACTCAGCCGATCAGTCATTGCGTGTCCTAAAACAGCGGTTTTTATACGACGAAATTGAAGCGGAGGTAAATGATCGCGATGTGGTTGTCGGAAGGCAACATCTATTGTTTTGATTTTGTACTACGTATTTACACAATTGAACTCATTTGCGAAGGCCATATTTCCTTCAAATTTCAGCACACATTATAATCGAAGCTGAGTGGGTTCTCATCGCTGCATTTGGATTTTTATGTCAGCTACTTGGTCTCCTAAAGATGGATTCAAGTAGTCAATTTCAAAAACTCAGCTCAAGTCTTCTTTCAATTCTCTCACATAGTTGAGATGTCGATGCTGTGTGCAGGCGGATTTATGCTTTGATCAATTAGTGTCTCAACTAAGCGATCAGGTCTTCACTCACTACAAGAGCCGGGCAGCCAGGTACAAGATCCAATCACATCATGTACAGATGCCACTTAACAGATGAACTTACAACAGTAGGGTGCAGACTGTAATGACCGCGTCGCTGATCATCTCATGGTGTCTGGAGTGCAGCAAGATGCTGGATATGTCTTTTATGACATCCGTCAATGATCCGGAGAAGTATCTTGTGCTTCCAAAACGTTATGACCACCTTTTCAGGGTGCGGCGTGTTAAGGTATTTGTCATTATCGAAGCCTCTGAACATATGATTTTCTTTTCTTTTGTGAACGATCCCTTAGTACTTCGTGATTCCAATTACAAGTTGTGTTTTATATCCGAAATGCAAGTTGACCGTACTACAGATTTTCCAATTCCTATGTCGTTCAAGCACATCTCTTGTTTCTAAACTATGGTTATCACCCTTGAATCTACCGGTACTAAGCTACAGTAGGTGGTGCCTTTGACTGTCGCTGATAAGTCATTTTTTTCATGTATGCCAGTTGCTGGGACGGAACGTAGACCTGGCACATTTGATAAGGCAACGTCTGAACAAAATCTTCCGCGAAAATCTGGACTTTTTGTTCGATCGATTTGAGTCTCAAGATCTATGTTCAGTAGTTGTAAGTTTCTGAGCTCATGCAATATATTTCTAGCACATTCATTAGGCCGCGTTAGTCGCCTTTGTTTTAAGATTCATACCACTTACCTACCGCAGTTCACCTCATCCGTCATTGATTGGGAATTCACTGGCCTTTTATTTTCCGAGCCAAATTGAAGAGACAGCTTGATTGGTATTACTTATTGCGTTAATCACTTCCTAATTTCTCTATAACAGGACTTGCAAAGACTGGTGGAGGCCTTAAGACTCACTCATGAGCTTCTCTCTGAGCATATTGCAATTGACCCATTCAACCTCATGATGGGAGAAATAAGTGAGACAATCTCACTCGTGTCATTTTCGGGGCGAATGGCATCACAGGTGATTCTTAATTTTCTTACTGATTATTTATCTCGCATATATTTCAGTTCAGCAATAACGTGCATTCTTATCAAGGACTGACTATCAAATATTACTGTGACTCAGGTATTGGTGGAGCTTCAAAATGACTTTTTTCCTAATTTCATGTTATGCACCACCACCCAGCGGTTTGTAAGATCTACCAAACCACCCAAACGGCCAATAAAGAGACCACCCCCACCTTTCACCGACCCAAGTTTCCTCTTTGGCAACACTGTAAGCTTAAATTCTGTGTACCATTTCAATGTTGATGTTGAACTTTACTGACTTTTTGATATGCCATTTTTGATAGAAATCTACGAATTGATAAGTCTGCACAATTCTAATTGAACTTACTGCTGGTGACTGCACGGTACGCTGTCGCCGCCTTTTATGTAGAATCCCTGCTTGTTCCGGTTAGGAAGAATCTCATACTTATTTTGTATGCTTGCAGGACCTGAATGAGGCACATGGGGTTGTAGCAGAGCTTCACAGCAAGTTCTTTGGTCTTCCTCACATGTTCTCTGTCGTGAAATTGTTAGGATCTCGCTCACTTCCATGGCTTGTTCGAGCACTGCTTGATTACCTTTCACAGAAGGTAAATTTCATTAACTCTTCATCTAATATTACAACAAAACACTAGTTTGTAATGGCTAAATTAGAAGTGCCATGCTTCAAAGTATTGGAGCCCTATCTGAACCTTCGCTTGGTGTTGTACTTAGAGGGATATGTATCCAATTCAGAGCTCTGACTACTTCTGTTGATAGTGTCTTGGCATGTTATGGTATACTTATCTTAGATGCTTCACACTAAAAAGACTTTGATCACATCGGTCATCGTAGATAGGTTGTTCGTTGTAGCAGTGTTATCAATTAGTAAGTACTTATAGCCCCTCTTTACGTTCTTGTACTCAGATACTTATGATGGAGCCTTGGGTCGAAGACTTGAGAGACCTTATGCCTAGGGCTATTTCCCTGCCTCCACACGATGCTGGAGTGGAAGGTATTTGGTTGAATCATGGCTTTATCTATTATTTCATGTTAATGCAGTTTTGATGCCCATATTTCAAATGTCTGATGCTGTGAAAATTGTGTTTCGCATCAATTGTAATGTTTGGTTGGCCTGAAATGACAGAGAGCTTGAATCATTTTACGGAGCAATTGCAGTGGGCGGTAAATTATGACGGGAGGCCAGAAATGCTTCAGGGATTAAAAGAGATTGGGAGTCTAGTTTTCTGGATGAGCCTTCTTGACACCGCTATGGTAAGTTCGAAAGGCTTCTCCTGTGTTAAATACCTGCAACATGAAATGGAGTTGTATGAATTGTGCTGTAATCATGACAAAGATGTAATCAATCCGCTATTTTTATCTACTTTTTTTAATGGTTCGTATTTTTTGTGTTGTTTTGCTGTTAGTATTGACTTTATGCTTCGACAGGTGGTCATCAACCTAGAAAGTGCTGCGTTGTATTTTCTGTAACTTTTATGTTGGTGGTCCATATTTGGCAGAGGGAGACAGAAACTGTACATTTTATGCAAGTTGTGCCCTGGTTAGGTGTGGTTCCAAACAAGGATGGTCAATTGCAACAGCTGCTGTGTGATGATAACTATAGTCCTGTGGTTAGCTTGTTTAAAGAAGCCACCGGTGAAGTTTTGTACAGTACATCACGAGTCAATTGCCCAGCCTTCCTCTCCATGGCCAAGCAGGCTGAGGTTGTAGGTATTCTTCGCCTCCCTGGTTCATCTATTTTCTTGGTTTATTTAAGTTTGAAGTGTTCTAAAGTTTCAAGCAGATGAACAGCTAAACCATTGAAAGAGAATAATGCGCAAAAAGCTTCGCCTTGATGGGAATATCAGGTTGATCAGAGAATCGAATTAATAACTGTGGATCTGTTGTTTATGGGAGATGGACTCTTTTAAGCAAGAACTATTTAAGCAGTCTTTGTGGTGCATTGCTAGCTGGTGACGTAGTCGCCATTTCTGTTGTAAGGCATTATGGTGAGTTTGTGAGACTTGATACTGTAAAACAAGATTATAGTTATCACAATACTGTAAGGTTAAGCTCTAACCATGTGGTTGGTCGTGGGGAGCAGATATATTGTACATGAACAATTTGCAAACAGGTAGCGTTTTGGACTATACACTGACATACCTCCATGCGATTCTGTCTCGAGCTCGAGATAAATGGGACCTTCCGCCCAAATCAGGCCTTGTGGAGATTACTCTGTCAAAGGAATATCACCGGATTTATAGTGGACTTCAATATGTAAGCTTGTGAATTCTTTTCCTTCTAATACGTCGACCTATCAGTTTGTGTGTCTGTTTTGTACGTAACACGTGAGACCTCGTAGAAGATATTGTTTGGTACGAATGGCTGCAAGCTTCCTTACTGCGGTTCATTCCATGACAGACCATGATGCAAGGCGTACCACCAAGCGTGCAGTCACTCCTGCTTGTAAGTTCCTTGAGACCATTTTTGATGTCTGATCTTGGCACCTTGGGTTGAAGTAGAGGATAATATTTTTGTTACTTTGAGCCTTTTTGCATACGTAGGAGTAGATTTTGGGGAGATATATGGAGCTGTGGAGAGATCTTTGGGTCCAAGAGCCAAGTTGATATCAAATATTTTTTCGCTCTGAATTTCTTATGCAGTTTCAAATTGTGTACTGGTTTATCTACGCTCCTCGCTTTGCATTAGTTAGGAATTGTGTCGTGGCTGTTGACAGGTTGTTTGTCAAAATTCCACGATAATGCAACGTTCTCATATGCTGAAGGAATCATGTGCAGGCTTATAATCAAATTTCGCCAGAAGGAGATTCCTTTCAAGATCGATATGGTGATGCAGTTGCTTGGGGCGGTTGTACCATCTTGTATCTACTGGGTCAGCAATTAAGATTTGAGCTGCTTGATTTCGCTTACCATGTCCTCTCAGCTGCAGAGGCTGAATCGTTGCCTTCAGCTCAAGAACTTCTTGTGGAGCGATCCAAGTCTGGGTCGGCTGTATATTCCATGGTAGATTCCCCCTTCCTCTATTCCTGTGTAGTAACTTGTTTACTTGTGCAATCAGGATCATGAAAACGTCATTATCACTTTTTCGTCAGGAATTTAAAAAAGAATTGTACTGAATTTTGATGAACCTGTTTGAAAGAGATAGCTTATATTTAGAACATGTAGTGAGCTCCTTTTGTTATTCCCTTGGTGGTATAGGTGTTTCTCTTAGCAATAACGACCTCTAATTATGCAACAGATGAAGGGTCTTAACCGGTGATAACATGACTACAGGAAGTGGCTGCATTTCTAACCAATGCCAAGAAAGCGAGGAGGCTCAACAATTACGTGTTCTCTCTTTTGCGGGCCTGTGCACCTCAGGAAGATCGGCTTGCATCCATGATCAAGCACAGTGGTGTGGTTGTGCACAGCATCAAGTACCCTATTTCACCATCCTTGCTGAATCACCTCCCATTAAAAGGTATGTCAGTGTAACTTGACAATTTGGACATCTCGTGCCTGTCTGCCTCCCTCTTGACATCAATTCTGGAGGAAGTATGATGAAAGAAAACAGCACGAATAGTACTGGCAAATATTACGCAGGATAGAAGATATTTATTGGTAACCTTTCTTGATTGTCATTTTGTTTTTTTAGCAGGGACAGTTCTGTCAATCCCTTGAGATAAAGTATCAATGAAGTATCCCTGTTCTGTCATTTGCGTATTGATAGAATTTGTGGTTTTGACATCTGCAGGTGAGGAGGATGGAGAACATGCAAATGACATTGACCCATCTGTGACTACAGATTTTGTTCCAACACCTGGCCAAACACCCCGTGGAGAGGATCTCCTAATACCAGCTCAAGCGTAATTAGAGTATTTCCATTCACCCATTTTTCTTGCTAGGAGTACACGGCGTTTGTAAAATTGACCAGTTTTTGAGAAAAAAGTGCACACCATCCAGTGTAGAAGACAATTGATACCAGAATGTTTATAAACCATTTAGAGATTTGAGGAATATAGACCGCAGTTACCTTTTTGTCTGATTGCAAGGCACGATCTCTTGAACTAGGCTTCCTGTGCATGTTGACGTTTGCCTGGGTTGATTTTCGGTGTTTTCTGAGATACGTGATGTCATATATTGCGAGTATCACAACATTCAAGTTTGCTTTCAAGGTTGTGCGTTTGGTTTAGTTGAATAGATCTGGATTTTTCTGAGGCTCTTCTAGTCTGAAAGTCAAAACTCAATGCCTTTCTCTGTTCAGGCTGGTTTTCAGCTCTGCAAGTTTTCAATGCAGTCATGAAGAATGGAGACACTGAGGTACACGTCTCATGGAGTCATTGACTCCAATAAGTGTACCAGAGATTCAGAAATTTCGTACTTTCAGCAATGAGAAGTTGAGTTCACGCTACCGTACTTCACACGCTTATCGGTAGTCCAGGACTCCAGGATCACTCTCAAATGAATGTCATTTGTAAGGGCAACTCCCATCAGTCATGGCATTTCCGTTTGAGAATAAGGTAGGAGGTCCACAAAGTGCTTGGGCTCTAAAAGTGTCCTCTAATGTAGAGGTACATTTTGCTTTCTCATTACACCAACACTGTACAAACATTGTACATTTGAGGAGGTGGATGCTTTTAACCCTTTGGGTTTCCTCAATAAGACTTGTATTTTGCCTTATAACTCTTCAATTGTGGTTTAACATATGAATTTTAATACATTCTTATCTACATACTATCATGATCATTAATTTACTTTGTCCTAAAAAGCATTTAGTCAATCTTTTTCTGATCAAATATCATTGAATTCATAATATATTAAATGGTTGCAAAGGGCTTTAAGGCCTTTCAAGGGTTAATGACCATTGTGTTTCAACTTCAAAAATTCATAATTAATTCCACTAAGTTCCAAAAAATATGAAACAAATTGGGTTACAAATGCCAAATCCAATTGTCCTTCAAGGAAAATTTGTTGAAAAATATTTCAAGAAGTTTGCCCCCCTCTCCAAATTAATTATCAACTCTTAAATGGCCACTTTATGGACCTCCTACCTTACCACTTGAGAATGCCACTTCCACCCAACATGTTCAAGCTTTATTTGGGCAACTCACAAGGAATTAGGTGGAATCTCCTTAAATTAAGCAAATTTCTTTGACATGCACTATTGAGTGTTGGAAAGTTCATTTTTTAATCACATAAAGACAATTTTGCAATAAAGGTGGGAGAAATCTAAAATTGGCATTTGATTATAATATGCAAAAATCAAAAGAAGTCAAAGTCAAATTGGTAGATTTTATAAACCGTGCCCTATCATCAATATTCACACCTTAACCCTAAAGGAAAAAGTTGCGTTTTTTAGCAACATAGTGATTTTGGGCAGCTCACTATGAATGGATTTTTTATTTTTTCTCTTTGAAAATTTTACATGACATGTGCCCGAGGAGTATCTTTAAGATGCAACAATTTTCATAACTTTTGACTACCCAGTTAAAAAGTTATTGCATGATAGGTAATTTTCATTGAACTTTGAGCTGCCTGGGCTACCCATAGTCGCTTTTTTCCTTTAGAGGTTAATGAAAATGCAACAAGCATCTACTTTTTCTCTAGTTTTCTAGGGCTCACTTTTAAAAACATGCTTAGATTTGGGTGATCCTACCTTATTTGCAAAGAAAATGTACATAGATATAAGCCATTGTCTATGGTTTTTGTGAACTATAGATTCTTACCCCTTAAAGGACTAGCATGCATTTTTTGGCAACATAGAAATTTTGGACAGGTTGATGTGAATGAGGATTTGCATACTTTAGATTGAAATTTTAATAGAAGGTGGAGACAAGGAATATATTTCATGAGCACTAAATTTCGTAACATTTGGAAATAAGAAAAAAAAATTATGGCCTAATATGTTACTTTTTTTGTAAATGGACAATCTAGGTGGATCGGAAAAAATCATTTTTTTCAAAAACAAAAATTTGAAATTGATTTTCAAGATTTACATATACATGATTCCATTTTAATCAATGAGTCAAAAGGTATGAGGAATTTTAGTTTGCAGACAGTTAAGGATTCTCTACTCTGAACTCTGAAGTCGTTTATCTAAATTCAATTTTCAATATTTTTTGAAAAAAATAAATTCATACGATGTAGATTGTTTATTACAACATTACAACCATTGGAATTGGCATTTTTCAATTTCATAATTAAATTCTTAACAATTTAGTATTTTAAATCATTCTCTATTTCTTTCTACTTACTATTTTTTCCTATATATTGGACATTTTGGACATTTTTTCATAGAAAAGTGAGCTTGTGAAGTGCAATTGCCCTGTTTTTGTAGGGCCAAAAAATGATTTCAGTGAACTTGAATGCTTATATCTTGCTATCTACGCCGGGGAATTTCCTAAAATTTTTGCCAAGTATTTTCAAGTCAGCATGCTACAAAATCCTATGGTTACATATGTTGAAAATTTTTTTTTTCCAAAAATTTGGTACTTGTACTAGAAATGATAGTTTTGGAGCATTTTGGGTGAAAACATAGTCGTAGAACTTTAGGGAATGGTATCATTTCTAGTACTTTAGGGAGTGGTTAAGTTTGATGGAATGCAAAGATTGGTAGTAAATAGTGGTAAGGTTGAAAGAATAGGTAGTGCACTATACAAATTTGAATGAATCCCAAAATTAGCTCAAATTATTGTTGTTGCTATGAGGCATACAAATGGAATTTACTGCAGTAATCATTATTTAGGAGTCACCCGCCAACAAAGATGAAAGAACAATGAGGAATGGTTGGTTTAATGTTCAAGATATTTTTTGAGTTTTACTATCTATTTTCCTTTAATTCCCACATTGAACCGTTTTTCCAAGTACCAAGTCTAGTTATTTTTTTTTTCTATTTTTTAAATTCCTAATAAAAAGTTTATAGGATTCTTTAATTGTTTGTTTTCCCATGTTTTTGAATTGCAAACACTTTTTCTCCAATTCCACCAGCTAACTTTGAACTAGCCGGTTTTCAGAACAATGGGCAAGTTGAGAATCCTTTATCCAAACTCACCAGGATTCACTCAACAATAGGGGAGCATCAATCAGGCACATATAATACGCCCTGCAGCGCGCCGACCAACGGTCGTACGCCAAAACATGAGTACCCCAGGATTCCGTCAGTCCCTTTGCTCAGAAAACTGTACAGGAGTGTAGCCCTGCAATAGGCCGACCAACGGTCGTACACCAGCACACATGCATGACGAAGCCCTGCAACAGTCCGACCAACGGTCGTACACCAGCACACACATGCATGACGAAGCCCTGCAATAGACCGACCAAAGGTCGTACACCAGCACAAACATGCATGACCAATAGGCCGACCAACGGTCGTACACCACTCAGCACACGCATTCATACATGAGCACCCTGACTTTCCGGATGTTTCCGTGGCTGGAGACAGACTTGTGCAGATCCGCCAATTGCGACCAAATCTCTGCCACGTTCTGTGGCGGAAGGTCTCAATTGTTCCACAAATTGAATCTCAGCGCGAACCCAGCGAGGAATGTTTGAAACTTATTATACTTTGCAATCTGCTAGCTCTGAAGTTCGTCAGAGTGCCGTCTGTCTTCGAAACTAATGCAGCTCATCAGTAGTCTCATTGCTGTGCGCCCCACATGTTCGATTCAAGGCTCATGTGATTAAGTTAGTCATCATTCAGGTTACGCGGGTAGATGGTGGATGGGTAGACTTTGAAGTTGAAAAAGAAGAAGAAGACGAAGAAGAAGCGAAATTAATCCGTACTGAGGTCCTCTTGCGTTTCGGTGTTCAAAGTAGTTTGAACTTATTTTCTTCTTCGATTCAATCCGCTCCGCCGGACGGATTGTGGATGCATGTGGTGGGAGTAGATGTTTTGCCGAGTTCAGATTTGAAGCTCTTTTTGGAGCTGTGACGGGTGCGATTTCGAATTTGTCAGGTCATTGATTGGAGAGGAGGGGCGATTGGCGTGGAGGCGGTGATGGTTTGGAGTTTGAATCGCTTCTGGGTTTGATCAGATTTTGGGTTTTGTTGAAGATCTGGAAGTGGAGAGTGATTACGAAGCTTTTTTATTCTTGTTAGGGCCTGGGAATTGTTTCGACATCGAGGATTGTTTCGAACGAGATTTTGCTCCATTGAATCCTTTTTTTGTAAGGTACCACCCCTTGCGTCTCGACGCTTCTTCCCAGATTGACGAATTTCCAGCAGTCAATATTCTATTGCATCTCGAGTGTAAATGGGGGGCTCCAGTTAGCTTTGAGCACGCGTAGTACGGGATGGCATAATGCAACAGGAAGCAATTATTTTCCATGCAGTAGCAGTGGCTGATGTGAACCCTAAAAGTGAGGGAAGTCTCGGAGTACGCGCTTTAAGGCTTTTCAATTGTCTGTTTGCACTTTTGGATTCTCTCAAAGACAGAAGTACACAATTATCATTCGTACACGAATATACGGGTAGCGAACAGCGGTTGGATCTGAGGAAGGCCATAAATTTTCTTTCCTTCGTAGGACATTCCTTAACTTATGTATTTCTTTTCGCAAATTTTTACAATACCTATCTCTTAGTTTAGTTGCCGACATTATCGAAATGCTTACAAGGTTTGTGCTGCTGGAAGCCACCTCCAGTTGACGGGACTTTCCTTGACTAAACTGTCATTTCGTTTCTGCTGCATGTTGTTGAGGAGCTTTCAGAATTGAGGCGTTCCCTGAAAATGATTACGTACAGGATTAAGAGCCACCGGAGCAAGTGTATTGCTTGTTGCACTCTTATATGTGCCTAAACCCGGGGGTGAAACCCTGAATGACCTAGAGGGCAAATTAGTTTTTTGAGCAATTTTGAGTAGGTCACATGGGAACTTTTTTTTTGTTTAATTTAGTATATTTTAGAATCAAGAGATGCACTATTCTTCTTTAATTCTATTGATACAATATTTGGCTTATCTGATCTACATTTTCACAGTATGATCAATTGAGTTGGCACTTTCAAACCTTGAGAGCCTTTTAGGGGTAGTAGAGAAGCAGGAAAAACTCAGAGGTTTTGATCTGGTTGAAATTGTTGAAATTGCAGGCATTGAATCATATTTGGCTATGGAGATGCGGTAGAGAATACATCACGTCTATGGATGCTGTCATCTTCTGTTATGGCAGGTAGAGAATCTCATCCGTGCTTGTGTTTTCTAGGGTTTATAACCTATGCTCTCTGTGAATTTGCAATACAGATTCTGAAGGGTCATATGACCTGCAGGTTTCAGCAATGGTACAGCAGAACTCTGGGTCAACCATTTCATGAAGGAGGTGGTGAATGCGACTTCTGAATCATGCTCAAACCATATCTTTTTTTTCGACGCGGGACCGACATGGCGACATCAAAGCCGTGCTTTTCTTTACGCCTTCAGCCTTCTTTACTGCTTCGTTGGCTTGGCGACGATCACCGATCTCTACATGCAGGCAAGGAGCAACATTCCTACTCCTATCAATATTATTTTTCATGGTGTTATCATCTTGTGATGGCACCAAGGATTCCACCTTTGGGCAAGTTTGTACTATAGAGGACCCGGAGGAAACCCAGCATACTATAGGGTTTCTTTCTCCAGGCTCAATGCCTTGCAGAACTCCTGCAGATGAAGACTTTTGCTGTTCCTGACTTTAGGGTGCTCCTTGTAGGGCCTCATAAATCTCAAGCCCTCTGGAACGGTGCAGTAGGGTTTGTGATCAGGCTGGCACGGTTGTGCAGCTGTCCGACTTGGGGTCTAATAATTTCTTTACGAATAAGGGTTTCCTAGGTGTTAACCACTGGTACACTAGGTCTGTACCTCGGGTCCTCTGTACTACTCCTGCGAGTCCTGTCCCCTTTTTCTTGAAATGCCAGTACGTGCCAACGATTAATATGAAATAATATTTCTGTGTCTTTATGTTCAGGCGATGGAGACAATTGTACAACAAACCCGCAAAGCTGTTCGTTATAATTACGAAACCGGCAGTGAGGAAGTAGTTCGCGTAAGGATATGGAATCCAGTGATTGCAGATATCACTCTCTTGGCTCTTGGCACTAGTGCCCCTCAGATTTCGCTTGCTATCATTGATGCTGTCCAGCAGCTTGGGCAGGAGACTAGTTCAGGTTCCTGACTTGTAACTTGAAGCTCTTGCCATCGTTTACTGTAGGGTTTTTTTTCCCTGATTTAGAGTGTACATCAGTTCATAATTAAGATGAAGGTCTAGGGATGAATTGGATATAAGAAGTTCTCTGTGGATCATGAACTGAGGTTTTAGGGCATTGCTTTGCAGGCTTGGGTCCGGGAACACTTGTTGGCTCCGCAGCTTTCAACCTGTTCCCAATTCTGGCAGTGTGCGTTCTTGTTCCAAAAGCCGGCTCCTTGAAACGCATCCAGAATGTGGGAGTGTGGATTGTAGAGCTGTTCTGGTCGATTTGGGCCTATATTTGGCTCGCCATTATTCTCCAGGTTTCATCTCCCAATGTGGTGGAGCCATGGGAGGCCGTATGCACCGTTTTGCAGTTTCCCATTCTTATACTTCATGCCTATGTCCAAGACATAGGGTGGAGAGCCGTGTGCCAGCCTCTCTGTCCAAGAATGAATGGCTCATGGAAGCGCTTGAGCGATTCTTCCCTGCCCGTTTACAATGCTGATTTACACGAGCAGACGTCTACTTACTCCAATCCCGGGTAAGTTTGATCCATTTCCTATGGTTATCAGCGTTTTTTCTGGCTTTCATTTCATGTAGCCGGTCTGGGATCATTATCCAATGGTAGATATAAAAACTAGCAATAATTTGTAGATGTGATCATAATCTGCTAATTTTCTTTACAAAATTTGGCTACCCATAATGAATGTCATTTAGAAATCTGATTTCCATTCTTTTCGTTCTCTCCCTTATGTAGGGCTATTCAAAAATTTGGTAGGTATCTTTCCCTCTGTAGCTTATGTACTCGTTGTTTGAAAATTGGAGAGATGATTATTATCCTGCACCTGTTGAACTCACACAAATACAAATGTATCAGAGTCTACTCAGCGCAGAGCAAACATGAATGGGAGCTAGTAGATCTTCAGTATCAAACGATGCCAACGAAGGAAATTAGAAACGGGGCCACATCTGATGATCACCAGATATCGCCATCAGAACGGCAGCAAGTCACATTTGCAATCAATGGAAACGACCAGTTGACTCATGGTGAGCTATGATTTCTTCCTTCTTTTTCTGTAAATTTTCTATGCTCTTGCTCTAGCTCTAGGAAACGAAGGTCTACATCGCACTTAATCGCAATGCATCTTTGAACTCATCCTCAATTGCTTCATGATGGTGTTCAGAAGATAAGAATCCAGTGAGCGATCAAGAGCTTGTTAAGCTGCAATCGAGTGATGAAATGTACACGCACACCTCCGCGTGGGCGAATATTTATTCCCTCTGGAAGAAGCAGTTTTCTGACGTCGTTGTTGTAAGCCCCATCAGATCATCCAGTATTTCTTGTTGTATGAATGGATGCCACCCAAGGCAGTTTTTGCATTTCTAAGACAAACACGCTCCCGGTGACTGTCTTGCCGTGTCTATAATGATCATCTTCACAATCCGTCTCTTGGAGCATTTTTCTTTGCTGAAATAGATTCACTGACACATCTATAAACGATGATGCCAGGTCAAGAGGCATGTGGACGAGGATGGGAAGGATCTCTCCTTGACAGCTGCCGACTTTGTTGCTTATGTGATCACTTTTCCGTGGAGGCTTCTCTTCGTTTTTCTTCCACCAGCTGCCCTGTTGCACGGATGGCCAGCTTTCTTATGTGCCCTGGCCTATATTACAGTCATCGCTAATTTTCTGATAAAATTGGCCAACCTATTTGGTTGCGTCACAGGTAAATACTATTGACACAGGCTCCTTAATCTGTCTGCTCGTGGCGTGAGATGAAGTATATGGCGTGCTGAAGGTTCAGTTCTGATTTTGTGTTTACTTCGGTCGAGGAAACTTGATATAAATGCCTGTGTCATGATAAACAGGTATCCCGGATTATACTTTGGCCTTGACTGTCCTGGCAATCGGTACTTCGTGGCCTGATCTAATAGCAAGTAAAATTGCTGCTGAGCATCAACCGACAGCAGATTCAGCCATCGCCAACATCAACGCAAGGTCTATACCCATGTCCCTTTTGTTCGGTTGTGTTTTAAAAGATCTTCCTGTTCTGTTTTGTTATGATCTAGGAAATTTCGCACGCATGCCCTGATAACTTGGACGTGTGCATATTTAGTGTCGTAACATCTCTTGAAATCTTATCATTTGCTATGTGCACGTTTGATTTGCAGTAACTGCATCAATGTGTATGTGGGCATTGGGATTCCATGGCTGCTGCAATCGCTCTACAACAAGGTTCACTTGCGTGAAGAGTTCGAAGTCCCTTCTGCTGGCTTGGGATTTTCACTCATGCTCTTTTTCGTCACTTTTGCGCTCTGCCAAATTGTTGTTGTTGCACGGAGATTCCTTTTTGGAGGAGAGTTAGGCGGACCCCGCCAGTGGGCATGGGCTTCCTCCGCCTATTTTATGTCCCTGTGGCTCATTTTCGTAGTCTTTTCATGCCTTAGAAATTACCATTTATTGTAAAATTCACCATTTTTCATTTCTGGTCAATGACTTGAAAATTGACCACTCATAGTTTATATTACAATGACATCCATTCACAATAAAAGATTCACTTGTTTTCTGTAAGTGCATGTGTGCCACAGATACCTCTAACCTTAACGATTTTGGAGTGGAGGATTCGCATGGTGACAAAATTCAAGCAGCTGCAGTATGAAACTCAGACTGTACATAGAAACCTCCATGACGGATGCCTCGTGATGCCTCGTGATTGTCAACCAGTTCGGCGTGTCATGGAAGCACGCGTAGAAATATCTCAACTTGAGGAGACTAACTTGCGCAGGTGGATCAAGTTGCTTTCCAGAGAATTACAATGAAGGGTTGTTTAAGAACTCGAGATATTAAAGAATCGGCATGATATTAGAGGATTCGCATTGTGTTTGTAGTATGTCACATTCTCTGAATTAAAACATTTGAATGCAGGTACCCGGGTGTTTTGAAAGTCGTTTAAGCTTTGCTTCAAGCAAGATGGCTGGACTTCTCAATCTTCACCGCTACTGAGCAGAGATTTGAGTGCACTGATTTTGTGTGACTTGTTATGGGTCCGAGCCTGAACGGCTTGACTTGAGATCGCGCTCGATGGCCAAATCAAACCCTTGCATGTAGTTTGTTTAGGAAAGCTCGAGTTTTACATTCCTCTATCTCTGCCTGCGAATTAGAACGTCAATTCTCTTAGGTTGGCCGTATTGCAATTTACATTTTGACATTCACATTACCTTACATGCGCTTTCACATGTACATGCATATGTATATATACAAAATAAGTGCACATTGTCACAACCCATTGTCAGACACATTCTCATATAGACAAAGGTCATGTTTTCAAGTGAATATTGTTGCAAATGTTGCAATGGTTGTACTCTATATTGATGATATGTAGACTAAACTACAAATTGTATTGATGATATGTAGACTAAACTACAAATTGTATTCATCCACAACATTGTGCACAGCTGAATTCCAAGCTTCTCCCCCTTCAAAGCTCCCTAAATCATTTCATTTCCTTATACCAAATCCATTTCCAACCCCTTCCCAAATCTTGAGCCATCCCCAACCTGTTGATAATCCAATTAAAATGAAGTCCACTCACCTTTTGAGATATTGATGAATTCTAATCCCTTGGGTTCCTACTTTTTGAAGAATATTTTTGGACAAGTCCAGGGACACTAATAGGTGCCTACTACCCTTTCACTTCAAACATTCATAGAAAATTTAAAGAAAAGCATTTAAGATAAAAAAAAATTCCATTGGTTTTTTCTCCAAAAGGCTAATCAACACAAATTAATCAATTACAACTCTTAACAGTAGGGGAACAATTTCTTAACGGGTCAGGAATGGTTATGGTTACCTTAAGAGAATTGTGTTTGCCAGGATCACATTAGTCATGGACCCGCAATGGATTCTGCCAAAACCACGAACATTCCTTCGAAGGGAAGACATGTTTTAAACCAAGTAGGTCACCAAAAGTCCCGCATTACAAATCCACATACTTCGGATTTGACTCCATATTACCAATTAATACGCAAGCCTATGTCTTTTCGTGTCTCCAAAAGGAAGTTACAACAAAGGCCATGCTAGTCCTCAACTACCGGTATACGTAAATAACCACCACTCACTTCTAAATGGGAATGAGTAGCAACTCGCTTTCTAAGAGCTTCGAAGAAACCACATTGCAAAGCTTTGTTCCACAACAGAGGTGAGTTGCAACTAATCCAAAGCACATGGACAAGAGCAGACAAAAGTTTAGATTCAGCTGCACTGCTAATTGAGGCAACCCACAGCTTTGAAAGAAAGTAAACCGTTGCAAACTCCAAGATACCGCCACCTGAATTTTGAAAATTCCAGTACATGTTCTATTTGAACCAGAATAAGAAAGACCCCAGTCAAAAAGAAGGCCAATTGTGATATCCACCGAAGCACATGGCAGACTAAAGATCCATCATTAATTGCTCACTTAGATACACAACCTCAACGAGGAGTAATCAAGCTGGTAATCACAATTAAAATTGCAAAGTGCTCTCAACTAATTGGCAAAAGACCACGCCTGACTCACCATTAGTAAATTAGGGTTTCCGGGTTGTAAAACCCTCGTTGTGCACTGAAAAAATTCTGATATAATAATCTCAGATTCTCCCACTATCGGCCTTCAATCGACGAAGCATATGCGTTTCGGGATTCTTGAAGTGTCGGCATCGTCCACACTGCTAATGGGGAACTCTTGAGCCTTGACCAAAAGCCTTGCTCTGACAGGAACATCTAGTTCGCTGGTGTTGAAGGTGTTGCTGTAGGTGAGGATGAAGATGCAGGAGCTTGAGCTTCGGATTGGGCTAATTTGGCTGCCGTGATTTTGGATAAATCCGGAGCCTGGAAAATTCTAGCTCTGCGGATTATGTCCTGGACTATCCAATGCTTGCGCTTGCTCAGAGGCCGTGAATATTCTAATCTCACCTGCGAATGCGAAGCACAACAGCGAAAAGATCTCAAAAACGAACAACCAGAGAACCACCCGCTAATTCCAGGGTTGACCTAACTCTGCACTAATCAGCTAAACTCGATTGAAAGCAAGAGAGTGTATCCAATGCTTACGCTTGCTCAAAGTCCGTCAGGATTCTAATCTCACCTCCAAATGCGATGCACAACAAGAGAAAAACATCTCAAAAAAGGATTATCAGAGAAAGACCCCACTAATGCCCGGTTTGAAATCATATTGCAATAATCAGCTAGAACAAGATTCAAGCACGCAAGCCTATCCAATGCTTGCGCTTGCTCGAAGGCCGTGAGGATTCTAGTCTCACCTCCGAATGCGAAGCACAATAACGAAACATCTCAAAAACTGATAATCAGAGAAAGAGCACGCTACTGCCCGGTTGACCTAAACCTTGTACTAATCAGCTAAAACTCGATTGAAAGCACGAGGGCTTATCCAATGCTTGCACTTGATCACAGACCGCGAAGACTCTAATCTCGCCTACGAATGGGAAGCACAAAAACGGAAAATCTCAAAAACTGATAATCCGAGAAAAGAACCCGCTAATTCCCGTATTGACCTAATTTTTGCACTAATCAGCAAAAACTCAATTGAAAGCACGAGAGCGTACCCAACACTCGCGTTTTTTCAAAGGCCGCAAATACTTGAATCTCGCCTTCGAATGCGAATCGAAAACCAACAAACAAAGACATAATCCGCAACCCTAAATTTTCCACTGAACCCTGATTTGGGTCACGAGAAGCCTCCTACCTCATCGCCAATGTTGCAGGCGTTCGTCTCGTCGTGCGCCATGAACTTGGAGGTGCGTCGCACGAGCTTCGGGTAGCGCGGATGCTGCCACATGCGCTGCACGGCGACGACGACGGACTTGGTCATCTTGTTGGACACCACCTTGCCCACCACCGTGTTCACCATGGTCGCGGCTTCCGCACCACCGCAACCAACCTCCAACTCCAACTGATGTCTTGTTTTTTAGATCCCGTCAAATCGCTTCAGCGACGCAATTCTCTGTTGTAAAACCCGGAGGCCTTAACCCTAAAACCCTGCTACACTCTTGCGATCCTTCACGCGATGCCAATTCCATCCAGATTTTGCGACTGCTCTTCTAGGTGCCCTGTTCACATTAAAGGGCATTCGTTTCGGGAAAATGCTGACAACAGAAGTTCCAATCTATAGACTATAAATGTTACAAGAGGGCAATGTCTGACACCTTCAGCATCAGAGTGGCGCAGCGGAAGCGTGGTGGGCCCATAACCCACAGGTCCGAGGATCGAAACCTCGCTCTGATAGTGGCAGAGATACAGCTTCCAGATATTGAAGGGATTTTTTCTTTTTTTTTGGGTAGTTATTTTTTAAATTTTTGGGTAGTTTTTTTCTTCATATCGTGGGTTTGAAATAATGCAGTTTATTTGATTTTGAATAATTATAATGTGATTTTTTGGATAATAATTGTTTGATTTCTTGCGTTTGAAATAATTAATGTAGTTTATTAGCTTTGGATCGAAGGTGAGTCAATCATTTTTTTGTTTTTTGCTTTTTCCCCTTTCCAAATGTAATTCATAGTCACAGTAGGGGTGGTTATATTGAGTGGTTGCGATGAGTTACTAGTATGAAATTGTTTAGGAACTACTACTGGTCCCCTAAACACATGGAAGACCCAAGAATATTGTAACTAGCTATTATGGTTGGCAAAAATTTAAAAAAATTTAAAAAGTTGAATTTTTTGGAAAATTGCTTTTAGAGAGTATTGGCAAATGCCAAATTATGCTGCAAATGCCAAATTATTGGAAAATAGGCTTCATGCAAATTTCAAAATGGGCCATATGCAAATCTAAGAATAATAATTACCACCTTCTTAATGTTCCTATAATGAAGGCATCAAATTCTTAAAAAAAAATTAAAAAAAATAAAATCTTAATTTCTATTAATTCAAAAAGAGATTGTTGAATCTTTTTTTCCAACTATAGTTAATTATTTGACATGAAATGTTGACCCGAACAACCAAGTATGGTATAGGAATTTGTACCAATGCATTGCAAAAGTCCCATATCATTTCACTCAATGCAAGTATCCATACTCATAGCAACCAAATTGTTAGTTTTAGATCCCTATACCTTGAAACATTGCATATGACTAAGAGAGTACAATGAATGATTTTTTTAGTGTCCTAGAATTTATAGAAACAAAGAATGAACTTATTTAAATAGAATTTTATTATTTGTGTTTGACTACCCTAGTGATTGGACTGTATTACTCTAGGATGAAGTATTTCTTTTGAACCTACCTAATTGGTTTGTGTACTAATTGATCTAATCATATAGATATGATCTATGGATCAAAATTTACACTATTTTTTGAGAATCATCTTCTTCTAAGTTATAATTTATAATACATCTTACATCTTTACAATTTTGGAAATTTGGGCTATCCTTGGTCCTTAAAGAATTACACAATGATAGTAGGCAACAAAATACAAGTTTTTATCCAGTTTTTATCCAGTTTTTATATACAACTTCATTAATGAATATGGACATCATTGGAATTAGAAGACTACTATGGTAGTTATAATTTTTTTTTCTACACCAAATTGTTTCAAAAAAATGGAATCTCCAAGTAGTGTATTTTAGCACTTTTGGATTTTTTTTCTCCACAATCTTGATTTTGACTTTCAAAAATGGCTCTTTTTGCTTTTAAATAAACCTAACAAAATGAGGCTTCTCAAGTCTAATTTCATCTTTGCCCAAGTTTTTTGCAAAAATTCTTAAAATCAATACTTTAATGAAGAATTGATATTAAGAAGTTCAATGCTTCTCTCCATATGGTGTCAAATAGAATGGCAAGCTACATGGGACAAAATTCAGCCCTAAGATGAATGAAGAGAGAAAGAATAATGTGGCACATAAGAAAAATTGAGAAGCCATAAGTGTTCAATTTTCAATTAAAAGAAACATGGTAACAAATGTTATGTTTCCAATGTTCTATTTTCAATTAGTGAAGGACACTTTTTGAACCCATGTTGCGAGCCATTTAAATATAAGAGATTTGCTTTGGAGATACATCATGGCCCATTCACTGAACTATGCCATGTGATTACTACACCACCTATGTTCTAAAATAGCAACCTACTAGCTTTCACTTTCAGAAAATTAAACTTAAATGTCCATCATTCCAAAAATTATGCAACTTCTTCTTGTGTTCACTGCAGATTTCTTTCTCCTTTCACTAAAAAAATCATCTACTGCACCAACGGACCCCAATTTCGATTCTACTGGTAAAGGGTCGCTTCTTGGACCTGTAACCTTGCCAAAAGAGAGGAGCAAACGCATGACTTGCATTCATAGCAACACAAACACGTCACCAGTTTCTGAGCTTTCAATCAACAACTCCTATGAATGCATCCTGTGGTCCTAATTCGTCTAAGGTAGGAGGTCCATAAAGCGACCATCTAAGCGCTGAACCTGAATTTTGGGGAGGTAAAACATCTTGAAATATTTTTCAGTAAATTTTCCTTGAAAGACAAGAAGAAATGGCATCTGGCTCAAGTTGTTTCATATTTTTCGGAGCTTTGTGGAATTAGTTATGAAATTTTGAAGGTGAAAAGCCAAAGGGCTGTAAAAGCGACCACCTCCTAGAATGTACATCCTTTGTACATTTTGGGAAATTGAAGAAAGCAAAATGTACCTGTGTGTCCTGATCGGTTCAAAATGCCCGGTCGGAGTTCGAGCCTCCTACCTTACCTGGTCCCCGCACTTCAACTTAATATACAGCTTTGTTGACATAACCAGTCCTGAGTTCCTAAAAAATTTGTTCATTGAATAAAACATATCACGTTACAATACACAAAGACTACTTCAATAAGATCTCTGGCATTCTCGACCATCCCCCACTTGTCAAAATATCATTGACTGTATCACTCGTCACACTTTCAAAGCCCCAAGCAGTTCGATTAAAGAAGTCCGTGCGTACACTCAAGCACCTTCATGACATTACCTTGGACAAACAAGTAGACATCTATTAGCACACTCACACGTATTTACAGCTTGACAATAGAAAATTGTACAATCAAATAATTAAACAAAGTGATAGATTCTAAGGGTGTACAAGGAATGTGAAGTCAATTTGTGTTTTATTGGCATCCTTCAGAGCCCCAAAATTGTGACAATTTCAACTACACAGCTCTAAAACTGGTATAGATTCGAGTGACATTTAACAGCACAGTGCTCAAAAAACTAAACATGAATAGATTTAGGTTTTCAGAAAGTGCCAATGTCGTGAATGTGTCCGCTCTAATAACGAAATTGAGCACTTACAGAGTGTCATGAGGGAGTTGAGGAAAAGACTGCCAAAGACATATTGATAGTGGTAGTAGATAAAAATCAGCGACTGTGGATTTGAGGAACAGGAAGCCGGAGAAGCACCTGATTACTTGCAGAGATTGAGAGTTAACTTACTCGATTCCAAGATGAAGTCGCTGCAGGCTGTGGTGGTTGTGTTGTTGGCGGTGCTATTGGAGTCTGCAGCAGGGCAGAGTGATGCAGAGCAGTACTTGAATTCTCACAACACCGCTCGCCAGGCAGTGGGAGCAGGCATCCCGGACTTGAACTGGAGCGAGGAGCTTAAGGATTATGCCACCGCTTGGGCCACCGACCGAGCCAACACCGCGGACTGCGCCTTGGCACATTCGGGTGGACCTTCCGGAGAGAATCTCTACTGGTCCAGTGGGTCATCGGCACCAGCCGATGCTATCAACAAATGGGTGAATGAGAAACAGTACTACGAGTATGGCAGCAACTCTAGCGCCCAGGGCCAAGTCTGTGGTCATTACACTCAGGTATCTGTGAACTTCCACTAAACAAAACAGTAGATATCATCTAATGGAGCCCGTTTCTTTAGAGGCCCTAAACCAGGCATTGGAAATGGTTCTCATAATCTTGACTTTCTTTTAGAGTTATGATGAACATTTTAGCCCGCTGACTGATTGAGCATGATCGGACATAGTCCAACCATTAAAGCTATGCCTGGAAATAAGAAGGTAAAGGCTTGTAATGAAAGGATCATAATCTTGTCTATCCTTTTAGACCCTTGACTGAGCAAGACAACACAAAATCCAAATATTAAAGTTATGTCTGGTAACATGAAAGTGCAGCCTTGTAATGGAAAGAACATTTTTGTAGAGGTGGCAACCAAGTATTGGATATGGAGAGAATGGTAATACCTCATAGTCCTTCAATATTACGATGTCCTTTTTAAAACCTTGACTAGGTATGATTGAACCAGATCCAATGATTGAGGTTATGTTTAGTAATGTGAAAGAAAATCCTTGCTTTTGACATAGCATTCCTTCCCACTCCCACGACTCGGCTCTTTATTTCTCATGATGCCAAGTCCACATTCCGAGGCAACTGCGTGTGTCACTCTCTTGTTGGCTAGTCAGAAGGGTACAACCCACAACTCTTCTCTCTAAATCAACTAGAATATACAGATATAAAATGTAAAGATACGAACGTTCATGACTGAGAAGGACAACTTAGCATAATGAGCTATTAACTTCCCAAGCCTCCCAGCTCTCAAGTTATCAAGTCATAAAATGGTTCTATTTTCGAATTACCTTGTTCATATTTGTTAATATAAATTCAGTGCTTAAGTGGAGAGCAAATTCAAGTCATCCAAGGAAGGGTACAGAATTACCTGCATAGTATATTTACTGCGAGGTTGAACGAAGTGGCAGTGAAAGATAATCGGTTGCATTTACACTGCTGTTGTACTGTGCAGGTCGTGTGGAGAGACACCCAGCTGCTGGGGTGTGGGTCAGCCAACTGCCCTGGAGGTGGCACTTTCGTGGTGTGCAGTTATGATCCTCCAGGCAACGTGAATGGTCAAATGCCATACCTGCTGACAGCTTCAATACGGCTAGAAAACACACAAGACCTAACACATGATATGAAATTTAGCTCCATCTGATTTACATATCGTACAATAAATCAATCAAATTGGTCATTTTACAGCCATGCCTCCTCCTTCATCCTTAACGAGAAGTTATGACAATCAATCCACGACTTGAGTACAAAGTATATACTGCTTACCTTGCAGGGGATCGAGTTGTCCAGATCTTTCCCACATCTTCCAGAAGTGGCTGATGATCATTCCGAATCTGTACCGCTTGTGGACCAGACGACCATGTAAAAAACTGATGAGGAGCTTCGTGAAGGGGAGACAAGATCTCTCCGATTTTAGACATGGCAACAATCGCTGATTCCTTGAAATTCCAGTTCGAACGACAGCAACCAAGTGTGCAACCATGCCACAAGATTTCGAAGCTTCAAGATAACCATATGCTTGAGATGAAAGAATAACTGTACAGTTCTTCAATTATAAATTTGAAGGCAATCGAAATTGCGCACCAAAGATGAAACATGGACATCCTAGCTATCGGGCTGTTTGCCAGGCTTTCCCCTAATTAGCCTCAAAGAATGTGTTGAATTAGCCATACAGTGTTTGAACTTCATTTGCTAACCCGGAAAGGGACTTGAGCTTTCCCTCTCGCAGCACTGTATCTCAAAGCGGCAGATCGATAAACGTCAGCATGAGCCTCAATAGATGCTGCACACCACAGGATGCACAGAAGCAAAACAGTTAGAGACACGACAGTCCTAACTTTGGAGTACTACACCACACAATGAAGATCACTTTAGAAGAAACTCGAATTGTCAAAGTAACTAAATAGTTTTCTTGTTTCGACAATTCGGTGATTTGGTACTACTCTTTGTTTGGGAACTCAGCCAAGGCTCGAAATGTAGGACATTTACATATGTCAGTCCCAAAACAAAAATGTAGTCCAAGATTGCCGAAATTCCGAGTTGACAATTGAGATCTACAAGGCTTGGAACCAAATGGAGGAGCACTGACCATCACTAGGACGAGAATAACCTCCACCCATGGTGATCACTAAAGGAAGGTTGCGCTCAATGCAAGCACTGTACACCATATTGTTGCGTTTCAACAGTCCTTGTCTGCAAAGTAGCACCCAACTATTAGATGATAGAGCTAGGATAAAAAGCAAAGATGGAGACTCATTGTCTAATAAGTAAAGGAGAAGGATCTAAGAAAAGTAAATAATAAAATGGCATTAGCCCCTGAAAGACCAGAATGAGCTTATGTTTTCTTTAGCGCTTCCAAATGCGTGGAATTCTTTAATTCTTTGACCAATGCGTGGAATGTTCTTCACTGATTCTGGTGATAAAAAGTTTGGACCTGTCTGAACTATAATTTTCACGGTATGGTCAGTCAAATAGGTCATTTTAAAACCAGAAAATTTTCGATTTTTAGGGAGTAAGTAAACTGATCTCAGAAAATGAGAAAATCACCTGGTCATGGCAAGGCGCCCAAAGCTATCTTCTTTAAGAGCATCCACTCCGGCCTGCAGGACAACAAGATGACTGATTTATAGGTTCCTATTCAGCAGACATTCCGGACTTGGAAATAGAGATTCAATAAATTCGATTGTTCATATTCCTGTACAGAGTATAGTGCAGAACGAGAAATGGCA
This sequence comes from Pseudisothecium myosuroides, assembly GCA_951799445.1. Taxonomy (NCBI): domain Eukaryota; kingdom Viridiplantae; phylum Streptophyta; class Bryopsida; order Hypnales; family Lembophyllaceae; genus Pseudisothecium; species Pseudisothecium myosuroides. The sequence continues at coordinate 24,699,718 of OX637292.1, read as the reverse complement.
AGAAGGGTAACTTTGAAGTCCATAGCGCCGGCACAAATTCATGTCGGAAGGCACAAGTACGCTACCTGAAAAAATACCAGGCCTGGTTCATGCAACTCAATAAGATGAGGTAACCATTCCGCAAGCTTTGCTAAGTAGTCTTCGTCTTCTGTGCCATCTGGAAGACCGATGTCATAGTTTGATTTCGTTTTTGACTTCCATGGATAGTTTCCAGCCCCGTGCATATCAAAAGTTATTACACGATCATCATTCTCGAACAATTTGGATGTCCCATTTCCCTGCCAAACGAAGCATGGGAGCATCGGCTATAAGATCAAAAGATTTGGTCGACAGTCATCCACCCTAAACTAATTGCTAGTTCTAGTCTTTTTCAAAACCATAACAGCGTCTGTCAGTACTCCGACATTCTGAAATTTTTCAAGGACAAGGTTGGAGCATTCTAAAGCTAACTACCTGATGAACATCAAGATCAACAACGAGGATTGGAGTTTGCAAATTGCAATTGGCGGGATAATCTCTTAAGCATGTCGCAGAAGCTACAGCAATATCGTTAAATACACCTACAAGACAGAAGCAGTTATCAGCTGGACTAATCCCTTGCAGTTTATAAACATATCATTTAAATAACAATATTGGTAATCTCCCATCCACTTGACAATCAACTTCAGCGGTTAACTGACACACTCATAATGCTTCTTCTGCACAATGCGCCTCCCTGGCATGACACGGCATTCCTCCTTAATATATAAAGGACAAGAATCGTGGTTTTAAAAGACCAATTCGATTGTGAGTACATAATATGGCTGGGACCAAATTCTATATAACCAGAATCAGTGAAGGAAATTGCATTTGTCGGTCAAAAATTAAATAAAACTGGACAAAAGAAAAATTCCATGTTAACTATTCAAAACTACCAAAAACTTGAGGCCCTTGGAGCCAATTGGTTCCTTAGGAACTGATATCACGTATGATCGATTGAATGCAGAGTTAAGAAAGGAGACTGGTTGTCAAGATCTGAAAGCTAGTCTAAAGAATACATACTTACAAAACCCCTCTCCATGACCCGCAAAAGCGTGGTGCGTCCCCCCTGCGATGTTCGCTGCCACCGGTCTTTTGCCTTGCATCACCGTATGCATTGCCGCCACCGTGCCCCTGACAAAGTTCTCATGTCAAAATTCCAGATTCTTGATCCAACAATGGTACATCTGTAACAGACTTGTACACAGAATGCGAAGATACTGATACAGTAATGCAAAAGTGCATAGTCAATTTCAAGACGCCCAACAAGTAGAGATACTCCAGTAGCCCATTCAGAGATCCGGCACCGAAAACAGAATTCGTGTGGTGATGTAAATCCTGCTAAACTAGCCTTGTTGGATCCAACATCACGGGAGATACAAGAGGTTGATCGAGGCATTCGTGCTTTTCACATATAAATAATGTGCTCTCAGCTCTAATAACAGAGGGAGCAACAAAAATGGAATATTTACCCAGTGGAAGCAAGAGAGCGTTGACGGTGTTCAACACTCCAAGGGAAGCCTACTGCCCGTTGCTCCTTCTCAGTCAACCCTCCTGAAATAAACCTTTGAACATACCTGTAGAAGAAAAACAAGAGAAAGGGAACTTCATGATTTGAAACGATAACACGAACAGCACATACAGAGCACGCGTTTGAATGTTTTGCATAGCGGCCAGGAGATAAATAGACATCACCTAACACCCCCATTAGATTGACAAAGCTCTTAATGCAAAGTTAAAAGGCATTACGTTCATCTGGTTCTCATGCTGAGTTAATGTCAAGTTACTGTTAATGTAACGCAAATGGTGTAATGTTGACTTAATTTTAGCGCGATGTTAGAATCCTTGCCATGAACTCTATGCTATACCGGGAACTTTGACATTAATTTAACAATATCTTAATATTGATTAAAAGTTCTATCAGATTAACGTTAATATACCGTTAAAAACTTTGTGAATCTTATAGGGATATTTTGAGATGGATTTTCTAAGAAAACAAAAATCTTACCCTTCATCATGCACCAAGCAAACATCATCAATAGACGCCACTGAGGCCGGCATTGTCACAAGAATATCACGCAGTTGTGCATCTCCCTCCAACAACGAGCGCGTGGCTCGATATCTGTAACGAAAATGAGCTATTTGTGAAAATCAGTCTGTCAATTTTTCCCTGACTAGCAAATTGCAAGGTTGCACTGCCCTCAAAGAAATGGGTTCTTTTCCGAGGACAATAGAAACTACATATGAGGGAGGAGATGCTTACTTGGTCATCGGAAATCTATGACCCTCGGGAAGAGGTACCACGAAGTGATCAGCATAGAAAGCAAGCAGCCCAACTCTTGGAGCTTCATCTAACACCGCTGCTTTTGTTTTCATTTCTGCCTTCTGAACTCCTCGTACGGCCGCATAAAAGCTTCCGCAGAGTTTTGTACTGCCTAATCTGTAAATCCCTGATTTCCAGTATTTTCTTTTCAGGTAAGCTGATGCATGTGCCATAACATCCTAGAGAGGTATACGACGTGCACCTTTTCCACTCTATCACAAAAAGAATTTAGAGTATCAAAATGTTGAAAACTAACCCACTTTCAAAACAATTTAGGCCATAGTCAGGCGTGCAATCCCTCTTAGATGAGCCCACATGCAAACATGCCAAACAAGGACTGGATGGAAGGAAATAAAAAAATTCTCAAGCGAGCTACCACTTCTTTTGCAAGCAGAACATGACCTCATGATTTTGCACAAAGGAAATCTAAATTCCTCTTCTCGGCTTACTGTCCATTGATTCCAGAGGTACTCAGGCTGATCCCTCAAGAATGTTAGGGTCAGGAACTAACTCAAGAAATTTCATATCTGACCATGGTTTCACATTCAAATTGGCAGCTGAAAAGACAGATAAAGAGGGGTCCCATTCCCCTGGGGTGAAAAACCACCGTTTACAACGCATGTGTCATCTAAACCCGTGACTTCTAAGAAATGAGATACGTTTAAATTCTATTACAATCAAATGTATCTCCAAGAAATTTATAATAGATGCAATATTCATGGTTCAAGGCTTGTGATTGAGATCCTAATACTTCAAACTTCAACGATTCATAACTTACTCTTAGAGCGTTGTTTTAGAGCGTTGGAATCCTCTCAAAACGGGAGACAAGAATAATGATAGCAACCACTCAAAACAGCTGAAAAAACCACTGAAACGAGTTCCCTACCGTACTTGTCTAAATTCCATCTCTGCTCACAATTTCTCCAGAGCAATGAAAAAAGCTTCCATTGTAATTCTGACTTGATCTACTGGATACACGCAATAAAACCCCACAGAGGAATTCAACGTAATTTCTGCGGTTTTAAGAAGGTTAAACGGGGACTTCCCTATGTTCAACAATTATTTACTTTCCGACCAACACATGCAATTTCCTTCACTAATTCTACTGGTATAAAATTTGGCCCCATCTGAATTCTATTATTTTCACAATATATTGGTCATTTAAAAAATCACGAATCTTTGGGATTTAAGGACCTTGCATCACATTGAGGAGAAAATGAAGGTCGAGTCTTCATGGACACCAAAGACCTAAACCCTAACACTCCAAGACACTCCAAGAGCAATGTGGCAATGAGTTGAATACCTGCTTCCGCAACACAATTGAACAGAGCGCGACACAATCGGCCACAGGAAACATCAAAACCAATTACCTCGAGCACAGAAATCCTCAAACCGTCGCTTGAAAATGGAGACTGGAGCTCCTAGAGGAGAAGTCCACCATGGCGACCTCGCATGAAAGTGGTGAGACCGACGAAGTGGAGTCGCCCACAGTAGTGTGGACATTCCTGTGGCCGCACCGCCAAGCCGCAACTCTGGAGGTAAAAACTTGTATGACTAAAATCGTATGACTACCGATGGAGAAGAAATTTGTATGACAAAAAACAGAGTTATCCTGAGACAATGTCACCCTTCGCTTGCCCCTCTTCCAAATTCTTTCTCAATTCTTGGTCTCGATTGCGGTAAGGAAACTTGAGTAGTGAGAGATTTCGAGGTAGATGAAGCAAATGTGCTGTGACTGAGTAAATCGAGGGTGCGGACTGCGAATGCTGGTGTGGGATTGCGAAGGACTGAGTTCGCGAGCTGGGTAGGAAACGCATTCTTGAGACATAACGTCCCGTTTCGAGAAGGAAGAGCATCTCCACTCGAACCCCTCAAATATGTAATAAGAATTTTTATTTTCACGTGGAGTTAGAACTTGAGAGTATTATCATTGAAAGATCGCTAAAAAATATCTCAAAGATATCTTAGACACAAGATCTAAATTTGAACACAGATAGATCAAAATATGCCCTAAACTATTTCATTGCCATTCCACTATCTGTCCCATAATTTTTTATATTATCTAGCCAAATTATACTTAAACCAGTATTTTGAGAAAGGTAGCAAAAAGTCACCCTTGGTCAAAAATTCAGAAACTAGCTTCACCGTGGTTTGATAAAATTTGACAAAGGTCTAAAAGGATATCTTTTTGTTGTGAGGTTAAACTAATTAACCCTCAATATTTATGTGTTTCCATGACATACATCGCTGTAGCCTAGGCACAGAGTTCCTCTGACCAACCAGCGTTACGTTACTACTCAGACTTGAGAGCAACTCCTATTCAACCCTGCTGACACGTGAAGAACAGTCTCACACCTTGTTTCAAAGCAACTAAACTACAGACTTCCATTGCCTTGCGCAGTCTCGGATGAATGCTTTCAATGTACAAATTTGGTTAGGGCAACAAATCGTAAGCAAACCCTTGCTCCAAATTGCTCCAGATTGTTAAGCAGAGCTTCTGGAAACCCAAGGGTCTCAACTCTCTTCAACTTTGAGACTAGAGTCGACCATCAACTCCGGGCTTGGAGAGCATTCAAACATGAACACACCGCCAGACAATCACTCCATCCTGGCTACAGGACGTTGTCAACATGAAGCCTACCCTCTAAGAAGAGAGATTGACAACGATTGTTGGCAGTGTTCAAATATGGCCTACTTCACAGCTTCGATCAATCTACCAGAGATTGCAATTGAGTGCTCAATCGTCTACCCTTATCATTCCCCATGTAATCAACTACAACATCTAAGATAACAGTACAAATAGTAGAGCATAAATAAACTAGAAGTCGAACACCCCAGGAACATATATGTAAGCATATGGAAGGAACAGAAACTTCATGGCCACTGCCCACCGCATGAGCTTGGGGTAAGCTCAAAAAATCGCCTGATTTTAGTCCTTCAACAAATTGTCATCCAAAGACTGTGAGAGATCTCCTTCACGAGGATGCTGAAGGGCCTCAAGTGCTCATCCACCACAACACGCTCTCCTCCACCTAATACTCTTGCCCTTCTAAATCCGATCTTATAGGATAGTCGAGCCCATTCAAAGCAGTGATCTTTCTCAAATCCTCCTTATCGTACAATGGAAGGAACCAATAAAGCTTCCGTGTGCCAAATACCTGCTCAAAATTTCTCTTCCATCCCAAATCAAACAGCCACCTCGTGGATGACTTCTTCTCATAGGCCTCGATGGTGGTTGTATTGCCACCAACGAGCGAAATGTGCATAATCAGAAACCCGAGCACACTTAAGGCGAATGCCATGTTTAGCACAAACCCGAGAAAAGTGGCAATGAGGGAGCCAGGGATAGCAGCTTCTTCCACATCCCCAAAGAACGCTATAAACGACGGCAACAGCGAAACCGTCACCAGCGAGGTCTCCAGCAACGTGTACAGAAGAAAGAGCAAGAAAAACTTATAATTACAAGCCCCCACGCAATTGACCACCCACACGCAGTGATGATCCATCTTCAAAATGCAGCGCCCGCATACGGAGCAATGGTGGCACCGTGGAGGCTTGTACTGAGAGCACTTCCGACAGTAACGGGCACGCCCGCTTTGACTCATCGTCGGGATTTTAGCTGAATCGTGGGGAGAGCTATTCTGTGTCAAAGGTAGAGAGGGCACCTCCAGATCCTCATCCGACGTCGAGGGTCGCCACGTCGACGGCACACCACCAGGATCAGTGAACACAACCGAGAAGTACGACCACAGCAGCATCGCCAAAAGGCCGTGAAAGAGCAAGACCACAAGCAGAGCCGTGAACGTCGCCGAGCCACCTTTGACCACCTCGGGTCCATAATTGGTAATCACCACAGCATAGTAAGACACGCCCACAACTGCAAGCACCACCAACACCATAATCGAACCCACGGCCTTCAGGCCCGTGCAAAACCTAAACACATTCCAAGCCATGGCTCCTCCGGAGGGCGCGCCAAATGGCTGCAGGTCCGATAACAAGACGCGCTTCACGGCTCTGTATTGTGATATCGCCAGCTTTACGGCTAAGAAATCCGAACCGCCTTCATCCCTAATATCCAAAACCAGAGCCTTTCACATCACCCCCCTATTCAAAACGCCATCTTAACCCAAATATTCCACTCCCGCATAGAGATCGCACCTCAAAACGCAACTTCCAACCTGCTTTCCCAGTTCAACAACGAATTCGTCAAATGTCCCAAGCTCCGAATGCCCAACAATCGCCACCACTAACAAAACCAAACCCTACCTCAATCGAATCAGACTCTAAAATCATTACCCCCAACTCACAGATACCACCAAAAAAAACAAAAAAACATTACACACTCCCGCAAAACTCAAAATCACCAAGCACAAACTCCTTACCCCAAATCAAACTCAACCAGACCCTGATGCACGAAATAGGTTCAGTTAGTGCCCGAAATGGCATCAAAAAGAGCGAGGAAAATCACGAAATGGAAAGAGGGAGGTGAGAAGCGCGCACATGAGTCGGGGCGGGCGGGGAGAGTGATGATCTGGGGGTCATGGGGGCGATGAAGGAGGTGCGTGAGGCAGCGGAAGGTGAGAAGACATGATCGAACGCGGAAACAGAGTTAGGGTTTGGGGATTGAAGAGGATCTTGTGCGACTGATGAAGGAAGGTTTCTTCGCGCTCTGCTTCCTGGTGGACGTCGAGGAGGAAGACCTCGTGACGTCGACTATAAATATACGCGGACCTCTTTAATGTCACAGGCTAATGTCACAGGGTGGTGCTCTTGGAACTGAAAAGGACGCTTTGAGGAATCGAAGTGTCCGAGGAATGGCTTTCAAAAGAAACTCTAATGTAGAAAGGAAGAATGCACCTGTTCATTCTTCTTATCATTTTCAACCGACTATCATTGATGGGGCCATGTGCAACTTCTAGAAGAAATGTTAAGGTAAGAGGTCGTTAAATGGTGCGGGTTCTAAATGTGTGCCTTATCTAGGACAGGGTGACATATTCTCTGAAAAATGCACTACTGTCATAGATGAGGTAGGTGGGCTTAGATGCATGCTTTCTGAGCGAGTTACCTTATGTAGTTTTTTGCAAAATTTCCTTGTTCACATTCTTGCTTAGGCAACTTTAGGTGATCTGATTAACTTCATTTGGTAACCATTCAACATGCAATTGTCACTTCCTAATTGAACTGGGAGTAGTGTTGTTGGAAAAAAAATTCCAAATGGATTCTAGATAATATAATTCTTGAAAAGTCATCATCTTTGTTGATCACGTTGAAGCATGTCAACAACCTTACATTGAATCGGCTTGCATTCATTGCCATTGTGCCACGACATTGCTTCAATTTACTAGTTTGTTGAATTGTAAACATTCCTAAGTGCTCTATTATGGCATTGCAAGTTGTGAATCAAAACTTGTTGATACGACTGAAGTTGAATTTGTCTTTGAGAAGAAGTGAGGTGCATTGTTATGCAAACTTGGAGGTTGGATGGTATTATTAGTTGAGAGAATAGAGCTCAAAGATGAAGACAAAATCATTAGTACATGTTGAGAAAAGAGTAGTGGTTGGAATGCACAAAGTTAGGATGAGAGGTTTGCATTTTGTAGTAGAATTGAAGATGTCACCTTCAACCATTATATTGTTCTACATAACTATTGACTTTGAGAAGGTGTAGCTTCACCAAAATCATTTAGTAGACCTTGAAAACTACATATTACAATATAAAACACTTGGAGCGCATATTAGATAATGATCATCACTTACCACTCATGAAGATTATAAACAAAATGGCAAATATCACAAAGGTTAATTGTTGTACTAAAAAAAATGTTTTGAATGACTTTGGATATAAAAATCGTGTTGCAAGCAAAAAAATCTTTTCTTAGCAAGAAGCACAAAGCACAAAGGTTAGCATTTGCCCAATAATATAGATATAAGAATGCAAAGGATTGGAAGGTCATTTGGACTGATTAGTTATGTTTTGAAATTAGCAAAAAATCTCAACAAAATAGAATGTTGCAGAAATTATGTGAAAGATAGAGATGAAAATATTTGGCATCTATTTTAAAGTTAGTTTGTATTTCAGTGATGGTTTGGGATGTCTTTAGTAGCTTTATTAAGTCTCCTTTAGTGATCATGCCTCCATAGAGAAGGATTGCAAGTAATATTGTTGATATTGTCGACAATGGGACTTTGAATGGGTTTTATTTTTTTGAGGATCATCCACAAGACCTCACGCTTACAAAAGATGGCGCTCTAATTCACCATAGTATGTTGCTAGAATTGTGGAGACAAGATCATGGCATAGAAAAGTTGAATTGTCCAGCAAAGTCTCTATACTCAACCCCAATAGAAAACTTGTGGAAGATAATGAAAGATAGAGTTCAAAATAAGTCCAAGCCACATAACAAAAAAGAACTAGTTGAATCTCTTCAAGAATATGGGAAGAGAACGGTATGTATAGGGATCTTGCCAACATGTCTACAAAGGAAATAATTGGTGCAAAAAGTGGTAATACTAGATTGTAGACAATCAACATGTAGCAACAAGCAAAATTGTTGATTGATTTGAAATTTTAATTGCATAATTGTATAAATGTGTAATATCTTGAAAATAGAGTGCTAAAACTTTCAAATGCAATTTTTGTTTAAGATTATTTAAAATTTAATGAATCTTTGAACCTTTAGAAGTTAGCCAAAATGGCTTTTGCATGCTCCGTTTGAGCACAAAAATGAAAATTACGTATCATTTCTTTCAAGTATTATTCAAGATCCAAAGGATTTCACGACTTTTTACAAGTTTGAACTTTGTTCAATATATAAAGTGTGTGGAAATTAAAGTTTCTTCCCTTTTGAATAGCAAAAAATAGAAAACTTAGGATTGAACTCTTTTTGGATTCAAAATAGAGCTCTTCTAAGTTTTGTCCCTAGTTTTGCTTCTACCAATGAAAATTCATGACCATGTGGCATGTGGGACTAGGGGTTGTAATTCAAGACAATATTAATGAGTTTAGAGATTAATTCAAGATGAAGTTGTGGACTACAATGCATTTGTTGTTGGAGACTACAATTTAAACTTAGCTAGCAATTCCAAACCAAGTCCAATTGAAACACTTTACAAACAATTCTATTATCCATTGTAAAGTGGGGTACCATTCAAACTGGCGTTTTTGCATTTGCATGGGAGGAAATTTCACAACTGCTAACTTTGACAGCCTTTTGAGGGCTGAAAAATTGTTTTTTTACCATTAAATTTTTGGCACAGGAACATCTTTATGTTAATAACATGTATACCAAATTTCAAGGTCAAAATATTCACTAAAAATAATATTCAAAGTCTACCAACAAGTGTAGTGGTGAGAAAATTTTCATTGTTGCCAACTTTGACACCTTCCCGAGGGCTGAAATATTTTTATTTTACCATGGAATTTTTGTCATGAAATCATCTCTATGTTGATAATACATGTGCCAAATTTCAAGGTCAAAAGATTCACCTCAAAAAATATATTTGAAATCTACCAACATATGTAGTTGTGAAAAACAGTTTCATTACTACCAACTTTGGCACTATCCCAAGGGTTGAAAATTGTTTATTTACCATGAGTTTTTTATGGTAAAATCACCTCTATGTTAATAACAGGTGTGCCAAATTTCAAGTTCAAAAGATTCACATAAAAGAAGATATGCTAATTCTACCAACATGTGTAGTTGTGAGAACGATTTTTTCAGCCCTTGGAATAGTGTCATTTTTAAATAAAATTTCACACGGATGTAGAAAATCATTCTCACAACAACACATGTTTGTAGAATTAAAATATCTTCTTTTCAGTAAATCTTTTTATCTTGAAATTTGGCATACATTTTATAAATATAGAGATGATCTCATGCCAAATATTTCATGGTAGAATATTTTTTTTCAGCTCTTGGGATAGTGCCAAAATTGGCAGTAGTGAAATTTTTCTCACAACTATACACATTTGTAGAATTAACATATCTTCTTTTATGTGAATCTTTTGAACTTGAAATTTGGCACACTTTTTATTAACATAGAGGTGATTTCATTATAAAAATTTCATGGTAAATAAACAATTTTTCAACCCTTGGGATAGTACCAAAGTTGGTAGTAGTGAAATTGTTTCTCACAACTACATATGTTGGTAGATTTCAAATATATTTTTTGGGGTGAATCTTTTGACCTTGAAATTTGGCACATATACTATCAACATAGAAATGATTTCATGACAAAAATTCCATGGTAGAATAAAAATATTTCAGCCCTCTTGAGGGTGTCAAAGTTGGCAACAGTGAAAATTTTCTCACCACTATACTTGCTGGTAAACTTTGAATATCTTTTTTTTGGTGAATATTTTGACCTTGAAATTTGATACATATGTTATCAACATAAAGATGTTCTTGTACCAAAAATTTCATGGTTAAAAAAAAAATTTCAGCCCTCGAGAGGCTATCAAAGTTGGTAGATGTGAAATTTCCTTCCTTGTGAATGCAAAAATGCCATTTTGAATGGTACCCCACTGTACATTGACTATATTGTAAAATACTGATTGCGTGTTTTGAGCTAAGTCATCCTACAATACGTACAACTAATATAATATGTAAATCTATTTGGTGAAAATTCTTAGAAATATAAGAGTATTAAATTAAAATTTTGATCTATTGAATAAGTGAGAGGACAAATAATGGCCTTAGGAAGTTAGCATTTCAGCTTCAAAGGTGATAAAAATGCATATAGTTTTATCAATAGAGCTTTTTTATCACTTGTGATAATATCACTGATCTTCTTGAGGTGTTTAAAGGCATATTAGAAGGAATTAATTTTTTCTTCATATTTTTTTGGTATATAATCATTTACACAAAGCCTTTGGGCCATTCTAGGACTCTAGAAAATACTAGACAATATATCATATGCATAGATTGGATTCAATATTTTTTTCATAATTCAATTTCCATAGTAAATTTCAAGAGGTGATAATAAATTTTTGATAATAACGCCAGCCCCTTGTTGTCATGGTCATGAAATTGGGCATGTCAATTTTAGAAAACTGGAGCTTGATATTTAAATAAGACTACAATATAACAATTTTCTTCCTAGACAATGGTCCTTTAGGGTTTAAGTTTGTAGGGATTTATAAAAAGGTAATAGATATCACCTTGTATTGTTCAATGTTTGTATGATGTGCTTCTTTTAAGAGTTGGACGAGCAGTTGGATGTCCTAGACTTTCCTCTCATTCAAGTTCCAATAGAAATTGTTCATATTCGACCCTACCACTTGCCTCTTACATAGTTGCCTCTCACAAAAATTGCAACAAAGAACACCAATCCGCCCCCCACCAAGAGAATTCCACATAAACTACATCAAAAGATAGTAATCACACCTCATTGTAGTCTTTATCATCATTGTGGTCTCTATAATGTAGGTGAATGTTCATTATATAAGAAACCCGTACTTTATGTGACGGATTTTAGGTGACATCCAATATAACAATGCATGTTTTTATGTCAACAATAAAGTCCAACGTAACATTTTGATGTTACATTGGATGTTATTGTTGACATAAAAATATGGATTGCTATATTGGATGTCACCTAAAATCCGTCACATAAAATATGAGTTTCTTATAGTAAGTTACTATGTCATCTATACATATGTTTGCTAATTTCACATGATTGAAATATGCCAAATTCCAAAACATTGTTTAATGTTTTTCATTCATGATACTTCAGTTGAATAAATTATTTTATTCACAGAATTCAACTGCGTGCTTGGGATGGATATAAGACACTATTGAAACTTGACAACTTCTCAAATGAAGCCAAAGAAGCCATGAGTAAAGAATAGACCCAATCCTGTCAAAGGGTCTAGGACCACATGCCACTAGTGGAAGTCATGAAAAAACCTCGCAAGGCGTAGCAATGCAAACAAGCACCCAAGATAGATGGGGACTAAGTCAAAAAAATGCAAGGAAATTGAAGGAAAAGATGCCTTCAACGTCGGAAGAGTATTTGTTGCTACCACAATAAACACCAAATGAATGCCGAAAATAGAGACATCTAACGCTTTAGGACTTCCTCCCCCTAACTTGGGCATTGGATCACCATAAGTTATGAATAACATGATAGGGGATTCCATTATTGTATTCCATGTTTGTTATTTTGTTATTTTTTATTTATTAATTAATAAAAAAAATTGTTAAATTTATGTATAAAGTTTTCTTTAAAATTTTCTTATTTTCATCATGATTGCAAAAAAGTTCATAATAACAGTATTAGCTACAAATAGTATTTTAAATCATAAAGGTCAAGATTTGAAATGTGTATGTGTGGCAATTTGAAAAAAAGCATCTTCAATACCACAAATAGACAATAATTTTGAAAAACGCCTAGAAAATAATAAAAAATGAATTAAAAATAATAATAATAATTTTTTTTCTTAATTATAACAACCATTTTTGTTTGAAAGTGGTTTTAGAAGGTTTTGCGATAATTCTTTCAGCATTTGGTTTTATGTAATGCATGTCCCGGAATGTGCACCATGGGGTAGGAACTACAGATTTTGGAGGAATCAAAAGGGATAGCACATGTAATGAAGCCTCGTAGGCCACAAGAATGGATTCCACTCATCATTGTACCAAACGATTGTGATCTTGTTCTTGTAAGGTTGAAGTGAATTTTGATAGCCAAGTATGAGCAACAAGATGACAAAGAAGACAGTGTGCAAGAGCGACATAATGTTAATAGCATCTATAAAGTTCTTGGTGACTTTGGCCAATAATTCAATGATTTCATGACTGAATTCACCCCCCCCCGAATTGCAACACTGTGTTGGCAGTATGGAAATAAGGAATATAGATCTTTGGGACTGCATGTTTCATAATCATGCATGGCGGTCAATAACTCCTATTGTAAAGGCGCCTGGATATTGGGCAACTCATTTAGGCATAAAAGTGCAAAAAGAACCAAAGGTGATGGCTTTTCACATGTCAAAGTATATGTGTACATATCATCTATGAGGATTAGAGCTTTGTGTCCACTAGATGGTTGCTATATATTCCAAATTGACTTCTAACTAATGCATCCCTTCAGACTAGAGATACTTTGCCTTGGACACAGCTTAGAGACATTATTGGGAAAGGTATTCACCTAGGAATTAACCCCTAAAGGACTGAGGGGGTATTTGGAGAGACATTGTCAAAAACTATGGTTTTTTGGTACGTTATTCAGAATTCAAAATTGAAACTTTTTTTTGAAACTTCAACCTTACAAAAATGAATTAAAGTATTTTACCAAAGTGTGGAAAAATTTCAGCCCATTTAACTGCGCGGATTGAAAGATTATAACGTTTGAAGTATGAAAAAGAACTTTTTTTTATTCCTGCGAAACAGGGTCAGCAGACTTTGGGCCCTCTTGGTGTAAAATTTTTGCTCTACACAAAAATGAGGATTTCGACCATTCATAATTATATGATGTTAGGTTCACTCATGAAAAAATTTAGAAGCAATTGAGATGTTTAGCTTACACTAAATCACCCTGCAATGCAAGGAGGTTAAATGAATTGGCATTGCCCTAATCATTTTTTGGTGCAATGAAGATTTTTATTTTTGAAATACGAACGGTGAAAAGTTGGAGGTAAACATTTAGAACATGTAGAAAAAAATTTCAAGAATTTTGACTTAACATATTGCAGGATAATAAAACTTGAAGTTAGAAGAAAATGTTTTTTCTTAAAACCGCCCCAACATAGCTAACAAAGTTTGACAATTATTAAAATGTGATTTGAGAACTAAAATTTGTTTTTATTTAGACAATTTTATGCCATATTTTATTAGTTACATAGATGCCAAATTTCAAAATTTGATGAGTTTTTTTGCAAAAGATTCTCTAAAGATTTCCAAATTGCCCGAGCTGCCCAAAAAGTTCAGGGCAGCATAACTCTTGATCCGGGCACCTGATTGGAAAAAAAATAGTTTTTCACCAAGGAGGTACATATTTGTACATTGTGTCCAAATTTCATGAACATCCGACCAAAATTGACTTCATAGGAACCTACCTGAGATTCCTTGTGTCCGTTGAACGGACACTTGGTCCTTTAGGGGTTAAGTAGGAAGAAGATGGTAGTATGCAACATTAAAAGATATTCTATTGAATTAAATTACATTTTGAGGAATTAGATGTTTGAATGGCAATAGGACCGCATGTACATGTGGTGGGTAGCAAAGGGGGGTATGGTTATAGATGGAGCAAGCGCAAACATTGTTTTAGTCCATATAGCATGTTGCCTTTTCTGGACATTCCTAAAGGAGGGTGGACAAATGCCCAAATTGATTTTCCGAGTGGTTGCAATGAAGGGACTAATAATACGGTTTTCTTATCAACAATAATAGATGTTGACTTCAACAAGGAAGACCTTGAATAGACAGAATATGTGAATTCAAACAGGAAAAGCAACCAAAAGGCCCTTGAAACCAAAGGTGATCCAATTCAACCAATTATGATGTACCATTTAATATACAAGGGGTGGATGGTACTCAAGACTCTTCTGTGCAATATACCTTTCCAGAATTGAGTTCATCTTTATCAAATTACATATTCTTTGGCACAAGATTAAGTTATGACGAGGTTGAACTTGCCCTCGCCCCTTGCAATGACAACGCAAAGTCATTCAACTTAGAGTGGCTTCTAGAGTTTCATGATTCGATAGAGAGTTCAAATGATGATTTTGATGCAGATCCCATTGATGAAATCTTCTACACTGACAAGGATTAAGTCCAATGGTGCTTGCAACCAGAGGCCTAGCTTTTGTCCTTGTATGTATGGACATGAACCAATTGGTCCCTTTTTCCAACAAAATCCACACTTATAGAATTCCAAGATGATGGCTGATAATTAATGTTGTGCCAATTCATCGGTTCTACTCCAGGACTACTTTAAAGTATCCATAGGGGGATGGAATCCTTCAACTAGAACCTGTTTTGAACATGTATTGGTCGGACACTACAAGAGACCAGTGTCAATATGGACATTTTTCTATCAATTTTTTGTCAAATAGTACATTTTTTGTCAACTTTTTGTCAATTTGGACATTCTTTTGTCACTTTGGACAAAATTAGTCAATTTGGATGCTATTTTCTTGTAGTGCAGACTCTACACTTGACCGCATTGTTGTAGAAACCAATAGATACACATGTGTTGAGTTACCTCAAAAATAAAGTGATCCCCCTTGCACAAAAGGAGGACCAAAGTGGGTAGATGTGAACCGAGTGGATATTAAAGGATGGTTTAATTGGGATTCGTATCCTAATGAGGTGCAAATGTTTACCTAGCGTGTGACACTATTGGATGCGCGGTGCATCATTTATCTATTGTCAAATCATATTACAGGTGATGACGTTGGCGAGATGGAAGCAAATTCTACATTGCCTCATCTTGTTGATAATACCAAGGTTGCACAAGATGTGAAAGACCCACAGTTTGACTGGATAGCTAAAACCAGATGGCTAATTGATATGTTTATAGAGGTCTCCCAAGAAATTTACAACTTGGAGTAAGAGGTCATTGTAGACAAATGTGTCTACTAAAAGAAAACCTTGTTGGAATCACTACACATGAAGTGAAGCATTCATAATCAACATGACATTTTCCTATTTCCAATGCAAAATTTGATATTTTTTGACATTGGAAACATATAAATGTCATAAATGGAGATTGTGTTGACTCCAACAAGGTTTTCTATTGTGTCATCTGGTATAAAGGACAATATTTTTTTATTAGGCAATTCATGTCAGATAAACCATGTCGGTTTGGTATCAAAGCATAGTTATTAGTGAACTCTAAGAGTAGGTTTGTTTGAAAAATCAAAGTATACTTTGGTGAAGGTACAAGGATAGGTGACCATGGACTCAAATACCATCTTGTGGAGTAGATGATGAAGGATTTGGAGCAAAAGGTCATTGCTTGGTAGTGGATAGTTTTTTTGCTAGTATTAATTTGTTCTATAAGCTTGTGGAATATAGCCTATAGGTATTGTTTGCCACAAGCAAAAATCTATCTCAGGGTTTATATAAGAATCTTCAAGTTGATGTGAAGGAATCAATGTACACTGACTGCCAAAACTAAGTATGAAAGTAGTAACTCTACCTTTAGCCACTCATATTTTATAATTTCTTGCAATTAATGCCAAATCAGTTTACGTCTTAAGTTCTAATTCAAGTAACTAATGTAGCTACCAAATTTCAAGTCTAGCAATGCAAGATAACCTAACAAAGATGTTGACCAAAATAAATTACCTTCAAAACTCAGTTATACTCATTAGGATTACAATGATATAATGTAATATAAGCTGCAAATCTAACATGCACAAGTGGTTTTTTGAGTCTGATTTTTTGCATGGGTATGTTCTTGGCCTTCATACATATAACTGTGCCCCTAATCAGTGCACATCATGTATGCAAACTGAGCACAATGGTTTCATTGAGGTATTTCTCTGTTCCTGACAGGAAGCTAATAGAAAAAGAAGCTTTGCAACAATTGAAGAGGGGTGAAAGTACTAGAAATGTTGCCAAAAACTTACAAGTGTTCCAAAGTTGGATTGCACAATTTTGTAAGGAACATCTGAGTGATTTGCATGATGTGAATTGTAGTTTTGGTAGCAAGCCAAAGATATACAGTGCAAATAATTGAAGGGCTTGTGTGAAGGATATCACTATTAGTGGCATAGAAACTGCACATAAAATTGAAAATTACTTAAGAGAGGAGCTTCATGTTGGTATGAGTGATAGTATCATGAGAAGAGCGTTACGTATAGCAGGTTTGAAATGCAAAGTGAAGCAAAAGAAACCGAAGCTCACACTTCCTCAGATTAAGGCGAGATTAGAATTTGCTAAATGTCATTGTCATTGGACTGATGATGATTGGGAGCATGTAATATTCTTTGATGAAACAAAAATCAATTGCTTTTGCTCTGATGGTCGCACTTTGTATTGGTTTTGTGATGGGTAGAGTACAAGTGTTGCAATGCAATAAACAATCAAGTTTGGAAGAAGGGGAGTGATGATGTAAAGTTGCATGACTCTAAATGGCTCTAGTATGATGTTTAGGATTCAGGAAGAATGGATCAATACATGTACAAATAGATTTTAGAGTGAAAATTGATTCATACAATGCACACATATGATTTAAATCCTGCAAGTTTGATTTTTCAACAGGATAATGACCCCAAGCTTACGTCCAAGAGTGTACGATGTTGGCTCAATTTACAAGAATATACTCTTTTGAAGTGGCCGGCGCAATCTCCAAATATGAATTCAATCGAACACTTGTACGCAACTTTAAAATGTCAATTGAACCAATATGAAAGACCTCCCAAAGGAATGTTAGAATTATGGGAGTGTATTGAGGATTTTTGGGTTTTAATTACTCCAGATGAATGTAAGAACTTATACAGAAGCATGTCTAAGCAAATTAAAGCTCTGACAGCTGCTAAAAGCAAGTGGACAAATTTTTAACTTTGTTTGAGATAATGTAAGCAAACCTGAGTTTAAGACCTAACTTCATTTTATTTTTTCTTGTATATGCATACTTCTGTGTAATAAACTTCAATCATCATGGAAGTATGATTGACTGCATTGGTAATCTTGTGCAATTTGTGTTTTATTTTTGTTGCATCTAATTTCTCAACATTGTTTGTTGAATTTGACCAAGCTATTTTATAATCAATTTTGGCAGTCATTGTAGGTTCAGACCTATGTGCACCACTAGATGGGAGTTTTATCCTGACAAGATTCCATACTTATCACTTTGCTTAGCAGTGCAATAGTATCATGGGAACCAAATGTACAAGTTCTTGGGCAAATGTCTGGTCTTCGTGGTCGGCTCATTGTCTCCTCTTCTCCTATGCATAGACAATAAGTGGAGTACATGAAGAGGGTCAATGTCTTTGACCACCTTTATAAAAACTATTTGTTCCGGCTAAGATTTCATAGTTGATAGTTGAAAATATTTCACTTAGTTGTGGATCAAAGCATGGTCAATAGTTACATTACCTGGTTGAAAGAGATGGAAGATTGCGGTCTTGCTATCATGCCGCACTTGGCATTTAAAATATCAGTAGGAAAACACTTTGTGGAAGAAGCTATCTAGCTCTACTAGGCTTTGCAAGAAATAAGTGGATGTGCGAGCTCTTCATTGTTTTCTTGCCACTCATGCCCACTTCCACTCTACATTGATCGAAGTATAAATGTGTTGTGTGTGGCCATACTCAACGATGGTACTACCAAGCTTGTGCTAACAAGAAGACGTACCAACAAGATTGTTACTACATACATCATGCTTTATTGAACCAGGACTTGTATGGAAGGTAGTAATCTAAGTTTTCGAGCTTGAATGATTTTAGGGCCTTGGAAGGAAGCGCAACTGGAATTTTGCAAATTCAAAAATAATTATGGCATTTGACAAAGCTGCTGAGGAATTCAGTGGTAGAGCGACTTCATCAATCAATGCTGCAACATCTAACTAAACACAATCATTTGTTGCGCATGATTGTTGTTTGTTGTGTGGATGATCATTTCACATTTATTTTGAACTTTCTGCAAACATTGTTGCTATGACAGTGTCTTGATGAAAATGCTTATACCATGTAAAAAATTTATTCAATGTGGCATATATTCGGGTTTGAATGAAAAATCTTTTACAAGAAGGTATTAAAAGGAAGAAAAGGTGGAGGCATGGTGAAAACCACAGTTTATTTCAATGCCAGAGATTGCTAGAATTTGTTAACTAATCTTAAGTATACTACATCTTGTCCCTAGCTCAAGGGGATTAGGTGGCCGATTGGATGTTTATTTCTTGCTCTCACTAGCAACTACCAAGTTGTTGTCTGTCTGCAATGCTCAACAAGTTCAACAAAAATTGAACCTCAACCGACGGAACGACCTTCAATGGACTTTAACAGCCAATTAAGTCTGCGACTTGAAAATCAACTACAAAGTGTTGAAGATTTTATATCTCCAATTGTGACTATAGGAATTTTCTCTTGATTTTTTTCCTATCCTTTATTTACAAAGAAATGTTAGAATAAAAATTTGTTTGGCTATATTGTAGAAAATAGGATAGAGACTATTTTATCTCTCTTTGTCTTATTTTGTTGAATCATAGCTCCATGTGGAAAATTGAGTTAAAGCTATGGGGGGCTAAATGGATCAATCAATGGGTGGAAAAATGTCCATGTGTCTTAAACTTGGGCTTATGTGTCTTCTTGAAAAGAAGATAAGGGGGGCAGCCTTCTTCATTCTCACATAGTTGTTTGGGAGGCTGTAGAATTTTTGTTGTGAGTTTGGAAAACAATTGAAAGCAATGTATAAAGAATTTGGTTGTAAAAATTTGGGAGGATATTCCTCTTGTTGTTATGAATGTAAAAATTTATCACTTGCACCTTTCGAACTTTGTATGTAAAAGTTGTTTTTGGCAGAGTAAGAGGAGGTCAACTGCCACAGGATTTTTGAGATAGAATTTTTGAATGTCTATCATGGTTTGGTTAGGGGGGTATGGTTTTGAAAATTAATATGGTTTTCTATCAAGTTTTTGTCTTTTGAAAAAAATTTAGCACGCTTAGACCAATGTCAAATATGAATCTTGAAAATCATGGTAAGAAAACCAAATAGAAAAAAAAACAATTTTTTTGGATTGTTAGAAGTGCCCTTGCCAATAATTTTTGGATTGTTTAAGATGAACATCTCTACCCAATTTTTTTGGGTTGCTTGAATTTCCTATCTCTCCCATATTTTTTGGGCTACTTGAGTTGCCTACCCCCATCCATAATTTTTGGATTGCAAAAGTTATTGATCTAACATGAATTACTGAAGACAATTAACACACAAGCTCTAAGATTTGAACCATTTCTTTATGGGTGGTGGTAGAAATTCTTAGGGATCTTGCAACTTGTGTGAAATTAGAGATATTTTTGCAACGCATGAATGATGTGTCTATTTAGCATTCCTTGCACCACTAGTTCCCTTTTTTCAAGGTGTACAACCCTTTAAATAAATTATTTTGTTAAATAACTTTAAAGGTAAGGGGAAGACAAGTCAAACCCAAGTTGTTTCATATTTTGGGGATCTTTGTGGAAGTAGTTATGAAATTTTAAAAAAAAAAACAATTTTTTGACATTTTTTTGACACTCTATTTGACACTTTGTTTGACACTCTTTTTGATCGTAGAAATTTAATGACTTGACAATATTTTGGTCACTATAATGTTGGAAAAAAATTATAATATTGTTTTTGATACTTTAGGGAGGAAAAAATTGTTAAAATGTTTTGAATTTCATGACATCTCATTTTTTGACACTTTAGTGTCAAAAACTTTGTTGGAAAAAAAAATGTCAAAATTAACACCTTTTCTTGTTGGTTTGGTGTCACAAGTCCCAAGGGTGGATATTACTGACTGTAGGTTTTGTGATCCCTGTCGTGTGCCTGGCCCAATGGCCTTGTCCCTTGAGCTTGTAAGGTAGACAAGCCTATTATTATCCTAATTTGCAATGTGAAAATGTTGGAGCCAATTCCAAGAGGGGCACATATTTTTCAGAGGTGTGTGTATGTTTCACAAATCAAATCCAAGTGGAATTAGAATTCTCCAATTAAAATTGTAATTCTATGAATTTTTGAGGTGCTCAACCCTAAAATTACAAACTTGCCCATAGACTAAAGTCATAAACGTCTCATAAACAACCCATAATTGCCAAATCAAGTATGAAGTACTTACCATTAATAAAGTGACATGTTATTCTTGATTGTCATAAGATTCTTTGATTTTGTCATTCAAAGAACGGATTTAGATGTTTTCTGGATGGAATTGGACCCAAAGTAAGGTGGAACTGAGCCCAAAGTGGGATAATAGGAATGGGCTGGTCTACTAACGGAATTGGGAAGCAACAAGAATTGGGCTGGTCTACCTTATCTTTACTTTTCTTCAATGCAATTGGTTTTTTGGGCCTTAAAAAAAAATACATAAAAAAAATATCATTAGAAATAATCTCTGTTTTTTAAATGTTAAATTTTTTACAAAATGCTGATTTCCCGCCATTTTCCTATGAAGCGGACCCTCCCGCCAAATCTGTCGTCTCCTTCACTGCTCTCGTTAGGGTATGTTTTTGGTTCCTCTCCGAGATTTTGCGCTTCGAAGCCTTGGGAGATTTCGTTGCAGTTTAGGGTTTTGGTGGAGATGGAGTTCAAGCGCCGAGTGTCGAATGTCGGTGCGGTGAAGGCCCATGGCGTCGGCGTGGGCGGGAGCCGCGTTTCCATGTACCAAGTGGCGCCGGAGGCGGATGTGGCGCTGGAGGATTTCGAGCAGTACGCGCTCGACCGGTTGCACGTCTTGATTGCCATCGAGGAGAATCGCTCCCGGGGGAAGCGAGCCGAGGATGTCGAGGCTGCGGTGATCGATTTGTGGAAGAAGCACATGCGGACGGTGCACTCCGACGGGCAGGGGCAGCAGAAGGACCTGATCTCGCATTTCGTGCTGCGTTTGGTGCATTGTCGAACTGAGGAGCTTCGTCGATGGTTCTTGGAGATGGAGACCGCCCTTTTTAAGTTTCGGTTCCGGAACGAGAGCCCGGAGTCGCAGAAAGCCTTCATTGAGGAGCACAAGCTCCCGTACAAGGCGATTGCTTCCTCGGAGTTTGAGGCTTTGAAGGAGAAGCTGTCTCAAGTGATGCGCTCTTGTAATCAGTCTGTGAGTTCGATTGGCGACATTGCGTTTTATAAGGTTCCCTTTGAGGAGGTTCTGGAGCTTGTTGCCACTCGGAAGGTGTATGTCCACCAAGGGTTTGCATTTGTGCCCCGGGACCAGCTGGTGACCATAGTTGCGAACCACTTCCGGTCCATGTTGTCCCAGGCGTTGGTGCTCACCAATAGGAATTGGACGGCGATGTTCGCTGCCCAAGAGGAGGATCGGCTGAGTCCAATTTTGGAGGCTTTGAGCAAGCGATATTTGGCTCCGGATTTCTCGAAGGCCGCTTCGGGTTCAAATGTGACGCTGGAGGACTTGAATGGCTTGGCAATGAAGTCTTTCCCATTGTGTATGCGACATCTGTATCTCAAGCTTCAAGACGATCACCATCTTCGTCATGGCGGGCGCCAGCAGCTTGGGCTGTTTTTGAAGGGAATCGGACTGAAGCTGGAAGACGCGCTGGCTTTCTGGAGAGGGGCGTTTGCGCCGAGGATGCCAGCTGAGAAATTTGACAAAGAGTATGCATACAACGTGCGCCACAACTATGGTAAGGAAGGGAAACGTACCGACTACACCCCGTACTCGTGCATGTATATCATCATGTCGAATCCGGGAGTTGGAGATCATCACGGCTGTCCGTACCGGCATTTCAGTAATGAGAATTTGCACGCTGCCTTGTCGGGGATGCGTTTGAATCCGAAATCAATTGACGAGGTTATGGAGAAAACAAGAGGTCGTCATTACCAGCTAGCTTGTGCAGCGACGTTTGAAGGTGCGCACTCGTGCCAATGTGATGGCATCAATCATCCGAACCAATACGTCCAGCAGAGTCAGAAATTTTTCAAGGAGCAGGCGGAGAAGGCTACCGAGATGGAGACAGATAGCTGAATGTCACTGGCGGTGATAATTCCACTGAATGTCATTAAAGTCTTCCCAATCTGCCGGCGTTGACAATTCCAATCAGTTATCCAAGTGTCGTCCAATTGGAGGGAGTGGACAGAGGTCAAATGCGCTTTTTTACAAGAAAGTGATGAAATCTCTACCTGCTGCTTCTCTTCATATCCATTTCTTATAGGCGTTGAAAGCAGTAATCTGATTCAGTTTCGGAGATGTGGGGATCATGATTTATCTGGGAAGGCCATAAATATGGTCCCATTTCTGGTTCAAGACATTCCTTTGGGCAAGCAACTTCAGGATCAAATGAGGTAACTGAAAAGATCAATGACAGAGAACCTTGTTTTCTGCTTTCCACGATAGGGTGGTTGGTTGCAATTATATCGTACCGTAGGAACTTCAGCGGTCCAGTATTGCAGCCTTTCCTGTTACATTAGTGGTGGTTGTCTCCAGGGAGCGCATCGGACTCAACCTTGAACAGAGGTGTGAAGTCTTCAGGCACGCCCGAACAGCTCAATTGCTTCGAAACTGTTCTGTACACTATTGAATCATCTAGAACTATAGCATCAGAGTCAGGCTTTTAGTGCAGTGATTTTTTGACATTTTACTCAGGGTTGAGTTCGAGAACATATACGTCAGCTGAAGAGGATTTACCCATCAATTGCAGCTTTAGGCCAGACGAAGGCAGAATTTGGATGCAATCAGGGTCATTGGCCCCTGGCCATTGTCAAAGCCATTTCTCGCATGTACAGATTGGCGAGATTGAGCTTAAACCTCAATGCGATATCCTTTTAGTCTATAAAAAATTGCGGGGAGAAACGTGCATGGACATGTAATTGGTTCTTTAAAAGGGTGTACGCCACTTTTCTAAATGTGATTTTTGACATTTCTCTTCAATTTTGAAGTGTTTCACAGAAAAATTTCCGTTTCTCTCGGTAGGGTTTCTAAGCTTTATGTTCATCGCCGATAACATGTAATTTATAGCATTTCGCTTTCCTGTCTAAATGTCGCGTGCCGTGTGGGCTTTTGTTTTTGAGTTATATATAATGCAACATTTTCATTCATCCGACCTTCTATTTGTGCAGAGGAGTTAGATGTAGTTTAACATTTCGCGCTCATTCTCTACCAGATTCTCAATTCATTTATACTTTTCTCCTCTAGTTAGTTGCACTAATGGACAGCCCAATTAACAGCATTGCTCTTTCTTGGAGTGTAACATGCATTTTCCGTTGAAATTTGGAAGACGAGTTAGAGCATTAGCAGTCAGGTTCAACTGCTGCAACGGCAGTGCCAATGGTGTTGGTTCGCTGAGTATCTACCGTCGAGGAGGACATGTGCTAGTACTTCATCCTACTGTGCACGACATTTGTTATCGTGCATTTGACAAGGGTTCGTCGGGTGATAAGGATAGGCCCGGTTAACCCTGTTCACTTTCATACAGTAACTAGTGGATTCGGGTTCGTTCATATGACTAAATCCTCTTCCAGATTCACAAGTGCTTTACACTCAAATCAGGAATTGAAAATCGTTTCGGTAATTGGATACATAAGGAAGTTCGTAAATGATAAATGTGAAATAGAACTAGTTAGTAGAACTGTGGAAAATAACATGTTCATGAACCACAGAAAATGTTTGAACAACGCCCCGGTTTGCACTACCACTATAGCTGCAGGATCCAATATCCCGAAGATATTTAACTATTCGCTAACTAAAGCACACATAGTAACTTCAGGGGAATAAAAAATAACTGTACTTCAGTTGAAATCCACAAATCAAGTGCTGATCGCCGAGAGCTCCGACCTCTTCCCAAAATTGCTCTTTAGTTCTCACGATTTCCGAAAACAATGGCTGGTCAGCGACTGCTGAACCGTCGAACCGTCACTCCTCAATCGGTCTGCATAATAGATGTACACGCTGCATTATGAGCCCAATTTCCACTCGCTCTAGATTAATGAACCGTTTCTACGAGTAAATCCTTTCAAGGTGTTGGCACCTCCTGCTCCTCGGGAAACCGAAGATGCTTCCCTCTCGGCGATGGAACCCCTCGAAGCCGCGTCACTGCAATCACATTCACAAGACCGGAAATTCAGAAAACGCAGGGATGGTCCACCAGAAGCAAGTCTTTTGGAATTCGTAATTCATGTACTCGATACTGATTCGAATTCACTTCAGTCTTCGACTGCATATTGAATGACTCCTTACCATCCACTTGTTCCACTTCGATCTCATCGTCGCTGTTGTAGTTGAAGCGGATGTGACGGCCTTTGTGCTCCGGCAGCCCTGCTTCCGCCACTCCCATGCGACTGATGGCCTGGCAAATCTCTTCGCAGTCGATCACCTCGCCGTCGTAATCCTCCGCCCCGTCGTACTCGTCGCAACCCTCGTACTCCTCGTCTCCCCCGTAGTAGCTGAAGCTCTCCGATTCCTGCTCCTTCACCTTCAGCGACAGCTGGTCCCTGCGCTGCCACTTGAAATCCGCAGATCGGGGGGTGGGCGGGTGGATGGAGGTGGCCGGCGCCGGCGATGCGACCAAGTGCATGCCCGGGGAGCTCACGTTCACCAGCACGGAGCAGTCGGAGTCGTCGTCTTCTGCGGTTTCCGGCACCTCGTCCACATCACAGCCCACCCAAGCGGACGACAGCCTCTCTGAAACTGATGCCGTGACCTCCCTCGCAGGCGAGACTTCCACCGGCGGTCTGGCGCCCTCAACCTCCCCCTACCGACACCAAAACGCCAGCAATGATAAGATAATCTCTCAAGTACTCAATTGAACTTTGCAACGCCACTAACAGCTGGATTAAGTGAGACTTTCACAAACAATTTTTCGTCAGTGACGAATTCTTATACTGTACGTGGCAAAGCCAATGCTGAAATCCAATGCAGAGAGCTCAGAGCAAACTAGTCGTGAGCTCAACCACAAGCTCACCTGCTGGGGCGGAGTGGAAACCTCTACTTCGGCAGCGACCTCCTCCACCTCCTTCGTAGGGTCCTGGGCCGGGGAAAGAGCAGCGGGGACGCCGAACTGCGGCGTCTCGGCTTCGGGGCTCTGCCTCACCGGACCATTGGGAGTCTGAATGATCGTGAGGTTGCTGTGCACCAGAGAGCGCAGCAAATCCTCACCCCGCACAACCACCGGTGAAGCCGGCTGCTGCTCAAATGACTGCAGCACAAAGCACGGAGACGCGACTTCGTCATCGGCCTTGATCGGGGCAGTAGCAGCAGCCACCACGGGAGCCTTCTTGGGAAATTTCCCGGGAATCAACTTCGCCACGGGGGCGGCATTGGTCTTGTCGGCCAAAACCTTCCGGCTGCTCCTCTTCACAGTGGCCTTCCCCACACCCTGCATGACATTCGCCATCACAGCTGCCGCCCACAACAAATCACAAGTCAGCAGGTCGAAACTCGTGCCTACATAAACTCTGTAATTTCACTACCAACAGCCACAAGCACATTCACAGCACAACCCAAAATCAACAGAGCAACGAGCTGCCCTTCACAAGGCGATATGTTCACGATTCATCAATGCAGAAACCCAGCTCGTTTCCTCCCAGAAAACACAAAATTGCTCAATTACAGGTCTACGAAGACAAATAAAATTGCGCCATAGCGTTTCGCCTGACCTTGCTTGATGGGCGACACAGGCACAGTCGAAGCGCGGCGGCTGCTCCGGGTGGACATCCTCCTGCTCTCCATCTCAACAGCGATCCACAGAAACTAACTCCAACAACCTCTACACACGATCGGATGAGACCAGCTTTCGACCGTTCACTGCAGCCCAGAGAATTCGAAACAGACAGACAGAGATAAACTACATTCAGAACGCGTAAAACGACAATGTGATCACAATGAAAACTGCACTGCGGCAAGCGAAGGCTCGATCGACAGTAACGACACGGTACACAAGAGCTCACGTGGTGGGAGGCAGGGAATGGGAAGCATTTGTAGGTGCAGGTCGGCTTCCAGTTCAAAGTGGAAATGCGGCGAGAGCCGTTGGAGCGGATGAATCATCCCTCGTGCCATTCGGTCGGATGAACGTGCTTCTTTTCATCCCTTGCACGCTGGTCACACTATTTCAAGTAAGGTGTCACTGAAAAGCACCGCCAGAAATTTTCGAATGCATTTTGAAATGTTTTTGTATCGGGTAATGCCCGAGTCTGAGGGCATTCCGTGAAAAAAGGGCCTGACGAGGAGGTCCGTTTTTTCACGGAATGCCCTCAGACTCGGGCGTTACCGGGCGTAAATCACGAGCATCATGAGCAGAAAAGGATGAAAATCAGGGATGAGAAATCGAAGTCGGAAGAGAAATCCGTAATGCCCGATTACGCAGGAAAACCCACGCAATCGGGCACTACACTGCAGAAGCCTCCCAAGAAATGAACGGGCAGTTTCCTAGGAGTGGTTTACGTTGCATAGTTGGGAATTTTGGAAATTCTCTCCAAAATACATTACTGTTCA
This sequence comes from Pseudisothecium myosuroides, assembly GCA_951799445.1. NCBI lineage: Eukaryota > Viridiplantae > Streptophyta > Bryopsida > Hypnales > Lembophyllaceae > Pseudisothecium > Pseudisothecium myosuroides. The sequence continues at coordinate 24,672,297 of OX637292.1, read as the reverse complement.
TTGATTTTTGGTACATTTGTTGTGTGGACTTTGCATCAATATTTGCCCTTTTCATTAGGCTTAGGCCTCCTCAATGTACCTTTCTTTTCAAGAATTCACTCATTGGAGGGCATTGCCTACAAAGTAGCTCACCCTATTTCCAACACGGGGCTATTTTTGCCAATGTTCATAAGCCCCTATTTTTGTTAGCAAATCATCATGTGTTTAAAATTTCTTCAAGACAAAGACAAAACAATCTTGGTTGATAGGGCTAATTTGAAGCATTGAGATGGCAAAAATCAAAGTGGAAGTGGTGGCAAACAACTATTATGTGGCAATTTTAGGAGAATAGAACTTTTAGGAGTAAATTTTTGCTAGTGGAAGGGATGATGATGAGCCCTTAGGAAAATTTAATAAATTGATTTTGTTATTTATCCTACAAGAGAAAGGGGCGTTTTAAGTATAGTCCTAGTAGTATAGTCCTATAAGTAATGACCTAAAAGGGGTGTTTTTAGTAAAAATTTACTAAAAATATATGTGTTTTCAGTAAAATTTTACTAAAAACACTCCTTTCAGATCATTACTTATAGAACTATACTACTAGGACTATACTTAAAACACCCCTTTCTCTTGTAGTGTTAGTAAGAAAATTATAATTATAAAAACCTTGATAAAAACAAGATATAATTAAATTTCAAAACTAAGTACCTTCTAGATCCATTTGGTACATTAGATATTGAAAGTTTGTCAATATCACTATATAATAATGTTGCATTGGATGTTGAATTAGAAATAGAGCTTGATGTCGAATTTGAGTTAATAACTGGATCTAATGTATTTAAATGACCTCCTCCAATATTTATTGTTACTATAATCGAAAGTTCCATGATCATTAATGGAATAAATATTTTCAATCTAATCAATATATTCATATAAGATTCTACTGTTATATGAAGGATATTTTTTGAATAATAATGATATATAATATACATGGAATTTTATTTTCTCTAGTACTTGAATTTTCAAAATTCACATTTTCATTGGAAATTAAAATCATTTTTGTAAATTATTAATTTTTTGAATTAGACATAAGTACAAAATTTTCTCTTGTATTATTATTGGGATTAAAATTCCAATTAAAATGTAATTTTTATTAATTTGCTAGTAATTAAAATATATAAATGTTAGTTTCATATGTAAGAGATTTTTTTATGATTATTTTACAAATAATTTAGAATTACAAAAAATATTGGTACCATTATAAGTAATTGAAAAATTTACCCATGCTCAATGGGATTTTGCTCTGGCATGCGTAAAGCTACTGAAATCTACAAACATAACATAAAATAGGTCTGACATTCATTTTCAAGGTATCTTTTCATATTTCGATGATGTTTTTGACTTGAAGGGCTTCCATTTCGTTGATTCTCTTCGATGTACCATTTAGAAAAATATACTCAATCATTTAATGGTTGCACTCTTAGAATGATAAAACAAAAGAAGAAAAATAAAGCACTCACACAATTCACCAATGCAGAGATACCAATATCAGTCAAACTTGTCATATTTGGTGGCTTTTATGATAGAAACAATAATTATTTTTGGTTGAATTTATGATTTTAAATTAGAAATATAATTTTTTTTGGCTACATTTGAAGTTTTAAATAATTTTAAGTTCTACAATACATTAGAATGGCGGAATTCATGCGTTTATCCAATGAAATTTATACTTTTGTGTGTGATTCTCTGATTAAAATTTGCAATTTACAATGATCAATGTAAATAGACAAAAAGTCAAGTTTATTGACTAACACTAATATCTTTATTTTTAATAACCTCCAATAGAATTTTGTTCTAATATAGCCTACACACTTGTTATATCATTGTTGATGATAGCTCACTTGTCTAATATTAAATCTATATTATAGTGAAAAAATTAGGGCTTTCATGTTGTAAAATTAAAGAAGTCTAAATGTGATTAAGGTGCATCTTCTAATGTTTAACACCTATATCTTTGATATTTAAAATTATAAAGCTTTCAATATTTTCTTATGATCAATTATATAATATAATGATTTATGATAGTTTATGAAAATTCTAGTGTTCTTTATAAAAAAAAATAGTGAATGTTGCTACAAAACTTAAAGTTGAAAATAATTTATACAACTTGATGTTGTTTATAACTTTGAATTGGACTTTTATAATTTTAGGGTTTTAGAGTCATTCTACATTTTTGTATGAAAAATTGTAAACCTTTATTTTCAATTCAATGTTTTCATTTTAAGTTTTTATAGCTTGCATAATTTAATTTCTATTTGCAAACAATGGAATAGATCAACAATGACTTAAATAATAATAGAAGTGTGCATAAAATTAGGTATACATCTTTTCAAATCAGCACAAAATTCCTATGATGATCTTTATCCAGTATTTGGTGATACGTGATAGATATGTATATTTCTATATTGACGAACATAGGGTGCACTAGGTGTGAGATATGTAAACATGGAATTTTGAAGCCACTTGACTATAACTATAAAATGAAGCTACAACCTGGCCATAGAATTTTGATACCAATTGACTTAAGCAATGAAATGAAATCACTAGAATCATGATATTTAGTGGTGTCCACTTTTGATTACATTGTTGAAATCATAAAATGAAGGAATATGATGTAGCTGAAACTATTGTTCAAATAATTTGTGAATCCTTCCACACCAAATTGTACTATCAATTATCAAATATAATAATAATATTTGACCTTTGGAGGTGGAAGAGTTATTTTAGATAAAAATTAGATAAAAATTTATTTATAAAGTTGTTTTGTTCATGAAAGCAGAGGTGGCTTTTGAATGCATCTACTATTTTCAACATTCAACATTCACCTTTGGTACAGAGCCAGTCATTTTAAAACTATAAACCCTATGTGATGGTTGTATGTTTTTAAATTTTTTTTTACACATTGATAGTTGCAGTTTTCTTGAGGTTTAGTTTTTTGAATGCATCAAGTGCCATTTACCACAATTTCTTGTTCTTGTGCACAATATGAGATCAACTCAAGATTTTGATTGAATACATGCATCAATCTTTATTTTATGGTTGTATTCTTTTCAAATTTTTTTAGTGCATCAAGAAGCATTGGGCATAATCTCTTGTTCTCGTTTATAAGATGAGGTCAATTATGTGGATTGAGAATACTTCTCAATCCAATTTGGTAGTTGCACATATTTTGGATTTTTCACTCAATGCATGAGTGCCATTGGTTGTTCTAGTTTTGTTCTAGTTTATAAAACAAGATCAATTGAGCATTATGAGGATTTTGAAATTTTTCTCAACCCTACTAGGTGGTTGCATTTCTCTCAAATTTTTACAAAAGCATTAAGTGCCAATGTTCATAATTTTCTATTCTTGTTATTCTTATCTAACACTCTAGACAACTTAGTATGCGAATTTCTATTCTAGTATATTTTCAATCCAATTTGATATTTGCAAGCCTTAATTGGCAATTTTAGAATGACAAAATGTGATGACATCGCAAATACCAAGGATGTTTTCAAAAGTTTAGGAAATGTGGCCACAGAGAACGGTAGAGCCCTAGTTTCAAATTATAAATTATATTGATTACTTGATTGATTAGCTTAAAAAAGATACATTTCATTGATATTTCTAATAAAATAACTCCACGTTGTCGGGTAGAGAGGAGCGCGCTTAGGGAACACACAGGGCGTCTGGCTGCAAGTTGATGAGTGTAGATGGAGAATCTCAAACTCAAATCTTCACTCGGTCTTCAAAGTCTTCAAACTCGAATCTTCACTCGGTCTTCAACCATCCTATCATGTGGTGGCTCTATAGGGCCAAAGGTAAGGGTGTGTAATATAAAACAAGGCCATGGACGGGTAAAACGGGACGGCCAAACCACGAGCTGATCGTCTAAAAGATGGCTTCTAAACTTCAAACCCACGGTGATCAGGAAGCGCCTTTCACCAATAGGAACAACATAGAAGATCGACCATGTGGGTGATCAATCCCACTTCGTCGCCACAAACATAAAACGAGGCTATTACTAGATACCCACGTAGCCCGCAACAATGTTTACAGTGCAAATAAAAAATGAGAACAACAAGCCTCCAAAATCGGCTAGGAATAACAATAAAGCACAACAAGCCTCCAAAATCGGCTAGGAATAACAATAAAGTACAATAAGCCTCCAAAATCGGCTAGGAATAACAAGCCACAATACACGAATCTTCAATTTTCTTGTCTTCAAGTCTTGGTTTCTTCAAATCTCTTCAAATCTCCTCCAACCCCAATTCTCTCTTCTTGACCAAACTTTGGTGTGATGCCACGGCTACTCTACAAACTCAAATGAGATGTGTAATATTTTTTTGGAAAGATTACACAAATCTCTACTTCTCCTCTAAAACTCAACTCAAACTAACACTCTGTCCATATTTTATGACCACTCAAAATTTCAGCCTCAAAATTTGAGGGCAGCAGACCCTCCTTCACTTCCACATTCATAAATCACTCATACATGCTTCAAATCCAACAAATGATAGCTTTATGGAAAGCTAGCAAAAATCTCCACATCCTCTCCAAATTTCAACTCAAACTAACACTCTGTCCATCTATTATGGTCCCTCGAAGTTTCGGTTCTTAAGAGTTGAAGGCAACAGACCTTCCTTCACTTCCTCACTCATAAATTACTCATACATGCTTCAAATACAACGAATGTTGGCTTTATAAAAAGCTAACAAAATTTCCTACATCCTCTCCAAATTTCATTGCAAACTAAAGACCTATCCGTCTTTTATGGTTGGTCGAAGTCTCTGCCCCTTCAATTGGGAGGCAGCAGACCTTCCTCCACTCAAACTAACACAAATTTCAACTCACAACTTCAATTCAAGCAAGAGAGGACTTTTTGGAAAGACAACAACATGATATCAAAATTCACAAATTTTCATTTCAAAATTCGTAAAACTCCACATACAATAGACCTCTAAACATTCGGGTCTTGCCAACTACAATGAGAGAGAAGACGAATAGTGTTCACCTTTTCCCCCACCTTATCAACGACTCCATATCTTCTAAGCAAGTGACAATCAGCCCTTAACTTGCTCCTAAGGCTCACTTTCAACCATTGTCCTTCCTATTTGGCCCCACAACTATATCTTTATCTTTAATTTAGAAGGAAAATCATTTCAAAGTTCACCTAGAAGGCAATCCTTTCCATTCTTTCCTTCTACAACTATAACCATACAAAATCATTTCTATAAAATACTTCAAACATGGATATAAGCGCTAATATCAAACCAAAGTCTATTAGAGATAAAAAACTAAAATTTCAAGACAAAATTCACTCCATATGCAAGAACTTGAAAATGCGCTTGATAGTCGCAGCGACATATTCAGCATGATCCGCCTTCGTTAAGGGATTGACCGACCCCTCTAAACATCGTTGGTGGCCACGACTCCCCATAATCGGCCTGACCATACAAAAGTATTGGTCGTTGTTTAGACTTTCAAAACTCCCTTCAAATGTCACTTCACGGCTACCGGGTTCAACACGTCCAACTTGTAACAAGATTACCAACGCACGAGCATCCTCCTGAAGGTTCCCGTGCCACCGCTGCTCAATACGAGGTTGCTTTGGCGGTCGAAAAAGCTCAGCTTCATCTCGTGGATGCACAAATGGCGATAGCAATTCCCGTAGCAGAAGCGGTTCATCCGGCAGTTGCAACAATGAAAGTTCAAATTCAGCCTCCGGTTGAGGCTCTTCATCTTAAGACTCTGAAAAACCCCTCGAGTTTGACATCTTAAATCTAAAGTAGGAAACAAAAACCACTACTGAAATTCAATAAAGCTCTAAGGCAAAATCGTCCTCTTATATAGAGGTCATACGCCTCTTGGAATGGCGTCACCTTGAAGCTACTCAATAAAACATATTATAATATGTTTTTACACTGTGTACAAATCTACAACAGGATAACGTTGACAAATTTTAGTTCAAAAGAATCAATTTTTTTTTAAAATTCTTTCTATAACATTTATAAGTAGAAGTGGTCACGAAAAGATGCATTCTCAAATCATAAGGTGCATGCAGGTCATTCTTAAATTTTTTTAAAGAAAAATACACAGAACTGAACATTTTTGAAAAAATATATATTAAGTTGAGAAAAATGAAGATGAAAAAGAGTTATGTATGTTTAAATTTAAATTTATTCACATTGAAAGCAAGGTTAGATTTTTTCCTTTTGATTTATTGGCATAGATGAGAATTGGAGTAATTTTATTGTATTCCATAAATGATAGGATGTAGAGCCTCTCATGAAAGCAAATTTCAAAAGCTAAATTAGACACATAGGATCTTGAAGCTATTTAAGATACACAAAATCTCAAAAGAAATTTAATCAAAAAGGAGATGGTGAGCAAGTTTCAATTGATAGTCATATTGTTTTTTCCAGCAATACAACCTCAATGTGACAATTGAACAATAGTAAAACATGTTCCTATTTCAAGGTTTAATGACAACCTTCCTTCCGCATTTGCAATAATAGTTTAGCAGTTTTTTCATAGCTAATTTGGAAGTACAATTTCCAATTTCTAATTGATATTTGTAACTAAAGCAACAAGCCATTACCCTTTCATTTACAAATTTTCCTTGAGTAGTAAACTACACAATCAATCAATGACAATTCAAAAATTCATTAAAGGCATAATTTTTATTTTATTATGCCAATTGCACATGTGAGGTAAGAGGTCCAACAAAGATACATATTAGAGTTATAAATGTATCAATATTGAACATAATTCTTTGAGAACCCTATCCCCTTTCAGCTTAAAAAATTTATAACTAATTCCACAAAAGAAAAAGAATATAAAACAACATGGATTAGATGCTAGTTCTATTTGCCTTTTTAAGAAAAAATTATGAAAACTTATTACGAGGTTTTTAGCTTCTTCAAAAATGCAGTCATCTAATAGATGGTCACTTTATGGACTCCCTACTTTAGATGATTTGCAATCATCTAAAAATATGTCATTGTCCTTGTGAGCGCTTGTTTACCCACCCTTGGTAAAGAAGCGAGCACAACCAGGCTCTCGGTAGTTAACCGTTCTGACTCGATCTACAGGTGTCTAGCGCCAATCCATTGTGCCTTCCAAGCAATGGATCTTTTCTAAACTCCTAAGACTCGCTAATTTTGGGTAATGAAGAAACAAAACAAAATCCTAATTGGAATTGCTATCACTGCTAAAGTTGAATCAAAGCCTAAGAGGGCTTGGTGGTTTAGGAGAAGAGTTGATCTTAGTCTAGGCTTATCTATCCTAAATGAAAGAGTACCTCATGCCATCTCTAAAAGTGTAAAGCTTGTTTGATTTGGACTCTCCTAGAGAGAGTTATGGACGGATGAAGTTTGACCGCTACTCGGTCCCTCAAACTTCATCCATGCTTTTCTATGGACTCCAGATTTCGATTTGACTTGGGATTTGGGCTATGGCCCTGACCCCCTAATGTTAACCTAATTACCAAGTCTTGACTCAAATGGATGAAATCTTCTAGGGTTCATCCATTACTTGTTCCAAACTTCATCCCTTCTTAACTGCTTGGGATTTAGGTATTTCCTTAAGCTGGGGTTAGTTTTGGGTTACCCTAAACTTGTCCTAAAATGTTCTAAATCTATACTTAGCCTAACCTTAATCTTAAACGGCCCTAATCCGCCTTCTAATCTTACTTAAGGATCCTAAGTGTGGTTACTAATGTACTAATCTTAGAAACTTAAGACTTGTTCCGAGGAGATCCTAATTTTAGCCTTCTACTTTGACTAATTACATTAGGTTTGGATGTTCCTATCAAAAGTTATCCATGGATGAAGTTTGACCGCTAATCGGTCCTTCAAACTTCATCCGCTAATTACGGCTAGCCCTAATTCCAAAACTAACTTCTAATTTGACCTTATATTCCTAAATTAATCCCTCTTTTTATGTTAGCTTTTTTGTTCCTCTTGGATGAAATTTGTTAGGTTTCATCCAACATGACTCCCTAACTTCATTCGCTCATAACTCCTTCGTTTTAGCTTGGATCTGGACGTGTTTTAGGTTTTTGGAAACCCCTAGCCCTCTACTATAAGATTTTAGAGCTAATTCTAACCTGACTTTGCTTCTTGCCTACCCTAACTCTCGGCCTCCTTCTAATTATCTTGATAAAACAAAATTAAACGTGGAAGAGTGGGGTTTTTAAGGGCCCACCTCATTTTGGAGGTCTTGGATCAACCGGTCGAGGTTCCCCCCCTCGGCCATGTCCCTTCCGCTTGGACTCTTGGCTCCTTGAGTGATTCTTGAATCGGGGAAGATTTGAGAACAAGTGGTAGATGTGGTGGGATTTCTTTCTTCTCTTTCTTTCCACCCCTTCTTTCACCAACCAACTTGTCTTCCAAAGTTCTTACATGTTGACTTCGTTCTTACACCTCTTACACCTTGGTCTTCCCAAGTGGTTACGCGGTTGACCTTTCTCTTACGCCACGGGCACGCTCTTTTTTACCCTTACACTTACTCTCCCAATGGCCCAAATTTGTTAGTTGAGATTTCCCCTAATCCATCCACTAGCATGCTTCTCTCCTATTTCATCTTCCTCCTTGTTCGTAATGCTCAAGGTTTTTGGTTATGGTGTGTGGAGAGCTTGGGTGAGTTGTGCGTGGAGTGATTGTGTGAGTTTGCAGGTTGCTTGGTGCTTTAACACAAGTTCTTCCCTAACCCTACAAGATCTTAGCTTACACGTCCGTTCGGCCAACCCTTACCTCTACTATTTTGCTTCCATCCTTCTACTTGGCTAATTTCTACTTCTACTATTCTAATTTCTATTTCTTCTATACTAATTTCTATTTCTACTATTCTAATTTCTACTTCTACTATTCTAATTTCTATTTCTTCTATACTAATTTCTATTTCTACTATTCTAATTTCTACTTCTACTATTCTAATTTCTACTTTTGCTATTCCGATTCTGGCCTTGACTCCCTATTTCTTGTCACTTGTAGTTTTCTTTTCCTCCTTCCCTAGAGCCTAGATTGCCCAAAAAACGGACAAAAAAAAGGAAAGAACGAGAAAACTAAAATTTGGCCACGGCCTAGCGCTGCGGTGGCTGGCTACTGCGGTACCCGGCTGCTGCGGTGGTCCGGCGCTGCGGTGGCCCGGCTGCTGCGGTACCCGGGGCTGCGGTGGCCCAGCTGCTGCTGGGGCTTGACCGGCTGGGGCTTGGCTGGTTGGGCCTTGGCTGGCTAGGATTTTAGGGAGGACCCAGGCGTGCTAGCCGGGCTCCCCACAAGGCAAAGTTAAACTGGATTAAAAAGTGACTCGATCTAAGCCCGTAGGGGGATTTTGGAGACTAAACCTTGAATTAGTTCCAAGAGGTTTTGGAAACTAAACCTTGTACGTAACTTTTGGGGGAGGTCAAAGCTTCGTCGTCGAGTTGATTTTAACACCAACTCTAAGACTTTTGAGAACACGAAGTAGTTCGAAGCTTCGCCGTCTAACCGAGTTTTTAACACTTTCTCTAAGACTTAGGTACCAGTGGAATCAAAGCTTCGCCGTCTAAGGGGGAAGCCACACGTCAACAACCAACTTCAAAGAAGGACCCAGACCGTTAGTACGTAACGACCCTAGGGGGGCCCACAATTCCACCGTACGAGGGGAGGACCACACACCACGGGTCCTTAAAGAGAGCAAAAGAGGTCCCCCACTAAGGGAGAAGCACTCGGAGGTTAATACGGACACGTGGGTTAAGAAAAAAACACAATCCTTAAACACTAAAGACCCCTCAGTGGGCGGCAAAGCCAAGGCGCTTCGGGGGGAGCTTTAGGATCAGGGCAAAACTCAAGGAGCTCCCAAGCGAGTTAGTGCTCAAGCAAGGTGCTTCAACTGACAAGTTAGTGACCAAAGTGACTAGTAAATAAGCCAAATAATACCCAAGACTACTCAAAACTCATAGACACAAAGAAAGAAGGACCCCCAAGACCTTCAAAAGCTGAAAATAGAACAACAACAGAGCACCACGTGCTCAAAACACCGTGGAAGTGCCTTTGGCTAAAATAGCCAACAAATCCAACATAAGTTGGACCCACGGACCCAAAACATGAATGGGGGTGGCTTTGAAGAGAAATGAGGACCCTTTTATAGGTTTTCCAAGGCCCTCACCTCCCCTCTTTTAACCTAGGTAACCCTATCAACTTGGATTTTCATCCTTATCTTTTAGGATTTTCACGTAGTTTGGGTTTTACGCTGGTCCAACACTCTAACTATTGGAGATTAACTCCAAATCGAAAACCGATTGCGCCATTGGCTTCAGAAGGCCATTTTTAGTCCTCAGATCCTCCTACCCCCTATTCCAACGCCAAAATCCCACCGTAAACTATCGCCAACTAGAGTCAGTAAAAGAGGTAAAAATCTACTTTTTGGAGGTTACCTTTTCTGACAAAGGTGACTAACCAGGGTGGTCTGGAAGGTCTTAGGGAGTAAGAAAAGACCCTTCGTTGACTTCGTTCCGACTTCGTGTGCTCCCGGGACGCCGGTCAACTCCACGTAAATCCCGCCACGTGGATAATTCGAAGGAATGTCGGTGATTCGGCCGTCTCCCGCTATCGAAACACCATGAAACTCGTCGGGGCGCGTTATTAGCATAAAAGAAACTATCCTAATTTTTAGTGAGATTTTACCGCTACCTGGGTAATTATCGTGAATTTCCCATCGTGGTTTTAGGCGGTTGACCGTCCGGAAGGAGTATTTCTTCAATTCAGAAAATTCCGAAACTTCTTGGGGAACCTCTCATGGGGTTTCCCAAGAGATTTGCAAGTTCACATCTTGATCTTGCATGTCTTGGTACGGAGGGCAAAAAGGTACTTCCGTTGGTTTACCGGCAGTCAGGGAATCTTCCGCATACGGGGGAATCTTGGCGAATGGATTTCGCTTTTGACTTCTCGGTATGGTTTAGAACCAAGATCACAATCCGGTGACCGTAGATTCCTCCACTGGCCTGTCTTGCGAAAGTGACACCTGCACGCTAACAATTGGGGTTTCTACTATTCGTCGATGGGATGGGGAAACTGAAACCTCTCTTGGGGAATCTACCTAAGAATCTCCCTAGACTTCCCTCAGACCAATTTAGCCCAGCTTGGTCACTTGCATAGTGATTTTAGGCTATTTTGGGTAAGAACCCTCAAACCTTCTAGTTCCCACTACTTCTATGGCTCCAACCTATTTACAAGTGGGTTTTAGGACTATTCTAAAGAAAAAAGGCTATTTAGGACCAAAGGACATATTGGTATGTAACATGTCCATTCTGGTTTTACACTCTTTTTAGGGCTTTTTGTGTATAATTATGACTTAAATTGCACAATCTAAGAAAAAAGAAGACTATGAGTCCCAAGTGACGAATTGGGAGCTCACAGTCCTCCATTAGATGAGATTCAAGTGTTGATGAAGCTGTGAGTAGCCCCGGATTTTCCCAAGTTCCCGAATTATGGGAACTTCGTTGCAGTAGTAGTATAATATGGTAGAGCGATTGGCACGTCAAATAATAATATTTAATTAATATTTTAATATTTTAATATTAAAAAATTGAAATATTTAATTTTAAAAAATGAATTATTTATTATTTAAATATTTTGACAGTGGCACTATTCATTACAACAAAGGAAATAGGGCTAAAACAATGCTTTAATTCAACCTCCAAAAAATATCTAATGCAATTTGTACATTGATTGCAATTACATTCATTATTAATTAATACAATTCTTCATCAACAGTCTACTTGCGTTAGTTGTCCAAAGATAGTTTTTGTACCAATGTAAATTAGCGTGCAAAGTAGAAACATATAACATCTATTTATACCTTGAATGAGGTTGTTTATTTTGTTTATTTGATTTGTTTATTATGGTGAGATTTCTGGAACCGTGCTTCCCTCAATCACGTTTATAATATCGTTGGAAAGCTTTTTGCGAGGACTGAGGGGTGCATGGACTTTGTCTTGTCACATTTTGACTCATAGTAGAAAAGATATTGAAATTCAAAGTTTTTATGAATTAAAAAACTAGAAAATTACTTTTATTTTCATTTTATTTTGCTATATTTAAAGGATTGTGGCAACGGTACAAAACATACTATTCTATATTAAAATAGAAGCAACTTGAAACAAACTCATTTCTCCTTTGTACAATACTCCATCCTAACTTTTAAAAAGATTGGTCCTAAATACTAAAGGTGGAAGGTGTAACACACTCACATGATCGAAGTCTTTTAGGTCATAAAGTGACCTAGATGAGGCCTATACACTAAAATTATCTAAAGATCCAATAATAATAAAAGAATGTCTTATTAAATCCAACTAGAGATCATATTCATCCTACCATTGATATCATTCATTTGTTCTGGTTTCAAAATGATGCACTCTCTCAAATTTACAATCGGTACCTCAAGAGTGCACACCTACTATTTAAATAATCATAAGAGACATTTAAAGATAAATTCACTTTTGGAAAAATTGGCTCTTGCTCTTGGAGTTGCAAAATTCCTTACTAAGTGAGTGGCATGTGCCTTGAATTGCCAATATAAGCGTTTCAGTGTCTTCCTTGTATGGCCACATTAAAAAATTCTCTTCATCAAGAAATTACAAGTTGTAATAATAAATGTGGCCAATTGTAGAAATGCAAGTAGAATTTGAATTCTCTATTGCTCAAAAATCATGCTATAAATTTTCAAAAGCAATACACTTTAGGCTCCTACAATCGGTCATAGGTCATAGACAACAAGACATTTGGAACCTTGAAGCAATAAAAAGTGATGCAATGAATAGCGTCAACTCTAAATAGCCACTTTGGTAAACTATTCAAGTTCTAAATAGGAGAACAACAGTTTTCACATGCAAATTTGGTTTGCTATTAAGTACTCCCTTTGGTCCACTAAAATCTTCCAAATTAGACATAGTGCATGTACCACTAAACCACTCCATTTACTGATTTTGATCGTTGAGCAAGCAATGTTGAATCGAAATCAATCCCCGCTCAATCAATTCCAAAAAACCCACATTGCTTGCTCAATGGTCAACGATCAAAATCAATAAATGGAGTGGTTTTAGTGGTACATGCACTATTTCTAATTTGGAGGTTTTAGAAGGAGAAAGGGAGTAAAAAATAGGAGTTTGATTTAGATACCTAAGGATTTAAAGTTCCCTTATCTTCATAAAGTACTGTTGAATTTCAGAAAGTGCTTATTAAAGGCACCAAACACAACATCATTTGCCTTTTATGTAATTCAAAATTGCATCCAAAGCTTCACTATGACTATGAGCAACTGATGTCCCACTCGCATCAACCCAATAGCATAAATTCAAGCTTACTCGAGATTTTTATTTTATTTTTAAAGACCCGAAACTCACTTGAGATTTCTGAGAGTAATATTTCTCCATACAACTGGATTTTCCAGCAGCTTGGGAGGTTTGAATGCTGGTACTAGTTAATAAACAGAACGACGTTTTGCATGTCAGAGACTGATTGCAAAATGTCCATTCAGACTCAAGATTCTATTTAGGGTCTAGATTACAACTTTGACATACGTTGGACGCAAGAATTCACAAATTCTGAGGATATAGTTGAAATAAAAAGTAACCTCACTTGTATATCTTTCTGAAGCCGTGCTTGATGATGCAACCATGAAGACACCCTAATGGTCACACCTCATCTTAAAGTGGCTACATCTAATTGCAATTCCCGCTTACTATGTGTACAACCTATTTATTTCAAAATCAAAACCTAAGGTAGTCATGCTTGTGTCATGAGATTTCCAAGAACAAATTTCTAGGAATAAGACAAGAGTGACAACGGTTTTAGGTTCTAAAATGAGGATGCTGTATATATTATGATGCAAGAAGATGGAGTTGAAATTAGGTGTGCTTACCTTACATGTGCTGAAAGTTTGCCGTTGTCTTCTTTGTAGCTAGGGTTTTGCAGGGCAGAAGGATATGTTTCGGCCTCTTTCTTAGATTCTTGGCCTAAACCCCTGCACACTTGTGAGGACGATCTTCACTTGTCTACACCTTCCTGGACCATTGAAAAATTCTCTGCTCCATAGTAGCTGCATCCCATGAATGTCTTAAACGCATGAATACTCTTTCTGTAGAAAAATACATGAGCCTCACCTAACTTTCAATTCAAAACATCAGACCAATTCACGCATTTCGGAATTCAAAAATTAGGTTACGAAATAGCAAGTGATGAGGAGAGTCACACTGCGACATTGTGCACGTAAATAGTGCCATCACGATGTTGCAACTCGTTTTAATTAACCATCAGAGTCTTAGTTACTAGAGAGTTGCCAAGAGACAACTCCTTGCCTCCACAGACCCCACAATGGAAATTCGAGGACTTTTGCTCAGAAAGCAACTCCTCACTGCACTATCGTGCAATAGAAAATTAATGACATAATGTTTTGGCCGAGCACCTTGAAATCCTGAACACATTCATCTTGCAAGCAAGAAGAATCAACACAGTGCAGTAGTGCAATTTTTGCCTGAAAGTTTAGTCCCATAACAAAGGTTCAAGGAACAGTATAAATATGCCATATGAGCATATCATCCATGCAACAAGACAACCCCGGAGCAACTTTGGAAACAAACTACTAAAACAAAGCCAATCTAATCAAATCCTTAAACGACCCTAAAATTCTAAACCCTGAAAACCAATCATACTAGTTCACGCATTCCAAACCAAATTTCACCAAGGTAGGTTTTGCAAATTGAGCAAAAAAAAATTTCTTGACAAATGAATTCCAAACCCAAGCTCTATGTCTCAAATTGAAAAATTCCCCAATTGCATTTGACCTAATTCTGTAGCAAGATCTGTAGCAAGATTCAAGAGTCTCACCCACTCTTGACCTTGCATGATTGAAAACACTAGAATTAGAGAAAACAATGCCCAAATTAACATGTTTTGCCTCTTCACTACAATGTGGTTTATTTATCATCTATAATAAGATGACTTAAAATCTTTTACTTGGATACAACTTAATGTACTACAAGTGTGCCTTGTATTGTTGCAAAAAAGTATCATGAAATAAAAGTAAAAGCAATTTTCTAATTTTCTAATTCCTAAAAACTTTGAAATTCAATATCTTTTTTGCCGTGAGTTGAAACACCACCAAACAAAGCCCATACACCCCTTTTTGCACAAAGCTTTCCGATGTACTAAGAACGCAACATGAGGTGGGTGAATGGGGGCGCATGGTTCTAGAGATCTCACTGTAATAAATCAAAACAAACAATCCAACTTAAGGTATGGATATTTGTTTTTGCTTTTACTTTTGAGTTATTATATTTTAAAAAAATAAAAAATATAATTTTTTGTATATAAAAATAAATATGTATATAAATTGAGTTCATTATATACATTTTTTCAATGGTAATATAAATATATATCACTTTTAAGAATAATATGTTGTTGTTTTTACATTTGAAATAATAGCATGTAATCAATAGTTTCACGTTCTTTTGTTGAGAGAAAAATGAAGAAAATGATTGCAAAATTGATAGAGGTAGGACTTATTATTTTAGCAGGGATACCCATATTGTTCAATATTATAATGTGGTATTATACAACCACAGCCGGAGGTTACAAGTTTACAACGCTTGTTGGAGAATCAACACAGACAAGATTTCTTGGAGACATAGCTAGTGTATATATTTTGTATTCTTTTCTAATTGTTCTCTGTACAATTGTTGCTACAATATATCTTGCATTCAAGCAACGTTATCCTTCAAGTTTTACTTCAACACAATGCGGACGTTATTGGAGACTATTATGGACCCATCCTGTGTTTATCAACAAGATTACTGGCATATTAAATAGCTTTGATATTGCACTTATTCTCACAACAATATTTGTTGTGTTGTGGATGTTTTTAAATGAATATTTGCCTCAAGCTCGCAAATTTGATGGACAAGCAACTGCAACTTTATTGAAGTGGAAACAAGCTGGAGTTGTTTTAGGACGAGTTTCAGCATTGCCTATATCACTGTTATTTATTCCCGTTGCACGATCATCACCACTTTTACGTATGATAGACATTCCATTTGAACAAGCGGTAAGATACCACAGGTGGTTGGGTCACCTTACAATGACTATTATTTCAGGACATGTTGGCATCTTCATTGGAATTTTTGCGTACAAACACCAAATGGTGAAGGTGATTACTTGGCCACATACAGGAATTTCGTATTTAGCCGGACTTATTGCTTTCATTGCTGGGGTCATTATGTGGATAACCGCGCTCTCTTTCTTTCGAAGATGCAACTTTAATTTATTCTACTATGCCCACCAATTATATTGGGTATTCTTTGCATTCTTTGTTTACCATGTTGGAGTCAAAACAACGGGATATTGCATGGGAGGTGTGATCCTCTATTTGATTGATAGATTCTTTCGATTTCAACAATCAAGGAGAAAGATGTTCATTTCAAGTGCAAAAATTCTTTCCAACAATGTGGTGGAATTGAAGATTCCAAAATCTTCAAACCTCAAGTTTAATGCCATAAGCGCTTTGTTTATTAACATTCCAAGTATATCATCACTTGAATGGCATCCATTTAGTGTGGCTTCAAGTCCTTTAGATGAAAAGAAAGATCTTACAATATATTAAACCACATGGCATTACAAGTTGGACTCAACACTTGCATACTTTGATTACCAAATCTATTAAGAAAAATGCTAAGCTAAGATGCCCTTTTGCCACAAAAATCTCTATGGAAGGCCCTTACGGACATGAATCGGATTACTTTTTGTGTTACAATACATTATTACTTATTGCAGGTGGTATTGGTATTACCCCTTTCTTGGCAATGATCTCGGATATTCTACATCGTTATGGATTAGAGCAACAAGATTTACCAAAACATGTACACTTGATTTGGATAGTTCGGTCATCTAAGGATTGTCAAATTTTGGAGCAACTATCTCCAACATTAATATATCCAGATTTACAATCAAGCAATCTCAATATTGTTGTTCATGTGTATGTAACAAAAGAAGATTCAATTTGTTGTCATTCCACTGATGTTTTATCAATTACTATGGATAAATCATCAAACAATTCAACTTCAAGTGAAAAAGTTGTTTCAACTTCAATTGGACATAATCTCTGGATGATGTTGTTCATTATTATTTCTATTGTGGCCACAATTGTTGTCTTTGGAGCTTTTCAACAATATATTGTAGATACTCAACATTTTGACTATGGATCAAAACTTCCTCAGTGGATCCATGTGAGTCTCTTCTTTGTGAGTTTGATACTTGGTATTGGCGGAGGCGGTGGAGTCATCATTGCATGTTGGAATGCATACTTCAATTGTAAGGAAAAAAATGCCAAGAAAATCTCAAATTTGCAAGACAACCAACAAGACAAGCAAATGGATACTTTATACCAACCTCATCATTTCCCAAGATGTGATGATATAGAAACAGGTAGTAGGACACTTCTTCATAGAGACTACACTGAACAGTTCAAAGGGCGACCCAATTTTGCTGAGTTTTTTGCTAAAATAGAAACACAATTTTCAAATGAAGATATTGGAGTTCTTGTCTCCGGTCCAGAAAGCCTGCAACTAGATGTAGCAAATGAGTGCCGCAACCAAGCTTCCAACAATTACATGAAAGCTCAAATCTTCAATTTTCATTCTGTTAGTTTTAGTTTGTGAGTGTTCTTTTTCAATAGCAAATATTAGAGTAGTAAAATTGAGAGTGAAACCATGTAACAAAGGAAAATACTGTATCATATTGTTTCAAGTTTGAAATGAAAATGAAATGAAAATGTTCAATACAATTCTGTGAAAATGCATAAACAATTCCTTGACTATAACTTAATTGCAAGTAATTGTTCATATTGACTTTATTGCTTCAGTCATGAAGTATAGATACATTAATTTCACATTAATTTCCTACGGAATCTTGCCTTAAAGTCATCCAAATTTTGGAATAAAATTGTAGTAGGAGAGAAATTCTACGGAGTATAATAAAATTCTAAATTGCAACAAAATCTGTGACGAGTTTGGATGGCTAAATGAGTTAAGTTCTCATCCAAATTTTGCATGAAAAGAAATTCATAACTCCATGTGTTGGTCAATCGACTTCAGCACTGCCTCCACCACCATAAAATCTCTGGTGAACCTCCATCAGGGCATTACACGTGCACGAGCCGAATTGTTTTGTCTCTTTGTGTCGAGGAGATATTTGATATACTTTTGCAAGCATCCATACGTGTGCAACAAATTGACACGCGTGCACCAACAAATTGCATCACCAACTCACAATTGAAGCACCTTACAACGAAAATTGCTTCTAAAATTAGTAGAAATTATATACTTTCTTTGAAACTTTTGATTCAAGTTCCTATTTCTTTCTTTCTTAATTACCTTTGGGTGGAAAATAAAGTGATCTTTGCTTATACTTCTAAGCATTAGATTACAAAAATGTTGGAAATAGATTGAATTACCTATATATACATTGGTTGCTTTGGAAGTTCAAAATTCAATCCAAAATCCAACTTGCAATGGCTGTAGTAAGAGAAATAAAGAATACAACTACAACTTAACATGTGGCGCAAATTGGCAACGTAAGAAATTTAGGAACAAATGCATTCATGCTGGAGTGGTCATTGAGCATGACTAGAAATCATGATTTGAGAATATAGTGAAAGCTTTTGCAGTAACTGAAAAACATTGCGGGGGCATGAGGAGCAAAAGTTAGTTGGGCCAAATTAGCAACAATTTGGGTATCATAGAACAAAAGAACTTGTGAATAGAAAGATGATATGGAATTGAAATGACTGAAGGAAGGAGAGTCCACAAGGGGCTTGGGATTTTGAGTTGTATATGAAATAAAATTATCACAAAAGGCCAAGGATTTAAAAGTTTTGCAACAAATCAGGGCTAAACTTAATAAATGCATGATCTCCAAGAAAATTTGCAATGGCAATAAGAATTCTACTAGTATCAAATCAGGTTATATTGGCCTCACTAGTTGTTTAGACATTTCTTTAGGCACTTTGAAGAAGGTGAAAATCATGATTTAGAACCTTATCTAGGAAAGTAATGTGATGAAAAACACGAGAGTTAGGGTAGCATGGGATTCACCTATTACACCAACATCTAAGCAGGTTTAAATTTTGTGATATTTTTACACAAGCAATTGAATTGCTAGCAAAAATGATTGTTAGAAGAATAGTATTGAGGCTTAGAACCATGGGAAAGAGCTATTGCGGCATTGTGGGACAACTCATTAAGATTACCAAAAGGTGGAATGTGGGAGAAAGATGAGCATTGGTTGGTCGCATCTAAAGGAGTCTAGACGCAAGGATTACCACTATGGCTAGGGATCTAGACATCATGGAAAGAAGTTTGGATGGGGCTTTAAGAGACTTACACCACAATCACGAGAGGAGACAATAAAACAACCTTGATACTTCAACTCGATAGTATTTGGCTCCAATCTCTTGTGTTAGCTTTTCAGAGTGGTTCCACCATTGTTTGGAGTAGTCAGGGTCCTAGTATTTGCTCTTTCTTGTAGGTCCTTTGGTTCCGATTATTCGTTTTGTTGTTGCTTCTGTTTGTTTTTTGCTCTTATCTCTTCATTCGCTAGCCTTGGCTTGGCTTCTATTCTCTGATTCCTTTTAATGCAATTGTATTTTCTATTTGTTCAAAAAAAAAATACTTCAACTCAAAAATCATAGAAGAGGAAAGAAAGTAGTATGGAGATAAATATGGTTCATTGTTGCATTTGTCTTTCATTGGTTTGGAACACCTTATCCTCTTGTGGTTTTAAGGCCGACAATTATGTAGTGTTTGTTTCTTATGTCTATAGAAATCAAGGCGTTACTTTTGGTTGGTTCTTTCCTTTTTCCTTTACTTGTTTGGCAAGGATGTTGTCCATTGCTATTTTTTATTTTCTTGAAGGTTTGGTCTCACCTCTCCAGGTTAGTTTCCATTGGCTTTGCCTTGGTAGTTGTGTTTGTCAATTGTTTTTAACACTTAAACAATAAGCTAAGCCCCATGGACTTGGTTTTGAGAGTATGTCATTCATTTTTTCACAATTGAACTATAGGCTAAACTTCTTGGACTTGGTTTTGAAAGTATCGTTGATAAAAAGCATTTTTTGCTTTTGGGGGGATGTTTCTACCAAGTGGGCCCACTTCTACACTTGCCAAGCACCACATTTAGGCTACAAAGTAGCAGCACTATTCACTATTCCCTTCTGCATGCCGTGACCAAACAAATGTTGGGCAAGCAACATAACCCAAGGAAATGTCGGCCTAAGGTTAACCCAAAGTGGGATTTAAAGCAAGACTAGAAATCATGTGGAACGCAGGTCTGAATCCTGCTGAGCACGATATGAAGAACTCCCTTTTGAATGGGCAGGGGTCATGAGTGGATTTCAACAAATTACACAAGAGGAAAACAGTAAATGGAAAACACGAAAAAACACGACTTGTTGTTGGTATATGCAACAAATCATTAGTAAAGACGATTTGGATCACATTTCACATGCAAAACATATCAGCATCCTGAATCCAGGGAATTCTCAATGTAGGATTTTAAGGCTGGACAGGACACTTCAGCATGAAGGCACAAATTAAAAAAAGAATATCAATCACAATAACAACTCAACATCATCTCCCTGTTACAAATTTCACATGCATAGTTCTTCAAGAACCATGAACGTGCTCTTCGTAACTCAGCAACACTTTAGTGTTTCACACAAACCTGCAGCAATTGTACTGAAGCACAGATGCCGGCATACGCAACTGCAAGTTTCACAATTCCACGCACCAAGAAGATTTAAACACAGGGCTATTCTAAAAAAGAAAAACTCAAACTACCACTGTCTAATCTTTGATTTAAGAAACATAAAAACATAGTGCAAAATTGGTCTTCAAACGGATGGCTACCATCGTACCTTCTAGGTTCGCTCATTTTCCCATGGCAGGGGACCAGTAGGCACCGTCCAGGAATAGGTCTTTAGTGCTGCAACCGGAGAGTAAATACTACGACCTTGAAAAGGACGTCCTACTTCGCTAACAGACTTGAAGCAGTCGCAAGGAAACAAATGCTGCTTGTCAACTACATGCAAGAAGTGAGCTCACAGGTAAGGGTCGACGTCGTCTGCTATCAGGCAGTTCAATCTTACGAGATGGACTTCAGTTAAGCGAGAAGAGTTTGCTATCGACACCAGGCCATAGTCGATGTGAATGTTGCATTTGATCCACTATGCAGAACTTTTCCTTCGCAGCTAGTGAGCAAAAGAATTTGGTCCATTCTCAACGACTACAAAATAAACGTTATAAACCCTAACCCTACAGGAAGAATCGCCTTCTGCTTGTATCCATATCTGGTTTATGCACCCACTCATACTCTCCATACTTAGAATCGAAAGTTCCCGATTGTAAACTTTGTAGTTTCAAAGTAAATCGAGGGCCGCACTCTTGGAGCCTCGCAACGACTGCATTCTTCTTCACAGTTTTTGGTAGCGCTTTCCTCGATTTCTTATCACTGTTCACTCCAATTTCCACAGGGGCCAACTCTTTAATCTCTTTCTCTTCAAAAATGTACCTGTGATGCCGGAAGAAGATGAAGTCACGCTGGTTGTGGAACGTCACTGCCCGCCTACCCCTAAATTGAGGATCCTGTGGGAATACGGAGGCAAACAACCGGCCAATTCGATGCCCTAGGCGAGTCGTGAAATTGTTCAACAGAAGCTCTGGCATATGCGACGTCGGCTTCCCGTGCCCCTTGATCTTCTTACTCAGCTGAATACTCGACAGCTTAAAATGCGCAGTCGGTCCCTCAGGCAACGCAACCATGAGCAATCCATTCGGCTGTTTCCGATTCTCATTCACAACAAACATCGACGTAAATTCCCGGTTGGAAGCATACTTCACAATCTGCTTCAACTCATACGAACCACGTTTATAGAAAGTCGCATTCGGGATGACTGTCAGAAGCTCCTTGATAAATTTCCGCGTAGGAGCAGAACATTCCTGGGAAGTGGTAATCAAGAGCTTGGGAGCATGCGCACGCGAGAAGTGGCCACTAAACTCGTCCAGCCCGTCGTCCACCTGAAGCTCCTCGTCGTCGGGGAGAGCCACCGTCTCATCGGCCTCACGAGTATTCTCAATCGTCCGCGGGACCTTCCGTGCCGGAGGCGCCTCCCCGAGCTCCACCGCCTGCCGCTCCGCAGTGTCCCGCGCCTTGATCCTCTGCTTCTTCGCCTTGATCTTCTCCGCCCGCACCTTCGCGTGCTCCGCCGAACGCTTGTGCTTGTTCTTGATCTGCGACGGAAGTTTCATGCCCGCCTTGCGAAGCGCCACCTCCCCCGCATCCTCCTCGTCGTCGCGCATGCGCTTCCCCATGACTCCAATCTACAATTGCAAAAAAAAAACACGAAACCCTAAACTGAAAACACGAGCTGCAACCGAACCCTCACCAAACTGAACCTGCAAAACCCTGCGAAACCAGGAAGGGAAACTGCGAACCGAACATGAATGGATGAAATAAATAAATGAATGGATGAACGGATGAGAGCCAGCGTCTGATTCGGCAGGCGAGTGCCGAAATAGTTTCTTTTTTGCGTGCATAGTGGATTCAGACACTTTAAAAGAATTGGTGGTAGTGTAATAAATGTTGGTAATATCTCACTTGTAATATTCCAAACATTCAGACACTCCCCCAAAAATTTAATTTATGTCTGAATCTGACCTTCATGTAGGGTATTGTTGCAATGTTGTTTTAATCCGAAGGGGTGACCCTCAAAATCATCCTTTTGCATTACTGTGTGAATCATTGGCTTAAAAAATTGCAAAAGCACTCATTGGAAGTCAAATTACTATAGAAGATCTCCCCTTTTCACAACAAATTCCGAGGAGGAATAGTTGCACTTTTGTCCTATAAAATTTGATTCTTTGTCATTCATCGGCTACAGAACACCCTCTTTGTTGTTTAAGGGCTAATATATGTAGAAGTTGTTAACAGTCTCGTATTGCTACAGTATTGTTACAATAATGAAAAGTAGAAGTGTGCATGCAATGTCGCAACTATACAAAATGAATGTTATTTAATAATTTTGAAAACAATATTGCAACAATTAAAAAAATGATATGTTTCAATATTGCAAAATTATTGCAGTTTAGTAGTGAAACTATCATTTTTGTGCATTGCAAAGATGTTGCAATGCTGTGTAGTAGGTGTATCTTAACAATCAACTTTCATTACTATTAGTTTATGATAAAAACAAAAGAAACAAATAATGATGCGATACTGCAAATTAGTAGACTTCAAATATTACAAGTATCATATTTCAATACTGAAATGGACATGTTTCTATGATGATGCTATTTAATAACTATATTGTTGCAACGTTGCAGGGCAAAACTATTATGTTAGGAAAAAATCTCAATTACTATGCATTTGTAGAGATTTCAAAATCCAAAATTCTCAAATTGATTATGTTTTTGGTCTCATTCACAATGAAATTCAATACAATATTCATACACATTACAATTTCATGTTTATGTACATAATCCTCCAAAAAGTACATGTACAATCTTAAACTGCTATTTCTACAAGCACTACTTATAATTCAACCAAACTAGTACACTTCACTATCATTGATTCCTCTAGAATTGAAGATCGCATTAGAAGAGAAGTATATTAAAAAGTGCAAACAATAGTTCCAATGGCAAGTATGTTCAGACTCTTCAATACTTAACCCCTAAAGGCCCAAGGCATTTTTTTTGCCAAAACTCCATCAAAACTGCCTTTTCTATAGCAAGGAGTAAAAAAAAATGAAAAATGTTTTTTTTGCACATCTAACCATAGGATCTTACACCTAACTAGTATGAGAATGTGTGGAAAAAATTTCAGAATTTTTGACCGCTCAGATTGCAAGATATCTGCATTTAAAGTGGAAAAAACAAGTATTTCAGCACATTGCGGGACTAGATTTTTTGACTTTAAACATTTTTCACTTAAAATTTTTGCACTACAGAGTTTTGTGCTTCAAATCTTTATAGTGGAGAATTGAGTTGAGAGTCTAGGGAAAAAAAAAATATTCAGAAAAACTTAATTATCATTCCTAAAAAATTTATTAAGTAGAAGTAGGTACGAGATAGAAGGAAAATCTAAAACATTAATATATTTTAGATGGAATTAAAATACACTAATCCCAATGGTGAGATTGTTCTAGCAAGTAAACTAAACCATATGAATTTTTTATTTTTTTTAAATTGCAAAAATAGCATATAGAAATCATTCCTACAAGTTATTTTTTTCAAGAAGAAGCTCAAACTGCTCGAAAAACAAGAATGTCCATAACTTTCTCATAACAAATCCAAATGAAATGAATCAAAGCTTTCCAGATAGAAAAAAATATAATCTACAAGAAAAAAAAAATTAAAAAAAAAAATCAAATTTTTGCCAAATTTTTCTTGCTGCCCGGACTGCCCAGTTACAAAAAAAAGTAACATATTTGGCCATAACTTTTGACTCCTATTTCCAAATGTGCTGAAATTTAGTGCATATGAAAGATATTCCTCGCACCCACATTCTATTAAAATTTCAGCTTAAAATATGGAAATCTCTAGTCACACGGACCTGCCCAAAATTTCAATACGGCCAAAAAACACATGCCGGTCCTTTAGGGGTTAAAATGTTTCATTAAAACTAAATTGAGACTACTACCAAGACTCATTAGAGTCCCTTCAATTTCTCATACTTTAATTACATGAACCTTAAACCTCAAGCCAATACTGACTAAAGATTAGCTTACTCTTTAATCACATTTAATCAATGACGGAGATAGACTCCACAAACTGGCGACTGCACAATTTTCGGCATACTTGGGATATAGCCATGCAACAATTCTAGATCATAGTAGCAGCTGCCAATCCCTCCACAATCATCTGCTGTTGATCCTTACTTTGTTCTTTGGAAGTCAACCTACCTTCATACCTCTACATAACAAGTACAGAACAGTGGTAAGGTCTTACATTCATCTATATCCTATTTAGGAAGTAGTAAACACAAATTTACATTCCAACACAAAGACAAAAATTTGTGGCAACCTAACATAATCCGCACTCAAGCAAAAGTAAAGATGACATCGCGGTCATTCAAACCAGAAATTTGTCAGTTATACCATCCTCTACCAAATTCCAGTAACAATTCAAGACGGAATCTCATAAGAATTGAATTTGAAGGCCCTTCACATCTCCAACCTCAATGTTCCGACCAAACCAATTCTGACATTGTAATCACTACCTCGTTTGCCAAAAAAAAAGCCAGAATTGTACCAAACTAGAGAAACCCTTGGATGAATGTATGGTTGAGTGGACCAAAATCTCTGTCACAAAGCCGTTTTTAGGGACCTCTTTTTATTGCAAGCACTATTGCGTATAATAAAATATATATTTTTTAATAAAAGAAGTCATACACTTTACTCTATATTTTGTTGTTTAAGCAACCATGTAATTGAATTTTCGAAAATCATTCACATTAAGTGTAGAGGGACTTTTGTATGGATTATTATGCATTGTCACAGTGTCAATACTATGTCTTTAAGCTTGTTTTTTGTATATATAAACCTTTGCAAGAAAAAAAAGGGACTTTGCAATACATATATATGATAATAAGTGTTCCAAATTAATGTTTTATATATCATTGTTGTATTGCAATTAAGAGATAGGGACTTTTTTATACTCTGAAATGGTATATATTTTCAAATGTCCCTATCAAAGCCTTAATTTATTATTTCTTCATTTTTGTTTTGGCTAATCCCTTTGATATGAAATTCTCTACATGAATATGTTTTTCAATTTAACATTATACAAGAGTAAGGGATCATTCAAACATGTAGTTATTTAGAATTTTGTGACCAACATGAGCATCCAAATTATAAATTGAAATTCCAACTAAGATTTATGGCCTATGACTTTTCAAACTTTATCCACATCCATCTAATTCACATATATAAATTTTCCTGCCTTTGTTGGGTACTATAGCATATTGAATGGCTATTTGCCTATGGACTTCTATGGGGTCACCAAGTGCCGCTTTTGGTCTATTCAATCATGCAAACACCCCCTTTGTAGCTTTAGTGCAAAGCTACAACTCCTCTGCGACACATGCAAGATACAATTTTTTCCACGGAAGCTATCTCCTACGAATTCTAGAATTTGATGGAATCTATGCCAAAAGATTATAGAACATATAACCGCTACATAATTAGTATTAGATGTCATAGTGCTAATGCATGATTCACAATCATCAACTAAACACTCACTTGCAATCACGAAGCCTAAAGGTGTAGATACGCATGCATACCGCCTTCAAGCTACAAGCAAATAGATAAACAAAAGTAAAAGCTTCAAGTTGTAGTTTGAAAATGCACTTCAAGTTCATCAATATGTCCATTAGATGGAAAAATATTTGCGCATTTCTCTAGACAACATGAATCTTGATTTCTAAATAGCATTTGCATTGAAAAAGTTGAGACAAATTCAAAGTTGCATTAGTGGAAGTGTGCTAGCAAATGTGCAAATTGGAGCAACTGCATTGTATAGCTTTGCAAAAGAGCTCAAGACTACTCAGAGTCTAAGCAAATTCAACGAAATCACACTGTAAAGAAACCTCATGCACTATCCACAGTATCCAGATGAATGGAAGTAGAATGGATGAAGCTAGAATTTTATAATTTGTTGATTCAAGACCTCCAATGGAACAAGTTCCACTCAAAAAGACAATATTTTAAAAACACAATATATGAAAAACATTGTATAGTTCAAAAACAAAAACAAATCACCAAATACTATTATTATATGCAAGGTACAAACAAGTACTGTAGATTGCCACTGCGTGAAATGAACTAATAAGTCAACGACTAGAAAATATACATGCTAAAAAGGCAAGGCATTTTCAAAATTGTTAACATTGTCAAACGAATGTCAACCTCTAAACAAAGTTACAAGTCACTTTTTTTACATCATCACCAAGAAATTCTTGTATCATTTTTTCATTTTTAGAAAGCACAATCTCAATCTTTTGCAATAAATGCAGACTATCAAGAACTTCTTTCTTCAAACCTTTTATTCCTTACTTGTGCAGCCTCATCTCGCTCTCCTTCATATTTCAATTACCATCCATAGCTAACTACATGATATACGCAAACCATGCCAATTGCTTTGTTGTTAGTTGGAGACGTTCATCTTTTGAAAATCGTTTCCTAAAGCGAACTTCACAAATGCGATGGCATTGCACAAAGCGTTTGATCCCGAAAGGATCGTCTTCATTCCATCCCTAAGAATCATATGTAATGCCAAAAGAAATTCATAGCTTCAATGATTATTGTGGTTATGTTTGTTTAATTCATAGAACACATTGAATGTACCAAATTGAGATGACATCATACAAAATTGATAAAACAACATACATTAGAGAAAATACGAAGCCTCTAAAGGGCTATTCCAGAGCCCTCCGAGGACCTCGCAGATTATATTTTTTTTTGCTTCAAAATTATTTTTTTCCCTATATCTACCCAACTGAAGTTTTGTTGTCAGATTCTCGGCAATGGTTTAAAATCCAGAATAAAAGGACTAAAAAATCAGAGTTAAAGTATTCTAATGCACCTTAATCCTGATTTTTTAACATTTCTTAACATTTTTTAACATTTTGTATTTAACACCAAATTGTGCCAAAAAATAAATAAATGTCCTAAAATTATCTAATCACCATCATCCACCACATTTTTTTTGATGGATGTGTAACAGACTAACTTCATTAACATTTGGTTTGTTACAAGGTGAGAGGAAGAGGTCTCTATGGAAATGGGGTCGTGGTAGGGTTTAAAACCCATATGGAATATATATCTTCAGCCATTGTCAAATGAATGAAGATACATATCCCACATGAATTGTGAACCCTACCACAACCCCAATTCCATAAAGACCTCCTCTTCTCACCTTGTAACTCACAAGTTGATGAAGAGGCTATTGAAGCTTATAACCTTTGGCTACTAGCTTCAATAGCCACTTACTTAATTTGGCTTAATTAAAAAAAATTAAGTTCATTTTGGTTTAAAATAAGCCAAATTTAGTAGCTACTGAAGCTAGTTGTCAAAGGCAATTATCTTCAATAGCCATTTAATTTGGCTTATTTTAAACTTAATTTTTTTCAATGAAATCAAATTAAATCCAATTAAGCCAAATTTTGTGGCTTGATTGGATTTAATTTGACTTCATTAAAAAAAATTAAATTTAAACACTATTTGTAACATTTAAATCTTCAAAAACAATGGTCCATGTATTTAAAAATAAAAAAAATAAAAAAACTGCAAACATATTTTTTAGTCTATTACTATTTGACAATTTTCGCAAAAGTTAGCTGGTCTAACTACTCACTTTCACCACTTTTGAGAATGTCAGGCCCCCGTTTTAATAGACGAGTTTGGTCACTTTGGAGCAGCCCTCTAGAGGCCCAAATTTTTTTCTAATGACATTTAACTAAATTGTATACAAAAAATGTAAAAGAAATAATTTATCACTAATGGCATATAAATATACCTCAAGCTAGTAGTCGTAGTCTTTCCTTCCATTTGTCAATTTCTTTAGAGGTTCCTTGCTATGGTTTTGGAACACCCAAGTCCTACCACAATTTAATTCGAGTTGTTGTTGAAAACCTACCTCATTTATTATTAATGAGCGATTTCACTTTATTTCATAATGACTCTACCTAAACTTGATCAAACACTTTGCGAATCATGTTGTTTGTTGGTGAAGTATGAAAAGCCTCAAAAATGGTTTTTTTGATGTATTCCTCCTATACAACAAGTCTATTTTTTTTTTATCTAATCCTAACATCAATCGCTTTGATACAGTTGCCATGTGGGGTTTTATCAACTTCCATCTATAAACTTTGGATTTTGGCTCATCATAAATATTTCTCTACAATAGAGTCTCTAAGAATGCATTATCTTTTTTTGAATCTTGCACTTGTTCTAAAGAATGTATCATGAGTCTGTACATGTTTAGCCATGTAGTTAGACTTATTATTCTAAAAAATCCCTATTAATTTTTCTAAGACAATAAGAAGATATTTAATACTTAAAAAACACATATAAATAAAAATAACTCAAAAATAGCTAATTAATTTAATAAAAGTTAGAGATATTCTTGTAAGAGTTAAAAATTAAAAAGTTAAAAATAAAAATAAATAATAAAAGTAAAATTAAAAACTAAAAAGACACAGCCTTTGAGAAGGGTTGTGACCTTCCCAAAACAAGCCTATATAAAGGCCAATGAAAATTATTTCGATGTCATTGTGAGACCCAAAATTTATTTTTATATATATATATATATATATATAATTACATTTCTGCATTGTGTTTTGTGATTATATATGTTTGCGTTGTGAATTGTGATTTATTATTGTAAGGATTGTGAGAGAAGCAATTTGAGTTACCTAGAGCATATATTCCTCAATTAAAAATTTGTTTTGTGATATTGGTGATTCTATGTTTGATTGAAATACGTGAGAGCAAAGAATTTGAGCATGAATTTTGAACAAGACGGAGTGAAGAGAAAAATCCTTACACAAAGAGAATTTGGCCAAATTGAGAATTGTGTTGATTGATTGGGATAATAAAGTCTGTGAGCGTAGTGTGAGGTTGAAAAATTGCAAGAGCAAATTTGGAGGTGCAATTGGATCTTGGTGCTGTGGCGATTCTAATTCGTGAAATCTCGGAACATTGAAATGAAGCTAGTGTGAGGTTGACCAAGATTTGTCATTTCCTTCAAAATTTTAAAATCCAATTCGGACAGAGCTTGATCGGAGGAGTAGCTTTGACGTGAATTGTAGATTGGGATTTCGAAGCAGTGCGGTGGATTTGAAAATTGACAACCAACAATTGATATCACTCTTCAAATTGTAGAACAAGGTGAGATGATCAGAACTTAAAAGAACTTTTGCAGATTTACATCAAAATTAGAATTTGAAGGGAAGCACTTCGGAGCTAATATCAAGCATTACAAACTAATATCTTTGTAGCACTTAAAAAGGCATTTTGAGGTCAACATAGGTGCTAGCCTTTTTAACTTTCTTGTTGATACTGCAATCGTCAACAACAACGTCGATGACCATAGCACTCAAATTGGATTTGAGTTTCGGCACAGTTCGATGTGTACATGGCCATAGGGTGCAGCACCACGGTCTTAGGGGCAGATTGCGTGGTCATAGGGCCTATAACCACAGTTATAGGTTTGAAATCTCGATTTTTGGTTCACTACACGTTCATAGGGTCTGATTTCAAGGTTTTAAAGCTGATTTTGGTGGTTTTAGGGGTTCTTAGTGAATTTTAAACTTATTATCATAATGTTGGGTTGATTTTCACGACCACGGGATCCAACCCATGGTAGTAGGTCAAAATTGTATGGATATAGGTCTTTTTTATTGTTAATTCATTGGTCTTAGGATTTATATGTTTGGATAACTTGTGAATTAAAAAATGTTTTGTATGTGAAATTAAGAAATTAATCAATGTTGGTATTGGACCATTTGACCATTTGACCATTTGACCTCGAAAAATGGGAAAAAAGCAAAAGGAGAAAGATCAAATTTAGGTATGACACCTAAACTTACCAAATTTTGTATTAATTGGGACAATTTGATGCAGAATTGACAGACCTAGGCATTTTGCATTAGATTTGCTCATGGCGAGCACTTACTAGACTATTTGACCTAAACCAAAAAATGTTTAATTAATGAACTATATGTAATATGTTCAAAGTATTATCTTGGAATTGATTAGGTCCTAGAGCATTCATTGTATAAGATGATTTGACTAAACTTGAAACATTTGACCAGAATATTTGACCTCTTTGTGAGAATCCTAAGTAGGATTGAGACTTCATACATTGTGTCTGCATACATTGATAAAGGACAAAGAATAAAATTTAAACCCCTGAAAATAAGAGCGTTCGTGAATTACAAGACTAAAATTAGGTATTTTTAAGTTTTAAATATTATTCTATTTAAAGAGTGACATTAGTTACATAAACGATAGACTGATTAAACATTTTCTTATAAGAACCCCTATACTAGTGTTTTCTTGAATTTTTTTAAAAAAACAAATCTAGATTACAAACTTGCTCTCTACTTTTGCAAAAAAAACAAAAACATCACAAATAATATCCAAACACAAGAATATATAAGTAAATCTAACAACATTTTTAATGAAAATCTTGATTTGCATCCTGTAGCAATTCTTTTGTTTTTTTCTAAGAGCCTACAAAAAGAATGCAATACAAGAATTAGATCTTCCAACTTAACTCATATAAATCAATGATTCAGCATTTCCTGAGCCTATCATAAATTGAAGACAAAGAAGAGAATTGTTCATTCTTGTAAGCATAAGATTGAATGTTATATATGGTAACATGAAAATTGCATCTCATAGTCCAATGGATGATAGAGAATTGTATTAAATTAAAATACTTAAATTTTTAAATAATAATTCTATATGATTAATTTTTTAAATTACTAGACAAACACCTAAAGAGCGTCTGACATGCCTTGTGCTCTTAGATCTCGAAACTAGAGCCTTCACAGGCCATCTAAACATTTGTAAAAAAACTCTACGTTCCAAGGCTCGTTTGCTCTCGTTTCTTTGGCCCTACTCAAATCTCAGCGAATATCTAGGAGTCACTCAGTCGCACTCACTCCCAGCTTAAGCAAGCCCTGCCCGCCCTCGTCCTCGCCCTCGCCCTCACCCATCCACTAGCTGCATCAACTCGGCCAATGGCCTTGGCTTCCTAAATGCCATGAATTGATCGAGAACTCGCATAGACTTTTATTACATACAAACTTCATAAGCATCAACTTAAAACGAGGCATCATTTGATCCACCGACACTCACCAGCAATGATCCACGTTGCCAGCCACTGATTTCTCCCCCCTTGATGCTCCCTCTGCTGTCGATGCTCCCATCATTGTTTCCCGAGCTGCTTGATGCTCCCCCTGTTGTCGATGCTCCCATTGTTGTTTCTCGAGCTGCTTGATGCTTCCTATACTGTCGATGCTCCTACTACTGTTTCTCGAGCTGCTTGGTGCTCCCTCTATTGTCCATGCTCCCACTACTGCAGCTCAAACAACACAATGGTAGAAGACCGTGCTTGGTGCTCCCTCTACTGTCCATGCTCCCACTGCTGTCCATGCTCCCACTGCTGCAGCTCAAACAATACAATGGTGGAAGACCGCGGGGGGGGGGACACGGTAGAGACGATAGGAAGATGTTTACAGGGGTCACGTCGACCAGCTCTCAATTTCACAGTGCATCAGTGTACCCTATGACATGTGACAATGACCCTCGATGATAATTACAAGCAACCCCTGTGCCTAAACTCTTTTGTGTACCACCCTTTATTTGAATTTAAACATTACCTAAATTTTATTTATTTACGTTTTATCACATCAAAGAATCTACCTTATATTTTGGGTTTCGTCTCTCAAGAATCGAAGGAATAAATGCATGTATTCTACAACTAAACCTCCTAAATAACATATAGAAGTATCAAGTTGAGAATAAAGTATCGAGTTAAGTATCGAGTATGGAGTTGAACAAGAGAGGTCTTGATTTATTTATTTATTTTTATCACTAAACATTTCAATTTTCTAAACGTAAAGAAAAACTACATTACGATTCACTTTAAACCCTATAGTCCAAAGACCATTTTCTATCAATAACCACTCAAAGCTATTTTTTTCTAGGAAAAAATCCATCTAGGGAAAAATTTAAAAATACTTTAAAGGCAAAAGTTCTTTCACTATGTTCTCACCAAAAATGCTCCGAAAATGCTATTTCTACTACAAGTACCAAATTTTTGGAAGGTATTGTTTTTTGACACATGTAGCCGTAGGATCTTGAAGTACTCTAGTTAAAAAATAGGTGAGAAATATTTTGGAAATTTCGACCATGTAGATCACAAAATATTAAAATTTGAAGTGGCAAAAATTCTTTTTATGGCCCTGCAAAGAACCGGGAGGCTACACTTTTACAAGGTCAAATAATTATGAAAAAACGTCCAGAATGGATGTGTTTCTTTGGATTCATTCTTCAAGGCAAGTTCACTACGTGCTTGAAAATTTTCAGATCGTTTGGAGTTGTACAACTTATAGAAAAAAAAATAACGAATTAAAAAGAAGTAGAGAATGATTCAAAATACCAAGTTGTTAAAAACCTAGTTAAAAAATAAAAAAATTCTAATCCAAATGGTGTAATTATTGTTATGAACAATCTACATCCAACAAAATTATCATTTTTCAAAAATATTGAAATTTCAATAAATGGAAGGACTCCAAAGTTTTTTTGGGTGTAGAGTTCCCATAACTGCCCACAAACTAAAAAGCCTCGTAACTTCAATCTTGACTATTGAAATGCAATGATTCAAAGTTTTTCGAGTACATATAAATCTAAAGATTTGATTTTAAATTTTTATTTTTGGACCCCTAAAGTTCCTTGACTATGTTCTCACTAAAAATGCTCCAAAACTGTCATTTCTAGTATAAGTACCAATTTTTTTTTAAATATCATTTTTTGACACATGTAACCGTAGGATCTTGTATTAATATAGTTTGAGAATACATGGAAAAAATTTCAAAAATTTTCGCCATGTAGATTGCAAGATATAAGCATTTGAAGTGGCAAAAATCCTTTTTTTGGCCCTGCAAAAAATCGGGCAGCTGCACTTCACAAGGTCGGATCATTATGAAAAAAAGTCTAAAATGGTTGTGCTTCCTTGGATTCATACTGTAGGTCAAGTTGGATACATACTCAAAAAATTTCAAATCATTTGGAGTTGTACAACATATAGTAAAAAAATAGTAAGTAGGATGAAGTAGAGAATGATTCAAAATACTAAATTGTCAATAAATTAGTTATAAAATTAAAAATCTTCAATCTGAATGGTTGAATTGTGGTAAAAAAACAATATACATCCAATAGAATTATTTTTTTAATAATATATTGAATTAAATAATATATTTGTATGAAATCATGTTTTCAAAATATTCCAAAAAATTTATTCATGAAAGAATTAGAGCATTAAAAGTTTAGAGCATTAAGGTGATTAATACTTTATGATTTTTATAATCATTGCATTATAATTGCTTAGGACATGACTATAAAGAAAAATGAATATATTGAATTGAAAAGAATACTTATAAAATCAAAAAACAATTATTTAGATGCAAAAATAAAGTTAATTTTTTTTCATGCATGTTTATTTACTCTATTCTATTAAGAGTAAAGTATCATGATTTCATCCATCACACAAAGTATTCAATTTTCATTCAAACAATGCTTCATTGATCTATTCTTCTTAAGCACTAATGCACATTGTAGCTAAATGATGCAATAAGTGTGTTGTTGCAACGATTGTATGGTTATAATTAAAGTTAATATGATTAGTGTGCTTTACAATAATAATATTAATTTACACTAATTTGAAAACTATGCCAATTTGAGAGCTAGTTAATATAAAAGTTCATTGTTTAAAAAAAAATTCAATATAAATTAGAATATTTTTATACTTCTGAAGCAATGTAATTATCATCCGAACTGATTCATCAATCTTGATGCAATTTTCAACTAACATTCTATTAAATGTTAACACTAATTAAATTGATTATGGCTATACATATTTAATTTATGTTCTTTAGCTTCATATTTCTTTCATTCACAATTACAGTTTTAAATTTGACACATTAAGAGGATTGAAAGACTTCACATTAAATTCAATGCTTGACCCCCTCTTGATCAAACATTATAATATTTCAATTGTTAAATGATATTGTTTTTTTTAGTGATCCATAACACATCTAGTTTAAGATTGTATTCTTACAATTCCAAAAAAACATAAAATTTATCAAAATTTGGCTTTGTTTTTGGTCTTGAAATACAATAATATTTGATCATTGAAGGTATTTAGGATTTAAGGTGATTAAATCTTCAAATTTTTGTTGTCAATAATTTTGTATACTTCGGTTGCCCAAAAAATGGTTAAAAAGAATAATGAATTTGTAAAAATGGCTATAATATACAAAAACAATTATATTTTGATGCATAAAAAACTTCATATAGAACTATGTAAATCTCTAAAGGACCAAGGGGTTTTTTCATCAAAAACATTCAAAATCATCATTTTGAATGCAAAGTGCAAAAGTCTTTTTAAGAAAAAATCTACATTTCTAACCACAAGATCTTGTACTATACTAGCATAAGATTGTGTTGAAGAAATTTTAGGAACTTTGATTGTATGGATTGCAAGATTTATATTAAGTATCTGAAGTGAAAAAAAATATTTTTATTGCAACTTATGTGAAATTATATGACTTTGAATCTTTTCAGCTTAAAATTTTCAACTATACTATTAGAAGAGATTCAAGAGCAAAACAAAATTGCGAGTTCCCGGACTGTGAAAACTCTGGGAACGCTTTGTAAACTATAATTTGATGTGGCCAAAAGAGTGTCACGTCAGAAATTAAATTTTAATTATTATTTTTATTATTTTTATTTTTAAACAAAAATCATTTTTATATTTATTATTTATTTTTAATTAAAATATTCTGACTGTTCCCAACAAGGAGAATGAGTTTGAAACAACTTTCCCTTGCCCTC
Organism: Pseudisothecium myosuroides; assembly: GCA_951799445.1. NCBI lineage: Eukaryota > Viridiplantae > Streptophyta > Bryopsida > Hypnales > Lembophyllaceae > Pseudisothecium > Pseudisothecium myosuroides. The sequence goes on along the minus strand of OX637292.1, from coordinate 24,636,568 downwards.
CATCTCCCCTCATGATTTTGATTTAAAAAAAAATTATATTAAATAGTTCAATTGAAATTTTTAGGGAATATTTTTTTTTAAATACTAAATTTTTTACAACTTTAAGATGGAATCAAATTATACCATACCATAATTTCAATGGTAAGATTATTTGACAAAACAGTCTAATTAAACTTTCTTTTGTTGAAAATTTGTAAGAGTTTAGCTTACAAATGAATTTTAAAAACTGTTTTTTGAGAAAAATATTCTAATTGCTCAAAAAATAATATTTTTCATAAATTTCTCATCACTAATTCAAATAGAATGAATCAAATCTTCCATATCAACAAAAAAAATTATTATGAAAATGTTTTGTAAATTTTTCTATGATGCTCTACTATTTTTATTTTGAATTTAAGGTGTCCTGAATTTCGCTTTCAGACACTTTTTAAAATAAAACTATATCTCTATATATAACTATTTCATTTTACAATGAGGCCAGAAATTTGTTTTATTCAATTATCCTTGTTATTTCTTGACATTTCAAAGCCTTTTTGTACACAGTGAGTCAATTAAGTGACAATTTTGTCCACTGATATGTCTGTATATTGGTTACAAGTCGTTTTCTGCTTCAAATTTTTTTCATTTACACGGATTTTGGAGGCTGAAGCAAGTCTCAATGGCAGTTGCCCAATTCAGGAACTGCTTCGAAGAAGTGAAGACCATTTTGAACAAAGAACAGGCCGGGTGCGTCATTTTTTTTTAGACTAAGATTTACTTGCTAATTTTCAATAACACATATAACCACCTTTGCCGTACAATGCTTATCAATTATTCACTACTTTTTGCATTTATATGAAATTTGAACCATACAGGGGTTGTTGAAGTGTGACATACTGCAAATGATTTCATTGTAGACTAAACAATTGATCACAAACATTGAACCCAAATTGCATTGGCATGAAAATTTAACTACAATAAGTAGATGTTCAGAAAAATAGAACACACCATATTTTAAGAGACAAATATGACTAATTAATTAGGATGAAATTTATAAGTGGGCTGTTAAAATATAATTGCAAATTATTCGAAAGGGTAAAAGCTTTATTGTTTTGCTCATTACTTGGATTGTAATACCTCTAAAGGTCATTTTCAAGTAAGATGGGTGAGTAACTAACTGGCCATTGTTATAATTTGTTGAAGATACTGATATTCTTAAGATTGAAAGTGTTATGCTCATGTTTAAAATTTTAAAAATTGACTATGCTTTGTGTGTGAAGCCTCATTAGTATAGCGTTCGAATGATTCTTTTGTGACTGCGTTAGTTGATCATATAAAACAATGTTAAGTGCATAATTACAGATGGACAATTTGATTCAACATTGTGCGTCTTTTTTTTATAGGTCGTATGATGTGTGTATTGTAAAACAACTGCAATCTTGTATGGGGAGTTCAATTTTATGAGGCAATTTTAGAAGCGTGAACTATGATGATTCACCCAAAGAATATATCTAATGACGTTGTCTCTAAAAAACAAATTTGTTGTGTCTTTTGCGCATATTGTGATTAAAGATGATTTCATAATTAATTAATTCACTTCTAAAATGAATAAATGAATTGTACTTGTAAAATATTTTTTTAGTATCTACCATGTTTATATTTTTTTGGAAGCTCTTGTGATTGCAACTAAAACTAATGGCTTTCATCTTTATTTTATCTTCTGCAAAACAAAATTTACCTCCACAATTTGTGTACCAACAATCGGAGTCAAAGTGTAATACTGATACAAATATAGAACCTTTTATATATAATTGGAAGCCTCTTGAGGCGCTTTCTAAATAAAATAAGTATTTTAAATCTAAATTTTTTTTTATTAGTAGCAAAAAAATGCTTTAAAGGCTTGTAGCTTCAAATAGGAACTACTAAACAATAAAAAGTCTCTTGATTCATTTTTTAGATAGAAAAACCTCTTGAAAAAATTTATAATCAAGAAAAATTTCTTGAGAAGCTTTTGAAAAATATTAAAATAATTGACGTACTTCAAGATTATATCATTTTATAGAATAATCTGTGATATTCACACATTTAACTTACATATGTTTCATAAAAAATAATGAAAAAAAAACGAATTAACATGTTATTAATATATAACGAGGTAAATAGAAATTTAAAGAAAACTATGTTTTCGAAACTTAATTATGGTATGGCCTAATATGTCTATGATACAAACAATTATTATTTAACCAATGCATAGTCCGAACCCTTTCTTTAACATCTAATTTGATGTCACTCTGCATTCTTTCCACATCACTGTTCACTATTTTTCACCACTGGAGTAGCGACGCTTCTAAATAGAATGCTACACCAATTTAGCCAAGTTGTCTACTAGTCTTTGTACAATGATGAATCTCATTTGCTTTGAGATCCACAACTAATAAATGACAACATTTGTTCTTTAGCGCGATCCGCAAGAAAAAAAAATGATCTTATAAAAATTTGTATAAAATTTTTTTTTTCTACCTAGTTATGTGGTATGTGACTAACCTGTCGCTACATGTTTGTAAGTTTATCAATTCAATTCTCAAATTTGTTTCATAGTTTTAGAAGCTTTTTGTTGCATGATTTAAATTTATTTTTGAACTTCTTCTATTGTAAGTTGCACCATCCATGCTTGTTGGAGATTAAATCATCATGTAGTGGCATTTGAAGAAAATGCATTGATTTCAATGCTCTTTTGCAACCAGTCATCATTGAAAAAGAAGACCTGATTTCTAATAAACAATGGATAAACAAAGAAAGTGGTAGCTTAGAACATAATGATGATTCAAATTTTAAAGTACCAAAAATTCAAGTTATCAATTTATTTTATATATAAATCATTGAATTTTTTTAATTTGGAGTTGTTATATTTGAATTGTAAGATTTAATTCACTTGTTAATTTTTTTGTCTTTGTCCCTAATAATCTTCATATTTTGATACTATGCTACTTAAAGGTGGCTACATCTCCTAGAAGGAACTCTATTCTTCAACCTACATAGAAAAAAATAATGAGTAACCCATCTAAATCTTTTAATTTCTACTACCAATTTATACTCAGGTTTAACAAAAGAGTTTCTTAAGACACCTCCTCATACATCTAAGTCACATTATTTTCGTAGAAATTTGAAAATTCTGCAGTTTTTAGATGATGCAAAAGATTATGACAATGATGTAGCTAATTTTCACTCTACTATTGACTGTGAGTAATACAAAGATTATAATTTTTTCAAATGCTTTGGATGTTTTTGTAAATGCATTTTTATACTTTGATTTCATTGGTGAAACTAAAAGGACCACCAATTCTTTTGTTTTTATTAATCATTGTGCATTTGAATCAAATAAATAAGATTGTATTTTTAAATTATGGATATTTATAATGTATTGAAAATGTAGTCTATTATTTCCAGTGCTTCATGGAATACAGCAAGGTTGCTCCTTGATCTTCTACATATTCCTATTTGTTGGAGAAATTCTTAACGTTGCAGCCAAGCATCTATTCAGTGAGGGGGAACTTCTGAGCATCTCACTCCCCTCAACAGTAGCAGAACAACTAATCAGTCAGTACGCAGATGATGTTAACAATTAAAGATGAAGAAAGATACTTCCGTAGACTCTCCTCTTTGCTAGATAGATATGGTTTAACATCAGGACTTATAAGTAATTGGCCAAAGAGCTTGGCATATTGGCTCTCGCCAAATCCTGCCCCCTTGGCTTGCACAAATTGACTGTCCTTGGGGCGTGAAACATTAACTATCAAAACTATTGAGTTCCTCATTTGGCATTGATCTGAATACACCAGACGTTGACGAGTTCTTAGCTTCTAAAGTCAAGAAGAAACTAGGATATTGAACAAGCATCCATCTTTCCTTAGCAAGGCGGGCAATCATTGTTAACTCTATACTACTCAACACCTTGTGATATTTCATTGTCATTTGGGGAGGGTCCCTAGTCATTATTCGGAAGATTCGATCTTCTATGAGGGATTTTCTTCAGTTTAATTCCACCAATCGTAGTCGTGCCAAAGTAAGCTAGTCGGACTGTTGTGCTCCGCGACATGTTGGCGGATTGAATTTAGTAGATCCAAAAGAGGCTCTTCATGCTCTGATGGCTAAATGGATTTTGAAGGTCATACTCTCAGGTTCATCTAACCTTCAGTTTTTGCTTAGATATCGTATCCTCCAATATCGAACTCAAACTTAAAGTTCCTGGCCTGCAATGCCCCAAATGGATGTTGCTGCACAAATTTCGTGCATGCAGAGGGTCACGCGCTTGGAAAAGGATCTTACAAGCGTGGAGATTGCTTAATCGACATATCACAGCAATACCCCTACAAAATCATGACAAAGTCTTTACTTCGTCTCTCTGGTAAATAACATACTTTCTTAGTGGATATCACAGATTTTCTGCTAATCGAGCTGCCAAGCTTGTGTCTAAGGGGATGGATCAAATACAACACATCTGGGATAGCATTATTCTTTCGTTCTTATTATGGGACACAGTGAAAACTAAATTTGAGTTACTAAACTCTGAATTAACCACATATACACAGATGGTAGACTCGATCCCCAGAACATGGTTTTATCTCCTCACTGACTACCGTTTCGTGACACGTGTTCAAGATTATATTGGAGTGTTTGAGAACGAGGGGACTTACTCCCATTGATTGTTTTCAACACAACTACTCTCTTCAAACCAAGATTGGCAACAAGCCAACAACTTATCGAATTTCCACCTGGACACCAGAATTTTTCAATTGGTCGTACTTCATCAATCTTATTAGTCAAACCGGTAATTGATCAACAAGAGTGTCTGCTTCTGTCAGGGTGGAATAAAAGAGTCAGGATTACCATTCCAAAATCAGGCCCACCTCTCTGCGTTGGAATCATCTCTGAACTATTATTTGATCCAGAGAAGTGGTCTTGGGGCAATTCAGTACAGCTTCAATCGTATACCACTAAACTGGGCCGATCCTTGCTGACCAATTGATCTGAGCTTTCAAAACCAATCCACGAGAAATGACATGGTGATATGGTGGTGGGCTACAAGCCTAAGTGGACTGAAGTTTGGCATAAGGCAAGACCATAGAAGGATGTAAAATTTCTCTGGTTTGTTTACCATTGTGCAGTTGTAGTTTACTCTTGGCGAAAGATAGCTAATTCTAATATTTTTACTACATGTCAGAACTATCATGATGGTTTAGAGGAGTCAATCCTTCATCGGTTTCACCATTGTACTAAAACTCGACACACTTGGGATTTTGCCCTTTTGGTTTTGTATCAGGCATTGAAGGTTCCGCCAGCCGCTTGCATTTGGCCGGCATTCACTTGGCAACAATGTCTTCTAGGCTCTAGGTTGTCTCGCCGTCTGAAAAAAGGCACCACAATGTGGTCTTTGTTCAGGGGCTCAGTTATCTGGTTGGCATGGTTGGACAGGAATGCAATCTGCTTCAACAATAGTCCTTGGCCGGCCCAAAAATTAGAGCAGGCAATTTGGGAGGCCATTACTGATCATGCCAGAGCAGTGTGGTTTAAGACCACTAAACTCTGCGCCCTCTATCTTGATAAGGAGGGAGTTTTCCTCAAGCGATTTAATAACATCTGGCTCTAAATTGATTTTTTTGGTGAAAGGGCACATCTTCAGGTGAGCTGGAAGTTAGCTCTCTCCAACATGGGCTCTTTTGCCTAAGCTCTTGACGTCAGTCTTATGCTTGACTCTCTGGCGTGGTTGGCTCTTAGGTGCCGTAGCTACTTTGGCCTAGCTTTGGGGCTGCCCTGTAGGCTCAATGGTTGAGTTGATTTTTGGTTCTTAGCTTTCTTTTAAAAATTTAAAATTATAGTAGAAAATGTAAAAATTCCACTGGGGACTTGGTCCTTAGGTTCAATGTACTATTTCCCTTTTTGCAATGAAAATTGTCCATATATTTCAAGGAAAAAAAATAAAAAATGTAGTCCATTGTTGGAATTTTAAATGCCAAAAAGCTATTCTCATGTTGTATGGAATGCTCTCTCAAATCTGACAAATTTATAAAAATAAATTTGATGATCTCAATTTTTGAAAGTTGTTACAAAAAAATCTAGAAACGCATCTTCTGAAAATTCTTCAAAAATTAATGAAGAACCCTTCTTCTTCACTATCAGATTCTTACAATTATTTGTAAAAATAAATATTAAAAGAAAGGTTCCAGCTCCCTCAATTCTTGATCTTCAAGAAAATTTATGTTCTCCACACATAGTATGAAGCTCTCATTTATATGTGTAGAATCTTTAAAATACTCCGTAATTCCTTTAAATAGTTTGATAATTATATTATAATCATCTTTCTAAATGATCACAAAATTGAAATTATAATCATTGCAAATTTATATTCAGTTATGGATACAATGCATAAATAGGCTGCTGGGTCAAATCACATTCAAAGGTACCGAAAAAGGAGTCAGACCCACTGAAATCTGCACTAAAACTTCTTTCTAGCTATTGTTTTTCAAAGTTAAATTATTAATTATAGGTAGTCTAGTCCTTTTTTACTAGTATTTTAAGTCTTGTTAAGATTCCTATTTTTTTATTCATCATAAAATCAAAAATTCTTTATTAGAGGTCTTTTAAGTAACGTCTTTTAAGTAAGTTTTTAAGTAAAATTTTACTAAAAAGATTGTCTTTTTAGTAAAATTTTACTTAAAAACTTACTTAAAAGACGTTACTTAAAAGACGTGATGTCTAGGACACTACTTAAAACACCCCTTTCTCTTGTAGTGGGCTAAGATTTGTTTAAACTGTAAAAAGTAGGCCTGAGCTTTTAGAGAATGAAATGAGAGCTAATTGATTTTTGAAATCAAAGGCTTTCAACTGTGGTTATTTACTTCATACTGATTCGCACAAGTTTTTTGGCTTTTGGAATTTTGCAAATTGTGACAAGAAAGTTGACTTCATGGACATAGTTATAATATACATCAGATGCTCTATTCTACCCTCCTCAAATTCATCACCCTTGGTATCATCTAAATTTTTTTTTTGAATTGGAGGTTGAACTAGAGAGAATGGACCACAATTTCTCCTTTTTTGCTAAGCAAGTTATCATGTACTTCCACAAGACAAACCAACTAGCTTAGCCTTCTCTAGATCTATGTTGTCTTTTGAAACATTTTACGTTAAACAAACAAACATAGTAAATTACTAAGGGTGAAGAAAGAGAGTTGTTTTCAACCATACCTGAGATCAAGGGAAGAAAACAATTCGTATCAAGTATTGTGGCATGCTAAATAATAGTAAGACTAAGAAAAGACATAGATAAAGAACCACATCAAGCTTTTGAGTTTCACAATATTTCACATTCTAATATCATATCAAACTAGATAGCAAATACAACACACACACACACAGACAGATAGATAGATAGATAGATAGATAGATAGATATATACACTTCTCCACTAAGATATATTACAAGAAAAACACAAAGGCTTGAATCCATAAATTGAAAGCAAAAGGATGGAAGACTAACAAAAAGAGGTCAAATGAAAACCATCGATCGAGGTAGACAAACTTTCATCAACAAAGTCTATATTATAAACACCTTCTAAAGTATGGTTATAGGTGTCTATATTATATGTACCTATGGTGAATTTCATTAAAGTGGTGGTATTCCATGTGCCATTTTCACACCATGACATCTAGGACAAGTTTATATTACTAACACATTAGGAGAAATTTGAACCTACAAAAAGGCTTTGAATTTTTTTACTAATTGAATGAGAGGGAGGGTGGCCATATCTTCATTACAACCACCACATGGCGTATGTTCCATCCTTCATGATGGAATCATCATAAGATTCATGAAATCATGGAGATGGATTGGATAATGATGACAAATTTTTGAGTTCAATATGCAATTCTTGACTCAATTAGTGAGTTGATAAAGCTCTTCCCACCCAAAGTTTATGAGATCATGGAGATGGATTGGGTAATGATGACAACTTTTTGAATTCATCATACAATTGTTGGTCCAACTAGTGAGTTGAGAAGGCTCTTTCCACTCAATTTTTGGCATTATGAAGCGACTTTTTTTGAGGTTCAATTTTCTCCTAATGATTAAGGTCAATTATAGGTTTCAAAAATCTAGGACAAATATAGATATCAAACCACATGGTCTGAAAAATCTAGTATTGATATAGATTTCAAATATCTAAAACAAATGTAGATTTCAAAAATTTAGGGCTAGTATAGATTCAGATACGAATTTAATAGTTTAGACTATGCGGTCTGAACTATTAAAAGTGCCAAATTAACGGAATACCACCATTTTAATGAAATTGGTCATACTTATGTTATAGATTCTCTGATGTTATAGTGTACGGTCTAATATTCACACTAATTAGAGTATATTCATTCAATTAGCATGATACTAATATGGAACTTCATTAAACTTTTGGTAAAGTCAATATAATGTGGTTTAGTCTATTTTCATACTACTCCAGAATTCATCAATTTTTTCAACCCTCTTCCAGTCTTTGTCTAAAATTCATCTGAGTATTCCCGATAATTAAAGTATATTCATTCAATTACCATGATGGAGTCTCACAATATTCAAACTCTTCCACTAGAATTGAATTAAGGTAGAAGGCTCGAGAAGAGTTTGGGCATTTTCAAGCGTCCCTACAAAAGGTCCTGATACAATGCAGTGCGTGTTAGAATTGTAATAAAGAGTATGTGCTGCAAAATTGCGGATCTGGCTGAGTCATTTTTTACTATTCATCAGATTAAGAAGCTGAACAAAGTGGACAATTTATATTCATATTCAAATTCTTAAAGAGAAAGACTGAAAGTACAAGTGTAGTTATTGGAATGCAAAGAAGTTACATTTATAGTCACTAGTGCACCCATTTAGGCATCCTATGCATCAGTTCATTCACTGACTTGCTCTATTTTGAGATGCTTTTTAATTCATTACTGTTGTACCCTACGAACATAAATAGCAACCTATGCAGCTTGCACTTCCATAATTCATAACTAATGCATTCTAACTCCAAAATTTATGTTTCAAGTCTCCAGTGAACAGCCTTTCAAATGTCTGTGTAGCAAAAAAAATTCGAAATTCTTTTCATGCATTTGTTCTCTTCAGAGGGTTGTTTTGCCTTAAATGAGTGGTTCTTGAGCCTTCTACCTTAGTATTGAAGTTAAGGTAGAAGGCTCAAGAACCACCCATTTAAGGCAAAACAACCCTTTGAGGAGAACAAAATGCATGAAAAGAATTTCAAATTTTTTTGTTGCACAGACAATTGAAAGGCCGTTCACTAGAGACTTGAAACATAAATTTCGGAGTTAGAATGCATTAAATATGAATTATGGAAGTGCAAGCTGCATAGGTCGCTATTTATGTTCATAGGATACAACAATAATGAATTAAAACGCATCTCAAAATAGAGCAAGTCAGTGCATGAATTGATGCATAGGATGCCTAAATGGGTGCACTAGTGACTATAAATATAACTTCTTTGCATTCCAATAACTACACTTGCATAGGATGCCTAAATGGGTGCACTAGTGACTATAAATGTAACTTCTTTGCATTCCAATAACTACACTTGTACTTTCAGTCTTTCTCTTTAAGAATTTGAATATGAACATAAATCGTCCACTTTGTTCAGCTTCTTAATCTGATGAACAGTCAAAAATGACCCAGCCAGATCCACAGTTTTGCAGCACATACTCTTTATTGCAATTTTGACACGCACTGCACTGTATCAGGACCTTTTGTAGGGATGCTTGAAAATGCCCGAACTCTTCTCGAGCCTTCTACCTTATACCAAGGAATGTACACAGAAGGCCGACCACCCATCTACCCCAGGTTGCTTTTTTGAGCAAAATTTCACTAAAAAGCAATGTACATTTGTTTTTAGGGAATATTTAGAAGGATATTCTTCCTTTTTCAATAAATGAAATCGCAAAATGCTACCAATTCTTAGGATGGTATTGCTCTATTTCGGATGAATGCACACTTTTTTGGATGACTATATAATTTTTCACCTACTTATATATTGCAGGTTTCATCCATTTCCATGGATGTAAATAGCTTCGCTTTCTGCGGCAACAGAATATTTATGCTCCAGCCCGACAGAAACCGTATTCCACGAGTAAATTGACGGCAGTGACGGTACCGACGAAATTCATCCGAAAAAATCTGCGATATATCATTCATCCATCAACGGCTCTGAACATTCAAACTTTCAAATGGAAGACGAGCTCCCATGCTGAAGTACAAAGCCTACCGCCTTCATTTTGGTGCAGTCCTCGACTCGCATCCTCCCTCGCACTTCCCAACATCTTCGCAATTTGAGGAGCCTCTCTGTAGCTTTCAATGAAGCTCTCGCACGCCGCATCTCAGTGTGTTTAGTATCCAGTGAGTTCAATTCTCTTGCTATTGAATGAACCTTTCTCTCTCTGTTTGTGTGCTTGAATCCTCTGGGTTTTAGTGCGCTGCTTCAAGCACGTTTGCGAGGTCACCCGATCGAGATTTCAGGTATTCAGAGTATCTGCGGGTCTTTAAGAGGATGGAGAGCAGGAGGATGACCACTCGGAGCAGCCGCCGTGCTTCGACTGCGCCCGTGTCACCCATTCCGCAAGGTCAGCCGAGTGTGATGGCCTTGTGGAGCTCATGTCACTGGAATTGAGCTTTGATTGTGATTTTATTTGTTGAGTAAGTGTTTGGGGGGATGCCCGTTTGTCGAAATATGAATACCCTCCCACGGGGAAATATGAAGAGCAGATTGAGAGGATGTAGTCAATGTTGAATGAGTTTCAGAGTGCGCCCTACTGACTTGTAATTTGTGATGGGTGGCAGCGGTTACGGCGAATGTTGTGCAGGCGAAGGGCACCGCCAAGAGGAGCAGCAGGAAGGTTTTGGCGGACAAGACGAATGCCGCCCCCGTGGTGAAGTTGGTTCCCCGGAAATCTCCCAAGAAAGCTCCCGCGGTGGCTGCCGCTACTTCCCCAATCAAGGTCGTTGAGGAACTCGTGTCTCCGTGTTTCAACTTGCAGTCATTTGAGCAGCAGCCGGCGACGCCGGTGGTAGTGAGGGGCGAGGATTTGCTGCGCTCTCTGGTGCACAGCAACCTCACGATCGTTCAGACTCCGACTGGTCCGGTCAGGCAGAGTCCCGAAGCTGAGACCCCGCAGTTCGGTGTCCCCGCTGCTCTCTCCCCAGCCCAGGACACCACGGAGGAGCGCGAGGAAGTCGCTGCCGAAGTAGAGTTTTCGACCCCGCCCCAGCAGGTGAGCTTGAGGCTGAGCGCACGACTTGTTTGGTCTGAGCTTTCTGCATTTGGTTTCGCTATTGGATTTGTCACGACATGGCCGAAATCTTTCATGGAGGGATATTTGCCCGACGAGTGCTTCACTGAGTAGTACCAATGCTCACAAATTAATACTATTATAACGCTGGAGTGAGCCCGCATTTGAGCCAGAATTTATGCTTATCTCACCGTTCGGTTGCGTGTGGGTATCGGCAGGGGGAGGTTGTGGACGCCAGGCCGCCCGTGGAAGCCTCCCCTGCGAAGGAGGTTACGGCATCAGTGTCGGAGAGGCTGTCGTCCGCTTGGGTGGGCTGCGATGTGGACGATGTGGCGGAAATCGGAGAGGACGACGACTCGGACTGCTCCGTGCTGGTGAACGTGAGCTCGCCGGGTATGCACTTGGTCGCCTCGCCTGCACCGGCCACTTCTATTCATACGACCACACCCCGATCTGCGGACTTCAAGTGGCAGCGGAGGGACCAGCTTTCTCTGAAGGTGAAGGAGCAGGAAAGTGAGAGCTTCAGTTACTACGGAGGCGACGAGGAGTTCGAAGGTTGCGACGAGTTCGACGGGGCGGATGATTATGATGGCGAGGTGATCGACTGCGAGGAGATTTGCCAGGCTATCAGTCGCATGGGCGTGGCGGAAGCTGGCCTGCCGGAGCACAAGGGGCGTCACATCCGCTTCAACTACAACAGCGACGACGAGATCGACGTGGAAGAAGTGGATGGTACGAAGCCATTTCCTTATGCTGCCTAACACTGTGATGTGAATTCAAATCAGTATCAAGTACATGAATTACGAATCCCAAAAGACTTGCTTCTGGTGGACCATCCCTGCGTTTTCTAATTTCTGGTCTCGTGAATGTGATTGCAGTGATGCGGCTTCGAGGGGTTCCTACGCCGAGAGGAAAGCATCTTCGGTTTCCCGAGGACCAGGAGGTGCCCATGGATTCATGCGTAGAGAAGGCGAAGTAATCAGGATCACCCACCAATTAATGGGAGTAATGGAGATCATATGGGACTTGAGGAGGCTCCAGATTCGACTGTGTACAGATATTTTGTCGAGACAACAATTGCGATGTTAAAACGTTTGTTCAGCAGTCGCTGAGCCGCCGTACTTATTTTCTAGGGGGATTTCTTGGTTGACATAGGAGCTCCAGGCCATTCTATCTCGTGGATTTTTAGTTGTTTTGTTCTTCCGAATTTTAAATATACTCGGTCTTTATTTGACAGCAATTTCCTGGTTGTACCTAGGTTACCAGAATATTTCTTTCTCTTGTGAAATCGGGTGTTGCGTCAGAGTGTGCAACTGTGACCTTCGAATTATGCTGTTATCGAACGCAAATTATTCTCCAGTCTGTTTTTCTGTAGTACAGGCAATTTTTAAGTGGAAGGGTGAAATTTTTAGCTGGTGAGTAGCCAGACGTTGTATACGCAGTTCTTGTCATAAGGCAGTTCTCACAGTGACAAACCTAAACCCCAGATTCAGAGTATCAATATATGAGTCCAGTGAAAGTTTCTTGACTTATTGAATCTAGACAACTCATTTCATACAAGTCACGTCTTCGGATGCTCCCCCTACTTTCCAGGAGACCAGCCAACAAGCAGGACTTGTTTTGCGTGTTGTCACGAAGACCAACCGAGTGGGCAAAATTTGGAGCACATGCTTAAGTTTGGCCTCCTATTTTACCTGAGCCTCTTTCCTATACATACTTCACCCTGTTTTGTGTCTCCTCCAATTTCCGCTTCTAGTAAATTAAAGCTTTAAGGATCCTACAGCCCGAAACCTTCATTGCAGGATTGCTTTGTGTTTAGCGTATTAACTAGAGGAAATTGCAAGCAGTAGTTTGATGAAAGCTGGCATCTTCGATGTAAGAAAATTGTAGGTAGAAAAGAAAACTGCAATTTCCATCCCAGGAGCAGAAAAATTTCATAGCGTATCGATAACTAAGGATATCATGAAATCTGAAGCCTAAATTGCGGAGCATGTGTGTATTGAACGTCATGACAGTTAAAACGCAAGCACTCGTTTACAGTGAGTCTCTACTGCATATAGGCGGGGATCATTTGCAATCCCTACTACAAATTGGTATTTCAGTCAAATTCAACTACCAACTTGAGATGGCACTACCAACATACAAATGAAATGGTCGCATGACAAAGTGACATTACGGACAGTAAATTGCAAACCATGCTTTTTTTCTGTAACCTGTTCTAGTCGCCTATCCTACTCCTTTAGCGGTTAGAAGAAGTCAGGTTTGGCACGGTAAAAATAGAACTCAAGTCGTCAAAAGAGATCATGCACGGCTTTAAATGATTGGACAATTTTCTGATCTTGTTTAAACTCTTGGCATCTCCCACCTGAAACCAGCTCGAGATTGTGCATGACAGGAAATTTGATTCCTTTTCCAAGGATGTTGAGGCAACCCCTCAAAATGGCTAAATTGTACTATACCCATTCCAACATTGTACAAGTCACGCTTCTTTGAGCAAATGTGTCCACACTTCCCTCGGCTCGAAGGGCTACTGCACTTATCAACATAGAAGGACAATACCATTTTATGAGACCAACTTCTTCTGGGCTTGATCTAGAATATACTTACAGGCACTATCCACTTGTTGGGCTTCAAATGTTCTCAATTCGGGGTGATGCACAGCAAAGCACCACAGCCTCTCCACCAGAGCATTCGGACAGTATTGGCAGGTATGGCATGTCTTGCTAGAAACGTGGCAAGAGCATTTGCATGAACGTCCATGCACATTTGCTACCTTCATTAAATTTTGAAAATAAGTTTTCAACATCGAAAACCTGCACAGAACAAAACAAATAACATGGATCAAAACCGGAGGTAAGCGTTGACTAGTCCAGACTGAATACCACAGGGATGACATATAGAAACGGTATGATTCCAGAGACTTTAATGCCTTGCAATTACTGTCAAACAATTTAAGTTACTACGCCTAAACTAAGAAAGAACTTCAGTAAATATGGCCTCAAAAACAGTGAAATAAATCCAAAAAGTCCAATACCTCGATCCACATACTCCAGCTAAAAGCACTGGGGGCAGCTTCCACCATAAATCCACCTGATTTTCGAGGACTTCTCTTAAGAAAGTTTCAACGCTAGCTGCTCCTTCTGGCATGGACCATCCTCCAAGTCTACTGCTAGTATCACGAAAATCAGTTGCGATATTTACGGGGGAGGCTGCAATCCTGAAAGCAAGATCTCTGCAATCAGAGTATGCCAACTGCAGACAACATAGTTCCTGAACACACAACATCCCGAATCAAGAGCTGGACAATATCGTTGGTTTTTTATATGCAAGAATCCATACAATAAACCTGGCGACAATTTTGAAGACTAAATTGACCGCAACTAAGGTAAAGGAAAGGAAAAAAACGTTAGGGGATCGGATCGCGTCTCCTATACTCCCTCTGCTTCAACAGCAACTCATTTATTCATACAATTGATTGAACTTATTAGCAAGTAGTGTAAGCATGACTTGGCTAAATATCTACGGTCACTGGTCTTTGAAAGAAAATGGGGTTGTCGAATGTCCACAACCTCCCACATTGAAATTGAATAACAAATTCATACATAGTGGTAAAAATTTGGTCTCAACAGAGTTGGCTCTTGCACTCAAAGATCTCTCCACGACTCTATATGTCTCCCAAAAATCACACTCCTAACATGTTAGAATGTTTAAAGTGACACAAATAATATCCCAACAAGCCAACTTAAACTGGAAACAATGGAGGAACTCACAGCGATTTCAGTTTCATTGCCAACACTGTCACCAACCATGGTGCTTGATGTGTAAGCTCGGGACGTATCTAGCACTCTTCTCCAATCATCTTCACTTGACTTGAAGATAAGGTTGGCTGCAGCTGATTTGTAAACTGTGGTGAAGGACGTCACGTACTCCATTGCATTTCTTGCCCAAGCTTCAAAAAGATTTTCATCCGCCATTTCAACAGCAGAGTTACTACAGTCCCTAATTTAAACAATACTTTTTTCACTCAGTGCAAGAATAAAAAAGACCCTAGTTATGGATAACAAGAAAATGACTCGAAAGTTAAGCAGGATAGAATCAATGTTGATTTCTAGCGCCTCAATAATTTGTCCTATCATTCAGATCACAGGCTTAACAAATTAAATAAGTTAAGAATCAAAAGAAGAAGCGAAAGAGTCCCTAAACTTACCAAAAGGTAGTGACACAGGTGATTTGCTTTTTCTCAGAAAAAAGAGAGCCCGCGGTAGATTCCACAAATTGCTTAAGAGACTCGGCACATCTAAGAGCACTATTTCTAGCAGATATTTCTTCCTTAACTAAAGCTGATTCCCCTGAAATACAAACCAAGCACAAAGTAAATAAAAATCGCAATCTCGTCTTCCCAATCTCAAAGTAGATAGGATGCAACAATGAATTTTCACAGATTTAGGAAAGGTCTTAAGTATCCAGAATCTGAATAGGACGTCGTGCAGGAAGAACTACCTTCCAGGCGAATCAAGCAGTCAGTTATTGATTCAAAATAGTCTGAATCTGGCGATATTGCTTGAAGTAAAGCCTGCAAGAACAGCCTTCGAGCACTACTCAAATCCGAAGCGGTGAGACATGGGAAGCCCTGTAAGCAGGCATCGGAATTCCAGGTCAAATCACACTAGCATCAACAGTGCAACACTTAACGGCTGCAGTCACAAGACACTGAACGAGTCAGTCTTCTGCCCATTGATGCAAATAATATGTTCACAAAAGCACAAGCCATACGTAGAGCTACATGACTGACCGCAGGATAAGTCGGTGCAGACGCAATGAGATTGGCAAGCGCATCGTCCAGTGCTCGTCGTGATTCCAATCCTTCACTTGATGCAGGGAAATCGGCCATAACCTAACACGAGACAAGTAATTCGCAAACTACATCAACCATCAGAATTTTTGGGAGAACACCACGACCCTTGTCACTCCCACGATTCAGAACTCCGGAGTAAAGGAATGAATTCACATACAGCATTTAATTTACAAGAACAAGGCATGAAATCAACCTGCTGCACACAACAGCAAAGCCTTGTTTAGACCCCTAACCAAGCATTACCGACTAAATTAATCCCCAGTACACAAATCAGACACAAATAAGACAGCGATCAAGCAAGGCCCAACTCAGTCCACGAAGCTCAATCGACTGCGACCTACGACTTGCATAAAACCTAAACCCTGAGAGGAAACCCAAAGCATGTGATTTTACGCGGTCCAAATTTTCGAATCCCTGCCGGATGCGAAACATTTCCACTCCAGTTCGAGATTTCCTCATCAGAAACCCTCCGGTGAGACCTGGCTCACTAAACCCTAAACTTTGAAGAGAACAGGAGAGTAGGGCCCTTAAATTCTCATCACCATTCAATCCGAAACTGAACCTCTGCCGGACTTGAAAGCTGTGGCAGTGCGAACGAAAACTTCACAGAATCAACAAGGAACGGTTTACAAGAACCATGAAAAATTGATCCCAAATGTCGAAGCAAAATGGGAAAAGTCAAAATTAAGCAGGTGCAGATGAATCACGAGCAAGGATATAATTCCAATCCCACCGCAAACTGACTTAAAACTATGAGTTCATAACCAAGAATCATCAACACTTCGGAAGCAAAGGCCTGTATTATGATATTGAAGTAAAAATTGAATCAATCGAGGAGCGAAGTTAATTTTCTCGGTCATAAATAAGCTGTGGCAGTGGAATTGAATTGAGAGACTACCTGCTCGAGGTACCGGGCCCAGGCGAGGGCCTTGTGGAGGGAGCTAGGCGGCCATGCGAAGGGGCTGGCGGAACTCTGCAAGCCAGACGCCAGACACAGCAAGTCCAGAAACGCCGCCGCGAACTGCGTGATTTCTTCCAGCGTCGAGTACGGGTGCACCCATACGCTGGACGCAAGCTCCATCACTTGAACAAATTCAAATTCAATGCCAATGCGATTGCGATCCTGCAAAGCAATCATGCGGGTCATAAGTTGCGAATTCACTGGCAAGAGTGAAGATCCTCGAAGTTAGTGCGGATATGTCGGTCGGCGAGTAGATGAGGCGCACTCACTCCGTCAGTAACGAACACGGTTTGGGGTTTAGGGTTTAGGAAGTGGCCATGGCGCGATCGCCAGCACCGGCAAACTAAATTCCAGTATGTTTGTTGCAAAGCCAAATCAAAAACATAAAAATGCGCGACCGACTACCTAACTGCAATGTGGGAGAGGAGACACACGGAATTGAGGAGATAGTGAATTGTGATGCGTTCAAGCTTTGCCATGTAATGATATTTCAGATTCGTTGGAACCTTTACAGGACGAAGAAACTCAGATATGAAGAAGAGACGAACATACTTACGGAATTGAAGAGCTAGTGAATTGTGATGCGCTCAAGCTTTGCCATGTACTGATATTTCAGATTCGTTGGAGTCTTTACAGGACGAAGAAGCTCAGATATGAAGAAGAGACGAACATACTTACGGAAATGAAGAGCTCGACGTTCTCTAATTATGGCTGTTGCGAGGCCTTTGGACATTTGTTTGCTTAGCAGCATACATAAGAACTGACTTGAGGTTCGATGAACCCTCACTTAGCGAGCCGTCTCCGCACCAGTTCTCCATAAGCTCCTCGGCAAAATCAAATCCTGGTATCATCCTACTATTCTAGGCTATTTCACTAGACGTACTATTTGCAAGGCTTAGGATTTAGAGCGCATTAAATAGAGACAACTTAAGCTGGAGTCCAATAAGTTTGACCGTTGCTTTGGTCAATCGAATTGGCCCTTGTAGAAGGGGCCTGCCCCAATCCAGCCATCGAAGTATCCGAATCTTTAGACGCTACAAGCGTCTACTGCAATTGAATAACGCATGGGGATGATATCTAAGCAATTTTCAAATCGAGGTATCTGCATGTGAGGCAACAGCCGCGGCAATCCTAGTAGGTTCACAAGTCGAATTTCCCTACAATTGGTCCACAGAATTGCAATTTGGTTTTCCGAACATACAACTTTGCATCATTAACAACTTGGTTTTCCGAACATACATTGGTCAATAAGACCAAGAGCTTGTACAGCACTGGCACAACAGCCCTCGTATGCACTAAATATTTACACGAAACCTTCTAGTGCAGACTAGATAAACAGACGGATTAATCATACAACGGATGATCATACGCAAATGTGAGTGACAGATCTAAACCACCAGGTTTATCTACATATACATAAATTCACCACCTCGCAGTGCGTTCTCAGCACCCTTCCTCTCCTCTTCAGCTTCCCGGTCTCGTTCTTTCTGTCGCTCATACTCATGGTCGTCCGTGGGCATTTCATGCCGACATATGGGGCAAGAATTGTGTTCGTCCTGTGAAAGCAAAACCAGTGCAATTATTAGATAATGTCCCAAAGTTTCCTTCAATTAGATATTCTGTACGTGTCCACTTCAGCTAATTGTCTACAGTACGAATCACAGCAAGGTCAACAAGTATTGCAAGAGCAAGAGGAATGATGAGGACCCAGGGATGGGTCTGGTCCTACCAGCCAGGGCTTCAGACAAGCAGGGTGGAAATTATGCTTGCAGGGCATCTCCTGCAATTTATCTCCCAATACCAAGTCTTCCCGGCACACAGCACATTCTGTTTCTTCTCCCACCCTATCAAGAAATTCCTTGGTGACTTCAAGTATTGGAAGTTTTGCAACTTCGTCTTTAGATGCTGGGGGTGGACCTCGAGGAACACTCCCAATTTCCTGTGAGCAATAGTGTACCGTCACAAAGAGTAAGTCTGATTATCGTGACAGAGTGAGTAAGGCGATGAAAGACCTATCAACCAACATACGATGGCCAGGGATGCTTTAAAAAATTAATACCTGAAGAGTTGCTTGAATGGCCTCCTCTAGACCAACGAATTCATCATTTAAAACCATATTCTCTCCAGCAAGTCTGGAATTGACAGTCTCCATTATGTTTTGAAGCTCCTCGGTCAGTTGTTGTACTGTGCGCTCCTCACCATCCCCTGGTTCTCCTTCGCTGCGATCCTCAACAGACGCAGGCTCCTCCCTTGCTGCCATCTGTTGAACCTGCTCTCGTATAAGGGAGGTCAGCAGATTCTGAGACTGCAACCACTGCGGAGGTGGAGGTTCCGCTCCACCCCCAACTGGAAACTGACCTTCGAAAAGATAAGCTGGAGTACCTGAAGAAGAAAAACTACAAACAATGATTGTCTGCAATTCCAGGTTACTTCAATCGTTGAGACCGAATAACGTAGCATCGAAAGTATATAACACGAAACAATCTCTCTGTGAAGAAGCAGAAGGCTTACTGGGGCCTGCCCGCATGGAAGGAGGCACAGATTCATCCCTCTCGCTCTGCTCTCCAAGAAACTCGTTTGCTTGTTTAATGTAGCCTCTAATTTTTCTCTTCTCCTCAGGCCGGCTTACAACAGCCGCTGCGGATTCAAAGAGTAGAAGGCCAGCCATCCAAAAAGCTGTTCCAGTAAATCTTGTCGTCAGAAGTGTGGCTGCCCTGCAAACGGCCCCATAAATCTGCGTACACGCCGAGAAAGTTCTTGAGTAAATAGAAATATGACACGCAGAACTTACAAGTGTTCGCAATGCACGATATTAGAGAACCCCAACAACTGATGCTGCAAATATGCACCTTCAATTCATACCAAAGATCCATGTTACTGAAACAAAGTGATGACTTCAATTTCAAGCTTGCTTTAGTAGTTGTTTATCTAATTCGAACTACCCACCTCCGAATTCAGCAAAATACCCTCTACCACCAGTTTCCTTTCCCTTGATGTTCGCTACGAAGAATACTCAATGCAAGCTAGGAGAAAAAATATTGAGCACGGTTCAGCAATGACTACAGTGCCTTGACAAGAAAACCACAAAAAAATGGAGAACATACTGCATTCTGTTCAGCTGGAGTTGCGCCTGCATAGCGTTCTTGAACAACACCGGTCAAAGACTTCGCAGCAACTTCGAAGGTTTGCTTCTTCTGCAGCCGCTTCAAATGATCTGCCACTACCACCTGCAGCGACTCTGCATCTTCATTCTTCATATTTCCGCGCTCCCTCTCTATTCTTCCTACTTCCACCTTCTCCTTCGCATATACCACTCGTCACGATTGCGCAGTCACTTCTGATCGAGAGTAGTACATGTCAGACCTCAATGATCAACATCACATCTGAAAATTCCGCAACCTTCTTCACCAGCATCTCTATCTCTCGTCAAAAACGCAATCTCGCGTTTCCATTTAACAAATTAGAAAAAAAGCCTAGAAAGACTCAAGCTAGACAACAACTGAACCATCCGACAGCAAGCCACAAAAGACCCTACCAACGAATCCTCTAAATACTCAAAATCCCATCAAAAGCACGAAAACGAGCATATAAACAAAAATCTCTCCGCCAAGTGCACTTCGAAACCGATAATCACCTATTCTCCCGAAATTTCGATGCACGCAATTCGAATTTCTTACTACCCATGTGGAGACTCAAGTTTCCAGAAAGCAGTCGTTACCTGGCCAAATTTGCTCGAAACGGGCTTAAAATTTGCCACAAAATGTGTCGGTGCTGTGTCGCGGTCAGAGAGGTGGATCGAAGCTCTGACACAAACGAATTCGAGTGACAATGGGAGTGATTTTGGAGCGAGGAGGGCGTTAGGGTTAGGGCTTGAGGAGAATGCTTCGTCTCCACGGAGTGTCACCTTCCGTGGTACCTTCCAGGACGGTTCCATGTTTAGAACGTTCAGAACGTTCTGGAATCTTCTCCGATCCCACCAACAACTTTAAAAAAAAATGAAAAGACAAAAAAAAGTGAAAAAATTTAGAAAATCTAAGAGACTACCATATTGTAGTCGTGCTAATTTAATTATAGTATAGTGTGTCACATAGAAAAAATTGTAGTTTGTACTAATTTGGGATTTATGCAAATTTGAAAGAATAGTAATATGGACTTTTCAAGGATTTTAGATCAAATTAGTACTCCGTATTCAAGTTATTGTAAAAGTCATAAAATGTCAGTCTCCATTTGTTGAATTGTCTTTTTTTAAATTAAGGTTTAGCTCTTTTCCTTGGATGACAAGCTCCAAATTATAAAATCATATTGTAAAATTTGAATTTTAAAACGTAGAGCTTGCAATTGTTATAATTTTTTGAATTTTCGGACTTTTTCAAAATTTTAAAATGGACTAGATACAAGGTAACTCCCCCATTCCCGACCATTGACCCATTCCCGACCTATAGGTGCATGTATTTCTGACCACGCTTAGAATGCGATTTTTTTGTATTTTCAAGGTTGGAACTAATAAATACATGACACATGTCCCAAGTTGTGAAAAAAAAAGTGGAAAATAATGATTAGGTAAAAAGTTATTGAATGATCGGAATTGGAAGAGTCTATATATTGGCCATGGGTCCGGCGCACTTTTTGCCTCCCAAAATGCGTAGTAATTTCAATTTAAGCGATAAAATTACCAAATTTTTTGCAATATGTGTCTTTTCAATTTACGTACCTCTGAAAAATATTTGTTTTGCCTTCACTACTCTAGATCATGTCGAAATTCCTTGTTCGGTCGGTTATGGGGGGGGTTACCTTAGAATTTATCACAATTCTTTTTCCTTATTTCAAAACAAACATTGAAAATGCGTATTTTGATAAATTTACAAAGTTTGACCAAGGTGCATCTAGTTTTGGGATGTTGGGATTGTAAACAATTAAAGCTCATCAATAGTGCTTGTGAATGAACTTCAATCCTCTTCCATATATAATTAAATAATTGTGACATTTAAAATGCTAAAAGAACAACAACAATATAATAATAAAATTCTGAAAATAAAATATTTAAAATATTTTCAACTTTGGAGTTTTTTTATAATTTTTTGAATTAAATATCATATTGTTTTAGAGGGGCCAAGTTAAAGGGGCTTACATTCTTTTCCATTTGATTTGTAAAAAATAAAAATAAAAATAAAATAAAAATGCATTTGCTAAATCAATGTTCAAAATCTCAAAACCATTTGATGTTTTAAAAATTAAAAAGGGAAGAAATGCATTTATTAAACCGATGCTAGTTTGCATGGCAATAGGCTTGTCTACTTCACATGTACTCTAATTGCAATAGTGGACATCATAGTTGTTTTGAGAGAAGACCTGGTTACTTTTTATAAAACCTGACTCTGACTCCCCGACCTAACCAAGTGGTCTCTTTTCTAAATTGAGGTTTTGGTCCCAACCTACCTTCTCAAACTTTGATTTTAATTTGTTTTTGATGTTCAAGAGTTTGAATGGCCGCATGGATTCTATTGTAGCTGGGAGCATTAAGCATTTCCTTTGATCTCTTACAGAAGAAGAAGAGTATGATAGGAGGCTGTAAAATGGACCGGGCATTAAGAACAAACTCTATAAATGGTTGTGGAATGGACATGAGTTAGTTCAGAAAATTGACTAGTATGGTTATTGAATGAATCAAGAAAAAAAAACATTATTAATTGCAAGAGCCAATCATTCTCTTTGCTTTCCCCATTTTAATTTAGAATTGCAAGTGAACTGTTTATGAAAGACCTAGGGTCACAAATAGGGACCTACGACCCAACTCGTTTGAAAATTCGTAAGTAATTCAAAAAAGCTCGGAAAAATACAAAACCACTTGGGTCAGATTCCTCATTAATTTCTCTTTGTCTGAAAAATGAGCTAAAAATATTCCCGTTCAAGGAAATACATGGAAAAGGCGGATCAACCCTTAGATGCTCCATTTCTGAGCCTCCTACCTTAACTCTAGTTGAGTTACCAACGTGAATGAAGAGTCTGTTGGGGATAAGGTAGGAGGTCCTGAAATCGACTGGGCATTAAAATCGCCCACCCTTCTCATATGTACACTGCTTGTACATGTTGCTTTTCCATAGCCTTCAGCGATGTACAAATAGTGTACATTTTAGGGGGTGGGCGGTTTCAGAGCCCTATGCCACTTCAACTTCAAAATTTCATAACTAATTCTAGAAAGTTCCAAAAAATATGAAACGACTTGGGTTAGATGCCAATTCCTCTTGTCTTTCAAGGAAAATTCAGTGAAAAATATTTTGAGGCGTTTCACCTCCCCAAAATTCAGTTTCAGCTCTTAAATGAGCGATTTCAGGACCTCCTACCTTAAGTTCTACACTTCTACTGGATTTCTGGATTTCTTACAGCCAGATCTTCCCGGCCAATGCCCCAGATAGATTTGCGGCATCAAGAGTGCAACGGAACTGCAGAAACCTCAGAATTTGTTAACTTCTGGAGCAGTGTCAGACAACCTTACTGTAGCTAATATAATTGTTAATTGTGAATTTATGATGTTCCCTGGGTGCACATAAAACCGACTGAGGGAACTGACCCTGGCTGTGCGAACTGAAGTCAAGACCGATTTAATTTGTTCTTATTATGGGGGTTTTTGTTTCTGGTTTTTTCGTTTTTGGAAATTCAGTTTGACGTACTTGAAGAGTCACCCAGAAATGGTGTTGCTTTAGACAAAAATAAATTTGACACTCAAGCAGTAAGGTAGAACATCCCATTGTGTTTAGAAGAGCCTATTGCTTTGAGAAGACCTATAATAGACCCCTAGAGAATGATCCCATTATCACGGGGGTGGGGGGTGGGGTGGGGTGGGGATCAATGAATGAAATTTGGGCTACAATCAATGTCTTGCCTGAAAATGACAATTAGTCCAAAAGTGGCAAACAGGACAACAGGTGTTCCTGCAATTTACCACCACCACCCTTTTGGAAAAAATTTAGAGTTGTTGATCTTGGTTCACTCCCCCCCCTCTTCAATGTCGTTGATCTCTAATTAAAAAGGTAAACCCTCGCCATTGATTTGTCATCGTGAAAGACGATCTTGGTTGTTGTCACTTTAGGATATAGAATACGGAATACATATGGTATGTGGAATATACAAAAAATACATACAAAATTCATATGGGATGCATATGTATCCATACGAAATACGGATATGACTTATATAGATATCATACAGCAATGGATGTCCCATATAGTTTGTAGGCCAAACAGATTTCATGAAATACAAATATAGGATAGGGGTAGATATTTTTGGAAACACATGTGTCATTTTCTCAACCATTAACTGAATGACACATATACACACCCTTCAAGTATTCAGCTTTGGTTTTCGCAGAAACACCACTTTTATCACAATGACAATGAGCTCAAAAGAGGCAGTAACTTCCTTAATACTAATAGTAGTGAATTGATTCGTGGCCTCATTAGGAGCTTCCAACTTTTTCAGTACAAATTCATTGTAGAAAGTAACTTTTTTAGGCCTTCTATATTAAAAAATATTGTGACTACTTTAGGTGTATAAGATGAGCACTATGGATATAGATTTTGTTGGTTTTGGAGTAGTCTATAGACTCTTCAGGGCTAAACAATTCAAAAATTTATAGCAAATTCATACTTAGTAAAAAAAATGTAATTTCAATTGCTTTCATTATTTATCACACTTGTCTTTATTTGGGGAAAAAATAAAGAATTTCAACAATGGCATGAGGGCAAATTCCTAATTTTGACTTATTATTTTACCTTATTTAACCCCTACAGGGCCATGAGTGCAAATTTTGAACAATGAATGAACAGAAATACATCTTAAACTCACTGAAATGCATTTTTTCATCCATCAATTTCTTTTTGAGATTCTTATATTAGTTCTTTAACATTTGTACAGTTCAGATTATGAAGATTTTGATTTACAAATATTCTATAATTTAAAAGGTATTGGGAAGTCTAGCCTCAAAAAGTAATTTTTTCAGTTCAAAAAATGACCCTTCAAAAATGTTTTGAATAAAAAAAATCAAATAAAAATCTTCAAAAATCACAATAAGTTAAATTCAATATTTAAACTTGTAGGAAAATATATATTTTAAAAATCATAAATATTCAATCTACAGTTGATTTTAGAAGGAAATTCCAATTTCTGGCTTCAAATTTTATTGAAAAATATTGGTTTGTGTTTTTGTTAATCTAATCGTATGAATGTGATCTATAAATAGCATTTACAACTATTGTTTAAGAGTCATCATTAAAATATTCTTCTAAGTTGCATTTTGTAGTAGATCTTTACAATTTTGGAAATCTAGACACCCCTCCGGTCCTTTAGGGGTTAAGATTTAGAGCATTTGTACTATACCCCTCAAAAGGCCTAAGATTTTCCAAACTTGAATGATAAGTATTGTTGGGCCCTCAAAATATTTTTATAACACTCAATCCTAGAGTGTCCAATAATGGCCTTTCAAATCTAAGTTTAGTAAGCTTCTAGGGTAGAAGTACACTACACCCCCCCTAAAAAGTACGTCAAAAAAGTATTTTGGGAGATGTACTAATGTTTGACTACTTCATAAGAATCAGAAAGTAAATATTTTTAGTTTCTTTTAAAATGAAGTAGGTGAGTAACCTTATAAAGATTTGTTTTTGATGGCCATCATGTTGTAAAAATGTTTTTTCTAAGTTGCAAAAAGTACTTTTGTGAGAATTGGAAGTACGTCAAATTTGTCCAAAAAATGGAAAGTATTTTGTGGAGGAAAAACAAACAATTAACTTCGATTATTTTACTAATACTTTGATAGATTATTTGCTATGAAAGGGATTTTTGTTGATAGATAGGATGTAATTGTAGTTAATGTTGGAGTTTAGGAGCTTTTGTGGCATTCCGTTCTACAACTAAAAGTGGATAGAAAATGGAATGTTTTGGTTGATCCTTTGGTTCTAGAAGCAACATGTAAGTGGACTCTAGGATGGCGAATGGTCATATCTCTAGAAATATGTGTATTTTTGACGAAATAAAATTTTCTATGACTAGTGACAAAAGTATTTTGAGTACATGGAGAACATTTCTAAGGTAATTTTAGTTGTTCATTCTAAAATTTACTTAGATCTCAACCATACATTTTTCAATATTTTTGGATTAGATTAGGCCTACTACTGTCAACCTTTGTCTTTGTCTTTGTTGTGACGTTGTCTCTTTCTTTTGTTAAATCAAATGAGAAATATACAATCTGCACAAAACACAAAAAATGTACACTTAAAGTACTATAAAATTTTGCCAAAATTATACCTAGCGTAGTTGACTTCCACCCTCCATTCTTTCACACCTACTAGAGTTGACTAGAAGCTATAATAACTACGAAATTCCTTGAAAATAGGAGCAGATCATATATTTTGCTTAGTGATTGGTCAATTGATTATTTATAGGGCACATTTGGTGACAAGGGTGGATATGAAAGAATTTTGAGGTCTCTTCAAAATAGATGTTAACTTTTAGCGCATCAGAATTGTCAATGATGTTAGTGCGTGACTACAGAGATGTGAGCCTACAAGCCCTGAACCTAGTTGTAGGTATGTACCTACAACCATTTGAAGGTGTTTATAACATACTCCGTATGTACTTATAACATATGTACACTATAATATGGAAAGAGTCTATAACATAGGTACCTATAATGTAAACACCTATAATCATAGATGGTGTGTATAATATAAACTCCTAGGCTTCGAGGCTCATAGATTCTGTGCTGATATACTAGCACTCTCCAAATTTTGCAAGCATGGATACAAATGCTCTTAGAGCATCCACTCTGCAAGCAACATACATGCCTTTTAAATATATAGTTATTTTTTCTTTAGTTTATGATTGAAACTTGAAAGTAGAATTGTTGGAAGTGCATCCAAAAACACCTTAAACAAACGCAAGAAAATTGAAAAATTGACATTGGACAACCAAAATATATCTCATAAAAAAGGAAGCTAAATAAGACAAAAATGTAGAGCCCTTAGCCAATTAGGCAAAATCATTTAGATAATATGACAAATCAAAGTGTTGTTGGCATGATTTTGCTTATTTTGCCAAGGCCTCTATATTTTTATTTTGTCTTACTTTTGGAAGTGGTTTATCTTGGTCATCCAAAGTCTAAATCCAAATAATAATGTGATTATTGAAAGTATTTTTGGATACATTTCTAATGATAATAATTTCAAGTTTTAATTATAAATTAGTAAAAAACTAATAATGCATTTGGAAGGTTAGTATGCTAGTTGCAAAGTCGATGCTCTTAAATGACAAGATTGCAAAGAGCTTGCATTCATGAGTCCATCAAGTATCTAACACAAGTATCTAACACAATGTTTTTTGACGATGGTGCCAAATGTATGTCATTTGGACTTATTATCTGCTTTTGAGTAAAATTAAGGTAACTACCTTCAAAAACTAATAAACATTTTAGCATGATATCTATTATGAAGTTTTTCTAAATTATAGTGAATTTTTTGGGAGTGAAAACAAGCTTTAAATTGTTTCAACATAAAAAATTGAACATATATTCATAGACTATGAGTTTTCAAAGTGCTAAAAATATTGGTATCTAAAATTAATCAAAGGCTTATACAAGTAGGAGCTATATATCTTAAGGAGGATTTTTTTATTTTTTTTTTTGCTCAATTACATCAATTAACTTATCTTTCATACCTCCTTTATGTGAGCAATGATTTTAGGAACTTGAAATTTTATACTAGAGCAAGGGCATCTTCCAAAGTGTAAGAAAACTTTACTTGTGAAGGCCAATAGAGACAACATTAGTTTATTTAGCTCATGCAACTCACTAAACTAATTTCTATCCAATCACAAGTCTCTTAGTAAAAGTAGAAAATCTCTCCACTTATTATAACATATTAATTGTACAAGGAAATAAATGTTCAACCTTTAGAGGAGTCTTTGGCCCTACAAAGAATAGATTAGTTGGAGGGCAAATATAATCTAAACATAAGTCCAAATGTTACCTATCCATTTTCATCTAAAGTTTAAGGATGATGATTTTTTTTTCTTGTTCTATTATGGATGCTTGAAATTATGTGAGAATTTATGAAGCCCTCCACCCTATGTGTGAGCCTTTGTACAATTTGTATAATATGATTGATGGACTTTATACTCATGAAAATTAGTACACTTCACTAACTCTCTTCTAAAGAATTGGAGATGTTTTTCAAGATAAATTATAAAAAATTGCTATTTTTAGTGCATTGCCAAACATTGAAAATAAAAAATTTATTTTTGAACTTCAACCATTCAAAAGTGTAGTAGACTACCATGAAAATGTGTTGAACAAATTTCAACCCATTTGACCCCTTAGAAGGAAAGAATATAAGATTTGAAGTGAGAAAAAAGGTTTTTTCCATTCTTGAGAAGTAGGGTGAACAAACTTCAAGTAAAAAATTTGCTCTTGATGAATTTGAGTCTCTCTACCATTGAGCTCTAAATTGTATTAGGAACATTCATGCAGAATTTTAGATCCAAATATGTAGTTTAGTTCATTCTAAATCACCCTATAATGCAAGGAGGTTAACCCCTAAAGGACCAACCGGCTATTTTTAGCAACATAGTAATTTTGAGCAGGTACGTGTGACTAGAGATTTTCATATTTTCAGCTGAAATTTTAATAGAAGGTGGGGACGAGGAATATCTTTCATGTGCACTAAATTTCATGACATTTCAAAATAGGAGTCAAAAGTTATGGCCTAATATGTTACTTTTTTCACCAAGCGGGCAGTCCTGGCAGATCTAAAAAAATCACTTTCTTCAAAAATAAAAATTTGAAATTGGTTATCTAAATTTATATATATGTAGAAAGCTTTGAATCATTCTATTTTGATCAGTGAGTCAAAAATTATGAGGAATTTTAGTTTGTGGGTAGTTATGGATTTTCTACTTTGAAATAAACTTTGAAGTTGTTTATTTCACTCAATTTTCAATATTTTTTGAAAAAAATATAATTATAGGATATAGATTGTTTATTACAACATTACAACCATTGGGATTGAAATTTTTCAATTCCATAAATAAATTCTTAACAATTCAGTGTTTTGAATCATTCTCTACTTTTTTCTACTTACTATTTTTTTCCTATATGTTGTACAATTCCAAATGATTTGAAATTTTTAAGCATGTAGCCAACTTGTTTAGAAATAAGAATTCAAAGAAGCACCACCATTTTGGACATTTTTTCATACAAATGTGACCTTGTGAAGTGCAGCTGCCTTGTTCTTCGCAGGGACAAAAGAAGGATCTTTGCCAATTTAAATGCTAAAATCTTCCAATCAGCATGGTGGAAAATTCTAAAAAAATTTCCACATCTTCTAAAACTAGAATACTATAAGAACCTATGGTTATATGTGTCCAAAAAAGTTTTTTTTTCTAAAATTTGGTACTTATACTAGAAATGGCAGTTTTGGAGCGTTTTTGGTGAAAACATAGTCAAGGAATTTTAGGGGCTAAGTAAACTATTGATACACTACACTAAAAACTATATTTAGTGTTGGATTGCATTTAGTGTATTTACCAGCCTAAGCTACCCAACACTAAATCTGAACTTTGGAGTAATTAGTGTAGTGTTAGACTTGAATGCGCCGCCTTTGCCTTCTCTTCCCTTGTGATCGGACTTTGTTTGCTTCTCTTGACCGTCGCATCGTCCCCTCCCACGCGATCCTCATTTCCAACTTGGTCTCTCTTCCCTTCCGCCATTGCTCTCCTCCTCGCGATCCAACAAGTGATGGAATTTTTTTTGGGGGGGTATATTCCGTCCATTCCCGCCGCTCTGGCGGCCCTCCCAAAAAATTCCACACCTCGACGCTTGCAACAAGTTTCCACCATTGCTGTCCACAAGCGCAGCATCACCTAGATGGTTCAAGATGAAATCGTGCATGGCATCCGCAAGCTCTACATCCGCACACATTAGGAGAGAATTGAGGCCTCCAAATTTTTTTGTTAAACTAAAATCAATCCAAATCTGCCCAAATCAGCTGAAATTTTCAGACTGCAGCAATCAGCAGCAATCAGCAGGATTTTTTTTTAAAATTTTTTTAAAATTTTTTTTTAAATTTTTAAAATTTTTTTTGTATTCTACCTTTATGACATGCAAAATGATGAAGATGGAGTACAAAAAAATTAAAAACTCTTTACATATCAGCAATCCTAGGTGGAGGATCATTGGCCACATAGGAAAAGGGGGGGGGAGGGAATTTTTTTTTTTTTTTTTGGACAGTGACGGATCTCGGGGCCTTATGGAGGCCTGATTTTCCTCCTAATGGTTATTGCGTTTCCAAAGCATTTTCGTGCTCAAAGGAGTGCCAACCTTGTTCGGGCTTCTCGTTGGTGGGCTCAACGTCAACAATTTTGCAATGAAGGAGAATTAGATATAGCATCTCCACCAATTTCATGCACTAGGAACCGGATGGGAGGGCGAAAACAACTCCACACAAAGGCAAGTCCAGGTCGTGGTGTCAAGCAATCTCAATGGGTACTTTGGATCTACCCTCAGCTCCTGAATGCATTTGACCAATTTAGAAAAGTTGGAGTCAAATTCTCATCAAGATTGCTCATTGAATTAGCTATGTTGATCTTGATGGATCCTACCTCTCCATATACAACCCAATTTTGTGATCCCAAGGACAATGTCCTACTCACGTCAAAGTTGACCCCAAGTTGGGTTCAACAATTTATGCATGTGCACAACATTGTATTGTTGTCACAACGTGGACGTTTGAGTTGTAGTCCCGAGAGGGAACTACAAATCGAAATGGCAACAGTTTACCATCTAGGTGTGCTGCATAGGGGGTTCCAAACCAATGTTTTTGATAAAAATCTGATGGAAAACATTGACGAAACCCATTTTGTCGTGAATTTAGACAATGGTTGAATGTTGGGATTTAGGGGGAACAACAGTGTCAAGTACGCCGAAGTGGTTTACGGTGGAGATTCTATGACCATGGTCATTAGAATCTGTGGAGGGCGTCGATCTATGATTGAAGCCCCCATGCTCATTTTTACCAATTCCAACAGCAATTACCCTATTCGGGGCCTGGAAGACAATATTCTAGGGGTATGCTACAGAACCAGACCTAAAGGCTGGATGGACCAAGCTCTTTTTGCTGAATTCTTTGCTGAACCCCGAGCCTTCCAAGCCGATGTTCATGGCCGCACAAAAGTCATTTGGGTTGACAATTGTGTCGGTTATAACATGAACCCAAGCTTAACGGCTGTTTTGGAAGCAAAATAGGCCAATTTTAGGTATTTACCACCTTGTTCAACACATTTGTGTCAACCAGCAGACACATTTATCATCTCCAAGGTCAAGGACGCTTGGACCAAGCGATGGGAAGCGAAGAAGGTTGAGCTCATTGCAAGCAATGCTTGGCAAAATACTCCTCGAGCTGATGGGCAGTGGTCAGGAAAACTCACAAACCCGGGAAAAATATTTTTCCTACACTTGGGTGCAGATAGTGTTGAAGATGTGAATAAAGAGGTAGATTGTGAAAATATGTCATATGCTACGAAAGCTATGATTAGATCAGGTATGGCTTTGAGTGTTGATGGCACTTGGAATGTCAATCAACTCTTTCCACATCTGCAGGAAGTTATAGCCAAGCATGAACCATACTTCCAAGGCCAACAAGTTCCAGCCTAAGTATGAAATCTATATTTTTTTTTTATTATATCTAAATATGAATTTCTTTTTTCTTATTTGATGTTCAAAGACTTCCTTCATTACAAATATTTTTCACATTTTCTACTCCTTCCATCATTTTCCTTGTCTTCAATCTTTTCCTTTGCAAATTCATTTTTTTAATATGTTCTAACACTAAATGTAAACATTTTTGTATTTCAGATTTACCATAGAGTATATTTAGTGTTAGAAATTACATTTAATATTACTTACTTTAGTAGGCTTAATGATATTTAGTGTCATGGTTCGTAAATAGTGTTGCTAACACTAAATATAGTTTTTAGTGTAGTCATTTTGGGATGATTTCTTGTGCAATGAAGAATTTTTTAATTTGAAATCCAAATAGTGAATAGTTAGGGACAAAAATTTGGAATATGTGGGAAATTTTTTAAGAATTTTGACTTCATAAATTGAAAAATAATAAGGCTTGAAGTTAGAAGAAATGTTTTCTCTTGAATCTGCCCCAATATAGCTAACAATGTTTGATTCCTCTTAAAGTGTGATTTGTTTTGTTTTACTTTCCAAAACTATGTCATTCATTTTTTTCATTTTTTCATTTACTTTTACTTTGAAAATATTACTTTAAGTTCATTCAACTTTTAACTTTTACTTTTGAACTTATTAACAT
The DNA here is from genome assembly GCA_951799445.1 of Pseudisothecium myosuroides. Taxonomy (NCBI): domain Eukaryota; kingdom Viridiplantae; phylum Streptophyta; class Bryopsida; order Hypnales; family Lembophyllaceae; genus Pseudisothecium; species Pseudisothecium myosuroides. Next base: position 24,604,090 of record OX637292.1, on the reverse strand, counting down.
TGCTATATTAATGCTATTATATATATATATATATATATATATATATATATATATATATTATACCATTCATTTAGTGATTGTAGAGATTACATCATTTATAAGTTTTATATATCACAATATCAACGTCCTATACTATCAACTAACAAATTTCTTAATAAAGTATTTGGTTGTTTAAAAAAGTACTACATGAAATTAAATTGCAATCTTAATAAAAAAAAAAGAGGTTCGAGGTTAAAGGTTTAGAATTTTAGAGTTTTAGAATTTTGACTTACAAATTTTGAATTACGAACTTGTTTGAAATCTCTTAAAAAGACATTTTGTAATATAACTCCTTTTAGACACTTAAACTTGAAGTGAGACTTCACTCTTTTTAGAGCATTAAAAATGTCATCTTCAACGTGCACCATGAAGAAGACCAAAACTATTAAAATGACGACTAAGACCAAAACCAAAATTGCTAAAAAAGCAACAACTTTTGATCAACAAGTAAATCAACTCATTGAGACAAGTGAACATAGTACAGAATCAACATCGAGGTCTAAATTGAAGAACAAGAAACAAGACGTGGATGTAACATCCTCCAAGACCAATTTAGTAATTGAGAGCGGTTCAATGCTAATAGATATATACTCCAATCCTGAAGACTTGGAGTTTTTGTCAATGAGCATTTGTCAAGCCAAGAAAGAACTACGCAAGATGCAAACTTTAGCTGCATTGCTTGAAAAACACATCATGATTTTAAATATGGATGCAAAAACAACTATGAAGCACCTTGAGCTAAATCAAAACAAAAGGAAGAAAATTTATAAAGGAAAATTCTTGCAAAAGGTTATTAATATTGCTAAAGAGAATGAGGTACATTCAATGGATGATTCCACATATGCAAAGGCTATTGTACAAGATCCTTTAATGTGTAACAAGTATGAAGCTATAGCCATTGAGACCATGCTCAGTAAAGTCCGAGCAACGGATGTGGAGCATTTTACCGAGTTTGTTATGATGGAAATTTTGGATGAAGCGAATCAATTATTTAGGAATGCAGAGAGACTTGCTGATGCCATTTATTAATGACCAATGATCACTTCTCTTTGGATGCCCAATTCCATTTTTGAATTTTTAACTTGTAAAACTGGCAACATCCGATGTTGTGAAATTTGAAATAGTGAAGAGTGTATTAATATTTGAATGAAAAGGAGAACTTTAGAATTCTTGTGTAATAGTGCAAGTAGACAGTAGCAAACACAATGGTAGGGACATTTCTAATTCACCCTTTCATGGACAATTTTTTTTTATCAACTTCATGTGGATGCACCATAACAATAATACAAGCCGTCTAGGTAAATGCCACAATGGTTAAAAAATGAGTTTTTGCCAAGTGAAAACCATTGTATCAAATCATTGCAGTCATTATCATGATAAATTAAAAAATGCCCTAAAGATGCCCAAATTGCCCGAGCTACTCAATTTTTTTCACACAACATAGTTTTTGATCCGGGCACCCAATTGAAAAAAAAATTATATTCCAATTGGGGGTACATGTTCACACTTTGTATCAAAGTTTTGTAAACATCCAACTAAAATCGCCTTCATAGGAACCTACCCAAGTTTTTAAGTATTAATTGAATAAACACATGGTCCTTTTAGGGATTAAATATTGTTAGTTTATGTGACACTAATTTACAAAAGTTGCACGGGTTCAATTAGTGCATGTTGAAATATTATTCTATTAACCCCTAAAGGACCGTTGTCCCTTTGGAGGACAAATGAGTTTTCTGGCAGGTTACTTGTGGGCTGAATTTTTGTCGTGATTTTTTGAAACTTCTTTTGAAGATAGAAAAATTGATAAGCTTTGTGGGAATATAATTTTTTTCACGATCGGTGCTCGGGAACAACAATTATGACCAAATAAGCTCAAAACAGGGGACGAGGGGCAACCCGAGCAGCAAAAAAAAATTTGCAAAATTTTGAATTAAATTTTTTTTCCTCATAAATTATATTTTTTTCTATCTAGAAAGCTTTGATTCATTTCATTTGGATTTGTAATGAGAAAGTTATAGACATTCTTGTTTTTTGGGCAATTAGAGCGTCTTCTTAAAAAAACAAAACTTGTAGGATTCATTTCTGAATGCAATTTTTTAATTTTTTTTTTTTGCATGGTTTAGTTTACTTGCCAAAACAATCTCACCATTGGGATTAGTGCATTTTAATTCCATCTAAAATATATGAATATTTTAGATTTTCCTTCTATCTTGTACCTACCTCTACTTAACAATTTTTTTAAGAATGATAATTAAGTTTTTTTGAACTTTTTTTTTCCTAGACTCTCAACTCAATTCTCCACTATAAAAACTTAAAGCTCTAAACTCCGTAGTGCAAAAACTTTAAGTTAAAAATGTTTTCAAGTCAAAAAATCTAGTCCTCCAATGTGCTGAAAAACTTGTTTTTTTCACTTTAAATGCAGATATCTTGCAATTTGTGCGGTCAAAAATTCTAAAAAAAATTCCACACATTTTTATACTAGTTAGGTGTAAGATCCTACGGTTAGATGTGCAAAAAAAAACAATTTTCAAATTTTTTTACTCTTTGCTACAGAAAATGGCAGTTTTGAGTGTTTTTTGGCAGAAAAAAGGCCTTGGTCCTTTAGGGGTTAAATGAATGAACTTCCACAAGTTTTTTTGGAAGTGACACTAATTTTGTGCCCACACTAAAAAGATAAATCTGTGTACTACTGTGACTGTCTACCTTGGATGTCACATTTGAAATTGACACTTCAACAATGAACCAGTGACAACTCACAACAGGCAGTATGGATGATGGACAGCTACTGTTAGTAGGGCCCAACTGAATACATCAAGTGTACATTATTTAATTTTGGCTCAAGAATTATTGGTATTGGAAGGGTGGGTGGCATATCAGTGTCATGGTGTCACTTCCATCAGCACAGCGGAACCGATGAGCAAGCCTCATGATCGATTGAGGAGGAACAGACAGATTGCACCACCTCTAAGTTAAGTTTTGTCCGGATCCATAGCGACTTGCAACATGGGCTCCGTTGTATGCGTTATAAAGTACAGTAATCTTTCATTTGCACAATTAAGAAGTGGGGTACTGGTGCACGAGTAAGCATCGTTGAATGAGAAAGAATCCTCAATTGGAGACGTTCCCTGCAAACCAAGCCTCACAATTCCTGCAAATCAAGTCTCAGAGTTCCTGAAAATCAAGCTTCACAATTCCCTGCAAATCAAGCCTCACAGTTCCCTGCAAATCAAGCTCACAGTTAAAAGAGATTTCGCATCTCTTGTGCTGCCAATACAGTATTGTAAGTAGCAGACTAGCTACAAGTCACCTTCCAACAACAGTTGTGCTTTAGGTGTTGATTTGACATCTTTTCATTGCACAGTTATCTTGTGACTATAGAAATGATGAACGAAATGCTGCACAAGGTGGAGGATGATACGAAAGTTGATGAGTGCATGTTTGTAAGAAAATTATGGTCCAAATGAGCATCTGAGGATGTAAACTAGATTAATTTATGTTTATGTTGAGTATTGCAAAAAACTGAACGAGAATTCCAATGCACTCCAGAATGTGTTTTTTGAATGATGTAAATAAACAACTGAGCTTTCACAGTTTTGACTAAAAACTAAAAGTATCGAAAATAGGTGTATCTGAGATCAACTGAAAGTTCTCATGTTTAGGTTAAGATAGCAGTCGTAGCACACCTTTGAAATCAATATCTGGTTTTTAAGGTATGAATGTCTCAGGTTTGCTCGTGGGTGCAGGTTGCAATGAGGTTTATCAGGTATACTTACCTGAAGTGGAAGAGATCTTAGTATAAATATCACTTGTCAAACTGGAGTTCTGTATGAAAACACCATTTGCCTAGATGACTGCATCGTTTCTTTGTCTTCCGTTTGTAAACCCCAACCCAAAACAATCGAGATTGCAAGTGCAATGTTGGTGAGACAATTACATCTGCTCTTTAGCAAGTACAGGAGGGTGCAATCTAGCACTCAAATCTCCTCAAGGCGGGAAAGTTCAAGTCAAACGACGTGCTCAAGAGCGTGAGCCAGACGCTCATAAAGAGGAAAGCTCGCTTGTGTCAGTTAGTAATTGGACTTCAGTCACCCGCACTTAATTCACAGGGGGGGTCACAAATGAAGTCACAATCCTAAGCATTAATGAGGCGCGTTTTGAATACTGCATGCTTCGTGACAATGAAATTTCACTCAAAACAGCCTTGCTGTCTGCCTTTGTCCGTCAGGCCACCTGTGCCTGGTGTCTTGTATCATTCTGCCTTTGCAATGAAATTCTGTTTCATTTGTGTCAAAAAAAAATTAAAAAAAATTCACTCTAAGCAGACAGCTACGAAGAAAACGCTGGACACTGCCTTTTTCTTTTTTCTTTTTTTGAAACAAATGAAACGGAATTCCATTGCAAGGGGTGGACACTGCTTTCAGTGCAGCTTTCAGTACGTACAATATTTAGTTTCGAGACGAAGTTGAGAGGGCATTTTCAACTTAGGGTTGTAAACAATTGCGAATCACGAACTTCTTGCCTGGCTTACTTGGATACTGGTTGAATCAGATTAGGGTAAGTACAGTGCCTGCACCACAATCTCACAGCGCACATTACAGGAATTTCTGTCTCCTAAGCAGGAGCAAAACTAAACCTAGTCTTAAAGAAGATTCACCTTAAATCAAGTCCAGGATCCAAAGGCAATCAACCGGTTTAACCAGCGGTGGAAATTTTTTACAAAACGTTGACAATGTGCAAACCTCTCATACTCCCAAACAAAAAACTCGCCATCATCCGGTTCATGAAACAGACATACAGATTGACCTTAAGTCAATCACCATAGTCTGAAACCTAGTTTCGCGCCTAAATTTGAACACCCTACGCAAACCCTAATTGACATCAGTCATTCCCCGCTTCCCAAGCATGATCTCGCACACGATTTCAACACGAATTTCGGTCGCTCGCAGGAGTAGGCCTGCTGCACAGTGCACACGATCAGAACTTCAAAAGCTTCACTTTAGTTCGATCGGCACGGCCGATCGAGAAGGTGGCAGGAAGTGCAGTGTGCACAAACTTCGACACCATTCCCGACAAGGTCGTCAGACCCACATGTGCAAAATATAGAAGTACTGATCCTTGCCATATTCACGCATCCTATGCACCAGCACCAATCTAAGCTTAGCTCACTACTGTAGCTGGCCTCCAGCACAAACTTCTTTTTTTTCCACTTAAACAAATGAAACAGAATTTCGCTGCAAAAGGAAGAAAAAACAGAGCTCACCAGCCACAAGTGGCCTGGATCCCTCACATCGATGACAAAATAATACTCCCTGTTGCAAGCAGCATGAACATGAAAATGCGCCTCAGTAATGAACTAAAAAATTGCTACTCAAACAGTTTCAAAAAAAATAAAAAAATTGCTACTCAAATCAGTGAGAGAATCATTAAGTTTGTCAATGCAGGCTCATGACCAGGAAGCTTAATTTGGGGTGAAAGGTCGTGAGCTTCAAAAGGGGGAAGCAAAGCAACAGAGGGCAGGCTCCAGAATGATGAAGAAGGCAGGGCGACAAGATGCGGCGGCAGAGCTAAGCTTAGGCTGTTTGGGTCTGAAAAAGGGATACAGTGGGTTGACTTTAAAGCATTTTAAACCTTTTTTTTCGATTATTCTTGACTGTGTCCCCATTTTGTTTTGTAATGTTTTTTTCTTTTATTGGGGGTGGGGGCTGCAAAATTTGGGTGAAGCTCCAGGTTTTTTGCATAATGTTTTTGTCATTATTGTGGTAGGTGAAATACAAGTTCTGGAGATATCCAACAAATTTTGCAGTGAATTTGTAATGAACCTGGCTAAATGATTGCATCTTTTTTCCTTAAATTTTTAAAAGACCAACATGCTCATTGAAATTTGGTGTTATTTGTAATGTTGTAAATATGGGTGTGGGTGGAATTAGTTGCAAGGTTATATGGGATGTTCATAAAAGATTCTTCTAACTTTTAGTTGTTCCCGGTTATTATGAGATATTGCATATCAAAGAACGTTTCTTCAATCAATTTTCCTTGAAGGACATATAGAAGTTGCACTTGATCCTCATTGACTACAATTTTCATTCTCTTATCAATTAGTTATGAAAATTTGAAGCTAGAATTGGAGGTGTTCTTTAAGAAGTCTCCATCAATTGTATAATGTTCATTTTCATCTCTTGATGTGCACCTACAATACTTGATTTATTCATTCTAAAATGTGTGACTAATTACTTAGATAGATGTCATAAACATCCATTTCTACGAGGTGAAAATTAAAAAATGATGGAATCTTGGATAAGATTTACAATATAATTGTGGAAAAAATAATATTAGTGAGACAACATTATAAGCCTAAAGTGTGTAGGTGGAGGTAGTTAGATATATATGCTAGTGCTCATCCACAATTGTCAAATCCTATAAACTTGGCCAAATGTTTTTGACATATACAATGATGGTCAGTATATTCATTAGGATGCAATTGGTCAAAGTCTAGGGATTATTGTTTACTTTCTTTAACCCCTAAAGGACCATTGTCCGTTTGGGGGACAAATGGGACTTGGGGCAGGTACCTACAGGCTGAAATTTTTTCCTAAATTTTTGAATTTTTTTGTGAACATGAAGAATTGAGAGAGGTACATGGCAGAAAAAAAAAATTTGAAATCGGACCTTTGAGCGAGAAATTATGCCATTTCTTGGAATGCGTGGGGATGGGGGGCAGCAAAAAAATTTTGCAAAATTTTGAAATTTTTTTTTAATATTTTTTTTCTCATAGATTATATTTTTGTCTATCTGGAAAGCTTTGATTCATCTCATTTGGATTCGTTATGAGGAAGTTATGGACATTCTTGTTTTTCGGGCAGTTAGAGCATCTTCTTGAAAAAAATAACTTGTAGGATGCATTTCGGGATGCAATTTTTTTAATTTTTTAATTTTTTTTTTTGGAATGGTTTAGTTTACTTGCTAGAACAATCTCACCATTGGGATTAGTGCATTTTAATTTCATCTAAAATATATGAATATTTTAGATTTTCCTTCTATCTTGTACCTACTTCTACTTAACAATTTTTTTAAGAATGATAATTAAGTTTTTTTTTATTTTTTATTTTTTATCCTAGACTCTCAACTCAATTCTCCACTATAAAGATTTAAAGCTCAAAACGCTGTAGTGCAAAAATTTTAAGTTAAAAATGTTTGAAGTCAAAAAATCTGGTCCCGCAATGTGCTGAAAAACTTGTTTTTTCCACTTTAAATGTAGATATCTTGCAATCTGTGCGGTCAAAAATTCTGAAATTTTTTCCACACATTCTCATACCAATTAGGTGTAAGATCCTACGGTCAGATGTGAAAAAAAAAACAATTAAATTTTTTTTTGACTCTTTGCTATAGAAATCGCAGTTTTGAGTGTTTTTTGGCAGAAAATAGGCCTTGGAACTTTAGGGGTTAAATTTTAAATTTTAGCATTGCCCAAATTTTGGACATGATGAATAATTAGCATCTTAAGAGCACCCACACTATATCCCAGAATCATGCCCTACCGTAGCCAGACAATTAGTCTAGACTCAAAAGTATCCCTAGTTTGCATGTACCAACAAAATTTAGTTGGACGGGCTTGCCAAATATTGCTTATCCTTACAATCTTCCCATCCCCGGTCTAATGTTTTGGGCACCCGCGAAGCAAAGGATCTTTAAATGTTCAATGTTACAGCATGCATTGAATAGTCAAAGGTGACTTCATTTGGCATAAATTCAAAAGGAATCTCTCCTTCTTAAAATGAATGTCATTGTTTGTTGAGCCCGGCAAGTCGTCTTCCCTAAATATTTCTTTCCTGTGTGTCCTTTATGAAGTATTTTTTTGTGCCATGGAGCCCGGGCCACGGTGGCGGTACTCTAAAAGCATCTCTACTTCATCCACGAACTTGGCACGTTGGGATGGAGACGCCAATGTGGTTGAATTGGAGTGGCCAATCAGAGACAACAATAGCAGGCTATAAGAAAGGACAATTTTCTTTGAAAAAGCTTGGATTTGTTTGGGCAAGAGTCTAATTTGTTGTTTAGAGGCAAATTGTATGCACACACGTGGCGTTTGGTAGATGGTTGCAATACTTTTGCTTGCAAGCACACGCAAACTGTGGAGTTTATATTGTGGAGAATCTAACATCAAACATAATTGGCTCAAAAATTGGTTGCCTTGAGGCTCAAAGATATGTGTTTTTACAAAGGCAATTTATGAGTTCTATGTGGTTAATTTGGAGTCTAAATTGCGTTTTAAAGATGAGACAACTGTTGTTGCCCTTGAAAATAAGTTGTGACTAGGCCCTCAATAATTTCTTTTGCTTGCCATTTGTCTAGAGCAATAGTGTTGGTATTTTCAAGTCTTGCAATTCTTGTTTCAAAATAAATCTACAAGTTTGCACATCATGATTAATATTACTTTAAAGTTTTAACCTAGTAAAAGTTTTGGAATACAATTTGATATTGTTCTTGGAAAGTTAAACTTTGACTTCCGTAATGTAATTGGCTAAATTGAAGTCTTTTAATTTAATATTTACATGTGCATTTAATTTTTTTTTTTTTTATAAAATTGCTTCAACATCCTTTAAAAAAATCTAGATTTGTTTTGCACAACCTCCATCTTGAAAGCAACACTGGAAGGTTGCAAATACTAACAAAATTTAGGTAATTTTTAGACATGTACTTTAAAGTAATATTAATCATGATGTGTAAATTTGTAGACTTATTTTGAAACAAGAATTGCAAGATTTGAAAACACCAACACTATTGCTCTTGACGAATGGCAAGCAAAAAAAATTATTGAGGGCCTAGGCACAACTTATTTTCAAGGGCAACAACAATTGTCTCATCTTTATAACGCAATTTAGACTCCAAATTGACTACATAGAACTCATAAATTGCCTTTGTAAAAACACATATCCTTGAGCCTCAAGGCAACCAATATTTGAGCCAATTATGTTTGTTTGATGTTAGATTCTCCACAATATAAACTCCGCAGTTTGCGTGTGCTTGCAAGCAAAAGTGTTGCAACCATCTACAAAACGCCATGTGTGTGCATACAATTTGCCTCTAAACAACAAATTAGACTCTTGCCCAAACAAATCCGTCAAATGCATGTTTCTAATTAAGTAGGTAATGTTTGCAGCATAAAAATTATTTGTACATATTGGCATCTAACTCTTTGGACCTTGGTAAAAATGCTCATCGAGAGTGAAAACTTATAACATTTTCAAATCAATTAATATGGTAACATTAAATTTCATAATTAGTGTAGAGTCTGCGCTTCGAGCGTCACCGTTCTTTCCTCCAAGTGCTCCGTCGCTTCCGAAACAGAGGCCGCAAAATTCTCTCTGCGGTGAAATTCCTGGTTTCCAGTTCGGTCGCAGTTGCAGCGATTTCGGGGATTGCTCACTTGGAACTCAAGCTATGGACGTAGAGTAAGTTAAGTGCCATCGTGTTCCTTGGAGTCGAAACTCGCGTTAAATCCCTGAAAACCCTCCACAGATATGGCGCCATGGTTTTTTCAGCTCTGCAACTGAGACTCTCGCTGTGTACTCATGCATGCTTCGGTCGATGAGCATTTCGCATTTTCGCTCCTTATTGCTCCAACTACCGAGCAATTGAGTTCGCGCCGCCTTCTCGTGCGAAAGTCTCTTTTGATTATTGTGTTTTCTTTGCGGCAATCGCCTTTGTCAGCCATTACGCATGCTCTCGAAGCAGGTTGGGTGGCGCAGTCGTGTCTACAGTGTTTTTTCGTCCGTGCGAGCATAGAAATATATATACATTCCGAGTTAGCCGATTTGTTTAGAGAGTATGTACGAAGAGCGCCAACGGTACTGACCATTCACCTCTCATTTGATGGCGCGGCTTTTTATTACGAAGACTGGCTGAGGACGGAGTTGTACTACTTTCTCTTTCTTAAATTTACAAGAAAAATCACTGCGTGTTTTTTTTTCCTTTGGGAAACGAAGGATTGTATTAATTCCTGTTTAAAGAACCTGCAATAAGTTATTACAGTAGTTTGGTTTTCAACAGAAGCATTGACCATACTGACTCAGTGGCAGTGTTGTCGCTGTTTGCTTTTGTCATTAAGAAGAAAAGAAAAGAAAAGAAAAGAAAACAGACAAAATACTTAGTTTATGAGCTCTTGCATTTTCGCCGTGGCTTGATTGACTCTTCTCTTTTCTTCCTTCACCTAAAATAGCAAGATAGTAGCTCACCGAAATCACTGAGGGCCTGAGATTCGCACCTCCCTCTTCTTGTCTTCGTGCTCGTTCAATATTTTCTTTTTCCCGTTCGGGCTTCGTTTGTTTTAGGTTTCGGGGAGTTTTTTTTGATGTTACTGTACTCCATGATTTCGCGCCTCCCTCGCACTGCTTGGCCCCGAGACTAGGGCTAATGAGATAGTCAGAGTCGGTAGCGAAGTGCTCCGTCGTCTATTTAGCATTATTGTCCGTCAGTATGATCCTTCCGGGAACTTAAAAAAGTTTCCGTTCTAAATTTAGTCGTTGGCTGCCTTCACTCGTTCACCGACAGAAAGAGTCAGAATGTACCGCCCCGCGGACTAAAGTGAGGAGCATATTGATGCAGAGTCAAGCTTCGCTCTGGTTTTTTTGTCCTTGACCAGTAGCTTTTGCCGTTGCTTCTTTAAGAAGTGGTGTTGATGTCAAGGTTTGTGAGCGGGTCAAGCGATCAACGGAAGCTTTCACAAGCTTTCACATTGTTGGTGAGCTTTTGGTGACTCTTGGTTGCTGATTCTATGCCAAAGTCCAAGGCGTGCCGTTGTACTCGTCGGTCGTTTCCGCTGGTGTGTTTCGCGAAGGTTTTGGTCTGTCCTCGCTCCCACAGGACGAGCGGCATGCAAGGTGAAGAAGAGTGCGGGCAGGGCCCGGCGAGAGCTTTTTCCTTCCGTCAATGATGACGGGAAGGAGAAGAAAAGTTCTTCTGGATGCGTTTTCTTCGTGAGTTGGTCAATTGCGACCCAAACTCATCTTGTCTAATGTTTTTCAAGATTTGCCGAAGCTCGACGGCGGATGAAGATGCACACAGCAGGGGGAGCGTGGACAGGAGAGCTATGCCAAGCTTACGAAATGCCTTCCAAAACTCCGGCATGCGCAAGGAGAAGCAGAAGCAGGACTCCAGCAAGGCCAGGAAAGCGAATAGAACTCAAAATGGGGCCTCGGTAGCTCCCGGCCGAAACAAGAGTGGGGCAATCCATAGTGGAAGAACGGGGGCCCGTCGAGACTTTGTCAAGGTGACCACACAGGGGTTAGGCACCGAAGAGTTTTACAGCAATCCGGAGAGCCTGCCTTCGCTTGAGGCAGCCTACCAAAGCTTTAAGCAGGTTTACCCTAGGTTTAAGGAAACTGTTGCGGTGGATGCTCTTCGGGAGCGTGAATATGAACACTTGGGAGAGGGGGATCATGTGTGCTTCGATTATAGCGGATTTGGCCTCTTCTCACATCGGCAACAGGTGTGGCACCTAGCGCATTCTTCTGTTCACCTTTTGAGTTTTAATGTTTTGCTGCTTGGAAGCAAGAAAAACCTTGTTTTTTTTAGTAGGGTGTGACAAAGTGTTGATTTTGCAATGTTTGCTCTTTTTTTTTTGAGCTCGCCAATTGCTCGTTCACAACCAGCGCAACGACCATGCCTGAACTTGCAGCTGTAATTCTTACTTAGCCCCTTCATTACGAAACATCAATACCCCGAGTCTCTCCGTTCAGAACTTTCTTGGGTTGGTTTTGGACTTTCCCCCTTTCCCCTGTAGCACTAAAGACAGATAGATTACTAAAATGATGTGAGAGCTAGTAATGTTAACACTCATATGGCCCTACGACCGCAACTTTAGAAGCATGTGGCGGATTTGGCAACTTTTGAACTATATGGCATGTACTTCAAACCTGCAACTTTACGACTCAGAGTCAGGAAGTTTACTTTTTAAAATGTTAATCTGTGCATAGTAGCGGAGGTTTGTCAAAGATACTAGATGTCAAAAAGGAACAATAAATCTTGGATACTCTCAATTTCCCTGGAGTAGCACATGGGCCCAAGATGTGAGGAACTGATTTCAAGAATGTTATGCATTTTCTGAAGTCCTGGAATTTACCTGGACAAATGAGGTGCTCTTGGATGCGCATGAGCTTCACGTTTTCTCGTTTTAGTACTAAGCGTGGCTGTTTTTCAAATGACTGAATTTAGTGTTGTTTGAATTTCAGGTGTATCAAAGGGAGAGTTCATCGTTTAATTTGGCTTACATTTCGGCCAATCTCCCGACTCATGCTCTTTATGGAACGGCAGAAGAAGGCACAGTGGAAGCTTACATCAGAAGACGGATTATGAATTACATGAATTTGAGTGATTCGGATTATAGTATGGTTTTTACAGCGAGTCGAGGCTCTGCTTACAAGCTGCTCGCCGAGTCCTACCCCTTCAATGTGAATAACAGATTGTTGACAGTATATGATTATGAGAGCGATGCTGTCAGTTGGATGGCTGGGACAGCGAAGGAGAAGGGAGCGAAGATCATGAATGCATCTTTCAAGTGGCCCAACTTGAAAATATTAGCTCCGGATTTGAAATATAAGCTACAGGATAAGAAAAAGAAAAAGGACCAGACTGCCAAGGGATTATTTGTTTTTCCCGTTCAGTCTAGAGTCACGGGTGCCAAGTACTCGTATCAATGGATGTCGCAAGCACAGGCTAACAAATGGCACGTTCTGTTGGATGCATCCGCTTTAGCTCCCAAGGATATGGATTCCCTTGCTCTCTCTCTCTTCCGGCCCGAATTTATAGTCACTTCATTTTACAAGGTAAGCTTGATGTGTTTAATCGTGAGTTAGAAGTGCAATGAGGTCTATTTAACCCCTAAAGCACTAATGGTTCATGGTTTCATCATAGTATGAAAAATATGACTTAGATGTGACCAATTTTATATCACCAGCATCAGAGAAGAAAATTGCATGTGTTGGACGAACAATGAGTATAATTAGACAATAGAGAGGCGTCCTCAAGGCTGTTAAAAAAACAACATGAGTTAAGCCTCTGGGGTCTTTTAAGGTTCGATGAACCATCTCATGTCTTGTTTTGATTTCTAGTTCTCCTTGCTCCTCTTCAGTTCATAGTGGGTGTGCAACGCACGTCTCGTAGTGGTATTCGTGCTCATGAGACAAGGGTCTGCCACGAATTCTTCGTGTTAGGTTTTCTCTTACTTCAGGGCATTGATAGACACTGTCCTCACCATTTCAAGGTATGCAGGTTTTAATGGCGCGCATGATGTAGGTCCTCTTGTTAATTCTGAGATGACCGTTTTTTGACCTTTGAAAAATCTTCCTGTCGTATTTCAGGTTTTTGGGGCCGATCCGACAGGCTTTGGGTGTTTATTTATAAAGAACTCTATGATTCAGGGTCTACATAACTCAGATCGTGCACGGGGTGTGGGAATGGTTCGAATAATTCCATCAGGAGTTCTGAGCATGTCACTGCCGAGAGATGAGGGGCAGCGTGGAGATCAAGCGCGCTTGCCAGATATACATGAGACAGAAACTGAGGAATATTTGGATGCAGCAGATTATGTTGATCCTGTGAGTGCTTTTTCTGGTCCAATGGCACCCTTTTATGTGGACACTGTTAGGGAGATGGCTGTGATCGATAGAATTACTGCCTCAGGTAGAGAAATGAATATTGCAGGGTTTGATGATAGCTCTGGGCGAATTTCTCTTCCTTCTGAAAACGAAGAAGACTGGGACCATGGTGAAAGCCACAGTGAAGTAAAGACGCATGGTGGACACAGAAATGATGAGGATTTTGTTGCTCAAGATCATGGAGACTTCTCAGGAAGAGGTACATTAATTCTGACTGTCTTTCGTAGGTACTTCCTTGACTTTCTTTACGAAGGCCCTGCCCACAACAACCAAGTAGCTCCAATTAGCTAACTTGAGTGTCATGACCTATTAGTTAATTGGAAGTTAACCAACCTGTTGACTCTGTGCTGCACTTGTCATGTAACTAATGAGCGTAGTAGGCTTTCAAGTTAACTAACTGCTGCTGCTGTTTGGTTGGTTGGTGCGGGTGTATTTCACTCTTCAAACCGTTGGTATAGGCACAGTTAGTTTACTTGTCCAAACTCGAGGAGTTAACTGGTGGAAATGAATGTAGTTTCATTGCACGTTAGATTGCGGGAGTTAGCACGGCTTTGCTAACTGGCACAACTTGGACAGAATAGGCATTTAGTATCTCATTCCATTTTGCTAAAAATTGATACTTGGTTTTGCTCGAACAGGGCCTAAGTAGGTCTAAAGAACTACGCAACCATCTTAGAAATCGTCCGTTTAGACATTTTGTCCAATTTTCTGGTCTTGTATTCTTGTTTTTGGGTTGCATGGAAAGAAATAATAATTCTGGGAAGGGAAATACAGAATCCGGAAGTGGTGAGATCGAGGAAGAACCCTCTGAACCCATCTTTCCATTGACCCGAAGAGGGCAGAAGCCGGGGGCACAGTTTACAACACTTGGTAATGAAAGTGACGCGCGATCCCCACGCGACGAGGAGGATTTTTCATTTAATGTAGAAGATTTAGGTACGGAAATCTTGGAAGAAGACGATGAAAGGATTTTGGGAACGCACGATGAAGTTGTGTCTTCTATAGGAGACAAGAACCGCTTCCTGAGTAGGATACAGGAAGAGGAAACCGATGAATGTGACGATGTCTCTCCACCACATCCAGCTTTGTCTTCTAGAGGAGAATCACCAGAAGCTCTTGGCAACAACAGCACTGGTACAAGCTCTTTCTCTTACCTACTCGCTTTCATGAAGTTTGTACTCTTTTGCTGTGACTTGTGTAATGGGATCCATTTCGTATCCTTTGAATGAGTGCCTTGCGTTCATGCAGCGTGTATCTTATTAAAACACTTAATTTGGCAAGGGCAATGTTCGTGTTATTGGATCGAAGCGATAGTAGCACATCTATGGATTTATATCTCCAGAATCGTTGCAGATGAGCATTCACCAATTTTTAGGCCCCCGCATTATGTGGCCCTCACTGTTGATTTGACTGCTTACTAAACACTAATGGTTATGATTGACCCATGCAGGTGGCAATGGGTCGCATGCAATTGGCAGCCCACTTTTTCACAGCCCTGAGTCTACTGATGGGATGGAGGATAGAGTAGTCCGCGACTCACAAGTGAATAAGAATCAGGAGGCGGTTTTGCATGAGAATAAAGGGAAAGTGGCGAACGAAGTTGGAGCAAGGTCAGAAGCTGACATGCTAGAGTCGAACATAATGTTCAGGGATGATCGCGATTTTGCTTTACGAGAGGGGAGGGATGTAGATAGCTATTTTGAGGAAGAGCAAATACTGTCTGGTGAGATCGAAGATGCCAATGGAGGGCATTTTTTGGGTTCTAGTGGTGCGAATGGGCGGCGTTTACAAGCATGGAGCCCAGGGGAGGTAGGTTTTCTGATGCAGCTGACGGTCATAGTCACTTTCTCCTTCCTAAGTACCAGGCATTAGAGCTGACGTTCAGTTTTAAGTTGGAATCCACTTCAATTTTTTGAGCATCGATTTGCCGAGGATGTTTGCTCTTTATCATTTTCGTGTGATTATTGAGGACTTTCCTGATTACAATATCTGCTGGAAATTCTTGCAGGGTACTGACGAGTGGGAAGCTCAATATGTAATGTCGGAGGGGGAGGGATCCCCCATGTATCTCGACGATGAAGGCCCTGTAGTCTGCCATGGTTTAGATCATGCTGATTCACAGGGCCTTAACAAAACCAATTTGAGATTGAGGTAAGGAGATCTCAGAGTTCACTCTGAAGTTGATTGCACAATTGTACCTTTAGATTTATCCATGCTCTCTTTGTAGATGCTTTCACCTCCCTACATATATGTTTTTTTTCATGATTGAGGTTTAGAGCTTATTGTCTGATGTCCTTTTATTCTGTAAATTGTGTATTTGTCAAGTTGAAGGCACAGTCTCACATTTTAGATCAATTTGATACCAATGGTACATATCCGAAGTGTGAGACTGAACCTTGATGAATAACGCTTGATTTTCAGTGATTCCTTGCGCACCCTCACGCATGCTCCATGGAAGTCTTCAAGCAACGACTTCTCTAACTCAGCGCATTATCATTTTTTGGTTTTTGGATATTGAAACAGGTTCTTAATCAATTGGTTAATCCATGCCCTTCTGAAGCTACGACACCCAGCACAACTTGACACACAGGGAACGAATCTGGTGCACATTTATGGTCCAGAAGTGCACTTCGACAGAGGCCACGCTTTGGCATTCAATTTGTTTGACTGGAATGGAGTACCTGTCAGATCAGAGCTTGTTCAGCGTTTGGCTGATCGGAATAACATTTCTTTGGGTCTGGGCACCCTTTGCAACATTGTGTACCCCGACAACCCTACTGACCGTGCCGTAAGTCATTTCATCCCTTTTGTACAAAGGCCTGCACAATGTTAATAATGCCTATTTCCGAATACCACAGTAAGACCTCATATGGCTTTCCTGGGCCTGGCATATCACGGATCTTCCTTGAGTCATTATTTGAAGTTTGCGTGCTATTGAAGCATTATTGTGACATTCTTGTGAACACCGATAGCCACGTCTTTTTGGTGTGCCTATTGGCGCATTTTCATGCTCTCATACCTACACCTGGTACACTGAAATCTTCATTACTGCGAATATTTAGGTTGTTGGATCGTAGATTATGTGGATTGTCAAGCAAGTGCTCGTGTCTCGTCGTTAGAGTGACGGTTAGAATTCACGCACTTGGGCATCACCTTGTATTTGAAATGCGACTTTTGGGTGGTTGTTGCATTTCAAGCACCTTGTGTGTCACTATGATATTGCTTGTGACGTTGCATGAAAGTAGTTTTTCCAAAATAACTGAACCAGGGTTTTCAATAAAATTAAAGTTTCCTGAACTTTTCTACATCGCAGAGAGAATCTCCCTCATGATTCATGGAGAGGTCTCTCTATGGGCACATTGATACATAGGGAGACTCCATGTGAGACCCTTTGGAGACCTCTCCATGAACCATTGGAAAGATCCTCATTGGAATGTCTGAAAGTTCTTGAACAGCTTAATTTTACTGAAAGGTTCTTTCTGTGTAGCTTTGGTCAGCTCTACCTTGGGTTTTAGTAACTTGACTGTTTTGAATGTTCTCCCAGATGTCGTGCCGATGTTACTAAGCAACCTAACAT
Organism: Pseudisothecium myosuroides; assembly: GCA_951799445.1. NCBI lineage: Eukaryota > Viridiplantae > Streptophyta > Bryopsida > Hypnales > Lembophyllaceae > Pseudisothecium > Pseudisothecium myosuroides. The sequence goes on along the minus strand of OX637292.1, from coordinate 24,586,822 downwards.
TGTTGTTGTTGGATACAGGGCTTTCGGTTCAACAAAGACGCCGATGGAGGACACAACGATGGCAAAGCAGACCTTCCACGAGCGTCAAACGCCAGCAAACACGACCGCCCCACGGAAATCCCTGTCGTGACTGCAGCTCTGGGCTTTGTGTCCACTTTTGAGGATGTGTACAGATTATGGGCTTTTGTGGCCAAATTTTTGGATGTCGATTTTGTTAAGCGCGAGGAGTGGCTTTACCATTCACTCAACCAGGAGATTCATGTTCTTTAGGAGTAGTTTTTAGACACAACATTATGTCGAGGCTCTCAGTTTCATGATGCTTTTCCTCATTACCCCTCTGCTGGGTTCCTCTCTATCTGACGAGTGATGAGGTTTGATGGAAGTTTGCTCTTGGCAGGCTGTTGCCGGCATTTGGCGCTGTCCATCCAGATTACATTGCTGGACAGTCTCCAGGAGCAGAATCGTTTCCCTTCTTTAATGCCAATGCAATATCAATAGCAGGAAACCTGTGATTGATGATTGAAGTCACTATCTTTCTTTTCTTCTTTTGATTTCACTCACTGCTTATCAGGCTGTCTTCCGCAGAGTATCTGAGGCCTCGCTGATCCCGTCTCGCTACATGGGAGGAGCTCGTGAATTTGTTTTCTCCAAGTGTTGCTCCCAAAACGTTACTTGGGAAGGTAGGTTTCTGGAATCCGCAATTGAATTGCTAAGAGCACGATTTTTTTGTAAATTTAGCAACCAATTGTCCTCCACACACTGCTAGTTGACACTCTTTCAGTGTGGAAAGTGGAGAATTTGAGATTTTCACGTTTGTCACTTCAAGGAGTGTGGCAAAGTTAGTTGAACTCAAAACTCTGAGTAGAATTTTCATTTCAACAACTTTGTGGAGCTCATTGAGTTGGAAAGTGAGAACTAAGTTACATTACCTTCAACAAGACCATACAAAAAGTAGTTATTCTTGTCTCAATGATGCTAGCATGTGAGTGCAAAGATGTGAGCCTACAAGCCTTGAACCTAGTTGTACTATAGGTATGTACCTACAACCATTTGAAGGTGTCTAAAACATATGTACCTATAACATAGGTATTTATAACCATAGGTATCAATAATGTAGACTTCGAGGTTCCTGGGCTCATAGATTCTACGCTCACATGTTAGTGTTCCCCCTTGTAAACAGAAGAAACCTACTTTCTTTGAAGAAATAGAGATTATTCAACCTCCAAATTGACTCCTTGAAAGTTTAGAAATAAGGTGGATATATCCTTAATCGCATTGTGCCTAAGACTGCCGTCATCACTCTGTGTACATCTCCAAAATCAATATGTACTTTGTTGAAGAAACGATTTTTGAACATCTACCAAAAAAAACTTTGATCCTTCATAACTTTTGCATTTTGTATCCAAATATTGTGTTCTTTGGTGCATTGGAACCTCCTTTCACTTGCCAACATGAAAATCAATGAAAAGTGGTGGTTTGGGGGAACCCACCTTAATGTACAGTACTGTACTGTAGAAAATTGGAATCAGCATGCAAACAACTTTTAGTCCAAGTCTCCTACAAAAACCCTACAGCTACTCGCACTCCTTACCCTAAAACCTCAACACCCCCCCACCCAAAGATCCTTTTATTCCGGCAGATATCCCTTCACATGATAAAAATTCCCCGACTTCAACAAATTTTTGTCGAGCCCCCAACTGGATATCCTCAAGCATGTTCCTTTGTGAGACTCCCAAGACTATCAGGATGCCGTCCAACAGCAACCCTCCCATCCAACATTCGTCCAATTTAGCCCTCTCCACGGTTCCCCAAACTAGCTCTAGCTTAACTATATTACAAATCCCATCAACAAAATAAATGTCATTTTGAAACGTGTCATTTATTAAATGGAGGAAACCTGTACAGAAGCTAATAGTGCGACAGTGTCGACCAGGGGTGGTTACCACTTGTCCATTGAATCTAGAGAAACCCCAACCTACAGACAGGGCTTTCTTTCCAAACCGGCCCTGGACAGAAAATGGCACTGTCTGGTTTCGTTCAATGGCTCACCGTGAGAAGGGGAAGCTATAAAGACAGCCAGTCCTGCTGCTGCATCTGTGTGTTCTAGTTCGGGCCCTTTCCAGCCAATGCTCAGTGACAGAGTTCCAGTCTTGACTTCCACCTTTGGATTCGTAGTAGTCGGTTAATTTGATTGTCAGCTGGAGTGTGTGGAATGTGATGATGGCAGGCCAGGAGAATTTCGAATGTTGGCTAGGCTGCACCAATAATCAGCCCTTACTAACTTGAATTTGTCAGTGAGACTGAGCTTCTCACCTTGCTTTGTGCTCACTCAATCTGCACTAACAGCTCATACGTTTCAGCTCTCTCTCACCCATGTTGACAATGTTCGGAGCTTGCAGTAGCTTCGTTGCAGCAAGAGAGTAACCATGCATTTTGAAAGAGTATCGGTGGAGGTAGTGCAGAAGGTTTAATTGGTACTAGAAGTTTTGATACTGTGTCGACAGCAATATATTTTTAGGTGTGGTAAGTCAGGCTTTGGGCTTTGAGAAAATCTCTCTTTCCAAGTTGCGTGCAGATAGAATATACAGTAACATGCTGGCTTTTCTTTTCTTGTTGAATTTTTATGCAGTTCTTTGTGATGAGAGTGGTAGCGAACTCGCTCTGAGTAGAAGGCAGTCGTTGAAACGATTCTCTTACATCTAGTTAGAAGGGGTCTTGCATCCTCTGGAGTTCAACGTTGGAAGTCTAAAACTACTGTAGAAGTATGCGAATCAGGTTGAATTGGCTGGAGGACAAGCTGCGGATCATTCAATGTGTTTCAGTAGTATTAGAGCTGTTTTTGTGGACACTAATCCTCTGCAGTTGACTGATTTTCCATCACGCATGCTCCCGTCTGAGTTGCCGGAATCCAAGCTAATGAAACTTCAACGGATCCAGCACTGCCGTGAATGAAGCAATTGCAAGCTGCCCTTCCTGCTTGCAATTAATTTCATTTAATTAGCTGCCAGGTGTCGTACTTTGTAAGAAGGAAGCTTGCTTGGGGGGCTCTTGGGAGCGAGCATGCGGGTGGAAAAACCTGTCAGATGTTGGGGCGAGTAGCCGCGGAATCAACTTCTTATACAACTGGAGCGCATTCTTATTTCGATGCTGAATTCGTATATTACTTATTGTAATTAAAGGTATGTTCCTTATATATCAATAACCGCTAAGATCTCGAGCTACAGTCTGTTTCAGGGTGAAAAAAAGGCAAGTTTCCTGACCCCTACTGAGTATTTTTGTGTCCAATTTTTTTCCTTGTTCTGTCGGTACAAAAATGTAGCATGCAACTGGCCGCCTGGCCGGTTCTCAGAGGCTAGGGTAAAAACTGGTGCCTTATATATATTTTACCATTCTGCAGCATTCTATATCATTACTACCGTAACCCTTAAACGCTGAACTGGTGACCGTAGAAATCATCCATATATGTGACATCATTTACTTTAAAAAAACAAAAGTACTCATTGGAGATCAAATATTGTGCAAAATCTCCCCTTTCCGCACAAAATTCTGAGGACAAACAATTGCACTTTTGTCCGACATAGAAAGATTCTTTGTCATTCATCGGGAAAAAACTGTTGCGGCTTCGTCTAAGGGCTTAATTCTTCCCTAAATGCCAGTTTATGCGTGCCAGGATTGCCAGCTGGAAGTAATGGGGTGAATTCAAGTTGCTTATCGAAGTAGTGTTGAACAATGTAGCACAATGCCAGCCTCTGTCGATATTATCTTAATATCCCTGTAGACTGATAGACTTTATCTATGTACAATTAATGGATCTTTCTATTGATTTTTAGTGGAAGGGGAAGAGAGATCAGTGCATAAACCTTCGTTCAGTCATCTGCTTTAGAACGAGCTTTACGAGTGTCTCTCGAATTGCATCTGCAGGTGATTCCTGAAGTCATTAATTGTAAATCTGCTAACACTGTGCATATATGTGACTGGTTGTGGTACCGACAGTAAGGGTTTCAATTCCATATCCCTAGATATATATACTACTGCATAGACGGAACTTATCTCAACCAATGCATTGCAGGGTCCGTCTAAATGGTACTATACGACTCATATTCAACTGCTACTGTAGAATTAGAATCAATCACCCCAAACCACTGCCTCTTAAAGCTGGCATTGCCCGTTACTGAGATCAAGGAGTGGCTTCGTAGCTTAAGGATGATTAAGATATATCATGCAGATTGTTTCTATACATACCATTTTTTTTACATAATTTCGAAGGGTTGTCTGTGATACTTCTCGTTACACTAACCCTAGTGTATGACTTGGGTCATCTTTAGAGTCTCCTGATATTGATGCTTCTGTGCTGAGGAGGTTGGGGGCCGAGGTACGGGAAATGATCGACTCCTGTTGTCAAGAACTTTAAAGCAAGTATATCTCAAATCCCTTGTTGGCAAATCAAATTGTCTTATCTACACTAAATTATGGGCAACTTCTGGAATCCAGTATGAGTTCGTCAGTGATCTATCCTTGGCTTTTGCTCGTGGAGCAGGCGTGCAATGCTGGCTGGTCGATGCAACAAACTTTTATTATGTCAATTAGTATATATCTGGTTTACGTAAAATTCTTGAGCAGTACTCGAGAGAACTAACCCTTCTCCACCAAAACCGAAAACAAAAGATTTGAAAGTTTGGCATTCACCGTAGAGAGTAGGCATCAATGCATGGTGCATTGGTGGCTAGTGAATAAACTGTCTTTAATTAAGGGTGTTAAGAAATGCTATTAAAAAAGAATTTAGGATTGTTTTTTACAAGCATGTTGAAGGTTGTTGCTTAAGAATGTCATTTAGCATCTATGATTATTGTAGAGATTATTAGACTCCATGATACTATGACTATTGACTACTCTCACAGGAAGAACGGGGAGGCGTTACCCTCCCGGGTATTTTTTTGTAGGTTGTTCCTTCACCCCCCCTTGATTTTTTGTTTTAAAAAAGTCAAGGGGGGGGAGGAAGGAACAACCTACAAAAGATTTCCGGGGAGGGTAATGCCTCCCCGGTCTTCTTGTGTCTATAACCCATGCGAATACTGGAGGGGCATATATGGTTTTCAGTACTAGCTGTGGAGATCCTAATTGAATAACAACTCTAATCAATTGGATAAGCGGTGGCAATGGATTGATGTGCAGCAGGTTCAATGTGGAAGCAGACGATGAATGGAAAGAGCGTCAATTTTGTTGAATTCCAATACTTTGGCATTTTGCAGGACATACAGTCTCAAATTCATACTTGTCCTAGTGTGTGGCTTGGAATCCCGCTTGGATTTAGACCTTTATGAGGATATATGTCACAAATTCTACATTAAGCTAAATCTCACATCAAAGCTTGTAATCAAAATTTAAATTTAAAAAACAATTTGAAGTTGATAGGGTCAAAGACTAAAAAACATTAAATGTTTTTATTGAATCTATTGAATTCCAAGGCATTCTTGTCTAGATCTTCACACTCAAAGAGGGCAAGTTGTCTTTCTCTAGAAATCTTTTTCTTAGCTTATATGTGGTACTTTAAATCTATTGCCACTTTCTATTCTTTTAACTTTCCATGATTACAATTAACCCTTAAAGGACATTGCAAGCCCCACGGGCATTTTGAAAGTCAAACTTGCATTTTTCACCTAGTTGCTTAATTTAAATGCTTTTAAGCTTAACTAACAAAATGTAGCTCCAATAATCTACTTTTTACTCCATCTAATTTTTTTTCAAAATTATTAAAATTGTAATTTTTGTCACACTTTGAAGAGACCATCTTGAAAGCTCAAAATACACCACTTTTTGAACTTTTTCTATCAAATTTCTCTTGCTGTGAACTTAAAGAGTACATTAACTTCACCATGATGTTTGATTCTATTATTTCCATTTTCTGTAAAATTTCCATACTATTTTAAGCATTTTTGTAATTACTATGATTTTTACAAAGAAATTTCTTTTAAAAATCATATAAACTTGAATTTGAATTTTTTAATTATGAAAAAATAAGATTAAATCTTAAACATATAATACTACATGTAAAAAATTTCAAAATTTTAAAATATGTGTTTTAATGTAGAAATCCAATGAAGTTTGACCAAGCTCGGACATGAAATGTCCTTTAAGGGTTAATAGCCATGTCCACTTGTTTTGCAATTAGTGGACACATTAATAAAACATTCACTATTGAGAATCATTTGATCTTATATAATATGCATTAAAAAATCATTTTCAAATCCTTAATACTTCAAAACTACAAAAACAAGACTGGTAATAAAATTATGGGATGGCAAGAGTATATATTAAGTTATTAACCTTGTACTACCACTTTTTATTTCCATGAGGTGCAATTAGAAAGAGAGAATAAATTAGAGTCTTAACTGCATTTTCAATTTCTACTTATAGAAAGAGCACTTGATAGATTTTTAAGATCTAATGATCTTGATTTAGTTTGAAGGAGAGGCTTATGTACTCACATCTTGATTATTATTAAGAAAGCATGTTTGGACTTTTGCTAAAACTGTGATTTAAAATATTTTAGAAGTTTAGTGACTTCCAAATGTGCAATGGCTTCAAGCAGAGGAATGGAAATCATAAAAGAGGTGATTGAAGTCAAAAATTCAAGAATTAGAAGGACAAGTTGAATAAGCATGGCTATTGATCACCTAACATCTCATGAAGTAGTAAAAGGATGCTTGAGAGTTTATCATAAATCTTCTCAAAATAGAAACAATATCTAGTTTTTTAAATTGAGTTGGAAAGTTAAAGAAAACTTCAAAAGGATTAGGAATACTAGGATTGTTTTGTAATTATCTTTGTTTTGATGTAATTGGAAAGCAACTTGTTTAGACATTCATAAGTAACTTATGACAACTTGACAAGATCATAGTCATAGTGATATTGTTGAGTTTTCTCAAAAATAACAAAGAATATTTTTAGCATGTTTTTTCTTCAAGACAAATTTAACAATACCACTGTATTTTTCTATAAGCATTTTTCTATAGGTGAGTACCAATCTTATGGAAGTAGTTGGATTGCATATCATATACTTAATGCAATGTAATGAAAATGTCAACTTTGGAATATGTTTCAAAGTTCTCAATTATCTATTTGAATTCAAAAAGATAAGTGTTTAAGTGTGAGCTTTATTAACCCCTAAAGTTTCATGGCTATGTTTTCAACTGAAACGCTCAAAAACTGCCGAAAAACAAGGCAGCTGCACTTCACAAGCTCACTTTTCTATGAAAAAATGTTCAAAATGGTGGTGCTTCTTTGAATTATTTTTTCTAAACAAGTTGGCTACATGCTTAAATTTTTTCAAATAATTTGGAATTGTACAACATATAGGGAAAAAATAGTAAGTAGGAAGAAGTAGAGAATGATTCAAAATACAAAATTGTTAAGAGTTTAAATATGGAATTGAAAAATGTCAATCCCAATGGTTGTAATGTAGTAATAAACAATCTACATCTTCAGTTGTGATTTTATTTTTTTCAAAAAATATTGAAAATTGAGTGAAATAAACAACTTCAAAGTTTATTTTAGAGTAGAGAATCTATAATTGCCCGCAAACTCACTACAAGAGAAAGGGGTGTTTTAAGTAGTGTCCTAGACATCACGTCTTTTAAGTAACGTCTTTTAGGTAAGTTTTTAAGTAAAATTTTACTAAAAAGATTGTCTTTTTAGTAAAATTTTACTTAAAAACTTACTTAAAAGACATTACTTAAAAGACGTGATGTCTAGGACACTACTTAAAACACCCCTTTCTCTTGTAGTGACTAAAATTCCTCATAACTTTTGACTCGTTGATTGAAATGGAATGATTAAAAGCTTTCCGCGTATATATAAATCTTGAAAATCAGTTTCAAATTTTTGATTTTCAAAAAAGTGATTTTTTTAATCTGCCCGAACTGCCCAGTTACGAAGAAAAGTAACATATTAGGCCATAACTTTTGACTCCTAGTTCCAAATGTCATAAAATTTAGTGCATATGAAAGATATACCTCGTCCCCTTCTTCAAGTAAAAATTCAGCCAAAATTATGGAAATCTCTAGTCACACGTATCTGCCCAAATTTCTATATTGCTAAAAATAACAGGTTGGTCTTTTAGGGGTTAACGATAAAGCTATATAAATATTTTTCCCACTAATTGCCCAAACAACCATTTTCAATAACTATTCCTCTTTGACTAATTGCCTTAAAAATCACTAGATCTAGAAAATTATTTCTTCCTATTTTTCCATGCAGTTTGTTGAGATGTTTGTCCACAATAATAAAACTCTTGATGTGAACAAAAATTCCACCTCAAGTGATCAAACTCAAACACTTCAAAAAATGCTCTCATTGATTTGTCTTGGGAGAAAAACCTACAACAACTAACAAAACTGAGTACAAATTTGAAACATTTTCATTCAAATAACCATACCATAAGTACGAATGGACAAAGTTCAAAAGTGGATATACAATGAGTAACAAAACTGAGTACAAATCTCAAAGGTTTTCATTCAAACAACCATACCATAAGCATGAATGGAAAAAGTCCAAAAGTGGATATACAAAAGTTGTAGTGTGTGACATAGTACACGTCACCTTGGAAGTTTGAAGAAAAAATAAGTTGTGATTTGAAAGAAAATCAATTTCAAAATTAGTCATGTCTAAAACAGAATTTTGTTCAACATGATTAATTTGGAATTACTTTTATCTTTTGTCAATTTTTTTTCAAACTCCGAAAAAACTTTTTGTGCCTTGGCATGTTCATACATCATTTTAGATTGTTGTACACAAAAATTGAAAGAAATTGACATTTATAAAATTTAAAATATCCGCAATTTGACAAACATGCAAATGATGTTGGTTCTCACAATACTTTTTTTTTTTTAATTGAGAGCATGGGATTGCATTAGCCATTGTAAGGAGATTATAGGTTGTAACATAGACCATTGTAATATCTTAATGCCCTTGCATTTGAAAGATTTGTTGAATAGGAGAATACAACTCATATAAACCGTATATTGCGTTTTTAGGATTAGATTTTCCGTTTGAAGATTGGAGTTCATGATGCACAAAATTGATCCAACAAATTCTAGAAAAAACAAATTATCATTCTCAATTTCATCCAAAAATGAAGAATTGCCAAAAAGTTTAGTGACCTTCGTGAAATTGTCAATTTTTAATTTATTGGGAAGAAAAATCAGGGGCTCTTGCTTCCAAGGGGAACAAAAGGGACTACCTAACATTGATTAATAATGCTGATGCACGCCAATCATAATAGTTACATAATTGGAGTTAATTTTTCTATTAGACTTCACTTCAAGTTTTGGTTAATTTCTTGTTGAATATGTTCTGCATCACTTCATCTTCAAAGATTGAGGCTAGGTTAAACAAGGCCACTTTATCCTTGGATCAGATTGAAGGTTAGCCCAATCTCTCCAAATTTGAACAAATAGGATTGATCGATTCTTCCAAATTTAACATACGTGCTATATACTACATGGTGTTATAGGTGGCACAATTTTGGCTTCAAACCTTTGGACTGATTTGATGAAATTGGGAAGTTTTCCTTGGCGCAAATTCGAAACTTCCAAATTGCGATCCTCTGTTGGATCATGAACATCTCTACCATCGACCAAAGCAAAGTAAATTACCCTTCGTGATCTTTAGTTTCATTTCTGCCTCTGCGCTTCATCAAAATGCAAAATCTAAACCCTAGAATCCAAAAACATGCAAAATTGATATCAGAATCTCTCTATGCACTTCATAAAAATAAAAATAAATAAACCCCCCAAAAACCGAAATCTCAAAATCTGCCTTTAAAAAAATGCAAATTGAAACCCCAAGATTTTGGTAATTGTGCCCAAGAATACACTTCACAGCTTTCCATGCACTCCAGCTGAATCACCAAACTAGAGCCCAATTGAGGACCTGAACAATTGTCAATCAGGACAGCCCCAGCATGTCTATAAAGTGGGCCTAATTATGTTTCCTCATTGCATTGTAACATACACAGCAGTTTCAACTGTGGATTCAGCTATTGAGAAAACAGCAATCTAATCAAAATTCCCCTCAGTTGGAATCATTACAGGTTAAGCCTGCATTGTGTCAAAAAATCATGTAGACACAGAGTGTTCGTCCATGTGAACTAAAGGAGAGTCGTAATCGAAATTACGCATCCATTAATCATGCCACAACAAGCAGCTTTGATTCAATCATGCAACTCGAGAATGTAAAGAACTAAGTAAACCCAACTCAATCTAAAACGAACAGGAAACAAAAACCAACACAGTTCATACAGGTAAATGACTATGCAAGGATAATTATATTCATCATGCAAATTACATGCTAGAGAACATAAAAAGCCAGACGGAACCTAATCCAGACTGGTGTTACTAATCTGTTCACGAACTAATTTGAGCTTATTATCACCAAATGGTGTTATCATTGTGCTGCACGACTTGCCCGAATCTCAACAATTCCCTACATTTGAATGAGAATGGGGCAGCCAACCATTATATATAATGATCTACAGTCCCGAAATTAAAAGTTGCAGAACCAATTAACCTGAAAGAAGAAAACCCGCAAGACCAAACTCTCCATTACTTGGACAAGAGAAATCCAATGCCAGTTTGAGCAAAACGAAGCCATTTTGCCAAATTGGCAGCTCAAACTACAGACAAAAAATCTATTTGGATAGAAATAAAACCAAAAGTCGTAAACACCGTATCTGCAAACCGCTTCTACTCAGACGCACAGGACAATGACTCACAGGGCTAAAACTTGTAACAGGCCACTGGAAAGATCAGGTTAACGACACAGACAGAAACTTACAGTGAACCCCATAAAATATTTGGACGACGTGAAGACTCCAACCATGAAAAAGGAGGAATAATCAAAGGAAAGAAAATGCCAGAGTGAAAAAAAAAGAGAGAGAGCTAATGCGACTCCCCACTTATGAAGTTCACAAAACAGTACACGATGCCAGTCTAAAGCACCAGTCCTCCGCCCCGGCGAACTCAAATGGAGAAAACCAAAAAAGCGTCCCCTTGAATCTAAATCCAGCAACTACTCGATGCCAAATTATTAGCCAAATTCATCATTATCAACTACCTCCAGAAACACTCAGCCGCCGCCGCCAGAATACGCCTTGCCCAAAAGCAAGATCTGCAACTGGTCGTACCCAGACAACACTCCCGCGCCGGCCACCGCACGCAAAATGTTCGCACCCGCACCCTTGAACAAAGACTTCGTGCCCTCCTTCGCGATGATCTGCTTGAACGCGTCCAGAGAACCGCTGTACTTCACCGCCTCACCGGAAGTCATCATCATCCTACGACGAACCGTGTCGATCGGGTACGAAGCCAAACCCGCTCCGATCGTGATACCCCACCCCAGCAAGAAACTGGCCAAAAAGTTGCCCTGAAAAAACAAACGAAACGAAACATCAACTCAACGTCCCAGCGTTCTGCGGGTCAACACAAATAGCACCCTACCCCTCAGAATATAAACATTCCGCTCCTCCACACACTCACACACACAAAAAACCGACACAATCATACACCAAGCACTCACCTCCAGGTTGCCCACCAACACCACGGGCTTCAGAGAGTCGTAGATGCCGAAGTAAAGACCGCGGTACACGATGATGCCCGCGCAAGAGATCGCGAAACCGCGGTACAGACCGGCAATGCCGTCCGTCGCAAGGGTCTTCTTGTACACGTCCGCCAAACCGTTGAACTGACGCTCGCCGCCGCCCTTCTTAGAAGACTTCGAGTCGTTCGCAAGACGAGTACGAGCGTAGTCCAAAGAGTACACGAACAGAAGCGACGAAGCGCCGGCCGCACCTCCGGAAGCCAAGTTGCCCGCGAACCACTTCCAGTAACCGTCCTTGTCCTTCTTGTAACCGAACAGAGACTTGAAGTAATCCTTGAACGCGAAGTTCAGCGCCTGCGTGGGGAAGTAACGGATCACGTTCGCCAAGTTACCGCGCCACAGAGCCATCACGCCCTCGTCCTTGATCGTGCGACCGAAGCACTCGCCGATGCCCTTGTACGGGTGAGACAGACGACCCGACTTCAACATCTCGTCCTGGTTCTGGATCAGAAGCTTCACGCGCTCGATCGGAGCCGCAGCAGTCTTCGACACCGCCGCAGACACGCCGCCCATCAGAAAGTCCGTCATGAACGAGGCGAAAGTCTTCTCGTGCGCAGCAGGCACGAACACCTGCGACGACATGTTCCTGCCGCCCGTCAAGTCGATCGGACACAACGCGCCGAAACCGCTCTGCCGAGGCAACGCACCCAGCTTCGCCGCAGCGGCGAACGGAGTGCTGTACTCGGGAGCCGAGTGCATGGGACGACGGCTCGGGGCCAGTCGGGATCCCAAGTACGAATACCCCGCCATTTTAGTCACCACGCTAGGACATCGGGGTGATTCCGCCATCCCGAAAAACTGCTCACTTCCTGCTCAACAGAAACACAAATCCGTCAGTGTCGAGTACAACAACGAACTTGAATGCACAAAACATTCGCACATTGCCCGGAACCCGGCCATTCCCAGCATCGATAGGAACAACCACATGTCCAGTGCTTGCGAGAGATTAGAAAACCACATCTCGAGTCGGAAACCTAAAATTCTAGATCAGACTGAAACATCTGAACTTCAGCATAGACTCGCATTAATCAACGCACATTCGCTGGCCAGTGCGGCGAACATCGCTATCTACCATCTGGATAGAACACAACCCGACCCTATTCAAAAATACAACGACCCGTACCCTAAACCAAGCGATGTCGCATTACTCGAATTCGACAAATTCTAGCTACACGCATTCAGCAAGACGTTCGTCAAGAACACACTACACCATCATCCAGAATCACGGCATGATCGTGTCAAGCCGTAAGAAGACGAATCGCTCCTGCCAGCGCTAGATCGCGACTCCACACCCTAAACCACATCGCAAACGACACAATTCTAACCCCCGACGTCCGGACACATCCTTCTAGGTTTCCCTACCATTCTAGCCACGAAGCCACGCACACGAGAACCAAAATGTTTTCGAAAACCGATCGAGTCCTTGTTGCCCCAAACAAACCCCAAAATGTGAAACCAAATCCACCTTCTCTAAAGATCGCATGAACACGAAACCCCAAGCGACTACCGAAACGAATGTCGACGAAGACTTCACCAAAACAAAAATGAGAAGGATCGAACAAGCAAGCATTCTAATAACAACTCTCTAAAAACAAGCAAGCAAAGGAGGGGAAGAAGCGCATCCGCAGCGACGTACCAGCGGACCCTGCGAAGAGGGCAGGAACGAGCGGCGGCGATGAAGAAACCGAGAGCACCAAAACGAAAAGAGGGCGTGAGGAGCTTCAGGGTTTCGGCCTTAGTGTCAACTGTTTAACCTGAGCGCCTGCGCGGGCCGGGTCGTCCTAGGGGAAGACCGGTTCCCGGGATCCGTTGGGAACCGGCTGTGTCCGGTAACCCGCCCAGGGAGTAGGCCAGGAAAACCGGTGACTGGGGGTCGTTCGTGTGGATGGACGGCCTGGATTGGCTCTCAGTGTCCTGGAGCGCTGTCGTCCGTCGGTCGCCCCGCGATTCCGCCCGTTGTGGCGTCTCCCTGCCAATCGTGGCCCTGAATGATGTTCCCCAAGTTCCCACACGGCCTCCGGAGTCCGAACTCTGGTGCAGCTGAAGTTTTTTGGATTTTTACAGATGGCTCATGCAGCGAAAAAGTGCGAGATGAAGACGCCTATTTACACTATTTCCAAGTGTATTCATCTATGTGTACATCGTTGGAATTTACTATTGAGCTATCAAAATAACAAAACTATTACTCAAAGCTTGCTAGATTTGGTAGGACTCTTTATCCAAAATTTTGAAACTACCTCAATAAAAAAATGTTTTTTAATGTATATCTTTACTTTGATTTTTAACAGTGTTCATGAATTTATCACCAATAGCTTTATTTTAATCCAATTCCAAACTTAGTCATTTTCAATATTTTATTCATGATTTCAGTCTTGAGGTACGTAAAATATTGTAAAATGTAGCATTACAGGAGACTTGAGGGGTCCAAGAGACTGTTTCGGGGATGTCCCCGTCAAAATATTAAAATAATTAAAAATTAATTAAAAATTAATTAATTAATTTTATTTATTTTTAAATATTAATTTTTGACGTAGCAATCTCTTGAATACGTTAGATTACAGTTCCCAAGCCATTCCCACAGCCCGAGAACTTGCAATCTGTTGGACCCTTCAAATCTCCTCTAATGTTTTGCAAAGATTCAATAAAGAGGTTGTTGATTTTTCCATTTTATTGCTCACTTTTGAGTCAATCATGCTAGGTGGTTAAGTGATATTACTACTGGTAGTAGAAAACCATGTTGAGGAAAACAACTATTTTGTGACATTTGTAATGTTTGTAATGTGAAAAAGCCAAATTCAACACAAATTTATTTTGGATTTGACGTTTTCAAGTTACAAAATATACAATTGTCACATACCTAACTCAAAGTGATGAAATCACAAGAAATGATTGAAGTATGTTGCCTAAGATTTCAAATGTCATTAGCAAGGATAGTACATTTGACATTTTGCTTTAATCATATAATGCTATATTATCTTGAAAGTCATCTTTATTTTTGTAAGTAAACCTAATTAATTCATATTTTCAAGAACTTTTTACATGACACTGTATCTCTGTGAATTTTTTATAAAGTTACTTAGAATTGATTAATATCTTTGTATTATACACAAATTTGTATATAATTTGATTCAAATTGATAATACTTAACTTTCTAAATGCTATGTGGATGTCTCCAACACCTGAAAATATTATCATATCTTACATGCATAATGCCTTGTAAAAATGTTATTTTGTCACCAAAGAATATAAAACTAATTTTGAAGGATGATAGTGTAAAAAATCGCCCAAAAAACTATGATCTCATTATGTGAAAACCTCATAGAATAAAAGTTAAGCTTATATTCCTTCATACTTATTCATACTTATTTTGCCTAAATTGTATAGAAGAGATCACATTTTCAATTAAATTTTCTAAAATAGAAGGCAAAATAAAGATATTATCAAAAAATGAACAAATGAATGAATGTTGTGTAGATGAGAATATAAGAGATGAAATCATGTGATAGTTTGTATTTATTTCAAAATACTAAAATTTTATTTTTAGTGAATTATATTAATAAAATTTCATGGTTTTAAAGGATCATTGGTTGAAAGTCTCTAATGCTAAATTTTCAATATTCTTTGAAAACATCTGGTCACATGTTTTTGTTTTTAGAAAAAGTCTCAAAGAATTTCAAAATTTACCCTATTGAGAGTTAAATGTTGGATGTTGGATGCTTAAATTTTGTAAAAGAGATATTTTGCACTATAATTGGAATACACTATATTAACCTCTTAATGCCTTAAAGATTGCATGTGCACAATTGTATCTTTCCAGATTTTAAGCAAAAAATGCATGTATATGAAAAATTGAAAAAGTTGATAGTATCATAGAAAATCAAGTTGAAAATCTTTACAAAAATCTAGATTCTAGGAAAAAAATTCATTTTTAATCTTAAAATAATCATTCACTATATAGAAATATATGAAAAATCGAAATTACTAATGTCTTTAACATAAAATTTAATTACATCAATTTTCATATAAATTTAATTACATCGATTTTTAGGCAAGTCGTATATACCCCTTACACTAAACCTTGCAATTCTTTTTTGTTAATTATTTGAAAATACTAGTAGACTTCAAAACAAACTTTGGATGTCATTTTTCCTACAAGAATCTTTTATTGACTTAAAAAAAATACTCGATGTGCTTTACCTCATTCATAAGTACTTAAACGAATCAAAACTTTACTTGCATGTATGAAACTACTTTATGCAAGGAGTTAAATTTTCTATTTAGAACACTCTTTTTGAATCCCACCAAAATAAAATAAAAAACTTGAAAACAACATAACACTTGCAATATTTATTGGAATTTGTGAAACAATGCTTTTTGCAAAGATCATGTCCAATAGAAGTCACATTAAAAGCTTAAAAAATAGTTTAAATACATAAAGCTCCAAAGATTTGTCGAAAATGGTGTTTAAGAGCCTCCTAGACTTGAACCATCATAGTTAAGAGTGAAAAATAATGTAAAAAATGTTATTGTAATAGGGATTTCGTAATTCTATGCAAAGTTATCTCGAATGCCCAAATGCACTAGACACCAAAAAAATCACGTATCAACAAGAGACCAAGGTGTAGAATTCACTAAATGTAACAAAAACACAAAGTTATTTGAAAATAAATCAATAATAGGTTAAAAAGAGGCCTACAATTTATTTATTTTATCACCAGTAGAAAATAATAGAGTGACTAACAAGGTTCTAGAAGATTCTTAAATACACAAAATGCATTCAATAACAAATAGAACATTTCTAACAAAAATCTCTAAAAATCTTTTGCATTTTTAAGCCCTACATAAATTAAAAGGCAAACAACCATTTCTAGAAGCAAAAATTCGTTCAAAATAACAATTGTAAATAAATTGTATAGTCTTAAATTCACCTTCATCATATAAACGACATACAAAAAATGTGAGTATGATTTTTTTTCCCAATTGAGAGATCAAACTTAAAGGGTTAAACTAGTAGATGCCTTTTGATGTATCTCAATTTCAAAACTCAAAGAAATATTAAAGTATGTAGAATTTAATTTACATACAATAGGTTTAGGTTAATATTGGCATCTCTCTGCCAAATATTTATTTTTTCTAAGAAACAAAGTTTACAAAATGCTAAAACATAATTTCTCCAATATTATTTTCTCCACCATACAAGTTTATTTTTTCTAAGAAAATAATTTTCCTAAGATTTTTACATCTACTTTTAGAATCATTTTTCACCTGACCTCCCCTACAACTACAATATTTTATTATGATGTAGATTCTTGGGTTAAACATGACCACATTCCAAACCAAAATTTGAATCTACTTTGAGGATGACTTAATATGCACCTTGCATTACCATAATCCCTTTGTGAAGAGCAAAGCAACAAAAAATATTCCTAAATTCACCTAAATTTCAAAAAAGATTTTTCCCAAAATCCAATTAGTAAATTGTTGTTATGAAATTTTTTTTAAATGGGAGGATTTAAAAAAAAAATTTCAAACAAAATTTTTATAGCCACAAAGGTGTTTTTTTTTGCCGTAGCCTTCAAAGATCATTGAATTGCCATGGCCTCAAGTTCCAAAAAAATAGCCAAATGGCAACTCTTTGTTAGTCATTCAATAATTACATGAATTGAGTTTTTGAGGCCAAAAAACTCAATATTTCATTGAAAATTCAACTAAATCACATGGATGAATAGATTACACTTGAGTTTACAAGAAAAAATTTCATCTAAGAATTCAAACTTCAACTCAAGAAAATAAAAAATGAAATCCTAGTACTTGACTAAAGTCTTAAAACCACAATTTGGTTTCAAGAGTTTTTTAAGGGTAAAAGATCTCAATGCAATTTTTGAAAGAACTCGTTAACGAATTTTCAATATAAAAAATGTACTACATAATAGAAGTGACTAGAAAGTTTGTTTACACATTTTTCTAAAGTTGAGAAATTTGATTAAAACTATTCAAGATTGGTTTGAAATGAAGGTCCTCAAGAAGCTTTCCACCGTTGAATAAAGATAAATGGTTGAAACCCTCGACACTTGAAATATCCCATAAGGATAGTCTTAGGTATTATAATCACTGGGATATAGATCGAACATAGGAGAGCAGAAAGCTTTCTTTGGAAGTGTTGATTTGTGCAGCGGAGAGCTTTCTTTGGAAGTATTGACCTATGTAGGGGAGAGCTTTCTTTGGAAGTGTACATTGACTTGTGTTGCGGAGAGCTTTCTTTGGAAGTGCTAACTTGTGCAGTTCAAAAATAGATCTTCAAAGTCAAATCTTTCCTCTAAGTTTATATTATCTTTTGATCTGTTATTTACAAACTTCATTAAATCTCAATTTAAGTGATTTTTTCAATTTTTGGAGTTGTTTTACTTTACGAAGTAGGGTTTCAATTGTAGGCAGTGAAGATTTGGTATGCTAATGTAAGATAATCATTTAATTGTTGGTTCAATGTTCTTCTTTCTCAAGCCTAATGCTGACCTCTTTTATAATTCTTCTTAGTTGTGTCAATTTATCAAGTGTCGGTTTCTTAGTTGTGCCAAAATACGTGCTTGCATTCTAATAGAGTTTTTAAAGGTGAGTAATGGATACATGTATCCAATACTTATGGATAATGATTTATGTAGCATAGTTGTTTGTTTTATGTGTATGTTGATTTTGTTTTGTTTCATTGTGTAGTGAACACCTTGGCAAGCTCAAACAAGATGGAAAATAACTATTCAGATTCTAAAGCTTTGTTTGCAAACCTCTTGGCAAACTCCATTTTTGAATGGGTTAGTGTTGAAGAGTTGTTGAAAGACTTAAAAGCCCAATTAGGAGAGGACGCTCAAATTACCTTGAAGAGCAAGTGAAACGAATGGCACTTCCTAACATTGTGCATGTACCAACACTCTGCCAACACTACTTGGAGAAATTGCAAAGCATTAGGAAAATTTTGAGCCATACAAGTGGCCGTCTGCCTTTAGGACAAATGAGGTTCCGGAGAGAAACGGGTAGTTTGGAAAATTCAAATTTGAAAGGGACGTTTTGTTGCCCCACCTACAGAATGGCGGGCAAGTCCAAATTTGCATGGGCGGGAATTCCGCCGTGGCAGAATCTTGATCTTGAATCTCATTCTTGTGGAAGTTCATGAGTCCTGAGGAGGTGGCCAGGCTGGCTACAACAAAGTTTTCAAAGGGATGCTCTGATTGCTCTCAAAGGAGAATTCTGAGGCAAGTCAATTGTTGCACATCGAAAGTTGATTCATGAGGTTAGATGTGCTGATCGTTTCTGTGATTAGTTGTTGCCAAAATTTTCGTGAGGCACTACAACTTCAATTGGTACTTCGATGTCCCTGGAGCTCTTACGTTCACTGTATTGCAGTTCTCCCATGGATCCATCCATCTTCAGGATTTCTTGCTTTTTGGACCATAAACACACTTAAATTGCCTATAAGTACGTGATCAATTGCTAATTCCAATATCTTCCTTCCTTATTTACGAGTTTGATTGAGTTGTAAAGCTAGTTTTCTAAACAAGCCTTTCATATGCTTGCATGTCAAGCAGAGCACAATTTGAGGCGAAGCGAGGAGCAAATATCTCCTTCCGCATGCTTCATGTTAGGGAGATTGATCAATGATCAATGATTGATGTTAGGGAGATTGATCAATGATCAATGATTGATGTTAGGGAGATTGATCGTTAGGGTGCGAGGTGAATTTAGTCATTTTTTCTATTGATTGAGCTGCAAATTTCTCCCCTATCTGTTCGGTAGTTCTTAGTAATGTGATTGAAGCTCGTGGACTGTTGAATTAGTAGCATTGACTTCAATGTAGCCCTGTGAGAGCTGCTGTATCGTAAAACCTTTCCGTTATAGCATGCAATTCTTCTACCTGTTTGAACAATGAGTTCTCCTGGTAATTATGGATCGGTAGTGACTTCTATTCGGTCTTTGGAGGTCTTTATAGTTACAGGAGGCATGCATCGATGACAAAAGCTCGTAGAATCTGCATGCATTTCTAATCATTTGTTATTTCGAAGTTGTTTCGTTACGTTTGCTACTACTGATTTTGGTTCTTTCTCGCCGACAAGATATTGGACACTCTCTAGATGTTGAACGGAGTATGGACTTTGATGTTGAACCACATGTTTACCACGGTGCTTTTTGACACGTCTGACTAGACGGCATAACATTTAGCTAACAAACGGTTGACACTGTCTACAATATCCACACAGCCTTGACATGCCCTTTTGCCTTTTTTGTATCCACATGATTGTCCAATAGTGAGGGCTGCCATGTGCAACAAATAGGTCTACGATTGCATGAAACACACATATTCAATGCAAGGGTCATGCGGATGTTTCACAATTGGAATTCACGGTTGAATGTTTGACTGAGGACGTACATGTACAATAAAAAAACTATATGGAGGTTTAGAAAAGAGAAAGAACCTTTGTTTAGGAACAAAGGCCGCATTTCATTGCACTTGGCCTTTTAGTGAAAAAATTTGTTATGGATGCATGAAAAAAAAATGTACAAGGATGCCATATGAGTAGTCCTCTCCTTTCAGATGACATCTGACACGTGTCACAGTCGATGTTCACAAATAGTACTTGTGCCACCTCATGATTGTAGTGCAGACACTGGGTTGTCCTAGAAGACATAGAGGTGGATATTCTCATGTATCATTCAGATGTCTTCAGTGACGTGTGCATCTTCTCATCAAGAGATGTGAAGGACATGCTACGCTTTGTCCTCAGGGACTGCGCCATTGCCTACTACAACAATGTAGTCCCCTCCATCGTCCGCGGGCCAACGAACTGGGTTCATGGCCCATTGCATTGGTTGAAGTCCATGAAAGTCACTGTCGTGTTAATTGAACCATATTGAGGGTGGATTGGATATAGTGCGATGCCCTGCATTTGCCCCTAACCTCTGTTTGGTATATAGCTTTCCAACCGCATTGATGTAGGTCGTTGGAGATGAAGAGCTGCTGGTAGTGCAAAAAAAAGGCAAATGAGTTGGCGTGTACCTTCCCGTCCATATGATTGAATTTTGTCAAGTTGAAGCCGTACTAATCCTATTGAATGTTTGGGACGCAAGTGTCCTGTGTCCCCCTCACCCAGCAACATTGTAACGCAATGGTTTCAATAATCCATTGGCCTCCCGTTCACTAGATCCCAATAAAGTTGGTGGGTAAAATATGCTACCACACTTGAGTCACAGGTGACAAATCCACCTTTTAAGCTTTGGACGCGTAGGTACCGTAACAATACATTTGACAGTGCAATGTCGCATTTTGCTTTGGAGGTTGTGCTTAATGTTTGACATCATCTTCTAGTAGACGTCCAGAACGTTTACTCGGGGGGGGGCACCTAGTATTTTACTACAAACCACGTGCGAACAAGTGGTTTCAAATGAACTATAATTTCAACTTAAAATTTTGAGGGTTGCTTAATAATGACTATAGGTTTCTATTGCCAAAATTTCAAACTAAAATAATAGTTGAAATGATTTGTACAAGAGGTTGAAAATGGCCTAAAACGGCATGTTTTTCAACTCAAATATTTATAGAGATCACATTTAGATGACCATTGCATCAATACTCAACTCAAAATGAACTTTCAATAGAGAGCTATTTTTAGGAATTTTTTGTTCATTTTTTAGACAATTTTTTAGGATATAATATAGGGGTGTGAAAGTTATTTTTCAGTTGTACAGTGTATCTAATTACTTCAAAAATTTGTAACTAATTATCATTAACAAATAAAAATATCAATAATTCAAAACATAAACTTTTGAAGTAGGAAAATTTAGTCATATTTTTTTTATTTCATTTTATTTAAATTTTAGGATATAATATAGGGGGTCCAAAGTTTTGTTCGCACGTGTTTTCTAATGGACACTCTAAGTGACCCCCCCCGAGAACGTTTAGCTTCCTTCACCGTAGACGTCAAGCACTATACAAAGGGTGGACAGTCGTTTAGTTTGGGTGGGTAATGTATAACTCTTCTTGGGTGCAAATGCTTCCACATCTCACAAAAAGCTTCATGCTCTTGCCATCTCCAGGCCTTTGCCAAAATGTACTCCGTTCTTGCCATCATGCACCGCTTTGACGTTGATTAGAGTAGTAGATGTATCAAATGCATGCATTATGTGGACGCCATGTACAAGATTCAAGCTATGTCTACGAAGATGTTGGAAATTGACGTCCGCATTTGCAAAGAAAATGTCTTTACAATTTATCTACTCATACAAAAGCATCTACAAGAACATGAAGGGAGACATCAACATGGACTAAATAACTTGACATTGTAGAACAACAAAGCATTGGATCCAACGTCAACATTGCATGCATACAAGACGTAGCTTGAGATGTAGTCTGAGACTTTATGTCGTGTTTGGAGACATAGAATGAAACATTAGGACATCTGTAGAGACATCTATGAAAACTTCAAGACGTTTTGAGAGACATAACTTGGAGCAAGATTGTCTTCATTTCCATTCAAATGTGAACTTGTACCTTATGCCGTCTGACATGCTTTTTATTACATTCACTGGGAGTTAAGAGGTTTAGTGAGCAATGTAGGACATCTTCTTATATGTCTAGCAACCTAGGACATGACCTCATGCCATATTTACGACGACATCAACGACCATCATTTACAACTTTTGTATACGTCATACACAACGACAAATACCACAAATGTACCTAGTCACTACTACTTTCTTTTTCAGTCCTAGCAAACAAAGTCTCTCTGTGGATTTTAGACACATGGGTGATTGCAAGAAAGACTGGTACTATTTTGCATTACAATGAGAGTGACTCTCTTGTCATCCGCTATAACTTTTGAAGCATGAACTTGATTAACTTGAAATTTTTATTAGAGATGTCTAACTTGGTAGTATTTAGGTTCCTTATTTTTTAGAAATTTTCAAAAATCATTTAATATTTAAATTTAAATGTAGCACATTTGTCACACTTTGCAATTTAGGGTTTTTTAGTATTAGGGCGTATCCAAAATTAATGATCTAGAGCTAAAATTTTTATGGTCTATTACCATAGTAGGAAGTCATATTTCTACCAAATTTAAAAAAAAAAATTTAACTTTACATCCTCCACATGCATACTAATAGGGCTTTTTTGCCCACGCATTTCTGACTCGGGGGGGTCACTACATCTCAAAGTTCAGGACCAACGAATTGTCAGCAATTATCATGTAGTTACTATTGTTTCATGGG
The DNA here is from genome assembly GCA_951799445.1 of Pseudisothecium myosuroides. NCBI lineage: Eukaryota > Viridiplantae > Streptophyta > Bryopsida > Hypnales > Lembophyllaceae > Pseudisothecium > Pseudisothecium myosuroides. Next base: position 24,563,914 of record OX637292.1, on the reverse strand, counting down.
TGCGTACATTAATTTGCAAATTATTGCATCGTTACGATGCACACGATTACTGCAAAGAAATGGCACTACTTTGAAATTCATATTAACTATGTAACTTCTATACGTTAATCACAAGTGCGCAAAAGACACAAATTATGCACGAAAATTTACATTCTTTATCGTGCATTTTTTGTGCATTAAAGGACACGAAAAATCCACGACAACAATGTCATTGGAGTCATCACTGCAATAATGCTTATTAACTGGTATCAACTAATGTTCCAAAAAGTATTTTTAATGTTCAATTGTTGATCACATTCTAATTTAAAAAAATTCTTAACTAAATCTTTGGCATTTTGAATTGAATCCATCATTCATCAATACTATAGGCCATCAAATTTATTCTTGAACTAAATCCATCAATAGGCTACCAAGAAACTTGATAGCGTAGTGAAAGAATTATTTCATTGTAGCTTGAATTGATTCTTTGACTAGGCCTCCAAGAAACTTGGTAACGTAGTGATGAAATCTCTTCATTGGCAAATGGTGAGAGTTGAGGGTAGAGAGGTCCTCTTTATACTACAATCCACTCTATGAACACTCAAAAGATATGGGATAACTTGAAGATGAGAGCTTGACTTCTCATAGTCAAGTTGTTTTGAAAATGTATAAATTGTGTTCAAAGTAAGAATTCAGACCTCAGTTTGGCATAGTAAAGTACCTTTTTTTTTAAAACTTTGAACTAATAAAAGTTGATAAATAAATCTAACTTTCATCTCCAAAAATCCGTTTGAGATTTAGAGCCTCCAATCAAAAGTTATGGACAAAATCCAAAGGCAATGTTTGAAAATGTCAAAAAAATGTCTCTTCCAACCCGTCTCTGAACTTTGTCTATAACTTTTGACTGGAGACTTTAAATCTCAAAAGGATTTTTTGAGATGAAAGCTATCTTAATTTACTAACTTTTCTTAGTTCAAAGTTTTTTGAGAAAAGTTATTCTTCTATGCCTAAATGAAGTCTGAATTTCTACTTTGAATACAATTCCTGCCGCTTTTCAATTGACTTAGTATTGAAATTGTGAAAAAAAAAAAAAATGCAATGTTAGTACAATAACTATGCATGGACATGATGTTGTGTGATTATTGCACTAACTTAATATGTCTTGAAAAAGTACTAATGCTGCACGAAGTTAGTCACCCATCACTAAACCACTAAAGTCGTACATATTTCGTCATACATAGTTATCGTGCAACTTTAGTACTTCAAACTCAAATATGAATGACATGCCTCAACTGCATGGTATTAATGAATGTCATTATCGTGTTGTAACAATGTTTCCAAATGAATGAATGTAACACGAAAGCAATGCTTGACGATAATTGTGCGATTACTGTTGACATTTCGTGATAGAGGAACTTTGTGATGTAGCGGTGCAGTAGAAAACTACATGAGATAAAAAATAGGGTCAATTTAATTCATTGAAGAAAAAAATTATACTTTTGGTAGATCTACCATAGCATTGGTAATATGTGCTTAGTGCATTTATAAAAAAAATAGGGTATGAAAAAATCCTTCATTTTTTAATATAGTAGAAAAAAAATAGGGTGTCAAACATTGGATACCCCTGAAATTCCTTAGTAGGTTCAGTTTTCTAATTAATGGATTGGGGAATTGGATGGGTGAATTGTCCTGAATTTGAATTAACTTCTAATTAAGCACTTTAACTTAACTTAATTTGGTGGTTTAGGTGGGAAACAACTTGAACATTTGGGGGGTTGGATGGATGAGCTGTCTTGAACTTGAATTAAATTTTAATTAAGCACTTTAACTTAACTTAATTTGGTGGTTTAGGTGGGAAACAATTCTAGTTCAAGCTGGGAGTTTCAATGGTACATTGCTGGTATTGTGTGTTGCATTGATACTACTTCCAATGTTATGGAAAAAAATTTGCTTGCATTATTGCTTTTGCAATGTGTTCACATTCCTTTGGTATTCCGTAGTTCTAAAATGTAGAAAAAAAATAAGGTGCTAAAAAAATAGACTCTCCACCCATTTATAAAAAAAAATAGGATGCTCATAAATACATGCTGGTAGCTTTTTATCTACCAATAGGGAGGGAAAAAAAGATGGGAGGTAGATAAATACCCCCCCATTAAATACCCCATTATCACACGTGGTTACTAAAATTTTAGGGGAGTGACCCCCCCAAGATTTTTGAACATTGAAGATGGTCATTCTAGTGAAATCTCTTCATGATAAAGTCCTCCCAAATTGCCAATTTTTTTTTTAATTCTTATTTTCTACAAATTAAAATGTAAAAGTACCTATTTTCTTGAGATTTTGTTAGTTCATGAGACTTTTCTTGTTCTCCTATTAAGAGATTTTTTCTATGCTTTTCCTTAACATGATATCTTCTCTTAAAGGTATATTTATTAAAATTGTTTTCTAGTTATACACTTATACTGTACTCCCAAAAGAAAAAATGAGCATTGTAAAAAACGCTACAAAAATTGGTTGGTCTTTCTTGCAACCACCCAATAGACATGAGTGTAGAATGGTGCATGAATATGGTAAGAGACAAAAGGTTCAAACAAGATAATTAGTGCATTTTTTAGAAATAAATTTTTTTAGAAATAAAAAATGCAATAAATTGTCCTTCAAATACTAATAAGAAAGCTCTAGACATGGCAGTTCACTAGGCAAATCAAAAAATCATGCATGCATTTCTAAATACGGAAGTGATGTCAAATGTATGTCACGCTCATCATCAGGTACCACTACCTTTGTCCCTGATGAATGTCTAGAAGACACTAGTATTCCTCAAGGAGACATAGCGGTCGACAATCCATTCTATCCTCCTGACGTCCTACCAGACGTCTACATGCTGCCCCACAGAAACGTGATTTTTGCGTTTTTTATATCCCATATGGTTTGTCTTCCCTCCACCACTCTACTTGTATAAAGAGCTCGATGTCTTCTCCTCTATGTATTATCACATCAAGTGACTTTTCAAGCCATGTGACATAATCGCCAAATATAATATATTTTGTATGGCATAATATGTATAGTATATAGTATATTGTCTTATTATGTATGGTGTATTGTATATAATGTACTATGTATGGTGTATTGTGTATGGTGTATGACATGTTATATTAGACATTATGAAATGCACGTGTGCATTATGTAGAACATGTACAGCTATTCATATTAACATTATATTAATTAGCATTGCAAGAAGTATTCATGGTGAAATATAGACGTCTATATTGACGTCGCTGGACATCTAGACGTTGAAGTTGATGTCTCAAAACACGGCTGGACATCCGAGTTGACATCTTAGAAAACAGTTAAACGTCTGAATGGAAAGTATGAAACTTGGACGTCTTGGAAAACATCTTCGGCTGCAACTTGGAAGTTTCATACGTCTACGATGACGTCTGTCATGCCGAGGTAGATGTCTCAAATGACAGTGTATGTTATAAAATGTGCATCTAAGTGAACACCACATGCACGGAGGTGAGCATCACGAGAAGCATGTACTTGTCCTACTGGATGTCTTTGAAGACGTTCAGACGTCCACGCTGATGTCACATACAACATCACTTAAATTTTTCAAATGATGGGGAAGGTCTCTCCTAAAAATGCCACGTCAGCAACTCTGGGTGCCACGTCACCCTATGTCGGCCTCCACGTCAGATGACACGTCATTGCCACGTCACGGACGGGCAATCACTACAAGAGATGTGGTTGTTTTAAGTAAGGGACTTCAGTACAAAAGTGCTGAAATTTAGACTGATGTGCTGGAAAGTCTCTTTATTGACCGTTAAAGACTTGCGCACAGTACTCAGTCAAGGCATGCCAGAAAAGGACATCATTTTTGGTCATTGCTGTGGTGTGGTCCCTGCCTATAATGAAAACTTAAAATAAGAAAGCTGCGGTCAGTCGTTGATCTTCACGGCGGATGATCCAAGGAGCTCAAGTCTTAGGGTTTGGCGCTCCAGGCTTCGTATTTGGTGCTCTCGGCTTGGGGTTTGGTGCTCTTGGCTTGGAGTTCGGCGTTCAGGTGAAGGTGTCCACCACGCACTAATGTGATTTTGCTATCAGCAGTCCATGATTTCCGAAATTGCAGGTTGCTAAGGTAAGTCTCGACGGCTTCTCTTGTTTCTGAAAGTTTCGGTGACTGTTTGTCAGTTGTTACTCCACAGCTTGTTAGTATTCTCTGAGGAGTTTTCATGGGCTTGTATCTGAATGAGCTTGACATTCTATGTTCATGGCATAATATCAGCTTTTAATAAAGTTGATGAGGTCCCGAAGATTCTAGTCTTTTTCAAGTCTTTTTCTAGCTCCGCAACTTTGTAGTCATGGAAGGCAAAGATGATAGCGTATTCCCTATCGCTGAGATTTGCAGCTATTCCTAATTGATATATGTGTGCAGGTGTGTGCTACACTTGCAAGTCGCTTTGGTGCTTGAGGAGGCGACGAATCACAAGAAAGTTTTCGGAAAATGGCTGCACCTGTACGCATGTCCGATGGAATGGCGGGCTCTGAACCCACAATGAGGCCCAAGGATCCCCCAATCTTTACCACAGATTTCAGAAAGAGACTTGGCTAAGATTGAGCAATGAAGGAGGAAAGAGGAGCGTCAACATCAGGTACCATTTATTAGTACTCTATTTTTTCCAGACTCCAGCAGGTTGTGAAAATATATAAATCTGAGCAGTATTGGGCTTGATGTTAAAGCTCTATGTGTTCCGTAGTTATAATTCTTGATTTTGGCAACATGGTGTAAGTGACAGTTAGAGTCAATCCTTTTCTTACGCGGCCTTTGGTATTGAAACAGGCCAATTATGCATGAGGCGCATGTTGTTGCTGCTCAGGGAGCTAATGTAGGCATGCCAGCTGTCATGGTAAATCGTGGCGGTGGCGGTGAAGGAACCGTGGCTTCAGATATACGAATGGATAACTTCAGCATTTCCATGGGAGGCCGTGAGCTTATCAACGAAGCTACGGTGACCTTTGCACACGGAAGGCGCTATGGTGAGAATCAGTCATCTCCTTCGCGTCGTTTCTGTGACCACTCTTAATAATTCAGAGGCTAATTGTGAATCGATTACCAGTCGTTCTATATGTGATATGTTCCCAAATTCTTATTTGTGTGGCGGGTGCGGTCTCGTGGGAAGGAACGGGACAAGAAAGACCACTCTATTGAAGCACATGGCGATGCATACTATCGACGGTATTCCATGTAACTACCAAATTTTGCATGTGGAACAAGAGGTGGTGGGTGATGAGTGATGACACAACGGTTCTTCAATGTGTTCTAGACTTAGATGTGGAACGCAAGATGCTGATGGAGGCTCAATTGGCCCCGTAGGTCTGCTGCATGTTTCCTCTCTGTCTACAGCTGTGTCTTCAATATAATTCTTCTTTGACTAGACAACTTTTGTCATGACACTCATAGAATCGAAGCCTCTGTACTGCAGAAAGGAACGGGGCCTACATCAACTACTGAAAGCATTCCATTGGTAAAGGCCAATGGCAAGGTAGAAGTAACTGATGCAAAATCGAGGGAGACAAAGGAAGAGACACAAGATCCTGTGTCTGCCAGGCTTTTACAAATTTACAAGAGATCAAAACTAATTGATGTTTATTCAGCAGAAGCACGTGCTGCCGCAATTTTTGTCGTGAGTATAGTCTATTTTAGATGCTTTGGATTTTTTGGCTTCACAAATCATGGATGATTTTGTTTCACTATTTGGCAATGATGACATCATTTAGTGTGTGATGTTTACATAATTAGAGGAAAAAACAGCAGTGCACGTGCCTAAAGTTTCCAACTTCTCTTGCAGGGATTGAGTTTCACATCAGACATGCAACGGAGGCCAACAAGGACATTTTTAAGAGGGTGGCATATGAGGGTGGCATTAGCACAAGCTCTGTTCTGGATGAACCGACAGTAAGCTTACACGAATTCCTTTGAAAAAAATGTTCTTGTATTGTTGTCTACTGACCGTATCATTTGTTAAAGATTGTAGATTATGAGGGTCATACTCCACTTGGCTGTCAGCATTGCCAAGAGTATATTGTAGACAGCTCAAGAGGAAGTGCCCACTATAAAAGAACTTAGTTGGAAAGGGTGTCTCTAATCCAATTATTATGCAATCAGAACTTGCTAACAGTTACAGGAATTTGGCTTTGCAGAACCACTTGGATGTATATGCGGTGCTATGGTTGGAGACTTATTTTGTGAAATGGCCCAAAACATCGATAGTTGTTTCACATGGGTGAATGCATGGTTGACGTACTCAAAATTGTGTCACAATGTCAAAAACTGCATACAACCAATTTTCAAATGCCTAAAAGGTACATTAAAAAAATTAAACATTAAAAAAAAAGTTCATTTGGGAGACTAGAGCACCGTTTTAAATACATCTATGTTGTTCATTATTTATTAAAGCATTTCACGAAAGTGTAGGGGACTTTTAAAAAAAGATGGGTGTAACAAATTTGCTGTCAGCACATTTTTCAAGGACTTTTAAAAGATGGTTTAGGTACTTAAATTCATACGAAGGACTATGATTCTAATGGATGTTTGAATAAATTTTTAAGAAATTATAATCTTGTTGTATAGATATGTATTGAATGTTGGCAACGGACATTTTAATGACTGTTCAAACACTAAATTTTATGAAGTCCTTTTCTTATAGCCAATATTTTTTTTTTCAAAAATAATTTTTTCTAAAGTATAATGATTTTTAAGGTCTAGGGGCGCTCAAAAAGCTAGGTAATTTTTGAATTTGTTTAGAATTTGTTTTTTGTAGAATTCACTCCCAAGCATTTCACTCCCAAACATTTTACTCACAAGAAAGGACTTTTGGACTTGGACTTTTGCCAAAAATGAGCCACTCAACCATGCATTCACCCACATGCACAGGAGTTCTTAAAGTTGGTGAGCAAATCGTTACTTAATATCCAGTATTTTTGAATTTTCAATTCTTTCCTACTTCTAGTCCTGTATTGTGCTCAATAGTTTTAAATTACAAAGGTGCTTTATATTTATTAATTATGTGCTAATTTTTTCGAATTAGGTCGTCTTCCTTGTTCCTCTTTTCATGTTTGATAAGCATTCCACTTATGTCCACCGTGACTGCATGACAGCTTGTTTCTTCCAGAAGCACTGTTAGAGCTAATATTGATCCTTTGCATACATCAATAGTTTGACTTGTCTGAATGGAAATTATGATTTGAACACTTCCTTCAATGAAAACTCATAAATTACGGAACCCTCTTTTCTGGTGCGATTGTTTGGTCTAGAGCTTGATAACTTTGTGATGCGTATGTCCATTGGTGAATAATTTGTTGTGTTTGCGTTGCAGGTTGTCACAGATATACTTGTCCTTCAAAATCAGAAAATAGTGACTTATACGGGAGACTATGATACCTTCGAAAGAATTTGTGATGAGCGCATTCGGAACCAGCAAAAGGCACATGAGGCTAATGAGCAAACTCGTGGTCACATTCAAGTATTCTAACCGCACCCTGTCCTTTCACTTCATTGATCTTAGTGTCCTTTGCCAACATGTAATGTCCCAAATGTGTATTAGCCAACATATGCCAACAATCATATGCCTATTACAATTTTAAGCCGCGTCTTTTTGTTAATGTACTCCGAGTAACGGATTTATGGTTGCTACCGAACTTGTCGTCATCTACTTGTTTTGCTGATGATGTGCACTAATCTGTTGCCTGCTTCTATATTTGCAGGCTTTTGTAGATAAATTCCGATAAACCATTCAAAAGAATGTTGGAAGCTATTGATATTCAACTTCAAGAGATGGCAGATTTAGAAATTTTGAATTAGAAATTTTCATGATACAGACTTTTTCATAGATTTGGACTGTTTTCATAGATTTAGACTTGTTCATAGATTTAGACTATATTCGTAGATTTAGACTTTTTCTATAGATTTAGATTTTTTCATAGATTTGGACTTTTTCATAGATTTAGACTTCTTTATAGAAATAAAACACCTTGTTGATTTGGCTTTCTTAAATGTACAAATTTTTATCAAGTAAAATGTCTCTTGGAGAAGATTTTATCTTTGCAATTAATAGTTTTTTTTAAATGCTGAAAAGACATTCAAAATTTATTGAAAAGTCATGATGTAGGATTTCAGTAAAGGTGCTTTAAGGTAAGTCCTAGACACATGATTTTCAGTACTTTTTACTTAAAGTACATGACCTTTCAATATGCATTTTTTGACTTAAAATCACCCTTAATGCACCCCTTCTTCTTGTAGTGAATGGATGAAAAATCTGCCAAGCTGGCTTCCCACGCCTAGGTGGTAGCCACATGGCGACCTTTGAGGACCCCGTTGACCCATGTTTTTTGTGATGTCTGGGGCAAAACATCCGGATGTCAAGCCAGATTTTCGATGTTTTTGGCACGTCCACAGCAATGCAATTTTTTGGACATCTATGTAGACGTGGGAAAACATCAGCCGCGACACGCGGGTGTCAAAATCCTGATGTCCAGAAAAACACGGGTTTCTTATAGTGTATTGCTGGAAAATATGTGCCGTTAGTTTCTCGTGGGCGGGCGCTGCATGAGCAAACTCCAAAGTCCGAATTCACTTGGATTCGAAATTCTGGAGCAACAAATGTGGACTTGTGGTTGGATGGTTCAATTTATCCTCACCATCCAGGCAATGGTAGACGCCCTCATTTTCGAAGCGTGAGTGATTTGCTGGAATTCACGGCAGAGGGAAAGTTAGAATGGTTTATTAGGATATATTGAAAGTCTCTGTGCTACAGATGATAGAATTAATTTTGCGTTGCATGAGGCGCAAAGAGAGATTGTGATGTTGAAAGAGCAGATACTACTTTTGACATCCGCATCTGAAGAGAGAGATCGTTTACTGATACTCTCAAGAGAAGAGTCTGAAGTGAGGAAAAGAATTGAAGAACAAAATAGGAATCTATTGTTAGAGAGAGAGGAAGTACAGACTCAATGTTATAATGTTCAAATTGAGTATGATCAATTGAAAAGCGTTACTAGTAGCAATGATGAATTGGTGATGAGCACTTATAGTTACAATTAGATTTTTGGATAGAACTCGAAAGTATGAAGGAGGAACACGGGAAAAAGGTATCTGCCTTATCATCAGAGCTTCGGAGAATAAAAGCTACGTTGAGGCGTCGGGAGCTTCATTTAGAGAAACTGGTGAAGACTCCTTATGGATATCAAGGTTTAATTTGACCACGAAAGGACTTGCGAGACTTAGCTCCGACCTGAGGGCAAGCAAAGAGAACTATACGTTTGGCTAAGAGTATTCTCAATTTCAAAACGGCAATGGCAATTCATGAATCAAACATACAACACGGCAAAAGACAGCGGCTCTGTGGAAGTAAAATTGCACAAGAAGGTACTGGGAAAGTTCTCTCTTCCTTGTTGTCAATTCACGAAGTTTCTACAATGTGCGATTCCGCTAAGATGGCTCCTCTTGGAGTACGCATGGCAAATTATTACTTCGATCGAATTGGTGAGGCTGTTGGGGCGAATGAAATACTCAAAACTTGTGATTGTAACGGAATAACACACGCTGGATACGGGGCTGTTTACAAAAAATTTAAGGGAGCGACAAAGATCATTGGTAAAGGACTACGCATTGGATGTTTGCCAAATCCTCACAAAGTTTCTATAGCAAGGAAGTTATTGAACTTGAAAATGCATGAATATGTTGGAGAGTATCAATCGATCAACAACAGCCTCAAGGTACCATGCACAGCAAAGTCCAAGACTAAAGATCCAATCAAACTCATATTGAACGAGAATAATTCATTATTCTGTGATATAGAGTAGGTCCAAAGGACCATGGTCGAGTTATACAACATTACTCATGAAGGTTAGTAACTTACAACATACTCTCAGATTATGCTACGGTATGCATGCAAACTTTCTATCAAATTACCAGTCTCTTACCGGTTTGGGCCTCTGTCTGCTGCAAATACTTGTGGTACGTTGTAGATTTTGCTTAGGGCTTCACGGGGAGAGAGTATTGATTTACTTAGGTTTTATCGACTGCTAGTTGAATGCATCTTCTTGTTTTGTTGGATCTAGGGTTTTGCCTTCGAATATGACCATTTCTGGTTAGTTCGGGTTTCTGAAGAAATGATTTGGAAAGCAGACTGTAAATCATCTTTCAATGCTGGTTTTTTCCTCTTCAGTTCGATTCAAAGTGCCAAAGTATACTCTTTGGCAATCCCAAGAATCTCTTTCACCTCGTCCACTTCCTTACAAGAGACGCAAGTCCAATAGTACAACTGGGATTATGTGCAGAATAACAAGGAACAACCTGAAGATTCACCTCATAACTAGATAAGCCCAGTCAAATCGATGATCATGTTGGGGACAGTAATGTACGTAACGCATTGCATGGGGAAATCAAATTGGCAAAAGGGAATATGCGTACCTTGAGTTAGGATTCAGCTGCGGATGCTATCCCAATACGATGCTTTGCATGTATCATATTCTTAGTAACCTAAAATTTTGTGAAACAGAGTTGCAAGGACAACCTTTAATTTTTGTCCTAAAGCTGGATGAAGCGAAAATCGTACATGCTCAGAAGATGGAACGAGTGGGATTGACACTAATGAATCGTGCATTAGATACGAGCATTGAACCAGGCAGTGAGCGATACTTTTCAGTTCAATCCAAGAGGGAAATTTGGCTAGTTGCAGCTTTTCAAGTTCCACGAGAAACCCATGAGATTTTACGGTGGGTATTTTCTCAAACTAATATTCCAGTAATCATCAAGGATCGAGAAAATGGAAAACTGCTTGAAGTGCCAAACATCGGATCATTCAGAGGTGAATGGCATTTAACAGCTGATCTTAAGACAATCAAGTGTATGTATGGCTTGAAAATGGGTGCCAATAGCCTTCACAGCTGCATATACTGTATGCAAGAACGTAAAAAGACAACAATAGGAACTGTTGATCAAACTACTACAACAATGAAATCTCGAAAGTTCATATGGGATGATGGACTATTTTTGAAGAAGATATGTGCAAAGCCATTGCTCGGAGCTGCAACCTCTAGTAGATGGCTACCAATTTTAGAGATCCCTTTGGATAGAGTGCACATATGCACTCTTCATGCGTTCAACAGGGTGGTTGAAAAGATAGTTCACATGCATTTTATGCATGGATGGACAATCCGTGATCAGAATCTACAAAACAAAGCTATCGAAGAAATGGAGAAGGTTGTTTCTCTTACCGGTGCGCATGGCGGCAATGTTACGATATTCAAAGACCGGGATCTGTCAAGGATGTCAAATAATGTGCCGAACAAGCCGTCATATAGCGGGGCGCATGCTTTGAAGCTCTTTAAACCGACTCCATTTGGGAATAGTTCCTTGAAGTTGTATGCCAATGTGGTTAATGCAGAGAATAATTTCATGCATAATGGACGGAGTAAGCGGGAAAAATTGGAGCTGTGGCAGGCACTAGAAGTTCTCTCCTTCCGTACCTCAGTGGTATGAGATTGACAAACGAGCAGTTTGCTACAGATTTTAAGACAAAGGTCGAGAAATGGGGGAATTGCTACATCAAATGCTTTGGGGAACATCACATCACGTAATACATGGCAAGTATATGCTGATTTGGTGGACCTTCCTTTAACCTTATGCACAATTCTCTTTATCATTTCCATTCAAATTAAAGTTTTGGCATACATTGCGTACATTGAGAAATTGTTGCATATGGGGTTAGTCTGATTTAAGTCAGAGTGTGCGGGTTTGGCTTGATTGTTGAAATGGCAAGAACGATGATACATCATTGAAAGAAGTGCCCTACTTTTATTGCGTAAATCCTGGCTGCTTCTTGTTGAGAGCTCATGAACTGTGAGTTCTTGTTGAGAGTTCATCGAAGGATCGAAAGAAGAGCCTTGTTGGGGTCAGCGTCAGTCCTGTTCGGGTCAGAGCCAGCTGTGTTAGCTATGTACCTCGTTACCTATGTACCTTCCAAAGTTGCTTCTAGCTGTTGTTGTTAGTCCAATTTCTTGATATTAATTTCATGAGATTGCTTGGATCATTTGTGCAGCACATTTTAGTGCGGCATGCACCATATTTTGTCACTAGATATGGGAGCTTGGGAGTATGGTCGTGCCAGGGAATGGAGAATTCTCACCATGTAGCAAAAACAACGTATCAAAGACATACACAACATTCCGATGGGAGGGTGAAAAAAAGTCCACTTGTACAGACGTTCCAACATTGGTACCGTATCATAGCCCACAGATTTCGGAATAAAGAGACGTCCATCAATAGTGCAAAAGTGAGTTCATTGATTGGTGAGCAAGCAGTGCAAGCTAGAAGGGAGGCATCCTTGCAATCATCATCTGCAGCACATAGTGCAATTTGGAGAGCAAAGTGTTCACGAGTTGGAAGCCGTTGGGTTCTAAATGACTCTGTTAGTTGCACTACAAACTTAGATTTATGAATGGAGGTTAGCAATCGCTCAAAAAACATGCAACTCCTTATCCATCGAGACTATGCTCCCATTGATCAGAATCGTAACCTCAAACTTAGGAATCACAATTCGCTCACAAATTTGTGATGCTCCGACTGCTTCTCCAGGAGCTTCGTCAGCTTGAACTTGATGTGTCCAATTCCCATTCCCAAACTAAGGTAATAGCTTTCATCTTTGTCTAAATTAGGGTTTAAGCAAGGTCCTATTGTTGAAGTGTACATGATTTTGTTGGAATTTGTCTTAGGTCTTAATAGATGAATTGAATGATCAATAGAACGGTTGATGGATAAATGTGTACTAATTTACATGGCTATGGCTAATGTGTTGGCAAAGATGAATTGAAGAAACGACTCCAAGATGAAGATTTGTGCAATGGATTTGAATTGGTCCAAGGCGACAATCTATATTTTAAAGTTAGACTAGTCCAAAGTAGTGATATGTGGAGCCTTCTCCAAGGTGATAATCAATGGATGTATTGGAGTTGGAGTTAGGGTTAGAGTGTTCCAAGGTACTCCATATATTAAAATTAGACTGTTCTAAGGTGATAATTTGTGTTTCAAGTGGGGGATGCTTGAGATGGAGTTGAAGAGGTCTACACAAACGATGTTTGAGATGGTTTTTAACCTTCTATTGAGAAATTAAAGCATTGATTTACCTCCTAGAGTCTTGAAAGGTTTGAAAAAATTTAGCCATTTACAAACTAAAGGTTTTGAGGAACCCTACGTCTTGATTCTAAACTACATCTTGAACATATAGTCATCTCAGCTAACAATTGAGCTTAAGGATGAGAAAAGAGTCACTCTTGAGGGATTGTTTCTCTAGTACGCACAAGTGGTTGAACTCATTACTTAAACTTGATTAGGTGCGGGCAATAGGAAGTTCATAACTAGTCTTGTTGGTCAAAAGTAGATGCCAAATTTGCTTAGGATGCTTCTTTTTGGATGATGTATGACCAAACTATGAAATTCCCAAGTGCAAAAAATAAATATACTTGATATTGACTGTAAGCTCTTATAAACAAGAGGTTGAGCATTTTGACAATAATTTATAGTGGTCACTTTTAGAAATGGATCAAAAATAGGTGCAATTACCTTAATACTTGACCCAAATCAAATCTCAAGCATGCAAAGGACCAAGGGGTGACCACGGAAACTATCAAATAAACTAAATGAAAAACTTTCATCCCAAAAAAGAAGCAAAGTAGCCCTTCAAACAAGCAACCAGGTTACTGGAGGCTTTATCCCCATAGCATTGGCTGGCTTTTCAAGCAAAGTAACCCTTCAAACTTCCTCGAGTACCTTTTGTGGATGCAAAGCCTCCTCTCCTTGGGTCCAACACCAATAAATGATTTGGCATTGAAGCGATGAAGTAGACTTGCTCTTGCACAATAATTATGCTCACGAGTAGCGTAAATATTTTTGGTGATTCCATTATCCAAAACCAGCACAAACTGGATGTCAGCAAGAAGGGTCTCTAAATTTTCAAGGTTTTGAAGGGACTCTTGCACCAATTCCATTTGAGCCTAGACGAAAGATTCGCCAATTTTTTCATATTTTATAGTAAAATTTGTGTTCCAAATAGGTGAATACACTTGGAGATAGTGTAAATAGGGGTCTTCGCTGCATGAGCCATCTCTAAAAATCCAAAAAACTTCAGCTGCACATGAGTTCGGACTCCGGAGGCCGTGTGGGAACTTGGGGAACATCAATCAGGGCCACGATTGGCCACAACGGGCGGAATCGCGGGGAGACCGGCAGACGACAGCGCTCCAGGACACTGAGAGCCAATCCAGGCCGTCCACCCATACGAACGACCCCCAGTCACCGGTTTCCCTGGCCCACTCCCTGGGCTGATTACCGGACACAGCCGGTTCCCAACGGATCCCGGGAACTGGTCTTCCCCTGGGATGACCCGGCCCGCGCAGGCGCCCAGGCGCTCAGGTTAAACAGTTGACACTAAGGCCGAAACCCTGAAGCTCCTCACGCCCTCTTTCGTTTCGTTTCGGTGCTCTCGGTTTCTTCATCGCCGCCGCTCGTTCCTGCCCTCTTCGCAGGGTCCGCTGGTACGTTCCTGCGCATGCGCTTCCCCTTCTTTGCTTTGCTTGTTTTAGAGAGTTCTTCTTAGAATGCTTGATTGTTCGATCCTTCTCATTTTTTGTTTTGGTGAAGTATTCGTCGACATTCGTTTTGGTTGTCGCTTGGGGTTTCGTGGTCCCGCGATCTTTAACTCAGAGAAGCTGGATTTGGCTTCACATTTTTCGGGTTAGTTTGGGACAGCAAGCACTCGATCGGCTTTGGGGACCAGTTTCTTCCTCGTGTGTGTAGCTTTGTGGTTAGAGTGGTACGGAAACCTAGAAGGATGTGTCTGGACGTCGGGGGTTAGAATTGTGTCGTTTGCGATGTGTTTTAGGTTGTGGAGTCGCGATCTAGCGCTGGTAGGAGCGATTGGTCTTGTTACGGCTTGATACGATCATGCCGTGATTCTGGATGATGGTGTAGTGTGTTCTTGACGAACGTCTTGCTGAATGCGTGTAGCTAGAATTTGTCGAATTCTAGTAATGCGGCATCGCTTGGTCCTAGGGTTGGTTGTTTTGGCAGTGCTCCGGTGAATACGGTAAGGTGTTTTTCTCTTCAGGTTGTAGATATCTATGTTCGCCGCACTGGCCCGCGAGAATGTGCGTCGATGAATGCGAGTCGACGCTAAAGTTCAGATATTTCAGGCTGATCTAGGATTTTAGGTTTCCGACTAGAGATGTGGTTTTCCATCTCTGTCCAGCATTCGACATGTGGCTGCTCCTATGGATGCTGGGAAAGGCGGGGTTCAGGGCAATGTGCGAATGTTTTGTGAATTCATGTTATTTGTGCTGCTTGATATTGACGGAGTGGTGTGGCCGGTGAGCAGGAAGTGAGCAGTTTTTCGGGATGGCGGAATCACCCCGGTGTCCGAGCGTGGTGACTAAAATGGCGGGGTACTCGTACTTGGGATCCCGACTGGCCCCGAGCCGTCGTCCCATGCACTCGGCTCCCGAGTACAGCACTCCGTTCGCCGCTGCGGCGAAGCTGGGTGCGTTGCCTCGGCAGAGCGGTTTCGGCGCGTTGTGCCCGATCGACTTGACGGGCGGCAGGAACATGTCGTCGCAGGTGTTCGTGCCTGCTGCGCACGAGAAGACTTTCGCCTCGTTCATGACGGACTTTCTGATGGGCGGCGTGTCTGCGGCGGTGTCGAAGACTGCTGCGGCTCCGATCGAGCGCGTGAAGCTTCTGATCCAGAACCAGGACGAGATGTTGAAGTCGGGTCGTCTGTCTCACCCGTACAAGGGCATCGGCGAGTGCTTCGGTCGCACGATCAAGGACGAGGGCGTGATGGCTCTGTGGCGCGGTAACTTGGCGAACGTGATCCGTTACTTCCCCACGCAGGCGCTGAACTTCGCGTTCAAGGATTACTTCAAGTCTCTGTTCGGTTACAAGAAGGACAAGGACGGTTACTGGAAGTGGTTCGCGGGCAACTTGGCTTCCGGAGGTGCGGCCGGCGCTTCGTCGCTTCTGTTCGTGTACTCTTTGGACTACGCTCGTACTCGTCTTGCGAACGACTCGAAGTCTTCTAAGAAGGGCGGCGGCGAGCGTCAGTTCAACGGTTTGGCGGACGTGTACAAGAAGACCCTTGCGACGGACGGCATTGCCGGTCTGTACCGCGGTTTCGCGATCTCTTGCGCGGGCATCATCGTGTACCGCGGTCTTTACTTCGGCATCTACGACTCTCTGAAGCCCGTGGTGTTGGTGGGCAACCTGGAGGTGAGTGCTTGGTGTATGATTGTGTCGGTTTTTTGTGTGTGTGAGTGTGTGGAGGAGCGGAATGTTTATATTCTGAGTGGTAGGGTGCTGTTTGTGTTCCCCCGCAGAACGCTGTGACGTTGAGTTGATGTTTCGTTTCGTTTGTTTTTTCAGGGCAACTTTTTGGCCAGTTTCTTGCTGGGGTGGGGTATCACGATCGGAGCGGGTTTGGCTTCGTACCCGATCGACACGGTTCGTCGTAGGATGATGATGACTTCCGGTGAGGCGGTGAAGTACAGCGGTTCTCTGGACGCGTTCAAGCAGATCATCGCGAAGGAGGGCACGAAGTCTTTGTTCAAGGGTGCGGGTGCGAACATTTTGCGTGCGGTGGCCGGCGCGGGAGTGTTGTCCGGGTACGACCAGTTGCAGATCTTGCTTTTGGGCAAGGCGTATTCTGGCGGCGGCGGCTAAGTGTTTCGGGAGGTAGTTGATAATGATGAATTTGGCTAATAATTTGGCATCGAGTAGTTGCTGGATTTAGATTCAAGGGGACGCTTTTTTGGTTTTCTCCATTTGAGTTCGCCGGGGCGGAGGACTGGTGCTTTAGATTGGCATCGTGTACTGTTTTGTGAACTTCATATGTGGGGAGTCGCATTAGCTCTCTCTCTTTTTTTTTCACACTGGCTTCTCTTTCTTCTCTTTTTTGCACCGTTTTTATTGTTGGAGTCGACGTTTGTTATAGTTGGGTAGAATAATCTTACTAACCATCTAGTGTGCCATTCAAAGAATTTTGCATAATATAGAGTAGAATTGGCATTTTGGGGTTGAACAACCGCCGTGTGTTCATTGCTAGCTGGTGGAATTTGGTAGTATCCTGTTGCAATTTGAAAACATCAGAGATAAAGCGCTGAGAGTACACAAATTCTATACGGAGTAAATCTTATATTAGAAGCGAGACTCCGAGACTTGATCGACTGGTTTATCGTGAGAATTGGAGGAAACTAGCTGGTAAAGTCTCAGAAAATATCCTGAGCTCTGGTTGAGAATTGTAACTCATTTTATGATCTCCAACATCCAACAGAGTAAAAGATTTTTTTAATAGTTTGCACAATTCTCAATTGCTTTTTCGGACTACATTTTGGTTTAGTTACCTTATTGACTGGTGGTTCTAGTTACCTTATTGACTGGTGGGTTTGGTTACCTTATTGACTGGAGGTTTGAGTTACCTTATTGACTGGTGGTTTGAGTTCTTGTTTTATTTTTGTACTCTGTCTCTGGCCGGTTTTCTTTTTCTTACGTGCAAGATTACTTTTTCTTTTCTTTTTTCTTGAAACACATGGACCAATTCCATTGATAGAGGAAATGTGAATCATTACTTTTTGTCCGTTTGATTCTGCACTGTCCTGAATTGAGCGTATTGTTCCGTAGGGTACATACCTGTTGACATGTTTTGGACATTAGCTGGTTGGGAAAGGGTGTGCAAACTGATTTGCCCAGTGTCTGGAGAAATGTGAGCCATTCCGTCCATTTTTCGTAGCTTCCGGTTTCGAATCGGTTTATTGACACGGTACCAGAATCTTCGGCTATTAGAAGAGCTTTTTTGTGAATCACTGTATGAACTGCCAATTTTGTGAAATGATCTGGTTCCGCTCACTGGTATTGGATTTTCTCCACTTAAGTATTGGAGATGTTGGTCTTGCGGGCTTCCTTCTCTGAGGTGAAATTCTTCTGCATTTCCAATTTGGAGATTCCAGATGATAAGTGACAGTCGACGAGCCAAATCCCATTCAAGTGTAGCGGTGTAGGTGATGGTTGACATTTGGGCAAGTCATGCAGCACAATGATAACACCATTTGGTGATGATTAGTCCAACTTCGTGTATGAACAGATTAGTAACTCCAGTCTGTTAAATTAGGTTCCTTACGGCTTTTTGTGCTCTCTACCATACAGTTTGCACGATGAAAATAATTCACCCTTCAAAGTCATTTACCTAATACTGTTTCCGTTTTTTAATGGAAGTTCACGTGGTTCAAAAAAAAAAAGTCGTTTACCTAAATAAACTGTGTTGGTTTGTGTTTGTTCGTTTTGGATTGAATTGCGTTTATTGAGTTCTTTGCACTCTTGCATGAGTGAGTGAAACCTGCTTCTTGTGGCATGCTTTATGGACGCTTAAATTTGATTAACTATGTCCTTCAATTCATTGCCGGGACCAATACTTTTTGTGGGATTCAATGACAGGAGGCACAATATAGATTAAGCTTGAAATGGTTCTAATTGAGTGGCACTTCGATTGGACTTCGGTTTCCTGAAGTATCGAATCTTCACTTGAAACAATAGCCAGGAAGTTACAATGCAATGAGTAAAATAACCGATCCGCAATCTGTGAACATAAATTGGTGCATAACGTGTGAAGCGAGAATCTAACCAAACCATAATTTTTTGAAAAAGAATTGATGCATGACATATCAAGTGGCTTATCTCTACACTAAATAGTGAAATTAGGTTGCCCTAGACTAATTTCTTGACATTCTACACGATATAAATATGTGTAGTTACTGTAGAAGGATGCAATAATGTAGGAACCATGTGTGTTGCATGGATTTGTGTAGTGGTTCATGGCTCAAGTTTAGAGAATGGCATGGGCCTTCAATAGGACAAGTAGTGAGTCATGAGGTAATTTCTCTAGTGAAGGCAATCCAATTACACTATTTAGTGTACATGATTGAAATGAATCTTTGCATGATTAAAAATAGATATTAAAAGATCTTTTATGACAATTTTGGAATGTACTGTACAGTATAATGGTTCTCAAATGTTTTGAACACTTACAAAAGTTGCCATAGCTAATTGAGGAATTAGAGATTTTCAACAAAGTTTGGATATGTTGTGGTACAAGTGACACTTGTGTAAAATAGATTTTTAAATTTTTTTAAACAATTCTTTATTTTTTATAAAGTTAATCAAAAAATTTAGTAAAAATAAAAAACGTAAATATTTTGAGTCATATATTAGTTAGCTATATCTCACTCAATAAAATTTTAAAAACAATTTTCATTCCACTTACTAAAGAATCTTGAAAACAAAATTACTTGTACAAGTGTGTTACTTGTATTTCAACGTGTCCAAAATTTGATGAAGAAATCTCATTTTAAAATTAGTTATTGCAATTTTTAAAGTGTATGAAAATTTATGAGAGTCATTGTAGCCAAACACAGAGGAATTCTACTAGAAAATGAAATAAATTCTTAACCTCTAAAATCCCAAAGCCTTCTTTTCATCCAAAAATACTAAAAATAGCCGTTTTATTGCAAAGAGATAAAAAACCATTATTATTATTATTATTATTATTATTATTATTATTATTATTATTATTATTATTATTATTATTATTATTATTTGCATATCTAAATGTAAAATCTTGCACTACACTAGTATAGGAATATGTGGAAGAAATTTCAAAAACTTTGACCCCATAAGTTGCAAGATATTTGCATTTAAAGTAAAGAAATTAGGTTTATTTGCGCCTAGAATGACTAGTTTATAAGATTTTGAATCTTCAAATTTAGGGTATATAGCACTTACATCTTGAATTCAATAATGGAAGCCATTAGTAGAATTTTTTGAATATAGCACCTACAATATGCCAAAAGTTAAAAGGATTGGTAGTCAACAATACTTAAGAATGTAGTGAATCTTAATCACGCAGTATTATTGAGGACTTATTTCTATACTAATGTAAGTGGTGAATCTAGTTAAAATGCGCCCACTTTTTATTGGAGTCCACTCTATATGAAATATTGATTTAAAAGAAAATATATTTTAATATTTAAGAATTATGAATGTGATGATAGCAGATAAGGATTTAAAACTCTTTTAAAGCATCAACAATAATATGAACATTTATAAATGACAATCTATAAATAAGCAAGGGTAGATCATCTTCATTATTGACCAATTGTTAATTAACTAAAGATTAGTTAAGGATTCGCCTTTTATTTCAACCAAGTGGTACTTCTATCAATGAAAATCAATTTTTGTACCTAGTAGTGAACAATACATGCCTACTAAAGAAATTAGAACTTTCAGTGTATTTTGTAAATCTAAAATGTATTATTGATATTGATTATAATATTTCTAAATGTCAGCTTCAATGTCTCTAATTTGTGGTTTTCATTGAATATTTAGAGATTGTTCATTCAAATTCAAATATTGCTACATTGATCAACAATTAATATTATAGTCGTCCCCCTCTTGGGTGACAATATGTTCTAATATGAAGATACCATCTTGACTTACAATTGAATATAGAGTTTTAAATGCAACAAATAATACAAGCAATTCTTAAATAATCCTTTTAACAAAACTATTAAAAAATTAGAAAAACATTGCATCTCTATCACATCGCTTGCATAATTATTTTTGTTCTTAGTTTTTCCCCCTTGAGTTCACAAAATTCTATAATATGTCATGTCAAGCTAGTTATAAAAAGCCAAAGATATTTCCTTTATTATCCACCAACCATTGCAACACAAAATTCCTTGCATCCAAATGGAACCAAATTTAAGGTAACTACACCTAATTCTAATCCTATTAAAGAACTGACCCCTACAAATTTTTACTTATAATGTATTTCTACTATTTCATCAGAGTCTAGGGTTGATTTTAGAAACTCCTATTTTCATCACTTTGCAATTTATAGTTTACTTATATAGTGTCCAACAATATGCAACCAAATATTATGCAATTTAGTAATAAAAATAATATTCAATTGTTTATTCAGACGCATTTAGGTGTACTTACCTTTCAATGGATGAAACCATGGATGAAAGCAACCGTTTTCATTTTTGGCCACTCTTTCAATTCAAATTTTTAATGAAGCAAGAACATGTGCATCATTTCACTTGACAATCAACTCTTATTGAGACTTGGTTTCTTAGGTTAAGGTAACCAAATCCATTCCTACCCCCCCTTCCTCAATCTTTAATTCCAAGCCTTACTTTTGTACCCATTCCCAACTTGTTCATAATCCAATTAACCCCTAAAGGACCGAGGCCTTTTTTCGGTCAAAAAACACTCAAAACTGCCATTTCTTTAGCACAAAGTAAAAAAAATTGAAAATTGTTTTATTTGCACATCTAATCGTAGGATCTTACACCTAACTAGTATAAGAATGTGTGGAATTCTTTTTAGATTTTTTGACCACACAGATTGCAAGATATCTGCGTTTAAAGTGAAAAAACAAGTTTTTCAGCACATTGTGGGACTAGGTTTATTGACTTTGACCATTTTTAACTTAAAATTTTTGCACTACAAAGTTTTGAGCTTTAAATCTTTATAGTGGAGAATTGAGTTGAAGAGTCTTGGAAAAAAAAATTCAAAAAAACTTAATTATCATTCTTAAGAAAATTGTTAAGTAGAAGTAGGTACAAGATAGAAGGAAAATCTAAAATATTCATATATTTTAGATGGAATTAAAATGCACTAATCCCAATGGTGAGACTGTTCTAGCAAGTAAACTAAACCATGCAAAAAAAAATTAAAAATTTGAAAAATTGCATTCAGAAATGAATCCTACAAGTTATTTTTTTCAAGAAGATGCTCTAACTGCCCAAAAAATAAGAATGTCCATAACTTTCTCATTACATATCCAAATGAAATGAATAAAAGCTTTTCAGATAGAAAAAAATAAAATCTATGAGAAAAAAATTATTACAAAAAAAATTCAAATTTTTGCAAATTTTTTTAACATCCCCGACTGCCCCCGTCCCCTGTTTTGAGCTTATTTGGTCATAACTTTTGTTCTTGGGTACCGATTGCGAAAAAAATTATATTCCCACAAACCTTATCAATTTTTCTATCTTCAAAAAAAAATCCAAAAAATCACAACAAAAATTTTACCCGTAGATACCTGCCTGAAATCCCATTTGTGCCTCGAAGGGACAACGGTCCTTTAGAGGTTAACTTTGATTCATTGACTACTGGTTTTTGCAGATTTTGGTTTAGGGTTCACCTATTTGACAGTTTCACTGGTTTAGTGAGCCAACACTTTAAAAATCATAGAAATTATATACCACATCCAAAAAATCTATTTTTTTTTAAATATTCATGATTTTCACTTGCTAATACTACAAAAATATTATTTGTAGGAAAAGGTGCCTCCAACTATGCTGAATTGCTTATATTGACGGTTTTGGGTGTTTCCACCGTACCTTCCGTTAGTCTGACCCATACGCAAATTAAACAGGTCACAATTAAGTATCGTTCCGTTGGTACAAGGCAGCTGCTGTTTTCAAACGCTTCTAGCTCATCGTTCTTTCACTTGTACTTTGTTACCTGCAGTCTCGCTTCCGATCCGATCCGATTCACTACTTATACTGTAAGTACTGATTTGCTAATCTTGAGTGACCACGTACCCAAAACTGAGAAGATTCGTTGTTTAGTACGAAGAAGAAGAAGAAATATAGTGCCGACTGTCCTGTTTATTACAATAGGTACCGGTGAGATTCTGCCCCCACTGCATCCTTGTGTCCATTAGAATTAAACTGCTCTTGGCACTCTGGTCGCCGTTTCGGTGAACCGGTGACGATTGCATACAGATATTATCGACCTAGCTCGTAATATAAAGAGGAAATCTTCATACAAGCTGGTTAGCGATCACTGTTGCCAAGATTCGGTCAGTGAAAAACTGAAAACGTAGTAACGGCTTGGGTGTGGCGTACTTTGGATCCACATGCAGCTAGCAGTGACTTACTGTAGTTTACACTGACCAAGCTCTCCTCAAGAACCAAACACCCTGTAACCCCACCACCTAGCGAATGCAAATATAATAAAGTGCAGTTCATTAAGAGAGGAGAATGGATATTGTGAATTTAACAACTAATCATTACTGCCATTACAAAGCAGCAAATTCAAATTTTCATTATTGCCAACTGACAAAATTGAATTCGTTGCTTTGCATTGGTAGTAATGGTTGGTTGCTGTCAACATCCAGTTCTTACTCCTGATCGATGAGCTACACTTTATTATACTTGCATTCGCTAGGTGATGGGGTTACCGGGTGTTTAGTTGTCAAGGAGAACTTGGACTATTGGACGTACAACTTAAACTACGGTATCTTTACGTACGATAAGTTGTATGCTTTCAATGTGGGTGCTCAAAGGAACGCAGAGAACTCACAAGCTCCAAAGTTAATTTTTGAGGGAGAGCCTTTCTTCCTTTCTTCCTCAGTTACTCTCATCGGGATTCAAATTCCTCGTACTATGAGTTTTCCTTACAAAAATGGGTACAACTACTACTCCTAACTGGGCTGCCAGCTTCACTTTGACACTTGAGACCACTGAAAACCACCGGTGGACTTCTTTACAGTGGTTTACTCTCCTATTCCCGGGTCCATAATCTGCAACAGTGGTGACCCTTGGTAGTTGTCAACCCCATCATGCATGAGAATCGTTTGTTGTCACTCATGCCTGAGCTTCCACCCGAGTTGGTCAAGGACGACACATGATACCCGGAACATTACACTGACGTACAAATGGGCCTGAAAGTGAAGGCAGGTTCGTGGGCAGGTTCCAAGACTTACAAGGTGGTGGTGCACTGGAAGAACCGGGCCTAATATTAAACCAGGAGTGACAACTTCAATAACATTTGGGTCGTAAATTAATCAAGATCAATCTCAACAATCAAGAATTCAAACTAAATAGCAGTCTGAAGCAGCTACCTTGAACATCCTGGTAAAAACATGCATTAATTCATTCATTCATGTAAACCCTTAAGAAAAGACAGTTTATTCACGAGGCGTGCACCAATGCACCATCCAGTGACGCATGCTCTCCAGTGAATGCCATGCTTTCGAGTTTTTCGATTTTAGCTTCGATGGAGAAGGGTCAGTTCTCACACGTAATGCTCAAGAATTAATGTGAAGTAAACCAGATACTGATTGGGAAATTAATTACACATATCAACAGTTTGTTGCATCGACCAGCCAGCACTGCAAGTTAAGCACTTAAGCCTGACCAAGAGCAAAAGCCAGGGATCACTGAAGAGCTCATACTGAATTCTATAAGGTACATGACTTAGTGTAGATAAGAAGACTTGGTATATTTGCCAACAAGGGATGTGTGACAGTCTTGCTTTAAGACTCCTGACAACAGGGACCCTTGTAATGTCGCTCATTTCCCATAGCCCTTAACCGAATAGAAACCTCGATATCAGGAGATTCTACAAATGACCCTAATCATATATGCAGCAGGGTGAGTAGAATGAGCTGGAAGTATCGCAGACGACCCTTGAAAATTAATACCAAAAAAGATGTTTTATATAGAAACAATCTGCTTGATTTATCTTAATCTTCCTTCGCACCACTTCTTGATCTCTGAAATGGGCAATTAATGGCAACATTAAGAGGACCTGGCCCTCGGGGTTTAATTGTCATATATTCTACAGTGACAGTTGAATACCGCGGGAGAATATGAGTCGTATAATTATATCGTTTAGAAGGACCCAGCGAGGCATTGGTTGAGACAAGTTCCTTCTAAGCAGTAGTATATATCTATAGGGATACGGAACTGAACCCTCACTGTTTCTAATTATCAGATGTGGGTACCAAAACCAGTCATATAATGCAGAGTTAGCAAATTTACAATGAATCACCTGCAGCTGCAAAAACAAGTAACACTCAGTTCGCTCGTTCTGAAGCAAATGCCTGAACGAAGGTTTTTGCAGTGAGCTCTCTTCCTTCCACTAAAAATCAATAGAAGATACATCAACTGTGTAGATGAAGTCGATCTGCCCACATGCACTGATATCACAGGATTAAGGTAACACCGACAGAGGCTGGCATTGTGCTTAATTGTTCAACACTACTTCGATCTGCAACTTGAGATCAACCACTTAATTACTTGCAGCTGGCATGCATAGGCAGTAACGTAGTGAAAGCAAGCTGCAGAATGATATAATTTACTGTATATACACGGCATCATTTTCCCCCTCCGAGAACCAGTCAGGCGGCCAGCAGTTGCTTTCTGTACCGACAAATTGAACAAATCAAAATAATTGGACACAAAAATTCTCCGTAGAGATCAAGAACGCTTGCTTCTTTTTTCACCCTGAAACAGACGTTAGCTCAAGATCTTAGCACCGAGCAGTTATTGATAAGGAACATACCTTCACAACCCTTAATATATGAATTCAGGCATGCTAGCTGCATCATCGAAATATGAATGCGCTCTAGTTGTATAAGAAGTTGTTTCCGCGGCTACTCACCCCAACATCTGACAGGTTTTTCCACACGCATGCTCGCTCCCAAGAGCCCCTCAAGCAAGCTTCCTTCTTGCAACGTACGACATCCGGCAGCTAATTACAGGAAGTTGCAAACAGGAAGGGCAGCTTGCAATTGCTTCATACACGGCAGTGCTGGATCCGTTGAAGCTTCATTAGCTTGGATTCCGGCAACTCAGACGGGAGCATGCGTGATGGAAAATCAGTCAACTGCAAAGGATTAGTGTCCACAAAAACAGCTCTAATACTACTGAAACACATTGAATGAAACGCAGCTTGTCCTCCAGCCAATTCAACCTGATTCACGTACTTCCGGTGACGTCCGGTGACCCTGAACCGGTAATTCTAGACTTCCAGTGCTGAACTCCAGAGGATGCATGCAAGATGTAGCTAGATGTAAGAGAACAGTTTCAACCACTGGCTTCTACTCAGAACGAATTCGGAACCACTTTCATCACAATAGCTGCATAAAAATTCAACAAGAAAAGGAAAACCTGCATTTTGCTGTATATTCTATCTGCACTCAACTTGGAAATTAAAGAGAGAATTTCTCAAAACCCAAAGCCTGGCTTACCACACCTATATATATTGCCGCCGACACAGTAGCAATACTTCTACCAGAATTTCTCGAACCAATTAAACCTTCTGTACTACCTCCTTTGATACTCTTTCGAAACGCATAATTTCTCTCTTGCTGCAGCGAAGTCTATGCAAGCTCCAGAAAGTGTGTCAACATGGGTGAGAAAGAGAGAAAATGGGAACATATGAGCTGTTAGTGCGGATTGAGTGTGCACAAAGCAAGGTGAGCTCGAAGCTCAGTCTCACTGACAAATTCAAGTTAGTGAGAAGTTTCCCGACTTCCATCAATCTAGCTAGGGCTGATTATTGGTACGAGCAGCCTAACATTCGAAATTCTCCGCCATCCTGGCCTGCCATCATCACATTCCACACACTCGATCAAGCTGACAATCAAACTGACGACTACGAATCCAGAGGTGGAAGTCAAGACCGGAACTCTTCAGTGAGCATTGGCTGGAAAGGGCCCGAACTACAACACACAACTTAGATGCCGCAGTACTGGACTACTGGCTATCTTTATAGCTTCATTCCCCTTCTCACGGTGACGAAACCAGTGCCATTTTCTGTCCAGGGCCGGTTTGGAAAGAAAGCCCTGTTTCTCTAGATTCAATGGATGAGTGGTAACCACCCCCGGTCGGCACTGTGGCGCTGTCCGCCACGTCAGCTTTTGTACAGGTTTCCTCCAGTTAACAATTGACACGAGTCCAAATGACAAGTATTTTGTTCAACTGGTCAAAGTGGGGGATTTGTAATGTAGTTAGAGCCAGTTTGGGGAATCGTGAAGAGGGCTAAATTGGACGAAAGTTGGATGGGAGGATTGCTGTTGGATGCCGTCCTGATATTCTTGGGAGCCTCAAAGGAATATGCTTAAGGATATCCAGTTCAGGAGTCGACAAAAGTTTGCTGAGGTCAGGGAATTCTCATCATGTGAAGGGATATCTGCCGGAATAAAAGGATCTTTGGGTGGGTTTAGGGGAAAGGGTACGTGGGAGCTGCTGTAGGGGTTGTTATAGGGGGGTCCGGTTGGGTCCAAAGTCCATTGCGTGCTGTGCCCAAGGAGGGCTTTTTCTTCCGTACGTTAACTCTGAATTGTCGATCGATGTCTCACTGTCGATGTTCCTTAGTGGAAAATGGGTTTCCTGCCTCTGACTTACTCCGTACATTGTTAAGAAATGGAGAAATTGTAAAATAGAGGAAGAAGGAACTGAAAGGTATCGGTTTGCAGGCCAGGTGGTGTTAAGATCGAGTGGTGTCAGTAAGGTCTTCGGAATGAATTTGGGTTTACCTGTTGGTGAGGTTCACACTGCGAACGTACTGTACATGCCATAAGAACATGCCATAGAAAGAAGAGTTTCGGTCCCTGAAAAGATGTTGGCAGGAATTAAGATCGAGTTTTTCTCGATGTAATTCTTTGTTTCTGTTCACATGACCTGTGTAGCAGCTAGAAATATCTTAACCAGAGATATATTGACCTGCAGGGTTGTTCTGGAGTTTAGAGCGATTTGTTTTTCTGGGGGATTTATCAGATCGAGCGAGCGTAAGTCTGGAACAACACAGGAGGTAGGGGTACCATGGGCAAGAGACTCCGTTCAAGCACTTTGAAGAT
This sequence comes from Pseudisothecium myosuroides, assembly GCA_951799445.1. NCBI lineage: Eukaryota > Viridiplantae > Streptophyta > Bryopsida > Hypnales > Lembophyllaceae > Pseudisothecium > Pseudisothecium myosuroides. The sequence goes on along the minus strand of OX637292.1, from coordinate 24,536,171 downwards.
GGAATATGTTGTTTATGCAAAGCCGAGAATTCGAATTCTCTCGACTGGTGAGCTACCGGTTTGAACTAGAAAGGTTGCGACCGATACTTTTGATTCTGCATTCCATTCCGCCAATGCTAGACTCGATCGACTATGTTAAATGAGATTATGAGACTGACAGTGACGTGGTTCGTTTTTTTCGAGCTAGTTTCGGACAGTGACAAATTTGGGGAACATGAATCCTTGGGTTCAACGTTCATAGAAGTGGTCTTGAGAATGATACTATCAGCAGGAATACTCCCGCTTGAACAAATCGATTTGAAGCAGGAGTATTCCTGCTGACAATATCATTCTCAAGACCACTTCTGTAAATGTTGAACCCAAGGATTCATGTCCTCCAAATTTGTCAAACCTGTTGACCTTTGCTTTGATTGGCCAGATACAACCTCTACAGGAGCAACTTTGTCTGATTAAATACAAACTTCACCTGTTAAAGGAGATTTGTGATTTGCATTGTTGGTCCAAATTTCTGATGTTTCGGAAGATTAAAACAAATTTTCAAATATTGCCACAAAGCTCCAACAAAAGCACATTTCTCTTCAGTTCGTAGAAGACAGAAGTACAGTATTGTGTATAGTAGAACCTCTCTTACTGCATACTCTCTTAGTGCATAATATACAGTAAGAGAGGTCATACTTAATTTGCAGCCTTTATTATTGAATAGTAGTTGGAGGCCCTGTAGTCAGAGGCCACATTCGGCAGTGGTCAGTACTGAACCTCTCTTAGTGCATAGTCCCGGCACTACGCACTAAGAGAGGTTCTACTGTACTTCTTTCAATTTCGTGGAGTGTTCATATCTTTAGCAACCTTAGAGATAGTGATGAAAACTAACACACATTAAGATTTCAATTATGACAAATTTGGGGGTCATCTATTATATTAAGTATGCAATGTCATGACTCATGTCACAAAATCCGTCACATTTCCAAATCAGAGAAATATCATCCAATTATTTCATCCAATGTTCATGATGAAAACCTAGTGACAATGAGCATTCTTGTAATTTGTCATACACATGTTTCCCATGTGGCCTTGTCTCTTAGCTTGCCTCCGTTGCTATATATATGTGATTAATAATGATCTAAGATTGTAAGTGCATAAGAGGAATTTTTAGAATATTTTGTTATGCTTTTTATTTATTAATCTTGTAACAATGCTGCGGACCTAAAAAATTGATTGATGACTTCTATGTTAATTGTAGAAACAAAGAATGCACCTATTGGTCCAATAAGGCAATATTTTGGTGACTACCTTGGTCATAGAGGTTGCGTCCTTCTAAGGTTAATTAGTTGCAGCATAGAAGGTGATTGCACAAAACACTTGAGTGTACTATTATTGGTCACACTTCTCTAATTGATCTATTTTTTTACCATAATTTTTACTTTCTAGTTCCAAATGATTCAAAATTCATTGGCAAGGGACTCATGACTACTAAACGCCTTGTCTAATATTTTGAAATTTAAAAAAAAATTGTCCAAAAATAACCCCCAGTTTTATGTCACATTTGCCAATTTTGGAGGTTTTTGAACAAAGTAATATCCAAAGAAACAAAATTGGAGCTGAAATTTGGTGGAAATGGTCTTGTAGTATACTTTAGCTTCCATTTTAGCTTTTACTCAAAGGATTTTTGAAAATAGTTAATTATATGTCATATAGAAGTCTACAAAGTGAGCCTCTTTCTACTTGCGTTTGAAACATTTAAAAAATTATTTTGGTGGGTTTTTTGGTGAATGACCATCTCTATAGAATTGCTACAAATGGCCTTTTTTTTTTAAATTAATTTTTTTTTAATTTCTTACTAATGAAAACATCAAAGTATGCATTTCTTTTTTAGATTTGACACTTTTCTAATTCTCCTATTTAGAGAATTTTTTTATGATTGTCCTTTGGTGGTTACCTTCATCTTATAGGTCTATACATTGGCCATATTCTTAAAAAAATCTAAAAATTGTTTTTCTAATTTTAAAGTACTCCAAGAAGAAAAAATTTAATATTGTGAAACGCAAAAAAAATTGGTTGGTGTTTTGTGCAATCACCTTGGGCTTTCATATCCAAAAAGAAGCAATCAATATAGAAAAATAAAAAATAAAAAATGAATCAAACTCACCTGCACAAAAGAGCCATTGAGAGAATCTAGTAATTCTAGAGGGCAAGGTGTAATATCACATGCAATGAAAGTTCTAGGGCCAAGTTTAGAGGCAAAATTCCTCTCCCCTCCCACAAGTAGACCCAAACAAAATTCCTCTCAATTTTTCAAAAGTTACTAGAGTCTATTCCAAGAATGCCAATCTCTTTTTTTCCTGAACAAACACAAGCTAAACAGAGCCTTGCAACCGTTGTAATGCTTGTGCATTTCTCACCAATGCCTAAGTGTGCTCTTCTCCATGACATGTATTACCAAACAATGAATCCTTTGCTAGACAATTCAATCTAAAGTTCAAAAAAATTTCAACCATAGATCATTAACCCCTAAAGTTCCTTGACTATGTTCACACCAAAAATGCTCCAAAACTGCCATTTCTAGTACAAGTACCAAATTTTTGAAAAATATCATTTTTGGACACATGTAACTGTAGGATCTTGTAGTACTCTGGTTTGAGAATATGTGGAAAAAATTTCAGAAATTTTCATGGTGTAGATTGCAAGATATTAATGCAAAAGACCTTCTTTTAGCCCTGCGAAAATCCGGGCAGCTGCACTTCACAAGGTCAGATTATTATGAAAAAATTTCCAAAATGGTTGTGCTTCTTTGGATTCATTCTTCAAGGCAAGTTGACTAAATGCTTGAAAATTTTCAGATCATTTGGAATTGTACAACATATAGGAAAAAAATAGTAAGTAGAAAGAAGTAGAGAATGGTTCAAAACACTAAATTGTTAAGAAGTTAATTATGGAATTGAAAAATGCCAATCCCAATGGTTGCAATGTTGTAATAAACAATCTACATCCTACAATTTTATTTTTTTTGAAAAATATTGAAAATTGAGTGAAATGAATGACTTCAAAGTTTATTTTAGAGTAGACAATCCATAACTGCCCATAACTAGAAATCCTTATAACGTTTGATTCATTGATCAAAATGGAATGATTCAAAGCTTTTTATGTATATATAAATATAATAAACCAATTTCAAATTTTTATTTTTGAAAAAAGTGATTTTTTCTTATCTGCCCGGACTGCCCGAGTTGATAAACAAACTACATATCATACAATAACTTCTGACTCGTATTTCCAAATGTCATGAAATTTTGTGCATATGAAAGATATTCCTTGTCCCCACCTTCTATAAAAATTTCACACCAAAATATGCAAATTTCCAGTCACAAGTACCTGCCCAAAATTTCTATGTTGCCAAAAAACGCATGATGGTCCTTTAGGGGTTAAGTCTTCATTTGTACTTATGTCTCTTTCATGTCCACTCACCTTGGCACCCAAGCAATCATGTGTCTACAACTACATACATATTTTGGCTCTAATAGAAAGATCATATTGGGTCACCAAGGAATATTGCCAAACAGTCGTGCCAAAGGCCCACATTGGCACCAAACTAGTGCTAGCATGGACCATAGCACCAACACTAAAACATCAAGATTTGCAATGGACACGCTTGCACAAAACCTTCAATAGAAAAATCATGATCACTCATTTTCGAAATCAAATTTTTCATGCTAAAATTAGAATTCATAAAGAAATTTTCAAAAATATAAACTACAAAAAATAATAACTTGATAATGTTTTATTTAACTTCAAAGTATTGTCAACACCAAAATTTGGTGTCTCAAGCATTTAAGAGTTAACTATGGCAATTTAATTTTTAATGTAATATTACATTATTCAAATTGACGTCATTCATTTAACCCCTAAAGGACCATTGTCCCTTCGGGGGACAAATGCGTTTTCGGGCACGTACCTATGGGCTGAAATTTTCTCCTAATTTTTTGAAACTTTTTTTGGAGGTAGAAAAGTTGATAAGCTTTGTATGAATATAATTTTTTCACAATCGGTCCCCGGGAACAACAGTTATGACCAAATAAACTCAAACAAGGGGACGGCAGGCAATCCGGGCAGCCAGATAAAAATGGACAAAAATTTGAATTTCTTTTTAAATATTTTTTTTCTCATTGATTATATTTTGGTCTATCTGGAAAGCTTTGATTCATTTCATTTGGATATGTTATGAGAAAGTTATGGACATTCTTGTTTTTCGGGCAATTAGAGCATCTTCTTGAAAAAAAATAACTTGTAGGATTCATTTCTGAATGCAATTTTTCAAATTTTTCAATTTTTTTTTTTTTTGCATGGTTTCATTTACTTGTTAGAACAATCTCACCATTGGGATTAGAGCATTTGAATTCCATCTAAAATCTATTAATATTTTAGATTTTCCTTCTATCTCATACCTACTTCTACTTAACAATTTTTTTATGAATGATAATTAAGTTTTTTTGAATTTGTTTTTTTACCTAGACTCTCAACACAATTCTCCACTATAAAGATTTAAAGCTCAAAACTCTGTAGTGCAAAAAATTTAAGTTAAAAATGTTCAAAGCCAAAAAATCTAGTCCCGCAATGTGCTGAAAAACTTGTTTTTTCCACTTTAAACGCATATATCTTGCAATGTGAGCCGTCAAAAATTCTGAAATTTTTTCCACACACTCTCATACTAATTAGGTGTAAGATCCTACGGTTAGATGTGAAAAAAAAACAATTTTCAATTTTTTTTACTCTTTGCTAAAGACATGACAGTTTTGAGTGTTTTTTGGCAGAAAAAAGCCTTGTCCTTGAGGGGTTAAGCCAAAATAAAATTTCGTTTGACCTCAAGTTTGCAAAATGAATAAAAAAAAAAGAGACAACACATAGTAACTTCCTGAATAACATTTAAAATATGGGAATACTAATTGGAACTAGAGATACTTCCTTCAAGACCGGGAGGTCCCTTTGGTATCCCCGAAAATAAAAATAAAATTGGATGCAACTTAACCCCTAAAGTCACATATTTTAGTTCATTGTCCCCTTGAAGGACAAAATGGATTTTGGGCAAGCTCTTGTGGTTTCAATATTTGTTGTAATTTCCTGAATTTTTAGTGAAGATAGAAAAATTCATTAGCTTTTTGGAAATATATTTTTTATTTCAGTTGGTGCTCGAGGATAAAAGTTATAGCACAAAAAGTCCAAATTTTAGTTCAACGGATAGAAAGCCCCCAAGAAACCCTTAAATTAAAAAAATTCTCTATTTGTTTTCTCATAGATTATATTTTTATGTATGTGGGAAGCTTTTATTCATTCCATTTGGAATTGTTATGTGAAAGTTATGGACAATGATCTTGTTATCTATGTGAAAGTTATCTTGTTTTTTGGGCAATCAAAGCATCTTCTTGAAAAAATAACTTGTAGGATTCATTTCTGAGCTCAATTTTCACAATTTCTCAAAAAATCCATCTCATCCATCTCTGGATTTTAATAGCCTCCTAATTACTTATGGGCAGATGCAACTTAGGGTATGTTCCCACTTGGTCTTACATAAAAGCAGTTGTCGTTCCTTAAGCACCCTCTCAAAATGTTCGAATATCGTTTTCACACAGGAAACGAGTGGGACGTGTTTATTTGGGAATTGAGTATGCTGCTAGTGGGAGCGTTCATAGTTAACCCTTAAAGGACATTGCAAGCCCCACGGGCATTTTGAAAGCCAAACTTGCATTTTTCACCTCATTTTTTATTTTAAATGCTTTTGAGCTTAACTAACAAAATATATCTCCAATAATCTACTTTTTACTCCATTTGAATTTTTTCCAAAATTGTTAAAATTGTAATTTTTATGACACTTTGAAGAGAGCATCTTGAAAGCTCAAAATACACCACTTTTTGAACTTTTTCTATCAAATTTCTATTACTATGAACCTAAAGAGTACATCAATTACACCATGATGTTTGTCACTATTATTTTCCATTTTCTTTAAAACTTTCATACTATTTTAAGCATTTTTGTAATTACTATGATTTTAAAAAAGAAATTTCTTTTAAAAATCATATGAAATTGAATTGAAAGTTTTTAATTATGAAAACATGAGATTAAATCTTAAACATATATTACTACATGTGAAAAATATTAAAATTTTGAAATATGTGTTTTAATATAGAAATCCAATGAAGTTTGACCAAGCTCGGACATGAAATGTCCTTTAAGGGTTAACGAGGTCTTACGCGATTCTCCATGGAGCTCATTCCTGTACTGTGCAAGCAAGTGTAAGGAACTTCATGAGAGCACATGGTCCAAATATGAAGTAGGCAGAAGAGATCCAAGTCAGAAAGGTCCATCCAAATCCCACTTTTGCTCTCCAACCCGAACGGAGTGGAAACATGAATTTGAAAGAGACAGCACGAAATCAATAAGTGTCAAAGCAAACGAATCTTTATACAGAAAGAGAAAAGGTTCGTCCGTTGATTTTGCAATCCATATCAACTAGAACAGAACCTACGAAATGTCCAGCGTGAAGCCAAAATCTTGCAAATTCCATTAAAAAGGTTGTTGTTGTTGTTGTTGTCATGGAGTGCAAGACAGTGAGTTCTAGAGGATGCTTGAAGACTACAACGAATACCTCATCTTCTTTAAATCCTCCGAAAGATCAGGAGAGCATAATCCATGGATCAAGAAATGCGAACGTTAAATCATGACTTGTCAGTTAACGCAATGGTTCATGCAAGTGCGTTAATTGACATTGCGGATACCCTGTCTAATTTACAACAGCAAAGGCACCGCGCACCCCTCATGTTCAACCAGCATTGCAAAAGTTCTAAATTCAAAACAATTTCAGGCAGGATCAAACGAGAATTCTAATTCAAAACACAGCACGTTCTTCGGAAGGGACAAAAAGGATCGACAACTCTTCAGAGCATCGGAGGATGTCCACAGACACTTAAGACGTCGCTAGAAATCCCCAGCCGTCCTGAGTGACCACTTGTCCACTGCACGTCCCGTATATTTCGTGCAGAATTGATGGCGCAGTTAATTCGTGGGCCCCGTCATGCTAATTTATAACTATTCTAAGACACTGTTCTTGCCTAATGGGCCCTCTGGATCTGAAGTTCATAAGAACGGCCGAATTTCTCTGAAATCTTCATTTCTGAGCATTCCTAAGCACTTTCTGACAACCGTCTACCTCTGGCCTTCCCAGAAAATTATGCCCGTAAGGCCGCTCCTATCTCCCTGCCAAAGCATAGGACACGTAGGTTCGGAGTTACCGAAACCCACAGGTGGGAATGCACTACAGTTTCCTCATTGTTCTGAAACATAACAACGGCCCTGTAAGACCAAGTGGGAACATACCCTTATTACACATGTCATTTATGACACAAACATCGGCTTATTGATGAGGTGGGTTAATACTAACTAATTTGGGGGCTTTTTCCCCCACACAGCCTTGATTATTGGGTAATTAGTCTGGATCCGCACATCAAGAAACCACCATAACACGCTCATGACTGATTAGAGCATCCGTAGTGCGGTCATTGTAAGCAATCCATGGGGCCTTTATAATGTTGGGCTTTTTTAAGCACAAATCGATCCAATGCATAGCCGGCCCAAACGTCAAATGGACTTTTCGCATTTTAAAAAGAAAGAAAGAAAGAAATCTCGCATTAAAAAAAGACTTTTCATTGAAATAAGGGAAGGTTGAATTGATTGGCACGCTTAACATTGTGGAAAAGGGTTGACAATCATAATTATTTCTATTGGGAGCCAACTTGTGAGCCCTTCAAATTTTAGAGAAATTTGCCAAACCTGGGGGGATGAGGTGCATACCAAGACCATGGAAGTGTTGGAACCCATAACGGTTGCATTGGAACACAATTTTTATTACAAATGACTTTTTGCCCAGGAAAGTGCCGATACAAGCATTGTTTACGAGCGCATTGCAGATGCTCTTAGACAGGTTTGCCTTTTCCTCAGCTGATGTTAGCTTGAGCCTTCCTCGGGACAAGGCTAAATACTACCAGTCAGTGTTTTTTGGATTTTTGGACAAATGGTTATGTGGCCTTTCTTTGAAGAAGTTTTTGAGTTTCCTGTCTCTTTCATTTGGAGGGGGGGTGAATTGAAAGGAGCCCACCTACTTATATTGTTGTACATAAGTGTTGTAATAGATATAGTGCATATATAGGATCCATATTTCCAGCCTCTATATTATATATACAAAATTGTATTGAACTATATTTGTAGGCTAACTCTATTATTTATAATGAATTCCTCTACATTTGGTGTTCCCTAAATTATTTGTAAGGCTTTTAAATTTTTTTATCCTAAATGAATAAAGTCCTATCTAAATTATGCCGCACATCGTTTTAAAAATGCACTAAGTGCCCCCCCCCCCGAGAATATCTTGTAATGTACGCGGTCAAAGTTTTTGAGATTTCTTCCTCTACGATTAAATATGCAAAAATAAGTATTTTTAAATTTTTTTGCACTTTACAATAGAAATGGCAGTTTTGAGTGTTTTTTGATGGAAAAAAGGCTTTGAGACTCTAGGGGTTAAATGAGACTAGAACATGAATGACAACCATTACTTGGAGTCGAAGAGTGATTTGTAAGTTTATGAATATGCTTATGAGCAATGGAAGTATTTTGTTATCTTTAGGAGTAAAAGCTAACAATTCAAGTCAACAAGTGAAGCAACAAAAAAGTAGTTTCTACTTCACCTTTTTATTTGAATGCTAAGTTACCCCCTCAACAAGGTGGTTGTATAAATACAACTTGACATTGTGCATACTAAGAAAATACTTTCATTGCAAAAAGGTGAGTTTAAGGTTGAGATTTTTCATGGATGTTCCTAACAAGATTGTTGATCTCTGTATTTATTTTGAGAATTTTGTGAAGTATATGTCATCCTTGTATTTTCCTTGTATAGGACTCGGACAAATACGTAGAAAATGCCCTTTCAACAACCATATCTTTGTTTCCACGTCACACATTATCAAAGTAAAAATTTATATATTTAATTTCCATTCCAAGCTTCAATTTTCATATTTCCAGTTTTCTTCAATATGAAAGCTCTTATGGTGAAAAATTGTCTGTAACACAATTGCAACCCTTTCGGGCATCAACATCCTTTAGTGTTCATGCGATACTCATCAACTTTATACCTCTGTATGCTTCAAGTCCATTTTGAACCTTTTTTTAAATTATTGAACCTATCTAAATTGTTTTTGTGTGATGCAATTTAACATTTTTATTGAAGAAATGATCCAATCAAGATCAACAACATCAATGTCTCTACTGCTAAATACTCTAGATCCAATCATCCAAGAGGAGGCATATATGGGCAGGTGGATTGTTGCAAGAAAGAGTGTCTATTTTTGTTCCACTTTGGCATCTTTTCAACTAGTACACCTAGTACTATGAGCTTTTGCATATGAATTCAAATTTTTTTTAAAAGAAAGGATAATTAGTATAACACAAAAAATAGCATATTACCAAAATTTTAGACCTAAAAATAATTTAGGTCAAAAGTTATTCACAAAAAAGAGTAAGTTGAAATCTTAAAGAAAATACATACTTTGACATTTTAATTTGTAAAAAATATGAAAAATAGTTTTAAAGAAACTAAAAAATTTTCATTTGGAAAATTTTATGGTGCAGCTATTACACCAAAAAAATGATCTTAAAACCATCTCCAATGATCAAAAGTGCGCACACAAGGTAGCCCTCTTTGCATGGACGTAGATGACATAAAATAAAATATTTGTAAATGCCCCTTGGTAGAAACATGACTTCCTACTATGAAAATAGACCATAGAAATTTTAGCTCTAAATCATTAAATTTGGAGACTCCATAGTACTTAAAATCCCTAAAACTTGAAACATAACATATTAATTTAATTAATTTTTAAATATTAAATGATCTATTTTAAACTTTAAAAAACATAAAATATGATTACACTCAAGACAAAAATCTCTAATAAAAATTTCAAGTTCATACAAGTCATGATTCAGAATCAATTCAAAAGTTATCGCAAAAGAAAGCTTTGGCACTCCCCTTGTGACAAATAACCAGTACTACTCTTTCTTGCAATGACCTAGATAAGTAATCTTACAAGATGCTCTTTTATATTTTTATATATGCAAATTTAATATAAAATAATATTAAAAAACTAGCTAAAAAATGATGATAATGAAATTAAAATTGTTGAAGGTCTTATTTGCTAAATGACGTGTTTGAGGTGTTTCAAAACACTAACTCTGTGACGTTCAAGTATTCAAAGTACTAAAAACTAGATTTGGTGAACATCTATAGGTCTATGGATACAATCTAGAAAACAAAGAGTAGATTTTGAAATGGGTTGGCTGCATAGAACCGACAATGTTTGCAAGCTCTTACTTAACCCCTAAATGCCAGAGGCACCAAATTTTAGTGGCGACAATACTTTGAATTTAAATAAAACCTAACCAAATTTCTATTTTTAGTAATTAATATTTCTGAAAAATTATTTTTGAAGTCTAATTTTAGTGCCAAAAATCCAATTTTGAAAATTATTGATTATGATTTTTCTATTCAAGATTTTGTGCAAGGATATCCATTGTAATCTTGACTTTCCATAGTATTGAGGCGGCTCTTGGAAATGAGCCTTAAATAAGATCTTGGAGGAAAAATCACATTAGAAATTCATTTAAAAATTTTTGTAGAGTAGATTTTGAGAAGCCGTAAATTGATTGGGGTTATGCATGTTAGGTCTTTTAACCTCATATTTTTTTGTTGACCAACGTTTTAGATTTGGCATGTGAAAAGAAGGTTGAAAGACTTCAAGTCATTTTTGCAGTTTTAACACCCTCATGTTCAAACATTATAATCTTTCAATTCATAAGTGATACTGTTGTGTTTTTTTCTCCTATGTGACCTCTAACATGTCTAGTTTGAATTTGTACGGTTATAATTCATAATAAATTGATACAACTTATCAAAATGTTGGCTTTTTGTTCAATTTAGAGCAAATTCCTAGAAGTTTATAAAAGGCCTTGGGCATTTAGGGGTTAAATGAGAAATTGAATGTACGATTTTCGTCACCATTGCAGTGTTTTATCTTCAGCACTTGGTTCCTGGGCCTTTTCAATGCTTTGTGTGGTCTTGATGATGGCTGAAATATCTAAGTGGACATCCATTTAGTGAGCCTTTAGAGACATGTATAAGCACAAGAGATCATTCAAGTAAATACGTTTTTTTAATTCTATGGTCCATTTGTCTATTGATATGCACGGTGGTAGATAGTGGTAGATAATTCATTATGTTTATAGTTTTGAAGAGTCAAGTTGATTCATTTTTGCATGAGTATGAAAAGGACCAATAGATAGATAGGATGGGGGCCATGTAGAACTTTGATATGTAGATTGTCAAATAAACTTTACATCTTTTCAAACTTTAAGAATTAAGTAGTTGTCTTTTCTCTTTTCTAAGTATATAAGGTTGTTAGTCTTTTGTGTTTTTTAGCTCATGAATATATATGTAATTCACTTTGTACACTTGAATATTTTGCCCACATCATGTAAATGTTGAATTGCCTTAAAAACTTGTGTAAATTGTAAATACCAGTGGTTGGTTGTACATGAGTATGGTATTAGCGGTGTTTAATTGTTGTGAGTAGTTTATTTTGTAAGCCAAATATCGGCAAACCATGATTTTTCAAGTGTGTGGATCTTTGTGATAGATAATTGTTATGTATCTAAAGATTGGCAAATTATCAGGAAATTTGAATTTTAATAGGAAGTATATACCTTAGATTATATTACTATAGTTGTAAATTGACTATAAAAGATGTTAGAAGTTGTATAGCACATTAATATAGATGTGAATTGAAAAAAAGATTTGCATGGACCATTTCAAATTAGTTTTTTGTGTTAGAAATTATAAGACTACTAAGTGTTTGGGTTGAATGTGAACGGTGAACTAGGGTACATGTGTGCAATCTTTTTGGATTAATTGTTTGCAAATGAGAGTTGCATTTGTAAGGTGTAAATTACCTTGTCTATGATTTCTATTCAAATGATTGTGTGATAGTAGAGGATAACTGGTCTAGCTATTAGAGAATGTATCTTGAATGGAGTAGTGTAGATGAATTGTCATAGTGCAAAAATTCACATGATTGAGCATAAAAACCAGACTAGATATGTTGTCACCACATGACCATATGCATGTTATGCATACTGAGTTTATCAAATTGACAAGCTAGTAAAAAAATACATACCCCTGGCATTAAGCTATAAAAAATCAATTTGCCTTCATAGTGTGATTTAAAACTAATAGACAATAGATGCTATATATTCCCTAAGTTAAGTATATGCACATCCATTTGACTAAATCTTACTAGACTTAGGTAAATTGATTTTCTTAGGTAAGCTTGCCTTATTTATGAAGATACTATCTAGGTCTCATGCAATGTTAAAGAACAAATTACCAAGTACATCTGTACAATTGGACAAATTGAGTTATCAAAGAGAAGATCTAACTAATTATACCATCACGGGAATCAAGACTAATTGATTAGATACAAACATCTATTTTTTATGATACTACAATTAGAACTTGTGGACTTTGGACAAATTGTTTGGTTGTAATGGAGTTGGAACATGAGAAAAGAAGATCAGAGATCGAATAGAGTATTAAACCAAACAATCTATAACTATTGCCAATATATCTTGTCAGACACGTCTTGGTCCATGTCTGTCTTGTAGGAACGATGTCTACCAAACAATGTTTGCATTGGACATTATCTAGTACACTACATGTACTTGGAGAATTTTTTCAAATACTCTAAATATATTCTCAAATATTTTCAAATATTCTTGGTATACTTTTAATATCTATCTACTAAACAAACAAAGGGTCTACTAGACGTCCTAGATATCGTGACGCAGTATTCAATATGACAACCACGAGTGTTGCATTTTAAACTTCTCACTTTTGTGATGAAAACAAATCGCCTTAGATTACAAAATTTTCTTAAACATACTAAATTAGCAATTAGCTGCTAATAAGGTAGCTTTTGAATAGGAATATGCAAAGTTGGCCAAACTAAAAGGATGAAAATAAAAGGATAATTTTTATAAATTATATATTAAAAAAATTGTTTTTTGATTAAATCAATAGAATCATCCATTGTATTAATGAATTGACCAAATTTGGCAAATTGTCTCTAGCCTTGTAGGTACTATTAGTATAATACAACATTTGACAACATCCCTTTGTCAATAGCATATGGATTAGATTGTGTAGGAGAGGAATTTAAGAGCGTTTGAGCATTAAAAAGAATTGGCAATAAAATACTTTATAAAAGTCTAATTGAAAAAATCCTTCTACCTTAAAAAGTGACCTTAGTCATAATTCATAAAATGATACCTTTTGACGGTCTTTCCAACCAAGAATCCTATTAGAGAATGATTTCTTGAGTTTTGTTTTCTAAGACAAAAAATAATTTTCAATTTACATAACAACTTTGATCTAGATACAAGGAACAACATCATGGATCTTTCTCACTGAGGTTGATGAAAAAGTAGAAATGTGGACTTGTTGAAGAGTGACTTTTAGATGTTTAGAACAAGAGATTTGTATTGCGCTTTGAAGAAAGAGGCTGCATGCCAAGATGGCTGTGTGGCATGCATGAAGGATTCATTGGTACTTGAATAAGCTTTATCTTATGAAAATAGACAAAAATTGTGGAAAAAGTGATTATTGATGGATGAACATGATACTTCTAAATGATACATGACACTAAGAATTGTCATCTTAACTTAGGATAACTACTTGTCTCGTCAGAGATTCCCATTGGTCAACTTTGTTTGCAAAGTGTTGCCATTGGTCCCCTAGGTGTCCACCCTTTGGTGTCCACCTTTTTGGTTCTGAGGCGTCCGCCAAGTGTTAGGGAATGCTTAACGGACAGTTAGACATCTGTCTTGGACGCCATTAGTTTTGGCGGACAGTTGGGCTTTTGATGTAAATTTTTATTTATCAATTTTTTTTACGATTACTTCCTATGGATGGTCGTGAATGGTCCCGGACAATCATCAGAATAGTCAAAAATGGTGGCACAATTGTCCACTTTGAATAACAATTATGTCAATAGATATTGGTGGCTTCTTGCTCTGTCAAATTTTCTTACTTTTGTTGATTTGTTTGCAAAGGTTTTGTTTGTGGTTGCTCAATCTTGTGGTGCCAGTACAAGATTGAGCAAGTTTATTCTATTTTCAATGATTTTTTTTTATCTTTCATTAAGTAATCCATTCTAATTACATTTAATGCTTTATGTTTTACGATGAATTCTATGTGCAATTGGCTTGCATTTCATATGGAATGTATGGGTTGCATCACGAAAAGGCATTTGTTGCGGCCTTCAAAGTTGTAACACAGAACCATAGTTTCAGAGTTTTGGAGACGGAATTTTGCGATGCAGTTGTCAATGACGCCAAAAGAAACCACACGAAGCATCTGAATTTAGCATCAAAATTAGCAGACATGGTTGAGGGTTGAGAGATTGTGGTATACGGTATATGAAGTTGCTCCAGAAGTAAGAAAATTTGATAGACCAAGAAGCCACCAATATCTATTGACATAATTGTTATTCAAAGTGGACAATTGTGCCACCATTTTTGACTATTCTGATGATTGTCCGGGACCATCCACGACCATCCATAGGAAGTAATCGTAAAAAAAATTGATAAATAAAAATTTACATCAAAAGCCCAACTGTCCGCCAAAACTAATGGCGTCCAAGACAGATGTCTAACTGTCCGTTAAGCATTCCCTAACACTTGGCGGACGCCTCAGAACCAAAAAGGTGGACACCAAAGGGTGGACACCTAGGGGACCAATGGCAACACTTTGCAAACAAAGTTGACCAATGGGAATCTCTGACGAGACAAGTAGTTATCCTAAGTTAAGATGACAATTCTTAGTGTCATGTATCATTTAGAAGTATCATGTTCATCCATCAATAATCACTTTTTCCACAATTTTTGTCTATTTTCATAAGATAAAGCTTATTCAAGTACCAATGAATCCTTCATGCATGCCACACAGCCATCTTGGCATGCAGCCTCTTTCTTCAAAGCGCAATACAAATCTCTTGTTCTAAACATCTAAAAGTCACTCTTCAACAAGTCCACATTTCTACTTTTTCATCAACCTCAGTGAGAAAGATCCATGATGTTGTTCCTTGTATCTAGATCAAAGTTGTTATGTAAATTGAAAATTATTTTTTGTCTTAGAAAACAAAACTCAAGAAATCATTCTCTAATAGGATTCTTGGTTGGAAAGACCGTCAAAAGGTATCATTTTATGAATTATGACTAAGGTCACTTTTTAAGGTAGAAGGATTTTTTCAATTAGACTTTTATAAAGTATTTTATTGCCAATTCTTTTTAATGCTCAAACGCTCTTAAATTCCTCTCCTACACAATCTAATCCATATGCTATTGACAAAGGGATGTTGTCAAATGTTGTATTATACTAATAGTACCTACAAGGCTAGAGACAATTTGCCAAATTTGGTCAATTCATTAATACAATGGATGATTCTATTGATTTAATCAAAAAACAATTTTTTTAATATATAATTTATAAAAATTATCCTTTTATTTTCATCCTTTTAGTTTGGCCAACTTTGCATATTCCTATTCAAAAGCTACCTTATTAGCAGCTAATTGCTAATTTAGTATGTTTAAGAAAATTTTGTAATCTAAGGCGATTTGTTTTCATCACAAAAGTGAGAAGTTTAAAATGCAACACTTGTGGTTGTCATAATGAATACCACATTATAATGTCTAACCCTGTGTCTAAAACAATTATTAGACCCCCTTATTTGTCTAATAAGTAGATTTTTATAATATACCAAGAATATTTGGGAATATTCAAAAATATTCAAAAATTTGCCTTTATTCTTTTCAAACATTAGCTGAATAATCATCAGTGCACGGAACCATTCAATTGTAAAAATACTTAATTTCAAGCATTTAGTGTATAAAATATTTATTGTTAGGAATCAATAATCATAAGAGGCTCTGAACAAGATGTATCATGGTTATATCAATGATGATTATTGACCTTGGATGAAAATATCTGAATAATACTAACGTCTTCCCAATTAGTAGAGGACTACTTGTAAATGAATGCAAGTAGATACACCAAAATGAAAGGAGAGTACTCCGAGGCAGGGAGAATTTTTTTTTATAGAAAATGTTGTGAATTTACCACATTCTAGCTTGTAATTTGGGGTACACGATCATTTGGCTTGTAATTTGAGGTATAAAGTTTTATCAATTTGGGGGCATAAGATCAAAACCGGGACCATTTGTCATTGTCAATTTCCTATGCAATTCTATGTTAACATCAAGAAAGAATTTAGTCCCAAATCAACTAGAAAAATATTGAACTTAGCGGATTGAAGTTGAAATAAATTAGATTGAATAGCCTTATAAGATGTTGCAAAGTAATGAGTAATCAAAATGTTGCAAGTTGACATTGTCAATGATTGATAAACTAATAACAAGGTTTGTCCTACTAGTGCATACACCACTAGTTTTTCAAACTTTCATTAATTGCAATATAATTCAAGGAGTGTTGGCTAAAATATTATTATTTCATCATTCAGAATTCTATAGATATAAAATTTTGTAGGTGCTCTAGTTTTGCACCCTCTTTATTTGTACAAGTGAAAGTTGCTAGCTAGAATACAACAAGTTAGCATAACTTGTACAATTACACAAATAGGTGATTTCTTTTGTAGCCATGAACATAGTGAAAGGATGCAACAAGTTTTTTGCATTCAAAATCTACTTGTTCTAGAGCTCTACGTCTATAAATATCGCATCCATTGACTTCTGTGAGTGCTCAAAATCCAAATATCAACGCTAGATAACTACCAATGCAAGCATCAACTTTTAGCCATCTGAGGAGCATAATTTAAAAAAATACAAATTGAAAGGCATGCTCATCAACTTGTTTATTAGGCTTGTCAACTAATTTGGCAGGCTTGTCAACTTAAACCGTCAACTCATAACTTTCCACAAGAATAGAATAGGATCTCTCCAAATAGGGTTTAAATTATAGAACGCAAAGATTGGTACAATGATAGACATTAATTTCTTCCCATTTATCTCCACTATATAAACAAAATGCAAGCCCATATCAAATAAGAAATAACAATACAAAATTTAAAAACACAACCTTTACAACAAATTTAAAAAATAAACTTCAAAGCTTTAAAAGAAACAAAAAACAACTTATCAATTTAAAATACAACATATTACTCACAAAAATTGCCAATTATAACAAAAAAAAGACAATATTTCCTACTCAAAACCACAAACAAACCACAATACCACAACAACATACTATACCTATCTAAACTAACATCCAACCAAAAACATTTTTTTTTTAATTAAACAATATAGTCACTATCCAAAACTAAATAACACAATTAAAAATATAGAAACACACTAAAAACCTATTCAAGAGAACAAAATATACAAAACCAACAACAACATTTATATACACAAAGCAAAGCCGCTACATTAATCCACCCTAACACTTTCAACCACCTAACCCAACCTGACTCCAAAAATGATCTATAAAATCTTTGTTTTAGACTACTAGCTAAATGTAGATGAATTTTATTGTTCTTAATTATAATCTACTATAAAATGGTTAGTAGAAAAATACTCTTGGACTTGCTCATAAGTAGTAATAGATTTTATGTTCTTATATCTTTTTTATGTCGCACGTTTGGAACACTAGAGACTTAGTTGATTTAAGCATGCCATCTAGAAATATTCCAATTATATTTTGCTTTACTACAGATCATATTCTATGAATATTTCTGATTATTTTATGAGAGTGTGGTAGTAAGGAAAAAAGTTTCCATGTAATTTTTGTATTGAATTAAATTTGTTTAAGATTTTTTATACTTGCACATTGTCACATTGATTTGTCTATAGTAGATCTACTAGTGATAATATTTTGTTGTTATTTTGTTGTTGAATGTTACCATTTTTGGTAGTAGACAAACCTAAACATTGGATGGTTTTGTGCCTATTTTCAAGAATTTCAATTGTTAATTTATTTACAAATAGTGTGAAGATAGAAAGGAAGGAAAAATGTTGACAACTTGATTAAATATAGAACTAGCATTGAATAAGAATAATACATTACTAGTAGAGATTGACAATGAGCTAACTTTCTATACTTGTTGCTTCACAATATTGGTATTATAACCATGTATGGGTGACTGCAAAAAACACTTTATGTTTTTGGCCATAAGATTGGCAATACTATGCAATTCTACCAGTACTATATGTCAACGACGATCCTGCAGATCTAAACCTTCAATTTAGTACTATGCAATACTATAGACTGATGTAGAGTACTACAGAAGACACTGGAAGCAAACAATAGCAAAAAAGGGATTTGTGGAACTTTTCATTTTTTATAATTAAAAAAGAATTCAAAAAATTCAAATAAAAAAATCCATTTTGCTAGAAATGACTGTGCTCGCATTGCTCCAAAGAATTCATGTAGGAAATTTTTTCCCTCTTTGTAGCGTTCGTACAAAGGAAGATCACTTTGACATATCACATATGCACAATTGACATGCTGCTATTTTCATAAAAACTCATTTGTCAACCCTTGTAATGTTAGTAGACCTCCGAATGTCCAATTTGTGGCTTCAAATTTGCATTTTTGGTTCAAAAATAGGACTAAAAAATGCCCCAAATGGCCAAGGTAGACACCCAACTAGGGGCAAGTTTAAAATAGTATACTAATTTGAAAAATTTGAAAAAATTACTCAATGTCTGCAACTATTGCATGTACCTTGATTTCAAATTTCACGCAAAACAAATAAATGATGCAAAAGTTATGAGCCAAAAACTACCTGTCCAAGGGCAAGGGGACAAAAAATAGGACAAGTGTTTCTTGCAATCACCCGTATATTACATACTTTACTTGAAGATGCACTCTCCCTATGGTTTGTACATCTATTTTAGTCAGAAATGTTCAATTTACGCAGTAATGGTTGAATTTTTTTTACTAGACTATATATTCCTATGATTTGGTTTGATGACAAGTAATTAAGAGTTGCATATTCCATCCAAGTAGTTTTGAGTTTTGAGTTCAATTGCGGTATTTCATTCATTTTTGGTTTACAAATTTTGGTGAGAATCTATCATTGCAAAATGTGAATTTAATAACTTGGATATTGTGTTCTAAATTAGGAATGTCAGGCGGAGGCTATTGCAAAGGTGGTATATACTCATAGTGGATCAGGGCAAAGTTTGGTATTGCAATGACAATGTGTTCTTTTGGGGCCATTAGATGTTTTTCGGGGCATTGGAGGGCCATTTCAGCCCCGTTTGCCTGGTTGCAATGAACAGTGCCGCAGTCAAAATATTAAATTAATAATAATAAATAATAAATAAATAATAAATAATTTTAAATTTTTCTCAAAAAATAATACTAAAAAAATAATTAAATATTATTATTTGACGTGGAAATCGTTGTGTCACGTCAACCTGCTGCTGCAGCAGAGTTCTTATAGTTCGAGAACTCGGGGGAACTCGCGGCCTAATTTAGTAGGTGAATCTCATCTAATGATATACTAACAAGGATATAACTAGTGAAAAGTTGTGTAATATGGGGTTTATCTTCAAAGGTACTAGCATTCATTAGGGTGTAGCATCTTGAATTAGTGTGAGACAATAGAAAATTTCTAATTTCTTTAACTTTTTTATTATGTCTTTGTATTCTAAATGCTTTCAAATTTAGAATAGGAGGAACGTCATCTCTAGTTAAGGAGGAACGTTCCTCCTCCTTTTCTATTAGATTGGAGATGTACATTTCAGAATATGCATTTCATGTTTTGGGATCTTTTCAACTCTCAAACCTTATCGGGGCCCTACTCATACTAAATTATGATGATTTGATATTGTGCTTTTTGTCATTGCATAAATATTATTGTCTTTCGTTTTTGTTATTTTATTTTTTCATTGGAACAAAAAATTGGAGAATGTTTCATATGTTTTTTGGTCAACGCATTTTTTTAGAAAAAAGACACATTACAAGTGGTCAAAAAATATTTATATATATAGGTCTTCATTATTGTTTAGGGGGAGGGGGCCACTATTCTTGTCCATTTGGATTCTAATTTGGATTATGGTAACCCCTAAAGGATTTTGGTATTTTAAAGCTTACATGGCTAAAAAACGACCCACTTTTGATAACATGATTGGTAAAACAAAATGTGTTTATTTTTCCATAATTTAACCATTAGATCTGTATCTCACATCATGTTGGTACATATGTTCAAAAATAATTCTATATTGTAATTTTGTATATTCATAAAGATTATAGTAGTGAATAAAGGTCCAATTTTGTTTTCCATTTGCCTGAGAACCGATTATTTTTTTCGTGATTCAAAACAGACCCATACCATGACAAAGACTTGTACAATTAAATTTTTTTGTATATAGTGAAGTTGGATATATTTGTGTTCATTTGTGGATTGAATTTATTTGTCTAACATTGTAAAAAAAATAATGAATGCCAAGTGTCCAGATATGAAAATTGTCATTTACACATGGCAACATTCTAACACTTACATTGTATAATAAAAGATGTTTGTTGCAAAATCACAATGGTCTTTACACGAACCTAATTACATCCTACATAGTGGGATTTTTTTTGTAAAAAAACAAAAGAGTATGACTTCAAATTGAAGCCAAGCTTCAGCTAGTCAAAATTGTGGTTGCCCCTTCAAAAATATGGATTCCCTATCTATTGCCCATAGCCCTCCTTATTGCAACAAACCAAGAATCAAAGAAGATGATGTTTAATATGGATCACGCTATTGGACGCTCCTCATGGATGAAAAAAGATCTAGTGCCAATCACTACCAGGGTCCCAATTTTGGCCAATGCTTACATGTCCATGTCCACCTTGAGGTGTTCAATTTTAGAGCATGTGTAGCAACCTGGGCATTAGTAGGTCCCAATGCCTTAGATACTATATCTCCAAGGTCTATGTTGTTGTAGGGCATGAGTTTTGTGCTAGAGTGAGTATTTTCACCAAACTCAAGTACGGAGCTATTTCCAAAATATTGAAAACTAGAAGAAAATGGAAAAAAATTGCAATAAAATCAAATTCATATTCTTTTGGATAAGCAAAAATTTGTATTGTAGCCAAAAATAAATATTTTATGGCAAAAATCAAAACAAATCAGTACAATTGAGAAATAAAAAAGCAAATACCACATCCTATTAATTCCTACATAAGTAGGCTTATTGTAAAAAAAAATAAAAATAAAGAAAACCCCCAAAATGGCCCTTCATGTAAAAATAATCCAAATTTCTCCTTCATGCAGTTATACAACAACCAATCACAATTGCAATCAACCCGATCCTTGCATGGTATTTCTCATAACACCTTTTGTTTAGACACATAAACTTTCTATTGCAAAAGGCATAATAGATATGTCAGTTATTGTCACGGCACATGTGGAAGCATGGATATGGTGATCCTTGTGCCCATGTAGTCCTTCATTTTGTCTTGATATTTTCCATTCAATCATTAGAGGCTTACAAAAACCCTCCTTGAAACATAAATGGCTAATAAGGTAGGAGGTCCATAAAGCGACCATCTAAGCGCTGAACCTGAATTTTGGGGAGGTAAAACATCTTGAAATATTTTTCAGTAAATTTTCCTTGAAAGACAAGAAGAAATGGCATCTGGCTCAAGTTGTTTCATATTTTTCAGAGCTTTGTGGAATTAGTTATGAAATTTTGAAGGTGAAAAGCCAAAGGGCTGTAAAAGCGACCACCTCCTAAAATGTACATCCTTTGTACATTTTGGGAAATTGAAGAAAACAAAATGTACATGTGTGTCCTGATCGGTTCAAAATGCCCGGTCGGAGTTCAAGCCTCCTACCTTAGAAAGTGTCCGGTTTTGATCTTCCTTAGCAATATTGAAATATAAGATGCTTATATTGATAACTAAAGTGTAAAATAGAAAATAAAAGTATGATGCCATCACTTATGAGATTGTGTTTGGCAAGAGTAGGAGGCTTGTAGTTGACCTGCTACATCAACTCTTCTCATAGCTCTAAGGAAGGAGGCTCAAGAAATGGAGCATCTATTGGTTGATCCGCCTTTTTCATGTATTTCCTTGGATAGGAATATTTTTAGCTCATTTTTTAGACAAAGAGAAATTGATGAGGAATCTAACTCAAGTAGTTTCGTATTTTTCCAAGAATTTTTGAATTACTTATGAATTTTCAAACGAGTTGGGTCATAGGTCCCTATTTGTGACTCTAGGTCTTTCATAAACGATTCACTTGCAATTCTAAATAAAAATGGGGAAAGCAAAGAGAATGATTGGCTCTTGCAATTAATAATGATTTTTTCCTTGATTCATTCAATGACTATACTAGTCAATTTCAAAACCAATTCATGTCCATTTCACCGCCATTTATAGAGTCCATTCTTAATGCCCGCTCTGTTTTACAGCCTCCTACCTTAGCATACTTCAAAAGGTTTGTGAAGTGAAAATTTGCTCAGCACTTGTACTATTATATCATTGTACATTAGGCATTGGATTACATGCATATTCCAATGACAACACATACATTGAGATTAGAAGAACATGTCTTTCATCAGTCTAAACCACTCCACCAATTCCATAAATGTGACTCATGCATGCATACAAGCTACCAAATTGTTATGAGAATTGTTTTTGAAAGCCTTCAAATTTTGCAATTTCAACATTAGATCCACAGATCCACCCTAACTTAACCCCTAAAGGCCCAAAGTCCCCTCGGGGGACACTTGGGATTTTGGGCAGGCTCATGCGACCTGAAATTTCGACCTGATTTTTTGAAACTTTTTTTGAAGATAGGAAATCACATTAGCTTTCCAAAAATATAATTTTTTTTTCAATTGGTGACCGGGAAAAAAAGTTATGCCGCCCGAAGTCAAAAAAGCAGTTCGCCGGGCAGAAAAAAAAAACTTTAAAAAATTGATTTTTTTTTTTTTTTTGATTTTTTTTCTCAAAGATCATGTTTTTGTCTATATTTGAAGCTTTGATTCATTATAATTGGACTCCGAATGAGAAAGTTATGGACAATCTTGTTTTTCGGGCAATCTAAGCGTCTTCTTCAAAAAACAACTTATAAAATTCATTTTTGAATGCAATTTTCGAAATTTTTCAATTTTTTTTTTTGAAAAGGTTAAGTTTGTTTGCAAGAACAATCCCACCGTTGGGATTATGGTTTTTTAATTCCATCTAAGAGCTATTGAAGATTTAGTATTTTGTTCAATTTTGAACCTACTTCTACTTAACAATTTTTTTATATGTGAAAATCAAGTTTTGACATTCTGAAATTTTTTTCCCCGACTCTCAACTCAAATGTTCAACATAAAAAAATTTAACTTTATGGTGTGTAGTGCAAAAAAAATCCACAAATGGCCGTCAAAGTCATCTGAAATTGCAATCCAGAGTTCAAAAAAACTTCTTTTTCCAACTTCAAACGCTAATATCTTCCAATCCGTACGGTCAAACTTCATGAAATTTTTACCTCATGATTTGAGACAAGTGAAGTACAAGATCCTATGGCTAGATTCCAAAAAAAAAAAGTTTTTTTTGGATTAGGGAATGATCGCAGCAGAAATGGCAGTTTTCAGTGGTTTCGGAGCCAGAAAATGCCTTGGGCCTTTAGGGGTTAAATGCATTGTGTGGATGGCATATTATAAGTTCCTAGGTTTGCCTACTTCAATAGGTGACTACTGCATGCCTTTTAACTCCAAAGTGACATTGGATTTCTGACCTCGCAAGATGTACTGCCATGGGTGTTCGTTTTGAAAATATTTGTAGTCAAATCTATTGCTGGATAAGTACATCCAACCATACAAAGGGGAACTAAGGTAGCACGGGAACAATTAGAAAAATTTGGAACCACTGATTCTCTTGTTTCATATGTTTTTTTAAACGTGGAAATGGCGTGTTAGCCATGAAGAAATGGCAGGCTAAAATGGGGTTTTCTTGACATGGGGGACTTATACGTCATCCAAACTTACAAATTAGCATCGATGTTCCACTAACAAATTGAAGATACACCTGACATGTCTACATGAAAAAATGACAAAAGCTTCAATACCTCGACATACTCGTTGTAATTCACAAAGGTACCTCGGGCACTTGAATTGAATAATGCAGTTGTTCTAAAATTAGCCAAAATTGGTGCAAAATCATGCAGTAAGATCCGACTGGTTTGATACGCTGCAAAAGAGTCTCAGAGAAGTGTGAAAAAATTGCATTGGATTTCATGGTCTAGATGTTTCGAGAGCCAAGCCTGAACATCACTTGACCACCACATTTTGCAAAACCCAATGATCAGGCGGGTGGACTAATAAACATTCCGATGACTAGACAGATCCGTGCAATGAAAAAAGCACAGGGAGGCACGGGAGCATTTCATTTTCTGGTCAGCGTCCACCTCACTGAAGAAGACAATGGTATTCCTCCGGGCAGGGTTTTTTTTTTTAGGCCTCATGAGGCCAGACTCCAATGTTGTGGCACAGGCACAGTGGTCTATATCTGGAGGGAATATCCTCCATTTCTTGCATGGTGCACTGTCAGAATGTAAAAAAAAATTACTGCCTCCGGGTATCTCCAACTCTCCCCTGTCGTTCTGCCCAGTGACGTCAGCCCCGCTCTCTTGTTTCAATGCCAAATAGGGGCACTTCCCAAAGTTCCTCAATTGCAAGTTCGCACAGAAAATACAATACTGATCTGCTCTTCTTGTATTTTAGGTCAATGGATAGATCTTTGGAAATCCTAGAGGATCTCTTTTGTGGGTTTTTCCCATCCAAACATGTATGATGCCTATTTATTGGGGTGAAATCTGTTGAGGACACTTTCTATCTCCAGTGATGTTTTGGAGTTAAGCCATTTACCAAACTTGTGCTTCATAAGGATATGGTATTAGACACATCCAGATAAAGACTAGACTAGGACTAAATTCACCCTGTCCACTGCCTTGGAAGCTGATGCATGTTTGATCATATGTTACAACTTAAAATAAGTTAGAAAGAGAAAATTAGTGAAGAAACATTAACAAGGTAGGAGGCTCAGAAATGGAGCATCTAAGGGCTGGTCCACCTTTTTCATGTATTTCCTTGGACGGAAATATTTTTAGCTCATTTTTCAGACATAGAGAAATAGATGAGGAATCTAACCCAAGTGGTTTCGTATTTTTTCAAGAATTTTTGAATTACTTATGAATTTTCAAACGAGTTGGGTTGTAGGTCCCTATTTGTGACCCTAGGTCTTTCATAAACGGTTCACTTGCAATTCTAAATAAAAATGGGGAAAACAAAGAGAATGATTGGCTCTTGCAATTAATAATGTTTTTTTCCTTGATTCATTCAATGACTATACTAGTCAATTTTAGAAATCAGAACCAACTCATATCCATTTCACCGCCATTATATGGGCCCATTCTTAATGCCCGCTCTGTTTTACAGCCTCCTACCTTACCATGTGACCAACTTGTGCCTTGTACATAATAGATAGAATATTTTTTTCTTCAAATCTCATAGCATGCAAGTAACTAGAGAATAGTCAATGTCAACAGATAAGATTACCCTTAATCCTATTTCGTGCACTTTGAAAATGTGTAGTTTTTTCATATGGTGTCCAAAAAATGCATTCTAAGAGAATCTAGAATTCACTTTTGACTACCAATAAGACTTCACAAAAAAATCAATATAATAATGGAAACCATGCTAAATTGTTTATTTGTGCAATTTTAAATGTAGCTACTTTACTCATTGAAATCATATTTCTATTCATATGATCTTGTGCATAGATCTGCAGTGAAATTACAACTTGCTCAAACCACAAAGATTACCACGTCTCTATAACTTATATGAGGTTGAATGTCAATTTAAGGTAGACAATCTGTTTTTACCTTTTGAAAGTTGATTGCATTTTGGGGGAAGCTAAATTACTTGAAACGATTTTCCTTAGATTTTTGTAGAAAGAAAAAAAAATGGAACTGGCATCCAACCCAAGTTGTTTCGTATTTTTTGGACCTTCGTGAAATTAATTACAAGTTTCTGAAGTTGAAATGCAATGGTCACTAAAAGCGACCGGATACCTTTTTGAAATTACACTATTGATACATTGAAGAAAGAAAAATGTCCCTCTGTATTAGTGGTTGCTTTTAAAGTGGGGTCATTTTTTAGAACACCCTAACTTATTTTAAGAAACTACTTGCGTGAGGAAAACCACACACAATCAATGCTAAGGAGGTCCAACTTTACACACTTTCCATGTCATCAGAGTCACTATCCATCAACAAAGTTGGTCTAAGGTAGGAGGTCCATAAATGGACCATCTAAGGCCTGGAACTGAATTTGGAGGAAGCTAAACATCTTGAAAAAAAATTCAGTAAATTTTCCTTGAAAGACAAGTGAAATTGACATCTAACCCAAGTCATTTCATATTTTTTGGACCTTTGTGGAATTAGTTACAAATTTTTGAAGTTGGAAAAAAGTGGTAATTTGTGGTCTTCAAAAGCGACCACCTCCTGAAATGTGCATAGTTGGTACAATGAAGAAAGCAAAATGTACCTCTGAGTTATGGAGGGTTGCTATTATGTGAGTATAGGAGTGTGAGTCCATGAGCCTAAAATACTACACACCTATGTTATAGGTGTGTATACAATAAAAACCATCTATGAGTATATGGTATATATGTTACAAATACCCATATTATAGGTGTTTATGATACATGCACCTTCTATAGTGTATAGTATCTATATTATAAATACCTATATTGTAGGCTCAATGCTCACAAGCTCGCATTCTTGGGCTCACATACTAGCACCGTTGCTAAGTCATGTTCACTTTTATTGCCCTAATGGAGTTTGAGCCTTCTATCTTAAGTGATTGCTCTCGGGGGGTGCACTCCCAATTTTTTTGTGGTACACATGCAATCTAACGAAGGGTTATTATAATTGCCTTGGTCCTAAATTTTTGACATGCCTTGGAAATAAACTAGCATCATTGTAATAGGGTTGGGGTCTGTATAAGTAACGAAGGGTAGGGGATAATAGTGAATTTTATCAACTATTTATTTCTACAATAGCTTGGCAAAATTAAAAATAAATAAATCAAAACTTCTACTAGAAGTATTATAAGTACTATACATTAGTGAAGACTGAAGAGTATCCAAAGGTGGATCCAATGTCTCCTGCATCTCAGCTGTATGTGATCAATTATTGTACAGTACTATACCAATGCGCCTGCAGGATGAACAGAGAAACATACACATTGCCGTGGATTTGGTGGATGATAGTACCAACATGGATGATCGCACCTGCACGCGGAGGGAAAGACGTTTTCAAAGTGTTTAGGGTTGCAGGCTCTGTTGCCGTTGGAGTTCTCATTTTTGTTGCGTGTCTTTTGAATGCTTAGAGTGGTTTGCGACACAGATTTCTGTAAGTGTTTTGGCTGGTCTGGCTACGGATTCACGTTTTGGAAAGAAGCGACTGAGGTTTTTGCGCTTGAGGGCAACAAAGAAGGTCTGTAGATTTCAGGTGGCCAGTTTCTTCACATTTAGGGTTTAGGGTATGGCTACCCCCGACAGGGTCACGTTGTGGACTTTGGAAGCGGATGGTGTAGACCCGGAGTATTTTGGTAAGGTCGACGTGGGAGGTGCTTTTACGCTGGAGGCTCTACGATTTACATTGGAAAGCAATGACATTCTAGAATGGCCGTTTGATTTTTGGGATGAAGAAGACAAACGCCGTGTGAGGAAGAAATTGGAGCGCCTCAACGGTTTCTCTACATCAGTTCACGTCATTCGTTTGGGAGAAGTGGAGATTGATCCAAACAAACGCCGTCGAATTGGCGATGGATCGTTCTCTGTTGATGACGAGGAGGTCGGCCCTGCCACGGAAGAAGGAGTTCAAGTCGTGCAGGTTGACGGTGACGGTGACGATGCAGTAGCTCTGCCGGTTGGATCATCGAGGGTGAGCGGCACTGCGGAGTCGGCCGAGGTGGACAACAATCCCATGAGATCTGAGCTTTTGCCCAATGATATCATGGATTGTTATTTTGAACGGGCGAAGAAGTTGAGGGCCGAATTGAAACAGATTTCCATGGATGATTACCTGTGGTGGTTGAAAACATTCGATTTGAATGGCCGCGGAGTGGTGAAATTGTGGTGCGCCGAATGCAAAAAGGACTGCGGAGGTGGAAGCAGGGACCATACTAAAGCTCAAATCGACAATTTGTTCAACAACTTCCGGAGGTCGCACATTGTGAGCACGTTGCATGTTAGAAATTATTGTGCTGCAAAGAATATCAACTTTGATGACCACCCGCAGTCGCAGGCCAAATACGGAGGAGCGATTACCTTGACTCCCGAGGATCACAGAGAACTCATTTCCGAGGGGGTTAGCATCATCGACCGGGTGAACGCTACTCTTCCGGAAGGGCATAATAAGTTCAAAGTGCTTGGAAATTTGGAGGCGCAGAATACCAGGTGCTACTGGTTCAAAGTGCGCTGCCCGTATTGCAGTGACATGATGGTCCTCTGCCCACCACGCAAGACACTAGAAGTGAATTTGCGAAATCATTTGTTGGGTTTGAAACACCAGAAGGCGGTGGAGGATTCGAAGCAACCAACGAAAGAAGCAGCAAGGACTGGTCGGCCAGGGCGCCCAAGCAGGTCCACGACAACTAGTTCCCACTCTAATCAAGGTGACCTCCACTCCTGGTTCGTGCTAACTTCGTCAGCCAGTTTGCCAGATTTGTCTCAATCCGTGGATAAAACCTTCATTGCGTCCTTGATGTGTTATGGATTCCGTGGTCCTGTTGTGGAGTATGGTGGGTTGTCATATGCTGTGAATGCTTTGCTGAATGATCGCCACCGTGGTGTTGACTGGTATCCGGAACCACATCTTAGTGCGTCACTTGCTGTTGAAGGTGTTTTAGTCCAGGTCACTGGACTGTTTCGGCATACAAAATGTAGTCGCCTGTCTGCGCTTGGGGAGCCTTTTCAAAATTTCACTTGCCCTGCGTGTGCCTCAATACCACTTGAAAATGATTTTAGAATGAGAATTAAAAGAGAAGAGCAGGCAGTCATTAAGAGGGGACACCGAAGCACCGCTGGAGGCATACGCTTAGGCTACTTGTCTGCATGCGAAGTGAGTAAACATACTAGAAATCTGTCAAAGAAGCTGCGTTTAGAGAAATTGCACTACTGGCATGCTAGAACACGAATTGCACAGTTGAAGGCTAGAAGGCCAACCTTGCGTGAAAGTGCCATGAATGCGTCTTCTGATAATAATCTGGTAAAATTCTATAACAACATTATCAGTGCGCACAGGATCGGAGCCTTTGGAGGGAAACACGCATTGTGGGACTTCATGAAGGACGTTGCTGCTAATCTCAACCGTAAGGATTCAGGGAATCGCTAGAGTGAAAATACGAAATGTTTTTCCCAAGCGATGAGGATCTATGGCGGTCGACGTTTGTGTGATTTGTTTGCTCTCAATTTTGCTGGTCCTAGTTATGACACCATTCGCAGGGAATCTAGAAAGGGAGTCACGTTCATTTTTGGGGAGCACGCTGAAATATTCCAGTCAATTGCAAGCATCTACATTGATGCAAAAGGTGCGCAAGGGATCTGTGGCCCTGTCCCTGTCATTCTTGCGGAGGATGAAACGAAGGTTAGGGGGCGGGTTTCGTGGGAGGCCCGGACTGATACTCTTATAGGTTTCTGTGGGCCAAAAGAGAATCACAGATGCATAACGGATTACAAGCCTGGTGTTGGAGTAGGGGAGGTAGGTTACAACAAAATGGTAGACTCGTTTAGGCAAGACAAAGTGGGTGGGTTTGCAAGAGTCATTGTTGTGAACCCTTTGCACCCTAAACTACCTCGATTAGTCCTTGTTGCTTGTTGTACTTGTGGCTGTTTTGATTCAGGGTGGGTAAGAGATCAATGGAAAAGAATCGATGACTTGTGGACCAAGCATTGCTATGCTGCAGTGGGTCCATTAATTGGACATGCCAGTGATGGGGACTCCCGGAGGCGACAGTTGATGTTTATAGATTACAGGGGCTTAGGCCGCCAACGGTTAATCATGGATTGGGAAGGCTGGATTTTTAGCTCTGCAGTGAATGCCAAAGGAGAACCTACAGGCTTGCATGACCAGGACTACATTCACAACGGTAAGAAACTGCTAAACCCGCTTGACAGCAATGTTAAAACTTTGAGATTAGGTGCGGATATAGCACTTCACCAACAGATCTGTCAAGTTTTCAATCGATTTACTGTTGATGAGCACGGATTACTGCAAGAAGACTATGATAGAAAAGACAGGCAGAATTGGGCTAGTGCTCAGAGATTATGTTCTCAAAAAGTTCGCACTTGCTTGCGCTCCCTTCGCTTGTCCACTAATTTGCAGCGTGAGCGCACTCTGGGGACGGAGATGTACCTTGAGATCTGCGCAGACTACATCGACATTTTCCTATCCCCCCGTCACGACCTCCGTGCCAGGATTGTGAAAGCAGGTAAGGTGTCATTTTTCTTTCAAATTTGGAAGCTTTGGATGAAGTTTGGGAATCCGGGTGTGCTGGGTAATACTGAAGCTGTGAATCCAAAGCTGCACTTTGTTAGTCAGCAGTGTTTTCTGGATGTTCAACTTTCCTGCCATTTTGTTGTTTTACTTATTTCCCATTTTCGGGATATGTATCCTCACTTGCCTGTGCCGTTGCACCTAACTGGCAGTGACTCCTGTGAAGTTTTTTTTTCCAAGATAGGAGGGATGGTAGGCATGGAGAGGGCATATGACTTCCAGGAATTGTTCGGTGCCGCAAATACAGTGAATCAGTTGTCACAGATTGAGTATGGAGGGAATGGTTTGAAATTTGCAAGGGCTCATAATAAGATGAACAACATTTGGGCAAAACTCCACAAACTACAAGATGGCGAGGTGGAGGCTGACCTTGGAGACTACAGCACAGTTTCGTCTAATGAAGATGTTGTCACAGCCTTGAAAGAAGGTTTGAAGGAGGCACAGAGAATGATTAACAGCCTAAATATGGCTCCAAATCCTGCTGCGAGTGCAAAGAACAAGGTTTGGTTTGACAAACCGTGGGTTGCAGAAATGGCGGACAAACAATCTTTTGCCTTTGCTGCAGGTTCTAAACCAGTTCGTGGCGAGGATGGCGATATGGAAGTCTTACGAGAAGATTTGAATGCCAAGGAGCAGGAGCTCCAGCGCCGTGCGGAATTGGGTGAGGTGGAACCTGCTGCAGGGGAGGAGGTGGAAGAAGATTTACTTGATGATGGAGTACCTGCCATCATAGTCGTGGAGTCCGAAACGCGCGATGTCATCTCCGAGATGTTAAGCCACCACGAGGAGCATGTTCAGGCACAAACTGTCCCAGTGAAAGTGGAAGCCTTTGTGGAGTTCGATGGAAATAGGATCTTCAAGTCAACGTTGGGAGGACAACTAAACGGTAACCCATTCTTATCCAAGGATAGGCTGACTCGCGTGAAGAAATCAATGTACTTTAACAATAGTGAGGATTACCTCAATGCTGCTGAATGTTCCAATACGTGCTTTGTGGGGATTGGCTCGGATGTTGGAGTCTATTTTGTACAGCGCTCCACAGTTTCCAGGGCCTCGACGGTGAAGGCAGCAAAGAAAAGGGGAAAGTCTCTAGCTTCCAGGTCTTGCAGGCCGATGTCCACAACTTCTGGGAGGGATGAGGGTACTTGGTGGATTGGCAAAATTCAGAAGATGCGTCGGCGTGCCGGGGGGAATTCGTGGGGAGCCTTGAAGCAGCCCGTGGATCTTACAAAGCGTGAGGTAAGTGCAGGTAAGAAAGGGGTCATGGTTGCAAATGTTGAAGTGATACTCCACTATTATACAAAAACCACGGGTCAGTATAAATTCAAGTACAATTTAATGGACTCTAAATGGATTAGCCTTGAGGCGATAATCACGAATGTCACTTTGTCCTATAACTCTGAGATTGGAGTTTATACCTTGGACTACGCTGATGCAGGTAATTTGAATGAATATGTTTCTAGCAATTCAGTTGAATAGCAACATTTGGCTGCAAGTACCATGGGTTTAGGAAGTTCTCGTTTTCAGATGACGGTGATTCAGTCCTTCTTCATTTAAGATTGATAGCTCTATTGTAGGCCTCCTTTTATAACTACCTGGGTGATGTATATGGAAACAAGAGAACTCAAAATTCGCCAGTAACTTCATTCTTTCCTATATAGACTAAGGTGAATCACATGTCTGCAATTCTAGTTTCTGGAGACTGTGATCCACTTATGTGCTTCTAACGGAAGTTTTGGAGCAGCACCCGGCAAAGCACAGTTTCTTGAGACTGCTATTGTTTTAGTGAAGCCGTGAATCCAATAATGAAGTGGCCGTTTTTTAAGATCCTCTGTGAAATACGTTGTCATTCTGTGAGGTCCTTCAAGTTGCTGGAGCAAGAACTTCCTTTTCTTCTCGTAACCCAGGTTTGTGGTTCTTGAGAACTATGTAGTTGAGCTTCAGAAATCTTTATTTTTACTGATTGTACTCCATTTCCCCCCTCTGATATCCCAATCCTCTTCTGAGATAAGCGCTTGATCTTCAAATTCGGCTAGCATGATCGTTTTCCAGATCACTTAGTAGCCGTTTCTGCTTCCTACCAGAATTTTTATATCCATGTGTCTTCCGTGCAAGCGTTCTTTGGTTCTCATTGTGTGCATTTTATTTTGCAGATTCCCTATTTCCAAGTACCAGCGGGGAAGGTAATGTTTGCGACTCCTATTCTCTCCATTGTTTTGACTTCGGACGTTTTCTTTTATCGATTACTTTCTTGGATTTCCTGATATGAATATGCTTACCTAGGTGATACCAATTTGTAGTTATTTGGTAACTGATTTTTTTTTCCTCCACCTGGATTCTCTGTCTTCGCTTCCCAATTTTTTGTTTGTCACCGGGGATTATGTTTTGGAAGCTTTCCATTTATTTTTTCATCACCGGGGATTATATTTTGGAGCTTCCCTTTTTTTGGTAGCCACCGGGGATTCTTTGTTTCAGCTTCCAATTTTTTTGGACTTTGTCTGAATTCACTGCAGATGAGCTTCCCATTTTTTTTCCCTCACGCTAGGTTATCATTTTGAACTTCCCATTTTCTTTTCTTCGGTCTGGATTTAGGTTTTCAGCTTGCCACCCTTTTTTCGTCGACTCTGGATTCTCATGCCCTGCTTCCCATTTTTTTGTTCTGTAGTCTAGATTCTTTTGTTTGAGTTTCCAATTTTTTTTTCAGTCTCGTTTCTCATGTCGACCTTGTCATTGTGTTTCCACAATCTGGTTTATCATACCAAGCTTTCCTTTGTTTTTCCTACACTGTGGATTGTCATTCAGTCTCTGCAATTTTTTTTCCCCTGAGTCAGGGTCTGGTCTTCAGCTTCTCTTTTTTTTGGATCTCGGGCAGGATTACCTTTTTCAGCTGCCCCTTCTTTCCTTTCTCACGGACCAAGTTGTGTTTCCAGGTTGCCAAATTCTTGGGACTCCACGTGTACCCTGAATACGACAAAGTAAGTGAATTTCCACGTCAGTATTCTTCAGCGTCTTCTAAATGTCATTTTGATTTGAGGGTTCCTATAATTGCCGTTTTTTAAAATTTCTAATGAAGTGTGACCCGCAGTAATTTCAGGTCTGCTTGACATGACTGACCGGCAAAAGAAATCTGGAGAAGATTTAGAGCCCAAATTTTTGAAAAGCTTGAATGACTGAATGAGTCATTGGGAGTTTGGGGGCACAGTCAACAAGACCCTCAGCATTTCTTTTTTCTGATTCCAGATCTTGCATTGCCTTTGAAATCTGTGACTTCACTTCTAGAAATGTCAATTTCTCATAGACGCTGCTGGGTTTCCATCGTCACTGAGTTTGGAAATATCATGAGATTCCAGAACCTCCAGTTCCTCAGTGCAGGTTCAGCAATTGGAGTTTCTCATCGGGATTGCAGCCTTCTTCATTTGGGGATGCGCGCTGTTCGACGGCGCTGGGGTTTTGCTAACAAATTTGGGCGCTCCTTACAATTCCTCGTGTCTTCTCCTTTGTGCACAAGCACGCCTGTTGTTTCTTGCAAATTCTTGTAATTGTGGGTTGCTTGTTTGTCACTTTCGTGCTGCACGATGAAGTCGCCAGTTTCCGGTTGTGAGGTTATTGTGAATCATGCGCTTCTTGACTTTGTGCTGGAGGGCTGCTGTCTTTCCGCTTGTCCATGGGCTCGTTTGGATCGCAGAGATGGGAACCGAATCGCTCTTCTGCGCCTGATTTCCACGCTCGCTAATGTATCAAAGGTCACTCGAGCCAGCGTGGAGTTGAGTGTGCAATATGCGGCGCTCAGGATGGCATGTCTTGAGCAGCAGAAGGAGTGGTCCAGTGATGCGCTCTCGTTTTCAGGGGACCGCAAGTGCTCTAGTGTTTTGCAGGGTTTTGATTGCAACTTGGATTTCTTGACGAAGTCCTGGATGTTTGAGGCGCCCATCCCGATCAAGCTGCGAACAACGGCATTGGCAGACCTGGCGGGAAGCGAGCTCCAGCAACTGCGGTCGCTCATTCTTGGAGGGTGGTGTCACGAAATTCAAGTCATACAGGGAGATGGGCATTTCCAGTGTGCAAACATCTGGGTGACCCCATCAATGCGCTGAGGTAACATTGCACTTGAATCCCAGCCCACTTAGTCATTTGTATGTGAATTCCAGTTTTCTCTTTAGTTGTGTTGATTCACTTGTGTTCATGGTTGAATTTGCAGGTGTGGCGCATTTGATTCTAGTCGTGGCACCAATGTTCACGTGCCTCAGGTAACAGCACAGACCCTAAACTTGAAGCCGCTCAGTAACTCCTGTTTGAATTTCATTTTGGTTGTCTTCAATGTCATTCATTTGGCTTGTGTTTTGTCACTTGCAGATGCCTCGTTTTGCATTGCATCCCCAACTCGCACATTCACGTGGGATGCAGTTTCTGTAAAGTTTAGGAGTTTCAACAGGCTACAAGTTTTGTTGCAACCAGTTTTTGATTCTTTGCATGCTCAGTTGTGGACCTTGGAAATGAACTTTGTCAGACTGCAACAGGGAACTTTTGGAACTTTGTGGATGCTTTTGTGCTGTGTTTGGTAACACATTCTTTTGTTTGTGCACAATGCATTTTTCCTAGCAATTCCAGGTTCTTTTTTGGTCTGAATTCCGGACTCTCATCCCTTTGTGCCCGATTTTCAACTTTCTCTGTCTGACTAGTTTCAATACGGTTTTCAAACTCCTTCAATTTGTGTTTCACGGTGCTTTTCAATTTGCTTTGAATGTATGCAGTAACTGTGGCTTCAATAGTATTTTTGATGAAAGTAGTTTATTCAGAAACTACTTGCACTTCCTAAACTGCCTCTAATTGAATGTAGTATACTCTGGTTTTGAAAGTGTTGTATGTTTGGTAATAGCTTTTGAAGTTCACTCGTTTAGTATGTAGTTGAGTTTACTGTACTTCGGGTTTCAAATTGTTGTATATTCACTAATACCTTCAGGAGTTCACTCGTTTAGTATATAAAACAATGTAGTGTACTATGGGTTACTAGGTTTCAAACTGTTGTATGTTTGCTAAAACCGCTTCAGAAGTTCACTTGTTTTGTATGTTTCCAAGTAGTGTATGCAGTTCATTCATTTTGTACACTATTTTGCTGTATGCCAAGTTTTCAATTAATGATTTGAATATGAGCCAATACAAAATTTTGCCAATGTTCAATATTTATAATGAACATAGGGTACATATAAATAGTCCAAAAAAACATTTGAAATGAAATATAGGGTACTTAATATAGCCCCAATTTAGAAATTTAGGTAAATGTAGCCCTATAGAAATTCAAAAAATTTACCTACATAGCCCCTATAGAATAGGGGCTTGAACGCACGTTACCAATGAACATCCTACATAGTGCACCCCCCGAGTGATTGCTTTCTTTCAATTTCACCTAATTGGCACTCTCACCATCTAGCGAAGGTGAAGACTTTAGAAAGAACACATTCAAGCACCACGTCAGTCATTGCTATCAATTGGATGGGTCATTAATACCTTGACAAGATAATACTGCGTATAACATCGGGACATGAAAATCTACTCCAATAAAATACTATGAAAAACCATTGTCTTGAACTTGGAAAAATCAAGGATAGTATCTAACACATTTCGAAGTTAGAGGAGAATAAAAGTAGGGATTGAAAAATAGAAGGAAACCCCTAACTAATCCATAATGCATTAATTCTCAGAGAAGACAGTCAAGTATAGTGTTTGGGAAGTTTTTGGAGCTGCATCAGTAATTTGCCTCCTCTTTGTAGAAGGAGATGGGTTTTGTTCCAAAGGCATTGGTTGCATTCTCTCCTTATTAAAATTTCCCAATTCATTTCCTCTAATATCAAATTCTCACTAGCCACTATTTTTCAACTTCAAATTTGCAAAGGCTACAATCTTCCTCTTTCAAAGACATATTGATTTTGAACTTAACTCCAAATTTCATTACATCAGATAGACATAGACGATGAAGCAAGGATTGGCCGCCACAACCACCACTAAAGCAACACATGCCCCTGCCTTGTTCAAGAACTCCAAATTTGTCAACGGACAACTCTAAAGAAATATTGTGATACCAAGTTTGTTCAAGAATATATCCACATTCAATTACGTGGCTATTCTTTGAATTCAAAATAACAAGCAGCCAAAATCTGACAATTTCATAGAAGCAGTGACTACATATCCACCTTACTTATGCACACCGGTTGGTAACCAATCTTGCCAATTTTTTTGTTAAGCTTTAGATCCTCCATTTTCACACTCCAATGAGTTATTTTTCCAAAGGCACCAAGTAATAATGAACTAACCAATGATTCTCCCCAAACATTAGTCAAGTAACCCCGTGACAATTTTTATTTTTTATTCAACTTAGAAAATTAGAATTTGTATGCAAAATTAGAAGATATTCTATCACTCAGAACTTTACATTAGTTTTAGTACACAAAACATGATTCACATGTTCCTATAAACAAGATACATTTGATACTTTATAGACCAAGACATGCTCAATAAAACTGCAACTTTAATGGATTTAATGAAGTTTTTGGAATGGCCTCAAATCCCTTCTAATGTGAGATTTCAATCCTCCAATAAAAAATAATGGACAAATTTCAAAGAGGGGTAAAAAACGGAACTTTATTTTTTATACTTTCAAACATCTTTAGTTCAAAGTTTTTTGAGGAAAAGTTATTCTACTATGCCTAAATGAGGTCTGAAATTCTACTCCAAACATAATTTTTACGTTTTGACAACGAGCAGTCAAACTCTCATCTTCAAATTATCCCATGTATCCTTTGAGGACTCACGATGGATATTGAATTTGAATATAAAAATGATGTCTCCACCCTCCATTCTTATCAATGTCAATGATGCAGTCTCTTCACTTTACCATCAAATTTTTTTGGATGGCAAATGGATAAATTACATTGGTATAATACTCAAATGGATTCTTTGGATTTTTGACAAACCATCTTTGGTTACAATTATTTGTTGAGTTGTATGTTTGATCCTAAAATTAGCCAAAAAAAATGGAGCACTCCATAAATGTATCGTCACTATCCCAATACTGAAGCTTACATTTATGATGTGGATGAATTTTGTGGCAAAAGAGGAAAAGGCAACCTCTCCAAAGGCTACTGAATGTTATGAAGGATGCACCTTCTCCACACGCATGCAATAAACTAATTGATTCTTCCACAGCAAAAGAGCACTCTCAGGAACCAAAATAAAGGAGCAATGTTTTAAAAAATAAAATAAATGAGCAATTGAGACGGACTGACTGACACACACATACTCATGAAAACAAATAACTAATCCCTAAAACCACTATCATGGTCGGAAGAAATAACTTCAAAAAGAGACAGTAAAAGCAAAGGCGTGAAAATAAAGAGAATCGGGCTCCTCAATGCGACGCGTGTGAAAAAACACTGCAACAGTAAGGTAGGAGGTCCATAAAGCGACCATCTAAGCTCTGAAACTGAATTTTGGGGAGGTAAAACATCTTGAAATATTTTTCAGTTAATTTTTCTTGAAAGACAAGAGGAAATAGCATCTGACCTAAGTTGTTTCATATTTTTTGGAGCTTTGTAGAATTAGTTATGAAATTTTGAAGTTGAAATGCCATAGGGCTCTAAAAGCGACCACCTCCTAGAATGTACACTGTTTGTACATTTTGATAAATTGAAGAAAGCAAAATGTACCTCTATGGCATGTTCAATTCAAAATGCCCTGTTGGAATTCGAGCCTCCTACCTTACATCCGTTCCCTTTTCTTGTCCCCTTCTCTTCACCGTGGGCTTTTGGCATTGCTAGCACCTCAATGCGATGAACAACACTTGAAATTGCAAACGACGCAAACACGGAAGCAGGAGGCGAAGCGGTTAGTGGGAAAGATTCAAAGGAGGAACTATGGTGGATTCTACTCTCAATCATTGCTATTATTGTTGTTGACCAAGGAGTGTAGAGGAGTTTGGAGGACACATCAAAAGATAGTTTTTGCTGCTCCAGAGCCAAAAAATGCAGAGCTCGTGAAGGTAACACGGAAGGTGCCGTCAGCATTGGGTTAGGTTTTTGGTGCTTCTCTGTAAACCATGCAAAACTTCTGATTGCAATGCATTCGCAGATGTCACATTGAGGATGCTCTCATAACTTAAAGCTCGGAAGTGAGCAAATTTGTACAACAACAAAAATCAGATTAACTCCTAAAGGACCAAATTTAAACACCATTTTTTGGCAACATAGCGATTTGGGGTAGCTCACTACAAATGAAAATTTTATTTTTTTTCTTTGAAATTTTCACACAAGATGTGCCCGGGGAGTAGCTTCAAGGCCCAACAATTTTCATAGCTTTTGACTACATAGGTAAAAAGTTATCGCATGATATGTAATTTTTTGTGATCGGCAGGCACCCTGGGCAGCTCAAAAAAATTCTTTAAAAATCACTTTTTTGAAGAATAAAAATTTGACATTGGTTTTATAGATTTATATGTACTTGGAAAGCTTTGAATCATTCCATTTGGATTAACGAGTAAAAAATTATGAGGAGTTTTAGTTTGAGGGTAGTTATGAAATCTCCACTCTAAAATAAACTTTGAAGTCCTTTATCTAACTCAATTTTCAATAATTTTGAAAAAAAAATAAAAAAATAGAGTGTATATTGTTTATTACAACCTTACAACCGTTGGGATTGGCATTTTTCAATTCCATAATTAAATTCTTGACAATTTAGTATTTTGAGTCATTCTCTACCTCCTCCTACTTACTATTTTTTTCCTATATGTTGTACGATTCCAAATGATCTGAAAATTTTCAAGCATGTAGCCAACTTGCCTTGAAGAATGAATCCAAAGAGTAACCACCATTTTGGACATTTTTCATACAAATGTGACCTTGTGAAGGGCAGCTGCCCGATTTTTTGCAGGGACAAAAAATGGATTTTTGTCAATTCAAACGCTAATATCTTGCAATCCACACACTGGAAAATTCTGAAATTTTTTCCACGTCTTCTTAAACTAGTGTACTGCAAGATCCTACGGTTACATATGTTCAAAAATGTATTTTTTCTAGAATTTGGTACTTGTGTTAGAAATGACAGTTTTGGAGCGTTTTTGGTGAAAACATAGTCAAAAACATGTAGGGGTTAACCCCTAAGGGCCCAAGGCCTTTTTTCTGCCCAAAAACACTCAAAACTGCCATTTCTATAGCAAGGAGTAAAAAAATTTGAAAAATGTTTTTTTGCACATCTAACCGTAGGATCTTACACCTAACTAGTATGAGAATGTGTGGAAAAAAATTCAGAATTTTTGACCGCTTAGATTGCAAGATATCTGCGTTTAAAGTGGAAAAAACAAGTATTTCAGCACATTGCGGGACTGGATTTTTTGACTTTGAACATTTTTAACTTAAAATTTTTGCACTACAGAGTTTTGTGCTTCAAATCTTTATAGTGGAGAATTGAGTTGAGAGTCTAGGGAAAAAAAAAATATTCAAAAAAAATTAATTATCATTCCTAAAAAAATTGTTAAGTAGAAGTAGGTACGAGATAGAAGGAAAATCTAAAATATTCAAATATTTTAGATGGAATTAAAATGCAATAATCCCAATGGTGAGATTGTTCTAGCAAGTAAACTTAACCATGAGAATTTTTTTTTTTGAAAAATTGCAAAAATAGCATTCAGAAATGAATCCTGCAAGTTATTTTTTTCAAGAAGATGCTCTAACTGCCCGAAAAACAAGAATGTCCATAACTTTCTCATAACAAATCCAAATGAAATGAATCAAAGCTTCCTAGATAGACAAAAATATAATCTATGAGAAAAAAATTATTAAAAAAAAAATATCAAATTTTTGCCAAATTTTTTCTGCTGCCCGGACTGCCCAGTTACGAAAAAAAGTAACATATTTGGCTATAACTTTTGACTCCTATTTCCAAACGTGCTGAAATTTGGTTTATATGAAAGATATTCTTTGTCCCCACCTTCTATTAAAATTTCAGCTTAAAATATGAAAATGTCTAGTCACACGTACCTGCCCAAACTTTCTATACGGCCAAAAAACGCATGCTGGTCCTTTAGGGGTTAAGAGGAGGCAACCCATTCCTAATCACCCCCCATTCTTGCTATGTAGATTGTTCTCTTTCCACAAAGGAGGAAAGGAATAGTGATTAAATATGGTGTGGTTCCGAAGGTAGTTGTGGCTCATTTTCATTGGCTACAAGACTCTCAATATTGCAAACCCCTTGGTCAATTTTCTTTTTAGCCCATGATTGGAAATAGCAAGCTTTATAATACCAATATGGGAGGAATAGAATCTTCCGCTAAAAAATTCACAGTAATTATGTTTGGAGAAATAAAAATCTAGAAAATTAGCAAAACCTTTCGAACTCTACTTCCGCACACGACTGAAGAAATGTGCACTGCAGATGGGTAGATAGGCTTAAATGACCAGAAATGGGTTGCCTCCCTTAATCACATTTTTCATTTGCGTCAAAAAACAAAACAAAACTAATCACACGATTTAAACTATTCAAAGCCAGCAACATTGCAGAAACTGTGAAATATCATACATATAAGTTATGTCATAACTTAACCCCTAAAGGACCAAGCCATTTTCTGGCTCCAAAACCACTGAAAACTGCCATTTCTGCTGCGATCACTTCCTAAACCAAAAAAAACTTTTTTTTTACAATCTAACCGTAGGATCTTGAACTTCACTTGTCTCAGATTATGTGGTAAAAATTTCAAGACATTTGACCGTTCCGATTGGAAGATATTAGCATTCAAAGTTGGAAAAAAAATAATTTTGAACTGTTTCCTGCAATTTCAGATGACTGTGACGGCCATTTGTGGATTTTTTTGCACTACACAACAAAAATTTGTAATTTTTTATGTTGAACATTTGAGTTGAGAGTCGGGGAAAAAAATTTCAGAATGTCAAACCTTGATTTTCACATATAAAAAAATTGGTAAATAGAAGTAGGTCCAAAATTAAACAAAACACTAAATTGTTAATAGCTCTTAGGTGGAATTAAAACAACATAATCCCAATGGTGGGATTGTTCTTGCAAACAAACTTGACCTTGTCAAAAAAAAAAATTGAAAAAAATTGAAAAGTGCATTCAAAAATGAATTCTATAAGTTAGTTTTTTTGAAGATGTTTAAATTGCCCAAAAAACAAGATTGTCCATAACTTTCTCATTATTAGTCCAAATAGAATGAATCAAAGCTTCAAATGTAGACAAAAACATGATCTTTGAGGGAAAAAAATAAAAAAAATAAAAAACTTTTTTTTTTTTTTTTTTTTTTTTCTGCCCGACGAATTGCTTTTTTGCTTTAGGATGGCATAACTTTTGTTCCCGGGCACCGATTGAAAAAAAAATTATATTTTTAGAGAGCTATTGTGATTCCCTATCTTCAAAAAAAGTTTCAAAAAATCAGATCAAAATTTGAGGTCACACGGGCCTGCCCGAAATCCCAAGTGTCCCTCGAGGGGACTTTGGTCCTTTAGGGGTTACGGTAGGAGTCTGTAAAATGAAGCAAGCATTAAGAACGGACCCTATAAATGGCTGTGAAATGGACATGAGTTGGTTCTGAAATTGACTAGTATAGTCATTGAATGAATCAAGGAAAAAAGGATTAATAATTGCAAGAGCCAATCATTCTCTTTACTTTCCCCATTTTTATTTAGAATTGCAAGTGAACCGTTTATGAAAGACCTAGGGTGACAATGGGGACCTAAGACCCAACTCGTTTGAAAATTCATAAGTAATTCAAAAATGCTTGGAAAAATACGAAACCACCTGAGTTAGAATCCTCTTCTGTTTTTCTTTGTCTAAAAAATGAGCTAAAAATATTCTCATCCAAGGAAATATATGAAAAAGGCGGACCAGCCCTTAGATGTCCCATTTCTGAGCCTCCTACCTTACAGATCGTACAATCGAACTAACTGAAGCTTCTAAATACTCGATAACAATCTGAATGGAAAGTGGATACCTGACACCGCAATCAAGTGACACACCTTTGCCACACGCAGCAAATAAACTAAAGAACTTCTGGAAAAGAACTCCCGTCTTAGAGCTAAAACAAGTAAGGTAGGAGGCCCTAAAAGCGACCATTTAAGGACTGGTCCACCTTTTTCATAGGTTTTCATGAACAAAAATATTTTTAGATCATTTTTCAGAGAAAGAAAAATGGATGCGGAACATAACATAAGTGGTTTCATATGTTTTGAAGCATTTTTAAATTACTTATGGATTTTCAAAGATTTTTGAGGTAGGCACCTATTTGTGACCATGGGTCTTCCAAAATCCTTGCAATTGCTAAAGTGATTTGAGGAAATCAAGGCCAATGATTGGCTCTTGCAATAAATAATACTTTTGTCTCGATTCTCTCAATGATTGAAGAGATCCATTTAAGGACCACCCCATGTCCATTAAAGACCTAAATGTAGGGTCCATTTGAAGAGGTCGGTGGCTTTACAACCTCCTACCTTAAGTTAAGACATGCTCATGAAAAAAAAATCCAAAGGTTGATATCCATCAACTTTAGATTCAAGAGTGAAAACACACTACAAGAGAAAGGGGTGTTTTAAGTAATGTCCTAGACATCACGTCTTTTAAGTAACGTCTTTTAAGTAAGTTTTTAAGTAAAAGAAGTGATGTCTAGGACACTAACCCCTAAAGGACCAAAGTCCCCTCGGGGAACACTTGGGATTTTGGGCAAGCTCATGCGACCTGAAATTTTGACCTGATTTTTTGAAACTTTTTTTAAAGATAGGGAATCACATTAGCTTTCTAAATATATAAATTTTTTTCAATCGGTGCCCGGGAGCAAACGTTATGCCATCCTAAAGCTAAAAAGCAGTTTGGCGGGCAGAAAAAAAAATACAGAAAAATAATAATCAAATTTTTTTTTCTTTCTTTCTCAAAGATCATATTTATGTCTACATTTGAAGCTTTGATTCATTCTATTTGGATTCAGAATGAGAAAGTTATGGACAATCTTGTTTTTCAGGCAATTTAAGCATCTTCAAAAAAAAACTTATAGAATTCATTTTTGAATGCAATTTTCAATTTTTTTCAATTTTTTTTTTTCGTTGAGGTCAAGTTTGTTTGCAAGAACAATCCCACCGTTGGAATTATGTTGTTTTAATTCCACCTAAGAGTTATTAACAATTTAGTGTTTCTTTCAATTTTGGACCTACTTCTATTTAACAAATTTTTTATATGTGAAAATCAAGGTTTGACATTCTGAATTTTTTTTCCCCGACTCTCAACTCAAATGTTCAACATAAAAAATTACAAATTTAAGTTGTGTAGTGCAAAAAAAATCCACAAATGGCCGTCAAAGTCATCTGAAATTGCAAGAAACAATTCAAAAAATAAAATTCCCAACTTTGAATGCTAATATCTTCCAATCGGAACGGTCAAATTCCTTGAAATTTTTACCACATGATTTGAGACAAGTGAAGTATAAGATCCTACGGTTAGATTCTAAAAAAAAGTTTTTTTTTGGTTTAGGGAGTGATCGCAGCAAAAATGGCAGTTTTCAGTGATTTTGGAGCCAGAAAATGCCTTGGTCCTTTAGGGGTTAAAACACTCGTTTCTCTTGTAGTGACAAAAGCTCGATTATAGATGCAGGTTGTGCAACTATGGGATTCAACACAACAATAGGCACATTTATCCTAGAAATTAAACTTTATAAGCTTCATTTTTTTGATTCAGCTAATGTACTAAGAAAATAATTTTTGAACTTGATTTCTGTGGTGCTTCTATTAATACTTATTCTAAAATGCATTTGAATTCTTACACTACTTGAATGTTTTTAGGAATGACAATAACGCA
This sequence comes from Pseudisothecium myosuroides, assembly GCA_951799445.1. Classification (NCBI taxonomy): domain Eukaryota; kingdom Viridiplantae; phylum Streptophyta; class Bryopsida; order Hypnales; family Lembophyllaceae; genus Pseudisothecium; species Pseudisothecium myosuroides. The sequence continues at coordinate 24,491,624 of OX637292.1, read as the reverse complement.
TGGCTTACTCTATTTGATTTTTTGGGGAATGACAACAAAGAAATGTTAGCATACAATCTAATCAAATCAATTGATTTCTTCCTAAATTGACGTTTTGGTCCTACTTTCAAAAAAAGAAGGGATCAAATACAAATTAACACTTCAAGTGGTGCACATTTGTGTTTGATTCCTTCTTTTTTGCAAAGGTGGAACTTAAGCCTCCATTTAAGAAGAAGCTAATTCAATGTGATCACATTGCATGCTAACACGCCTTTGTTATCATTCCAATAAAATTCAAATTGGAATAGAATTCAAATGCTTTCTAGAATAGATATTAAACTGGAGGGTAACATGACTTCATAATCAACTCTGATATTGGCGTGATGTTTTCTTGAAACAATTTCCTATGCAAAATATGATTAGATTATAGCTAAAATGACTTAGATTGAACTATAAGATGCAAATATGGTTTAGCCTTCAAAATGATGAGGTATTTAGTTTAAAAAAAATTAATTACATTATAGATTTTTTATATTTCCACTTTCAAATTATATCATTAATTTTTTTTTACATGTAGTCATTTTAATCCCTATAGTCCTAAAGCCTCTTTTTCATCAAAAAAACTCTCAAGAGTGCCATTTTTATTGAAAATAACAAATTTTCTTTTCTTTTCATATTTAACTATATATTAAGCTTGTACAAAACTAGTATGAAAATGTGTAGAATTTTTTTCAGAAACTTTGACTGAGAAAACACTTTTAGTATGCACTTTGTGTGACTAGATTATAAGACTTTGAATCTTCTAAACTTAAAATATTTGTACAAGATTTTGAATTTAAAAAAAATTATGTTGAAGAATTGTTGATAGCTCTGAGATGGAATTAAAACACACTAATTCCAATGGTGAGATTGTTCTAGCAAGCATACTAAGTGTTGTGGATTTTTTTTCCCCAAAGTTTTCAAAATTGAGTTAAAAAACAAATCCAATAAACTATTTTTTTAAGAAATTGCTATGATTGGCCCCTAGCAAGAAGCTCCATAACTTTTGCATCACTAATCCAAATGTAGCAAATCAAAGCTTTCCATGCAGAAAAAAATAATCTATGAAAAACAAGTTATTTTATTTTTTATTTCAAGTATTTGTGGATTTATTTTGTTGCTTGGCAAATTCAAATTTGTACCCAGAAAAGCGTAACTTTTGCTCCTAGGCATCAATTGAAATAAAAATTATATTTTCCAAAAGCTAGTATGTTTTTTCTTTCTTAACATCAATTTTCAAAAATTTGTACCAAAAATTGAGATCATAGGAACCTACATGAACTTTCATTTGTCCCTTGAGGAAACAATTGGACTTTAGGAGTCAAAATGAGCTGGGACCTAGGGCTTGGAATTTAGTGTGAAGCCCCAAGTTTCAATTTTCAATTCTTTACAAATTGGAACTTAGAACTTGAAGTATAGTAAAAACTAAAAACTAGCCCTAAATCACCATGTTCATGCTTAAGTTTAGTTGCCCCTAGATGTACCACTATGTAGCAATTGTGTTCATCTAAAAAACTTATATTCCACTAATACTTGGGTTGTGAGTTAATGGCACCTTAAACTCCCATGTACTAAAAACAAACCCTTATTCTTTGTTTAATGGCAAACCAAATCTACATGTGAAATCTCCAACTTCTTGCTTTAGAACTTGATAAAGTAGCTACTCAAGGGTGCTGCTATTCAAGTGTCATTCTTTGTTACTTCAAGGTTTCAAATTTATTGTTTCCTATTGGATTTGTGACTCATTGTAGGTGCCTACAATGTGTTCCTTTTAAAAACTTATAAAACTTATAGTAGAAGAAAATTTTGATATAACTTCCAAATCTTTCATTCCAATTTGCTAATAAAAATTTTCACAGTATAACCACACAAAAGAAATTGAAATAGATATACTGACAATACGAGGTGCCACTACCTTAACCCTTAAAGGACGGATTGGTGACTATGGAAATCATCCCTTTGGTTACCATGTGAATCATTGGCTTATAAAAATGCGAAAGTACTCATTGGAAGTCAAACTATTCTAGAAGATCTCCCATTTTCACAACAAAATTCCGAAGATGAATAGTTGCATTTCTGTCCTACTAGAAGAATTCTCTGTCATCTATTGGAACAAAAATGTCCGTGTCGCCGTTTAGGGTTAATTTCTCCCAAATTGTTTTGCAGATGAATTGAACGCGTGCTGATTTATGTCAAAAATTAGAATTAGAATTCAATCTTACAACTAATTCCAAAATTTGTAGAGGAAACCCCGCCTGCTGTAAACTTGCATCGTTGACTGACTGTCAGCCACTAGTCCCAGGCGATCTGACTCCTGCAACTCTGCATTCTGCAAACCAACAGTCCAAGACTGCCAGCAGCACGGCAGCAGCCGCCGAGCATTTCGGTGAAAGAGGCAGGCTTATCTATTTTGAGCTCGAAGATTTTCCACCCAAACCAGCTCCCCACTGGTTCCTTAGTTTACATTATTTTCGAGACATCACTGAAAAAGCCACTTTGAGGCGTGCCTCCGCACATTCCCATCAAAAATAGAACCCCAAGCAGGCCCTTTTATTACCTGCAGATTCACAAGCCAGAGAGGTAAGGTAGCACCGAATAAGTCACCACTGTTCCATTGATCAGCATGAGCTGGCCGCGCGCTTAACTTATCACTGTCGCAATGGATCCAACTTGCAGGAGAGCCTAGACACAGCCGCAGCGGCAGCAGCATTTAGCAGCAGCGCGTTGTAGTAAACTTATCATGAATGGCTTTTGAGTTAAATGGACCTTACCTTTCTCAGGTGCCCGTCCTGATGATTCCAGTATTTTTGTACTTCAGGGCCGGGCTTCGGCGTTTGATTTGTACGTACGGCGGTTGCACGCAAGTGGGCTAGCTCTGACATGCTCATCAGGAGTCATAAGGGTGTGTCTTGTACTCCGTACTATTCTTGCTTGTGGGCTTGCGTTGTGGATCCCCGGAGCTGGTGGACAAGAGGTCCCACTTGCGCTAAGAGAGAGCTTGTCGCGAAGATTCAACCTTTTCCTGTTTTAGAGCTGTCAGATTTTGTTTCCTTTGCTGAAACAGATATGGCGTCAGCTTCGTCATTGCTTAAATCGAAAGCTTGTGATTTGTGATTTGTGAATAGCTTGTGATTTGCGAGAAAAGAAAGAGAGAGGGTGGGAAATGGAGGCTCGCATTGAGAGTAGGGAAGGGAGGGTGAGCAGGCATTGAGAGTTTTTTGAATCGCGAGCTGCAAAGATCCCGCATTTGCAAGGAAGTGTAGAGACAGTGTTTGCTTCGTCGAGATGAGCATGGCTGTGGGCGGCAACCAATTTCATGCGAATCAGAAACTACAGAGCATGAGTCAGAAGGAAAGGAAGTCCAGGGATCGCCTTCCGCCTCGTTCTGGCACTTCGAACTGACTACCCAAAGTTGTTCGTGCGCGATACAACAACATTTTTCTTACAAGGTGGGGATGTACTTCGATTTTGCTAAATGTGGGGATGCTACGCCCTAATGTTCAAATTTCTTGTCTTGGTATTGGTTAAGAATTTCGACGCGTATTCGATCGCTGTAGCACACACACACAACGAGTGACGACTCCAGTGACAAGTTTGCTCACGCGGAACTGAGCGATGTTTCCGGAATGCGAAGTGGTCGTTGACATTGCAATGCGGAATTCTTTGCATTACAATGTCGCGAGGATTTTGTTGTAAAAGCTCATGGAGAGTGGTGTGATGTGTGCAGGTTGGAGTTCCCGCAACCGACCCTAATGGGCGTAGTCTCGCGGAATCGCCCGGCTATGGATTCTCTCTGCGACGAGGTTCTCGCCCTCATCTTGGAGAAGCTCCCGATCCCCGACGTCTTTCGCGCTCCAGCTGTCTGTCACCGCTGGCGCGAGCGCGTGGATGCGGAGACTGCGAAATTAATTCGAGGCTACTGTCCGCTTGCGTTTCAGCGATTCGATGAGCAACACACATGTTTGGGGTTCGACAGCGCGACGTGGAAATGGGAGTCTCTTCCATCACTCTCGAACGTCCCGCGCGCGATTCATCTTGTTCCGATTGCGGGAAGCGGTTCCAATGGTCTTCTCACGTTCAAAGTCTCACAGCAATACTCGGAGTACATCGTCGGGAGCCCGTACTCCCAGAAGTGGACGACCCTGCCGAAGTCAGCGGATAGCTGGGGGGACGCGGCCATGTTCATGACGACGACACCACAGGACGGCTTCCGCGTTGTCGCCGTCCGCGACGGGGACACGCACATTTATAAGTCGGAGTCCGACAAGTGGATGAAAGTGGAGTGCACGCCGCCAAGCGTCCAAGAAGCGCAAGTGGTCTCCTGCATTCGATCCAAAGCCTGCGCGGCTGTCAACAATTGTCTCTACACAACTGACGGCAATTCGCTCATCGCCTTCGACATGCGCACTGAACAATGGGCTATAGACAAGATCCGCATCCCGATCTCGAAGTATGTCATGCAGGTCGTGGGGTGCGCGGGGAGCTTGTTCGTCGTCACGGAGGAGGACTCGGGGCGAATCTCGGTCTGGGAACACGGCGTGCACTTGCAGGAATGTTCGCTCACTGTGGAGATGCCGCAGGAGATTCGAGGCTACTTGAGACCGGCGGTTGCGAATGCGCGGAGTCGAGCTCTTCCTAAGCTGAGATCTGTTGGCCATGGCCAGATGCTCTTCTTCTGGCGCCGCAATAGCTTGATCGTGGTGTCTTACGATCTCCGCACGTGCGGATGGCGCAAGCTGCCGGAGATTGTCAAGCCGGACATTGTGGCGGCGGGGGAGCCGCCGCAGGTTATTGTCGACGCAGGCTTTTTTGAGCCGAAATATAGAATTCGGCGCAATGCGACTGCCTGAGCTGAATCTCTCTCTTCAATGCCTAAGTCGAAGTGTTGGCCATGTCTGATCTATCTGGTGGGATTGCGTGAGGGCTCCATCGCCGCAGGCTTTTCAGAATCCAGAGTGGAATTTCGGCAGCTCTATCATCTGCCGGAGCTGAATCTCTCTCTTCAAAAACCATGCCTGATTGCTTGAGGTCGCCATCGCCGCAGGCTTTTCTGAACCCTAATTGGAATTTCGGCAGCTCTGCTCCTGAATCTCTGTTTCCAAGCACCGTAACCCTACCCTTGTCGGTTTCTCTCCGTGCATCGTGGGATTGCTTGCTAGCTCCACAAACCCAAATCGAAATGGAATGGCCTGCGACGATTTCGACACTTCCAGCATCGTGATTTTGTGCCCTGAATCGACGTCGAATTCTTGAAGGTGTAGACAGGGTTGCGAGTAGTAAATTTTTGGGTACTTAGAGCATGATTGTTTCGAGTCTTTGAATGTTTGCTCTACAGCTATTCTTTGATGGAAGTGGCCGCAAGTGGGCTTCCACATTGTTCTTCCCATTGATTCTTTGAATTTATAACAAAGATCTGATTGTCACTTGCGTCGATATCTGTATCGATAGACTTGAATAATTCACGGTATTGGGGTCGGTCTGCAGATGAGTTGCTTGCTTGTTTGTATGAGGTAACCATGCCTAAAACCGTCCAAATAAGTATTCATGCATCGCTGTTATTGTTGAATTGTACTCCCTCTGTCCCACTAAAAACCTCCAAATCAAGCACAATTTCTGTCCCTCTAAAAAGCTCTGTTTTTAGATTTTGATTGTTGGGTAAGTGTTGGCCGCGTTGAACGACCTCGTGGGGGCAAGTCAAGTGATTAGGGAGCATCCTTTGCCAAAAAAGCTTGGCCTTGTCCATATGACACCTTGGACTCGTTGTGCTTCCTTAGACAATAGTATTGACAATGGATTTGGTGACCACTTCAATACTTTGAAGAGTTGTTCTTGAAGTGTAGGGATCTTTGTTGTGGGTATTTAGGTTGCAGTAGATGTTTCTAGAATCCCAATGTTGCTACCAACAATTAAATCATCAAGAATGATGGAGCTGGCAACGTTTACAAATTTTGTCAAAAATGGTACTTTCCGCATGAATTTTGGGTGCCTAAATGATGGTGCCTAAGTTGGAGATTTTGCGAAGATCTAAAGGATGGGTTGCTAGTTTTCGAATGCATGTATTCCTATCAAAAAGACTAAAAATGTAGTTAATCCCTCATGGGAAAGCTTTTTGGAGGTTTTTAGTAGGACAGAGGGAGTATGAGTTTTGGTTGGGTCTTGTTGGAAGGCAATAGAAGCTTCCAGATTTTCTTAGTATGTATTTGTAGGGTGATCTAGCATTAGAAGAAAAGTGGACCCTTGGGAGGTCTGTGAGTTCCCGGACAGCAGGGAACGCTGTCTCGATAAACAGAAAAAAAAATTGAAAAAAAAAAAAAAAAAAAATTGAATTTTTCGGCCAGCGAACAGAGGGCCTGTTCAGGACAGCGAACTGGCGGGATAGTGCAATAAAATAATTAAAAAAATATTAAAAAAATATTAAAATTAAATTAATTGCAGAATTTCAGAATTCACAAATCTGATGTAGCCGAAATTTTCCTCGTCAGTCTGAATCATTATTTTTTTAATAATAATAATAATAATAAAATTATTATTATTATTATTATTATTATTATTATTATATTTTTAATTTTTTTTAATTTTTTTTAATTTTTTTAATTTTTTAATTTTTTTTTAATATTTTTTTATTGTGGCCACTATTCATCATTGATGATGAATAGTGGCCATTGTCCCCTAAAGGGGCTGTGAGTTCCATTGCAGGGAACTCACAGCCCCTTTGCAAAGGGAAGGAGCCCTCCCGAGGGCCCATTTTTCTTCTAATGAAAATGACTGAGTTATGAAATTTTAAAAGTGTTGAAAACATGTATAGCCATACCTTCTCTAAGAAGCAAAATTCCATGAAAAATGAGTAGTTGGTGAGAGAAAAAGGAGCCAATGGGGAGCCGTTCTGCGTGAAGGTGTGACACCCCTTTTTGCTGTGTGCAGCGTGGAGAATGAAAACTAGAGAATGCATTTACTTACACAATCAATGCCTGAATCATGTTGCTTGAATGAGAATTTGTATTGATGCTAAGGCATGCGGAGAGTGAAGCCTGTAAGGAAAGAGTGAAAGTCAAATTAAAAATTCTTCAAGAAATTTTCTTCACACCTATTTCTTCACCTCCAAAGGAAAAGAATGGGCACTCTCAATTCCTAGAAAATGGGAGCTCCGCAAGCCACGGACAGCCAACAAAAAAGCCCCATGTTCCCATTCTCCAAGAATTGAAACTGAGGTGAAGGTGTCACTACCCCTAATAAGTGTATGTAATATTGATCCTAGGAAGTTTCATGAAAAGAGACTTTATTTTTGATAAAAAATTTAAAGGTTTGCTCTAGAAATGGATAGTATTGCCTTGGAGTAGGCTTTAAACATTTGTGTTGTCAAATGTTGGCATGCCCTTAATGGGACAATGAGTTTGCATTTGCAACCAAAGTTTGTACCATTCATTCATTTAGTCATGATATAGATCTTGCAAGTACATCCTTGGAAAATCCACCAAACTTCATATTCCAAGAGCCATCTTCTAATATTCTTCTTCTAAGTATATTATTCGGGAGCATTGGTAGCAATGTGTGCAATTGTGCATGTGAACCAACTATATATTTATGCCAATGGATGATCTAGTTGTACAATGGGGTACCATTCAAAATGGCATTTTTGCATTTGTAGAGAAGGAAATTTCACATCTTCCAACTTTGACAACCTTTTGAGGGCTGAAAAATTGCTTTTTTATCATGAAATTTTGGTATAAAAACATCTTTATGTCAATAACATGTGTACCAAATCTCAAGGTTCTAAAGGTTCACCAAACAAAAGATATTCAAAGTCTACCAACAAGTGTAGCGGTGAGAAAATTTTCACTACTGCCAACTTTGACACCCTCTCGAGGGCTGAAATATTTTTATTTTACCATGGAATTTTTTCCATGAAATCACCTCTATGTTGATGATATATGTGCCAAATTTCAAGGTCAAAAGATTTACACAAAAAAAGATATTTGAAATCTACCAACATGTGTAGTTGTGAGAAACAATTTCACTACTACCAACTTTGACACTATTCCAAGGGTTGAGAAATTGTTTATTTCTGATGAAATTTTTATTATGAAATCATCTCTACGTTAATAACATGTGTGCCAAATTTCAAGGTCAAAAGATTCACACAAAAGAAGATATGCTAAATCTATCAATGTGTATAGCTGTGAGAACAATTTCACTACTACCAACTTTGACACTATCCCAAGGGCTAAGATCAAAAGATTTACCGAAACAAAGATATTATAACTCTACCAACATGTGTAGTTGTGAGAATGACTTTCTACATCTGTGTGAAATTTTACCCAAACAATGACACTATCCCAAGGGCTGAAAAAATTATTCTCACAACTACACATGTTGGTAGAATTAGCATATATTTTTTTGTGTGATTCTTTTGAATTTGAAATTTGGCACACATGTTATTGAAATAGAGATTATTTCATCATAAACATTTTATGGTAAATAAACAATTTTTCAACCCTTGGAATAGTGTCAAAATTGGTAGTAGTGAAATTGTTTCTCACAACTACACATGTTGGTAGATTTCAAATATCTTTTTTTGTGTAAATCTTTTGACCTTGAAATTTGGCACATATATTATCAATATAGAAGTGATTTCATGGCAAAATTCCATGGTAAAATAAAAATATTTCAGCCCTTGAGAGGGTGTCAAAGTTGGTAGTAGTGAAAATTTTCTCACCGCTACACTTGTTGGTAGACTTTGAATATCTTTTTTTTGGTGAATCTTTCAACCTTGAGATTTGGTACACATGTTATTGACATAAAGATGTTTTTGAACAAAAAATTTCATGATAAAAAAGCAATTTTTCAGCCCTCGAAAGGTTGTCAAAGTTGGAAGATGTGAAATTTCCTTCCCTGGGAATGCAAAAACGCCATTTTGAATGGTACCCTATTGTACTTTGACTTTCATGTAAGTGGCATCATCTATGCATGGCAAGAAATTAGTCTTTCATGAAAATATTTGACACTTTTTGACATTTATTATAATTGTTCATATTCATAAAATGCCTTTTATGCAAAGTACACAGTCACTTGATTTCTTTTAGGTACAACTTTTTCCTAGCAACAATAAGGATTCATTAGAAGAGGTTTGAAGGCATTGGGAGACCGCAAGTTCCCAATGCCTTGCAACACTGTTGGAATTGCAGGAACGCGCAGGGAACTCTCTGCTGATGTGGTCGAGACTGTGCCACCTCGGAAAAGAAAACCTCAATTTTTTATTTTTATTTTTTGGGTTCAAAACATGTTTTTGACCAACCTTAAAATAAATAAATTGGGGGTCATTACTGCCCTAACAGCAGTGGCTGGTATCCCGAAGTCGCAGGGAACGGCCAAGGGAATAGACCTGAAACGGCCCTCCCATGGCCTCAAACCTCATGTAATGAGTATTTTCTGGTTTGACTAATTGAAGATTCTCTCTATGCATATTTCCAGAGCTAAACCATAAAGAGTGTAATTGAAAGTTTGGATTTTTTGTTAAAAGTATAAGCTTGTGTTTATTGATGAATAGCATTATAGTTTAGTCACATGATGTCTAAAAATTATTGTTTGCTTAAAGAATGTTCAATCTCCTTAAAGATCCCAAAATGATCCAACAAATATGGTTAGCCAATATAACAATAGGAGTTAAGCTCTTAAACTTGCTTGGACAATTTTAGGTGTAGATACCTTAGGATGAATCCACAACAATGGTGAAGAAAAGGTGGAATATAAAGTTTTCATCTTCTAGGGCTAAGAAAAGTTAAAAATACAAATCATGTGAGAATAAATTATCCTTTCAAGATGGAGAGAGAAGTCCCTATAAAGGTCCTCTTGATGTCTTTAGTCTTTTGGTAGTTGGAGTTGGTTTATACTCCCCTTTCTTTTGAGTATTGAGCTTTCATCCCTTTTGTTTTAAAAAAAAAAAAAAAAATCCTACAAAGGAGGTTGAGAAAGATATTCTTTAACAAATGAGCAAGGAAATAGAAAATCCCACCCTCTTTGTGATGTTTAATCTTTAAGAGTGTGATGATAAAGAAAATGAAGATCAAAAGCTTTTTAGACAAAATAAATTATCGCCAAGAGAAGAATCCTAACTGACAATAAATCTTCACTGTTTTTGCAAGTCTTCCTTTTCCTCCCATCCTTGTCCTTGTATGAGCACATTCAAATACGCTAAGCACATTGTTGAAAAATAGACAAAAATTTCTTTTTCAACACATATAAGGTAAACCAGCCCATCATGGTCAAATGACCCATGACGGACACCTAAGAGATGGCCCCATGATGGTTATTATCAATTTCTGAGATTTTGGGCCACCATCAATGTCTCACCTGACACTATTGGAGTGATTAGTGACCCCATTAGGAACATTAGCTTTTTCAGTGTAAATCATTGAAGATAATGACTTCTTTAAGGCCCTCCAAGTTAGAAAATATTTTGACTACTTTAGGTGACGAAGGTGAGCATTATGGATACAGGTTTTGTTGGTTTTGGGGTAGTCTACAGACTCTTTTGGGCAAAACACTTCAAAAATTCATAGAAAATTCATACTTTGCTGAAAAGATATAATTTCAATTGTTGTTGTTATTTCTCACACTTGTCTGTATGTGGGGAAAAACTTAAAAAAAATTCAGCCATGGCACGAGGGCAAACTAGCAATTCTGACCATGATGGGCTGTTTTACCTTACATGTACTTCATCTGTTTCATATAACTCCGACAAAAAAGCTCTCAAGCACTTTCATAATCTAGCAAGACCAGTGCAAGCCAAGACACTTGAGAGTTGAGTCTGAAGTCTTAACATACTGAGTGTGAAACGGGTGCCCTTCTTACTGCTTACAGAAGCTTGATCTGCGAAAGCCGCGGCAATGCATGCACACCGTTTTCCACGTACAAATGCATTCCATTAGGGTTACAGATTGCAAAGGATGAAGCACAATGGTGGACATGGCGTGATCAAGTCCCTGTAGTCATCATCCTGGCTTCTCCAACCCACAATTCACAATTGTTCTTTGATCACAGCAACATCGATCATCATCGATCTGTGAGGGGCGATGTTGGCGAGGGGAGGTCGACGCCTACTCACTTCTTGCCTCTTCACGAAGGTACTCACTCGATCATCACCATCGCCGTACGTTGCATTCATAATCCTTGGACTCTGATTTTGCTCAACATGAAACATGCAATGAATTCGATCTCACAGTGCGCAATTCTTCTCTGCGTGTGTAACAACAGCAAGCTCATGCCAACCTTTTTACATTTCCGGAGAGGAGATGGTTGTTGTTGCAGCCCCCGACTCTTCCTTTGCCGCATTTGGAGCTTCCTCTCCCTTTCCTCCGGCGCCTCAATGCTCTCCCGATCTCCACTCTCGAGGCGGACGCTGTGGACCAGGTTTGTCACAAAGCTGGAAAGAGATGTGAGCTGAAGCCTCGTCTGGGTGTAGATTCCATCTATTGAGGCTGTTTCATGGAGTAGAGGATTTTAATGTACTTATTGCCGAACGATTTATTGGGGAATGTGTTTATGAAATGCATTGCTAATTGAGATTAATCCCTAGGGAATTCTTTTTTTGAATTTTTTTGGTTGAGCCGGACGGCCTTTCCGACGTTATCACAGACATATGAAAGTGAGGATCCTCACTTTCATATGTGGGGTTTGTGATTTATGAGGATACCTAAAGGACAACCTAGCTGTGTTTGGGTACAGGAGAAGGTGGACCCTGTCTCACTGGTGGCTGAGGAATTGGCGTGCTTGGCTTCAAACCTGCGAATGCGCGTTACTGCGGATATCTTGAATGTAATAGTCTGGTTGGCATTGCCGTCACTGAATCATCTCATTGAAATGGGTTGTTGTAGAACATTGAATATTCCTTCAGCGATGTATGGAACTATTGGTAAACCAGGATTTGGATGAATTTTGAATTGTGTGTGCAGGTGCCGTCCCTTGCATCCGCAGCTGAGTATTTCTTCAAACTTGGGGTGGAAGGCAAGCGCTTCCGACCTATGGTACTTACTTCCCGTGCTCTCTATGATCCGGAAAGGCTGAGTCGATCTCTTGAATTTCCTTCGCTCTAAGCAACAGGATTGGATCTGTCACATCGGATATATATAATCAGAAACAGCTTGCAATTATGTGGCTACTGTAGAGTGCAAAGGCCTCAGCAACAAGCTTGAGATAACAAGCTTAAAATTTGGATGAAACAACATCATGTGCAATCAAGGGTGATGTAACAAGCTTAATATAATCCACTGCACTTATGATGCACTTGAGGTGACAAATGTCCAACCTCCTCAAAGAGGTAGCTTGAAACCTATATATCTCAAATATATTTAGCATGCCACATAGGAGCCTTGTAATCACCAACTCTTTATGCGTATTCTTGTTACTTAGACCAAAGTATAGTTTGCATTGAACAAAACAAGCTAAAACGAGTAGAAAAGAGATTTTTGCACCTAGGATTTCTTGTTATCTCAAGCTTATTCCTTCGACCAGGGCAATCAAAGTGGCCATAAATTCGGTTAGAAAGTGACCAGGATTAGTGACTGTCGTTCCTGTTTCTGCAATCAACTCTAATTGGAGAAAACAATGTAGGTTTTGATGCTTATGGCGTCATCTCTCAACTTATTGCCATCCCCAAAGCCGGACCTGAAGCTTGGGGTTGATGATCGTCGCATACGCCAATTTCGTGTTGCCGAGATAACAGAATTGATTCATGTAAGTGTCAAATGGATTATATGGGCCTGGTTTTCTGCCTGGTTTTCTGCCTTGTTCTTGAACTACTTCCTTTGGAGAACGACCTTGTTAATTCGTGCTTTCAGGGTTTTGGACTCATTTCGATTTTACTATGTTTATAATAATAGATTTGCACCCTGATCTTTGAACTCCAGGTAGCGACATTGGTACATGATGACGTCGTTGACCAATCCGAATCTCGTCGTGGCATCAGTTCTCTCAACCACAACATTGGTAACAAGGTCATTCCTCAAGCCAGTTTTGAAAACCGCTGGGATAAGTGAATTAGCTAGAATTGCATCACAGGAGCGTGCACGCTGTTCGATCAATGTAGTGGACTGCAGTCACGACATACACCATTGTTTACAGTAAAGTTAGACTGGTTCAGTAACTTTTAGACATCATAGAGATAGTCTTCTCCATGATTCATAACGAGGTTTTTTTATGCTCATCCAATAGAGGCCCTTACACAATCAGGATTCATAGGCCCTCTATATATCGTGGGGAGACCTCTGTAAGGTCGCTGTGAATCGTGGAGAATTCTCTCTTTATGATGTTTGCTAAAAGTTCCTGAAATACTCTAAACATATATTGTAAATTGTGAATTTTAAAATGTTGAACGTAAGTGCAATTTCACAATCAGAACAAATTTTGCACTCTGGTCTTGTCCATGGGTCCAACGGTGACTATGGTTCTGTTTCTGATGGTTGTGGGGTTGATCAGTTGGCAGTACTTGCAGGAGATTTTCTGCTTGCCAAGGCGTCAATAGGCCTGTCAACACTTAGAAATGGTGAGGTGCGTACTTTTTCTGAACATATACCACAAGCAATGCTGAATTCTTCAGGATAACAATATCAAAAATACTATGAAAGGACTTCTATAAACCAAACTTAAATCAAGATACCATAATTTGCTCCGGAGTGCACAATTATTCCATTAGAAAAACAATTTTTTGATTTTAATACGCCATGATACGTTTTACGAAATGACATTACTGATAGGTAAAAAGGTACACTCGACTTACCATATTGAATCTGCTTTGTAGCATTGACAATGGTTTTATGAGGTTGCATGAAAGGTTATGGCACTCGTGTCAGAGACATTAGAGCATTTGGTCACAGGTGAATTCATGCAGCTAGCTGCTAACGCTCAGGAGTCATGCAGGTTGGCATATTAACAGGATTGTTTCTTCCTTCTTAATCCTTCATTGCCTCAAGCACTTCTTAAAAAGAAGCCCCTCTGTATCAATAAAAGAAGTAAATGGACAATTATAGACAATTATGGTTAAGTGCATCGACTGGTTTACGTGAAGTAGTCAGGTCTCTTGATTGTCCAAAGTATTGACATGGTCGGGTGTGGAGGGAAGTATGGAGTACTATCTGCAGAAGACTTACTTGAAGACGGCTTCGCTGATGGCTAATAGCTGCAAGAGCATCGCATTGCTGGCTGACCAACCTCGGGAAGTTGCAATGTTTGCATTTGACTATGGGCGACACTTGGTAAGTCGATTCTTCCGTGTCCACCTACATTGCTTCTGTAAGGATGCGACAATTTTCCAGATGTAAACTAGTAGGAATCCCGACCCCATAGCTGCGTAAAATCTTGCCAATTATAACACTATTTGTGATAGTTTGTAACTTTGACTGTGGGCATTGTAACGCAACTTGATTTTCTTAAACACACCTGTTGGGGGTGGATTTTCTACTTGTGAAATTTGAGAATTCGCTAGGTCACTTTCGCTTGTTGACTTTGGGTAATATGCACAACTTCACTTCCAGTTAGCGAAAAACAGATCACTGATGCTTTTGAGGACGAGTAATGTTCTGGGATACAGGGGATTGCATACCAACTTGTAGATGACGCCCTGGATTTTACTGGGACTTCAGCAACTTTGGGCAAACCTGCACTTGCCGATCTCCGGGAGGTAATATTCACAAATCCAGGTTGTCTTTTGAGTTCTTATTTGATTTTTCCTGATGCAAACTTCAAGTCATACTCCATCTGTAAGTACTGTTTGTCGAATCGGAGTAGGCCTTCATTTTAATTCCAGTCCTTATCAGTTTGTGATGCACTTTCTTCACTCATTCATCATGACGTCTTGGTGGCGATTAATTGAAGTAGCATCAGAGTAGTCATTTCCTCGCATTCTTTTAGTTTGTGTAGCATGAGTTGGACGCATTTACAGAAGGTTGGACACACTTACATCCAAACAAGATATTGCTAAAGCTCTAGTCACACTACACTGGGCATAAAATTGTGCAGGGCATCACAACTGCGCCAATTTTATTTGCATTGCAAGAGGAGCCGTTCATGCAGACACTAATCAACAGGAAATTTAGTGAAGAAGGCGACAGCCGCATGGTAAAGCTCGCTTTTCCATTCACTATTTAAATTCATGTTCGTCATCTATATTTCAGTAAGTAGAACATAGGAAACAAGACTCTTAGTTCCCTATGTTCACAATTCCTGGAGAACCATTAGAGGATATGGAGAAAAAAAAGCAGGAACTGAGGCAAGATGCTGTGAGCCCTAGTGACTTCTTTTTCAAAGTACTGAGTCGAGGTTTTCTGTGCTGCAGGCTGTGAAGTTGGTGAACAAGACCCGGGGAGTGGCAAAAACGATTGATCTTGCAGCGACGCATGCACAACTAGCAGAGAATGCAATTACACAGTTTCCCCCTTGCTCAGATTCTCGGTCTCAACAGTGCCGCAAAGCACTAGCAGATCTCACTCATTCGGTAGTAAAACGCTCAAGGTAATTTTGCAATTCCTTCAACTCTAAGCATACAAGAATTTGACAACACCACCGCAGTAAATTCAATATGAAACACAATTATGAAATTCAAAGATTGCACCAAATTGCTGGTAATGATACAATTCAACAGTGGGTTTTCACACCCCGCTTTTCGGGCTATCTTCTCCAGCTGCTTCGTTGAGGTCTCATTGATACAACCTCCCACCCGTCAGAGCTTTGTGAACCTTTTTTCTCTTCAATTGCCAGTTGTCAATCAGGAAAAAATAGCCCTATTCCTCTGAAGAGCAAAATCAGAACTTTTTGAAAGCTCTTCAACCAATTTTCCTCCACTTCCTCCATTTTGGGGGTTCACACCCTTACCTATGCTATTTGTGGAACGTGGGCAATTAATTGGTCCACAAAACTTCAACAAGACTACACAATAAACAGTTAATCTCGCCTCATCGATGACGCTTGAATTCCACTGTAAATATTACAAATTTTTTACCTGGATATTAATAAAGCATTTGATCGCGGTGATGCATCATTACAAGATTGTTAAGAAGCCATCTCTGAGGATTTGTTTTTGCAGCAATTTGAGTAACTACACTTGATTGAGACCCTTAAAGATACTTGCCTAAAGTGTACCTATGATCGGCACTTGAAAAAGTCATAGATTATACATTGAAATCTTCTTTCAATGCTAAAATGCGCTGGAATTCTCTTCAATGGTCAACAGCATTCAGGAACGTAAGAGCTTGCTCATTCTGGCAAGCTGTAAACTGTTTTAGCAAGATAGTAATTGCAATGAATGAGTTTGCTATGGTAGCCACACATAAATTGAATTCAATATATAATGAATTTAAACATGGTTGACCTGCTTTCATCACGAGCTGAAGCTAGATGTGGACACTGGCTTAATGGTTTTAATTTTGGTACGTCCAGCCTCTCCTGAATCAGAAATAGAAGCTCTGCATATCGAGACTGCTTCTTATTAAGTACCTTCAGAAAAGCATGCAATGCCAGCCAAGTCATTTCCTCTTTTGTCACGCCCAGGTGCATACTATCTCCAACCTCTTGCATTTGTTTCCTCAGCAGTCCATGCATGTAGCTGCAACACAATACAGAGAACTTCATCAATTAAAAGCTGCAGATCAGGATCCCAGCAGTGGACTCGTAAGCAAAGTATTCCATTATAGACCGGCACAGCAAATTACTTTCATGCTTACCTTGGAGTCACTTCAATGGCCTTGAGTAGAAACGGAGAATGATGACGGCATGTACGTCCCATGCCGCAAAGGTAAGCATGAAATTTCATAGCGCAGAGCAAGAAAGCCTGGTAGGCATTGAGGCGAATTGTTGAAGGCGAGTTGATTCTGAGATCGTAGAGCATAGGATGGCACTTGGCTCGCACGAAGTGGCAGAGCTTGATAGGCACTTGAGCTCCTGGGTTCCTCTTTCTAAGTACTGTGATACTACCTTTTATGGGATCTCCAATATATCTGAACAGGAACAAATAGTTAAATTGAATTAGTACGATGTACAATCCCATGCATAGTAAAAAGTCGACAGTACTATCACAACTGATCCTAAATGTAAATTAATCCCTAAAGGAACAAGGATTCATGATTTTGAAATGACCACTGCGATTGATCGTATTGTGAAAAGAAAAATTCAGATTGGGTGAAATATTATAAAATAGAATCAGTGAAGAAATTGCATGTGTTGGTCCAAAAGAAAAATGAATCAAAAAAATTCCACATACGACCTACTCAAACCTTCTAAAAAGACATGGGGCCCAATTTGAGCTTTCTTGGGTCGTTTAGGGGCTAAGAAGCACCTGGTGTAGTCGGCTTGAACCTCTAATGTACAGCAATTGATCAGCAACCCACTCCAGCGCATAAAGCTAGCTCCATCGCTGGTCATATAAACGCCGTGAGCTAATTTCCCCTGATTCTTATTCAAGAGCAGGTCAAAACTTACAGCCGTCTTTTGCTGGTTAGCATGGCATCCATAGTCCTCAAAGCCACCGTGCATGAGTTGCACAAACCTTGCCACACAACTCTGTGAAGTTGAGATGAGGAGGGAATCGTCTATCAATCGCAACAAGATGGTTTCACCATTTTCTAAGACTTTAGGAACCTCCACTAAGTCGTTACCCCTCTGTTGGTTTTCTAGCTCAGAGGCAGGGTGAGAAATTTGATGCAGAAGTGGCATGAGAATGTGCTCATCCAGATGCCCAAAGAAAACCGAACACAGAAGTGGAGAAAGCACGCTGCCCTGTGCAATGCCGGATTTCTGCAAGTAAAAGTGAGGCCCAATCTTCACTATGTTCCTCTTCACATGTTCCTCAATAAGCTTTAGGATGTGACCTTGTTTCAGCTGTGTCACTACTCCCTGATTGCCACACCCGACATCAATTACTTGGGTCAAGTATTGTTAATCCCTAAGTGCCAAAATGGCCAAAAGCGGTTACTTCCATGACAATAGGAGTTGAGATGAATCATTTAGGAAGTCGCAAGGAAATTAAAAAATGTACCAATGGACAGAATGAATGGTATCCTACATTTTTGAAAGAGGGAAATCTGTTTTGAAAATAGCTATAATTGACTATAGCTTCCAAAGCAACCAAATTAGCTTCCAAAGCAACCTCTCTACTTTTAACTTGGGGGAGGAACAAGATATGAGCTAATCTGGTGACCTGTTCATATATCTGAACCAAAGCAAAAAGTACGAGAGCGGGAAGAAGAATTCATAGTTCTGAGATCACGACCGAACCTGATCCTGAAGAATGGAATGTGAACGTTTGGAAGTAAGGTCCATAAACAAGTTTAATATATCACTATCACGGTCTGATGTCGTACATGTCTGTTTGTAGGAAGCTCTGGCACGGCCCATGTTGTTGAAGATGCTAACATAACGCCGAATGTGATACACTGGGAGCCGAAGAAAGCCCGACACCACCTCACAAAGCTTATCTTGCTTGATTGTATCATAAGCTCTGGAAATATCACAGACGGCCATGTACATTGGCGGTAAACCCCCGGGCAAGCTCTTCAAATGCATGACAAATGGTAGAAACTTAACATACACATCTTTGTAACCAAACACTGACGCTCCCATGTCTTCTGAGTGATTCTCTTGTTCGAACTTCAAGCAGGTATGCACACCTTTTAGTCTTGAATTGATAGACTTGAAGGCAAATTTGACTTCTCTGGAGATTTTCCTGCTATGCCGGACATCAACTTCATAGTCCACTTCAAGATGGCATCGCTTACCACGAAGGGCAGAACTAGTGGAGGCCCCAGTGCTCAGAGGTAGTGTGCACCTGGTCCTACTACTTAAGTTGGCAATGGGGCGCACACCATTATACTTGGGTAGCATTCTAATATGCGAGAACCCCAGGACCCGCTTCTGAAGCACTGCAGCAACTGCACCTGGATCCAATCTCGTGTAACACTTCCCAACCAGATGATTCAAAGACAGCATGTGAATCTTCGCCCACACAGGTTTTCGATAGTACAACACATTCTGCCTGTGATTCTCAGCCTCCGTTACGTAGAAGTGACTGCGCAGCAGTGGAACTATGATTTGAGTGAACAACCAATATAACCAGTCTTCCAACATTGTCTGAGGAAGGTCCCATAGGCAGCCTGGCTCTTTCGTCTTCGTTTCGTCTACAGGAACTTCGGACACTTGAGGAGAATTTTTCTGAGGTTTTCGATCTTTATATTTAAAATCAGGCCAAGCACTAGCACTATTTTGGAGTTTGTTTAAGAGGTGCTGAACATGAAAAGTCTCATATCGACGCAGACTCACGAAGTTAGCAATGCCACTGCAAAGTATCCTCCGAAACCGTTGTGAGCCAAGAAACTCTTCGGGGAGCAAACTGCGGCAGACAGCCCATAAAAAGTTCACAACTTGACTGTGGCTTGTGGAAAGAGTTACTAACGTTGCCAGATCTGCGGTTGGCCCTGCATCCTTACAAGATTTCTCATCGACCACCGACGGTTTCTGCAAATTCTCAGTATGTATAAGCTTCTCGACACAATTGCCGCTCATGTTTAAAGGCTTAGACGACCTCGTCATGTTGCAAATCTTCTTTGAACTGCCCAGGGCATTGATTCCTGCAGCGTGAAACTCATGTCTAAGTCGTTTATGCGTTTCTTGCTTACACTGCAACTTTCGGTAGCTACCGGCCGCTATGTCCGGGAAGTCTGCGGGTTCTGGATTAGGATGCACGGATTTGACCTCAACCCCCTCTTGTGTGGCATACACTTCCTTGGACAAACTTAAGCGCTTAGTGTTAGGCGTAACCTGTAGGGAAATGATACACTGACGACGTTCAGAACATACGTCCAATCCTGCAGAAATCTCGAGCTCAGTACTCTTCGTTCACAAGCTTTGAAGCCACGCAATGTATACATCAACGATCCCACTATATGGTGATGTAACTTCAATTAGAAATTTGTTAATTCAAGACCACTACACATAATCCTAAGCGTTCGTTATATGACGTTGAAGCTCCGTCATACTTGAGATTAGGGCCTGCTGTAGCCAAGTGCAGATCGCTTATTTGTTCAGCACATTGTTCACTAAGGGGCAAGCAAATGGGAATGAATGAAAATAGGTAGAAAACGTACATGTTTTTTAGCCTTCAACCTAGAAGTATTGACATTCGGAAGAGGAGATGACAAGTAGGATGGAAGAGGACAATGTCTGCTCAATAGGCGTGCATAGTTACAATTCCTTGCACTTCGGACCATCTTTTTCAGAAGCCCTTTAATATTCCTGTATGAACAGAGTAGGAATTTTGTGAAAGAAAAAATGTTAATTGAAGGTTACAAGGAGCATAATCATAATCAGAGCTTAATTGCTAACGTCAGCTCCAAATCACAGTTCATTTAAGATCTTGAAATCTCACAGGAATTCTGTTGCTTCATTCAAAAAGTTAACTGAACATGAGCAGGTAAAACACTCAGCCAAATCGTCATTGAAGCTAGGGTTCATGCCTTCACACCTTGCAAGTTGGAAAACACCGAACGTGGATTGAGTCACTCACTCGGTTAGCTTCTCCTTGACAGTGTTGCCAGATGTTGATGTTGATGCCTCTCCAAAGGCAGTATCTGCAATGTCCAGAGCGTTGAACATCGAGCCAAGAAGCCGGGAAACATCTGAGTCGTTGACATTGGATGTGTTCAAAATATCTGTGTTTTCTGTGAAGGGATCCAAATGTGGTTTGTATCAAAGATATACGACACGTGGGAAAGGAAGACGCGATAAAGATAATCATAAATGCATCAATACGAACTCTCTACAAAGCTCTGAACTCAATCGGATGCTATTGTCAAGATATAAAGCCAAATAATGAACAACATCGTCTAATACGAAAACACTAATAGCAAAAAGTTTTCATTACTACCGCATCAGATAGTCTGAAATAGTGAAAGATACGATTGGCAGGGAGGCCTGCATGGCAAGAAAATGTTGAGTGATAAAAAATCGTAGAACGGTCAACTGATCTGGGCGGGAGACCAACCCTATCACACGGCATTGGCACCTCCACCTTGCTAACTGTGCGGGGGCTGCTTATGACAGGGTCTATGGCATCCTGACCCTCAGCAGGTTTTTGACTTCCTGCTAAAACAACAGAGAAATCGGCGAGCAATGCTGAGGGTGAACAAGATTTGTGATGGACACAACAGGTAAATAGCAAATAGGTCAACAGAACTTCTATAAACGACTGTATAAAATTTGACGGATGTCCAATACGATTGAGTTTCAATGCAACTTGATTACAGAAAGGAGCAGGAAACAATTGGCATACCTTGCCCTACTCGCTGCTTGCGACGTACCCAGCTTGGAGGCCTTACCCGCTTTGTAGATCCGGTCACGTCTTCAAGAACTTCATCACATGGGCCAACATCCTGCAGTTTCAGTATTCTTTTCTGTTAACCGAACAACTAATATCTCCAAAGGTCAAGAATACTGCATGGTACGAAACCAGTAAGTTGATAACAGTCAGGAGACCATATGGATACGGAGAAATGGGTTGAGAGATGAAATCAACGGAGGTCTTCAGCAATCTCTAGAGCACAGCTTGACATACAATAGAAACGTTTAGACATTGAGTAGCTTGTCACCTCGTTTGTCTCAAGAGAGGTGTTCTGTTCCATCCTCGGAGCCTTTTGCTGTGGAACAGTTCGAAGCTCGTACTTATTTCTTCCAGCGGTTGTAATGGACTGAAAAATCTGCTTCATTCTTGATGGCTGGCCTGCCACTTGCAGCAAACAGAAATTCGGCAGCGGTACAAATATGGATGCATACGACAGCAGGTAAAGCATTCTCTCCTCCCCAACCTGTTCCAAACACACTCACAGGATTGCCATAATTAACACCTCGGTACAGTCTTGCCTTATGTGAGAAATCCACTGATCCAAGTGCATAGAACATGACCCTGCTTTGTAGTCAGTTGAATGGAAGACAAGTGCGTAGCTATCACATCATACTGAGTTTCACATCCGCCAGAGTTCAACCTTGACTAAGCTTTTCGTTGAACATCATCACAAAAGAACCCCTATTAGATTGACGAAGTTCTTATCCAAACTTGATAGGCATTGGATTCATGCAAACCTCATGTTAAATTGACGTCACGCACATGATGTCAACTCAATGTTAGTGTGATCTTAGTGTCATTGGAAACAACTTGATATTACATTGACAACAATCAAGTTAACATTAAATCAACATTAATTTGACATTAATTTAACATCACTCTAGTATTGATCTAAAGTCATATGACATTAAAATCGACTTACCATAATAATTTTGTCAATCTACTTGGAGGGATATTTTGAGACATATTAGAAACAAATACATAAAACCACTTACTCGTGCCAGCAGAGTTACCCACAAATGGGTGCTGATGAAACCTGTGGCTACATTGAGGTGATGATATTCTGGACCTTTGAAAGTTGAAATCTCTTTGTTTAGTCCTGATGATTGGACCTGCACAATCACGAATTCTGATTCACGTTCACATTGCCAGAATACAATCACCCATGTTCTTCTAGTACCTAAAGAATCTGGTATCGAGGTGAAAAGCATTTCAGTGAAAAATGGATGAACTCTGATTGTATCAAACTACAAAACTACAGGACTCTAAGGTGAAAATTTTCAGTGGGAAACGAGAAGTACTAACTTGCCCATAGCCAAAACAAAGAACATCCGAAGAAGCTCCCTCTCGTAAGTGTAGCTGAACTGCCCTTTCCACCACCTGTATCATCTTCGCATCATCTCAGTTTTGCACTTCATTCTAATCCTTAAATGTCCCAAGTGCATTTGAAGGGTCAAAAAAATCAATATTTGCAAAGATATTGGTTTCAAACGCTATTGAACTCAATTAAGAGTTAAGTTCATTTTTATTCTAATTTCATTTCCTCTTTAGAATTGTGTAAAATAATCAATATTACGTGAGACATGAGTGCATCAAACATAGAACTTTGACACCTTTCATTCTGGTATTTCAAGTGCATGTTTTTAGTGTTTGAAGTGCACATGTAAATCACAGTTTTAGATCATCTACTAATAAAAAATTTTGAACCCTCATGTTTTTTGCATACAATATTAAATAATGTGATCTTAAGCACAATTTGAGTCCTAATTTGTTAAAAATAACATTTTGAATTTGACCATTCTGATACTAGCAACTATGCTCAACGCTTGAAATTGCTATAATTACATGTACAATAAGGGCACCTTAAACTACCAAGAACCCTAAAACGAACTCTAATAGCAAACCACATGTGAGACCGCCCATCTCCTATTAAGAACTTGAATAGATTACCAAAGTGGCTATTCAAGGGTGTTGCTATTCATGCATCATTCTTTGTTGCTTCAAGGTTCCAAATGAATTGTTTCCTACTGAGTCTATGAACCTACAACATTTTGCTTTTCAAAATCTAAAACATATTCTCCAAACAATAGAAAATTCACATTCTACTTGCAACATCTTTCACCAAGGCAAGGACACCCAAATGTGCCAAGCGCCTAAAAGCACCACTTGATCATATGTTCTCAAAATGTACATCTCCTACACCAATATGTACCTAGTGAGAAACAATTTTAGAAAATCTACCAAAAAATACTTTCATCCCTCCTAACTTTTGTATACAGTATCCAAATGACACATTCTTAGGTGCATTGAAATCTCCCAATTAAAATATAATTTTTTTGAATGGTCTAAATTGGGCACAGTAAATTGACTTCCCTGTGGCCTTTCTAGATATCCCTACCTTACAATTTCCAGGTACAAATCTGGTTGAACAAAAATTCACGATGTGGCCAAACGCAAGACACTGAAAGGCTTAAATCGACGATTCAAGGTGCCGCGGTCTTAATTACCTCAAGCAAGCCTGCCTACCATCGTTCAACAAGCAATGTCACGGTTCCCCTGTCAAAACAACCATGGAAAACAACAACAAGCACTTGCCTGCTGCTGGCTCCATCGCTGATGAGTAGGCTCTTCCAGAACACCAGGCACGCGACCGACGCGCTCGGGGGCTCCCTCCGACAGGACCGCAAAGCTGTGCTTCAACAGCGCCAAATACTCCTCGGAATCCCCAGCGCGAACCAGCCCCGTGCCCTCCTCGTGCCCCAGTCTCTGCCGCAGCAAGTCCTGCAGAAGATCCAAGAGCGACCGCAGCCGCGCACCGTAGAGACTGCGCAGCAATCGCACGTGGTTGGGGCACCAAGCGCCATGCCCCCCGTCCTTCCTCCGCTTCCTCATCCTCATATCCCCCCCCAAAATCCTGCCCTAAACTCTACAGCATTGCACAAATCTCTTAGT
Source organism: Pseudisothecium myosuroides (assembly GCA_951799445.1). Taxonomy (NCBI): domain Eukaryota; kingdom Viridiplantae; phylum Streptophyta; class Bryopsida; order Hypnales; family Lembophyllaceae; genus Pseudisothecium; species Pseudisothecium myosuroides. The sequence continues at coordinate 24,467,278 of OX637292.1, read as the reverse complement.
GGACTGTGCGCTTACTCTATCAAAGTTGTATCTCACGTAACGGATTGCAATAATTCAAGCGCAGAGCATACTCGCAATTCCATCTAGCAGGGCTGCAATTCGCGTCCTCGTGCCCACATTCTCCCAATCTTCCAATCTTGCTACCTCAAAACCATAAACCCTAAATCTTTGTGCTAATCTCTTGTACTCTGCAACTGCAGGATCTCACATTCTGCAATTCCCGCTGCAATTCTCGAGACCTTCGGGACTTTGGCATTCAGGATGCGCGGCAGGTTACTTCAGGCTGACGTTTCGTCCAAATAGCTTCTCATTCATCCATCGGGATCCTCATTCATTCATCCATTGGGATGCCATGATCACTGTCATCTTTCAAACTCTTCACAACTAAGACTTAAAGGTAACTGCACCTAAAACCGCAAGAATATACTTTGTGGCATAACCAATATGCTCTAGAAAATGAACAACAATTTTTGCACATTGGTGAAGGACCATGAATCAAAATGCTAAAGTGAATCGGTCCCTAAGGAACCCTGAAAGTTCAAAGTAAAAATGAATGGATTTGCTACAAGATTTATATTATATGCCTTAAAAGCACCTAAGTATTGAATAAATAGAAATTGGTTTAATAATTGTTGGAGGTGTTAAGATCTGAAGTCAAGAGAAAAACAACTCAGATTGTACGATAAGCTGCCCGTAGTATGCATTAGGGCGCCAACTCTCTACCCGAGCATAGAGCATAGCCAGCCGAAAGGTGCAAGGCGAAGCAAAGACAACAGATAAAGACCAAGAATCTTTGTGAACTTATGGCTTCTATGGGCCCGAAATTGAACAAGCAGTCGAGATTCATAATTTTTGGACACATTGTGAATTAGTTACAAATTTTCAAAGATGTAAAGTATAGGATGCTGAAAATGTCATGTAGGTGATGCCAAAATCCATTTGATGCACATGAAGAATTGACATTAGTAGTATCAAAACATGTCATAAAGAAGAAGTTAAAACAATAGAAAGTGTACCTAAAATTGACCACTTGTAAGGTTGTCACTTCCACAATATTATAAATAGAGTTGCACACTATTCAAAATGGCTTGGCAACTCCACCTTACACTTGTCCTTAAAATGTGCACCATTTTGGGTATCCTCCCTATTTATTATCCCTTTAGAAATAGGGGTCAATTATGAAGAGTGGTCCATTTTAGATGTAATTACCTTAGTCGTCTACTTTGAATGCAACCATTTTGCAACTATGTGGGAATGAAATTTTTTATATTTATTTTTACAGATGTAATCATATGACTTTTGTAAATCCTAAGAATTTTAGATTATTCTATTTGAATTTGAAATTATTATGAATTTTTGATAAATAAATAAATACAAATGAAATACAAAATGCACCAGAAAAATCTGAAATTTTCACCATAGTTGTATATTATAGTGTAGAAACTCAGAATTTAGAACCTCCCATATCTTGAATTTCAATACATGAATTCCTAAAATGCTCATTTTTGCCAAAAATTGAATGGACTTACAAAATTTGCAATAGTATTTGCACTTGTATTTGCATTTGTACCTATATTCATCCCTTTCTATAATCATAAATCGTGTTTGCATTTGTGCTTACATTTACATTTGTATACACGTTTTCTTATGCACATTATATTTTTTTTAGCAGGGGACATAACATTCAGTAGCAGACTGCTGGGCTACCTTCCCCCGGACGGAATGGTGTGGTATATTCCACACCATCTCATCCGGCGGATGAAATGGTGTGGAATATACCACACCATCAGTAGCTAATATACACGCGTCGATTTTGTCAGAGTCAATCAAATGGCCATAGCAATTCAAGGTACATTTATAATCAAAACAAAACCAAAGTTCATACATTTATTGAATAAAACACAATATCAATAAAACACAATAAACATTCTGCACCCATACATTGTGTGTTTTGAAAACTCAAAATATTTTTGGCTTTGTATGAATTCAAGCTAAACGCTTGGTTCATTTTTTTTTCATTTTTTTGAGTGTTTTGTAACATAACAAAACACATAAAAAAAATGAAAAAAAAATGAACCAAGCTTATAGCTTGCTTTCATACAAAACCAAAAACACTTTAGACTTTCAAGTGAAAAGACAATTTTATATATACACATGGGGTGGTAGGAGGTAGAACAACCCATGTGGGATAAATATTTTAGAATTTGTAGTTTCTCAAGCATTCAAAGTTAAGTCAAAAATGAAGAATTGTGTTAAAAGTCGAATTTCAGATCACATTTAGGCATAGTAGAATAAGTTTTCTCAAAAAACTTTGAACTAAAAAAAGTTGTTAAATGAAGATAAGTTTCACCTCCAAAAATCCGTTTGGAATTTTGAATTTCCAATCAAAAGTTATGGACAAATTTGAGAGAGGGTTTGAAATGGACCTTTTTTCTTTAATATTTAAAAAAACCCTCTCTCAAATTTGTCCATAACTTTTGATTGGAGATTCAAAATTCCAAACGGATTTTTGGAGGTGAAACTTATCTTCATTTACCAACTTTTTGTAGTTCAAAGTTTTTTAAGAAAACTTATTCTACTATACCTAAATGTGATCTGAAATTCGACTTTAAACACAATTCTTTGTTTTTGGCTTAACTATGAATGCTTAAGAAACTACAAATTCTAAATTATTTATCCCACATGGGTTGTTCTACCTACTACTACCCCATGTGTATATATAGAATTGTCTTTTCACTTGAAAAAACAAACAAGTTGTTGATGGAAAATGATTGTATAGCATTGATCATTGGATTCTTTGCCAGCATCTCCTTCGACAAATATTTGTTGATTTGTGTGTCGGGTCCTAAAATTAATAAAAGAAAATGCAACTTACCGTAATGTATTGCCACTATCCCCGTACCCAAACTTACATTAATTATCTGAAGATGAATTCCGTGGATGAGGACTCGAGAGAGGTACAGTAAACTGGCAGCCTCTCTGAAGGCTACTGAATGTTATGGAGAGATTTTAATTTTGTAGCAGGGGTCGCATGGCTCACCATTCGGTTAGATCACGTGGCTGCTTCCCAGCATTCTGTGGAGGCCCCCACACGTACGAACCACGTACATCTGAACCACCTAGAATCTCCATTTTCCAAGGATCCACATATCTACCGAAATCAGTTCTATTTCAGGTTCCAAGAGTCGGTGAAGATCTACTAATTCGTAGTCAATATGTACAGTTTTCAATTCCAGCAGAAATCTAGATATCGCTTCTAGCCTTGAAATTCCCGATTCCGCATTTAGCTTGCAGCCTCTCTTAACTTATGTTTCGATCGCATCAATTTCGCATTCTCCACCCGCTGTTGCATCAATCGAGCTCCTCTTGTTTTTTGGTTCCTCTTTGAAGCCTTGTCCAGAAATTTGTATCGCACAGTTGGCCCGATTTCGTGGAAATTAGTTGGAAATTGATCAGCAAACTTGTGAGAATCGATCGCACGCCATTTCCATTGCATTTGGTCGCCTGTTGATGGTGAGCTTCACTCTCTTTTGGTGTACTTGTGTATTTTCATTTCTTTAAGAAGGTTGATCCGTGCTTTTTAGATGCGGCGGTGTAGAATATTCTCGTGAGTGTGTGATTTGGGTATCCGGAAACTCGAGAGGCTTTGCTACATGGAACAAAATTTGATGATTACCTTTTGCTTTGGAGTATGAGTGTCTGAGATGGGCAATGCTGCGTTGCGATTTGGGTTCTTGTTATATTCAAGCGTAAGGGGGTGATCTGTGCGTATTTACAATGTTTCACTCTGGGTTGTTGTGCTGGTATATGTTTGGATTTTACCTTGATCGACATGGATAGACTTAGGGTTCTATTCTAGAGACGCTGGAACGATCTTGTTGTTTCTTTTTTTGTGCTTGTGGCGTAGAATTCAATTTCCTTTTTGAAACTAAACTCGGAGAATTGTTAGAATCTTGAAACAGTAGAGTAACCTCACTGTACCAAAATTAGATTGCGTTCCATTTCTTAATCCCTCGAAGAATTTTTTCACTCTGAACACTCTGGGATGTGTATTCAGTCTCGTTAACCCCCTAAAAAGACCAAGGATTCGTGGTTAAAACATGACCAATTTAATTGATCACATTATGAAAAGTCTGATTCACATGGGGACATATTTTGCATCACCAGAAGCAGTGAATAACATTGCGTGTGTTGGTCATTATATAGATAAAATTAGACTAAAGAAAGTCCTTGTGTGGCCAATTTGGGCTATTGGGCTTTTTCGGCTTTGGTTTTTATTAGCTTCAGATGAAGGTGGAGGCGTGGTCAATTGTGACGAGAATTCAATGCTCGTATGTTTGCAGGCATTTTGGTTTAACCCACCAAACAAGAGCTCTTGTCTTAAGGAGAAAGTGCACAGATATTTTCAGCCTGTGAGCAGACTATGAATAACGTTTGTTGCAAGGCAGCGGCGTCAGCTGCTTTGGGAAGCCGAGGATTATTACTCCATAAGAGACAATGCATATTTATCAAGAAGTCTCCTTGTCCACTTTTTGCTCAATCCTCGTTGCTCATTCCGAGAGTGACGAGGCCTAGCAATCGACAACCATCGCTTTTCGTGGTCCAATGTTCCGATCAAGAGTCAGCTGCGTATGTTCTTCTGAATACTACTGGTATTCATTCTTGCAGCCATGAATTTAGCAAGACTGAGTGAAGGAACAGCATGATTGTACCTCTGATTTTGGAAATTCCTCGTTATGTCCGCGGACCTCTGATCTTTTTAATATTATATGCAGAAATGGCACAGGATAATGTAAACTATTTCAGCTTGAATTATAGGCTATCTCAGTAATGGTGACAGGAAGACTTCTCACATGTACTGCTTTTCTTGGGGTGCGAAGTTAAGAAAGAGCTTGTACTAAATCCTCTATCACTTTTCATTTTCTTAATGAGGATGTTCCTTAAATAAAATGTAATATCTTGAAACCATTTTCAGGGCTTCTCTGCTGCTGCTCTTATATGAGATGTTGTCATGGGTATGGCAAAAAATTGACTACTTTCTTTTGCACAGAGTGTGCAGATGGCAGCATCGTGTTCAACTTTGGTTTATCTGAACAGTATTCCGCTAAGAAACAACCGAATGAAGAACCTTTGGTTTCCAATGGAAGTACTAGGATTCATAAAGACAGAAGAGGTATTGTGGAGGAGTACGCACAAGAGTCGAATATGGAGAAAGATAAGCAGAAAGCAGAAGAATTTAAAATGAATGGTTCGTCAAACAATCGAGATGTGATCTTCAATTCAGCAGCTGCTATGATTCCTCATCCAGACGAGGTATGTACTTGTACGTAAATTCAACCGTGTGAATGATACGATGATGATTTCCCTTAGCCATGAGTGAACTGGTTTGCTTTGGCATATCGTCGTTTCTGCCCCATGGTTTGATAATTTTTGGTCCTATCTAAGCCATCTTCCACTAATTAATTTAATAATTCTGTAATTGTAGTTGAAAAGAGTTGTCCCAGCGTTGTTCTTCTCTAAATGAAATGGGTTGTATTTTAATGCGACTGCGCTTCTCCTTCTGTCTTGATTTAAGTTTTTTGTTTTATGTGAATAGGTGATGACCGGGGGAGAAGACGCATACTTCATTGATGGGACACGGTGGGTAGGAGTAGCGGATGGAGTACCAGGTTGGACTCTCAGTAGTAAACTCTTCTGGACCTCTCGTACTGGAACAATCTGTATCCGGCCTCATTGTTAAAATCCTCTGCCTTTTTAGCTGAAAGCTAGTGAGGAGTATTCATTCTACCTGGGACATATGTAATTGTGAATATTGTATTGCCACTGTAGGGATGTCTCTTCCTGTTCTTGTCCTTATGCATGAAAATTTAAAGGGTTTGATTGCACCCTCTACAGTGAAGACTGGCTTCGAAGAAATGATGCTGAGTGCAGTCTTATCTTCATTCAGTGTCTTTTTGTGCATCTTGTATTTCTTGAATTGCAGTGTATTCAAATCGAAAATCATTATGTCCAACTTGTAAAGAGTACAGATTAACGAAACAGACTGGGATGGTGGCAGGATTTGATTTTGCCCGAGAGCTTATGGAGAACTGTGCGGATACGGCTCGCCAAGTGAGGGGTTCGTCTGACCCCAAGTCAGTTCTTATATATGCTGCTAGGCAAACAAAGTCTAAAGGCCTTGCAACGACATCGATAGCTTCATTATACGACCGGGTAAACTCATCTTCCTTGAATGTTAGCTCTTGATTCTATAGCAAAAAAATTTGGGCCAGTGTAGGCTCTTTTTTGTCTTTTCCGGGTGTGATGGAGGTCAGAGAAATTTCAGGATGAAGCAACAGACTGGGACTTGCTCTGATGTAATTAAACTGTTTTCAGCTTAATGCTATGGTTACACGCCGATTCTCTTAAGGTTGCTTGGAAGTTCAGTGCTTTGTGATACACTTTTGTATCCCTTAATGCTTGAATTGGGATGCAGACCCTTCAAGTGGTCAATATTGGAAACAGTGGCTTTGTGGTATTGCGGAACTCCACAGTGGTTGCAAGGTCAAAACCTATGATCCGTGGCATCAATTTTCCGTATCAAATCGGTACTGAAGGAGATGATCCAGAGATGGCCGAGGTTTGGATTTCTGACACTTGACATGACCAGTATTATTAGGGTTGCATGTCTTCAAATTTCAGTATGTTCCGCTTGCCATTAGTGATTCCTTTCATGCATGAATACAATTCACTCGCATCTTTTCTTTCCTTCTCTTTTCATTGTCCAGTTAACTCTGTCCTTTGCAGGTTTATGCCGTTCCCGTCCAGAGGAACGACGTTGTGATTCTAGGTTCAGATGGTATTTGGGATAATCTCTTCGAGAAGCAGGTGATAGAGATCGTGAATTCGGTTCAAAAGGCTGGCGGTGAACCAGGGGTACGCCCTCTTTACATAGCGACATCAGAAGCTCCAGTTTGAAAAATTAGCACGCTTTTTAATACTTATATTGAGGTCGCTCATGTTGGTACATAGTTAGTAATTGTTGAATCTAAGAATTCACTCATACGTATATTAATGGTGCCAATTTTCCTAGACGTTGTTTAACAGGTTGATTTTTGGTAAACAACGTCTAGAAAAACTAATGGCTTTCGTATAGATGGTACTGTAGTTACAGCTGTGATGCAGTTTACAACAGCATGCCTTCCATTTCTTCACCATGTCTGGATTTTGTATTAATTTCTCTTTACTGAACTGGTTATTCGTATTGTCAGGTGGTAGCGCATCGACTGGTGATGTTGGCAAATAGAGCGGGCCGTGAAAGGGAGGGAATGAGTCCATTTGCCAACGCTGCACATGCGGCCGGTTATACGGATTACATTGGTGGGAAGCTGAATGATGCCACAGCTGTCGTATCTTTTGTGACTTGAGCCACGGTCCATTCATCTTCGTGATTGGATTTGTGTCTGTGGTGGTGCTCTACTGAAGCCTGCATCTGTCAATGAAATGGAGAAGCGTGGATTATAGTGCTTATCAGATAGCTCACCATACTGCTGAGGATGTGTGGTCACGCCTCACACTAACCTCTCGGATTTTGGTGTACAGTAGAACTTCTAATAAACAGCACTCTCTAAAGTAATATGGAGTATTGATGTCCGGTCTTGGCCAAACAAACATACAAACATCATGAATGCAAATGACCCTCCCTAATGTAATGTGTTATATTGGGCCGGGTTGGGCTCTTTATAGAAGGTCTACTATACATGTATCTTGATTAGATGAGTTTTGAAGTACTGTATGGGCAAGTCAATTTTAGCACATTGTGGCCAAAATACTTTACTTTTTGGAGTTCGACAATTCGGCAGCTTGATTTGGATTTCTTGACTTTCGACACTTTGCTTTTTCTAATTTTTAGACAATCCTAATTTTGGATTGATTTTTTCTATTCATGTATAAATGTGTTCTTTTTTCTAAAGTTTCTCAAGAATAATTTTTGGATATTCAAAATTAGCAACAATGAAATTTTTTCAGATTTTCAGAAGTAGTTCAATTTTTAAAATTTTCGACACAATCCAAAATTTTCCCTACTTAGTTTGGAAAATGACCTACAACGACTAATAAAACTGAGTACAAATTTGAAATGTTTCCATTCAAACAACTATACCATAAGCATCAATGGACAAAGTCCAGAAGTGGATATATGAAAGTTGTAGTATGCAACATATTGCACTTTACTGTGTAAGTTTGAAGAAAAAATTAGTTGTCATTTGAAAGAAAATTAATTTCAAAGTTAGCCATGTCTAAAACTCGGTTTTGTTCACCATGATTTGGAATTACTTTATCTTTTGTCAATTTTTTCTTAGAACTCAAAAAAAACTTTTTGTGCCTTGGCATGTTGATATACGTCATTTTAGATTGTTGTACACAAAAATTGAAGGAAATTGGCATTTATAGAATTTAAAATATCAACAATTTGACAAACATGCAAATGATGTTGGTTCTTTCAATATTTGAACTTTTTTGGGAAATTGAGAGCATGGAATTGCTTTAGCCATTGTAGAAAAAGTATAGGTTGCAACATGGACCATTGTTATATCTTATGCTCTTGCATTTGAAATATTTGTTGAACAGGGCAATACAATTCAATTTATATTTTACAACTATATAATGCGTTTTTAGAATCAGATTTTTGTTTGAAGACGACAGTTCATGATGCATATAATTGGCCCAAAAAATCCATTTAAAAAAAAATTGTTGTGACTTTCACCAAAAAACTGCCAATTTTCCAAAAATTATATTAACTTTCATGAAATTGGCAAATCTACTATAAGAACCTATTAGAGGGGGAATGTAAATTCAAAGTTTTTGAAGCAAATTAAATTTTAGCTTGATAATTATTCACACAAAAAAACTTCATTTTTGCAAGTATTCCTTTTTTCTCCCATCTCAACATGAACTAACTTAAAACCTTGCACAAAACCTTGAACGAAATGATTATAATCAAACTAGCCAAATTGCAAAAGAATAGAAAAAATCATTGTTTCAATATATTTGTATGCACGTTGTCTATTTCATGAGGCTCATCATCTACACATTAGATGTCAACTCTTTTAGGTGGTATTTTTTTATTAAATCTGATTGATTGAACTTCTTTAAGGTACATTGTAACATTCTGTTTAATAGGAAGGCTAGATGTTTTTTCAAGAATGTAATCAATCTGCATAGAATAATTCCATATATAGTGATCCACAATTCATGTACAAGCTTGACTTCAAGAATTTCAACAATGGATATATTTGCAATTTATGGGAAGCAAAGAGGTTCCAACCTTAAAGTTTGAGAAAATTATGCATTCACAACAAAGAGGAATTCCAATACAATAATAATAATTTTTATCAATAATACTCTAACGTCTATCAAGTTTGAGGATTGTGATTGGAAGGGAATAGAGTAGAATTACTTAGATGGCTATGTAGAAATAACTCCCTCATTGCCCTAGCTAATTCTTGTAAAAGATTAATGTAAAATTTATTTTGTGAGGTACCATGTTGGCTCACAAGTTAAGTTTAGGATATTCTTACAAATTGTAGGAGTTTGTAAGCTACAAATTATTAGTAGAAGGAATTATCCATAACAATAGATTAGTAGGATTGATAATAAGAAGTAGCAAAAATTCTAGAATGATGAGGTGGAATTAAGTGGATAAAATTAGAAGATGAATGATGGAAGATTTCTAGGGGGAGAAATTGGGATTTTGATGGATCAGAGTTTTAAGTAAGAAATTGGCAATTGAAAAAATTAGGCAAATGGTGGAATTGGTAGAATTAGGGAACAAAATATTAAGACTAGGAATTAGCATTAGGAAGTGAATCAGGAATGGGGAGTGCAATTGCAAAAAAGATGAACACTAGGTAGTTGAAGACAAGAAGGATGAAGACTAGTGTTTAGGGTTTGGAGGACTTTCTTTCACTCTCCTCCCTAGCCACTTGGTATTAGGTCAAATTCTCTCATGCAAAATCTTTGAGTAGGAAGATAGTTAAGTATTGAAAATTAAGGAAGTTGTAGTTATTGTTGTAAGCTTTCTAAAAAGCTAAAGCTTGCCCCAAATGGAGTGGGACAAAAGATGGCATAGGGTGGTCATTTAAGTGAGAAGGAATTTGTTGCCAAGTGCTACCAAGACTACCAACTTCGAAGGACACAATCTAAAGAACCTTGAAGGGATGGAGATGAATTTTTAAGTGATAGTAGATCTTGAAGTTAGCTTTCTACAAAGCCTAGGCGCACTAGTAAGCAAACAAGAACGAAGGTGGGGCAGTCATTCTACTGAGAGGATGTTGCCTGGAAAGGCCATCATGATTAAGATTTCCAACTTTGGAGGACAAGATCTAAAGAAATATGAAGGGATTGAGCTCAATTTTTGGAACATGGTAGATCTTGAAGTTAGTTTTCCCAAAACCTTATGTGCATAAAGAGGAGATCAAGGACAAAGTCCAAGCCGTCATTTTACTATGAGGGGTTAGCTACCCTCTTGGTTGTGCATTGAATGTGTAGCCCAACTTGGAAAAAACATCAATTTGTTGATGTATTGAAGGTTTAGGGATAATTGCCCATAGTCCTTAAGTGTGGCTATAAACACTATTTTGAATTGAATACTTGAAATATGTGATGCATATGTATGTTTGTAAGTTCACTTATTTAATGCATTGATTGTGAGATTAGGTGCTTTATCGACTTGTTTGCATAGTCTATACAACAACATCTAAAAATAGTAATATGTGGTGCTTAAAGGAATCCAATGCTTTGACGCTTAGTCAAATCACACTCTCTACTATTGATTTGAACCTTTTCTAGGGTTTTTTTTGGCCAGTATGGTTGAAAACACTCATATACTCCTCATTTTGTAATTGATTATTTTCAGAATTCTTAACCTTTTTGTTAATTTGGATAATTTGATTCCAAGTTTATCATCAATAAAAAATAGGTTCCAACATTTTCCCAAAGATGAAAGAAAAAACAATGAGAGAGAAAGTTCTTTGGGGGTAAGTTTTCCCTAGTAGCCTTTAAATTTTTGCCAAAATGACAATGGTGAATGTTAATCTTGATGATTAATGGTCAAATAACAAATTGGTATTTGACTCCGTCAATGGCTTGTACTGTAAATGATTTCTCTGGATTTCAACAAACCATTCTTACATTGATTTGTAGATTTAATTGTCTGGTCCCAAACTTAGCAAAAGTGAGAATCGGCACTGTTTTTTTTTATTAATTTAAGCCGAACCTGTTATCCAAGTACGGTAAACCCATCCTTCCCATGAACGGAGGCACGTAGCAAGGACGGCATGGGAATGCCGCCTGGCTTGAGCTGGCACTCGACCAGGTCGCCAGGTCGACTCAATCTACTTGGTCGGTACCAACCCTCCCAAGACAGTCGGTACCTTCCTCACCTACAGGGTTGGATGTGGGAGGTTGCAAACTCGCGAGACTGACCGGCCTCGTCGCCATTCTCGGCTTCTCCCCCTAGTCCGGCCCATCTCGTCGAGTGCCGTCCCCTCCATCCCGCTTCTCCGACGCGCCTCAATCGTGCTCGCAGCGCCGGCACGATCACGTGTAATATTTGTCAGTACTCTTTCCTGTCTCTGCTCCGTATTCTTCCGGTGGATTCAAGCCCAGGAGCGCCGGATTTGGCCGCGAGGTGATGGAGTCAGGGTTTGGTCCGTTTCTGGCGATGGTGCCGCACAGCGCCGTCGTCACGGGCTTCATGGACTGGTGGCGCAGGATAGATTCTTCCGTGGTGTGGCAGGAGCGCATCTTCCTCGGGCTGGCAATTGCGTATGCCGTGATCGCCGTGATTGCGCTGGTATGTGTGCATGGTGACCTAATCTTGGGGGAAGAAAGGCGTGGGCTTGATTTGATATTGGCTTCGGAGATTCTGGTCGATTAGGTTTCGGAATATGTTGAGTTCGTGTGGATTGTGGCGCTGGTCTTGGAGTTGGTGTGGGGATGTAGAGGACTTGCCGTTTGGAATTGCAAGTGGTTTGGATTGTTTGGAGATTGAGTGGTGATTCGGCTTATGAGTATAGCCCATGCAAGGGAATTGCTTCTTGTGTTCATGCCGTTATGCTACCGGAAGGGTATTTGGAAGGTCGTCCAAAGGAACGACTGCTATTGAGGGTACACCTGCCGTGAATATTCACTCCCTTAGTTGTGTTTGTGGCGATTGCGGTGCCGGTCTTGGGTTTAGTGTGGGGGCGCAGGGAATTTGTCCTTTGGAATTGCGAGTGGTTTGGGTTGAGTGGAGATTCGGCTTCTGTGTATAGCTTATGAAAGGTATTCCGTTGGAATTGCGTGCTTCGTTTCTTGCCGACTTGCGACGGGAATGGTATATGGAAGGTCAGCGGAAGGGACGACTGCCACTGAGGTTACACCAGCCTCTGAAGTGCAACTAAAGAGATTCGTATTTACCCTAGAGAGGAATTTCAGGGGTGGCGTCCCTCGTTCAGCTGTCCGCCCATCGAATTCCTTTTATGCGGGTTGAATCAAAGGAATTGTTGTAGAGCGAATTGGATGGTTTTAGTGTTCGCTCTGTGTTCCTTTCCTGCGACTCTATGGGAATGTATGATTTTGATTTGGGAGTCTTGGGGTATGGAAAGAAAGATTAGAGTATTTTTATTCAGGGGTGTTGGCCTATCAGTGCAGGTAATGGAAGTCACGAGTCTTATTATTGTGTGCCTTTATTTTTAGTTGCCGTTTCGCAATTTAATATGGGGAACCCTAGGACTATTCGCGAAGTGTAATGATACCTGAGATTGGGAGGTTCTGCTGACGGACTGAGTGAAACCTGTTATTACAGTCCAAACTCTGTCTTGGCTGCATTATGTCTGTACAAATGAGGAATGTAATGTGGTATGGATTGTGACAGAAGCTCTCTAATTGATGACCACCCTCTTCTTTTATTCATGTACTGACATGAAGGGCGATGACAATATGCAGGTTCAACTGATACGGATAGAGCTGCGAGTTCCCGAATATGGGTGGACTACACAGAAAGTCTTCCACCTCTTGAATTTTATCGTGAATGGAGGTGTGTGTCCTGCATCTCTTTTGCAAATCTTAAGCAGCTCTTTTCCAATGTGAACTAGTGCTTATTATATGTGGATTTGTATTGCAGTGCGGGCTGCTGTCTTCTGCCTTCGCGAGGATGTGCAAGGTTTAACACCTGAGGTATATCTCAAATATAAATTTTGAGCTTCGGATTTGTTGAAAACTGTCTCTTTTTTAACCCTTTGACACGGTGTTGTATATATGTGTCTGATCCCTTGTTTCTATGTGGACTTCTGAGGACAGATATTACAGCATGTTCTTTTGGATCTGCCGGGCATACTGTTCTTCACCACATATACTCTTCTAGTGTTGTTCTGGGCTGAAATTTACCACCAGGTATTTTATTCGGATACTCTTTTCCACCTAGCTGGAATGTATGTTGTGTTTTCTTAAGGCTCTGAACCGTATGATATCTGTAAGGCTTTGTGAGATGGACAATATTTGAGATTGGTCCTAATGGTTTTGTTGCACTCCAGGCTCGAAGCCTTCCTACTGAAAGCTTGCGCCCAACCTTTCTCATCACAAATGCAACAATTTACTTTGTTCAGGTGTGTCCTTGGGAAACTAAACTCTTTGATTCGATGGAATGAGGTATCATATAGTGTGTAAAATTGTAGTTAGAGATAAATTTTGGAGTACCTTTGAAACCAGAGTTACTTCTTGCGCCTTCAAATCCTCGATTGTTTCATTCTATCGAAAATAATTTAGAGGGATTAACTTTGAGCTGTATTTCTCGGTTTGTTTAGGCTTGCATTTGGGGCTATTTGTGGCTGAGTCCAAGCGCCCTTGTGATGACTGTCGCAAAGTTTTTCTTTGCAGGTATGTTTATTTAAGCATCTGTTCCCTCATGAACTGAAATATCTGTTGTCTCATATGAGCACTTGATCTTTAGTTGTATCCTCTCTCAAGTGGGGGAATTTTACCCGTTTTGTGTTCTTTCTTAATGTCTGCCACAAATCTTTTTACTGGAGCGTTTATCTATTCCTCGTCTTTTGCAGTTGTGTCGCTAATGGCAGCGCTGGGCTTCTTGCTGTATGGTGGAAGGTAGGTTCAGCATGTGACTTCAGGATTTGGTTTGGATGTATTCTGGTGAATTCGTAGTTGCTCTGTTTAGACTCCAGCTCCCACTCTGATCCCTCTGATCTCTTTATTTTCTCACACTTGGTGTGTTCATGTGGTATCAGGTTGTTCCTCATGTTGAGGCGCTTCCCCATCGAATCGAAAGGTCGGAGGAAGAAACTGAGGGAGGTTGGATGTGTCACAGCTATCTGCTTCATTTGCTTCACTATCAGATCTTTCATTGTAAGTTCCTATCTGTAATGTGCTCAAGTTTTCCTAATTGTGTACTTTGGATGAATACAGTAGGCGCGTTACTTACTGTGTTGGTGTTGGATCATGAACTCTGACTATTGAAACGTGTTAATCGTCCTTCTAGCATGCGTACAATATTAATGTCTGTTTGGATGTGACAGATGGCTTTCTCAGTTTTCAACAAGGCTATTGATTTGGATGTCCTCTACCATCCAATTCTGAACGCCATATACTACACGGTATGATCCCACTTTTAGAAATCTTTATTGCATTTATTCTCTTCTATTATTCTTTATGATAGATCTTCTATTTATTTATATTCTCAATAAATCCTAATAAATATTGTTGCTTTTTTGGGCATGTACGCAGCTTGTCGAAATTATTCCTTCTGCTCTCGTCCTGTACATTTTACGCAAGTTGCCGCCCAAGCGCATTTCTGGCCAGTATCATCCTATTCGGTGAAGGTTGTATCATCAATTGGGAGGTGTACAAAACTATGTTTATGCGACTCATGCGAACACATTGGCCCGAGGGCTTTTTTCTCCTAATTCTTGTTCTACCCAATGAGGTCACAAGGACTGTTTAGAGCACATTCGATGCAGAAGTCGTGAGAAGGTTCCTACATAGTCACTGTACTTGTGATGGCGTCCATGTTGTGTTTGTAGTCATGTCTGGAGATTGGTATTCATACAAAGAAAAACAAATATAATACAGGCTCACTGTTCTGTTGAAGGCTATTAAATCGTTCACATTTGCTGATTTTGGACAATATGTTGTCTTTATAACATGACACCAATTATGTCAATAGCACAGCTTATATCGCCTAGTATATCCTGTGACGTTGGGATTGCTGCTCGAACTCAGGCTAGGGTTTTGCTTTAATCAGAATTGAGTCAAATTGCCCATTGAATGGATTTGTAAATCCTTTGAAACATGAAATAATAGTTTTGTCTGCTTGCAGTCTCACCTGTGGTGCCTGTGCAGTATTCTTTTGCCTGCAGAGTAACAACTTCAGGAATTCTCCATTTTGACTTGCTGGCAAAATGTTCTCTTGTTTTTTGAGTGTTTTTGAGGATCTAATATCTATCTGACGAAATTTTTGGTCTTTCGTCCGTGCAAACAATTACTTTTGATACCGACTCGGTCATACTGAAGGGTCTCAACTCTCAAGCCCACTCCAGGTTGGTGAGGCCAAGCATTACCAGAGTCCACCGTACAGCTAAAATGTTGGAAATTTGAAAGAACAGCCACAATGGTGAGTAGCAGAGGGCAACATCGGGGTGAAGGTGTCGTTACCTTATTCTTGTTCAATGGTTCAGCAACTGTAAATTGATGAGGTATGAAAGGATTAATAATTGAGTTTGGGATCATGGTACGATAATCATTAAAAGCATATGATGTTTAGGACCCAACCTTGCATATTTAGGTTGGAGTGAATTAAAAATGTCCACATAACCCTGAATACATGCCCACACAATCCTTGTTTCACTAAGCTTAGGCTTGATTCCAATTTCAGTTCCAAAGCCCAAGCGTAAGGGAGACGACCCATTTTCAATCACTTAACCAATTCAACATATTTGGTGTATGGATAAGATGAGGGGAAAATTTCCCCGTTTAGAGAAATAGATTTAAGAAGGATTCCATATTTTTGTACATTTTTTTCCTCAAATAAAATTACTATAAATTTCTTTTGTGAAGATTCCGTTCAACCTATTCTTGTTATATAGGGGTCACCATATTTCCAACCATAGATTGGTTACAAAATTGACAATGCTTCAATGCAAGTGATAATTGTAGCCTCCAATGTACATCTTGTGGTCATTCTATGCTTTCAATGTACACCTCCCCAATATTTGTGCTTCCCCTTCCCACAAATATCTGTTTGAGCTATCACCTAAACCACCAACTGATTAGAAATAAAGCACTTTAACTAACGGAAATGGGTGGCTGATCGGAAATGGGTTAGCTCCCTTACCTCTTTTTTTTTTTTCAGATAACCCTTAAGCGCTCCAACGTCCGTATTCTAGACAATGAACGGAGGGCTTGCAGGCATTGTTTGGTCCAACTAAATTCTCATTCATCCAATATAATACTTGAACGTTGTAAAGACAACCTTCCTTAATGACCAATTTCATGAAATTTCGGTAAATGATATTTATGTACAAAGATATAAGCAAAAATGTGCAAAAATTCAAAAAGGATTGAAACATTTAAGGGTTAAATTACGTTGCAGGTTTAACCCTAGACATTCCAAATTTCATCTTTTTTTCTATTTTTTTTAGCAACGCATCTATACTTAGATTTTTTGCTCAAAAAATATGATATTGATTACACTTCAAAAGGCACAAGCCCCAATATGATATAATTATGGATTATGGAAGATAAGAGGATTAGGTATCTCTATTTTAAACTCCATTCCCACCTAGAGTTAGAAAAGAGAATCATTGATAGAGGATTTATATGTAATCTGTTGCTCTTCGGTAGTCTAGTAGACACAAGTGCAAATGTTCATTCTTGAAGTTTTGTATAAAAAGGGTAGGTCCTCTATGTATAATGAAAGACACAAGTGCAAATTTTCATCCTTGAAATTTTGTATAAAAAGGGCAGGTCTTCTATGTAATACAGAAGTGCAAATGTTCATCCTTGAAGTTTTGTATAAAAAGGGTTTTGACCTGCAATGAGTGCTCTAGGGTATTTTTTTAAACAACCGATTCACACTGTACCAAAAAGGATAATTTCCACGGTGAATAGCTCGTTAACCCCTAAAGGACCAAGTGTCCGTTCAACGGACGCAAGGAATCTCGGGTAGGTTCCTATGAAGTCAATTTTGGTCGGATGTTCATGAAATTTGGACACAATATACAAATATGTACCTCCTTGGTGAAAAACTATTTTTTTTCCAATCGGGTGCCTGAATCAAGCCCTGAACTTTTTGGGCAGCTCGGGCAATTTGGAAATCTTTGAAGAATCTTTTGCAAAAAAACTCATCAAATTTTGAAATTTGGCATCTATGTAACTAATAAAATATGGCATACAATTGTCAAAATAAAAACAAATTTAGTCCTCAAATCACATTTTAATAATTGTCAAACTTTGTTAGCTATGTTGGGGCGGTTTTAAGAAAAAATATTTTCTTCTAACTTCAAGTTTTATTATCCTACAATATGTTAAGTCAAAATTCTTGAAATTTTTTTTTACATGTTCTAAATGTTTATCTCCAACTTTTCACCGTTCAAATTTCAAAAAAATGAATCTTCATTGCACCAAAAAATGATTAGGGCAATGCCAATTCATTTAACCTCCTTGCATTGCAGGGTGATTTAGTGTAAGCTAAACATCTCAATTGCTTCTAAATTTTTTCATGAGTGAACCTAACATCATATACTTATGAATGGTCGAAATCCTCATTTTTGTGTAGAGCAAATATTTTACACCAAGAGGGCCCAAAGTCTACTGACCCTGTTTCGCAAGAATAAAAAAAAGTTCTTTTTCATACTTCAAACGTTATAATCTTTCAATCCGCGCAGTTAAATAGGCTGAAATTTTTTCCACACTTTGGTAAAATACTTTAATTCATTTTCGTAAGGTTGAAGTTTCAAAAAAAAGTTTCAATTTTGAATTCTGAATAACATACCAAAAAACCATAGTTTTGGACAAAGTCTCCCCAAATACCCCCCGTCCTTTAGGGGTTAATGAACTCTGCAATATGAAATACGCCAAAACATCATTCATAGGACAGAGGAAGTGAGGAACACATGGACTAACTATATACCCGAGCTTCGATTAGGCTCATCAGAGGTACCAGTGAACAAAATATCCACTGAAAGCTTACATAGCCGAATTAAGCTTCTCCTACTCCAGATTCTTATTCCACAGACCACTAGTTCCTGACCAAGTACTGTTTCCTCCCGCTCACAATGTCGACCACTATGCTGCAACAGGTATCCGTTCTGACTAACTTCATGAGTTAGAAGCCTAGAAGACCAAAATAGAGTCACACTAAGGCATGAGCAGGATGAAGGAGACTTAACATAACCCTCCAGTGGAGTGTCAAAACACTGCTTCAGGCATTCGCCGTGCCAAGAGCTGTTGAAATTCTGCCAGTCGTTGTCACTCAACCTACACCCAATCTTGTGCCGGGTTTGTAAGCACAATACGAGCTCCTCTAGAACTTGAACACTCCCCAGTCTTTACATTTTCAGTGTCCTTGGTCAAGGTGAAGCTATCGTAAGGCTGTAATGAAATTTGGATCGTAGGAATCTAAAGATTAAGTTGCAAAACCTCCAACACTGCAAGGATACTTCAAGTAGTTTTTAGCCCCTCCAGTTTGATAGAAGACCAGGTGCAATCTGAAATTGATTTCAAATTGGACTCCGTTTTTTAGTAATACATCTGAAAAGAGTCTGCTGTACAGATTCACATACCCTTACATATTGCAGCACCTTCCATCATTACTGAGTAACTTATCCCAAAGGCACAGCATCTGGCGTGGTGACTGGTAATGGGCACTAAGGTAGTGTGGCACACAACCAGCTTGGGCAAATCGCGTGCTATGCTCGTATTTCACATGATTCTCCTTTGCAAATTGGCCAACCCATAAACCAACGCTGACATCCTCCATCTTGAACAACTGGATACGGTCACAGAATATAGTCAGGCGTTGGTCTATTGTCCTCACTAGTACTAGAGCTTCTTATCCACACTAACAGATCACCAGTGAAAGACCCAAGACAAAATTTTCATCAAAGATATTGGTAGGAAGGAACATGAATAAGTAAATAAGTAGACACGTACCTACGAAATGTTCATACAAACACCTAACATGCCATGAATAAAGATGACAATTTAAAACAAAAAAACAAGACCGTGCAATAGTCCAAAGATTTATCTGAAAAACATACCCGCAACGTGCCCCCCTCGTTCTCCTCAACAATGAAGCGCACAATATCCTCTGAAAGGATATACCCAGGGCCATTCGCATAAATTGGGTAGATCCTCTCAGGCCATTCCTGTTGATGCACCAACTCACTTATCAACTCAAATTCATTCTCTTTTACAATCACCAAGTACCAAAACAGAAGTTACGTTCTAACAAAAGCTCCATGATTAAGCACGCCAGTTCTTCACTTCTAAAGGCACAACTAGTTCGTTGTTCTGTTCAAGCGCGAACTTGAACAACATCAAGTCCTTCCCGTAGCCATGCTTGAAGATTTCTCCAGGTACGTCCAATCTATGCTCATTCACTAGAGAAATGTACAACAATTTAAAAGTTATGGATTGCTTGCACAAGATGAATACCTCAACAGTAACGGCCCACTTTCCAGTACGAAGGGGTCGATGTAACTCATTCATGCTCCCCATGTAAAGGCCTTGTGGAATCTCCTTTGCTCGGACCTCTTCAAGAATACTATCAATTCTCACAAAAGTGTCATCATCACATTTCATGATGTACTTAGCTGTGACATTCTGGACCTGCACGGCAAGCAGTACTTGTGTTAAACTCACCGCGTAAAATTTATGCTTCACCTGATATCAAACCACACTAGCACTATTATCCAATAGCAGAAGCCCCTGCACACTTAAATAAATAAAAAGTGATAAACATACCCCAAACTTGCAAATGGCAACAGTCTTGAGAACCACAATATCATATCTGTCGATGAAAGGCAGGATGATAATATCACCATAATAGTCTGCCTCCTTTTTCAACTGCAGATTGATATCCTTGTTTGCATGCTACAAGCCAACAACGAATTCAGTGTTAGTCTGACTCTGATTTCTGTAATACTTTGCACCAAGAAAGTTTATATCTACTTTCAGCATGTTTGAGGGTCTAATAACAGCAGACATTGGAGACCACTCTTTGTGAGGGCTTAATACCTATTGGTAAACTACAAGTACTATGCAGAAGGAAGCATTTAAAAATGTACCAGAGCTACAAAGAAGCGAGCAACCACTTCTGAGGATTGAATAGATTTAGACTGCAACCAAGTCTTCCGAACTGCCATCCGCTCTGCAAAGTGGTTACTGCTGGACATTATTCCAACAAATAATTCTATCTCCTCAGTCGGTATAGGGGGTGCCTTCCAGATATCACCCTGTTCCAAAACCATCTCAGGATAGTAGCTGGGATGTGTGACTGGCAATGATGTAACCGTCATTGAAACCAAATCAACATCTCCTGCCACTAGTATCCCGGTTGCTTCTTCCACCATGTAACCCTGCATAATAGAGGTAAATGTAATGGTCACAAATTGTAACAAGAAAAAAATTGGTTACCAATGAAGTCACAAATGCTCTACCAAAACATGTCAACATAGCATGTTTTAACTCACCGTACGATAAGGGAACGAGCTAATGTGACGACCGTCGATAGTCACATGAAATCCCTCAACACCTGATCGAATGGTGAGAACAAACTCCCGACCTTCAGCCAAAGGATACTCCCATTCAAGTGTCTCCTTGTCAGAACGACCAACCAATCTTCCAAGCCACCAGGATCTCTTAGCCGATGCAGGTTTCTTGTCATCCTCTCGAAGCCACTTTTCACACTTGGCAAGACCGTCAACTGAATTAATTCAGTAATACATAGCCAGTGTTAGCATTTGTGGATTATCCAGGAAATTGCCACTCATAATCAGTGAATTGACAAGGTTGATCCTAGTTACTAACTAAAAACATGTCCCCCATATACAACTCACAAACAGGCAAGAAACAGAAATCTTATAAATGAAACACAAGTAGCATGGAATCAGCACCCACCCTTTTCTTCAGACTCTAGTGTATGCCAACCTTCACACCGATGAGCTGCACCCCACTGACTTCGATAGCAAGTATTGTGCTCAATCACAGGACTCCAGCTCCAGTCACCACGAAGTCGAGGGTTTAAGTGGAGAATTCTAGGGGGGTCTTCATTTTTCAACACCTTCAATCCCTGCAATTCTACAATGAACTGGGACACCATGACATATGGAGAAACACCCTCCCCAACTCTAGCGATTGGTGGTTTGTACTCCATATGAGCATCTCGCGGCCTTCCGATAATCGTAATGGCTGACCCAAACATGAGACCACATGGAAGTGGGAGGAATCTTTTTCCTTTCACATCCAATGACTTCCCTGATCCAGAAACCGATGCTGGACAAGCCTCTGTCAAAGACTTTGCAGTCATGTTACTGTCTTCCTTTGGAGAGCCTGCTCCCTGACTTATCGCACTTTCCAGCTCTTCCCAAGCTTTGGCACCGGCAGACCAGGCACGATCTATCACATCTAGCAGAGGAACAATGTCACCCGTTGAATTCCCTAATATACGGCGTTCCTGCTTGATGTTAGCCTCCAAGGGGGTTTCCTTTCGGCTTGATATACTCCTCTCAGAATCCTGCTTGATGTTAGCCTCCACGGGGGTTTCCTTTCGACTTGATATACTCCTCTCAGAATCCTGCACACATGTTGAATAAAACAGTTCCATAATACTGAAGAAGACCCATTCCGGGTAAAATAAAGTAAAGCAGTATCGACTCTGAACGAAATACTAGACCGGCAATGAAGGCTGACAGCAAGTCGTAAAATCTCGGCCTTCATGTTGGACCGATACCCTTCACAAGGCACAGGCTTCTGAACTGACCTTTGAATCTTGTGTGAATTTGGACTCGGCCTTCAATATGATTTCATCAGTTGTCGCAGATGGCATTTCCGGTTGTTTATCGTCACTGGCACTGGCACTGGCACCTAAACTGTGTTCCTGATTGCGCCGTCTATGTGACGAATAAGAGAACTTCCCAAGGTCACCAAATTCGACGCCATTACTCTCTAGCCTATCAATAGGGGAATCAATATCCGGAAGGGCATTCATTTCAAGAAAATGTGGAATGCATATGATCATAAGAACCATGCATACGGTTGCCACTAGTAACACTGTTTTTCTGCCCCTTTGCCGCCCTGTCCACCCCATATCTGGCAGCTTTGATCCCCTCCTCATGTTTCTAGGACGAGGAGCTCTCACTCACCCAGTTCACCACTTTGATATATAATGTCCAGAGGTATTTGCAAGAAAACCTTGACACCAGTTTTGTGAATTGCTCGTACGTCAAAGGCCACCTACAATTGGAACGAGACCAATCGTCAATGGCAGGCTGTATCCAGCGAAATTTACAAATTATCCATTGACTCTCTCCCTCAGCGTCTGGAAAGAAAGGCTTGACATACTTGACTTCATAAACGAGATCTATACATCATTTAACAAAGTCATCACCTGCAAGCATACTCTGACATGCCAAAGCATTGAAGACACAAAGGTCCCCTGTTTCATTAAAACTCTGATGATTTAACTAACCGAACTGATGCGGCCCAAGACGTCCTTAACCTGTGGACCGAGCCCACTCTGATCCAGCACGCGACTCTCAATCATCATCTGCCGTTATTCCTGTGCCAGATTTTAGCAATGAGTATCAAATAAATTGATGAACGTGTCAGATCAAAAATTCATCCAAAAGAAATCATCCAAAATTCTTAGTACGGAGTAATATTTTCCACCAAGCTCTCCAACATTGTGCAATAACAACGTCATCAAACCCAATCGTGGAGACAAATCTCGTGGCACGACTGCATAAGCAGTAGCCTTCACTACGCTATCTCATTAGTTCGGTTAGTCAACGATTCACTAGATAAATAATTAAATTATAACCACAAAACAAACAGTATTCAAGTTCAGAGTTCGTTCAGAGTTTAGGTCAAATCAAAAGGAGATGCGAATGGATCTTTCGGCTTTCTTTCTGTAAGACCTCAAATCCAAATCCAAATCCAAAGCTGCTCAGCCATGAAAAGGAAAACTCAGCAATTGGAGAGAATACGAATGAAAAAACTCACCTGCTCACCTGCTATTCTAGATTCCCTCATTCGAAAGATCCACTATCCAAAGATCGCCACACATACATCCTGTCCAAACACAGCGCATCACACTACTGTCAAACCATGACCCTAACGCATCACACAGTCCTTGTGCAAAAGCGATTACCCCTACATACAAAACGCTCCACGGCGCGGATCCCAAATCCACAGTCTAACTCAATTCTAACCAAAATTAGTGCTAACAACACCACATCACCAACCACCGCGTGATCACACCAACCGCCGTCCTCGGAATTCAAATTTCACACTAACACACTCCTCCGAGCTCACACTATTTATCATCCAACCATCGAAATCTCTCAAACCCCAGCGACTCTATCTCCCTTCCCCGCCTCAGCTCCAGAAACGCTCTGCAAACCCTAGAATGCCAAAACTCCGCTCCAGATTAAACTAAGACCACACCACGAGTACTATCGCCCAGATTAGCCACGACTTCGAAATTCACCGAAACTCTCCAAATCCTAACCCCCGGTTTGCAAGAAAGTCAAGGAAACCAAAAAAACTCGACGCCATACCTTCACGATTCCGCCCGAAGTAACGGTTCGCAAGTGCGATCTCAACTTACGTTCCCCGAAATGAGGCGAAACCTGGCGATGCGTTCAGCTTCTTGCGAGCTTGCAACCCTAAAACCCTACAGTGATCGGTTGAATGCTTTTGCGAGTCCCAAGTGTCCCGGAATTTGTCAACTTCGAGGCAAAATTAGATGCCGGGGATCCTAAACTTCGGGACTAAAGTTAGAGTGCGGCAATTTTGTAATTGCGACAGGTTAGGGTGCTTGTAATCACGATTTTCGGGGGGCTTTCGGGGGCTTTACCGAGGTTTTTCGGGGGGGAAGACGAGACGACGAGACGTCACGTTGTCCTCGGTGCTGGACGCGTGGATGAATGAATGTAGTTGAATTGGGGATGGATGGATGGGTATCGTTTTCATCCAAGTTCGATTCGGGACTTGATGAGGGACTTTGCCAGGTTTATTATTATTATTGCAACGGTATATTGATCATGCCGGCAACGGTATATTGATTACGGGGCTTGAAAAGAGAACCTTGGATGCTAAACGCTAAGAGCATCGTCAAACCTTTGGAGCATCTGCAGCAGGACTCTTTTTTTTCATTTTTTATGAAGTGCTAGAGTGGCGATGTAAAATGCTACAGTGCAGGTCCAAATTTCAGCGTTCATCCACATATTGGATAGAAAATATCACATAAGTACATATCACATGTCTATAATTTTGTTTTCATCCACCAAATTTGGCAATTTCATCCAAGAGTTTTTTTTTAATTTGAAGTTTATTGCCACTTTTTAGCCAAATTAATTTTTTTTTTGGTGTAATTTGGCACCAGAAAGCCAAAAAAAAAAGTCGTGATCTGTTGACAAGAAAATTCAAATTTGGACTTTGGACAATAGCCGAGAGAGCAGCTCCAATGCAGATCAAGGCTTTTTTTTTCATTTTTTACAAGTGGCAATATAAATGTTGTAGTGGTACTCCAAATTTCAACATTCATCCACCTATTGGATAGAAAATATCACATTAACACATATCACATGTCTACAATCTGTTTTCATCCACAATCTGGCGATTTCATCCAAGATTTTTTTTCAATTTGAAGTTTTTTGGCAAAGAACTTCAAGGTCTTTTGCCATTTTTTTAGCCAAATTATTTTTTTCTACTGAATGAATAGTACTTTGTAGAGGTACAAGGAAATTCAAATTTAGACATTGGACAATGAAAATGAACCATTTCAAAATTAGCTAAAAGACAAAAAATTATAGAAGAATTGGCAAATCACAGTTACCAATGCATATTTCATTCCAAATTGTATCAATTTGAATTTAGGCTTAGAAATATGCAAGAGCCTTTTGCCCTAAGCAATGCATCAAATGAGTATCTAATAATGACTCATATTTGATCCATCTTTAGCAAATCCTCAGCATGTGTTTCCTTATGTCGGATACTTTTTTTTTCATTTTGAATTTCATATTCCACTTTGTTGTGTCTCTCATTTATCATGTGAGGGATGGTCTTTATCCTTAACGACCACCTATGATTGCAATTGAAAAAGATATAATAGGACGACGAGCAAGATTTGATGTAGAGTAGGGGGCAACTTGGTTTCCAACACTTAGACACTGCATTCAAAGTGTTGTTCGACACTAAATTGCAAAAACAAAGCTACAAGTTATATTGATACTAGATATACTTTGTCACGTGCTATGCGTTCATACCTACAGTTCATCTATATTGACAGCATCCTTGTTGCATCTATCTCATTAACATCCACGGACCTGGCACCATCTATAACTCGTTGACATCGATTATGAGGCAGTTGCCTCTTGATATCAAGGCTCGACAAGGGAATTTGTTCTTTATCTAACTAAAGCTTCTCTACTAGTACACTGACTTCATGCAATAACTGTATAGCTTGTCATGCGAGCTCTTTGTGATAGAGCACGCGACAGACATCATGTTTTGCATCTTGCTCAAAGTGTCTATTTAGACCATCTCCGTAATAAAGGCACATGTGTGAAACTACATCAACAAAGAGAAGTTTATGCCATTTTCCAAAGCCAATATTGTTGATCGTGCTTTTGGGGCTCCAATATTCGCCTTAAAAGTAGTCAAAATTCCAATATATATTTGAAATCAAAAATATGTTGATATATTGATGTTTTAGCTCCTAAAGGACCTTGTCTCTTTAAGGGACAAAATGAATTTTGGGTAGGTTCCTATGAACTCAATTTTTGAATTTTTTTTTGAAACTTTCTCATAACATAGAAAAATTGATTAGCTTTGTGGAAATATAATTTTTATTTCAATTGGGGCCTGGGAGCAAAAGTTATACCACAAAAAGCTTACAATTGAACTTGTTGGACGACACAAGAAAAATTGCAAAAAGTCTAAATTAAATTTTTAAATTTTTTTCCCTCAAATATTATATTTTGTCTACATGTGAAGCTTTGGTTCATTCTATTTAGACTAGTAATGTGAAAAGTAAGGACAATCTTGTTTTTCAAGCAATCTAAACATCATCTTGAAAAAATAACTTACAAGATTCCCCAGGGAGATCACTATCGATTTTTTAGAAAACTATGTGAGTTAAAAAATAGGGTCCATTTAATTCAATGCAAAGAAATTTTATATTGTATGTAGGGCTACTATAGGGTTTATAAAATTCTATATACTCTATTATATGTAAATTAGGGTATATAAAAACATCTTGTAGTAGGAATTTTTATTAATAAATTAGCCTTGGCAGATAGATGTTGTGCAAATTTTTCATAGTATGATGAATATAGATGTGGATAGATAATTTCATGCGGATGATAAAATGGACATAGTCAAGAAAATCTACAATGAAGGGTGTTTGAGTGAAATTGTGCCACAGTACTAGTAGTGCATATATCAAAAGAATTAAGTTTAAATGTAAGGCATTAAGTACAAGTGGCAAAAATTGTCACATTGTACAAATAGGGAGGTTTACCTAATTTCTACAGTGGATTCAATGAACTAAAAATTGTACAACATGATAATAGAGTTTATAGTTTGTTTAACTTCATTCTTGAAGCCATAAATGTTAAGTTAAACACTCACACTTAATTGGATAGTTTCAGTGGGGATTTTGAAGCATTCCGAATGGCAAACTTGTTATTTACCCTTAAAGGCTTGAGGGTGTTTTGGAAGAGGAAAAATTCAAAACTGCCCTTTTTTGATGCATTAGAGTTATTCGTAAAGTACCCTAAACTGGGGTTTAAACCCGTGAGTTTTGTGAAAAAGCCGGTTGAGTTAAAAAAGTCGGAATAAAAGTGGGTATGAAACTTATTTTTCCATCAAAATGGTGCCTAAAAAAGTTTGGTCCCCACTTTTGAGGTTGTGTGTCATAAGTATCTTGCAAAATTTTTTGACACTTCAACTATAGTTGCCTTCTCAATTTCAAAAAAAGTTATGCCCAAACTAGGGAGGACTTTACGAATAACTCTATTGTCCAAAATTAAAAAATAATTATTTTTTTTGAATTTCAACCTGCAAAAGTGTATCAAATAAGTATAGCAATGTGTGAAAAAAATTTCAGCCCATTTGACCAGGTGGATTGAAAAATTATAATGTTTGAAGTGAGTTTTTTTTTTTTAAATTCCTGCAAATTATGGCTAGTAGATTTCGACCCCTCCTAGAGCAAAAATTTTGCTCTACAAAAAAATGAATTTTTTTGCAATATATATATATATATATATAAAATTAGATACTTAGATTAATCCATAAAAAAATTTAGAAGCAAATTTGGAGTCTAGCTTACTCTAAATCAACTTGCAATGTAAAGAAATTAAGTGCATTTGTAATACACTAGTCATTTTTTGATGATTTCTTGTGCAATGAGGAAATTTTTTATTTGAAATCCAAATATTAAGAATTTAGAGACAAACATTTGGAACACGGTATGTGGGAAAAATTTCAAGAACTTTGACTTCACAATTTGCAAGATAATAGGGCTTGAAGAAGAAGAAAATGTTCATTCTTGAAGCCACCCCAACATAGCTAATAAAGTTTGAAAACTAATTTTTTTTTTTATAATTATATTCCTTTGTTTATTATATTAGTTACGTACATGCCAAATTTCAAAAGTTGATGAGCATTTTTGCAAAAGGTGCCCAAAAGATGTCCAAATTGCTTGGAGTGCCAAAAAAATTCAAGGCAACATTACTTTTGTTTTGGGTACTCAATTAGAAAAAAGTATATTTTTACTAAAGGTATACATCATCTCAAACTTAAGGACAGACGGATTGTTAATAATTATCGTGCGGTTAACGTTGTTTCATGGGTTCGTACCATAATTGCACTGACTCAGTGTATTTTTTTACACTTAATCAGTGCGAAAACAATGAATATTAATAGCGTATGGTTTATGTACTTTAACTATACAATTGTTGTGTCAAAACTGCACAACAATCATATAATTAAAGTACATAAACCGTACGCTATTGATATTCATTGTTTTCGCACTGGTTCAGTGCAAAAAAATACACTGAGTCAGTGCGATTATGGTACAAACCCATGAAACAACAATAACTGCACGATAATTGTTGCCAAATCGTAGGGTCTAAACTTTGTGATGATGTTCACACCTTGTATCAAAATTTTGTGAACAATCGGCCAAAATTGACTTCGTAGAATCCTACCTGGATTTTTAATTGTTCATTTAATGAACAATTGGTCTTTAGGGGTTAAAAACAACCACTTGGTCTATTGAACACTTAAATTTTATATGTAAGATAGCCCTACTTAAATTACTTCATGAATGAATTTACAAAAACTATAGGATATTAGAAATATGTCCCTTGTAGCTTTTTATATAAAAATACGATCATCTTAAATACAATAATTAAGGTAAATAGACCCACATCAAATACCCTCTTAACTCAGGTGTATACCTTAACCCCTAAAGGACCATTGTCCCTACGGGGGACAAATGCGTTTTCGGGCAGGTACCTACGGGCTGAAATTTTCTCCTGATTTTTTGAAACTTTTTTTGGAGGTAGAAAAACTGATTAGCTTCAAGGGAATATAATTTTTTTCACAATCGGTGCCCGGGAAAAAAAGTTATGACCATATAAGCTCAAAACAGGCTACGGGGGGCAGCTCGGGCAGCAAAAAAAAAATGGACAAAAATTTGAATTTTTTTTTTTAATATTTTTTTTCACATAGGCTATATTTTTGGCTATCTGGAAAGCTTTGATTCATTTCATTTGACTTTGTTATGAGGAAGTTATAGGCATTCTTGTTTTTCGGGCAGTTAGAGCATCTTCTTGAAAAAAATAACTTTAGGATTCATTTCTGAATGCAATTTTTCAAATTCTTCAAATTCTTTTTTTTTGCATGGTCTGATTTACTTGTTAGAACAATCCCACCATTGGGATTAGTGCATTTTAATTCCATCTAAAATATATGAATATTTTAGATTTTCCTTCTATCTTGTACCTACATCTACTTAACAATTTTTTTAAGAATGATAATTAAGTTTTTTTTGAACTTTTTTTTTTCCCCTAGACTCTCAACTCAATTCTCCACTACAAGCATTAAAAGCTCAAAACTCTGTAGTGCAAAAATTTTAAGTTAAAAATGTTCAAAGTCAAAAAATCCAGTCCCGCAATGTGCTGAAAAACTGGTTTTTTCCACTTTAAACACAGATATCTTGCAAAATATGCGGTCAAAAATTCTGAAATTTTTTCCACACTTTTTTATACTAGTTAGGTGTAAGATCCTACGGTTAGATGTGAAAAAAAAACAATTTAAATTTTTTTTAACTCTTTACTACAGAAATGGCAGTTTTCAGTGTTTTTGGGCAGAAAAAAGGCCTCGGTCCTTTAGGGGTTAAATTACAAGGAGTGATCTCCCTGGGCAAGATTCCTTTCTGAATGCAATTTTCACAATTTAAAAAAAAATTATTTGAATAGGTTAATTTTTCTTGCTAAAACAATCTCACCATTAAAATTATTGTGTTTCAATCCCATCTTATAGCTACTAACAATCTAGTTTTTCTTTCAATCTTGGACCTACTTTCTTTTAGTGTTTTACAAAGGAGACACACAGTCCTTTTTAAAACAAAGGTAGTGTTAAGCAATACAAAACATAATTCCAATTCATTAAATTTACAAAAAATTAAATATGAATTTATTTGTTTTTAAGTCTGAATTTTTGGATCTACATTCATAACAATTTTTAAAATTTTAACATCACATTGGATAACTTTTAAACATTATATTAACAAAAATTTCATATAAATTTCAAAAATATTGAAAAAGTCATATTTTTATGCATTTAAGTTTTTTCCCACAACGCTTGGGCATTTAGGAAACAAATGTTATTTTTTGCATATCATCTTGCATTCAAATTCTACTCTCAAAATGACATTATTGTAATGAAATTGAAAAAAATGTCAACATATACTTGCTAATATTTATAATAGAAAACGGTTTAGCATATGTCTAAATCTTTCAAATATTCAATATGGTTTATTGTTCAGCAAAGAATATGAAAAAATAATCTTCCAAAAGAAATTAAATAAGTAGGCATCTATTTCTAAAATAAATTTCATCTTATTGTACCTAACATATAAGGATAGTGATACAAAGAGAATTAGATAAAATAAATTTATTGCATAATGAAAAATATATTAGATTTATATTATTGTAGAATTTATGTTGAAGATTCTTAAACTCTTTAAATAGTACTTGTATAGAAAAATTTAAGTATCAATATAGATCATCAAAATTTCTTGCAAATAACTAATTTTTAACTCTAAAATTATCATGTAATATGTAATTCTACAGAAAAAATTAAATCAAAGACTTTGATTAAAAAAATATTTTCAAAGGATAGTTTTTGGTAACTAAAACTCTAAGAGGAGTGTCAATGTTTAACCTCACATTCCATGAAGGAATGAAATTTGTCCGCTTACAATTAGAATTTGGCAATAGGTCACAATCAATTGTTATAAATGGCACATCTATCAAATCAAATCCTATTTAGCTGATGATGTCCATTGCACCATTAAGTTATTTTTCTATTCAATGGTAAAGTCCATTATTTCTTCAAAAATTGTTGTCGAAGTCAAAAAAATCTCACACACCTAGTATAGTTTTCTTCAGACACTGACTAGCCTCAAATAGTGACAAATTAATGATTGAGATATTAACAAAAGTAATATCAATTATTAATTTTTAATTTTTAATTTAAAAAATTTTAAAATTTTCTAAGGAACATTTCATTGTAAGGGCCTTGCCAAAAAACAAAGAATTTTGAATGCTTTCATTGGTCAAGAGCTTAAAAATGGATCAAGCTTGACCAATAGGGGGCTCAAATTTTTTCATTCTTTGGTGTGGTCCCAAGTATGAAGCAATCTTAAGCTTCAAACTTCATCACTTTTTATACTAATTTTATTCCACATTTTCAACATATGTATATATCTATCTTAAAGTGGCCATCAAAGCCAAAATCCATCATCTTCTATTGTGTTATTCAATAGAAATCAAAACCATATTCTTAATAAAATTTTAAATTTAAATTTTCATTGAAGTTTTACTATAAAGTTGCAATTAAGTTCATAGCCATTACATTTGAGGGAGGATGTTATTTGCTAACTATTAATATTGACAACACAAACTATTGACTATGGCAAGAAGTTTGAATATTAATTCATGTAAGAATAAATAACAATACCACATAATCTGCAAGACTATAGACAATGTTAGGGTGGTCACATTACACAATACACAAAAATGAAGAATTTGCTTTTCAATCTGCCTTACAATTACAATCAACGATTCTCCACACCTTGGATGAGAAGATTTTGTCAAAAATGTTGTTGCTAAATCTACACCAACCTTACCAATTAATGAAAACTTGAGCAACGACAAAAGGCAATGACAATTTTTGTCATTGAAATACCTTTGACTGTCATGGAGTTGAAATATTTAGAGTTGTAGATGTGTCCACAATGAACTTGGTTAATAAGAAAAGAAAAATTATTGATGTAATGAATGAACCAAGGCACCATGTCCAAATACGCATAAATTATATATCATTGCCATTTAGTGTGTAGCTTCTTAAGGCATGCATTTGTTGTGTAACCCTAAAAGAAGATAGTCATGTCAAAATCAACTTTCTATTATAATAAATTATTTTTAATACATCAATCTATTCATAACAAGAATGACTATCTTACATAAGGTGAATACATCCACAACTATCCGTATACCCATTCTTGACAAATAGACTCCTATTGAAAGTATCCCAAAAAGTACAATTAAATAGTTACCATACTTAACTCCTATTGGTTGACTGTTAATTCTCTAAATTTTGGTATTATGACCAAGTTATGTGATGGATTTAGTGGCCTAGGGAGTTTGAAAATTCATAGTAAATACATGTCTCATTCATTCATTCATTTTTGAAAATTCATGATTTTCAATTGCTAATATTACAAAATTGTTTTCTTTTCTAGAAAAACGTCTTTTCAAATATATTGAATTGTTTATTTTGATGGTTTGCGTGTTTTCATTTTAATTGCTCATTCATTTAAAGCAAATCTTTAGTTTGTACGTCATATCCATGATTTTATAGCTAAGATAGCCAACCCATTCATGATCACCTCCAATTTTGGTAGTATAGGACTTTCAATTTTCATGCAAGCAGAGATGAATAAATGATTAGTTCTGGCACACATACGACACATTATGATTGGCTATAAGACTCTCGATTTTGCAACCAACAATGTATGGGACGAACATAATCTTCATTTAGAAAAATTCATGGTAATTTTATTTTGGAATATAAAATTGTGAAAAATTATAGGATCCTACTTAAATCTATTTATGTATTGTACAATGGCCTACCAAAAAGGTATGTGATTTTGCCCTCATTTTTGAAAAGAAACATTTCTTTATTGAAATTAGATTTTTGCAAAGGAACTATACCATCATGCTCAAATGTACAAAACTAGTTATAGCATGAAGAGAAAATGCAAAAATCTAGTTACAATAAAGAAATATTTATTTTCAAACTAAGGGCAAAATCAAGCCAAAATGGAAATTTCTCTAAAGAGAATTGGGATTTTGTTTTGGAGATGCTTGTTGAATAAAAGATGTGCATATGGAGGTTTCTTACATATCTCTACAATTGAACTAAAAAATTCATCACCAATGTTTTTCAACAAATTTTCATGTGAAACTATGAAAATTAAATTAAAAAACTTATCAAAAATGGAATTTTAGTTTTTTGAAACTGAAATTTGATTGGTTGATCAGAATTATATAAGATATCCGTATTGATTATTCTAAACAAAAAATGTCAACTCTATTTTACATTATGCCAAAAAAGTTGATTGTCCAAACTGCCATCATGTATATTTTTGGTAGGCCACTATACAGTCCCCTACCAAAAGTTTATGTGATTGCAACTTGGATCATTCACTTTCCTTTGCACAATGTATAATGAACTTGATATTTTTGTTTTGCACAATCAATGTTCATATCTTACGCAATCCCAATCAAGTATATCAAAATTTTAGTTTCAAAAAATCAAAAAATCCAATTTTGGTGAATTTTTCATTTAAGTTTCATGGTTTTACATGATAATTCGTTGAAAAATATTGGTGACAATTATTTTAAATTTTATTGCAAAGATATGTTGGAAACATCCATACGCACATTTTTCTTCAATAAGCATCTCCAAAAAAGTTTCACAATTTCCTCTATAGAGATTTCAATGTTGGCGTGACAATGCCCTAAATTTGAAAAATAGATATCTCTTTACTGTAATTAGATTTTTCTATTTATTCTTCACATTGTAACTGATTTTGTACAATTGAACGTGATGGTGCAATTACATTAGAAGAAAAATGGGTCCTCGGGAGGGCTGTGAGTTCCCGAACAGCAGGGAACGCTGTCCGAAAAAAGAAAAAAAAATTTGAATTTTTTTTTTTTTTTTTGCTTTTTTGGCCAACAAACGGGGAACCTAATCAAGCCAACGATTTGGCGGGACAATTCACTAAAATAATATTAATATTAAATTAAATACGAAATCTCAAAATTCTGAAATCTGATGTGGCCGAAATAATCCTCGTCAGCCAGAATCATTATTTTATTATTATTTTATTTATTATTTTAATTTTTTTTTTAATTTTTTAATTTTTTAATTTTTTTTTAATATTTTTTTATTGTGGCCACTATTCATCAATGATGATGAATAGTGACCATTGTCCCTCAAAGGGGCTGTGAGTTCCATTGTGGGGAACTCACAGTCCCTTTGCAAAGGGAAGGAGCCCTCCCGAGGGCCCATTTTTTTTCTAATGCTTTGCCAAAATCTAATTACAATAAATAAATATTTATTTTCCAAAATTAGGGCATTGTCGCATCAACATTGAAATCTCTATAGAAAGAATATTGAAATAGAGCACATACCTCCAATTTCAAATTGCCTCACATACTCAAAAATGATCCAAATCACAAATTGCAAAGTACGTTGGAAAGATAATGAAGTCTACTTTACTTATGTCTTAAGCATTTACAAAAGAACTTGTAAAATTATATATAAATATACCATTTTTTGACAAACTATCTACCATCTAGTGCTATCACCATTAGCTTTGATTATGGCCTTCATAAGATAAGGCATGCTAGCAATGAGAACTTCAATCATCTCTAGAGATACCTCTTTGCATGCCCTTTGAATGGTGTTGATTAATTCTTTTCTTGTTTTGCAGTAGCACCTAATTTTGAACGATGTCTTTCACAATCTTCCATAGGTTTTTGATGGGGTTTAAGTCAAAAGAGTTTGTAGGTCATGAAAGCTTTCTTATGCCATATACTTGTCTTCAATCACTTGATTCCTTACTATGGTGCATTGGAACGCCATTTTCTATGAGCTTAAGGGCCGCTTCACACTATGCCCGAAGGTTGAAAGTCCGTCGGTTTCCACCAATCAGGTTTTTGAAAACGAAAAGTTTGGACTCTTGACCCTTCACACTATGCCCCAAAATCCAAAGTCCATCACCCTCAAAATTGCCTATATGGTAGCAAATGCCTATATGGCAATGCCCTCGCGACGAACTCTCGACCATAGTTTGGGTCGGCCAAAAACGGCTGCCCAAAATGTGGTCGAGAGTTCGTCAAATTTTTTTCAGAAAAATGTCAAAAATGACAAGATCGCAGCCGTTAGATTAGATTGGATTTGCAGTTTGGGCAGTAGATAGGTAGTAGTACACCCCTTTTGTTATTTGTTATTTGTTTTTTTGTCACCGTTGGTGATTTTTTTTCTAAGGCCATTTTGGACTCCTTGATCATGTTTTTTTAATCTTTTACTTGAAAAAATTGGCACATGGGTGAGGTTTGGACTTTGGGCTTGGCCTTTGGAGGCTTCTTACTATGGCCGGCCAAAGGCTCCAATTCCTAAATTTTGGGGCCTATTTATTGCCAATTTCCTTGGACTCTCACCAAAGTTTGGACTCTCATTTCCACGGACTCTTGACTTGGTCGGGCATAGTGTGAAGCGGCCCTAAGTGTCTTAGGATAATTGTAGAGAAAATAAAAGTCACCAAATCGACTTTCATAGACTACATCAACAAAGTCCTACCTCTTTGTCTATCACATGGCATTATAATAAGTGAACACTTATTGAAATTGGTGAATGCACCCCATATCATCATTGTTGTCTATATTACATTCTTTTTAATAAAATACAGTCTAGTGTCAATATTTATAGTTTTAACCCTTCATTGCCTAAGGGGACCAAAAGTGTCCTCACATAGTTTCAAGTCCAATTCAAAGTGCTATAACTTTTGCATCTGATGTCCAAATTCAATAAAATTTGTTGGGGAATTTTTTTTTGCTCTTCTAGTTTATGTGGTAAAATTTTCAGACCAATCCAAGATGTTCTAATTTCTTGAAAGCCAATCAAAGTTCACAAGTTCAATTTGAGTTCACCAAATTGCATTTGAAGGTTGCAACTTTGAGGGCTTGTATCTCCTTCATATGAATTTTTTTTTCAATAAAATTAATAGTAATATATTTTCCTTAAAGTGTAGTTATTGTGGTAAAATTTTCATATCAATCCAAGTTGTTTTGAATGTTTGGGAGCAATTCAAAGTTCAAAATTCCAACATTTGTGGATTACGGTGAACTTCAGTGACTTGTTTCTTCTTCCGAAAGCAAACTATCCGGTGCTAACCCTATTCTCAATATACATCCTCTTCACACAAGACCCCACCCATTTCCAAGCCACCTCAAAACAGAATGCTACCTGCACCAAATTTGCAGTCTTACGAGGAGTAATTGTTTGATTATGGAAGTTGGGATAGTACATTGACCCAATAACAATGTCATATCCATGTTAGCGTTCCAGTTGGCCACCATGGAGGTTGTGAAGACAAAATTGCTGCCACGCTTCATTATTTACACCTTGCTCGAACCAACGGCACTTTAAAGGTCTTCCCACTTGGTGAATGAAGGTCCCCATGAAAAATTCCCAAATCCAATTCAAAACAAAAGACAACAAGAGTGTCTTTTGGATCCTTGGCAACATGATTGTGAAGAGGGAACTCAACTGCCGTGGTAATGGCATTGATAACCTAGAAAGCTGAAAATAGAGAAAACTTTGTATTGTTCTTGAAAGGTCGGATGACCACATTTGAAGAACCTTCCAACATCGATAGCTGTGTCCTATGATAAAAGCATCCCACCCCACCAACATTGTACACGCTATAAAAGACATGCTCAGTAGTTACCTCTAAGTGCCCAGCAAAACCTTGAGCATGTTTTACAATGCTACGCTTCCGAACCGCATGTTGTTTTAGTCTCCTTTTAGTGGTGTAGTATATGCATCCAAGTTTACCCAAATACTGATAATAGTCCTGCAAGGTTGTGCCTTTGGATCCACTTCTCTTTTTTATGGGTTATTGTGAGCGCTTGTTTACCCAACCTTGGTAAAAAAGCGAGCACAACCAGGCTCTCGGTAATTAACCGTTCTGACTCGATCTATGGGTGTTTAGCGCCAATCCATTGTGCCTTCCAAGCAATGGATCTTTTCTAAACTCCTAAGACTCGCTAATTTTGGGTAATGAAGAAACAAAACAAAACCCTAATTGGAATTGCTATAACTGCTAAGTTTGAATCAAAGCTTAAGAGGGCTTGGTGGTTTAGGAGAAGAGTTGATCTTAGTCTAAGCTTATCTATCCTAAATGAAAGAATACCTTATGCCATTTCTAAAAGTATAAAGCTTGTTTGATTTGGACTCTCCTAGAGAGAGTTATGGACGGATGAAGTTTGATCGCTACTCGGTCCCTCAAACTTCATCCATGCTTTTCTATGGACTCCGGATTTCGATTTGACTTGGGATTTGGGCTATGGGCCTGACCCCCTAATGTTAACCTAATTACCAAGTCTTGACTCAAATGGATGAAATCTTCTAGGGTTCATCCATTACTTGTTCCAAACTTCATCCCTTCTTAACTGCTTGGGGTTTAGGTATTTCCTTAAGCTGGGTTTAGTTTTGGGTTACCCTAAACTTGTTCTAAGATCTCTAAATCTATACTTAACCTAACCTTAATCTTAAACGTCCCTAATCCGCCTTCTAATCTTACTTAAGGATCTTAAGTGTGGTTACTAATGTACTAATCTTAGAAACTTAAGATTTGTTCCGAGGAGATCCTGATTTTAGCTTTCTACTTTGACTAATCACATTAGGTTTGGATTTTCCTATCAAAAGTTATCCATGGATGAAGTTTGACCGCTAATCGGTCCTTCAAACTTCATCCGCTAATTAGGGCTAACCCTAATTTCAAAACTAAATTCTAATTTGACTTTCGGTTCCTAAATTAATTCCTCTTTTTATGTTAGCTTTTTTGTTCCTCTTGGATGAAATTTGTTAGGTTTCATCCAACATGACTCCCTAACTTCATCCGCTCATAACTCCTTCGTTTTAGCTCGGATCCGGACGTGTTTTAGGTTTTTGGAAACCCCTAGCCCTCTACTATAAGATTTTAAAGTTAATTCTAACCTGACTTTGCTTCTTCCCTACCCTAGCTCTCGGCCTCCTTCTAATTATCTTGATAAAACAAAATTAAACATGGAAGAGTGGGGTGTTTAGGGGCCCACCTCATTTTGGAGGTCTTGGATTAACCGGTCGAGGTTCCCCCCCTCGGCCATGTCTCTTCCTCTTGGATTTGCGGCTCCTTAAGTGATTCTTGACTCGGGGAAGATTTGAGAACGAAGTGGTAGAGGCGGTGGAATTCCTTTCTTCTCCTTCTTTCCACAAACCAACTTGTCTTCCAAAGTTCTTACGTGTTGACTTCGTTCTTACACCTCTTACATCTTTACCCTTCCCAAGTGCTTACACGGTTGACTTTTCTCTTACGCCCAAGGTGCGCTCTTTTTTACTCTTACACTCGCCCTTTTAGTGGTCCAGATTAATTAGTTGAGATTTCCCCCAATCCATCCACTAACACACCCCGTCTCCTATTTCATCTTCCTCCTTGCTTGTGATGCTCAAGGTTTTGGTTATGGTGTGTGGAGAGCTTGGGTGAGTTGTGCGTGGAGTGATTGTGTGAGCTTTTGCAGGTTTTTGTGTGCTTTTAATGATAATTCCTACTACAAGGCGTACCCTCGAATCCTTTTTTCCTAATTTCCCTCCTTCTATTTCGAAAATATCTCTACTTCTACCACCCTAATTTCCCATTCATTCTACCCCTCCTTCCCCCATTTAGTCTTCCTAAAAAGAAGAATAAAAAGGAACAAAAAAAAAACCAACACGAATTGCCGGAGGCGCTGCCTGGAGGCGCAGCTGCAAGCACGGGACCGGCGCGGGTATCGGGCGCGGGTAACGAGCTGCGGGTACCGGTTGCGGGTACGGGCTGCGGGTATCGGGCTGCGGATACTGGGCTGCGGGTACCGAGCTACAGGTACCGGCTGCGGGCACCGACACGGGTATCGGGCTGCGGGTACCGGGCTGCGGGTACCGACGCGGGTATCGGGTTGTGGGTACGGCTGCGGGTACCGAGCTGCGGGTACTGGGCTGCTCCGCTTGGGCTGGCTCCTGCTTGGGCTGGCTCTCGCTTGGGCTGGCTCCCGCTTGGGCTGGCTCTTGCTGGGACTGGCTCTTGCTGGGCTGGCTCGGCCCGGGGTTTTTTCCCTTCTTCCGGACGTTTTTTCTGAACTTTTGGTAAATGCCAAAATAATGACCGAGGCCACTTAAACCAAGGGAAAGCCAAAACTAATCCTAGTTCTACATGGACTTTTGCCTATAACATTTTTCCTAAGTTCTTGGATGCTAAACTTTGAAGGTTTCCAAGAACCTCTTGGAAACTAAACTTTGAACCGAGTTCTCTGGGGAGATCAAGGCTTCGCCGTCGAGTTGGGTTTAACACCAACTCTAGGATTTCTCCCTGCCCGTAGGTTCAAAGCTTCGCCGTATGGCGGGTTTTTAACATGCACTCTAGGACTAGGGGGGTTAATAGTCAAAGCTTTGCCGTTAACAAGGGGGGCTCACGTGACCACAAGCAATTTCAAAAGAGGAAGAAAACCGTTAGGACATAACCATCCTGGGGGGCCCACAACTCCACCGTACGGGGGGAGGACCACACGCCAAGGGTTCTTAGAGAAAGCAAAAGAGTTCCCCGACTGGGAGAGAAACACTCGGAGGTTAATCTAGACACGCGGGTTAGAAAACACAATCCTTAAACACTAAAGACCCCCCCGTGGGCGGCAAAGCCAAGGCGCTGCGGGGGGAGCTTTAGGATCAGGACAAAACTTCAAGGAACTCCCAAGCAAGTTAGTGCTTCAAGCAAAGTACTTCAATTGACAAGTTAGTGACCAAAGTGACTAAAAAATAAGCCAAATAATACCCAAGACTACTCAAAACTCATAGACACAAAGGAAGAAGGACCCCCAAGACCTTCAAAAGCTGAAAATAGAACAACAACAGAGCACCATGTACTCAAAACACCGTGGAAGTGCCTTTGGCTAAAATCGCCAAAAAATCCAACATAAGTTGGACCCACGGACCCAAAACATGAATGGGGGTGGTTTTGGAGAGAAATGAGGGCCCTTTTATAGGTTTCCCAAGGCCCTCACCTCCCCTCTTTTAACCTAGGTAACCCTATCAACTTGGATTTTCATCCTTATCTTTTAGGATATTCACGTAGTTTGAGTTTTACGCTGGTCCAACACTCTAACTATTGGAGATTAACTCCAAATCAAAAACCGATTGCGCCATTGGCTTCAAAAGGCCATTTTTAGTCTTAGGGTCCCTCTACCCCCTATTACAACGCCAAAATCCCACCATAAACTATCGCCAACTGGAGTCAGTAAAAGAGGTAAAAATCTACTTTTTGGAGGTTACCTTTTCTGACAAAGGTGACTAGTCAGGGTGGTCTAGGAGGTCTTAGGAAGTAAGAAAAGACCCTTCGTTGACTTCGTTCCGACTTCGTGTGCTCCCGGGACGCCGGTCAACTCCACGTAAATCCCGCCACGTGGATAATTCGAAGGAATGTCGGTGATTCGGCCGTCTCCCGCTATCGAAACACCACGAAACTCATCGGGGTGCGTTATTAGCATAAAAGAAACTATCCTAGTTTTTAGTGAGATTTTACCGCTACTTGGGTAATTATCGTGAATTTCCCATCGTGGTTTTAGGCGGTTGACCGTCCGGAAGGAGTATTTCTTCAATCCAGAAAATTCCGAAACTTCTTGGGGAACCTCTCATGGGGTTTTCCAAGAGATTTGCAAGTTCACATCTTGATCTTGCATGTCTTGATACGGAGGGCAAAAAGATATCTCCGTTGGTTTACCGGCAGTCAGGGAATCTTCCGCATACGGGGGAATTTTGGCGAATGGATTTCGCTTTTGACTTCTTGGTATGGTTTAGACCCAAGATCACAATCCGGTGACTGTAGATTCCTCCACTGGCCTGTCTTGCGAAAGTGACACCTGCAAGCTAACAATTGGGGTTTCTACTATTCGTCGATGAGATGGGGAAACTGAAACCTCTCTTGGGGAATCTACCTAAGAATCTCCCTAGACTTCCCTCAGACCAATTTAACCCAGCTTGGTCACTTGCATAGTGATTTTAGGCTATTTTGGGTAAGAACCCTCAAACCTTCTAGTTCCCACTACTTCTATGGCTCCAACCTATTTACAA
The DNA here is from genome assembly GCA_951799445.1 of Pseudisothecium myosuroides. Taxonomy (NCBI): domain Eukaryota; kingdom Viridiplantae; phylum Streptophyta; class Bryopsida; order Hypnales; family Lembophyllaceae; genus Pseudisothecium; species Pseudisothecium myosuroides. Next base: position 24,426,301 of record OX637292.1, on the reverse strand, counting down.
GTGGGTCTTAGGACTATTCTAAGGAAAAAAGGCTATTTAGGACCCAAGGGCATATTGGTATGTAACATGTCCATTCTAGTTTTACACTCTTTTTAGAGCTTTTTGTGTATAATTACGACATAAATTGCACAATCTAAGAAAAAAGAAGACTATGAGTCCCAAGTGACGAATTGAGAGCTCACAGTTATCTCCACCCTTATCATCACCATTGCCTTGGGCATGCCTTTGTTGTTGTCCCTATGAGCCTCTGTCCCCACCTCTACCTCCTCCCCTTCTTGTACCGCCCCCTCGGTTTCTTTGTGGCACTTGCTGCCACTTATCAATCATGTCTGTAGGTGGGTTGTATGGGACATAAACACGCTCTTTCAAATCCAAGAGTATGTTCTCCAAAACACTATCCAAACTAGGAAAGAGAATGGTTTTCACTCCTAAAATGGAGTGTTCAAGGGCATCTAGAGTATTCTGGATTTGATCCATTGCCTTTGGTGCTAAGAGTGGTTCAAAGGCAGTCAAAAGGTCCTCTAAAGCAAGTTTGTCTATTCTAACATGATGTTGGCTTTTCCCATCGGGATGTCCGTCAACATCGATCCGGACACGTTATGACGCGTTGGGATTTATGTTAACCAAAAAAAAAAAATTCCCCTGAACGGTTGTCCATCGACCGGGACGGCTTGTCCATCAACGGACAACCGTCCAGGGGGGAATTTTTTTTTGGGATCCCGATGGACGCTGGGTTTAGATCCGAACATACTGTTGATCAGACTAACGTCCGGACGTGATGTGACGGGGACAACCATGCTCTATAGATGCTGCAAGATTTCTACCATTGTACTTTTCATTCAATTCCACTGAACAATAGTCCCAAATGGTGTATTGATGGCAAGTTCTCATCATCATATCGTGAAAGAAAAGAAGGGGCAAGCAACTCAGCAATAAGAATTGTCTTTGCCGGAATAAAGGGTGAAGGTGTTAATGGGACTATTGTGTCCAAAAGTTCACCACCGTATCTCTCCTCAGGCCATGTAGTGCCAACAGACGAACTTTCAACACAAGCCATCACTATAGATTCTCCACTTCCTTGGCTCCCAACTATTGCCACCTGCAAATGACAACTTTATACAGATAAATAAATATAGATTATGAAGGAAGTTGAATGGAGCACTAAAATGCATTTTCCAAATAGAAGATAAATCAACAAACTCTGAATATCTTGTATCCCTTAAAACTCCTAAAACCAACGAACTTAATTGATAGAATTCATAATTTAAAAATGAAATATAAGGCTCAATATCTTCACAACCATGCTTTCCATAAGCTATAAGCGCAAGGCCTAAGATATGAAATCCCCCTAGATCCTTATTTTTGTCGGGAGTGTTGTGCATACATCATGGCTACTCACAGGGTCTAACTAAGTGCATAACAATTGACTGCAATTATTGGTCAACATGGAAGTATGCTTACTTGAGGTATATTGACAGTCGAAGCACTAGCCAACTCTATAGTTTCAGCTTTAAACGTACATGTGCACCTTCTTCTGAATGTCAAACACCAGCAACAAGTTTATGTCAGTAATGATTCCAAAAACAACTATTTGATGCCTTTTGGAGATGGTCGGATTGGTCGCAATGATAAGCTACAATTATCCACAAGTTTGCAGAGAGCAATCAACATCAAGTAAATGGTAACGCAAGACAAAACATGCTACAAGTATATCCTGTACCAAAAATTGGAAGCGTCCAATACATCCAACAAGCTATTCTATCCACCATTGTAATGTTGGCAGGGTCATCAAATCAACACCCTAAATCACTAGGCAACATTACTTAAATCCTCGGGGGGTGCACTATACAGGTAGTTCATTGATCACGCGCGAACAAGCCCCTATTATTTGGGGGCTATGTAGGTGTGTTTTTTGAATTTATGGGGGGCTTTATTTACCTAAATTTCTAAAGTGAGCTAATTTAATGTACCCTATCTTTTAGTTAAATTTTTTTTTGGTGCCAATTTTTTATACCCTATGTTCATTATACATACAACATAGTGGAATATGTCATACAATCAGTTGAAAGGGTTAGGAGGGATATTTTTGCTGGAATATTTTTGCTGCATAGACGTTACAAAATACTCCATATATAAGCCTGAAATCAATGATGTATTTGCAAATTGAGAGTAACAACACAAAATTACACCAATTGCAATGAAACAACCACAACTTTGAAGCAAAAACTTTGAACAAAACAATGGACACATTACCGTACGTTCAAGTCTGGTGGGCTCAAGGAAATGTACAAAACTGTGGTGTAAGTGTTCACAAACACATAACACACACCATTAACAACAAGTTCCAAAAAATGAAGGCTACACTACGCCGTGTCCAAGGTTCAATTTCCAAATGCAATGGCAAAGCAAATCTGCAACGAGATACATGGATCTTGGACACTAAAGAACTCCAAACTAAAGCGTGCAACATCGGTGCAACAAAAATTTGATGCTCGTAACCTGCATATTTGCACAATACAACATCAATGAATATGCATGAGGCAATCAACATGAAATGAGAAAAAAAACATGTTAATTACAAATGCTTGAAGACTGACCTTACCTCATCGACATGCAAGGATTACCCAGACATTGGGCAAGTCTGCCTGTCCATCTCCCTTCCGCACTTCAATTTCCACTTGTCAGCCGCTGAGAAGAGCTCTAAGTTGGTGCAGCTTTGCAGCATCGAGTTCGCCAAGTGGGACCATCCGTAGCTTTGGAGGAACATGAAACTCCAATCTCCAAGACTTGGTGAAGACAGACACGTTCCTGTCAAAAGCCTTCAGCACAAACTTCTCTGGAAAACTCGTTAAGCCGCTCAAACTTCTTCTTCATGTGCCTTCTGTCTTCTATGTCCCAGAAATCGAATGCCCACTCTAACACATCGTTCAATTCTTACGACAATCTGAGTGCCTCCAAAGTCGAAGCTTCTCCGATGTCAAATATTCCAACTTCCAAGATATTCTGGATCTGTCGCTGTCGGGTAGAGAGGAGCGCGCTTAGGAAACACACAGGGTGTCTGGCTGCAAGTTGATGAGTGTAGATGGAGAATCTCAAAACTCAAATCTTCACTCGACCTTCAAAGTCTTCAAACTCGAATCTTCACTCGGTCTTCAAACTCAAATCTTCATCCGATCTCCAATCATCCTATCTTGTGGTGGCTCTATAGGGCTAAAGATAAGGGTGTATAATAAGAAACAAGGCCTCGGACGGGTAAAACGGGACGGCCAAACTACGAGCTGACTGTCCGAAAGATGGCTCTTAAACTTCAAACCCACGATGACTAGAAAGCGCCTTTCACCAGTAGGAACAACATAAAAGATCGACCGTGTGGGTGATCAATCCCACTTCGTCGCCACAAACGTAAAATGGAGCTATTACTAGATACCCACGTAGCCTGCAACAATGTTTACAGTGCAAAATAAATGAGAACAACAAGCCTCCAAAACCAGTTAGGAATAACAATAAAAGCACAACGAGCCTCCAAAATTAGCTAGGAATAATAAGCCACAAGCCACAACACACGAATCTTCAATCTTCTTGTCTTCAAGTCTTAGTTTCTTCAAATCTCTTCAAATCTCTTTAAAATTCCTCCAACCCCAATTCCTTCTCCTTAACCAAACTTTGGTGTGATGCCACGGCTACTCTACAAACTCAAATGAGATGTGTAATAGCTTTTTGGAAAGCTTACATAAATCTCTACTTTTTCTTTAAAACTCAACTCAAACTAACACTCTGTCCATATTTTATGACCACTCAAAATTTCGACCTCAAAGTTTAAAGGCAGCAGACCCTCCTTCACTTCCACACTCATAAATCACTCATACATGTTTTAAATACAATAAATAATAGCTTTATGAAAAGCTAACAAAAATTTTTACATTCTCTCCAAATTTTAACTTAAATTAACGCTCTATCCATCTATTATGGTCCCTCAAAGTTTTGGTCTTAAGAATTGAAGGCAGCAGACCCTTCTTTACTTCCACACTCATAAATCACTCATATATGTTTCAAATACAACGAATGTTAACTTTATAGAAAACTAACAAAATTTCCTACATCCTCTCCAAATTTCATTGCAAACTAAAGACCTATCCGTTTTTTATAGTTGATCAAAATTTCTGCCCTTTCAATTGAGAGGAAGCAGACTCCGACTCAAACTAGCATAAATCTCAACTCACAACTTCAATTCAAGCAAGAGAGGACTTTTTGGAAAGACAACAACATGACATCGAAACCCGCCAATTTTCATTTTAAAATTTGTAAACTCCACACACAATAGCCCTCCAAACATTCGGGTCTTGCCAACTACAACGAAAGAGAAGATGAATAGTCTCCACCTTTTTCCCTACCTTATCAACAACTCCAAACCTTCTAAGCAAGTGGCCATCAACCCTTAACTTGCTCCTAAAGTTAACTTTCAATTATTGACCTTCCTATTTGGTCTCACAACTATTTCTTTATCTTTAACTTAGAAAAGAAATCACTTCAAAATTCACCTAGAAGGCAAACATTTCCATCATTTCCTTCTACAACTATAACCATACAAAATCATTTCTATAAAATACTTCAAACATGGATATAAGCACTAACATCAAACCAATGCCTATTTAGAGGTAAAAAGTAGAATGTAAAGACAAACTTCACTTTATATGCAAGAACTTGAGAATGCGTTTGATAGTCGCGGCGACAGATTTAACACGATCCACCTTCGTTAAGGGATTGACCGGCCCTTCTAACCATCGTTGGTGGCCACGACTCCTCTTAATCGGCTTGACCATACAAAAATATTGGTCGTTGTTTAAATCCTCAAAACTCCCTTCAAATGTCACTTCACGGCTACCGGGTTCAACACGTCCAACTTGTAACAAGATTATCAACGCACGAGCATTCTCCTGAAGGTTCCCGTGCCACCGCTGCTCAATACAAGGCTGCTTTGACGGTCGAGAAGGCCCAGCTTCATCTCGTGGATGCACAAATGGCGATGGCAATTCCCATGGCAGAAGCGGCTCATCCGGCAGTTGCGACAATGAAAGTTCAAATTTAGCCTCCGATTGAGGCTCTTGATCTTGAGACTCAGAAAAAACCCTCAAATTTGACATTATAAATCTAAAGTAAGAAACAAAAACCACTATTGGAATTCAATGAAGCTCTAAGGCAAAATCGTCCTTTTATATAGATGTCATACACCTCTCGGAACGGCGTCACCTTGAAGCTACTCAATAAAACATATTATAATATATTTTTACACTGTGTACAAATTCACAACAGAACACCGCCTCAAACTCCAACGTCTATAATGTAACCTTCTTGTTGATATTGGCAGCCATGTGATGCCAAATGTTAAACCCTACCACCAATCCCTACCTACAAGTGCTTGCGGGCTCAAACCAAAAACCCTAAGGCTTCACAACAAAATGCAGTGCACAAACACTCTATTGGATTTCCAGCCACAGTTTTCATCACTTTCGTGAAACTGAAGCATCTGAAAGCACCCTAAACCATAAGACCTTGCGTTCTGTCACCATTCTCTCACTGGAATTCAAGTTTTTGCAAAATAAAGTTCTTAAACCTCCGCCAATAGCAACCTGCAACCCTAACGTTTGGATAATGTCCACTCAGTGACTAAAGTCAGCGGGATCGGCCAGAACTATGGACAAACATTTTTCATTCACAGTCTCATCCGATGTCATTTGGTACAGCACATGGGATTCCACCCTCGGGTACCTCTACAACATTTATACTGTACTAAGTATACTATTGGAAAGTTCAAATTTTTGGAGGGGATTTGGGGGGGGCTACTTTAGAAATAAAAATTGGATAAAATTTAGAATTATTTTATACCCTTCTTTATTTATAATCTCTAATAGCCCATTATGGGGATGCTAATTTATATTGAATAATTGTCAAAAATTTAGGTCCAATGAATTAAAATGACCTTTCATTTGTTTGCACAGTAACATCAAAAAAAAGGGGACTGCATCCTCCAAGCTTAAATCCAAGTAAGGTTAAGGGTTTCACCTCTAACCTATATTTGCCGAGGTATTTACCCACGTCCATGAACAATTTGTCTCCAAAACCCTGGCCCACGAACATCTTGCACACAACCACCTGCCTCAAAGCAAGCCCGACTCCCTCAAAACATCAGCATCTGCAAGACAAAAAATTATAAGTGATAATTAACAAAAGACCGCAGGCATAACATACCAAGGTCGCCAATCAACCAACACAAATCACTCAGCGATCCTAAACCTACAACAGACCTTCTCACAAAGAATGAGACTTTACCAAATCCAAAAAGAGATCCATTCAAAATCACGTAGCTCTTCTATACGCATCAAATTCAATCATAAAACCAAAGAACCGTTCAGAACTCAAAAAAAAATTCTTCCACATAGACACAAACTTTAAAAGCAGACACACACAACCAAAAACATTCTCCTCTCCTCTCCTCTCTTCCACACCGACACATTGTCCTCCGCACCACTATCACCACCGAATGACAATCACCAAAACAGATCTCCCTCCTACCACAAACCCTCGCCTGTCGCAATTACACAGCGCCACAAGTGTGATCTCAACTTACGTTCCCGAAATGAGGCGAAACCTTGCGATGCGTTCAGCTTCTTGTGAGTTTGCAACCCTACAATGATCGGTTGAATACTTTTGCGAGTCCTAAGTGTTCCAAAATTTGTCAACTTCAAGGCAAAATTAGATGCCGGAGTTGGAACAGGATCCTAAACTTCGGGACTAAAGTTAGAGTGCAACAATTTTGTAATTGCGACAAGTTAGGGGGCTCATAATCACAATTTTTGAGGGGCTTCCGGGGGGGAAGACGAGACAACAAGATGTCCATCATGTTGTCCTTGGTGTTGGACATGGATACATGAATGCCCGGGGAGATCACTATTGGTTTTTAGAAAACTACATGAGTTAAAAGATAGGGTCCATTTAATTTGAAGCGGAGAAATTTTATATATTATGTAGGGCTACTATAGGGTTTATGAAATGCTACATACTCTATTATATATGAATTAGGATATGTAAAAAGATCATGTAGTAGGAATTTTTATTAATAAGTTAGCCTTGACAGATAGAGGCCGTGCAAATTTTTCATATTGTAATGAGTATAGGTGTGGACAAATAATTTCATATGGATGATAAAATGGACATAGTCAAAAAAACCAACATTGAAGGGTGGTTGACTGAAATTGTACCACAGCATTAGAAGTGTATAGATCAAAAAAATTAAGTATAAATGTAAGACATCAACCAAAAGTGGCAAAAATTATCACATTGCATGAATAGGGAGGTTTACCTTAGTGGGTTCAACAAATTGAAAATTGTACAACAAAAGGATAGAATGAAATGTTCATGGGGTAGTTTTATTAGGTATTCTAAAGTGTTCAATGTTATTAACCCCTATAGGTCAAACAGTGTTTGGAAAGAGAAAAATCCAAAATTGCCAATTTTTGATGCATTGTCCAAAATTTAAAAAATACTATTTTTTAATTCCAAGCAGATAAAAGTATATTAATTAGTTAAGGAAATATGTGGAAAAAATTTCAGACCATTTGACCATGTGGATTGAAAAATTATAATGTTTGCAGTAAGAAAAAAAACTTTTTTTCATTCTTGCGAATAAGGTCCAACAAACTTTGATCCCTCTTGGAGTAAAATTTTACTCTGCACAAAAATGAGGATTTTGAATATTCATAAAGATATGATGTTAAGTTCAATCACAAAAAATTTCATAAGCGAAATATATGGAGTCTACCATACTCTAAATCAACCTGCAATGCAAGGAAGTTAAATACACTAGCAATATACAAATCATTTTTTGATGATTTCTTGTGCAATGAAGAAATTTTTTAATTTAAATTTCAAATGGTAAAATTTTTGAGACAAACATTTGTAATATATGTGAAACAGTGAGGTTAGTTAAAAAAAGTTATTTTTCCTTACAACCACCCCGACATAGCTAACAAAATTTGACTCCTCTTAAAATGTAATTTGAAAAAAAAAAATTTGACAAGTGTACGCCATATTTTATTAATTACATAAATGCCAAATTTCAATAGTTGATGAGAATTTTTGCAAAAGATGACCAAAAGATGTCCAAATTGCCTGGGAGGAAAAAAAATTATATTCCCAATAAGGGGGTACATGTTCACATCTTGTACCAAAATTTTATGAACATTTGACCCAAATTGACTTGAATTTATAGGAATCTACCTAGATTTCTAATTATTGGTTCAATGGACAATTGACCTTTGGGGGGTAAAAATTGTCACATAGTCAATGGCACTTGAATTTTATTGATTGTTGTTGGTTTCATGGTATATATCCTATACACATATCTAGTAGAGGGAAGGAAAAATTTGTGAAGAAGTTTGGGGGCAGGAAAAAATTGGACACTTAAATTTTATATGTAAGATAGTCCCACTTAAAAAACCGCATGAATGAATCTATAAAAACCATAGGCTATTGAATATATGCCCCTTTTAGCTTTTTATGTAAAAATATGGTCATTTTAAATGCAATAATTAAGGTAAATAGCCCTACATCAAATACCCTCTAAACTCAGGTGCATACCTTAAATTGCAAGGAGTGATCTCCCTGGGAATGAATGTGGTTGAATTGGGACGGATGGATGGGTGTCGTTTTCATCCAAGTTCAGGACTTGATGAAGGATTTTGCCAAGTTTGTTATTATTATTGCAACGGTATATTGATCATGCCGGCAACAGTATATTGATTACGGAGCTTGAAAAGATAACCTTGGATGCTAAACACTAAGAGCATCGTCAAACCATTGGAGCATCACCAACCCTATTTAATTAACTTATTACATACAAGAAAATCCAGATTTGGAATTTGGACAATAGCGAAGAGGTCAACTCCAATGCATAACGGAATAGGCCCCTTCAAATGAGCTTCTAACTTCTAACTAGTTTATGATTAGAACTTGATCTTTTTTTTCCTTTGGAAGCACAATCAAAAGTACTTTGCAAAGGTACAAGGAAATTCAAATTTACACATTGGACAATGGACATAAACCACTTCAAAGTTAGCTAAAAGACAAAAATTATAGTAGAATTGGCAAATCACAGTTACTAATGTAAATTTAACTGCAAATTGCACCAATTTGAAGTACAAAGTGCATTGGTTAGAAGTGATTTGCCAATATCACAATTGTTGTTTATTTTGTATTTATTTAGCTTTTTTGATAGACTACTTTTTTAAACTCCATTATGCCTAACTAGAAGATTCTCATAGACTCTTCAGATTCCAAGCTAAATCTCAAACTTGAGCTTGAGCTTAAATCTATGTCACAATTACCGTACGAATTGTTGCAACCTTCAAATCCTTTACCATCACAACTTCAAAATGAAGGCGGATCTTCGGCACAATAAAAATGACCTTGTGTTGATTAGCCATGGCGTGGTAATCTTCAATCCGATGCTTGAGTCTTAGTGATCTTACTACAGGTTGGAAGTCTCAAACGCAATGGCCTAAAAACTACCTTCCACTATAAGAAAACTACATTTTTGGCTATGTTTTACCACTAACACGCAATGTCCGAAAAAATGCGAACATATCAAAGGGCAGATGGCCTAAAAAGGTAAATTTTTGTGGATGTTGCGGAGAATGCCTACATGTTATTGTAAAAACAAGTTGATGTTATCATTGATGTTGATGTTTTATTTGACATCATTGAAGCATATTGATGTTTTTTGGAACATAAAAAAAAACATAGATTGCCACGTCCAGATGGCCAGCAAGCAAATCCATTTGACTATGGATAAATTAATGAAAATTACTATGGTCTATGATAAAATACTGACCAAATGTAAAATTTTTAAGAAAATGGCAACCACATGGCATGCTTTGCAGAATGGATGGATGGATGTGCACCATGGCAGAAAAGATAAACTCTTTATGCAAGTGGGTGGTAGGAAGATTGACAATCCATATGAGATATTTTAAGCAAGAATTGTGTTCAGTATAAATGTTTGAAACGATATGATGTAGATGTCTAAAATGATATGTTGTAGATGTCTAAAACAGCATCTAGACGTCTGAAACAACGTCAAGAGTTACAATGGTCAACTTCCCATATTCTAGTTATCCCATATTCTTTGTCCCACTATAGACAAACAATGAACATAAATAGGACCTCTCTAACCTTCATTCTCACTTACTTTCAATAAATGAATTCTTTAATTTTGCCATCAAAAATTCACTTGATGGTAAATAGTAAGTTTTCTTTAATTCTTGTTGAATTCAACAATTTTGCTTGTTCATTTTATTTTATTTTTAAATTTATTTTAAATAATTATTTTTTGTTGATCTTGCCTTCTGGATAGGATATACAACAATTGATGTCTCAAAAACATCTAATTTGACGTCTTGAAAATCCTAAACCAAAAATAAAACCAATTGCCATGTCATCAAAACCAAATGCCACGTCAGAAATTGGCAGGGTCCAGTTCATAAGCCACGTCACTCATCGGATGGATGAAAAAAAATTCATGTGGCACTGCTCGCCCATGTGGAGCTGAGCTCTCCACCAAATGGCACACTCTCAATACCTTGGAAAATTATGTCATGCGGGATGTCAAAAGAAAAACAAGGCCAAATTTGGGTTTGTTTCTTGTGATTTTAGCACGTTTTTTGCTTGTCCAGTGTAACGAATCTTAGGAGACTCAACACGGATCGAAACCGTGTCAAAACAAATGTGAAGTCATGTTTTTTTGGACATCACAAAAAACTCTGTTTTCTATAGTGTTCCAAACTTATTTTGAAGGGCCCAACATGAGCAATATCTTGGATTTTGTCCTGTAAAAGGAAATTGTGGTCATAATCATTGGCTGAGTAGCCTCATCTATTCTTTTATTTAAAACCAACAGACAAGCTTTATTGCAAATACAATTTGTCGTATCTTTGATTTTTTGCAAGTGTAAAATTAGGATTACTTGTGCTGCTCTTGGGACTCATTATCAGAAGGGGAAGTGATGTCACAGACATTTAAAAACCTTCTAAATATCTTGATAGTATTCTACGGAGTAGTATTTTGTAGAACCTTCCATAGTATTCTAGAAATTTCTATTGTCTTCCAAAAGTTTCTATAGACTTTCAGAAGCTTTCATAGCCTTCTAGAAATTCTCCCAGAGACTCCAACCACTAATTATAAATAGAAGCCAAGATGAACTTCACAATCTTACCAATACCAATTTTGGAGCAATCTTTCAATGATGCTTTATTTTGTACCTTGTTTTGCTATCAATCTAGTGCAATATACTTCTATGAGAGCTGTTTTATATGCTATTGTACTTCTTGTTCTTTAGTATTTGTACCCCTAACATGGATAGATTTAAAAATAAGCAAGAGCCTTTTGGCCCAAGCAATGTATATAGTTAGTATCTAACAATAATTTATATTTGATCCGTCATTAGCAGATTCTTGGTGTAAATAGTTTCATACCATAAACTTTTTTTTCTCATTTCAAATCTCATATTTGCACTTTGTTGTGTCATATATTCACCTACGAAGAATGGTCTTTATCCTCAATGACCTCCTATGGTTGCAATTGAAAGATATTTCAATTGATGGAAAGATGAACAAGATTTGATGTGGAGAGGAGAGCGACTTGGTTTTCAACATTCAAATACCGCATTCAAAGTATTATAGGATACTAAATTCCAAAAACAAGGCTACAGGACACATGCCATATATTCATGTATTTATACCTGCACTTTATTAATGTTGATGGTACTACTGAATTCTCGCCCGCATCTACTTCAACAACGTCTATAGGTCTTGCACCATCTACATTCATTGATATTGCTAATGAGGCAATTGCTTCTTAATCCTAAAGAACCAAGGCCTTTTTTTGGACAAAAAACACTCAAAATTGCCATTTCTATTGCAAAAAATTTGAAAATTATTTTTTTCCTCATCTAGCTATAGGATCTTACCTAACTAGTATGAAAATGTGTAGAATAAATTTTAGAAATTTTGACCACACAAATTGAAAGATATTTGCGTTTAAAGTAAAGAAAACAAGTTTCTTTGCACATTGTGGGACCAGATTAATTGACTTTGAACCTTCTTAAATTTAATTCTTTGCACTACAAAGTTTTGAGGTTTAAATCTCTATGGTAGGGAATTGACTTGAGAATCTAGGAGAAAAAACATTTGAATGAAATTTAATTTTCATTCTTAAGAAAATTGTTAAGTAGAAGTAGGTACGAGATAGAAGGAAAATCTAAATTACTAATATCTCTAAGTTGGAATTGAAATGCACTAATTCCAATGGTAAGATTGTTCTAGCAAACAAACCATATAGAACTTTTTTTTTGCAAAATTGTAAGAATTGCATTGATAAATGAATCCTACAAGTTATTTTTTTAGAAGATGTTTAGATTGCCCAAAAAACAAGATTGTCTATAACATTTACATCACTTATCTAAATGAAATGAATCAAAGCTTCCCATGTAGACAAAAATATAATTGATGAGAAAAAATAAATTTAATTCAAATTTTTGAATTTTTTTTTTGTTGCCGAGTCTTCCTTATTTTGGAGGCATAACTTTAGTTCCCGGGCACCAATTGGAAAAATATATATTCCCAAAAAGCTAATCAATTTTCTATCTTCAAAAAATATTTCAAAAAATCATGACAAAAACTAAGACTATAGGTACCTACCTAAATTCAATTTGTCCTCCAAAAGGACAATGGTCCTTTAGAGGTTAACATCAAGGCTTGACAAGAGGGATCTGCTCTTTGTTTGACACGAGCTTTTTACTTGTACACCAACTTTGTGGAGCAGCTACATGGCTTGTCATGCAAACTCTTTGTAATAGAGCATTCTATGAACATCACATTTGGCATCTTGCTTAACCCCTTAAGGACTAGTAAGAGGACACAATGTGTCTTCTTCAAGTTTTCAATGGTTAATTCTTAGTAGAGTGAAATAAATCTCAATATTTTGTAAACTAAGGTCTTGTAGAGTAACAAGTTGACATACTTGTTGCATTTTTTTATTTTCAAAATTCAATGTGAGAAGTCATTAAAATTCTATTTAAGAAATGTAATCTTATAGAAAACTAGAAAGCAAACGTAATTTTTTTACAATGGAAGGAAAAGTGGGAATGGAAAAAAACATTTTCTTGAACATTTTTAATCTTGGTTTGCCCAAATGAACTAGGACTAGAAGGAGTTCTTTGAAAGTTGCATTTTTAGCAATTTCAAAAACACAAAATTCAATCTAGTGTGATCAAAAACACAAAATAATTAGAAAGATTCCAAATTTTTTTAGATGTTTCAAATAATATGCTAAAAATATCAATCATTAAATTTCAAAAAATTGACAAATATACAAATTTTTAATATCAAATTTGGTCAATTCTGGCTTTCTATTCTTTTTATTTGAAAATGTGTACAAATTTGAAGGAGGTTTTATTTCTCAGTTTTTAAAATTAAAAAATATTACATTTGCCTTAGATTCCAATATAATTTCTTGAGGCGATAAAATAAAATTATTCATCTTATTTTTATTCACCCAAAATTGTGTTTTTTGCCATAAGTTTATCATCTTCAATTGTTATAATCTAAAAGTCTAATGGTCAACATTTTTCACAATTAATTACATGCATACTAGACAAATCAGTCTTTATTTTTGTATACTTAAAATTAAAAATTTCAAGCAGATCCATGTGCAAAAAAATATCAAAGTGGGACGTTTCATTGAAAACCTCCGGCCATTGTCAAAAAGTTGTTAGGCTATGAAGGGTTAAGGTATTTTGTTTCAATAATAAAGGCATACATGCAAAATTACATCAACAAAAGGAGGTTCATGCCGTTCTCCAAAGCTAATACCATCGACTATGCTTTGGGGGCTCTAATATCTGCCTAAAAAATAACCAAAATTCCAATATATGTTTGAATCCAAAAATACACCAATATATTGATATATTGACATTTAACTGGATTTTTTTTAATCTTGAAATTTTTTATACAATGTTGATACAAGATTCCCATTTCCAATGTCTTTGTACCTATAAATAGGACTTTAAAACCTTCAATTGGACTTCATTAGTACCACAAAGATTAGCAAAGTCCTAATTTTATTTTTATAAAAGCTCTTTCATAAAAACTCATAATTGATCAAGAGGTTTACTATTTACTAAATTACTTATTTTCTAAATGTACGCGTATCCAAATATGTATTTTTCTCAAATTTTCTATTAACCTAATTTCTTACATGAATTATAAAAAACTCTCAAAAAAATCCATTAATTAATTTAATTATGAATTTTAGAAAAATCTTGGAATTTCCATCAATCTACAAAGTTTAAAAGAAAATTCATTATTTTTTTTCCAAAGCCTATAGTACAATAAGTTTTTCTACCATTTAAAACAATTGACAAGAGTTTTTGCAAACACTTCTATTGTTTAGGATGATCTCAAGTATTAATCTACATTTCTATCAATATACTTGAAATCCAAATTACAAGCAAAACTAAAAAAAGTCCAAATTTGTAGAACAAATTGTGTGCACTAAAAGATTTTGAAATCAAATTTTTACCATTACATGAAATAGAAGTCTATAAATCTATATTTTGTTATTTCTATTGTTATTTTATAATTGAATAACATGATATTTTTCATAAAATTATAATATGAAATGTTGCACTAATTTGACGACAAGTTATGTAAGAAGTGAAAGGTGTTTTATATAGAGAATAAAAAGCCATTGCATGTGTAGGACATAAAAATTCAATCAAAAAACACATCTCATTTGGAAGTTGTCATACCCCATACAACATTGCTCAATAGCATTGCTACAATAAAATCTCAAGCCCAGTGTAGCAATTTTACACTTGATGTATTTCTCTGTATTTGCTATTCAATATACCTCCATCTATGCAAGAAGCTCAAACATGGTGCCTACCATTTTAAGGTTAAGATTCACAAATCATTTCTCTTCACTTCAATCAACTTCAATTCCACCTTCATATAATTTGTGGATATGGAATGTTATACATAGTATACATTTTACAAGAAAAAAATTATACACATTGAATTAGGTTCACTTTGTACATATGTTCCAAATAAAAAACATGTACTTGAACATCCTTTATGAGGAAAAGAAGAAGAAGTGCTCTTTATTATCCTAATATTAAAAACTACTATGAAGGGAGGTATTTGTGATATTCAATCTATCTAGGTTTTTTTCTTCTATTAAGCAATGCAAAATATAATTGCAGCTTATCAAATTTACAAAAAAACTAATATAAATTTAATCATTTTTAAGTTTAAATTTTAGGATCTATATTGATAAAAAAAATTTAAGCTTTTAATATATTACAATGGATTACTTTTAAACACTATATTATTTATTTTTTCATGCAAATTTCATAACAATTGAAAAAGTCATATTTTTTTTACGCATTCAAGTTTTGTCCTACAATGCTTGGGCATTTAGGAATCAAGATATTATTTTTCCATATAATCTTGTATTCAAATATATTACTCTCTAAATGACATTATTGTAATGAAAATGAAAATGAAAGAAAATGTCAATACATACTTGCTAATATTTATAATAGAAAATGGTTTAGCAAATATCTAAATCTTTAAAATATTCAATATGATTTATTGTATAGCAACAAATTTGAAAAACAATCTTCCAAAAGAAACTACATAGTTAGGCATCTAATTCTAAAATAAATTTGAACTTACCCTACCTTATCTATAACGTAAGTGATACAAAGAAAATTATGATTAAATTTTACTTTTCAAAGAATATTTTTTTGTAACTAGATCTCTAAAAAGAGTCTCAACGTTTAACTCCTGAAGTTCCATGACTATGTTTTCATTGAAAATGTTCAAAAATTGCCATTTTTAGTACAAGTACCAAATTTTTGAAAAAAAACTTTTTTCTGACATATGTAACCGTAGGATCTTGTATTATGCTGAGTTGAGAACACGTGGTAAAATTTTCAAAATTTTTCACCCCGTGGATTGCAAGATATAAGCATTCAAATTCACTAAAATCATTTTTTTGGCCTTGCAAAAAACAAGGAAGCTGCACTTCTCAAGCTCACTTTTATATGAAGAAATGTCCAAAATGGTGGTGCTCATTTGGATTCTTTTTCCTAAACCAATTGTCTACATGCATGAAAATTTTCACATCATTTGGAATTGTACAACATATAGGAAAAAAATAGTAAGTAGAAAGAAGTAGAAAATGATCCAAAATACAAAATTGTTGAGAGTTTAGTTATGGAATTGAAAAGTGACAATCCTAATGGTTGCAATGTTGTAGTAAACAATCTACATCCTATGATTGAATTCTTTTCAAAAAATACTGAAAATTGAGTTTAATAAAGGACTTCAAAGTTTATTTTAGAGTAGAGAATCCATAACTGCTCGCAAGCAAAAACTCCTCATAACTTTTGACTCATTGATCAAAATGGAATGATTCAAAGCTTTCCACATATATGTAAATCTAAAAAATCAATTTCAAATTTTTGTTTTTGATAAAAGTGATTTTTTCTGATTTGCATGGACTATCCATTTACGGAAAAAATACTCCGTAACATATTTGGCCATAACATTTGACTAATATTTCCAAATGTCATGAAATTTAGTACATATAAAATATATTCCTCGTCGCCACCTTCTACAAAAATTTCAACCTGAAATATGCAAATTTCTAATCACATGTACCATAATTTCTATATTGCCAAAAATGCATGCTGGTCATTTTAGCGGTTAACCACGCACTCTATAAGGGGATGAAATGTTAGCGAGTTGATGATGTTTGTTTACCTCTCTAGTTCAATAGTGAAGTCCATAATTTCTCCAAAAATTGTCATTAATTTAAAAAAATCTCACACGCCCAGTAAAGTCTTTTTCACACACTAGCTAACCTTAAATAGAAACAAATTTATCCCTAAAGGATTATTTGTCCCTTCATTTGGGCAGGTATCTATGGGCTAAATTTTTGTCTTGATTTTTTGAAACCTTTTTTGGAGTAGAAAAATTGATCAGCTTTGTGGGAATATAATTTTTTTTTCAACCGATGCCCGGGAACAAAAGTTGTACCCAAATAGCTCAAAACAAGAGAAAGGGGGAAAGAAGGGGCAACCAAAAAAAATCAAATATTTGAATTTTTTTTATAAATAAATTCTCATAGATTATATTTTTGTCTACATAGAAAGCTTTGATTCCATTTAGATTTGTTATAAGAAAGTTATAGACAATCTTGTTTTTTGGGCAATTAGAGCATATTCTTGAAAAAATAACTTGTAGGATTCCTTTTTGAGTGCAATTTTCACAATTACAAAAAAAAAGTCTACATGGTTTAATTTGCTTGCTAGAACAATCTCACCATTGGAACTAGTACATTCTAATTCCATCCAAAAGATATTAATAATTTAGACTTTCCTTCTATCTCATACCTACTTCTACTTTATAATTTCTTAAAGAATAAAAATTTAGTTTTTTTGAATTTTTTTGAACTTCTAGACTCTCAATTCCATTATCCACCATAAGGATTTAAAGCACAAAACTTTGTAGTGCAAAAATTTAAAGTTAAAAATGTTCAAACTAAAAAATCTAGTCCCGCAATGTACTGAAAAACTTGTTTTTTTCACTTTGAACGCAGATATCTTGCAATCTTTGCGGTCAAAAATTTTGAAATTTTTTTTAATACATTTTCATACCAATTAGGTATAAGATACTATGTTTAGATGTGCAATATATAGATTTCTATAGCAAAGAGTTATATATATATATATATATATATATATATATATATATATTACTCTTTGCTATAAAAATGGTAGTTTTGAGGGGGGTTTAGCAAAAAATAGGCCTTGGTCCTTCAGAGGTTAGTGATTGAGATACTAACAAAAATAATATCAATTTTGTTCTTTAATTTAAAAACCTTGTAAACTTCATACTTTTATAATAAGGGCCTTGCTAAAAAGGATGATTGCAAGAAACTCTTGTACTATTTTGCGTCACACCTTGCATGTTGATTTGTTTTTTGAGAATAACTTCTATATTCAGGATCCAAATGACTTAAGATTTATAGGGAAGGTGCTCATGACCATTATACACCTTGCCTAATTTTTTAGCAATTTCCAAAAATGTTTTATAGTCCAAAAATAGCCCCAATTTCATGTCACACTTGCCAATTTGAATTTTTTTAGTTCTATTTAGTACCCAAAAAAACGAATTTGAAGCTGAAACTTAGAGGAAATGGTCTTCTAGTAGCCTTGTAGCTATGTAGGGAAAGAATTCTAAAAGTAGTTAATTTTGTACTGTGTGGAAGTCCACAAAGAGAGTTTCTTTCTTCTTACATTTTAGAATACATAAAATATTATTTTGGTGGTTTTTTTGGTGAATGACCATCTCCATAGAATTATTACAAATGGAAAAATTAATTTAATTAATTTAATTAATTTTCCTATTTTTAACTAATTAAAGCATCAAAATGTCTATTTTCTTGAGATTTGGCAGTTTTCTAGTTCTCCCACTTAGAGAATTTTTCTATGCTTTTCCTTCCCCGGATATCTTCATCTTAAAGGTATATATATTGGCCATATTTATTTTTTTAATTAAAAAATATTTTTCTAATTTTAAAGTACTCCAGAAAAAAAAACATGAGTATTGTGAAAACGCAACAAAATCGGCAAGTGTTTCTTGCAATCACCCAAAAACAAAAAGTTTTGAATGCTTTCATTGGTTAAGAGCTTAAAAATGGATCAAGCTTGACCAAGAGAGTGCCCAAATTTTTTTCATTCCTTGGCATGGTCGATCTCAAGTATGAAGCAATCTTAAACTTCAAACTTCATCACTTTTTATATTAATTTTATTCTACAATTTAATCATATGCAATGTGAATAGCTTTACAACATTTATAGGGTTTTGCAATCATCATCTTTTACAATTTCATCATATACAACGTGTGTGTGTGCGCGCACAATTAAGTTCATAACTATTACATTTGAAGGATATTATATGCCAACCGTTAATATTGGCAATACAAACAATTTACCATGGCAATTTAATATGATTTATATATGAATAAACATCAATACCACATAATCCACAAGATTAAAGATGATGTTTAGGTGGTTACAACAAACAATAATGAAGAATTTGCTTTTCAATTCACCTTGCAATTACAATCAACAATTACCCAAACCTTGGATGAGAAGATTTCAAGAACATTTCATGCATCTAAATTCACATCATCCTTACTAATAGAAACTTGAGCAACTTCAAAAGGCAATGTCAATTTTTGTCATTGGACATAAATTTGAATGACATGGAGTTGGAATATTTTTGTGTTGTAGATGCATCTGCAATGAACTTGGCCTCTTTTAAGATAAAGAAAATTGTTGATGTAGTGAATGAACAAGGCACCATGTCCAAATGCATGTGTATATCATTGTCATTTGATGTGTAACATCTCAAGGCATACATTTGTTGCGTAACCCTAAAAAAGATAGATGTACCAAAATCAACTTCCTATTATAATAAATTTATTTCTAACACATCAATCTATGCATAGCAAGATGATTGTCTTATATAAGGTGAACACATCCACAATTGTCTATGTATCTATTCTTGATAAGTAGACTTCTATTGAAAGTATCTCCCAAAGTGCAATTAAATGGTTACCATATTTAACTCCTATTATTTGATTGTTGATTCTCTAAATTTTGATTGTACTTTTAGTGGCCTAGGAAATTCCACTATAAAAATTTGTAGTAATTATATGTTGTTTGTTTGTTTGTTTGTTTGTTTGTTTGTTTCTTTTTTTCTTTTTTTCTTTTTTTCTTTAAAAAATTAATTTTTAATTGCTAATAATACAAAAATGTTGTTTTTTCTAAAAAAATCTCTCCAAATACATTGATTTGCTTATTTTTTTATAGTTGGATGTTTTCACTTTAGCTACTCATTCATTTAAAGCAAATGTTTAGTTTCTATATCATATTCATGATTATCCTTCATTTTGGTAGTGTAGGCTGCTCAAATTTTGTGCAGGTAGAGATGAATAAATGACTAGTTATGGCTCACATATGGCACATTATGATTGGCTATAGGATTCTCAATTTTGCAACCAGCCTTTGGTTGGAAATATAGTGACTTGTATGACTAGTATGGAACAAACATAATCTTCATCTAAAAAATTCATAGTAATTTTGTAGTGGGAAATAAAATTGTGAAAAATTATGGAATCCTATTGAAATCTATTTTTGTACATGGAAATTTTTCCACTCAAGATACCCACACTCTAGATTTGCTCAATTGCCGCTTAACAGGTCGGAAATGGGTCGCCTACCTTTTATGCTCTGATGAGAGTACACAAGTTCTTTCTCTACAGTAGCATATTTCAAAAAGGTGGATGTGTACAGTAATTGTGTACCATCATGGAAGGAAACCCAAGATGCCACTCACTAGTACCTTACCACTGACTAGTACCTTACCAGTCAGCCAAAGATGTGTGAAGCACAAAAAAACAGAACAGTACAAGCAGTCTCACAGTGCTAGTTCGTCCTTATTAACTTACAACAGTGATCAACTCATCATCTTAGATGAGCACTTGAGCAGAGTCTCAATGAATAATAAGTTAAATACTAGTTTTTTTGTTTTTTTTAAACAAATGGAAAGAACCATTGCATTAAAAAGTAACCAGAGAACAACAGCCAAGCCAAAGCTGGCGAATGAAGAGAATAGTTAAATACTAGTTTCATTCATACCTACACCTGTAAATTAATTGCAGCCCGTCGGTCGACTTGTCAAGTCCGAGTGAGAATGTAGGGTTCAGAGTTTTTGTTTTTGTTTTTGGAGAAGTGCGAAGTGGCAACATATGAGAAAATGATGTAACCAAATATTTTAGTATTCATCTATATTTTGGATAGAACTATCTTTTCATCCACATATTTGGATGAGT
The DNA here is from genome assembly GCA_951799445.1 of Pseudisothecium myosuroides. NCBI lineage: Eukaryota > Viridiplantae > Streptophyta > Bryopsida > Hypnales > Lembophyllaceae > Pseudisothecium > Pseudisothecium myosuroides. The sequence goes on along the minus strand of OX637292.1, from coordinate 24,405,280 downwards.
TTCATTTAAAATTGGCAATTTCATCCAAATTTATAAAAAAATTGGAGCAATTTGGCATTATCATCCAATTTTTCTTCAAATTTTTCCTATAGGCTTGATGTAGCCCATTTTTTTGAGGCATTTGGACCTTATAAGGCCCAATAAAAAAACACTGGTACAGTCGGATGTAAAGTAACCCCCCCCCATTTCCAACCATTGACCCATTCAAGACCTATAGGTGCATGTATTTCTAACCAAGCTTAAAATGTTTTTTCTATCCTTTTCAAGATTGGAACTAATAAATACGTGACACATGTCCCAAGTTGTGGAAAAAAAAGTAGGAAATAATGATCAAGTAAAAAGTTACTCAATGATCAAAATTGGAATAGTCTACACATTGGCCATGGGTCCGGCGCACTTTTTGCCTCCCAAAATTCATAGTAATTTCAATTCAAGTGATAAAATTACCAATTTTTTTGCAATCCATGTCATTTCTATTGATGTACCTTTGAAAAATATTTGTTTTGCCTTCACTACTCCAGATCATGTTGAAATTCTTTATTCGGTCGGTTAGGAGGGGGGTACCTTAACCCTAAAGGACCAAGGCTTTTTTTCTGCCAAAAAACATTCAAAACTGCCATTTCTATAGCAAAAAGTAAAAAAAATTGAAAATTGTTTTTTTCCACATCTAACCGTAGGATCTGACACCTAACTAGTATGAGAGTGTGTGGAAAAAATTTCAGAATTTTTGACCGCACAGATTGCAAGATATCTACGTTTAAAGTGAAAAAAACAAGTTTTTCAGCACATTGCGGGACTGGATTTTTTGACTTTGAACATTTTTAACTTAAAATTTTTGCACTACAGCGTTTTGAGCTTTAAATCTTTATAGTAGAGAATTGAGTTGAGGGTCTAGGAAAAAAAAAAATTAAAAAAAAACTTAATTATCATTCTTAAAAAAATTGTTAAGTAGAAGTAGGTATGAGATAGAAGGAAAATCTAAAATATTCATATATTTTAACCCCTAAAGGACCAAGGCTTTTTTTCTGCCAAAAAACACTCAAAACTGCCATTTCTATAGCAAAAAGTAAAAAAAATTGAAAATTGTTTTTTTTTCACATCTAACCGTAGGATCTGACACCTAACTAGTATGAGAGTGTGTGGAAAAAATTTCAGAATTTTTGACCGCACAGATTGCAAGATATCTGCGTTTAAAGTGAAAAAAACAAGTTTTTCAGCACATTGCGGGACTGAATTTTTTGACTTTGAACATTTTTAACTTAAAATTTTTGCACTACAATGTTTTGAGCTTTAATTCTTTATAGTGGAAAATTGAGTTGAGAGTCTAGGAAAAAAAACAAAATTTAAAAAAAACTTAATTATCATTCTTAAAAAAATTGTTAAGTAGAAGTAGGTACGAGATAGAAGGAAAATCTAAAATATTCATATATTTTAAATAGAATTAAATTTCACTAATCCCAATGGTGAGATTGTTCTAGCAAGTAATATAAACCACGCAAAATGTTTTTTTTTGAAAAATATGAAAAATTGCATTCAGAAATGAATCCTACAAGTTATTTTTTTCAAGAAGATGCTCTAACTGCCCGAAAAACAAGAATGTTCATAACTTTCTCATAACATATCCAAATGAAATGAATCAAAGCTTTCCAGATAGGCAAAAATATAATCTATGAGAAAAAAAATATTAAAAAAAAAATTCAAATTTTTGTCCATTTTTTTTTTGCTGCCCGAGCTGCCCTGCGTCCCCTATTTTGAGCTTATTTGGTCATAACTTTTGTTCCCGGGCACCAATTGTGAAAAAAGTTATATTCCCACAAAGCTCATCAGTTTTTCTATCTCCAAAAAAAGTTTCAAAAAATCACGACAAAATTTCAGCCCATAGGTACCTACCCAAAAACGCATTTGTCCCCCGAAGGGACAACGGTCCTTTAGGGGTTAAATGGAATTAAATTGCACTAATCCCAATGGTGAGATTGTTCTAGCAAGTAATATAAACCACGCAAAATGTTTTTTTTTGAAAAATATGAAAAATTGCATTCAGAAATGAATCCTACAAGTTATTTTTTTCAAGAAGATGCTCTAACTGCCCGAAAAACAAGAATGTCCATAACTTTCTCATAACATATCCAAATGAATTGAATCAAAGCTTTCCAGATAGGCAAAAATATAATCTATGAGAAAAAAAATATTAAAAAAAAAATTCAAATTTTTGTCCATATTTTTTTGCTGCCCGAGCTGCCCTGCGTCCCCTATTTTGAGCTTATTTGGTCATAACTTTTGTTCCCGGGCACCGATTGTGAAAAAAGTTACATTCCCACAAAGCTCATCAGTTTTTCTATCTCCAAAAAAAGTTTCAAAAAATCACGACAAACTTTCAGCCTGTAGGTACTTGCCCAAAAACGCATTTGTCCCCCGAAGGGACAACGGTCCTTTAGGGGTTAAGTTAAGTTAGTTCCCAGTTTCCTGCATCACGCATTCATGCAGGCATTTTGACTTGCTATAAGGTAACTACACTTCAAACCGCACAAATGCAGGACATTGAATCCGTCCACAAAGTTGGCCCTGCAGGGTAAAAACGTAGAAATTTTACCCCCGAGGAAAACGCAAGATTTTTTTTTCCACATATTATTATTTTTTAAAATTCTGAATTCATATTTGCAATCATAGGCCCCAAATTAGCTAGGAGAGGTCAACATCTAACCCTAGACACAGCTCAAAATAGGGGCAAGATTTTACTTTAATCCTCCCAATTTTTTTGGGTTTTTATCCTGCGGGTTCCACTTCATGGAACGAATTTAATGTCTTGCCACACAAATAAGCTCTGTGGCACAATAGATATACTCTAGAAAATGAACAACAATTTTTGCACAATGGTGAAGGACTATGCATCAAAATGCAAGTGGCTCAATAATTTTTGGACGCATTGTGAATTAGTTACAAATTTTTAAAGATGCAAGATGTAAAGTGCTAAAAGTATCATGTAGCTAATGCCAAATCTATTTGATGCACATGAAGAAATGACACAAGTAGTATCAAAACATGTCATATGGAAGAAGATAAAACAACAGAAAGTGTATCCAAAATCAACCACTTGTAAGGTTGCCACCTCCACAATATTATAAATAGAATTGCATATTACAAAGAATGACCCCCATCTCCACCTTAAATTGCCCTTGAAATGTGCACCATTTTGGGAACCTTCTCTACTCAATTTCCCTTCAAAAATAGGGGTTGATTTTGAGGAGTGGTCCATTTTTGGTATAGTATGATATCATCCTTTGAGCCCTTAATCCCTAAAGGACCAGACTACGTTTTTTGGTTGTATAGAAATTTTGGGCAGGTACGTGAGACTAGAGATTTACATATTTTAGGTTGAAATTATAATAAAAGGTAGGGACGAGGAATATCTTTCATATGCACTAAATTTCATGACATTTGGAAATAGGAGTCAAAAGACATGGCGTAATATGTTAATTTTTTTGTAACTGGGCAGTCCGGGCAGATTCTTAGAAATCACTTTTTTCAAAAATAAATATTAAATTGGATTTCTAGATTTATATATACGTGGAAAGCTTTGAATCATTCCATTTCAATCAATGAGTCAAAAGTTATGAGGAGTTTTAGTTTGCGGGCAATTATGGATTCTCTCCTCTAAAATAAACTTTGAAGTCCTTTATTCACTCAATTTTCAATATTTTTTTGGAAAAATAAAACATTAAAACATTACAACCATTGGGATTGGTTTTTTTCAATTCCATAAATAAATTCTTAACAATTTAGTGTTTTGATTCATTCTCTACTTCTTTCTACTTACTATTTTTTTCTATATGTTGTACAATTCCAAATGATGTGAAAATTTTTAAGCATGTTGCCAACTTGTTTAGAAAACTAAATGCAAAGAAGCACTACCATTTTCAACATTTTATCATTGAAAAGTGAGCTTGTGAAGTACAACTGCCCAGTTTTTGGTGAATTTGAATGCTTATATCTTACGATCCACACGGTGGAATTTTCTGAAATTTTTACCACATGTTATCAAGTCATCATAATACAAGACCCTACGGTTACATGTGTCAAAAAATATTTTTTTCCAAAAATTCAGTAGTTGTACTAGAAATGGCAGTTTTGGAGCGTTCTTGGTGAATACATAGTCATGGAACCTTAGGGGTTAAAAACATAATGCAAAAACAACGAGCATTTTGAAAGCCAAAACTTGATTTTCCACATAGTTATTGATTTTAAATGTTTTTAAGCTTAAGTAGGAAAATGTAGCTTCAATAATTTTATTTTATTTTTCGTTTTTTAACAAATGGAACAAACTATTGCAGTAATCTATTTTATTGTTCCATTTGAATTTTGAATTTTTTTTATTAAAATATTTTTTTTTCATTGAAGATAGCATCTTGAAAGCTCAAGATAGGCAACTTTTGAACTTTTTTGATTGAATTTCTCTCAATCTGAGCTCAAGAAATACACCAATTATACCATGGTGTTTGTCACTATTACTTCCATTTTTCTTAATGATTTTATATTATTCTAACCGTATTTGTAATTACTATGTTTTTTATTTTAAAAAATCTTTAAAAAAATCACGTGAAATTCAGTTTGATATTTTTAATTATGAAAAAATAAGATTAAATTTTTGACATATATGCATTTTAATGTAGAAGTTTAATGAAGTTTGACCAAGCATCAATGCGAAATGTCTTTTAACTTAAAAAATTTTAAGCCATTTTCAAGGTGTTTTGGATCTTGATTTTGTAAGTTACAAAGAATATATTGAAGCTCAATGTAAGATGAGTCATTTATAGGCTTATAGAAAGCCAAGTCTTTACCATGTCTACAAAGTTTGGTTTCAATCCAAGTCATAGATTGCAAGATTATAACATAAAAGTGAAGGGTATTGCAAAGAAATTAGTATTTTGGCGTAGCTTAAATTAAACTTTGATTGACTCTTTTGGACACATAATATTTTAGAAAGTTGGCATTCTATGCTCATTTTCAAGGTAACCAAGTTCCACATGCATGGAAACAAATCTTGTATTTTTAGGGCCAAAAATGACTGAAAAAATGGTCTTGCAATGGTGACCACTTCATTATTAAATTTCAAAAGTTAAAAGATAAAAAGGAAGATTTGTTACAAATATGAAGCAAAAATTCAAGATTGAACATGGTAGAGTGAAAGAATATAAGAAAAGACACACAGTAGGAAAAAATAATTGAAAAATCGAAGTGCAAGATGTATATTCCAATGGTTGGAACCCATTAGAGTTCTAAGCATCATCATTGTCAAAGCATGCATTCCAATGGTTCTCTCTCAAGATGTTCTTCACATAACCTTCTACGTGTCACTTCTAAAAGTGCTCCAAAAGTCTCCAACCGCCTCCCTTCCATTCCAAAGGCTAGGCCCAACCTTGCTAACACCGTGCGGCTTAGTTATAACATTGCCCACCTATGAACACATGCCACCACTTGTGAGACCGGGTCTAGCAAGTATAAGAGGCCCGCAATTGGTCTGCCACATCAACGCCCCGCATGTGTGTAGTGTATTCAAGGTGAATTGGTGAAGTTTGAATCTCGTCCCGTGTTGCACCATTGCGGCGAGGCACACTAACAATTGGAAATTGACAAGGGAATTGTACAAGGACCGCATGAGTAGAGAGAACCAGTACATGCCTCTTGTCCATCCAAGCTATTGCAGAGATGGCCTGTGACTCATGCATTCGCCATGCAAGAGTGCCCTGGGCAGTTTTGGCAAACTCCTTTGTGTTTTTCAATATGCTTGGAAGACCAATTCTATTAGCTCTTACGGTCCCCCATTTGATGACCACCTATGCTTTGAAATTTTTTGGAGATTCAATAGTGAATCTTCTTCTAAATTTGAATATACTCATCTTGATAGCTAACTTGATTCTCTTGAGAATGAGCCCAAGTTCAAGTGACTCTTTACATTCCTAAGTCCATAAATGGCTGTTCTAAAAATGGATTGATCCATTTTGGGTTGGTGGAAAGTTAAAAGATTAAAGATTAAGAATTAGTGTATATTGCATAAAGGGATTTTTTCCTACAAATTTTGCAATGTATCTAGAGTGGTGATTAGTGATATTGTTTTGTAATTGAAACTAGATGAAAGATTATAAATTGGATAAAAGACTCATAGTAAATTGAAAAATAGTCAAGTGGATGAAATTCTGGAATTAAAGAAAAAAAAGGTCAAATTTTAACACTTCTAAAAATTTGATTTTTCCATTTCAAATTTTTTGGCTAGCTAAAACTGTTTGATCAATGACATAGTAAATATTTATTTTCATTAAGTTATTTTTTCTAAAAATCTTTTATTAGTTTTCTAACAACTATATGGTAGTGATCTTCAAAGTCAATTTTGATTGTATTTTGATGTTTCATTTCAAAATTTATTAGTGCTTATTTGTAAGTAGAATGGTAGATAAATTTGTATGGATATGTTCTATGATTCATTGCTTGCAATTTTTTTTGAATTTGGCACTAAATTATTCCACTCTCACTTTGTAACACGTGTTATATCTTTGGATAATTAGATAACCTTCAGGTGGAGTTCAGGGATTTTTTAAAGGAACATAGTTTCAACATATAAAATCTCTAATTAATAGAGATGGTAGTTCATAACTAATTCAACAAAGGTTCAAAAAATATGAAATGACTTGGTTGAAATGTCAATTCTATTTTTCTTCCAACCAAATTCACTGAAAATTGTTTCAAGGAGTTTAGCTTCCCTCCAAAGACAATCAACTCTTAAATGATTGCTTCAAGAGCAAACTATCATAAGGTAATTACACCTAAAATGGACCGCTCCTGAATGTCGACCCCTATTTTTAAACTGAAAATGAATGGGGAGGAAACCAAAAATGGTGCACAGTAAAGGACAAGTGTAAGAGCCTATTTTGACTAGTGTGCAACTCTATTAATAGAACTATAGAGGTGGCAACCTCCCAAGTGGTCCATTTTGAATACACATTTTGTTCGTTTAACTTCTTGTCTTTGACATTTTTTCATGTGCATCAAATTGATTTTGGCATCACCTAGGTGACACTTTTAACACCCTACACCTTGTATCTTTGAAAATTTGTAACTAATTCACAATGCATCCAAAATTTTTGAAACCACTTGCATTTTGATTCAGAGTCCTTCAAGTATATACAAAAATTGTTGTTCATTTTCTAGAGCATACAGATCATGCCACAGAGCTTAACTGTGCGATTTTAGGTGTAGTTACCTTAGGTGCATTTGTTGTTCCAAGAGTGAACATTGAAGTCATCCATCACACACTTTTGGTCCTTTGTGTCATTATATAAGTCAGAAAGGAAGGACCGTTGGACACTTGGACCCATCTTCTGAGTCAGTAGATTGCACTTGTGTTTGGTTTAAATGTGGAGGCCGTCGAGTGTGCTCAAGGATTTTTTTATTTTTATTTTTATTTTGAAACAAATGTGCTCAAGGATTGAAGCTTAGACTGATGACTTGAGCATGTCAGTGCATTTCACTGCAGGTACACACTGACTCATGTTATGGGGGCCAGACAACTTTTTGGAGAGTTGTGCGGTTTGTGCAGGACTCTGCTTGACTCAATCAAATGTTCCCATGTATCTTGTGTCAAAAAAAAAAAAATGTACCCATGCAGCCATGCTCATGAAATTCATATTTAAAATTAAAAAATCTTCTTACAGTGAGATTTTTACATACAGTAAATGAACAATAGTTTTGTCGTAGACGGATTTGAGAAACTAACTAAGGTAATATGCTCTAAAAGCGACCCTTTAAGGGCTGGTCTACCTTTTTCATAGGTTTGCGTGAACAAAAATATTTATAATTCATGTTTCAGAGAAAGAAAAATTGATGCCAAACGTAACACAAGTGGTTTCATATTTTTTGAAATATTTTTGAATTAGTTATGAATTTTCAAAGATTTCTGTTGTAGGTACCTATTTGTGACCCTAGGTCTCCCAAAATGCGTCCACTTGCAACTTCTAAAGTGATTTGAGGAAATCAAAGCCAATGATTGGCTCTTGCAATAAAGAATATATATTTTTTGATTGAATCAATGGCTAAAGTGGTTCATTTAAGAACCACTTCATATCCATTTAGTACCATTTTATAGGGTCGGTTTGAAGAGGAGGGTTGGTTTTACAGCACATTACCTTAACACGTTGTTTCTTGCTGGATAAAGGGACGTTCCCACCTAGTCTTAGTGGGGTGGTGTTCAAGGAGGAAAGTTGTAAGAAAAGGAGGGACGTTTCCACTAACGTGCGTATGTAAACACCAAACCGAGCTAGCATATGAGGTGGCAGACTGGTAGACCAGTAAGACCATTATTACAAGCATTTATTGTCGTAGTGTTGCAGGCCCACCACTACGGAAATAGCCATCAAGCAGAAGTAGTGAATCTTTTATGGATGTAGATTTTGGAATTGTAATGGTGCTCCTAGTTACAGGGTGGGCCGGGGGTGCCCTTAAGCAAAGAGCCTCCCTGGTTTGTGGACACTCAACGGCGAAAACCTCGTGTGACATTGAAGGACCCCACCAGTGCTTGCAAAGCTACTAACAAAGCTAATAGGAATACCTTCTGCAAAAACTTCATAGTGTCCACTTCACTTCACATAAAACTTTGTCAGTGGGAACACCCTTCTCCAAAGCATTCACATCATCACATGCTTATCGCCTCCACATTCGGCCACAGTGTGAACTCACTTTCATCTAGATTTCTCTGAGCTCTTACAATTTAACTGCAGTTCCTATGTAAAGCCAAGTGGGAACGTCCCTTAAGGTAGGATGACCCATTGTCATCCTTTTAGTTGTTGCTTGTATTCAAACTAATTAAATTCACAATTTTTTGGTTGCAATAGGATGGCAAATTAGAGAGTTTTCACACCTATATCGGTCAACTCATTTTTATGAGTAAAAAAAAAAAGACATAGATGGTCAAAGCAAAATATACATACATATATATATATATATATATATATCATGTTTGGATTCTAATGTATTTTTTTGAACTTCCTTTACACCATTGAAATAATAAATGAACATTTTGCCATGTGTTTAAACTACATGGTGGTGTTCCTTGAAGTTATAGAACAATGACTTTTCAATCCAAATCCAACCCTTTCCAATCCAATTCCACATATTAACCCGTAAAGGACCAGCCTGCTATTTTTAGCAACATAGCAATTTTGGGCAGGTACGTGTGACTAGAGATTTTCATATTTTAAGCTGAAATTTTAATAAAAGGTAGGGACAAGGAATATCTTTCATGTGCACTAAATTTCATGACATTTCGAAATAGGAGTCAAAAGTTATGGCCTAATATGTTATTTTTTTCATCGGGCGGGCAGTACGGGCAGATCCGAAAAGATCAATTTTTTTGAAAAATAAAAAATTGAAATTGGTTTTCTAACTTTATATATATATGTGGAAAGTTTTGAATCATTCCATTTCAATAAATGAGTCAAAAATAATGAGAATTTTTAGTTTGCGGGCAGTTATAGATTCTCTACTCTAAAATAAACTTTGAAGTTGTTTATTTAACTCAATTTTTTATATTTTTTGAAAAAAAATATATAAAAAAATCATAGGATGAATGTTGTTTATTACAACATTACAACCATTGGGATTGACATTTTTCAATTCCATAATTAAGTTTATAACAATTTAGTACTTTGGATCATTCTCTACTTCTTTCTACTTACTATTTTTTTTGTATATGTTGTACAATTCCAAATGATTTGAAAAATTTTAAGCATGTAGCCAACTTGTTTAGGAAAAAGAATTCAAAGAAGCACCACCATTTTAGACATTTTTTCATACATATGTGACCTTGTGAAGTGCAGCTGCCCTGTTTTTTGCAGGGACAAAAAAAGTACTTTTGCCAATTCAAATGCTAATATCTTCCAATCCGCATGGTGAAAATTCTGAATTTTTTTCTACATCTTCTAAAACTAGTTTACTATAATATCTTATGGTTATATGTGTCTAAAAAAGTTTTTTTTCTAAAATTTGGTACTTGTACTAGAAATGGCAGTTTTGGAGCGTTTTTGGTGAAAACATAGTCAAGGAGCTTTAGGGGTTAAAGTTGTTGTATTGCTAATCTTCTACAATTTTTACTTTAACAGGGTGCAATTGGACCTAACAGTAGGGGGGCCAAGTGGATAGAGGGTGATTTTGGATATATACACCTGACACCTAAGTCTCATTACTTCAAGCATGAATCCAACTTCAAGGTCAAGTTTTAACTTCTTAAATTGTACAGGAGGAGTAAGAATATCACATGTGGGACTTGGAACTTTGTAGTGTGATGGCCAAAGTCTATACTTTAATTCCTAAGTTTTCTCATGTATAATGTATCAAATGGCAAATATATGTCAAAAAACAGATTGAAAAGCCAAAAATCCATTTTTAAGGCACTTGTAAGCATAGAATCTGTCATGAACAAAGTTGTCTATAAAATCAACTTGCAAAGATTCTTGACTTAATTTAGTGTTATTCTTCTCATATCATATACTAAACAATACATTGAACTTAGAGTCCACTTTGAGTCTTCATTTTTGCTAAACCTAACTCAAGCTCCATGTTCCACTTTGTTGGTACCAAAATGTTCATAAAGTATTAGACAAGTGTTTTCAAATGACCATAAGACATAGTGTGAAACTCCAAGTTCCAATTTTCTAACTCTCCACCAATCAATTTTTGAAATTTGATAGGACTTGGGATGTGAAACAACACTAAGCTATATTAACCCTGGAGCGCTCCGACGTCCATTTTCTGGACGATGAACAGATTCAGATCCTTGTTTCTGTCTCATTCCTGCTTGGATAAAAGTCATCCTAATTTTTGGTGATACTTTATCAAGTTGTTGTCCTATCCATCGGTTGGATTGGGTGTTACTAGAACATATACATTTCTAAAATTGCAAATGTGGAAGTATGTCAAGTGGTCAATTTGCATTGACTTCAGTTCAAAACTAGATGTGCAAAAATGAGGTCAAAGATGTAAAGGTCACAAAAATTTCAAAAAATCACCATATGAAGAGAACCTTATTTCAAATCCATTCCAACAAGTTTTACTCAAAAAATGATAATATTTTACTTGTAATCGAATTTAGAAGGAATTCTGAAATTTTCTTTTCAAAATTTATAGAAAAAGATTGGTGATAGCATTAGTAGATCTAACCATACGGATAGAATTTAAAAATCAAAATCTACAGCTTTTGTTTGTATACCAATTCCAAAATATTCTTCCAAATTGTAGTTTATAATGGTTTTTCTCAAATCATCAATTTTGGAGATGAATCCAGACGCTCCTGGGTTAATTTGTGCTCGTCACACTAATTCACCAAAGTTACTTTATTTTATCCCATGAATGCCAATGCACCACATTTTGGTGTCAACAAACTTTCAAGTTATATAACATATTATCACATTATTACTTCTAACATTTTTCAGAAAATACCTCTTCAAATCTATTTTAATCTCCAAAAAATTGGTTTTAAGAAAAAATTTATGAAATTTCTAGTAAAGATTTTGTGCAATTGTGTCCATTGCAAACCTTGATTTTCTAGTGTTAAGGGCTCATAGAGATGAGGCTCAAATACACTAGATCTTGGGGATTTAATCATATCAAGAATTCATTAAAAAAAATTTAGCTTAGTGGAAAGATATGTGAAAAGAAGATTGAAAGACTTCAAATGATTTTTGGATTATTTGAAGTCTTTCAATCTTCTTTCAAAGTTTTTATTAATTTCTTAACCCCTAAAGGACCGGCATGCATTTTTGGATGTATAGAAATTTTGGGCAGGTCCGTATGACTAGAGATTTTTCATATTTTAAGCTGAAATTTTAATAGAAGGTGGGCGCGAGGAATATCTTTCATATGCACTAAATTTCAGCACATTTGGAAATAGGAGTCAAAAGTTATGGCCAAATATGTTATTTTTTTTTGTAACTGGGCAGTCCGGGCAGCAAGAAAAATTTGGCAAAATTTTGATTTTTTTTAAAAATATTTTTTTCCTTGTAGATTATATATTTTTTTCTATCTAAAAAGCTTTGATTCATTTCATTTGGATTTGTTATGAAATAGTTATGGACATTCTTGTTTTTCGGGCAGTTAGAGCATCTTCTTGAAAAAAATAACTTGTAGGATGCATTTCTAAATGCTATTTTTGCGATTTAAAAAATATATATATATTCTCATGGTTTAGTTTACTTGCTAGAACAATCTCACCATTGGAATTAGTGTATTTTAATTCCATCTAAAATATATTAATGTTTTAGATTTTCCTTCTATCCTGTACCTACTTGTACTTAATAAAAATTTTAGGAATGATAATTAAGTTTTTTTGAATACTTTTTTTTTCCCTACACCCTCAACTCAATTCTCCACTATAAAGATTTGAAGCACAAAACTCTGTAGTGCAAAAAAATTTAAGTGAAAAATGTTTAAAGTCAAAAAATCTAGTCCCGCAATGTGCTGAAATACTTGTTTTTTCCACTTTAAACGCAGATATCTTGCAATCTGAGCGGTCAAAAATTCTGAAATTTTTTCCACACATTTTCATATTAGTTAGGTGTAAGATCCTACGGTTAGATGTGAAAAAAAACATTTTTCATTTTTTTTTACTCCTTGCTATAGAAATGGCAGTTTTGATGGTTTTTTGGCAGAAAAAAAGCCTTGGGCCTTTAGGGGTTAAATTGGTAAAACTAATAAAAACTTTGACTATTTGTATTATTGAGATCAAAGTCGAAGGGCCTTTGAACTTCTTGCATGTTGAAAGTGCATTGTAGTACTACAAAAATGACTTGATTTATACAAAATTTACCTTTATATAGGATAAATTATATCCTAGTAGTGAGATTACTACAATGCTCTTTCAACATGATGCAAAATATACTGATAGAGCATTGTAGTATCCTACATGAGGTAAATTTTGTGCAAATCTAGTCATTTTCGAAAAAAAATCCAACATGCCATCTAATGATTGGTGTGGTGACATACACCCTTGAAATTTTGATGTGAAAATTAAGTTTCTACATATTTTTGTTGAATCAAACCTCAGCTCACGTATGGTACTAGAGAAGCATGTATTAACATGTGAAGATGAAATATGCACAAGGTACATAACAAAAGTCAACAATGTTCCTATATCATCACTGATGCAAACATCAAATGTGAGTAGTGAATTCAATTTTGAAAACTTTAACCTTAGAAGACAATTTGATCTTTTAACCCCTAAAGGTTTTTGACTATGTTTTCACCAAAAACGCTCCAAAACTGCCATTTCTAATACTAGTGCCAAATTTTAGAAAAAAAACATCTTTGCACACATGTAACCGTAGGATCTTATAGTAAACTTGTTTGAGAAGATGTGAAAAAAAATTCAGAATTTTCCACCATGTGGATTGCAAGATAATAGCGGTTGAATTGACAAAAATCCTTTGCGAAAAATCCCTGCGAAAATCCGGGCAGCTGCCCTTCACAAGGTCACATTTGTATGAAAAAATTTCCAAAATGGTAGTTACTCTTTGGATTCATTCTTCAAGGCAAGTTGGCTACATGCTTGAAAAATTTCAGATCATTTCAAATTGTACAACATATAGGAAAAAAATAGTAAGTAGGAAGAGGTAGAGAATGATTCAAAACACTAAATTGTTAAGAATTTATTTATGGAATTGAAAAATGCCAATCCCAACGGTTGTAATGTTGTAATCAACAATCTACACCCAATGTTTTCATTTTTTTTCAAAAATATTGAAAATTGAGTTAAATAAAGGACTTCAAAGTTTATTTTAGAATGGAGATTCCATAACTACACTCAAACTAAGAATCCTCATAACTTCTGATTCATTGATCGGAATGGAATGATTCAAAGCTTCCCGCGTATATATAAATCTAAAGAACCAATTTCAAATTTTTATTTTTTTTAAAAGTGATTTTTAAAGAATTTTTTTTTGCTGCCCGAGCTGCCCGCCGAACGTGGAAAATGACATATCATGCAATAACTTTTTAACCATGTAGTCAAAAGTTATGAAAATTGTTGGGCCTTAAAGCTACTCCTCGGGCACATCTTGTGTGAAAATTTCAAAGAAAAAAAAAAAAAACTCCGCTCGTAGTGAGCTGCCCAAAAAAGCTATGTTCTCAAAAAAACATGTTCAAGGCTTTAGGGGTTAATGCCATTTGGAAGTTTGGGGAGATACCTACAAAGGCATTTTATTAAAAAATTTAGACAAGATGTGTGCTTGTTTAAGCTTTGTGAAAATATAAATTTTGTTACAATTAGGTTTATAGATCAAAAGTTATTGGGCCTGGAAAAAATAGAATAGGGTGGGTAATAATTGCCCTTTACAAAATGTAGACTTCTTGATTTGGATAGTTTGGGAGTAGGAAGCTAAACCCACCCTACAAAGTTGGCCAAGCAAGGTGAATTTATCCCAGGGAAAATGCAAGAATTTTTTTATTTCACACATGGTAAAATTTGCAAATTTTGAATTCATATTTGCAATTAGAGGCCCCAAATTAGCAAGAGAGATGAAGAACATAGAAGTAACACTGCACAAAATAGGGGGCTTTTTTTTACAATTATCCTACATTCACCATGCTTGGCCCCGACTTTGTAAGACAGATTTAGCGTCCTGAAGTTTGGGAAAGAGCATGCTTGGATATAATGTGTGACTGCCAAAGTGATTCGGAGCAATTTTATGGTCAAAACACTCAGAACTAGCCAAGGTGAAAACACCTAAAACCGTCAGAATAATGAATTCAACGTAGTTGCAAGTTGTTTATAGTAGGGGGGATATTTTGCTCTAGTAAGCAAATGGAAATCATGAATTTACATTAAAAAAATTAAAATTTGGACCACCCGTATGAGTTACATAATTTTTTGAAGTGAAAAATGTGTAGACCATTAAAACTCACCCTAGAGTTACCTATTGCTGACCTCATTCAATGCCATTCATTATTGTAAAAAACATAAATGGGTCTTTATTGAAGCCTTTACATTGTGCTAAAATTGACAACAATTTAACCTCAAGTAATTAAAGGTAGTTCATGTTGGCAGTTTGTGCTTGCTTAGTTACCTTAACCCCAGAACGACCTTGCGGACACAATCTGTCCTCGATCAATCTTCGCGGTGGAATAATGAAAAATCGGGCTTGAATTTGCAAAAAATGTTAACTGCAAAATTGTGAGGCTTCGAATGCTGAAGAATCCCGTACCGTTGGATCCCACAGCTGACGTGTCCTTCATTTGGTAAGTCCACCGGAGCAAGAGCAGGTTCCTGGCTGGGCCCAAAAGGACAGTGCCAGCAAGGCTGGCGTAGCCCGGGTCATTGGCACCTGACCCGGAGAACGGTCGTTGCAGTCCTTGTGTCCGTCCTATGGGATGAAGCCATTCCCGCCACGGAAAAATAAACGGTATTCCCATGTACGCTCGGGTTGCTTACACACACAGACCAATTTAGAATCCATATAGGACTTGGTACGAAGAGGAGGGTTTAGGGTTTGGATTGTGACATTGCAAGCAGTCGCTGTGAGGGGCTTTGGATTCCCGCAAGGACTACTCGGGATCGAGAGTGGAATTCCGGTGGGAGCGCTGCGTTCGTCCTGGCGATGGCGACGACCTGCTACACATTGGCGCACACTGGGCGGCGAGGTCTAATCCCACTCTTCAAATCTTGCAAGGACTACTCGTGGGCGAGAGTGGAATTTGGGGGGGAGTGTCCTGCTACTTCCTGGCGATGGCGACCAGGAGCTACAATTGGCGCAGAAGGCGGCGAGGTCAAATCCCACTTTTGCCCTCCTGATGGAGAACTTGTAATGAAATCAGGTAGTGGAGGTGAGCGACAGGGTTAGGGTTGGCATTTTTGTGTTGCCCACTACTTGCTTTGAGCAAAATTGCGAAGCTACTGTACTTCTGCCGGAGACGAGCTTATAGTCCGATGGCGAATTTAGGGTCGGACTCACCTTGCACAATCCCGCAATCTCGACGGGAACAATCTCGTATCCTTGATCTGGTGCTTGTAGAGATTGGGTCTGACCAGCATCAGAGGGAACGAGTCCTCAGGTGTTTAGACAATCGTCACTTGTTGTCCCTTCCACGATGCTCTAGGATACTCGTGCTGCCAGAGGTGTTGAAGGCCACGCATTGGCGAATTCTGTTCTATAGCAATGTCGCCTTCATTCTAGGGTGGAAGAATAGGAGGGATTTTCCGGACAAACTCTTCCGAGTAGTCAGAGAGATTTGGCCGGACGAAGAAGAACCTAATCATGCCCCAATCAGCGAAAGAGGCCGCTCGGTTGGCGGCACAAGGGAGGCTGTTGCAGCGAAGTCCTGCGTGCAAGAGACGGGTGAGGAGACGGGAGCGAGAGCGCCTGCGGACATCACCCCAACTGAACTCAACCAGGGGAAGGGAGGAGCCGAATTACGCACCCATGTCTCCGTTGGAGTTGACGTCAACAAGCCCGGGGAATGCAAGATCCCCTGTCATGCGGCCACCCACAAATCGGAGGAGATTGGAATTGTTCCCTACCGGAGTGCCGCAAAGACCCCAAGAGGCCCACGAAAGTCAAATTCACCCGACAGCTTTGAGTCCACAGGACGGTGTGGTCACAAACATCGACGCATCCGCAGTAGGGAGTTCTGCAGGAAGCAATCTGAAGATAAGGTGCCTGCTGCAAGAAGGGAGCGGTGGGGATCCCCCACCCTCTAAACATGACAAAGGTGGTAGCGAGGGAGGGCTGCGAGGGCGTGGCCGGGGAAGGGGAAAGGCTCGACAGTTTGATGGGGTGAAGAATGGGGGATCGAAAGATGGGGCAATTCCTCGCAAGGGGGGGAAGGGACGCGGTGGGAAGCAGAGGAAGGGCGGCAGAGGTGTCCAATCACTGGGGGGTGTTTCACGTGACATTGGGACACCGCCAGGTTGGTTGCAACCTCCAATTCGAGTAGAGAGGCCAGAGTCACCACGACGTTTCAGAGGAAGCATGAATGCGAACCTGTTGTTTCGTATGCAAGACAATAGGCATGCATTGGAGAGATTGGTGCAGGGTGAGACTGGTGGAGAACAATACAATTCGCTTGAAGCAACAGCGTTGTATGTTGACACCGAGACGCACATTGACTGCAAGGAAACCCCTGGATCCGGATGCGAAAGTGCGGAGCGACTAAGAGTCATTCGTGAGGGCAAACGTGTTTCAGGGGATGGTGGGGAATTGAACAGTACCAGGCATCGTCGTGACAGCCTCGATTGGTACAGTTCTTGCAGTGATGGCGGGGGGTGTCTGCACTTGGGAGAAAATGGGGGCACTCCGAGTGGATTGACGATTACAGTCCCGTCAAGTCAGGTGACTCACGTTTGGGTTCCGCGACCGGTGCTTCGACTAAGTCCTGTTGTTGGAGAGGCAAACATGCTGATGGGTGAGGTGACCCGAGAATTTGAGCAACTCATAACTGGAGCGGCAATGTATAAAGTTGACTTCGGGGGCGTTCTTGGGATACAAGCGGTGGAGAAGGCCAAATGTCACCCTGTTCGAGAAAGGGAAGTGTCTGCTGCACTGGTGGGCGCCGAAGGGGAGAATGTCAACCTTCCTGTGGCCACTCAGGATTCCACTTTTACATTGGAGTTGCCTTGCTACCTCGACGATGGAGGTGATGACAGTGATGAAGGAGCGCTCGATCCAGACTGGGAGGCTGAATTTGGCGATTGGCAGGGGAATAGCGATTCAGGTAACTCCGACTGGTACCTGTCCGATGAGGGTAGTGACCCCGAAGTGGTAGAGGATACTAATATTGATGAACCCGATTTAGATTTTGACTCGCTTAGATTTGAGCATCGCTTTGCTGCTCATCATTGGGAGGATCTTAGTACGTCTCTTCTCCCAAATCGCTACCCTTTCACTGGCCCATCTCCCGGGCCAGTTCGGCGCCAAAGCCGCCGTCCAGTCCCTTTACACGAGTTCTTTGACCCATACTGGTCGTTGCAGACCTTGATGACCATTTGTGAACAGACTAATCGGTATGCTAGAGAGCCAAGGTTCAGTAATCCTCAGAAATTTAATGGTGGAGACAATTGGTCGGATGTATCGCCCAGAGAGATTAGGTGCTGGCTAGGTATCTGTGTTTATATGGGCCTGAAGAAGTTACCAAACATTAGGTTATATTGGGATAAGAGGAAGTACTTTGGCTGCCCTTTGATCAAGGCAGCCATGCGTAGAGCACGCTTTGAGCAGATTTGCCATAACATCCACTTGGTGGATAACTCCGCATTAGTTGTAGACAAAGCTGATCCAGGCTACGACAAAATAGCCAAGGTGCGATGGATCCTGGAGTCCTTTGTGCGAACTTCAAAGGAGCTATACAATTGTGAGCGCCATATTTGCGTGGACGAAATTATGATTCCCCATCGCGGTAGAAGGTGCGCCATAAAACAGTATATGCCTGCAAAGCCAGTGAAGTATGGTATCAAGGTGTGGTGTTGTGCAAATAGTAAATCTAGGTACGTTTACGATTTGCAAGTTTACACTGGGCGAAAGGGTGCGACCGTGGAGAAGGACCTTGCATTCAAAGTTGTGAAGGCGTTGGTGCAGGATCTGAACGGACTGGGTCACGTTGTGGTGACAGACCGGTTTTTCACTTCGCCTAAACTCTTTGACGATTTGTTCAAGCACGGGTTCCTAGCAACTGGCACTGTTTTGCCAAATCGAGTAGGTATGCCTCCAACTTTGGCAGGGTATTCACACGTAGCTGGGGAACGTGGTGGACTCATCGTTCAGATGCATCGGTCTAGGAACATGTCCGCTATTGTGTGGTTTGATCGCATCCCTGTTTTTCTCCTTAGCACCTCAGTAGACCCGATAGCACAGGGCACTTCTTGCTACAGGTGGACTAGGCGTGACGGCCGAAGAGCTTTCCACACTTCTCCCATTTTGCTAGAGTACCAGGAAATGATGCGAGGGGTGGATTTAGTAGACCAATGTCGCATGGAGTATACAGCACAATTGCGGTCTCACAAATGGTGGCACCGCTTGCTCCTTTTCATTCTTGACACCAGTTTAGGCAATGCTTACGTCTTATACAAGACACACACGGTTAGTTCCGGGCAGAAGCGAGTGTTGTCCCGAATAGAATTCCACTATGCCATTGCGAATTGGTTGTGTGATAGTCAAGTGCAGCTTGGCCGAACAGGCGCTTCATTCAACCGAAGTGACAGCGGTTTGCACTTCTCTGCGAGACATGTGAAGCTTCGTGCCAAATGTATAATCTGCGGAAGGAAGCAGATTCGCTACTGCCCGGGTTGTGGGGGTACTTATATGTGTGAAGGCCCCTGTTACTTGAAGGTTCACACTATTCCCAGATATGCAGCGAAAGTATTGAAGTGAGCGATCTTGCAGGTTCGGTGCAGAAGGTTCGAGGAGTCGAGGAGTCTGGGACTGCTGCGTTGTTGAGCTGCGACACCGCAAGCCACCTGGATGGTGATTTCAGTGCTGATACCCTATCTTATCTGCGTTGGCTGGCGTCTCCTTAGTTTTCCAGGGGTATTTGAATTTGTAGTAGCATTTGCTTTCTGTCGTTTCGTGCATTGATTTCAGTCACCTCAGTATTGTAGAGCTTCGGGTTTTTGAACTGGCATTATTCCTATCGCTACTCTGTACTTTGGACGCACAGCGTTTTCTGAGGACTTTATTATGTGGTGGCAATTACTTGAAATTTGTGTTATGGGTGGTTCTAATTGTGCACGTGCATTATGTTTGCTCGTTCATGGAATGGCAGTTTGCTTGAATTTGCAATGTTATCTGCCTTCGTAGTTGCACGCCCTGTTTGTTGTCCCCTCGGACGGACTGGAAAGGGAGGCGCAAAACGGTTAGTCCGGAAGCCCTGTTGGCTGTGCTGTCCATCGCCACTTGGTCGTCCTGCAACGACAGGTCACGGAACCCGCGGTTTTCTAACAGGCCACGAGTACTTCCCGCCAAGGACACCCTTCCGTTCTTCGGGTCGCTCACATTGGGACTTGGGAAATGACTTTGCGGCAAAATGAACCGTTTGATTTCAACCAATTTTGGCTTACAAGTTTCCTGATGCAGGAATTGTGGTATTCACTGTTCGGATCATCTTGTTTCGTTCCCTATATTTTTCAATAAATTATTCATGATTATCCCCATGCACAGGCAACGTCAGACATCCTGAAGTTTGTTCAGACGGTGACAGAAGCAGTTTGTCTTTACCGTTGTTTTTTCTCGAGGCATGTATTGTATATGTTGCAGCCTACCCAATGCAAAAATCCGCATCTGAATTCATTCGATCTGCGTCCTATAGCACCCGCCAAAGTTTTCCAACAGGTGATCCTGGCGTGTTTCGGCAAGCGTGTACGTCCAGAACTAGGTGAATCTTTAGTGATTTGGCGGAAAAATTTGTGTATCCAAAAATTTGCGGGGATCTGCGGGGAGTTAGCTTGCAATCCACACGGCTACATCTTCGGCTACACGAGTTATGTATTTATAAAAATTGAAATTTCGTTTGCCTCTCTGACGCCGCTCGCACGTTTCGGAAATCTCAGGGTCGTTCTGGGGTTAACCCCTAAAGGACCAGCCTGCATTTTTTGGCTGTATAGAAATTTTGGGCAGGTACATGCGACTACAAATTAGCATGTTTGAAGCTGAAAATTTAATAGAAGTTGGGGACGAGGAATATCTTTCATGAGAACAAAATTTCATAGCATTTGGAGATGTGAGTGAAAAGTTATGGCGTGATATGTTGCTTTTTTTCGTAAAAGGGCAGAACGGGCAGAGACGTATACACTGCAGCAGAAAATTCCGAAGTCAGCCCATGAGAAGGGGGGCACTTCACAGGGTAGGTCTGAATACCAGTTCTGGGCCGGGTTCCACCCGGTTTCTCCTGACAATCAGATGACCATTTCATGCACTGCCTGACATTCAATGAATTTATGTTGTTTTCATTCTTTCTTCATGCACTTCAGAAGTTGTTTTTTTTACGTTTTTATTTTATAAAATGAAATTATCTGTCAACTTTCTAGTACGTTGGCTGGGTGTGCCAGGACGTGGGAAGCCCGAGTCAGGGCACACCCAACACCATAGACGGAAATCCCGTAATCTGTACACTGCCCCACGTTTCATACCCCAAATGGACAATCTGGGCCTCCTAGTGTTCAGATTTTTGAGTTTTGTGTTACAAAAAAATTCTTGTGGTACAAGAGAGGTTCAAGAAGGTCTCCACCGTTCAGTTTTCATTTCTAAGTGTTTATGAAAGAAATATGAATTTCAGAAAACTTGTCCATGTTAGGCTTTTTTGAAAATGTTGTCATGACATTTCATTTTATTACTACATGTTGTACAATTTGAAGTGATATGAAATTTTTGTAGCATGTACCCAACTTGTTTGGAAGAGTGAATCCAGAGAAGCACCACCATTTTTTAAGTTTTTTCATACAAATGTAAGCTGCTGAAGTGTAGCTGCCCGCTTTTCTGCAGGGCCAAAAAAAGGTTTTCTATCAATTTGAACGCTATTATCTCACAATCCAGATGGAAGACTTCTCTGAAATTTTTTCCACCACTTCTCAAACAAGTGTACTACAAGATCCTACGGTTACATGTGTCCAAAAAAGTTTTATTTCCTACGATTTGGTAGTTGTATTAGAAATGGCAGTTTTGGAGCATTTGGGGGAAAACATAGTCAAGGAACTTAAGGGGTTAATGACCTGGTGGCAACTACTTAGTTGTCCCTAGTATGGTCTTAATAATGAGCAAATTTGCTCAATAATTTACCGACATGATCCTATTGTATTCTATGCATGGCCTCAAATATCTCCTAATTATACTCCAAGTGTCAAATGATGGTTTCAATGATAATTTGTTGTTAATTTAAATTGGTATGTAATAGGTGCAACAAAGGGTACAAAGACGGTTTTAGGTGTGTTCAACTTATGTACATTGATATATTACATATATTTCAAAAAAGAAAGATATATTATATGTATGGTTTGTATTGGATAATTGCACAATTAAATGATGTATGTAAATACATGTTTACATGGAAAAAATGCAGAGAATGTGTCAAAACAAATTCAAAATTTTGGGTGTCAAATCAAGTAGTACACTTCAAAGTCAATATTAGTATACATATTTTTCTTTGGGGGAAGGGAAAATTATTATAAATGACAGTTTAATTTTTTTTCTTCATAAAAAAATTCATACATGTAAAGGATTAGGAGATATTTATTTTTACCATTTGGATTCCTTCAAAAATTCCTTGGTGTACAGTGGGGTTCCAATCAAAATGGCATTTTTGAAATCGTAGGGAAGGAATTTTTGCATCTGCCAACTTTGGCAGCCTCCCGAGGGCTCAAAAATTGATCTTTGACTATGAAATTTTACCGTAGTATAATCTTTAAGTTAATTATATGTGTACCAAATCTCAAGGCTTGATGATTTACACAAAAAAGATAT
This sequence comes from Pseudisothecium myosuroides, assembly GCA_951799445.1. Classification (NCBI taxonomy): domain Eukaryota; kingdom Viridiplantae; phylum Streptophyta; class Bryopsida; order Hypnales; family Lembophyllaceae; genus Pseudisothecium; species Pseudisothecium myosuroides. The sequence goes on along the minus strand of OX637292.1, from coordinate 24,382,802 downwards.
TCAAAATCTCCCAACATATATAGCCGTGAAAATGTTTTCACTACTGTCAACTTTGACATCCTTCCAAGGACTGAAATTTTTTTCTTTTTCTATGAAATTTTTGGCATTAGACCATCTATATGTTGATTACATGTGTGAAAAATTTCAAGTCCAAAAGACCCCCACAAAAATAGATATTCAAAATCTCCCAACATGTGTAGTTGTGAGAAACAATTTCACTACTACCAACTTTGACACTATCCCAAGGGTTGAAAAATTGTTTATTTACCATGAAATTTTTATGATGAAATAATCTCTATGTTAATAACATGTGTGCCAAATTTCAAATTCAAAAGGATCACACAAAAAAATATATGAAATTCTACCAACATGTGTAGTTGTGAGAACGATTTTTTCAATCCTTGGGATAGCCGTGTCATTTTTGGGGTAAAATTTCACACGGATGTAGAGAGTCATTCTCACAACTACACATGTTGGTAGAATTTCATATATTTTTTTGTGTGATTCTTTTGAATTTGAAATTTGGCACACATGTTATTAACATACAGATTATTTCATCATAAAAATTTCATGGTAAATAAACAATTTTTCAACCCTTGGGATAGTGTCAAAGTTGGTAGTAGTGAATTGTTTCTCACAACTACACATGTTGGGAGATTTTGAATATATTTTTTGGTGTGATTTTTTTGAATTTGAAATTTGGCACACATGTTATTAACATAGAGATTATTTCATCATAAAAATCTTATGGTAAATAAACAATTTTTCAACCCTTGGGATAGTGTCAAAGTTGGTAATAGTGAAATTGTTTCTCACAACTACACATGTTGAGAGATTTTGAATATCTATTTTTGTGGGGGTCTTTTGGACTTGAAAATTTTCACACATGTAATCAACATATAGATGGTCAAATGCCAAAATTTTCATGGAAAAAAAAAAAAAATTTAGTCCTTGGGAGGGTGTCAAAGTTGGCAATAGTGAAATTTTTCTCATGGCTACACATGTTGGGAGATTTCAAATATCTTTTTTTGTGTAAATCATTAGGCCTTGAAATTTGATACACATATAATTAATTTAAATATGATGCTATGATAAAAGAAATTCATAGTCAAAGATCAATTTTTGAGCCCTCGGGAGGCTATCAAAGTTGGCAAATGCAGAATTTCCTTCCCTGCAATTTCAAAAACGCCATTTTGATTGGGACCCCACTGTACAAGAAATTGTCAAAAAATGGCTAGTGAATTGTCCAATTATTAGATATGCATGTATTACATAATGACTTAAATTATGCTAGAATCTTCATGTGATTCTAAATTTTTACACAAATGTACCTAAAAAGATTTACTTTTGAATGGTCTATTTGATCAACCTCAAATAGAGCAAAAATCTCATTCCATGAAGACTTGAATTCTTTTAACACTATCAGATAGGGACAAAAAATATTTGTTTTCAAATTAAATTTTTTATAATCTTACAATCCACATAGATAATTCCTTCAGTCCTAAGGCCTTTATATCATCAAATTCCACTCAAAATTGTCATTTCTATTGTAAAGTGCAAAAAAATTTAGAAATTGTTTTTTCTGCATATCTAACTATAGGATCTTGCATTAGACCAGCATAAGAATGTAAAGAAGAAATTTTAAAAGCTTTGTCTAGTATTGAAATGATGCTAGCATGTGAGCATGGATTTGCAAGCATACAAACTTTGAGCATATGTATACGTAGATATCCTACAACCATTGAAGGTGTTTATAATTTAAACACCTATAAAACAGATATTTGTAACATAAGTACCCTATAATTATGGAAGGTTTCTATAATGTAGGCACCTATAACATAGATATATATAGTATTCTAGACTCACGTGCTCATGATCCTAGGCTCATATAATAGAAACCTCTATGGATTGCAAGATATGTGCATTTGAAGTGAAGAAAACCGGATTTTTGTGCACCTTGATTAGGTTGAAACACAATAGTACCAGTAGTCAGATTCATTTGTTTTAGCAAGAAAATTAAACCTTGTTGAATTTATTTTTTAAATTGTGAAAATCGTGTTAAAAATGAATCCTATAAGTTATTTTTTGAAGATGATGCTTAGATTGCCCAAAAAATAAGATTGTCCATAACTTTCTCATCACTAGTCCAAATAGAATGAATCAAATCTTTGAATATAGACAAAAATACTTTCTACGAGGGACAAAAATTTGGAAATATTACATTGACTTTTTGTGATTTTTTTAATACTATTAGATGAACCCTGTTTTGGACTTAGGGTGGCATAACTTTTGCTTTCGGGCACCGATTGAAATAAAATTTATTTTCTCAGATATTCAATGTGTTTTTCTATTATTTAAATTTTTTCAAAAAATCACAACAAAAATCGAGACCATAAGAGCCTATCCAAAATCCACATTGTCCCTCAAGGGGACAATGGGAATTTAGGGGTTAAACGGGATGAAAATTTATCACACGCTTTTATAATGGTTCAAAATATTGGTGTACATCCTAAAGATTTAAACATCGACTATGGTCAATGTACAGTACTAAAGAAATAGCAGTCTTTGACAATTTTTTCTCGAAAATACCCCTGTATGGATTAATCTGAAATTGTTTGGGCAAAACTTTTGTCCAGATTGGTATTGGAATTCCATTGTAACTGGTCCGAGATGACCCTAAACTACCGGATGAAGGTTGTGAGGTACCCAAATTGAATGGTGTGGTTGCGGGTTTGATACCTGGCGGCGCCAGGTTTTTTACCTTGTGTAAAATCAGCCTCTCATCTTGACAGAAACCTTCACAGTGTGTTTCCGTCCTTGACACACTTGTGTCCAAAAAAAAAATTCCATCGTAAGGAAAAAGAGTACAACCCAATCCCAATCCAGGAACGACCTACTGTAGTGATTTGAACTCAGTTTGCTACAGCTCCTGAAATTGTAACTGAGCAGGCTTGTCTAAGGTACCAGACACTGACAATTACATTGCAGTAGGAGAACCTATAAGCTTAGTAATTTATCCTTTTAATAAAAAACTTTGGACATGATGAATTACAAAATAACTACCTACACTAAATAGTATATAGTGAAATTAGGTTGTCTTACCCCCAAAAGTTACCTCATGACTCACCATTTGTTCACATAGAGGTGCATGCAACTCTCTGAGTTTACTCTTGATATTTTTGTATTCACTCGTCCATTACTAAGGTAGAATCACCTGTAGTCGATCATTTAAGTCGATTTTAGACTGATCATAAGCAGTATGAGGTAAGTAAAATTTTTGCCATGCAGGAAGATAAGAAATATTGGGATTGTAAATTTTTCGGAATTTTATTCCCAAAATTGAAATTAATGTGATATTTGGAAGCCAAAAAGTTGTCCGGACTAAAAGCAAATATTTTGACTCTTCCAAATCTGATCATAGAATAACTACTTTCTTGCTCTCACTACTTCCTATTTTTTTGGTTACTACTTTGGGACATGTGTGATGACCTTATTAGTCCCAAGCTTGAAAAGGAGGAAAAAAAAACATTCTAAGCTTTGGTTGAAAATTTGTTCTAATCTTGGTCAAAAATAGTTGCAGCCTATAGGTAGGGTATGGCTCCTTGGTTGGAAATGGGTGGTTCTACCTTACCACTAGATGCACAATATTTTGTTTGGCAAGGTGCTATATATTAACAATAAATATTTGCATAATGTGGCATGTCAAGAAATTAGTGAGGGTCAACCTAATTTCACTATTTAGTGTATAGATTTTAAATCATTTATCAATGACATTTTGAATCCTATAGTAGAAGATTTGATGTTTAATTAAATTATATACACTTTTATGATCAAGTGAAAAATAACTTTGGTGTATTTTGAAACTTATATATGACTCACCACTAGTGAAATTAGTGAAATTAGGTTGCCTAGTCTAGAAAAGTTACCTCATAATTCACCACTTGTCCACGTGGAGGTACATGAGACTCTTTGAGTTTATACTTGATATGTTTATTGCAATAATTATTGATGAAAATTATTACATTCTTGTATAATAATAAACATTTATATAGTATTAAATGTCAAGAAATTAGTGAGGGACAACCTAATTTCACTATTTAGTGTACATTCCTAAAGAGTCTATTCATTTAGGCCACGTCCCTTGACAAAGCCCTCTAGGCATGATTGTTAGTTAGTGATATGGCAACTTCTCATAAAGTGTGTACAACCAAAATTACACCTTGCCTAAAACTACCATCATCACTCTGTATATATATCTCCAAAGTCAATATGTACATATGTTGAAGAAACAATTTTAGAACATCTACCCTTCATAACTTCTGCATATATTATCCAAATCTCACGTTCTTTAGTACATTGGAACCCCCTTTCACTTGCCAACAAGAAAATGTGAAAATTTAACTAGTCTAATAATAGTAAATAGGCACATGAGCAAAAAGTGGCGGTTTGGGGGTACCCACCTTAATAAATTGAAATTCATTATCTAAGATTTCAAGTGTGTGTTGGTAGTTGATTTGTCATTTTAAAAATCCCATTTGTTTGGATATTGTGTTCAAGGTCCTTGCAGTGGTGGGAGGGAGAGTAACTTGAACTTCAGTAGTATTGGTATGTTGATAATTTAATTTTTGTAAGTTTGTGCAAGGGAAAATTCCCATTTCATTTTCATTTTTGTTGTAATTTGGGCAATGGAAAAAACACTCTAAATGTTCATTAAATTGTTTTGAATAATGATTAAATTTATTAAATTTATTTTCTTAAAATTTACAATAATTAGTCTTGTATTGAGGGTGCAAAATTAGTGTCACATACATAATTAGTTTCACTACAAAATATATATATATTTGGTACAATGAAGTAAAAATTGAAATTGATATCATGAAGTATATTTCAACCTACAGTCATTTCATTATTTTATATATACTGAGTGAATTTGGTATATATACAACTAAGGTGAATTTTTGTGTCACACATATTAATAGGACAAATCAATATAGTTGATTTGATTTAATTAAAAGCTTCTCTTTCTTTTTTACATCCTAATACTACCAATTGTAAGTACTCATGATAATATGAGTCCCACCGCCTCAAATTTGACCTCTCAAGTTTTGAAAGGTTGTCCTATTTGACTATTATAATCAATGGTACAGTCAAATCATTTGTTCATTTTTTGGCAACTTTGGCCTTGTCTCCATGTGAACTCCCAATTTGTCACTTGGGACTCGTAGAATTATTTTTTTTGGAAATTTGCAATTTAAAATTGATAAAAGTATAGAAAAATCCATAAAAAGAGTGTAGAACCGAAATAGGGTTGTGTCATACCCATTATAGTATTTGGTCTAGATTTGTGTTTTTTACTTAGAATCCCCCAAACCTTGCCTAAAAATAGTATAGAAATAACGAAAAGGTTAGATTTAGAGGATTCGAGTCACGCAGCCTCAAAAGGGCTAAATCCCACCATGAATGTGGCGATTCATGGCTAGGTCAGTCCGAGGGATCCACAGCGAGGCCACTAGGTCGGGTCCTAGAGTTAGATTTAGAATTCCCCATTAGATCGACGAATTCTCAAAATCCCGATTGTTAGTATGCAGGAGCCACTCACGCAAGACCGGGCCCACGGAGGAATCTACAACCCAAGATGGTTTTCTAGGGTGAATCCCATGCCAGGAGTCCAACGGCGAAATCGGTTCGCCAAGATTCCTCCACCTGCAGAAGATTCCCGCACCGTCGCTAATTCAAGGAGATGTCCAGTTTTAATCTCCATTGACCAATCGTGCCAGGTACGGAAACACACCAACACGTCTTTCATGCGACTCCCTGAGAGGTCACGTGAAAAATCCCGGCATCTTCCGACTTGCAGAAGAACCTTTTTCCGGGTGGTCAACCCTCCTAGCCTCCAACGGGAATTTCATGGAAATTACCCAGGTTACAATAAAATCTCACTAAAAATTAGACTAGCTTGTTTTATGTTAATAATGCGCTCCGTGAAGTTTCACGACATTCCGATAGCGGCAAGTACCCGAACCGGTGAGATTCCTCGGGAATTGACCACGTGGCGGGGTCCCCGCCACGTTGACCGGCATTCCGGGACCATACGATGGCGAAACGAAGTCAACCAAAAGTCCTTCCCGACTCTCTCGCACCTACCGGAGACCCTAGGCTATTCACATTTCTCAAAATAGGAGATCCCCAAGATCTAGGATTTTACCACGATTTGGTTTTTAAACTAAATTAGCCTACGATGGGTTTTTGGCCTCAGTACAGGAGGTAGGGGGGTCTAGGACTAAACACGGCGATCTGGATCCAACGGCGCAATCCGTTCGACAATTGGAGCTAATCTCCAAAAGTTAGGATGTTGGTCCAGTATAGATGGTAGAAGTAGAAAATTAGGATGTAGAATGAAAATCTTTGAGGATGAGGATGAAAATCCCCGTTGATAAGGTTACCTTAGAACTCTAGAGGGAGGGGTGAGCCCTTGGAAACCTATATAAGGGCCCCATTTCTCTCTCTAGAACACCCCCAATTCTTGTTTTGGGTCCGTGGGTCCAAGTTATTTTGGATATTTTGGCGTTTGAAGCCAAAAACCTCTACGGTGTTTTCGGAGCACTTTTGGCTCCATTGTTGCTAGATTTCAAGCTTTGAAGGTCCTTGGGGGTCCTTTTATCTTGCCTTGTTACTCTTCGTGTACTCTTAGTGCTCTTGTTTTGAGTTGAGAGACCCTTTTTTTTCCGTGTGTATCTTTGTTTGTGTCCTTGAAAGCTAGCTTGTGTGGTTTAGAGGCCTTGTGGTGTCTTACACTAACCCTAAAGCAACCCCCCACCGTACCTTGGCGATGCCGCTTTGGGGGGCCTTTAGCGTGTGAGATTGTTGTGTTGTCACGTGTTCCTAACTTGTGGGGTCTCTAAGTGCGCTCTTATCCTTGATCTAACGTTTTCCTTGTTGAGTGGACCCCCCCCCCTTGTGGGACGGCGAAGCTTTGACTTTGTGGTGTGGGTTTCTCTTAAGTATTGGTCTACCTTCTTCTAACTTCTCTCTTGTCGAGTGGACCCCCCTCCGGGACGGCGAAGCTTTGACCCTATGTACGTTTCCTTTTAAAAGTTTTGTCTTTACCCTCTTTTAAAGTCCCTCCCATTGTGTGGTCCCCCCTTGGAAACGGCGAAGCTTTGAACTTGTGACAAGGTCAAAGTCCTAAAGTGTGTGTTAAAAGTTTAGGCGGCGGAGCTTTGAACCCCCGGAGTGCTATCAAGTCCTAAAGTTGGTGTTAAACCCAACTTGACGGCGAAGCTTTGAACCTCCCCCGTGTTTAGTTCCAAAGTCTAGTTTCCAAGACCTTTGTAGAAACGTCCAGAGTTTAGCTTCCAAGATATGTAGGTTTTCTTTGTGTTTGGCAAGTCCCATGGTTCCAAGTTTTTTTTAGTCTAAGTGTCCCCAAGGTTTAGTTTTCCCCCTAGTTTTTGAGTCTAAGTGTCCCCAAGGTTTAGTTTTCCCCCTAGTTTTTGAGTCTAAGTGTCTCCAAGGTTTAGTTTTCCCCCTAGTTTTTTTTAGTCTAAGTGTCCCCAAGGTTTAGTTTTCCCCCTAGTTTTTTTCCCTTTGTGTTATTTTTTTTAGCCTAGCCTATCCAAAGTTTGCAAAAAAAAAACCCAGTCCAAGTTCACAGTCCAGTTCACAGTCCAGTTCACAGCCAGTTCACAGCTAGTCACAGTCCAGTTCACAGCCAGTCACAGTCCAGTCATAGCCAGTCACAAGTCCAGTTCAGAAAAACAGAACGTAATAAAAAAAACAAATTATAATTAATTAAAAATTTAATTATTGAACCGACCCCCCTCCAGCCAACAAGAGGCCGGGCAACAGGAGGTCGGCTTGGCTCGGCAGGCTTGGTCCAGGGCCCTGGGCTCTACATTCTCCTTGTTTTTTTTGAATTTTTCCTTTCCTAAACAAAAAAGAGGTGTTGGATTAGATGGGCTAGGAGTAGAGTAGGGGAGTAGGAACTAGGGAAAAGAGTCTAAAAAGGGAAGAGGGGGAAGAGAAGTAGCACCTCCACGCACACACCTGCAAACAAGCCCTCCCAACTCTCTCACCACCAACACAACACAAGCAAGAATGGAAGGAGATTAGTGAGAAGAAGTTGAAATAGGTGGAGAGGTGAGAGAGACGATGAATAGTGACCTAGGCTTAGAGTAGGTCGACCTAAGAAAAAATCTTGAGAATTTGTGGTGACCGTTGAGAGAAGGATTAGGATGACACAAAGGCAAAATTGTGTAAGAGGGTAGGAGGAACCTTTAAACCCTTCTTGAAGTTTGAAACTATAGTGTAAGACTCATAAAAGCTTAGGTGGAATAGTGCTAGTGTAGAAGAAAGAGGAAGAAAGAAAAGAAAGGAGGAAGGGAAAGAGGGAGTTTAGATCATCAAAAATTGTAATATTTTCTCAATAAGCGGTGAGCTTGGAAAAAATTCAAAACAAAGCCAAAGACTACCATGGAGCGTGAGGATGTACACGTGGACGTGGACGAAGTTATTTCCGACACCGGTAGTGAAGAGGTGAGTTTTTGATTTAATCTTTGATGTTTCTCCCTAATTAGCATTTATTTTCCTAATCAGCCCTTAGAGCGTGATTAGCATCCGAGATTAGTGCAAATTAGAAGTTTAGAGTCAAAAAGTTATAGATTAGGAATAGAGGTTTCCGAAAACATCTTATAATTAAGATTCGACCATAAACTGACCGCATTAGGCTAAGTTAAGTGATAGGGGGTAGGACGGAGGAATTTTGAATAAAATTTCATCCAAAAAGAACCATGGACGGAAATTAGGTTTAAATTAGAAGGAGAATTTAGGATTAAAATTAGGGATTAATTAGCAGTTAGAATTAAAATCAATTTACACTTTTACTTTTTAAAGTTAAACTTCTAAGGTCAAAATCTAGAGTTAACTTTGGGGAGTTAAAAAATAGAATTAATTTCGAACTTTAACCTAGGGGTTTAAACTCTCAAGTCAAATCTTAGGGTAGGTTCATGTAAGAGTTTAGAGTTGATTAGGGAGTCAAAAATTAGAGTAGAAAGTAGAGGTCAACAGTAGAATTGAAAATGAACTTAGGAAGTAGATTTTTGAGTTAGGAATAGAGTAAAAAGTAGAGGTCAAAACTTGGAGTAACATTTAGAGTTCATCTAGGATTAAAACGATAGGATTAAAGTTGGAAGTAGAAAGTCAAAAGTCAAAAGTCAAAAGTTAAGATTAAATTTAAAAGGTTAAACTTTAGAGTCAAGGGGGGAAGTAAAAAGTTAGAGTAAAAAGCTAAAGTAAAAAGTGAAAAATTATAGTTAGATTTAGAGGGTAAATCTTAGAGTTAGTTGTTGGAAGTAGAAAAAATCTAGAGTCAAAGTGAAAACGTAAAGTCAAAAACCTAGAGTTAAAATTCAAGGGTAGAGTTTAGAGTTAATTTAGGAGTAAAAACTTAGAGTTAAAAGTTAAAACATAGAGTTAAAATTCAAGGGTAGAGTTTAGAGTTAATTTAGGAGTAAAAACTTAGAGTTAAAAGTTAAAACATAGAGTTAAAATTCAAGGGTAAATCTTAGAGTTAATTTAGGAGTAAAAACTTAGAGTTAAAAGTTAAAACATAGAGTTAAAATTCAAGGGTAAATCTTAGAGTTAATTTAGGAATAGAAACCTAGAGTCAAAAGTCAAAACATCGAGCACAAGTCGGTAGTTAATATTTAAGAATCAAGTTAAAGAAGTAAAATATAGAGTTACATTCCGAGGTTGGAACTTTAGGGGTAGCTTTTAAAAGTAGAACTTCTAGGTGGAGTCTTAGAAACCCAAGATAGTCTTAGGGGTTCATGGAAGGAACATAGGGGTTACCCTTTTTACGTAGTTAGGGACGTTATAAATGACGCCAACTACTCAGTTGACCCTCGACATAAGATAGATAGTCAGGGAGTTAGGATTTCACCATCACTCTGAACATCGCAGTTAACTTGTGAGTTACTACATGCATTACTAATTATTCGCTGCCATCCACGACACTTAGGAAACGTTAGTAAAAAAGATCCATTGCTTGGAAGGCACAGTGGACCGCGCTCACATCACCCCTATATATTAAAAAATGTGGATAAAGGCATAGAACCTGGTCGGTGTTCGCTTTATTACCAAGGGTGGGTAATCTAGCGCCCACACTCCACTACCAATCGGTACGGTCAATTTTTGTGGATCTTGTTTAAGGTGATTGTTTGATTGGAATGAGTTCAAAAGGGTCTCTATTTCAATAAACACGCATTGGGCACTCAGAGGCTATTCATCATAATTTTTGTAATATAAAATTGGCACTTTGGTGATGTGCAAGTGATGGCTTTCAAATGTCTTAGTGGTCACAATAGTATCACGTGCTTTTTGGATGTAAAAGCATTTAAGAATGTAGTCAATTAACCTCTAAAGTTCCATTATTCCTATAGGGGACAAAATGGATTTAAAACAAGTTCTTATGAGCGCTTTTTGGCATAGGATCTTGAATTTTTTGTGCATAGAAAACTTATTAGACTTCTAGGAATACAATTTTTATTTCAATCAATGCCCAAGAGCAAAAGTCACACTACAGTAAGCCTAAATTTCAATTTCTTAGGTAGTTAAAGAAGTTTACAAAAAAACAAAATAGATTGTTTCACATAGATTGTATTTCTTAACACCTGAAAAGATTTGATTCATTCCATTTGGATTAGCAATGTGAAAGTTATGGACCATCTTGTTGTATAGGCAATTGTAGCATCTTAAATAATAACATATATGATTCATTTTTTAGCTCAGTTTTCACATTTTTTCAAAACAAAAATTTCTATAGGATTAATTCAGAATAATCTCACCAATGGAATTAATATATTTTAATTCCATCTTGGAGTTATTAACAATTTAGTTTTTCCCTCCATTTTGTACCTACTTCTACTTAACAATTTTTTTAAGAATGAAATTCTTATTTTTTTTTAAAATTTTCTCTAGACCCTCAACTAAATTATTTATGAAAAAAAAAATTAATTCAAAATTTGTAGTGCAAAAATTTGAATTAAGAGGATTCAAAGAGTTATAGATTAGTTTGCCAAAGTGCCAAAAACTGATGTTTTCATCACTTTGAATGCAATTATCTTGCAATCTTCGTGGTCAAAGTTTTTGAAATTTCTTCTACACATTTTCATACTAGTCCATAGCAAGATCCTATAGTTAGATATGTTTTTTTTCCAATTTTTGTCTCTTTGCACTAGAAATGGTAGTTTTGAGCAACTTTTGATTTTTTTTAAAGGCATTGGAACTTTAGGGGTTTAAGGAGTTGACATGGTGACCATTTAAAAAAAATTTATTGCTATTTTAGATGAATAAAATGACCATTATCACGAATTTATTTTTAGTTCTTTCAGGAAGGCCCCAGAGGTACTTATGAGCTAATAGGTAGTAAGATTACTTCAAAATTCATAAGTAATTTATACTTGTCAAAAAAACATGATTCTTCTTCCTATTACTTTTTGCACTATTTTTCCACGTATGAGAAAAATAAATTATACCTTTTCAACCTTCTAAGTGGTCAGATAAAATTTTACTCCTTCATTAGAGTAGCATGTCTTAGATGGCATGTCAAGTTCCCTATGTATTCATAAGAATCCCTACTCATGGATTATCAATAGTTTATTACTATTGTGATTATTTGGTAGGTACATACTAAATAAATAATTGCATGAATGCCTCAATATTACTTGAATGCGTACTGCTGGTTCAATGTTTTAGTTTTAAATACAGTTTTACAATATAAACTTTGAAACAATGCTAAAAATGTTCAAATATTAATTTGTGCAAAAATGATATAATTGCAAGGCTAATTCAATGCTATTTTGGGGGTTGATATAATGATCTTGTAGTACATACCTTTCATAGGTAGTTGGTAGAGTTGATACATCTTTGCTAAAAGTTAAATTAATTTATAAAATAAAGATTTGAAAAATGTTAGCAATAAAAATATTTGAAGACATTTTTTTGATACAAAAGAACTATTTTTGGCCCCCATCCTAAATTTTGGCATTTGATTTTAGGATTGTTTTCCACCAACCTTGCTATCTATCTAGGACATCTATTTATTCAAAGGATACTATAGTACATGGAATACTCTTGTTAGTTTGTCCTTATAACTAGGTTGCCTAATCTAACATGTAGATAAATGGTGAAAATTTTGATTTCAAAATTTAGAACATGATTACAAAATAGAAACTCAAAAATATCTTACTCATCATTTTATTGATTACATTAATTCGCGTGAATGAATTTTTAGAAGAAGACTTGTCCAATCTTGTGTTCTGACTTGACCTTTCTAATAATCACAACATTACATTTCCTTTTGCATTCTTTATACGCAAGGGCGGCTAGGAACGTCCTTTGTGCAGACTACATTATTAACAAATTTTAGTATCATCACACTAATTGATTTGAAAATGGTCTTGATGGAGAATTTTATCAAAAGCAAAGAGATTAAGTTAATACTTTTCAAATAAGCCGACTCATTTCCAACCACTTAAGCATTTGAGCATATCTAGAGCGCAGGTATGTTGAATGGAAAAATGATCCCGTGTATAAAAATAGATTTATAGAAGATTCCATAATTTTTCACAATTTTTTATTTTCCAAAACAAAATTCCTATAAATTTTGAAGGTGAAAATTTTGTTTGTCCCATACTTCTGATATAGGTCATTCTATTTCTGACCAAGGGCTGGTTGCAAAATTGAGAGTTACGTAGTCCAATCATAATGCACCATTCTTGATCACTTATTCATCTTACAATTGATTGGAAATAGACCTTCCTACACTGCCAAAATGTAAGGTGATCAAGAATGGGTTGGCTTCCTTGGAGGGGAGTCTTTATTATTACAAATCTTCATCCAAGTAAAAACTTATAGAAATTTTAAATCAATTATCAATGTGATTAACACTAAATTTCATTAGAGCATCCTCAATTTGCCCTACATCAACACACTGCAACATCAATTCCTATTTGGGTTACAAAAGAACACCCAAAACCTGACCCAATGCTGACGGCACCTTCCACATTACCTTCAAGGGTTCGGCATTTTGTGGCTCTGGCACAACAAAAACTAGTCTCTTGTTGTGCCCTCCAAACTCCTCTCTAATTCCTTGGTCAACAACAATAGTTGCGACAGTTGAGTGCAGATTTGAGATTATACATATGCAAGAGCTGCTACAAACCTTTCCCACCACCGCTTCACCTCCCGCGTTCGTGTGTGTGCCGTTTGAGGTTT